>VSWD01000003.1:35126278-36486738 GCA_033119305.1 Pinctada imbricata
TGTAGTTTTATCATTCTTTTTTACCATTTTTTTTTTCTTTTGAATAAAAAAAAAATCGTTCCTACCGAAGACCGGGACACAATTCTTCGACCTTCGCGAAAAAAAATGTCTTCCCATTCAAATTATTTTTACAATGTTACTATTTATACAGAACCTGATATTTGATTCTGAGTTACTGGCCCTATGTAGGAATGTAAATTTCAGATAATCAACATATACAATTTTTTATTGTAACCTAATGCTCAATGAAATGATATCAGGAGAAATTTGATGACATATAAATCGTTAAGACCGATTTGTCCAAATCACGAAACGACTCCAAATAAATTTCGACATGACACACATATAAAAGCGTAAAAATCAGCCTTCCGAAAAATTAAAAACTCGTGAGATATTTTCCCACCCGCTGTTTGTTACTTAATTTTATCCTTAAGTTGAAATAAGCATGTCTATGTCAAATGTGTTTCTATTAGGTTTAGTAAGGTATGGAACGACCTTGCAATGGGATACATGTGGTTTTTTAGCAACTTTGAAAAGAATACACAGAATCTAGGTTTGATTATTCAAGCAATTCATGGGATTTTAATGCCTACTTTGTACATTTTGTAAAGCTTTTAACAAGTTTCAAGTGCTTTGTTTTATTATAATGTTTATGTTTTACTTTCCTTTTGAATCGCCCTTTCCGCGTTTTATTACCGTGCTGAGTTTCATTAAACTCTGAATGTGCAATAAAATACCCAAAGTGTGAAATATCGGCTTTTTCTTTAAATCATGAAAAGTGACAATTTCTCAACTTTATTGGTCTTTAAACGTTAAGATTTTTGGAATGACATTAAAAGAAAAAAAATCAACGCATGCGCAGATCCGGTAGGACATGAGCCCTGTAGGTTTGCAAAATTGTTTCATCTTCATCCACTTAATTGTCTTTCTTTCTTCTTCTTTTTTTTTTAATGGACCCCTCCTCTGAAAAGATAAAAAACTGAGCTCCCTCCTCGGCATAAATTGCTGGATTCGCGCATGTTATGCCTTCACAAAAGACATAAAGAATCGTCTGCTGATATCTCGTCTAGAATATGCTTTTAACACAAACTTTTATTGCAATTTAAGAGCTACTTCAAATCAAAGATGAATTCTAAAATTTACACTTCTTTTATTGAAGGTCGAGAGGTTGAAGCATCGAGCATTACTGAATTGAAATATTCAGACAGCGGATGTAGGCAGACATAGTAAGAGAATGACAAGGAGGAGGAAAAGGCTGATTTAGAGAACAGATTGTAACAATTTTTCCATAAGCCTTGCTGAACATATGATTTTTTTCGCTGGAAGTTGGTATTTTTTTTCTATGCCATTGAATAAATATTGAAGCATAGAAAATGAGTGAATGGTGAAAATATATATGGGTCTATTGATAATGCATTATTTTTGTAACCTGTCATATTCTATGTAATATACCATAAAACTTTTCGATTGTATATTTCTCGCATTTTAGAAGAATTCTAAGGTCTCCAAGATCTCCTAATATCCAACCTCAGCCCAATCCAAGGGTCCTTAACCCCCCCCCCTTCCCCTTACCATAACTGGTTGGTTTTTTTGTTTGTGTGTGTGTGTGTGTTTTTTTTTGTGACTTATCAGTGCTTTGATGTACGCAAGCCTAAAGTTAAGGTTCGAACCACCCGGACATTGAATCTCCCTCGAAATTTCTATTTATCATCAAATGACGTGAATAATATAATATTCATCTGAATCTCAAGTACTGAGCACTCCCTAGAAATCAAATATGAATATGATAATATAAGTAATACTCAATGACAATTATTTATCCAAATTATTGTCCGTGGCAGTAAAACAATTACTGACGGACAAGGACACAACATTACTGAACAAAGTCTTATATTGGAAAATATTAAGCAGTATTATCAAAACTTGTATACCAATAAAGATGAGTTTTTAGAAGATTCTGATTTAGAAATATTAATGGATGGCATTATTACCGAAAAAGTAAAAGATAAAGATAAGAATATGCTAGATAATGATATTACATTACAAGAAATTGGAATAGCAGTACGTAACTTAAAAAATGAAAAATCTCCAGGTCCCAGTGGGTATACAGCCGAGTTCTATAAATTCTTCTGGCCTGACATAAAATATTTCTTGTTTAGATCACTTATATTAGGTATTGAAAGTGGGAATCTCTCTTCTTCACAAAAACTAGGTGTCATTTCTTTATTACCTAAGGGAGATAAGCCCCGCAACTTTCTGAAAAATTGGAGACCTATTTCTCTATTAAATATCTCCTACAAAATTTTATCAAGTTGTTTAGCTAATAGATTAAAACAAATTTTTAGTTACATGATTCATGAAAACCAATCTGGCTTTATCAAAGGTAGATATATAGGAGAAAATATTCGTCAACTCTATGATATAATGCAATGTTTAGAGGAAACTAACTCTTCAGGCCTCCTTCTTCTCGTGGACTTTGAAAAAGCTTTTGATTCTGTCTCTTGGAAATTCATTGATAATGTTCTTAAATACTTTAACTTTGGAGATAAATTTAGAAATTACATTAAATGCTTAAACAATGACTTTAAATTGTGTGTTATACAACATGGAACCTTCTCTAACTTCTTCAGTATAGGTCGTGGATGCCGGCAAGGCGACCCAATTTCTCCCTACATTTTCATCTTATGTGTTGAAATATTAGGACTTCTCATACGAAACAGTAAAAACATAAAAGGTATTAAAATTCTAAATGCTGAAATTAAAATCCTCCAATATGCTGATGACACAGCTCTATTACTAGATGGTTCAGATAATTCTCTCCGAAAAGCTCTATCTCTACTTACTCAATTCTCAAAATTCTCAGGTCTTAAACCGAATATTGAAAAAACAAAATGTATCTGGCTAGGGTCCAAAAAACATAGTAAAGATATTTTATGTAATGATTATTCGTTAATTTGGACAGATGAGGAATTCACATTTCTTGGAATAATTTTTTCAACCAATATGAATAAAATTCCAGAACTTAATTACCACAAAAAACTTAAAGATATAAAAAATCTTATTGGTCAGTGGTCAAAAAGAATGTTGAGTCCCTTGGGTAAAATAACAGTAATTAAGACACTCATGTTACCCAAGTTAACACACCTTCTTATATCCTTACCCAATCCAGATCCAGATATTATTGATGAAATAGATAAATTATTTTTCTCTTTCCTATGGAAACAAAAACCTGATAAAATCTCAAGGAAACAAATTATTCAAAATTACAAAAATGGTGGTCTTAATATGATTCATTTAAAATCATTTATGAAATCTATGAAAATAACCTGGATAAAAAGATTACTAATTAGTGATTCATCTTGGACCCTACTTTTTGAAAACATAACTAAAACTAAAAAAGATCAATTTTTCATATTTGGTTCAGACTTTATAAAAAATATTGCAAAACGCATAAACAATAGATTTTGGAAAGACACTCTTTTTTGCTATGTTGAATTTAAAGAAACAATCAAAAATCATGAAACTAATGAAGAAATTATGCACAATGAACTATGGTTTAACAATGATATAAAAATAGATAATAAGTCAATATTCTATGAATCATGGTTCAAAAAAGGTATCAGATATATTCATGATTTTATTGATGAAACTAGTTCACTTATTAGTTATGAACATTTTTGTCAAAAATTTGACTTTACTCCATCTTTTACACAGTTTTACGGAATAAGACAAAGCATTACTAAAAGATGGCCATTGCTCTTCAAAAGTGAAGTTTCATCTTTCAAATTGTGCTTTCCGATCATCCCTTTATTTATCAGAACAATATTAAGAAATAAGAACAGTAAACTTTCAGTGTATGATGTCTTCATTTTTAATCTAAAATATAAACAGAATTATATAGAAAAATGGAAATCATCTCTAGATTTAGATATTGATGACAATGATTGGAAACTCATTAATTTGAATGTTATTAAAATTACACACGATACAACTCTAAGGTGGCTACATTACAGAATAATCCATACATGTATCGGAACAAATGATATGTTATTCAAATTCAATATGTTAAGTTCAAATTTATGCACTTTCTGTAATGAAAATCCAGAAACAATTTTACATCTTTTCTGCAACTGCAAACATGTCGAAAATTTTTGGAAAGACTTAGAAATATGGCTTTTTCAAAACTGTAATATTCAAATAACTTTCACCAATAATGACATTTGTCTCATGAAAAAAATGCAAAAAAAACAACAGTTGGTAAATCTTGTAATAACCTTGGCAAAAAAACATATATATAAACAAAAAATGAATAAGAGTATCCCAATTATCAGAGTTTTTTTGATAGAGCTTAAGTCATATTACTTCATCGAAAAATCAATATATTTTCACAAAAAGAAATACTTAATTTTTAAGAGTAGATGGAACTTGTTGTCACACATATTTGATAACAATGAGTAATTTGTGGTATAAATGTGTGTATGAAAGATGTACCTGTATTTGTCCTCTCTCTCATTCTCTCTCTCTCTCTCGCTCTCTCTCTCTCTTCTTCCTCTTCTTCCTCTTCTTCTCCTTTCATTAAAAACCATTCTACTCATACATTACGATATTATAGTATGTAAATTGTATGTAGAATGAAAAAAAAAATAAATGATAAAAAAAAAAGTAAAACTGCAATGTTCATCAAATAGAAAAAATATAATATAAAATGATTATGAATATTGTTCATATTTCTCTTGCATTATTCGCCGGGAGGTGATGTTGTGGAACCTGACTATGTCATAATTGAAACCCTATGATTCTGCCAGCTTTAGAAAATCTTCACATTTCTACCTAGATCAGCGCCTGGATACTTCTACACATCAAGTTTATGACAGATATCTGTATCTCTTTATCCTTTGAGATTTTAAAATTTGAATTAAAAGTGCTCAAGATTCTTCTAGAGACATTAAAGTTCATGTATAATCTATCTCCAGAGTTGTGAGTAAACACTTTAAATTTGCGTTATCTTATTTGAAAATTGCTATCTGGGTGACAAGTAAAGCGAGATAACTCTCAACTTGAACATATTAAAAATTGTAAAAACCACTGTCGATGATTTGTGTTTCCTTTCAAATAATGATATTATACAGTTAGTAACACATAATTTTGAAGGATTCTTATTTGTAGTAACTTATATGACCTTGTCTGTAAGGGCGGAAGAAAATAACAGACTGAAGGTGTTTTGAAAAAATGAAAAAAATGCTTTCACATGTTTAAAATTCAAACTTAGATAGAAGATAAAACACTCAGTTTATAGTTTGTTGTACTTCTCCTTATATAGATCTATGAATTAATTGTTTTAGAATATTTTTTTTTAATTTAAAATGAATATTTCAAAAATTACAGAAAGCTACTGATTACAAGAGATTTTTCCTTTTTGGAATGCTCTCCGTGTGATTTTTTTTTTATTCATTCCATCAGCATAAAAACTTACCTCTATGCACATAAAATATCTTTCCAGTAGATAATTTCTTTTTTCTACGATTCACCGTTCTGCTTTGGTCAATTTGACAAGTATAGAACATATGAAAAGTTGTCTTGGTCGGCGTTAAACAGCGGAAACTTTGTCCGAAGTACGTCGTCGTGGTCGTCATTTTATCTGTGTAAGGTCTTATCTTGGTTAATATGTCATAATATGACAGGTACATGTAAAAGTCTATTAAATTCCATTCTATGTTGATCAATATTTCATATCTGAAGTTTTCTTCGATGGCACATCCGTTAGGAGAGGATTATGAAAGTCCATATATAATGTTTACACGTACTTCAAAACAGCTTTGCAGCAAGCACAACGATCGATTTAGAATAATTTAAAATCTAGCACAATTTGGTCAAGAGAAATCATACTTAAGAAAATGCACAACTGAATTGCAGAGACGAGCAGAAATATTTTCAAAGTGATGCATAAATTCCGTTTTTGAGTATCGAACTGTTTACGAGTCCCGAAAATGTCTTCGAGCATGGAACAGTCTATTAGTCTCGAATGGCTTTTTATTCTCGAACACTTTTTAAGTCTCGAATTGTTTTTACGATATTAAGAATTTGCTTTCAACGAACGTGTTAAAAATTTCAAATAATTATACAAAAATTAATTCTTTCACTCAGCGTTCTCTAACAGCTACACGTATCAGTCATTCAGAAGAAAAAACTTAATACTAATGTATCCAAACAAATATCACAAAACAGTATGTACATGTATAATAATAGATACGTTTTCTTCGACATTTCCGTCAGTTTAGAAATGACCAGACAAAAAGAACACTTCACATTATGGTAAAATACGTAGATGACACACACTTAAGTATGTAAAATACATAAGTCAACTTGACTTAAGGTTGCTCATCGTTAACACCCACTGACTTTTATTATTCTACCTCCAACAAATTCTATCAAAGAGCTAAAAGAAAACAGAGGATTAATTTCATAAGTTATAGGGACTAAAAGCTATATATTTACCTACTTATTCGCTTTTTTGCCTTAATACGTCGTAACTTTAAATCGGGCATTGGTCATTGTTTTTAAAACTTTCTTTCACCCGGTCATTCAGGATTAACGTGGATTTTCTCTTATAAAAAACGACTTGATATTTTGCCCAAGCTTTCCATTATGAATACTTTAAAAGCTCTCTATGTTGGTACATGTACATGTACAATCTACGCTTAGGAATTGATCAGCACTCAGAACGCTCGATGACGAACGTTCGCCACAATTTCATTTTCCTTGGTTTTTTGTTCCGCGGAAAAACGACAAATACAAATGTGCAAGTGAAAAAATATGAATAAAATAGGATAGAAATTCGCTAGCGCATTACATACATGTACAATACATGTACTTGCTGTGTGTTGCATACCCATAAAAACCCACAAAATTGACATTTATTCTATTTATATATGCACCACAATAGACATTCTGAAATAAAGCAGATCAATTTTTCTTCAGAAAATTGCCGACTGGTGCTTCGGGTTTTTTTAAGGGGGTGGGTGGGGGGGCTACGGTGGTGTCAGAGTCATTGTCTTTTGTTTCAACAGAAAGGTATTACCACAATGAATGTAAATGGGAAATGAAAGCTGTTCAATGTATCACAAACAATTATGAAAACGTAGTGGACAAGATTAAAGTTCTAGGCAGTCGAACGAACAAAAATAAGCAGATGGAAAACATTGGTCGGCCTATCTTAGATACAGGGAGATTTTAATCCATGATATTTTGAGACAAAAGTGAAAATATCATATCCATTTCAATCCAACAGATATTACTACGTACATGTTCTTTTGTTCTTACTAATGGAAATCCATCTATGATAAAATAAAATATATTATACAATATGTCTTTGAATTGTCGTTCAAAGCACATAAGTTTGACTTTTCGAAAAGGTGGACCATTTCTGTTTTTATTCTGTTCTGCATTCTTTTAAAATTGTAAAAGCCATTCAACATTTATTTTAATCTCGTTTTGTTTTATGACTATGGGCTCAAAACGGCCAGAACGTATACGCAAATCAGAAAATAACCAAGAAATGACCTAAGTTGTAAAAATTACTTTTATCAATTTCGCGAAAGAAAAATATGTCATAAATTCATTAACTTACCAATTTCTTCCTTTCAATTGCATGTAGGTACTACCACAAGATCTGGTCAAGAGGGAATGTCCGTTCAATGTTATTATCAAACTCTTTTCGGCACTTTCAGAATAACTTTATAGACTTAGTAATCGCTAACAATATATAATATACAAATCCCTTGTGCAGTTCCTGAGCACATAAAAGGATTTATGAATGTTGAATTGTTGCCTAAATTTGGACCATTATAAAGGCTTGTATTGTGCGGTGCCGGTTACTTTGTTTTTGACGATGAGATTAACTTTCTTTATGGCTACTTAATTTTCTTTCATATGCTACGTTTGTTCATTTATAATTCAATGCATCCGACGAGGATTTTTTCTCTCTCTAATTTTCAAGTCACCAATCATGTTGTTTAGAAGCCATGAACTTATATCTGTCTTCCTTCGTAGCTATGTGGATTAAATAATAGATGCATTTGATTTTTTTTTTTCATATTCATATTTAACGAATATGAATGAACACGAACAACTCCGTGCGTCTTTTGGAGTACTTCTGAAGAGGTTACATACACATGATACAACAGCCACTGATTGACTTTAAGAGACTGACGGAACACAAATTTTCTAAAGATTTCAATGGAATCCATTTAGTTGTCATCAATATATGCACAAGTTAAATTACCAATTCTCTACTTCCTTGGTAACATAGCGGGTTAATAGTGCTCCGGACCGGAAAACTTTTGTTCAAACAGACGTTGATTCGAACCTGCACTGCATCTTCATCACATTTTGTTTGAGAAATAAAAAATGACAAGCCGGGCTCTATTGTCTCATAATGCCCAAGTGTCCTCAGCCAATCACATTTATTATCGAGCCGCGTCAGCGGCGAGGTGATAAATGTGATTGGCTGAGGACGCGAGGGCATTATGAGACAACAGAGCCCGGCTTGTCATTTTTTATTTCTATTCTAATGATGACCAATAGATTCTTGGTAAAAACCAGTTCCTGCTGGTTTATCTGCTTTCAGAAAATGGGTAGGCGTGGCTTATCGTTGTAGGGCCTATATTGTAGATTAGAGCCCGGCTCGCGTCTGTTGTCTCAATAGGGAAAAAGAATCATATTAGAATTTGATATTCACTTGAAAACAATGTCATATATAATAGTACATTGATGCTATAATTAAAATTCAAATGAAATATATCCCAACGGTGAACATGAGAGAGTCCCCTTAAACATGATACATGTACATGCAATTTGAAGCAAGTCAGTTTATGTTTAGACTACTGTCATATGTAACATGGGCTACCGTTGACCAAAATTGCCCATATTACATATGACACTACCCATGGTATGTTGTCACAATTTTGAGGAGAACCCATTTCCAAAAGTCAAATTTAAAGAAATAATGTTAGATTATTATCATTATCACGTGTAAATGTCTTTTTCTATACTTCAAGAAATCGAGACAAAGAATTTTTTTTCATACAGTCATCTGATGCTGATCTTTCCAGTCCACAATGAAGCAACATTAACAGCAATGCATGCTACAGGTGTATACAGAAATAAAAACCAACGAATGACTTTGCGTTTTTGACTCAGAATGATATGCAACATTGTAGTTCGAGTAAATATGAAACTCAGTGCAGGGGAGACATACATGTGGTACAAAATCTATTCATAGCATGGAATAGCTGCATTGCTTTTTGAAAAACTTCCACTTTTATGAGTGTTTTAATACTATCTCCCCTAGTGTGATTTCGATACACCTTGGGTATTACTTTTTATTTATCGGGATTTGGGTGATTTTGACAGTTTAAAATCTAAATAAGAGCTAAGATTTTATTAGAATTTGTCACGACTGGCTCCTTAGGTCTGCTATTGTTATATCATGTTCATGTATCTCACGAGGAGAAAGAATTTGTACCTTTTATATCTATAAATATATGCACCTTAGCACGTAGGTCGCTCAATCTGAATGAATGAATGAATGATTGAATGAATCTGAATGAATCCTAGAAGTATGCATGGATTCTATGAGGACAGTATGATACTTTTTCAAAAGCAGTCCTTTAGAACCATTGAGTGAAATCTGGATGTTATACCTATACCTGCTATTTCATAAACGTCCAAATTATTTATGATGAAAAAAAAGTAATCAAATTAGAATAAAGTCAGTCAAAAACATTCATCGATCATTTCAGAAGGATTAAGAAGGAATGCTGATTGCACTGCAAGTCGCTTAAAGTTTCATATACGTCCTATGAATAGTAAATAAAGTAACTAAAGCAAAAGGTGTAATATTGACATGTTTTTAGAATAATGGACAACAACATTAAAAGGTAATAAAAAGTCTGTACAATAAGCTAAGTATAATATTTCAAAATATTGACTCCAGAACTCGAGGTTTCATGAATCTTACAATGGTTGTCAACAGAGGGCATTTTAATCCTTTACATGTACAGAAAAAAGCACTTGACATGAAAGTAAGTCATAAGAAATTACAGATTTTTCCAACTATAGTCGACCGACCGTAGTGGTATGTGCAGTCACAATACATTAAATATACTGTGTTGTACACAAAACAGATTGGTCGACTAATGGTCGACGTCAGTAAAAAAAAAAAAATAATAATAAGAGAAACTTTCATTATCCTCTAAAGATGGGTTGTTGCATGTAATCGACGAACGTATACAGATCGACCTAAAACACTTGACAAGAACCAATCAGCCATGAGTTATGGTTTAACATTTAAGAATTGTTTTTCATATTTTTCGTTTGCATTGATGTGTGCAAAACATTTGGTCATGTTAAAAATTCTGTGCAACACACTTGCGTCAATGCTTTGCATTGGAAAATGCAAGAAAGAGCTATGGTGAAACAAAGTGGTCGATGGTAGATACCATACTAGTACTGAAGGAAACAAAGTGGTCGATGGTAGATACCACCTCGAACTCACACGATTGTTGACTAGCGATTCGATTACAATCGATGGATGAATATTTATGCGGTCCTAAAGATAAGATTTGTACTCGTAAAATATGAGTATATGGCGTACAAGTTTGTGTTCAAATACATGTATATCTATTGAAGGACTTACTTAATGTGTGCATGGCGTTGAGTAGATGACACTTGTTTCCATTGTTAAGGGTTGATATGGTTAAGTTGATAATGGCAAAGTCCGAGGATTCCGTGGAAAATTCCGGTCCTGATCCTAGAAGTAAAAAAAACTACTTTGACTAACTGGCTTGACCTTTTCACTTTATAAATCCCTATATATACATGTACCTTATCATCAAGCTTTACATGTACGAGTAAATTCGTAATTATAACAATTAGGGGCCAGTTTCACAAAATTTCTTACGAAAAAAATCAGGAATTTTCGTAACTTTCGCCAATTAATAAAACGGAAAAAAAATAACATTTAAATTGTATTTTTTCTTATATCATAATGACATTCCTACATACTTTAACATTATCATTAAATATTGATATTTTCATTTTAAAAGAAGAACTCAACGATCAAAAGTTACGAAAATTCCTGAAATTGTTCGTTAGTATTTTTGAGAAACTGGCTGTTGGTTTTTATGATGGGGAGTAAGTGCACTTCTGTATACCAATGTGTATCTGATAATCTTACAGGAGATGCTTACTCCTCGAGCAATGAAATGGGGTTTTTTTCTATATAATTTATTCAATTTCCCTCTGTTTACATTCACGAAATGAGACTTTGCATTTCCCAGAAGAAAATGCATTGCTTTATACAACTTCTGCATTCACAAAATGTACGTAAATTGCTTAATAATTTTTAATTTATTCATTTATAAATTTATCTATTTTATTTATCTATTTTTTTTTTTTTTTTTGCCAAATGATCTTCCAAATTTTTTTTAGATGTATACATGTTTACATGAAGCATTTATTTTTTATCTATTGATAAAAGAAATTCAAAGAGACGACAATAACAATACTTTTTTTATAAATCTTTGTTAAAAATGGGAAAACAAAATATCCAAAACGACTGCCATGGTCATAAGTCAACAGAAAAAAAAAAACCGTTTCGAAATGAGAGCTAGGGGAGGGGGAGGGGATTCAAGATAACCATTCAGATCCTATGGTTTACAAGTTTTCACATATACAGATTAAATTATCATCCTCCGTCGTGTGGTCATTCCTATCTCGTTAACAACCTGTGACCATAGAGAGTTATGTCCCTTTGAAGACTAATCCCAGGGATTAATAATGTATTAAAAGAATGCAAGATGAAACGTGACCATAGCATTGACAAATTGACGTTATAAGTGGGTAAAATCATATTCTATTAGTTTACTGGGATACGAAGAGATAGCGTCAGGAATTTAAGAAACTGTCGACTTTTGAGTATTAGACTTTTTCACATTTTTGATAATAATTTATTCAAGGTGCATCTAAAGATTATATCAAACGGAAGGGAATGGGGTTGTAGGATGCTAAAAAACTGTATACTTCTGAATTTTCGCGAAATATTCATGTTATGCATTACCAGTAATCTTATTTTCGTCTCATAAAATTAAAGATGCCCCCCAATAAAATGAAAGAGAAAAATTCCCATCTATCTAAAAATACAAGTTGAAATGCCCGGAAATTTAAGATGAAAATTTGAGAAGTAGATGCATGGTTACAGACACACAAAGTCTAACAATATTGAGGTCACTCTTACAAAAGCACACAAAGTATTCAAATAAAGATAAAAAAAAACAAGTCACTGTGTATTGACAAATTTAGTCTCAACCATTTCTTTCTTTTTTTATTTTCATTTATTTATCTATTTATTTATTTATTTATTTATTTATTGTTTTATTTATTTATTTATTATTTTCTTCGCTTGTTTGTGTATTGCAAATTGCAACAAAACATGCGTCATACGTAATATAAAACATACATTGTATTTTATCAAGTTATATAATAAGAAAAGTTTTCATCATTTAGAACAGAATTATACTTACGGACATATTTCCCGCCAGATGAACCCATGTTTTTATCTTTAAATCCTCTGCGTCATGAACTTTAACTCATACAACATTCTGATTCATTTTGATGCATTAGAATATATTCATCAGCTTTGATTTGAAAAAAAAATCATATCGTCAGAGGGTTGATGTAGATGTCCAACTAGCTTTAAATTATCATTCCATGCTCCTCCAAAGACCCTAAAGATGATTATCGCTTCCTTGTATTTGCATGCAAAAATAATTCCATAATGATTTTCATTTTATTTTAAAAGAAACAGCTGATGTTTAAAGATGATAACTTCCGTTGTACTTTTCTTCCTAGTCTTGGTGTTTACTTTGACGTCCGGATTCTCGACCGTGTTTACTTTCACGTCGGTGCTCGACAGTGGCCAATTTGTTACCTTCAAGATGCACGACACTTCTTCATGACTCTACTTAGATGGAAGACATCAAATACACTTCTTTTGAAAGGAATTAGTAAAACATGCGATCCTGAGGAATTCTATGGCTGATAAACGACAAAATGGATTACTTAGTTCTACATGGGGATTTGTACACAAACACTTTTAAGATGATAAAGTACACTAGAACTCTCTTAAAATATTTCCACTCTGAATAAAATCCACTATATAAATTCCATTCCTTGATTTAATTAAATGATATTTTGATACGATTTGATAAAGTTAAATTGATAATTATTCTGTTTTCCTGATTTTGATCGAAATCTTATCCTGTAAGTCTTTCACGTTTATAAAGAGAGTCGGCAATTTTAAGTTTCTTTATCTCGTTTATTAAGTTACTTGTAGCGCCATTCCATATCATAAAAGCAAATTTCCTCACCCATTTAATTTCAATCAAACGCGCAAATTGCATGTAATTCCTTTATTCCTCATTGCGTCAAATTACTGATAATCACTTCATCAATTACACGAATACAAAATATAAATTGCCGATTAGAATATAGATCTAATATCCTTTGAAGAACTCAATATTTTGATTCTATTGTGTCAAGAAATCGGTTACTTAAAAAATTATACTCTCTATATTCATACAATTTCACCTTTGTCCCGGCGCACCTTTCGGTTAGCTTTAATAAATAGTCGTTTTGTCCAGTAGCTCGCCGATGTGATTTCCGTAAATGCCTCTTTATCAGACGATTTAATTTTCATTTAGTGTCTTTTCGATCCCTTATCTACTCGTTTGAATAGTTCACCTTTGATTTTTTCCACAAATGTCCGCAAATTTTGGCGTTTCATTAGAGTTTAATGTATCACAGTCAATTATGTCCCCGGTCGACAGCAAAATTTCAATTTTTCTAAATGCGCCGTAACATTTCAGGCTGATTGCCGGGTTAATCATCTGCGATAGACCGAAGCGGATAAATCCAAGTAACATCAAAGTTCGTACTTAGAATTCTGATAAAATGTTGATAAAAACTTCAATTCGCACCTGTCACATAAAAATTCCTATTTTTCAACAAAAAGATGAAGATATCCACTCTAGAACAGAATGTTTCACTTGATTTCTGTCAAATAATTATCTCCATTCCAAAATAACGAATAACAGATTTTTTTCAACTATGTCTTATTTAAATTTACAATTCCATGATTCTTTATCTATTGCAGAAAACTCCCCTATATTAATCTTGTAACATAAATGCATTCCGGAAAAGTGGCTTTTGTTTAGCAAATAAAGACGACCGCTCGACATAACTTTTGTCCATGTCGTTCCTCAGTTGTTTCGTTCTTAATCGCACTCGGAAACATTTAATGCTGCTGTTTGAATGTTTATATAGGAATTTGGACCATAAATGCTCAACATACAACACCTCCAGGTCACGAGGAATACCGATCAACACTTTAATTTACTTCTCTCATGACTGTGAAAGATAAGACTTAAGTGACAGATTTACAAAAGTCAAATATCAGCTCGACGTACTTTTTTGCAATGCAGATAGATAATATATCATATATTTATCTCTGATAAGCAAGGAGGACAACGTGTTAAGTTAAGAGGAATATCTTTCTTGGCAGTCTATATCACAAATCATTGTAAAGCTGTCGATATACATTGTAGATAAGCGCATTCAAACAGGATAGACAGACAGACAGACAGACAGCCAAACACACACATGGTTTCTTTGTTTAAAACAAGACACATAAAGTTGGATGAAGCATTAGCTTTTTTCAAATATGATAACTGAAGTTATTACGTATTCCCAGCATTATATATTCCTGATTGTTTCTTGGTCTGGCTGTAAAGTTTACCTTGCACAAATCTTATCATCATAATTTCGAATATTTGGTTCCAATGTTAAACGTCTTCAAATTCATTAGCATCATTTCAAAGCAGATACATTAACAGCGTGAACCATACATTTTGTACATGCACGTTTTGGGTATCTAACCCTCGTCAGTGATCCTCAATCCAAACAATGAAATATGGCCAAAATATGCGAAAATGATGTCCAAAATATACCGAAAGACGTAACAAGATGGCGAGGAAATGATGCCATAGGACCCATGCAAGTTTCCAAAATTTGAGAAAATTTTTGTAAACACAAATTTTCGAATGCGTTTGAAGAAACGACCAACCAAAATTGATTGAACTTGGCAAGGGCAAATTGTTATGACCTTGATCTTGCTGCCAACCGGGGAACATAATTTCACAGGCAAACCTTGTCAATTTCGGTATAAACTCAAAGGGAATGGCTTCCAGAAACAGTTTTCAATTTTGGTCATTGCATTCAAACAGCTATTAATAATGAATTTGTTAGCGCGTAAAGCGCATGAACATCTTTAAACAATCGCACTTTCTTGGTGCAATTTGCATACAAGGTTATAGGCGGCACAGGGTTGCATTTGTATATCTTTTAAAAAGTTGAGAACAGCGGAACTGAAATCGGAACCATACGTACAATGTAGGAGATTGATTCTCGGGCCTTTCCATTCCGGAAAGCGGTGCGATGGAATGTTCAATTGTTCTAAGTGATGACGGATTCGGGCAGTGAAGAACCTTTGTCAAAATTTCTTTTTTGACCAAGCTTTGCTTCCCGTAAATACTTTCTAACTCAACGCTCGAGTTGCATTTTTTTCTATATGAAAATTGTGTGTCGTTGAACTTACATTCTATGTCATCATACTGAAGAATAAATTTGTGGGTAACAAGGAACACTTTGTTGTATAATTCAGACGTCATTTTTGATCAGAAGCCAAAATTTAATAAAGTAATACACAATATTCCATGCAAATAATAAAATCTTTGTTTTCGCGCTTAATAAAACACCCGATTTAAGAGGGTATAAAGCTATTGGTGTGTCATATACATATTTCCACTACACTCGACCCCATTCAACCTTTTATTATTATTGGCTAGGATTGACATCTTTAAATATACGATTTGTTATTGATTCATTCAAATGTCAATATCAAATTCACTACTGCGGCAATTTAAAATTTCTTTATTGTAAATTGACGTATCTACCATTGCACTATGTAACAAAATCCGCTATGTAAATAAATGAATAAAGTATTCATGCAAATGAAATAGAAAATGAACTTTGACAAGTTTATGAAGGGTCTTTTCACCCATGGGGACTCATAGATAGATTATGGTTATATTTACTTTAAATTTCGCATAGACAGAAAATTATAGTCTAAACCCCTTGCCGAAATTCCTACACAATAAGTTTGTTGATAACAATTTAAGATGTGCATATCAGAGATCAATAGTTTTAATTAATTGTAGATCAAATATTATAATTAACTTTGACAGTGCGACAATTATATTGGATATGTTATTATTCAATATATATTTCTTTGGAATGAATTTGCAATTTACACAGAAAATTCTAATTGATTGTTATTTTGAGCTAAATTTGTGAAAAGTAATTCTTGATTCTTCATTCATGTAAAGAGAAGGGGATCTCCAACAACTCTCGGTTGCAGCACCCACAGCAAAACACGAAAAAAAAACCATGCAAAAAACACAGTGCAGACATGCACAGCTAGAGACGCGAAAGGCACATAAACATGTTTATATTTCTAAGATTAAGTATCTGGTAATTTCGAGTAAACTACATGTACCTAGTAAATACGAGAAGGTATCTCGGAGTTACGAGAAAACTAAGTTACATGTAACATATTTGTAGTGTAGGGAGGTATTGTAGGAGTTCCAATGATAACCAACTGTGCTCCACTTCTCTATATTCATGTGATGTCGAGTTTACTTTGCCCTTGCTCTTCCAATAAAAAGAAAAACTCTTGTTACTTTAAAACCTATTGTACATTCGGATACATGGATGACGTGCTCTCAGTTACTGATTAATTTACGGAATACCCCACACGTTCTAACTCCATCTCATACTTTAGACCATATGTTAATTTTTGACGACAATATCACCTAAATACTTCAATATGCCAGAAACATGTCGAATTAAACATCGAAATTATCCATCCCTGAGTAGTAATGGGTGTATTCATATCGCAACACTCAAGTACGCTATTTCGTTTGCAAGACGACACAGTGACAATTGTATTGCCAATGAAACCGATAATGATTGTACATGTATATGTTACAGGGAATAAGTGTAATCAGCGATTTCATGTAATTTCTGAAATTTAGGGATTTCGTGTAATCTCTGTTTCGATAAGTTATTACATGTAATTCCTGAAATTGGCCAGGTATTTCATGTAATTCCTGAATTTTTCATGAATTTTTACACTTATTTCCTGACCTTAATTTCTCCTTATCTTGATTTTTAAAATCTCTGTTATTTTTGGCTCTGTTCATGCTGATATCCTGTCTGTCAAGTACACAGAAATGTTTATGCCAAATAAGTGAAAAATATTCAAACTAGAAAAGGTGATTTTTATCAAAATATTTCTCAAATTTCCAAGCTATATTTATCATTATCATTATCTATGCAAAATGGAATAAAACAAATGTATGAGTGCAAAGAAAAAGAACTTATCGAACAAAACTTATGGTCAAAGTGCAAAAATTCACTACTGTATAAAACATATATCGAAAGTTTTAATCGAAACCCTCATTAACATATCTTAATAATAGGCGAAATGTAAGATGAAATGATATAAATGTTCTGATTTTCAACTATTATGTGATATCTAAATAGGTTTAAGATATATTCAAAACGACTTTTTGGCAAGGCAACGGAGTATGAAAGTCCATAAAACAAATCTATGTACATTTTTTATTTCCCGGTAAAGTCTTAGAATTGAACATCCCCCTCTCTTCGTGTATATCTTAATACTAAGATTTTTAATTGCAACAAGAATATAGATGCGAAGAAAAGATTTTTGGACGAACCGATTACCATGTCACTTTGGCACAATAGCTGTATTGAGTTACATAGTCCAAGCAAGATTCCATGCATACAATGTTACCGAGTACATATATTACAGAGATGTCGGTAGGCCAAAAATCTATCTGAGCAACCAAATTATCTGCTCAAGAGTTTTTATTACATGTTAAACGTCTTCAAATTCAATAGCATCATTTAAGAACAGATCAATTTGCAGCATGGACCAGACGTGCACGTTTCGGGTACTTTACCCTCGTCAGTGATCCTCAATCTAAACAATGTAATATTGCCAGAGAGTGTGAGAAGTATTTTGTCTAAAATTGTACCGAAAAATGTAGCAGGATGGGTTGGATATGATGCTACTGGACCAACATTTTAGAAATTTCAAGGTTTTTTGATAATCGACATTTTCGAATGCGTTGAATAGACGGACGATCAACCGAAGTTGATCAAACTTCGCTACATGTACATGTGCCCTTGGGGACTCCTGGTCCACCAGAAGGGACACTCACAAAGTGGTTCAAATGTTAAACATATCATTTTCCTATCAATCTTAAATTAACATAATGAGCCTTAAAATCATCTCTGGTTATACATATATACATTGTATATGTAACCATTTTTTCTCTTTCAGTGATAGGATTTTATATTATGAATTATCATGTAAAATTTCTATCATATATGCAATTTGATCCTTTTTATATTATTTTTAGTGGTCATGAGGAAATAAGTGTAAAAATGCTGAAATATTTTAGGAATTACATGTAATCCCTAACATTTTGGGGATTTCATGTAATCCCTAAAATGACAAGGAATTACACGTAATCACTGAACCTTTCAGGAATTACACGAAATCTTCCCTGTAACATATATATATATAGTAACATCATCCAAGATCCAGATAGAACATTTATCCATGTGATAAGACCGATTTTAAACGGCAATAAGGCACTTCCTATTGAGAGAAATCAAAGAAAGAAATACTAGTATTAGCTGCCTGGACAGTTAGGACTGTTGCCTGATATACTTTGTCTTCTGTTCGCACAATATGAATTCCAGACAAGGTATATCGGACCATATTACCTGTCTGGAACCGTCATAACGCATAATATATTGCCCTTTTGGTGTTTTGCATCCGAACTTAGATGCTTTTTATAAGTGAATATTTTGTAAGTTTCTGTACCAAGAAGATCAAAATAACAAACTCTTATGAATAATTCAATTTACAACAGACTGAATAGGGTCTACAACGAAAGAGATGAAGTCAAGTGAGCACAATGTTCAACAATATTTCTTGTAGGCCTTGCCCATAATATATCCAAGAGATTTTCGAATTTTTTGAATTACGAGGATGGACGATCTTTAACCTCAAGATCTTAAAGGTCATAAAGAGAAGATGGAATTGGACAAAATCTGAAAAGGATCCTACCTATGACAAACATGAGAACATGATTCATCTGAATCAATGATATACCATGCAGTAGTGTGAAGTCGTTAACAGAAGGCAAGATTAATCTAGTTCTAGTCACGAAATTACATTGGATCTAGAGAACCTAATAAAAGAAGAGCACACTATACACCTCCTTGGTCACAATTTTACTTGGTTTCCTATTCTTCGTCCAGTTATCATTCCTCATCAGCTTGCAGTTAAAGAAGGTGGTTCACCAAAAATATTCACTAAACCTCAATATTCACAATTTTCTAGCTTCCGATATGTCAACAAGCAATGCAAACAAGCCGTCGATTACTTGCTTCTCCAGCAAACTCGGTTGTAGCATCCACAGCAAAACACCAAAAACAAACGATGTAAAACACAGAGATGACACGAACAATAAGAAAGGAGGGTATCTACAACAAGACCCGGTTGCAGCACCCACTGCAAAATTCCAAAACACCCAGCAGACACAAAAATGCAACAATGAAATTATCAAAGAAGTGTAAATTAAGATCCTAGATGGAAGACACTACTACATAGTCAAGTTAGAGAACGAAATGGAATTAAAAAATCGGATCGCGGGGAATTGTATTACCAACTCAACACTGCAACACGACATAAGTGTAGATATAAAAGAAAGGAGGGTATCTCCAACAAGAGACGCAAAAGGGACAAGGAACACCACAAAACAACATAGAAGACACACATAAACCAACGAGACCAATAGGCAACCAGTGCCGACTTATGACGGTCTTCAGCGACGCCAGTAGCAAATGGTATGGTTATCCAGATTAGTTGCGCACAACCTTCCCACTTATCCGGTTACAAAGAGGTCTCGAAGAACGAACACTAATGGTGAAAAATAACCTCCTTACTCTAAGGTAACCATACAAATAAGACAGCATGGCGCAGGGGCCCAAGCAACACACTCATGAATATGTAAATGGATATAAAAATAGAGGGCTTACGAAATACAGTCCGTGATCTGTCGGCTGTAACGAGCTCATGCATGTGATCACCAGAGGAGTTCGACTAACATTCAGAGAGGGCAGGAGGTACAGCCCCTGTCTTCTCTAATTTGAGAAATTTGGACAGGCAGTTCATGGAGTGCTGTCGTTACAGTCAGTCAGAGTGCAATTCTTAAGAATGTGTTGATACATGTCAAGACTTTCTATTGATCAAGTACCAAACCAAGTGTCCGTCTGGTGACAGCCGGATAATATCCACGTAAAAAAGGGGTTTTATGATTCTGACGCGATATCGATGGTCATTCTGTCTGCAAAGTTTCATGAAATTCTGTGCAGCAGTTGCAAAAAAGTAAAAAATGTGTCAACCAATAAGTGCACTTGGTGGCGTTTACATTTGTTGACCATGTTGACCAATCGGCACGAAAAACACAAACTCTGAAGAGGACCTTGAGTACTAAATTCCTGTTTTTATGAAATTCTGTACCACTGTTGCAGAGATATCGAAAATGTGTTAGCCAATCAGAACTCTTGGCCGGCCATATACATTGTCCTTTCGGCTTGAAAAACAGAAATTTGGCAGAGGACTTCGAGTACTTGCTTGTCTTTGGATGTTACAGCAATGTCATTTTGATGATCTTCTAATCCTTCTTATTAGCAAACCTCCGTAACACATCTTGACAGATACTAAGGCTGATTGATATGTTGTGAGCCTCGTATTAACATCAGGATATGAATTTTATCAGACATTTTGCATTATTTTTCTACATAATCCCCTTCAGTATCTATAAACTTTTGCCAAGGGAGTTTAAGGGCCTCAATACCACTTTTGAAGAACTCCTTAACTTGAATATGGATATGGTTTACTTCAATGCTAAGCTCTCTCGAAATTCTCATTTCATAAACAGCATTGATAACAAAAACAAAATTAATATGGAGTTTGTTCAAATATTTTCTTTTAACAAATACTTGGAGTTTTATTACAGCAATACGATACCATGATTTCCAATGGATGACATTTAAATAACATTCTAGGATGATATATGACTGAAATATACAATTAAAACTGAATGATATATTTTCATACATGATGTCAATATCATAATGAACATATGGAGTAAAGATGTTCTAACTTCCCATTATTCATTCGCTATTTTCGAAAACCAGAGTTACTTCCCATTTGAGACGGTATCTGACGTATACTGATTATGAAATCATTAAATTAAATGGAAACAGTCCTAAAAGTCTGAGAAATTACAGTATAAAATCAATGTTACCATACCATTTTCATGACGTCACAATGGTTTACGTCAGATACAGTCTGTAAGGGGAAAAAACTCTGTATTCCGTAAAGAATCAATAACAAAAAGAAAAGTCAAAGTCTCGCATTTTTTTTCAAATTCATGATTTTAAAAAGATTTACATGTGTAATACAATAAAATTGATGGTTTTCCATTAGCCAAAATTTGAAAGAGTTACCTCCCTTTGTAAGCCATATTGAATGGCAAACTATAATATAATACTGGCTTGCCATATAATACGGCCAACAAAGGGAGGTAATTTTGGCTCTTTGACATCATATGAATACCATCTATTGGAGAAAATATTGATCTTACTTTGTACATGTAAATTTTATTTAGGAGTGAATCAATGACTGAAAAAGACAGTTATAATCATAAATTGATAAACTAAAAAATCTTCCAAAGCAGATCAATGTTACCTAGTTTTCAAAATCAAGATTTTTTTCAGATGTACTAATTTGAAAATTATTCATTGTACGACAATTGCTATAAATTACTTAAAATGGCACAGACTTAGAAAATTAATACATGTATCTTTCTGTTTATAGACAGACAGAGACAACAAACAAAAATCATCTACACATTAAGGAACTAAATAACATACACAATGTAAAGAAAAATACTGGAAGATAAAAAAAAAAATCAGATTAGAACATTTACTGTATAAACACTGAATTAGCTCTACCACAACTTTAACAAGTTGAGAAACAATCACCCATCGTTCAAATTTGCAAAGCTCTAAGTTCTCCCAATTTTCCAGCAAGTTTATAAATTAAGATAATAATATTAATTTTTCTGAATTTGAATTTGTCACTATATATGTCGGTAAAAATTGAGAAAAGACAAATGACAGTAAAGATATTGAAAATTCTTGAAAGCTACATTTTCATCAATTACATGTATATTTCACAACAAAAATGTACTACATACATGTACACATGAATTGTACATTTTTACATGTATCATAATAATTTATTTAGAGACTTTCTCACATGTGTCCTTTTTACCTTCAAATCAAAATTTTGAAAAAAAGGAAAAAGAAGTCCATCCACAAAACTGCATCTACAGTAACTTATTATTTCATACACTCACAAATGCGTTATATCAAAGAATTGAAAAAAAAAACAAAATAGAGAGGTTGAGATTTCCTACGTGTAACTTGCATGGGTACGTCTAGTGTACAAGTTGAATTACACGTAACTGTTGTTGAGATTTCTTTTCAAAGACCACTACACATACTTGTAAAATCTAAGTGAACTTGAGTTGACTTTTGGACAGTATAAATTCAAGAGGAACATTAAGTTTGGTTAAATCTATATTGAAATAGAAAATTGAAATCATTATTAATTGAACATGTTGAATGCCATACTTTTTATACTATTTGATAGAATAAAGGGGATGGAATATCTTGAAGTAAAGACCTACGTGTATCTCGCACTTCACACGTTCACTGGCAACGTGTAACTTGTAAAGCAAATGACGTCAAACGCAATAAATGATGACGTCGCAATAGCCGACCAGAATACAAGTACACGTACATAAATGTACAAGTTACACGTAGGAAATCTCAACCTTTCTAATATGTCAAAGCAGGGTAAAAACCAAGCACATACATGTAATAACAAAAGGCCCTTGGCTTATAAAGTATAAAGTATATCTTATTGAATGTAGCTGTAATAAATGCTGCCTGAATATTCTGTCAATAACACTATAAGTGTTAACAAAAATATCTGTTTTTATGTAGCGAAAATCATGCTAACAATGGTATGGCTACATTGCTAATGATAATACATGTATGACCAGATTTCAAGTTTCATAAAAAATCTTACGAAAAATTTCAGTAATTTTCGTAACTTTCATCATCAAATAAAAGCTTATACATGTACATGTATATTTTTCAATTTAGATTATATCGAGCTTTCTCACATCATTTTTACATACTAAATATAAATTCAGAAACGAAACGATTTTTAGTTAATGAAGAGTACTGAGCAATCAAAAGTAACAGAAATTCCTAAAATTTTTCTTAAGTATTTTTGTGAAACAGGTTTCAGATTTCTTTAAAAAAAAAGGTCTACGTTAAAGGTCAAGGTACATGTTACATGTACCAACATTCAGCTCTACTCATAGAATTATACACATGTACCATACAAAACATCATGGCCCTTTGTCAAACAATTTAGAATATGTAGGGCAACACAAATTGCTTGAAAATAGGTCAATGTTCAAGTTCACTAGGTCAAAAATCAAAGATTAAATTCAAAGGTCTTATCAATGGCAACTTAAACTTAGTGAGGAATTATTTTTCTATCCACAATGAATTGTTGTATCAGCTGCAAAATAAAATTGGGTCAAAAAGTTGTTGGACAGGCAATAAATACCTTCACCCTTGAAAAGCTTTGCAATCCAGCCAAAAATATGCAATTCACTGAATGTAAAACTTATGAATTTAGTCACAGAAAAGCTATATGTTGCACATAGATGTATCAGTCATTGAAATCAGAATATAATAATTTCATATCATAAATACTCTCCAGTCAAAATTCACAAATAGCTTATAGCTGATTTTCCAGATGATTCCTTGGGAGGACAGACACCAGACATCACGATATATGGCGATATTTTCATCATGATGTCAAAATAGAAAACATGACAACGCATAACCTCAGTGCAATCAAATATGAACGTCACTAGTCAAAAGTTTGCCAAATGATGTGATGTCTGTGCATATGAAATAGAAGGTTAAAACGCTCATAAATATTTTCTGGAAAATTACACTAAATTAATGAGAATACATGTAGGTCAATACTTACATAATTACATCCTTACACTATTATGTATGTTTGGATGTTTAAAGATTAAAATACATGTAAGTCCTACTTTTGAAATCCACTCTATTCAAAATTAAACTTCAAAAGAATTTTATAGGGATATGCATGAAAGAATTTAAAGAAAATAAATGTTTTCTCGCATAATTTTCATTATTCTATTCCATTTTTATGTTTCCATCAATGCATGTATTTGTACAAATACATACATGTACATACAGACCTAACATTAGAGAGGTTTAGTTACATGTTTAAGTGTGACGTGTACATATGACATCATCACATCCTGCGATCTTTAACCAAATAATGTCACGACATGATGTATAGCTTCACGTTATGGACATGTGAAAGGTGCTCTACAAAAAATGACTGCACAGGTAAATTTTTTGAAAATTTCTACACTTGTCATAGATCAAACTTAAAAAATTTCGGCATTACAAAGTTTTGAATTTCATAATTAAAATCGATTTCTGATATCTTAATCGATTATCGTGATCGAAAGGGTCTTGGCGACGATGTTGCCGATGTCGGTGATAATCGGCACAACCCTAGCGGAAAAAAAACAAAAACTCGGAAATATAATATCATATTACTGAACGTGAACATCAATTCAATGAATGTAAAGACAGGCTCTCAAAACATACATACGCTTCAACCCCACTTCATATGATTGGGTATTGAATTGTAGAGAAACCCTTAACCCAACCAGAACACATACTGCTTTATACACAATAGTCAACTTCTGTTTCACACGTGATTAAGGAGCACTTTTCTTTCATTCAATGTACAATCTAATGGCAAAGGCGAAAATGAAAACCTTATACTTAACAACAAATAAAATGTTAAAACATAACAGAGGTCATTCCAAAAGTGACGACCAGATATTGATACATGAAGTAGTTCATAAAATCAAACACACAGCAATTTCTTCACAAATAAATGTCCTTTCACCTGAGTGAATGAAAAAATTGCCTGATCAATTTGCTCTGAGTGATTTTGATGTCTACGCCTCCTTTTGGAGACATCCAGAAGATGGTGCTGTATACTTGTTGCCATGACAACAATATGTAAATGAGTCTATGATGTACAAGTTTATGACGCGAGATCAGTTGATAAGCTTTAGTAGCACTTTATATTGGTCCATGCTCTCACCAGCTGAAAAGGAAAAAGTCATGTTTCTAAGAGTAAATTCAATAATCTTATGTTTTATTGCAGTAAAATTCAAGAGATTTTGATATTCAATTTAAACACAGCTTTTTTAAAAGTATCTTTTAATTTGTCTTATCTTGCACGTAATTTAAATTGTTCTATGCCTAGCATAGCTTAAACTCAACACACTTTCAAGTTTTTTGCTTAATCACAAGCTGGAAACATTTATTACAAGAAAGGGGTAGGGTAATGAAATCCCTAAATTGGCCCTATTTCTTAACATTGGAATTTATTAAATATTCAATTTTGATTTAACACTTTGTAAGGTTCTTCATTAAAATATGAGTTGAGATTTTGTAAACAACACACTTATCAGTAACTTTAAGCTCTGAAAAGCTCCCGAATCAGCAATTTTTTCATGAAATATATGCAAAATCGACATGTTTCATTGAAATTAGCACTGGCCACATGCATCGAGAAACATGAAAAAATTACAATTACAAATAATCATTAAACTTTCTTGTCATATCAAGTTCTATGCATGTCCATGCATGTGGCCACATCAAAATTCTCTACTAAAGACACATTTTCTGGCAAATTTTACCATGTTTTGTCAATAAGACTTTCTATGATGCCTCAGTTGGGGATATGTTTCTTTTATTAAAAGCGGGATACATTCATTATATTTTTTGTAATATACCGTATCAAGTACTTCTCATGAAGTTTGATTTTAAGGAAAGTTGCAGGGTTGTTTAGGGGCTTCGTGACCTTACCCCTTTACACAAGTTTAAGCACAAGTTTAACACAAAAATCAGGTAGAATAATATTGACAATATACAGTCAGGGGCATCATTGATTTCAGTACTCTTTCAGAAATTACTAACATCAGTAATTTTGATTTTGACTTTACTTGCTGCTTTACCTCCAAATAACTGAATTCCATACTTTTTGCGCGCATTCTTATTTCTCAAAATTTATTCCTGCGCATTTTCATTTTATGAGTTCATTGGGTGCGGAATTGAAAGTACTACAAATCCTTGGAATTAGATTTACCTAAATAGTGTAGAAAAGGCAATTAAATGGACAAACTTTATAATATGACGGGATTCAATCATATTTATGTGACTGATTTCTATCATTTTGCAAAATGAATTTCTTTGATCGTGTTTACTTACAAAGGAAATCGAAAAATAAATTATCAGAATCAGTAATTTCCAAAGAAGACTGAATTCAGTGATGCCCCTGACTGATATATACTGTTAGATAAATTCTTTCCTTGAAATTCTAGAAAACTTACATTTCATTGCTTCCACCAAGAACCTGGCTTGATCTTTCAAATTATGAACCACCTGTAACAATGGAAACAAGGTAATTATATGTAAACTATATAGTAACATGAGTAAGGCAACAAAATGAATTACATGTATGTTGCATGTGTCACACTATTATCAAACTTGGTGCCTCTTAGTCATGCAATATACATGTACATGTATGCTATCACTTGAAAAACTGAAAACCTGCAATTAGCATGACAGTCAACAAAGTTTTAATAAGTTACAAATGTACAAAAATATACTAAGCCCTGAAAGATTTCACTTCAGAATCAAATCCAATATCAAATAGAACAATGACATCAAAAAGAAAATTCATTCAACTATTTCTTTTCAAAACTGCTGAAAAATTTCTGTCCTATCGGAACCTTTCTTACCTCATCTGTGACCAGAACATAAATCCCTGAGGGTCCCTGGCAGTAGAGTTCCCGTATTTGTTGCGGACCTACACTGTACAATGCTGCCAACTTAACCACTAATTCTGCCTTCATTAACGTCTCCAGATAAATGGCGTGGTATACTAAAATCATTGTATGTAATTATCATGATAAAATGAAATTATACATTAACACATATGTACATGTATGTACATGTGCATATTGCTCATAAATATAAACATAGGGTAATCAAAGATTACATAGCTCCCTTATACAGGTTTTAGTCAGAAACCAGGTTAAAGTTTTTGAAAAATTGGTCAAAGTCCAAGGTCAAGAGGTCAAAGGTCATAGTCTCAATTGAAAGGTCTCGTCACAAGGTATCTACATGTGAAATATCAAAGCCCTACCCCTTATACATGTAGTTCAAGAGAGAAAGCCAAGGTTAAAGTTTTGTCTACGGACGACGACAATGATGACAATGACAACAACAACGACAACAACGCTGAGGGTATGGCATTAGCTCTCCGGACTTTTTTGTCCCGGTGAGCTAATAAAATGAAATTATACATTAACACATAATTATGTACATGTGCATATTGCTCATAAATATAAAACATGTACAAGCATTGATCTTTACAAACCTTCAGTCATATTAAGTTTGTCATGAATTATAGAAAAGGTAATTGTATACATGTATTTTCTACTTGTATGATTAGATTAAAACATAAGCATTTAAGAAATGGCTGTTTAACTTTTGCATGTTTAGGTGTTCATGGGTGTATAATTCTGGTTGGTCATGTGCAAATTCCTTGAATTGCGACCTATGATTAACAAAAGTAAGACAATCATTTCTTATATTTACATTTATGCTAAATACATGTATTAGACACCCTAATTTTGTATGAAGATCGCTTATACAGCGAATTACAGCATCAAGATTATTCTAGCGTTCAAGTTGGTAAATTTTCCCTAAGTTTAAAACTTGGACGTGACATCACAATAGGCAACTCGATTTATTGGAATATAATTCTAGTTCACTAATGGGAGTTCAACATGGGAAATCTACTAGTAATGTAAATATTGATTTTTGATTTTTGATGCCTGTAAAAACGGATTTACTTTCATCAATTTTTGCAACATTAAATTTAAACTTCAATTATGTTCAGCTTTAACTATTTTCAAACATCAGTTCAGAATATAGTTTTAACACCTTTGGCAAACATACATGTACTTACCAGAATCTGTCTCCTGACAAACATATATTAATTTTCTTGGCCTCACTGTTCTGGAATAGGAAAATTACCAATGTGAAACATGTACATCTTCAATGAATATGACTTTTTATCATGTTTATTGCACAGTTTCTTTCCAAATTACTCTGTAATAATATTAATAATTTTGTTGATGGCATTGCATGAAAAAGCCAGAGCAGTCAGGTGTTGGGGTGAGTAGATTCGTGGGGCAGAAGGAAACCATTGTGCAACTACACACTACTATAGAACAAGCTCTTGAGACCGGGTGGGCGACCTTCTTACCCTCCAATATAACGTCCCCATTGAAACAAGTGAGGTAACTTCATCTTTGTTAAACTTTCAATTCTTTGAGTTTACACTTAATTTGCCTCCATGTATTATCCATTCTGATACCATCAACTAATCATCATAACACGTTTCATATCAAATTGTTGACTGTATTGTGATGCATATATCATTTAATTTCCATTTCCATTTTAAAGAAACGAAGATTCTGATTGGCTGAGAAATTTTGTTAATACATCAATCTACACAATTTTACACGGAAGTCTATTTATAGCACTATTTTAAGAACCGGGGGTTTCCTCAAACATGAATGAACTCGTTGCTGAAAATACAATTTGTTGATGTTTGCTTATCATTTCAAGGGTACCATTTCTTTTCTTCTTACTAAAAAATTAACTGTGTATGTAGAATTTGCTCAAACTGGTCTTTATTCCAAAGATATAGAGAGATGATCGCTCGCTGTTTAAATAATGGCGGCTGCCATAACTTGTTTTGGCAGACTTATCACTGCGAAACCCTCCACTTATGAAATATAGTGCGGTGATTGATTGTTTTTAGATCCAAGAAAACAGTCTGTTTTCCATAAGTACATGTAGATGATAATAAAATGATAAGAAATGAATCTTAGGCCATAAAAAATTAATGTTTAGTTTGACGGGCACTTTTTTAGAAAAAAAAGTGAGGGAGGCAGGTTTTTTTTTTTTTTTTTTTTTTTTTTTTTTTTTTTTGCAAACGTGAAATATGATGAATGTACATTTTTTGTAATTTATCTTTAACCAAATTTCTAATTCAAGTGTTTTGATGCTGAAAATACATTAAAACTTAAGTATAGTATGAAGTGGTAATGTTATACGTTTAGTACATTGATTAACAAGATAACCCATAACAAGATAACCCAACGTCTTCCTGTAATATACTTATTGCATTTCCAAACCTGAAGTTCGCTAGATATTCTGTGATTTGGTCACACTTATTATATGTATCATATGACAGACGATGTCCTATGGCAGACCAGTATGAAAATGTAAACTAAATACATGTATGGTGTACATCTTATCTATGCTAAAAAGGATCACCAATCTCTAACCGTTGCCCTGTGTAAGGTTAAATCTTCAAATGACGTTAACATTTTGTGAACTATTTTCAGGTGCAACTAAGTGAGTGAAACTCGTAATTGTTGCTCAGTGCTTAGACCGAAAATTTGACCCTTGTTGTCGGCAAAAGAGTAGGGAAAATACAAAGAAACATGTCCAGGGATTGGGATGGCCCATTCTGATAGAAAATGGCTCCTAAAATCGGCAACTCGCTGCGCCCTGGTGTCATTATTCTACGGCGTCCATTTTTTGGCCGGATTGCAAAGCAATTCCGGTCTATAGATTGAGTATGTCCGTCCGTCCGTCTGCCGTCAACATTTTGGTTAAAGTTTCTGGTTGAGGCAAAATCTTAGGAACTATATGCAGTAGAAACTTTATATTATACATTAAGCTTGCCCATGACAAGACCTTTCAATTTATGCCGTAACATTTGACCTAGTGACCTTGACCTTGGACTTTGACCTAGTTAAAGATTTTGGTTAAAGTTTCTGGTTGAGGCAAAATCTAAGGAACTATATGCAGTAGAAACTTTATATTATACATGAAGCTTGCCCATGACAAGACCTTTCAATTTATGCCATAACATTTGACCTAGTGACCTTGACCTTGGACTTTGACCTAGTTAAAGATTTTGGTTAAAGTTTCTGGTTGAGGCAAAATCTAAGTAACTATATGCGGTAGAAACTTTATATTATACATGAAGCTTGTCCATGACAAGACCTTTCAATTTATGCCGTAACATTTGACCTAGTGACCTTGACCTTCGACTTTGACCTACTCAAAGATTTTGGTTAAAGTTCCTGGTTTAAGCAAAATCTATGGAATTGTATGCAGTAGAAACTTTATTTTATACATGTAAGTTGCCTCTGACAAAACCTTTCAATTTATGCTGTATTATTTGACCTATTGACCTTGACCCAGTTAGTGACAAAAACTTACTTTGCAATCCGACCATACCGTCTTTAGCGGTGTTTTATTTGTTTTTTAAATCTATTAAAAGTTCTGTTCTCGTATCTACGTTGTAACGTAGATCTACACCAGGAGCAATAATACAGAGATCACAGCTTTCTGTACATGGCCAGTCAGAACTCTAAGGCACAAAATTCTTCTGTTCACTGACAATTGAAAGGTCCTTTGCTATTTTGATACAATATTGATTTTTCTCCGACATCTGCTCCTGAGATTTAAATCTCGATGTCCACTTACGTATCTTATCTACGTTAAGGTACTTGTGTATGCGTGCGTCCGTAAAATTATCATGTCATTTTTTTAAAGTGGTCAGTCAATGGGTACAAATTGATGTAATAAAATTTGTACAAAATGTCTTCCCTAATATCAACAAAGCTGAAAATGAAGCTGCCCATCCGTGGACACAAAAAATTCAGGAAAGGTTGCTGAAAGTTTGGTCTTGGTTGTTCTGTGATCCATGCAAAAAATGTACTGTAAATTATTCATTGGAAATGGTCAAATTGGGAATCTCGCGACAAAAAAATGTGCTAACGTCTGATGCATAATGCATGCATATGCATAGCTTTTCGAAAATTGATCATTTTTGGAATGGCCCTTTCGTGAGGAAAAATGGCCCATTGTTTTTGAGAATGGCCCATTAAAGTCCAAGTGGAAGGGACCATCGTCCCATTGAGCAAGTTTGCCTTCCCGATCACAGCATGTCTGACAATTTAGTTTGAATTTTAACAACGATTACACAAGGGTATCCTGATCGATTCGTCATCCCTTTTCACTGTCGGACTTGAGCAAGTTGTTTGCAAATTTGAATTTCTATCCCTCGGAAATTTTGAAGTATCTGCGATGTGCTTAGGGTTTAGTTGACTAGTTTATCCGAATCGAAAATAGGATCGTTTAGTATTTCTGCCCCTCCCTTCGATCCCGTCACCGGCGTTCCCGGCTGATCAATCTGACGTAAACTGTGAGTTCTAAACAAAAACGTTTTCAAATTTCTAATAAATTAGATAATTTAATAAAGAATAATGCTCTTGCAGATTATCACAACAGAGTCAAGTATCATTTTACGTTACGTTACCTCGTCCGTGATATGGAATATACGCGTGGTCGCGATCACCGTACAAACAACAATTGAATACGGCAGCTCGGGTAAATAATACTATTTTATGTAAACAAGTATTGAGTTACAGCTTTACAATTTATATATTTAGTGAAGTAAAGAATATGTAAACAAACAATTTGTATCAGCACGACAATGTTCAATTGACTACTTTAAAATCATGGTAAAACACGTGATAAAAATCGGAAATGCGGCGGGATTTTAGGCAATGCGGCGGTGCCCGTCAAACGAAATCTTAATTTTTTTTGGCCTTATATTTTTTCTGTTGATGCAGGTATCACCTGAAAAATTGGACTGAAAACTTTTGCATCAACGCGCTACGCGCATTGATGCAGTTTTCTGTCCAATTTTTCGGGTGATACATGTACCTGCATCATTTAATTTCCATTGTTATTATTAAGAAATGACGATTCTGATTGGCCGACAAATTTTGTTGATACCTGTATCAACACAAAACGGAAGTACGCGCTTAGCAACGTCATAAGCAACGTCGTTAGCAACACTATTTCAAAGCTGCAAATAAATGTTCAAAAGCGTCGTAATGAAATGATAAGTAATCAATGTAATATTTTTTTGGTTGATCGAGGTATCAACACCAAAAATTGAGGGAAAACTTTTGCATCTTGCGCTACGCTCAAGATGCAGTTTTCCCTCAATTTTTGGTGTTGATACCTTGATCAACCAAAAAAATATTACAATGATTCCTTAAATCAACTGAAAAACTTTTGCATCAACGCGCTACGCGCATTGATGCAGTTTTCTGTCCAATTTTTCAGGTGATACCTGCATCAACAGAAAAAATATAAGATTCATTTCTTAAAGGAATTATTACTAACTGCATCTTTCCATTCCTTTAGTTTATACTTACTTTGCCTGCATGGCATTATCTAGTCTGATACCATCAGCTAATCCACAGATCTGAATAAGGTCGTCCCTTGTCAACCGCAATAAATCAGCCCCTGGAATATACATGTGCTTTATATTGATCAAGATGAAAATTGTTATGTGTTTTTGGTTGAAAGAAATGGGTTTACCAGGTAATACAATTTCGTTGAATATCCAGTTTTTCAATAAAAAAATTTCACTAAGACAATATAAAGGAGTAGGTGCGGTAACCTGCCATTTCTGCCCTTTTTTCAAAGTTGTTCATCTATCCATAATATTTTAGTTTATAAAATGTCAAATGCATGGTGAATCCAAATCAGGAAAGCCTGTTTTGATTAAACCGTCCTATTCTCAATAATATGTTTCTCAAAACGTCTAAAAACGTTGAAATCATTGAAAATATCAATGAGTGAAATTTCGATAAAAAATTATAAATTAAATAGTGCTCCAGGTATTGCCCATGAATATTTTTGTACCAATAGATGAATTTCTAATTGGCTTTTTAATTTGCATAAAAAATATCATGGGTGAGGCCTGGAGCGTACATGAATTTTGAAGATTTGTGTGTGAAATACGATGATTTTCCTTTGTTTTGCATCATTCAGTATACATGTAAATGACGTCTCAACATGACGTCATATATCATGCCCGTGATGTTACGAGGGCTCATAATTATGACGCGGTATCTTCTCAAATATTCAACATTGCAAAAAGTGATAATAAATCATTCGTTTATCAAAAGCATTTTTCGTCGAAATTATAGGGCCAATATGAAGGGTTAGAGCACCTAGTCCTTTGTTCAAGCAAATGGTTCCTTATGAGACCTGCAGCTTTCAATGATTTTGAACCAGGAGAATTGAGAATATTTTGACAGTGTAACAATTTCTTCATATCAATTCTGTAGAATATGTAATGTGACATGAGTAAGTGTTGAAATTTAGAATTGTGAATTTTAAAAACAGAAATTCTTATAATATTTTGGCATCTCTGGATCATTTTAGCTGGACGTACCACTGATAAGGACTGATCTTAAACATGCATTTTTGTCTGTTGATATGTATATCAATATGTACATTGAGACAATCACCAAATTTGTAAAGTTTTAATGGAGCTGTTGTGACATGTGTTGAATGTAATCAGGAGACGCTGACTCTCCCCGAGCACCTGGTCTCACTTCGGAATGTTATTCCGAGGTTCGCAACCATCCCAATGGAAATTCTAAATTGCTTTTGCCTTGCCTTCTAGACTTTTAGACTGAACAACTGAAAGCTACTTCTTTGATGTTTGTCTATGCAACAAATTTGAATTTTTTTGTGTCCAGAAGGCTGCTTTCTGGCCGTAGTGTTTCTTATTTTCTTCCTAATCTCATAATCTTTTCTAGAATTTGGTGTCGTAAATCCATTATGTCCATTGGAAATAGACATCCATTTGGCAGATGAATTTGCACAAGTAGTGCTGCACTTTTTTTTTCATATCCTTTCTTTGATTATTTTCACTGATATACATGTACAGTCAAACCTGTCTTAAAGTGACCCTCTTTTTAGCAACTTCCTGCTTTATGTGACCTTTTTTATTCCTCCCGAGCAATTTTCCTATCAAATTAACCTGTATATAGCGACAACCTGTCTAACGCGACAACGACCGAGATTTTTCTGTCCCGTACCGAATTCTGAACCTGTATATTACGACTTTTAGTGTTGCAAAGGACCCCAACTACATAATATTTTACAAAGAATCTCTTCATCAGTGTTTTTCATCATTAAATCTTCTGTGAAAAATTAAATGTAATGCGATTTTATATGTGTAATACGATTAATCAATAAATACACAAATTGATATATGCAGTAATTCATTTAATAGTATTGATCTTAAATTACGCAAATTTTGTTTGTCAAAGTAAGATCAGCTTGAACCTGTATTCAGTGACCACCTGTCTTATGTGACCTATTTTCTGTCGGCCCTTGCAAAGTCACATAAGACAGGTTTGACTGTATATGTGTATCATTTTCTGAATAAATGTGTAATAACTTTTCATACCTATTGCATTTCTTACCTGTAAAATTCTGGAATATGCGTACATATGACGAGAATCTGTTTGCTTGGAGCCAGTTTGTGACCTCTGCTGCATTGGCATCTGGGGTCAAGGCCATCTGTTACCATGGAAATCAGATAAAGAGACTCAGTAAATATTAGTTTATACAAAGTTCACTTGGAAGACGTCAAATTTAATTTCTCCTTTATTCACTTTAAAGAAAATGTAATGATCGCTGTGCGATATAAGTCCCCTACCAGCAGCATAAATTTATGTCCTGCATCTCTGTTCATCAGTTCATTATCTGCAACAACAGCCAAAGAAAGTCTGGGAAACTGAATTCACGAAATTTGCTAAGTCCAAGGGCCATAACTCTTGTAAAATTGACAAATATGGATAATGACCATATCCATGTATACAGCACAAAATCGATACTTCAGAAAATCAGAAACCGAAGGCATACAAAATCAGGATGAAACAAGAACCAAAGCAAAGAAACAGAAATCTCCACCATATGAAAAGAAGCGAACTCTGATATGGGAGTGAGACCAGGTGCCCAGGAAGAGTAAGCATCCCCTGCTTGCATGCAACATCCACCGCTTCAATTCAGTAGAACTGTCACATCTGGTTACTTCCGAATGTGACAGTCAATCTAAATTAAAATTAGTCAATCTAAATTAAACAATCTAAATCAAACAAAATCGGTCAATCTAAATTAAACTCGAACTTGATCTACATCACACTATAATGTATTCACATACAAAAAATCAGTTCATTATCTACAATAACAGACATGGAAAAGTCTGGAAAACTGAAAATTAAAAAAATTATCAGTTCATTATCTGCAATAACTGGCATGAAAAAGTCCAGAAAACTAAAAATTTCATGAAATTTACTAAGTCCAAGGGCCATAACTCTTGTAAAAATAGGCCAATGGAAACCAAACTCAAACCTGGTCTGTACCACACTAAGATGTATTCATATACCAAAAATTAGTGCATTATTTGCAATAGAAGCGAAGAAAAGTCCAGGAAACTGAAATTTTCATAAAATTTGCTAAGTCCAAGGGCCATAACTCTTGTAAAAATATGTTAATCAAAAGAAAACTCAAAGTTGATCTGTACCACATTGAGATATATCCACATACCAATAATGAGCTCAATGTATGCAACAACAGCGAAAAAAAGTCCAGAAAACTGAAATTTTCATAAAATTTGCTAAGTCCAAGGGCCATAACTCTTGTAAAAATAGGTCAATCTAAAGCAAACTCAAGCTTTATCTGTACCACATTGAGATATATCCACATACCAAACATGAGTTCAATTTATGCAACAACAGCGAAAAAAAGTTCGGAAAACTGAAAATGGGACAGACGGACGGACGAACGGACAGACCAAGAGGAAACTAAGAGTCCCCTTCGGCGTTGCCAGTAGGGGACTAAAAATTTGATTTAGTAGATAAGACATTTTACTATGAAACATTAACATGGAAATGCATAAATTAATTATTAAAGGTCACTATCAGTGTTCACTACGAGAGACTCAGTGTAAAACATCATAGATGTCACTGTGACAGTAAAATTAACAACTGTCATTTTTCCCATGACAGCATAATACACTTAATAACAGACAATCTTATGAGGTACCTATACATCCTGTCTGATTTTGACTTACCCCTTTCATAGACGATGAGGGAGTACTGAGTTCTATCGGTGAAGAACTTTTCATTTTCTTCGAGGACGTACTATTTTCACTATCTGAATCATCGTCCTTGGACGTATTTTTAACAGAACTGGATGATTTACATGTAGGTGTGTGGGGTATACTGTGTAAGATAAAATATAATGATTAAACTAACTACAATTATTCTCAAGATATCCAATTGTTAACTAAAATGAGCATGAAAAACAGTAGTATTATCTTTTTCTTCATTTCTGTTGGCAATACTTTTCATTTTCAAAATGAAGCAAAAAGCAATACTAGACTAATTCTAAACTGATGTTCCCCCTGTACACTATCTTAAAAAGTTTGACTATCGTATTTACGAAATCTTTGTAACTGAACGGATCAGCATGTGTATGGTTAATATACTGTACAAATTAATCAATGAAATCCATATACAATTGTTTGCCTAAGATAAAACCTCATCATTGGCGACAAAATCAACTTAAAAAATATGGCCAAAATTTCTTAGATTGTATCACTGTATACCATAAGTTTTACCATATTATTTTAAATTTTCAGAATACTTGTACATGTAATAATGTCGAAGGGTTCCAACTCTCTACCTTCTTGAAGAAAATTCCAAATCAATTTACATGCACCAGACACGTGTTTCAAATATTAAATTCTCATCAGTAATGCTTTCATGTAACATGTGTAAGTATTGGTTTGTGTGGTACGCCAAGTGAGGGACCGATATGAAAAATAAAAAAGCCGTGACAACTTACGGTGAAGGAGCTGCCGACAGTTCTGAGAAACTCTGGGCAAGAGTCGCAAATGAATTATTTTTCAGGCTGAGACTCGGTGATGTAATACTTGCTGTTACTTGGTCCAAAGGAACCTACAATTACAATGTGTATGAAAAACATACATGTACTACATGTATATACAATTGTTTTACACATAGTTTCATACATGTTTGTATATAGATTTACCTTAGCATGAATCAATTCTTAATAATCATAAGTTATGAGAACTGACACTTGTACCAGTATTAGTTTAAAGCTACACTAATTGTTACAGTTATTCAATCCGACGAATTTTACCAACTGGTTAACTGTCAATGTTCCAATCAAGTGACCAGTTAATCAAAAGTTTTTTCGATATCTCAGCATATTCTACAGGCAGGTGTCTTTTTAATTATTGATTATGCAATTTAATGACATCATTTGTCAGTGTGTATGGAAGATTAAATTCTACATACATGTAACTATGTACATGTAAGAAGTTTACCTCTGTGAGAACTGTACATTCGTAAGAAGGCTGGTACTTCTCCTGTGAAATAAAATAAAAGTTAAATCCTGTGGTACATGTATAACAGTTAAATATCGAGGTTGTGTGTTCTCTCAATAATGGATATGTTTCTGGTCATAAAATTTTGCACACAAAAAAGAAGGATACTCAGGAGTAACAATGGCTTAGAATTTACAAACCTTTATTACATCTTTTACATTATGTATTTTAATGATTATGGTATTAACATTTTATCCATATTTCATCCTAAAGAATATTCAATTTTCAATGAGAATAATAGAATCTATCACGACGTTGAGACTGAGACAGGGGAATCTCATCCGAGTGTAAAAGATTTGCAATCCATGACGAGACTTGTCGAGTCGTGGATGTAGCAAATCTTTTGCACGAGGATGAGATTCCCCTGTCTCAGTCGTTACGTCGTGGTTGATTATTTTTCTCACTCACCTCATTTAATCATCATTTTAATGTTTTTAAAGCTAGAATCGATACCAAAACTTACACAAATCTAACGATGGCGTGACGTTACTTTCTATGACGTCATAATAGGAGTCACGTGGAGTGTGAGACAAGGAAATCTCAAACTGCTACGTCTACGTTTTTTCTTTTGTCTCAAGACGTAAGTGAGTGAGAACATTTTATATCATCACATGCACACAAATCTTAAAATTTACTAAATGTGTGAAATGTTCCACTGGTAGATCACAATAACAAGTACATGTATGCACCAACCTTCTCTGATTCACTTCGCTTTTCCATTTTCTCCCTGTCAGTTTTGTGTTTTCTGTCTGCACCTTTAGGCTACAATGAGGAAAAATTTTAAATCCTTTTTCTTCAGTCAATTGATAAAGGTCCTCTTTATCTAAAAATAACATTTCCTTTAAATAACATTTTCTTTAAAATATATATGTACATTTATGTACAATGTACATTGCATTTACATGTATCTATAATTAGTTCTGAACTTCTATATTGTCTCTCATAGTGAAAATGATTCCTGAAAAAAAAAAAATTTCAAAATTATCTAATATGAATTTTTTTGCAGTACATGTATGAACATGATGAATAGAGATCCCTATGTACAAATTAACACGAAAAAGAACATGGACACTGCATTCAACTGACCTTGAAAACTTTGACCTGACATGACGCACAGTGAAGAATTTTTGGATCCTCCCCATATGAATAAGTCTCCACCTGGATCCTAAAGGGGACACCCTTCTCCCCACCATGTTTCTTGGCAGTAAACTCTGTACTTATACAGTGAACTTTGATATAGACTCCCGTCTCCTTTGTTGGGTCCCAAATAAACTCGGCAGAATTCAGACATTCGTTTTCTATTTTTATCTCAATAAGACCGTATGAGAGTGGTATATCTGTAGTGAAATCGAAAACAAAAAAACATATTACATTGAAAATAAATCTTTATTTATTTATTATGATGTAGTGTCTCTATTCTGTATAAAATCATATGCTTCTAGCAGGTGCCTGTCAGTTTGCAAATTAAAAAATTACATGTAGCAAGACTGACATTTTGTTCTAAAAATTTAAGATTTATCCTCACAAAAGATCAAAACCATAATTAATGCATTTTCTACGTTGCCAATGGTTTTAGTATTCATGCTTTGAGGATAAGAGATGTTGTCATTGAGATCGGTCAAGTATCACTCAAAAAGAATATCTGGACAATTTCTATACAATACATATAACACAGCTGATTAGATGTCCAAGATAGTTTTGATAGGCAATGATAAAATTAATTAAAAAAAAGTTTTAAAAACAATATGTCTCCTCCCCATTGGGTGGGGGAGGGAGACATACATGTAAATGTGTATATTAAATCTGCAGAACTTTAAAGAAAAGGAAAGACTTTTAAAGTACATGACAATGGTCTCTCACTAAAAGCATGACTAAAATAGGGAAGCTGATAAAGATAGAATGACTTATTGTTAATCCTACCAATATCTAGTATTCTTTCTCCTGGCCGCGTCTGTTTCCAGTTCATTATCTGTTCTTTTTCCATGTACTGTAATCTTCGTTCATGGAAACATACTTTCACAACACTCTGAAAATTTATAAGTAGCTTAGGATATGAAATTTTCAAATTAACCCTGAAATCAACTGGATAAAGTAGAGTGACATAACAAAAGATAGGTTAAACTTACTCCAACCTTATCATAAACAAAAAATACTTTTTGCGTAAAATTTCTATGAACTTCAAGATTCCATAAGAAAAATTTGAATCTGTGCAATTAATTTTTTCCTTACAAGGCACTTTTAAAAGTGAAACTGGACAACATTCTCAATGTAAAAAAAAACTTGTTGATAGATTACTGTCTACAATATTATATTCTGCTCATAGATTACTGTTTACATTATTTTATTTTGCCACGGACAATGAGAGAATGTAAATCGAGTCACATGCACGCCGTCTAAATTTCTATAGACCGGGCTGTCAGCAATTCCGCCATTGCCGTATAAATGAATTCGCGTGTAAAAGAAGATGTGAAAAACCAATTTTCTGCAACAAAAAAACAGAAATTTTGGTCTTCGACAAAATAAAACAGTTATTAGATTTGTTACAGACCGTCCACAGAGATTTGTTGAGTTGATAAGCACATAAAAGGCTTGGCTTTGCCTTGCCTTCTATGGGCTTAATCAACCTGACAAATCTCTGTAGACTGTCAGTAACAAACCTAATAACTAATAGTATTCTGCTCATAGATTTCTGTCTACAATATCGTATAGCCTTCTCATACCTTAAGGTACTTCCCTCTGAAGTCGGATAAATCTCCAAGCTTCTTCACTTTTATTTCATAAGATTGTCCTGTATAACAAGAGAATATACAATGTATATATTATGTACTTTATTCTCTTACTGTACTTCAGACTGATTTGTCTAAATAATATCTCTAAATAATATCTTATAAAATATTGCTGAATCAACTTGTTCAAATTTGGGTGATATTAATGCTAATACATTGTAATAACATAATATATAAATGTATGTAAACATACGGGTGTCACGATATCAAGACAAAAGTGAATCTCGATATATTACGATAATTTATTAGCTGTATTGTGATATATTGTTTCTTTAATTTGATTCATCTTTGTATGTTTGTCCACACTGTTCATATATTCTGATTGAATTTCACTTTGTCAATGTCATTTGCTTGAAAGAAACATACATTTACATGTAAGTCATTAATTAAATTATATATACATGTATTTCATTTCAATTGTGAGCAATGTGGACCATGGGTCACTTGTTTTCAACAAAACAGATTAAAGTGAAAGTGATTCAATTATTAATTCATATAATCTATAAGGGCCTAATACATGTAAATTGCAATACACATTTTGTATCGCTATACCATACAAATTCATTTGATATCGCAATATATCGATATATCGCTACACCCCTAAAACAAACTCCACTTCTTTTTTCAAAAACAATTGAAAATTCATACATTTCAAAATTCTAGGTTGATATTCTCTACACATTTGTTTCACCAGTCAGATTCAATTTCTGTCGGCTATAGCAGACATTCCATAGTTTTGGCCTTGTTTGTTGATATTCTTTTTTAATTCATAGTTACAGCAGGGCTGTTGCAGGGTATTTTGGGAAAGGGCCAGGGCCTTTCAAATGGGGAAAACAGTGGAATTTTTAGCAAAATTGTGGATTTTTCAGTTGAAATGAATGATGAAGATTATTAATTTCAAATCTTTACTGAGGCAAGATTCTCTATTGATATATTTGAAGATGGTTGAAATTACCGTACTGTGTATCAAAAAAGACCACAGAGAATTCTTAGGGCCTAAATTAGGAAAAAAACTTTTATTTTCAGTATTTAACATTGGGAATGGGGATGAATATCGATCACAAATTAGCCCTAGTGACAGCCCTGTACATGTACATATAGTAACTTCATTGAGGTAGGTTGATGTTTCTTCATTCAGAGTTACTTACCTTGATTAAGGTAGGTTAATGTTTCTTCATTCAGAGTTACTTGCCTTGATCGAGGTAGTTTAACATTTCTTTATTCACAGTAACTTACCTTGATTGAGGTAGGTTAATGTTTCTTCATTCAGAGTTACTTACCTTGACTGAGGTAGGTTAATTTTTCTTCATTCAGAGTTACTTACCTAGATTGAGGTAGGTTAATGTTTCTTCATACAGAGTTACTTACCTTGATTGAGGTAGTTTAATGTTTCTTCATTCAGAATTACTTACCTTGATTGAGGTAGGTTAATGTTTCTTCATTCAGAGTTACTTACCTTGATTAAGGTAGGTTAATGTTTCTTCATTCAGAGTTACTTACCTTGATTGAGGTAGGTTAATGGTTCTTCATTCAGAGTTACTTACCTTGATTGAGGTAGGTTAATGTTTCTTCATTCATTTTCACAGCTGGAGAAGTGGCTGCACCCAGAATATATTGGAATCTAAAATATGAGACATAGATTTAAATAAAATGTACATGTAGTATGTACCTAGCAAATGTTTACTTTGCAAGAAAAAATAATCTCCATGTGAAAGTTGTATGAACATCAACGGCAGATGCGGCTTGCCAGCAGGGGATGCTTACTCCTCCCGGGCACCTGGTCCCACCTCTAGCTTGCTAGGGGTCCGTCAATGCTCAATTTGGTGCTCTATTGTGAGTGTTGTTGAGATTATCGTCAGGATCCTCTTTAACTCATTTGTAGAAAGAAATATACACTTTCTTATTCTACCTGAATTTCATATCATTACTTTTTTAAGAACTGTCCAAAAAATCTCTGAGATTATATAATGTGAAAGAAAGATTTCTTATAATGTAGACTGTAACGACATATAGTGATGTACCGTATCATGTCATCACCAAAAATAACTTTGTTGACAATGACTCACCCTGTGTCTAAGTTTTCTGACTTGAAAACTGGTAGTGCCAACAGGGCCTCACTGAAAAATAATGGATTATGTTTCTTGAAATATGAAAAAAAAATCAAAATAAAATGGCTAAGCATAGACAATTCCTGATTTTCTTCAATTTCAATGACATTTTACTTTGAAATTTATATCCTAAGACTGTACTACAATGTATATAGTATAAAATTATAACCAAGAGAGCAAGTTTAGAGGAACACAAAAGTATCTTGAAAAAGAGCTGAGAAAAACCATATTTATGATTACCTCATGTTATAGCTGTTGGTACCTATCTCTGTGCCTAACCCTGACAAAGACCCATCAAAATCTGCGGCCAGGGAATCGTTAATTTCCCAGCTGGTGATGGGGTTGCTGGCCGGATGGGACATCTTTGTCCTCTTGCCTCCTTGGGAAACCAGGGCATCAGAGACCCACGCAAAGGACATCTGTCCAACAACCTCCTCGGGCTCCGTCTGAATCATAAAGGTTAGTTTACACTACATGTACTTTTCGCATTCAGGACAGATTTTATTTGAATGTGATTACATACACAGCCAATTGTGCCTCACATGAAATTCATATGAAATGAGCATCATGTAAATCACACATGAAAGTTCATGTAAAATTCATATAAATTTCGCATAAGATTTATGTGAAAAATATTTCACATAAATTTCACATAAATTTCCTTCACTTGAATTTCACATGAATTTTTCTAAGTGACCTTCACAGGAAACAGGTCTGACATACCCAATAACATCCATGTAAAAATCGTTTCATGAATTTCATGTGAAAAATTTCATGTTCCTGCTTGTTTCACATAAATTTCATGTGAACTTTCATGTAAAGTTCATGTAAATTTCACATGAATGTCATATGAGGCTGTGTATACAGAGATGCTGAAACTTTAAAGGCATGCTACATGTAGCCATTTTGAAAATGCTGTCAGTCTGAATAAAGAATTTTGTAGCAAAAGTTTAAACTTATTGCCACTCCAGTCTGAATAAAGAATTTTGTAGCAAAAGTTTAACTTATTGCCACTCCGAATGAAGGTTTGCCTGTCAAATCCTTCTGAGGCAGAATTGGACTGGCATTTTTCAGCATCACTGCATAAAGACACTGCAATTTGGGCCTCCATAGAGTTAAATCATAGCAACTAATTAGTTGCACTCCAAAATGCAAAGCTACATGTAGGGTCGAATGAAAATTATTTCTTCAATACATGTATTGCCATTCAAAATCCCTTTTGAGATTATGGCATTGGCCCTTTTATTATGCTGCCGTTAACTTGTTGTCTTTTCCAGAATCACTTATCAATATCATCAATTCATAGTTCTATTTGGGGAGAAGGGCTGATTGACGTGCCCACTTCAGGGGCATAATTGAGACATAAATACATTTTCATGGGCAGAAAGTAGGTCATTCCCCACTTCCTGACATATCTTTACTTCCATCTATGAAATTCATTGCTTAAAATCTGTCTGAAAAATGGAAAATTTTCTGTTTCAGGTTTTTAGAGTTTTAATCATGTGTTACAATTGGTGATAGATACCCAGAGTTTACGAAAAGTGTCAGATTACTGGCAATCTCCAATGAATATTTCAAATGTCCAGTTTCTAGGTTAGAGCTGGACATAACATTCGGTGGATTTTTGTTCCAAAAAAAATGAGAATATATCATCCTTTGAACATATACATGTACAGTGTTTGATTTTCATTAAAGATTTTTTTGAGCCATGTAAGATTTGTTTTTCTGACACTACTACGTCACGCTCTTTCAACTTCAGAATAAGAAATATCCGCAGTGTCATACTGTGTATTCATTTAGTATTATTTAATATTATTGAACATGTTTAACATGTTTAAAGGAAAAAACATTGTCCTGTAAAATCTATCTATACATGTACATGTACATGTAAATATATTCAGTGAAATCACAGCTTGTCCTGTACAAAATGTATAGTTTTCAGCATGTCACAACAAGTCATTTAACAGTAATCACTCCTTACAGAGGTTTTCTCATCATTTAAGTGATACTGCACAAAACTTATTTTGCATTTCGTTGTTTAGTAATTTTTGGCTTTGTCCGGTGGATTTTAAGAAATTTCAATTAAGTGCAGGAAAAATGTCCTGTGGATTTTTAGCGCCATTCCAGCATTCGTAAACTCTGGATACCATACTGCGGTATACACTTGGTGGTTCTTACACCATGTACACACGTGTATTTACTACTACTATATGCTGTGGTTTACTATTACACTCGCAATAATCTCATATCAGCATTCCGTTAATTGGGTTAAAGACTCCTATCAACCCCCTGATACAAGATTCTTAGGAGCAGTAATAGTAAACAACAGCATAGTAAAAGACGCGTGCAAGACTCTCAAATGAGACAAGAGTTTTCCCTACCTGAATAATCAAAGGGCAAATGCTGTGTGTTCCACTACACAACACCTGTGTTGAAGGTAACCACTCTAACAACAAGAAATTATCAAAATGACAAAGAATCATGACCATTTAGCTCATTTTGCCGATTGCACCACGCTCAGCTCAGCGAGTTGCATGAAAACGTAAACAAATCAAGAGCCAAAACAACACTGTTGTCCCTCCCGTTGGCATTCGGAAAAAAGATGACACTCAACTATCTTAAATTCTAAGAAAACAAGTGCTCTTTTCCAGCCCATAAATATCTATAGAAAAGGTTGCTTACCTCTGAAATCGGTTGAGCAAACTACGCTTTGTGTTTACAAATATTCTTATCGGAGAATGCAATTGCCGGAAATTGGTACTGAATGGTTCTTTTACGACATCAAGATGAACGATTATTAGGGTGTGAAAACAAAATAAGAATTATTTAGAAAGAGAAAAGTACATATTTCTCCATAATGAAATGGAATAAAACGATATCAGGATTAGACTTAGTTTTTAATTCTAAAACAGTCTGTCTCGATTGCTTCACCCGACCTTGAACCATTGTACGGCAGCCTTGTCCAGTAACTAGAGCAGTCAGGTTGAAAAAAAAGGGGGGGGGGGGGAGGGTCCAGAGATTTGAAATTCACATGTATACATTGTACAAAAAGTGAACAAAGAAATTAATATTTTTGAATGAAACAAATTCTTCATAAATCGTTTATTCTTCAGTCTGATTGATTGATTCAGGTCAAACGAATATTTAATTTGAATTAACCGACTCCTTTTTAAAATTCTTATTTACGAAGTTGTCTCTGTCTTCAGGGGCGTAGCTAGAGCTTTTTGAAGTGCACGCCAATTGAATAAAACATATATGAAGCCGAAGGTTTCATCCGAGGCGCATAGCGCCGAGAGGGGGAGGGTGCGGAAGGGGGTCACCCCTCCTGAAGGTGGGGGTTCGGGGGCCTCCCCCGAGAAAATTTTCAAAATTTCAACCCAAATTCTTACTTTGTAGATTACATCTTTACAAAATTGAGACTATATTTTCATAAGAAATTACTCTTAATATTTAAATAATATATATATATAGTATTCTCAAAAAAAGTTGTGACTGTGTCATACTTATGCCCTTTGCCGTGTGGAGCTCGTAAAAAAGTTCCCCGCGAGGGGTTTGACAGTAAGTGTTTTGAATATATTTCCCTGACATTGTCGCCATAGCACTTTCTATATAGACATAACGTCAGACAGTGCATGAAGTTTATATATTGTTTTCATTTTCGTGCTGAAACATCGACGGCGGGTGCGGCTAGCCAACAGGGGATGCTTACTCCTCCCGGGCACCTGGTCCCACCTCTAGCTTGCTAGGGGTCCGTCGATGCTTAATTTTGTGCTCTATTGTGAGTGCTGTTGAGATTATCGTCAGGATCTTCTTTAACTCATTTGAATCCATCTTTCAAGGTTAAATAATTATCGTCTTGGGCCCTTGAGTTTTGCGGTCTTGTTTGTGTGTGGTCATCTAACAGTGAGGAGGTTGTTGACACCACAATTGTACGTTCTTCGAGACCTCTGGGTGATCGGAATAGTGGGAGGGTTGTGCGCACGTAATCCAGGATAACCACACCGTCTGCTTCTGACGTGGCAGATGGCCGTCCTACGTCGGCACCGATTGCCCATTGGTCATGTTGGTATATGTGTAGTCATTTGTGTTTGATGTTGCTGTGATTTGGCGATCCTTGTACCATTTGTGTCTCTTTCTATGCTTGTCTGCTCTGTGTTTTTACAGTGGATGTTTTGGGGATTTGCTGTTGGTGCTGCAACTAGGTGTTATTGGAGATAACCTCCTTTCATTGATAGACGTGGAAGAAGTTTAGTTAAATAAAGTCAAATGTACAAACGCTGAACACGTCGCTTTAAATTAAAACTGTTTTATCATTCTGAATTTTCTGAAAAAAAAAATGGAGGTATTTCATTTGATAACTTCTCGGAATAGATACTTCTGAAAAATTGAAGCCTCTCACCTTTGACGAAAAAGCTGTCTGATTTCATATGGACGCTTTACTTTTTAACTATTTTGTCATCTTTGAATCATTATTTACTTGAAGTACCACTGATGAGAATTTATTTCCGAAACATGCATGTCAAAACGACATGGTATTTTTGCTAAAAATATGCAATTTTAGAGAAGATGGCGATATTTGAAAAGTTAAACAATGGGAGACAATCTTGTGTGCTGTTTTCCATTTTCACAGAAAATCTCTCTCTCTCTCTCTCTCTCTCTCTCTCTCTCTCTCTCTCTCTCTCTGAAAAATCCGTGCACATTTTTTTCTAACTCCGCGATGTGCACGCCATGGCGTGCTGGCGTATAAGACTCCTATTATGGAAACCCTGAACCGATATGTGTTTTGCTCTTTGCTTTTTTCTCATTGTTATATATGGAATTCAATACTCGTTCAGAGGATAGCCAGTCTGTAAGTCATCAATAATTGACAAATCACATTCGTTTACTGACATAACTTTTTTTGTATTTAGGAGAAATAATATATAGGAGAAGAGCTTGTGACTGTCCTGTTCACTAAATCCAGAGCACCCTGTTTTCCCGGTTTTCTCTAAAATATGATACTGTCATCTTCCAAAAAGATATCAATTTTATAGTACTCCTTAAGTCGTAACAGAAAATACCATGATTGTTTTGGCTGTGCGTCAATATTAAGTTAGAAATACTGGACGGAAAATAAAAAGTCTACGGGGATTTTCTATAGTAAAAATGCTGAAAATGCGTGACGTTGGGAGCTTTGACGTCAATGTTGACACGGAGAACAATATGGTGGCAGCTTGAAATTAAATTTCCCGTAGACATTTTACTTTTCATATTGCGGTTTGAAGGCAGCTGATAGGGTAAGTTGAAGTTAATTTCCTGTTACGACAAAAGGTGGTCAATTCTCGGAATTAAACTATAATTTTTTGGAAAATTCTTCAGATGACAGAATAAATCGCCAAAACAGGGTGCTCTGGATTTAGTGAACAGGACAGTATTGTGTTTTTGCTCTTTGCGTTTCGCTATTTGCTTTTTGCTTTATGCTCTTTGCTTTTTGCTTTATGCTCTTTGCTTTTTGATTTATGCTCCTTGCTCCTATGCACAACTTTCCTTGTACATTAAGACGTCCGGCTTACATATATGTATGTACAAATGTATGAATAAATAAACTGTCAACTAATTTAAAAGAGGAAATGTATGTCCTTTAATCACTTGTTTCACTCTTTGGTTATCATTTTTTTATTTCTGAGTTCTAGACTACTTCAAAAAGGAAAGGGGCTAGGGGGGTCTCTGCAGTGCAGAAGACTTAGTTATCTGGATTATCAGTAAAATAAACCCTCCCACTTGGATTAAGGCGGTGAGACAAAAGCAAAGAGCAAAAAGCAAAGAGCAAAAAGCATGTCGGTTCAAGGTTTCCATAGTCTTATAGTCTCAAGATGTGTCCAATCAACTTCCATCTTCGATTCGTTATCTCACTGCTTGATTAATGGCCTCGATATTTGCTCTTTCCAAACGTTCTTCAGAATTTGTTCCTACGAAACTTACGTAATTCTGAAGATTCTCCCAAGGGACTTTTTGTGAAACACGTCAATCATTTTGTCGTCACCCTTGTTTATTTTCCAGGTCTCGCATCTATAAAGTAGCGCTGGTATTACTAATGCATTGTACAGTCTCATTTTCTTAAGATATGGCTTTCAAGAGTTCAACACACGCTTTAAAATAGTCATATGAATCTTGAAGGAAAGCGAAAGAGAGGAAGACCGAAGACGATTTGGAGGAGATCTGTAGAGAAAGAGAGGGAAGATCCGACAGTAGCAGCTGACCGAACAATTTCGAATTGATTTAAAAAAAATGTTTTGATTTTTGTTTTCATAATTTACATTTAAACATCCGCTATATACAAATCCAAGCTGAGACAGTAATAATTAGGCCATTTCATGTTTTTATTCTGTTTTGCGTCCTTTTGAAATTGAAAAACCTACCAGCCAGCCAGGGAGAAAAACAAACGAGCATATAAAACAAAGTTGCAATTTCATAATAAGTGAAGTACTATACGTACCATGTGAAATCTGACAGAAACTTGTTTCATTTGAATGTTAAAAGATTTTAGACAACAAAAGAATAGATGTCTTGAATCATTGAAGTACTTTTACATTTCTAAATGTAATATAAAGAACTGAACGATTTCTCTATAGTTTTTGTACAAAGTACATTAAATTTGCAAACATTTTATCATTTTAATTTTGTTTTGTTTTGTTTTATGACTATGGGCTCAAAACCTACTAGCAAGAGGACGCAAAACACAAAATAACAAAGAAACGGCCTGAAGTCATAAAATATCAAAATCAATACTAAGTCTTGGGCTTTTGTCGATAATCCTCCTTTTCGGTACACATATATATATATGTGGTTTTTGGAAAAAGTCAAGTTTTTGATGCTGGCATCCCTGCACGGACACTGCCTAGTGCATGTGCGACCCACGTTGCGCATTTCTTTTTCTACATCTCTGAGAAAAGAAAACAACCTTAAAGTATCTTAATCATATTCGAAATATTGATAACCGCTACAATTTAACCACAGCAGGAAATGAAATAAACCAGGAAAATTGCCAAAACAAATTAAGTACTAGTATCATGGTTACATTTTTGATTCACCTAGGGGCTTAACCAAAAATGTAATCATCATGATAGTTATCATGATTACATTTTTGGTTAAGCCCCTAGGTGAATAAAAAAAGCAATCGTAATTTAAGTAATGCACAGAATGTCTTCAGGAGTATTTTGTCTTTCCTATTTGTTGTTTTGATGATCGTGCTTCTCGGCAATTTGAAATTCGAGCCACCAGATCAGGAATAATCCTATGATGCCTATCAGTCATTCTCCAGAAATCGTTACAATTGCAAAAAAAAAAAAAACAAAAACAAAAACAAAAAAAAAAAACAAAAACAAAAAAACAAAAAAACAAAAAAAAAAAAAACAAACAAAAAAAAAAAAAAAAAAAAAAAAAGAACAACAAAAAACTGTCGCACGTATTCATTATTCTCTTAAACGTTTCTGTGCATAAGATTAAAATATGGTATCTACAAGAAAATGCTCGCATTTTGATACCAAATAGGTGGTATAAAACGTATGATATAATTATGCCATTGCAATATATAACAATCCGTAGCTCTAGATCCTGCATATGCATGTCGCAACCACACTTAAGAGGATTTGATGACTAGCTCTAATTGATTCCAAACTCCAAGGAATATATCAGAATAACATTTGTTGATTAATGAAGAATAACCAGAATAAACTCTTTTCATTACGGAACTTTTATCGTCATAGCTGAGGCACGATGTAAACTCTAATTTCGCCAAAACTGACATGATGTCCGTACCAGATGGCTAAAAGTTGTAATGGTCAGTTTTTAAAGGTAATACTATCTATGTAGAAAATAATTTCTTTAATACAAATCCTGCTGATTAAAGATAAAGTGTTTCATCTTCAGTATGAAAAACTGCTCGTCCTCTTGAGTTGTGGACGTTCGTTGTCTGACATCCGTTACGCGTATTTTCATGAAAAGTCCATAACATAAAAATGTAAACGCACCTATTTTGTATCTCATATGCACGTTTGACTGATAAATAGACAAGCTATGTAAAGTCCAAACTATCAAATACTCAGAAACTTTAAATAATCCTGACATACGTAACTCCTGACGCACGTAACAGGTTTTGTCAACTAACTTGTGGAGATCGCTATGCACTATTCATTACAAGAGAACAATAGGTAAGGTAAAATATGTTTGCAATAGGAAAAAGTTCAGTTTCACCAAGAAAAAAAAAATTTGTAGGCTTACAGACGCTTAAGATACGTTTCGTTGCTTTATTATATGATTAAATAATCAATTTTCTCTTATTTATACTCGTAATATAGCAGTCCAGAATGTTGGAAAATAGAGTCTAGGTATTATTTATATTGACTGAAAAGAAGCATGATATGCTCTGATTGTTTATTTCCCAATATTGAATATACATGTATGTAGCATTACCTACGGATGCCAGAAATTGCAGGGACATAATTAAGGATTCCGACTATTCCGTCGGAATCCTTTCTGTTATTGCAATGTCTATTATTCTTACCCCTCATCATTTCCAGACACTTTATTCAAAGGTCTTTTATCACAGAACAAAAAGTGTGGTACCATTAGAAAGAGCAGACAAAGATCTTCTTTAATTTTTGTTTGTTTGTGGATAAGTTCACCAATGCCCTCGCTAGAGGTCACCAAAGGTCAAATCTTAAAAGTCTTATGACTTCTAAACTAACCGTACGATTTGAACGAAATTTGTTTCACATTGTTCTTTGGAAAATTTGCAAATTTTCGTACGCTGATATGCTCGATAAAATGTTTACGGTTTTCGCGCTATTCCGTGTTGAAAATGGAACTTTGAATTGGCAAGATGCCAATTTCTACAGTTTTTGAGATTTTGACTTGAAAATTGGATGATAGCTTAATTAGAGGTAGTCATTTCATGTTGACCTAATTTCAAGGTCAAATTTTTAATCTCAAGGTCAAAACAAAGATTTGGCCATAGAACAAAGACTATTTGACCTTCAGAGTTCAAACTTCATATATACTAACGTTAAACCAAGCTCTTTCACCTTGACCTTGACACAAGGTCAAATTTAGATTCTCAAGGTCACAACAAACTTTTGCCTATGAAACAAAGACTATTTTACCTTGAGAGTTCAAACTTTAAGAATATATTCCTTGCTTCACACTTTTTCACCTTGACCTTGACGAAAGGTCATTTGTTCGTTTTCAAGGTCACAAGAGACTTTGGTTTATAAACTATACAGGTGTGAGCAGATATAGATCAATCATGATGAAAATAACCTCCAATACTTATCTTTTATCCATGACCTTGGTTCAAGGTCAAATAGTCATTCTCAAGGTCATAACAACTTTAACTTGTTGCATAAAGTTGTTGTCCTATACTTTTTTTTCTTTCCACTAGTGGTCTTCTTATTTGAACTTAACAAGGTACAAGAAAGATAACTCTTTTATTCTTATTCTTTGTTTTCATTTTTTTCAAAGTAGCATGACTTGTTTGTACATTGTATTTTGATGTTGTTGTCATTTTCTATTTATAGGAATGTCCTCATTGCGAAATAATTGTGCAATTATGTTTTGAGATAGTAATTTTACAGGATTTAGAATTGATAGTTAATGGAGTTTAAAGCTTTCGTAAACATGAAAGGTATTTATTTTCCTTTTCTTCTATTTTGTTGATAAATAGATAAGAGTCCCAAGTCCTCTTTTGACTCATTTGCTGAAATGAATAAGGTACTAAAGCAACTATTCATTTTTCCATCTTCTTTTTTCGGATTTTAACACTTCAGTTCCGAGGAAGGTCTAATAAAGGAGGAATCCGTCTGTTCTTAAATTGTGCTTTCTTCGAGACGTTTGGATAATCAGAAAAGTGGGGGGGGGGGGGGGGGGGGGGGTTGCGCACGTAATCCGAATGACCACATCCTCTGCTACTGCGTGGCAGATGAACGTCCCAAGTCGGCACCGGTAGTCCATTGGTCTCGGAAGTTTATGTGTCTTCATTTATGTTTGATATATCTATGTGATTTGGTGTTCCGTGTCCCTTTTGCGTCTCTTTCTATGCGTGTCTGTACTGTATTTTTGATTTAAGTGTTTTGGGGTTTTCCTGTGGGTGCTGCTACCGATCGAGTATTGTTGGAGATCCACCTCCTTTCTTTCAGAGTAAACCTTTCTTGAACATTTGTTTGAAGGTATGTCGCTGAGAATTTTGAGTGAAAAATGTGATTTTTGAGGAGCTGAAATTTAAGAAAAGTGGCAGGCTAATTCAAGTTTTTGCCGTTACATCTTTATTCATCTTTCAAAACTTACATGAGAACTCTGGGTATCACACAGTGATCAGGAATAAGACATACATCGAATCAGAAGGAGGTACATACACGATAGTACTATATGAGATACTGAGGATGTTCAATATTTGCTTCCAGTGAAATTCGAGGACTTCCGACGCATCTGCCATAAAAGAATCTTTTTGACAGGAATGTATTTTTTCCAATCCGCTAAAACAGTACAAACTTGGCAGAGGACCTTGAGTACTTGCTTCTTGTGAGGTTTCATGAAATTCTGTGAAGCGGTTGTGACGAAGAAGACAGACATAAATAAACCAATCAAAGCTCTTGACGGCAATGTTAAACGTCTTCAAATTTAATAGCATCATTTAAGAACAGATAAATTTGCAGCATGGATCAGATATGCACGTTTCGGGTACTTAATCCTCGTCAGTGACCCTCAATCTAAACAATGTAACGTTGTCAAAGAGTGCAAAAGTTATTATGTCCAAAATTGTAACGAAAGACGTAGCAGGATGGGTGGGACATGATATAAAGGACTCAAATTTTAGAAATGTCAAGAAATTTTGGTATCAGAAATTTCCAAATGCGTTGAAGAAATGATCAATCGAACTTGTCTAATGTGCCCTTGCTGATCCATTTACTTAAAAAATCTGAAAGAGGAATTTCGGAACTTGCTTTTTGATGAGTTACATTTCATGAAAATATAGAGGAGTAGTAAGAAATGTGTCAGCAAATCAGAGCCCTCGAAAGGCACGTTTGTCGACAGTCGGCTTGAGAAGAGGACCTTCAGAACTTGCTTCCTGTGAGGTTTAATGAGATTCTGTATGTCACTAGAAATTAACAGAATCCATCACCAGATATGATCAGGGACAAGGAAATCAATCCTGACTGTCAAAGATTGCTTGTGCCACGACGAGGCTTGCCAAGTCGTGGATGCAAATCATAGACACGAGGGTTGGATTTCCGTGTCCCTGATCACATCTGGGAACTGATTATTTTTCTCTCATTGCCTAAAAGAGCAAAACAAAATGAGTTTTTATGTATTCCTTTTAATATTTTGACCACCTAACGCAGCAATCATGTATGGTGTCACAATGACGTTACAGTTGAAACCACTTGCGGAATGAGCTTATTTCACTCTGTAGGGTGAGACAACATTTTTCTTGACACCTAATTTTGCGGACAAATCAGTATCGAGTGAGAGAATAATAGAATCTATCACCCCTTTGTACAGGGACAGGGAAATTCCATCCGAGTATCAAAGATTTGCAGTCCACGACGAGGCTTGTCGAGTCGTGGACGTTGCAAATCTTTGATACGAGGGTGGGAATTCCCTGTCCCTGTACAAAGGAGTGATAGATTATTTTTCTCTCACCAATATATTTTCACATAATTCATGAATAAACATTGCTTGTTTTGCGTTAAATTTTGTCCCATGTGACGTCAAACACTGCTTAACCTACGTAAACGTCTATGACGTCACAATAGGGGTTCGAGAAAAACATCCAGGGGTGCGAGACTAACATAATCTTACACCACCACGAGGGAGGGATGGCGATTTCTCAACCCGAGTGTACAAATTTTCAAGTCCATGACGAGGCATGCCGAGTCATGGACAAGCAAAATTTTTACACGAGGGTTGAGAATAAGCCATCCCTCCCTCATGGTGGTGTTTGATTTTTTTTCTCCCACGTTATCGACTATCTGGAGTGTCTGATATAATCGCCAGTTTGCCTTACTTCCATAGCGTCGCTTTGGTAGCGATGACATCAGAGGGTGAGATCGATGACGTCAGAGGGTGAGATTGACTCACCCCAGGGATATTTGAGAGTTCTCAGTCTCAAGTGGGAGAAAGAGTTGTCTCAGAACGGGTAAATCTGTAGATACCTCTGTCCGGGGTGAGAGAATAATAAAATCTAACACCACCGTGAGAGAGGGACGGTGAATTCTCAACCCGAGTGTACAAAATTTTGCAAGTCCATGACGAGACCTGCCGAGTCATGGACAAGCAAAATTTTGTACACGAGGGTTGAGAAATCTCCGTCCCTCCCCCGGTGGTGTTTGTTTGTTTGTTTGTTTTTCTCCCACGTTTTTTTTTTTTGGTAGTTTTATACGGTAAGAGAGACAACCCAACGTTCTGTAATAATCAGCTGATTTATCTGCGCAATGATACGAGACAGACGCATGACGCAGTGATTCCCAGAATATGTACTCCACCGCTAGAAGTAAACCATTAAGAAACACTTCAATTTCCCGATAACTACTTTAATATAAAACAGATTGAATCAATAATTCAATAATATTTTTCTCGTCAAAATTATAATTTCATTCTTTTCATACATTTCGATTTAATTTTATTCATTCTTCAACAATAAAATGTGTTGACGTCACTAAACGATGTGCACAGTGTCAACTCAAGTTTTCACAGCGCGAACAAACAAATCGTGTGGCTTTAGGATCGCACATACTACCGGGTATACAACTTTCAGATATTCCTGTTTGTTTCTCGCCAAAATGTTGATGAAAATGGACTGTTATGTTTCCTCCGCTTATGTTTGCGCCATAGAATAGAAATGGAAGTGTATTCTGTGTAGATGAAATGACATGTGTGGAAGTTTCAGTATATTGCATCGATTGTGTAAATGAAGAAAAAGCTGGAGAAGGTGCTCTACTGGTGAGTGGACTTTTTGCTGTTACACTGTTACTAGGCTTTCGTATAATTTCTGACATAGATTGTTGTAACAGTTGTTTGTTGCTTAATGTTCGATAATTATTAAGCGATTGGGGATTCCTGTGGCCAGTTATGTGAACGGCCTGTGTGTCGGGAACATTGTTATCCAAAAGTTTCTGACACAAATACTTTCGGGCGCTTGTTTTTGTCAGGTGTTTAAGATTTCCTATTGAAATGTTTGCTTCCTCCACCATTTTCTTCAGAATATGGTATAGCTTATGTTTTCCCATAGGCTGTGCCAGAAACCATTGTTCATCTTCAGACGGTCTTTTGTTGTTTGTGACAACGGAGAGATAGAAAGGATCATCTGCTTTATTTATGTTTTTCGGTCGTTTGTTAATGTATTTCTTCAAAGCATCCACTGGACATCGGCCGTCCTTACTTGCATACATTCTGGGTGCCTTTGAACGGATATTATTGTTGTCAATCCCAGTACGTGTTTTCGTTTGACGCTCGTTGAATTCGTTGAATTCTACGAATTCGGCGTCAAGTTTCCTACACACAGGCCTCGATGCTCCTCCCCTTCTCCGCGAATATAGAAATGGATAGTATTATTGAACCACATTGTATTAATGAGTGATGTTGGTGTATTTGTTCCCAACTGACCAGAAATATAAAGTTTGTTAATATCTTCATCGATGATAGCGTCAGACGCGCATTGTTTAATTTCTGTTTAGATTTCAGGGTTTCTTGAGATTTGCTGAACTCTAAATCGCGTTGTATAGAATAATTAACCATAGCGATGAGATTTAGGAAACGACCCAAAGAGCAAATAATACCTTTCATGTAGCTAGGCTGGTATTCGGTTCCATTTTTCTGTCGTATAGAAATAATTAATTTGCTGAGATGATTATATAACTCAAGGGGAGGAATTTGTTGTACATCTCTGTCGTCATTGTTGGTTTGCAAATGTGATTTGAAAAGTCGAACATGCCCTAGAGTTTTTCTCGCAGTGTTTTTGTTCTCATTTTTTTTATATTAAATTTGTCGACATCGTCGTCATCGACGGCAAGAAAACGACCAGCAGAGTCGGGATTTACAGTGACAGGCGCAGAAACAGGCACATTCTCAGTGGTTATACCAGGACTTTGTTCAATTTCATGGAAGCTATCATTAAAATTGTCCTGCATAACAATTTCCCAAAGAAAAGGGTCAACATCAGGCTGTGGAATTACTTCAGAATTGACAGAAAATTCTTGCGAAAACTCGAGTTTAACAAGTTGATGCTTTGCTAATTTTGTAATTTCACCTGTACTCATCGACTGTACATGATACATCTCGTATGTTCCAAGTGGTTTCGTTATTCTCACTATTTTCCCCTTTGTTCCATCATTTAAACTGACGACCGAATTGAGATAAAATTCATCAGCATCCATTTTTGTTTACTTGTTTGTTTGTTTACATCTGCAGACGACGAGGGCAAAAGTAGGTCCGGCTTACTTCCGGAACGTCACTGATGACGTCAGAGGGTGAGATCGATTTATCTCTTTCCCGGAAAATTTGAGAGTTCTCAGTCTCAAGTGGGAGAATACGATGTCCCACCTAGAACATGGTTCAATATTCTATTGATCTCAGAAAGTTAGTAAGTTAATAAACATATAATAGAATATAATAGAAGTTGATTCCACATTTTCTAATAACTGAAAAACCCCACACACATTATCACATTATTCTAGCAGGACGTGAATCTACCTAAAATCTATCTAAAGGCATAACTTGACAAACAAAGCGTCAAATGTACGTATCACCATATCTGTAGTTAATTTGAAGAACTTCTATTCCTTTAGAATGACCAACGACTACTCTGCTTTGGTTGTCCACTGCAAGTGCTGTGGTTTGGCAAATGCCCTCAAAATCTCCTTCGACCGTGTATTTCTTGTTGTCAATCAAGGCATGTTAAATAGGCGTCTTGAAGTTTCCTACAAACATTGTCCCTTGAAAATCAACATCGACTTGGGACAAACTGTCTGAATCAAGCGATGTTTCTGACACGAACTCGCCGTTCGTCTTCACGCGGACAATAAAACCTCTTATATCATCAGTCACTATGAGGGTGTCATAATCCACTCTGCCTATGTACATCGGGTGCGTGAATGTGTTTGCCAATCCAATCTTTTGCTTAAACTGTCCACTTGCTTGGTAAACAATGTATCGTTGTTCAGAGTCGCATACGAAAATGTCGCTGTCATTGGTTGTTATACTCTTGGGTTGCAGTCTCCTTGATGAAACCAGTGTTTTGGTTTTAACAACTTCTTTCCTTTTGATTTCAAAAGATACAATGTATCCTTGGTTGGTGTCTGAAATATGAAATGAAATTATGAAAATATTAGCGAAAAAAGATGAAGAAAAACACCAAGGATTTAGCATATGTCACGATCATAAAGATTTGCCATCAAAACACAGACAGATCAAAATACTACACAAAAACAAAGGAGGGAATCTCTAATAAGACTTGATTGCAGCAAACACAGCATAATACAGAAACCACCGAAAGAAGAAGTGGAAAACACAACTGCAAAGAAAGACGATACAAAATATGTCATAAACAGCAATAAACACAAAATACTTAATAGCAACGAGCCCAGTCGGTGACCGGTGCTGAACCCGGACGGTCAACTGCTATGCCTTTATAAAAGAAACAAGACGTACAGTAAGACACAAAGACCTCAAGCTCGGATCCAGAAGGTTCCGGGTCGTTTCGCCCCTTTTCCCCTTCGCCCCGGGTCGATTCGCCCCGGGTCGTTTCGCCCCTAAGGTGGGTCGTTTCGCCCCTAAGGTGGGTTGTTTCGCCCCTTTAGGTGGGTCGTTTCGCCCCTCAAGGGTGGGTCGTTTCGCCCCTTAAGGTGGGTCGTTTCGCCCCTCAAGATGGATTGTTTAACCTCTCATCGTGGGTCGTTTCGCCCCACATGGCGGGTCGTTTCGCTCACTTTTTTAAGAACACTTTCTCTGAATGGTGGGTAGTTTCGCCCCTCTATACGTAACATCTTAATCTATTTATTTATTTATTATTTTATCTATTTGGTTTTTTTTATTCTTTTTTTATTTGTATTTCTTCACCTACATATTTCTTTATCTATTTATTTCTCTTTATTTTAATCTATTTGAGTCGATTCGCCCCTCTATACGTAACATCTTTATTCATTTATTAGTTATTTTATCTCATTTTTTATTACATTTTTTCTTCTTTTATTCTCATTTGTTCACCTACCTGCATATTTCTTCACTTATTTATTTCATTAATTTTCTATATTTTTTTCAATTTAATTTTTTGGGGGGTCTTTTATTCTCATTTGTTCACCTACATATTTCTTTTTCAATTAATTCTTTGTTTGATTAACAACAAGCCATAAAAGCCGCCAATAAACAAATATTAATGTCACAACGCAAGCCCAATATAACAGCGTAATTAAATAATTATCAAATGAGGGCGAAACGACCCACCAATAACAACTATAAAAATAAGGGCGAAACGACTCACCATGCAGAGAGAGTATTCCTAAAAAGAGGGGCGAAACGACCCACCTTAAGGGGCGAAACAACTCATCTAGAGGGGCGAAACGACCCACCTTAAGGGGCGAAACGACCCACCTTGAGGGGCGAAACGACTCACATTTGAGGGGCGAAACGACCCACCTTGAGGGGCGAATCGACCCACCTTGAGGGGCGAATCGACCCACCTTGAGGGGCGAATCGACCCGGGGCGAAGGGGAAAAGGGGCGAAACGACCCGGGGGCGAAGGGGAAAAAGGGCGAAACGACCCGACGCCATCCAGAAGGGGGGAGGGGTCGGGGGGGGGGGTCTGGTCCCCCCTTGGAATTTTTTCAGCATAGTTTGATTAAGCTTAGGAATATACATATTTCATAAGATTAAGTCCCGATCCTCCTTTTCTTGTCATAATATTTGAAAAATAACATAAATTTGTAATGGAAATATTTCATTTTTATTATTTTTTGGTCCACATTTCGAACATTTCCCGGGCTCGCTTACGCTCGCCAAATTTTATTACGTACATATCAATTTCAACAAGTGCAATTAACTGAAAAATACAGGAATAGAGGATGCAAATGGTATTTGTCTGACCTTTCTTATTCCGACTCTGTCAATTTTTCCCGACTTCTTTACATAATTATTTTACATTATAATTTGATCATCATTAATCAAGACAACGTGGTGGAAATTCAAGATTTCATTTCTTTTTTTTTTTTTTGCTTTTAAATATTTTTAGGACCGATGAACTTTAGGACCCCTCCTAGAAAAAAATCCTGGATCCGCCCATGGACCTAAGCAAGAAACCTGTGGATATGAATATCAAAAGTATAAGGGCTTATATATACAAACCAATCCGCGCTCCTCTGCTCGTCCGGAGATCGAATGCATGCAATCAATTGAGGATTCATAACAATTACTAACGGGATCGAGGCCCCTTGGACAACATCATCTAAGTGAAAACAGGAAATTTGACAGAGAATGTGATAAAGAAACTACCTGGGATCAATTATTTTGCAAGGACTTGGAAAATTTCTGCAGTATTTTACACTTGTGGAAAAGGTAACGGACAGTCAACAGACAACGGATAGCAGTGTGTGACTGGGGATGATATGAGGATTAGGCTCTGGTTGCTGAAAAACTTTACAAACGTCCAGAATGATCTGTCTGGAAATGTCTGTAGATGTTTTAGATACGCTTTTATGCACAATGCTTTTCTTCTAAGATAAAGGTGTATATATTTTCAATTTCACAGTTGCGAACGCCATTTTGTTGGAAATAATAAGCAAGCATTAAAGTGTTTCAAGCTTTGAACTGTACCACAATGTATTAACGCCATTTCAAATCAAACTGGATTGTATGAATATATTTGTACCTGAATCTATGCTGCAAATTTTATCTGTTCTTAAATGATGCTATTGAATTTGAAGACGTTAAACATGTGTACCACTTTGTGAGTGTCACTGCTGGTGGACCAGGAGTCCCCGAAGGCACATGTAGCCAATTTCGATCAACTTCGGCTGATCGGTTCTTCAACGCATTCGAAAAATTCTGTTATCAAAATTACTTAAAATTTCTTAAACATGAGTTCTGTAGCATCATATCCTACCCATCTTGCTATGACTTTCGGTATATTTTGGACATAATAACTTTCTCTATATTTGGCCATATTGCATCTAAGTGTGATACAGATCATGTTTGAGTTTGGTTTTGATTGACCATTTTTTACAAGAATTATGGCCCTTGGAAATAGCAATAATATGGAATTAGTCCAAAACTTTATCTTCCGAATAACATTTCTAACGAATTTATTATGCACGAGACACGTGTTTCGAATATTAAATCCTCATTAGTGATGCTTCCATCCACGGTGAGTTTTAGAAACAACCAAAATTCATTTTAGTAGCGCACTCTGGTTATACATGTAATCTTTAAAATCAAATATGTGCACTTTGCAGAGAGTACGCGGCTCCACATTTCCTGTAGTGTCGATTCAATTGCATATCCACATAAAATATATGTTCAAAATAGCATAGGAGGGATGGTTCTAGAATGTTAACCCCGTTTCCTTAATTTCAATGATATTTTCAATGAAATGACAAGTTTCCGAAATTGCAAAATTACAAAATCAGACGTTATTATTTATATTCAAAAGAGTTCCTGGGTATATCATAGCTTGTTCTTGTAAGTCATATGCATTTGAAATATCCTCTGTTAATTCAATTGGTATTTTGGGGCAAAAACCTAATTTATGTGCAAAATTCACTTATTTCTGTGAAAATTGTTTTAAATCTATACTTTTTATTCAATCAAAGCTGGAGAGGTTTCATATAATTGGATGGCATAAAAGTGATCAAGTTTAATGAGTTAGAAGAGATTTCTGTGATAATCTTGCTTTTTTGGGTGGAAAATCCATTTTTATTTAAAAACCGCTGATTTCTGGAAAATCCTTATTACTATGAAATGTGTCGTTATTATTTATGTTAAAAAGTGTTCCTGGGTATATCATAGTTTGCCCTTGTACGTCATATGTATTTGAAGTATCCTCTGTTAGTTTAATTGTATTTTGGGGCGAAAAATATGTTTTTTTATGAATTATATATAGCCTATATCAAGAAACTTACTATAGAAAGTCTCATATTTCAAACTATGATTATTATCCTTTGTATTTCCTATTCAACTGAAATATAAGACTTTCAATAATTAGTTTCTTGATATAGGCTATATATTCATATAAAACGTATTTTTTGCCCCAAAATACCAATTAAATTAACAGAAGATACTTCAAATACATATGACGTACAAGGACAAACTATGGTATGCCCAACACTTTAGAATAAGAATAATAACGATACATTTCATAGTAATAAGGATTTTCCAGAAATCAGCAGTTTTTAAATAAAAATGGAGATTTTCCACCCAAAAAAGCAAGATTGTCACAGAAATCTCTTCTAACTCATTAAACTTGATCACTTTTATGCCATCCAATTATATGAAACCTCTCCAGCTTTGATTGAATAAAAAGTATAGATTTAAAACAATTTTCACAGAAATAAGTGAATTTTGCACATAAATTAGGTTTTTTGCCCTAAAATACCAATTGAATTGACAGAGGATATTTCAAATGCATATGACTTACAAGAACAAGCTATGATATACCCAGGGACTCTTTTGAATATAAATAATAACGTCTGATTACATAGTAATAAGGATTTTCCAGAAATTAGCGATTTTGAAATAAAAATCGAGATTTTCCACCCAAAATAGCAAGATAATCAAAGAAATCTCTTCTAGCTCATTAAACTTGATCACATTTATGCCATCCAATTATATGAACCTCTCCAGTGTTGATTAAATAAGAAATATAAATTTTAAAAAATATTAACAGAAATAAGTGAATTTTTCACATAGATAAGGTTTTTTGCCCCAAAATAAGATATAAATTAAATTTCAATTATCAAATAACATTTCTATCCATTTATAATAAGAAACAGCATAATATCAAAGCTAAAACATATCAGTTTAGGCAAATTAAAAGAGCTAGTACTTATTTTCTCAAAATAAGTGGTTTTTGCATAAAAATGCATATTTTACCCAAAAATGATGGTTTTAATTAATTATTACATTTAATTTCACAATCATCTGACAAGATGATTACTTTCTATAATGATAATAGCTTTAAATGTATAGTTTTAGCAAAGAAAATGAATTAATAAAATTTTTCCAGAAATCTGTAATTTCTAAACAAAAACAGGCATTTTGCCCCAAAATTAAGTAGAAAATATACCTTTTATGTTTCATACATGTAATTTATAAGTGAACCTAAATAATTACAGTTCAAAATACATTCCTGCTATCATTTCAAGAACTTCTATAGATTCAATAAATATTTTCCAGAAATCAGCTATTTTTAAATGAAAAAATATGTTTTTCCCCCAAAAACACGTTGATTTTGAATGAAATGTTAGTAAAACATATATAATCTGATAGAGTGTGAAAAGTTACACTAGAAAATAGCTTTCAATCACTGCTTTTATTACAAATAAGGGTTCTTTAAATAAATATACAGAAATCTGAGATTTCTGATTGAAAATACAGGTTTCTGTATAAAATGATTAATTTCGAGGATTTTGCAAAAAATAAGAATATAGAATATATGTCATTTGAAAGAGGAGACTTTAAAGATGTTTTTTAAATCATAATTGAACAATCATATGCAATATTGAGGAACTGAGAAGCAGAAATAAATTAAAATTTCCTCAAATTTCTGTGAATTTTGGCAAAAATTCGACTTTTTTACCCCAAAACACACAGTAAAAATAGGAATTGGAACTTGCAACTTATTTAATCTGAAAGAGCATAAAAAAATACTATATATTTACACTTTTCAATGTTTAAAAACATCAACCATATAAAAGTTATAATTTTTTTCCTATTTTCAGTGATTTTTGACAAAAAAACCCCATGTTTTTCCCCCAAAACACCACTTTTGCGATGGAAATTTCCATGAGACAAATTTTTATCTGAAAGAGCGCAAAAAATGCTACAAAGTTAGGCCAGTTTTGGAGGATCAAGGGGGGGGGGGGGGTTGCACCCAACCCAGTGATACATCCCAGACTATTAAGGCTGCCGTTACGAGAGATCATTGATGTAGAGAAAGGGCGCAGCCAAGCCCGAAACTCAGTCTAGATTCAACCTCACATTTATTTATAGAATATTTGAGAGTCAAAGCAAATTTCAAGGGTCAACCACGATTTGTCCTTTACAAATTAGTAAACCATTTCATCCTGCCTCAACGAAAAAAAAAAAGGGGGTGTCTGTCATGGTATCTATTTGAAAGATAAAGTTTTGCGTCTTAATTATTATTACATGCATATGAATAGAAATATCCGCTAACATAATAACTGGGTCTTGACATTTGCCAGGGCTGAAGTTTACAACAGGGGACGGATGCTGAAGGGGGATTCGAGGCACGGAGTCGGAGGGGGGGGGGCATGGAATGGAATGGGGAGACGTCTTTCTGAAAACCTAAAGGGGAGAGAGCCTCCGCATCGAAATAAAAAAAATTAGAAGAAGAAGAAAAGAGAACAAAATTTAGCACAATCCGAGGCATAAATTTGTTTCCCTAGTCTCGTGCAGACCGTTTATGAAGGATTGGCTTATGTAAAAATCAATCCCCCCAAATGCAGAAAGCATGCATTTCTTAAAAAAAGGGGGGCTGGATTAGTTTTCTCCCTATACTTCCCAACCAGGACGTGAATCAAACCTTTTGGTGGCCTAACTCAATATGTACTATCTTTTTGAATTGAAACGTTCTCACGAATTGAGCTTGTTAATTACACATTTGTTGTTTTTGTCACGTATACATAAGTGAAGTCAAGACTTCCGTCTATAGAAGGCGCCGACTTGTTAATGTGATCTTTAGTTAAATTTAGGGCATAATTATTATACTGTTTATTCAGTTTTACAATAGATATCCTGTAGATTTGAATCAGTTTCATCTTATTGTATGTAAAAGTGATAAGTAGTGACACTTGATGTGGTTACCATAGGAAAATGTGAAGTAGTGACACTTGATGTGGTTACCATAGGAAAATTTGAAGTTCTGAGAACTTCCCAAATTAACTGATTTACTGTAAACGTGGTTATTTTCGCTGGGGTAAAATTTCGCGATAATAACATCCAAACGTTACGCGTGGGGAAAATGTTCGCGATAAAGATGTCTTTCCCATTGTAAGAATGCAACGGGGATATTTTCTCGTGGGGGAAATTTTCGCAAAGTCCCTCGATTCGCGAAAAACTCGAAAATTACCCCCACGCGAAAAATTCCACGTTTGATTAATTCAAAATGTTTTTTAATATCTTTTTTATTGTTGAATGATTATCCTTCTTATCTGGAATACAATATATTGGATATACTACTAATTGATTGAAGCGAAGAAATTGAAACCTTTCCGCATATGATTTTGTGTAAAACGACATACAAATATTCATTTTCAAATATTTTTCAAAAACATTCATAATGCAAATTGGAGTTATCTTTCTTGTAAGTCAGAAACACTGAATATTTCCGAATAATAATGTTTATTAGACATTTTTTTAATTTCAAAAGAGAACTCATTACCTCTATGTAATATGCTTGAAGCATAAATTGACTTAATCAATATTTTAAACAAAAACAAACATTGCAAAAAACAGTGCACTGTTATCAGGTAGGAATAAACAGGTACAACATGTCAAGTCGGTAATGTAATATAAACTGGCATTATTTCTGTATGATTTGATATGTATTTGAGATTGGGGAACTCTTCGATGTGAAGACTCAAAATTTTGGGTGCCGGATATGTCCTTAAGGACACGACGTTGTGCACGATCATGTCGTTTATATCTTAGGATTTTAAGGTGGCTCCACAGAGTATCCGAATATATAGTCTTTTCGGAGGCTCTCTTACCGAGGATATTGACGTCATTATGATTATGACGTCATGATAACGCGCCAAAAAAATATGGTGAACTCGCCGAAGAATAGTGTCCACAGCGCTCGGAATTTTCGGCGTTCAAACTCTTCTATCTCGCTTATTTCAGAATGGATTTCAGCAAGTTTGGTATCGATGAAACCAAAACATTATCGTCTACAATCTGATAGTAAATAATTTTAGCTAGATTTATCGTTTAATCTATATACGTACAAAAATATCCATGAATGAGACCCCTGGTTATCGCTGTAAAAGTTTCCTTTTTATAACGTCATCATCGGAAATTCAACAACTTGTTACTTTGAAATAAAATCCAATAGGAGAATATTGGTTTAGATATCTAACAGGCTATTTCTTGGAGATTTTAGCGATATAATGGATCAGATATTTAAAGTATTGTATCTTTGATTATCTATGATCAGGAGAATTTTTCTGCAATTTTGTCAACTTTCCTATTTTGCAGCGAAACGTTATCGAACTAAGTTTCTTTGTTTGAAAACTTAAAGCGAACGAATTTTAGTATCAATCCTGCTTTGTTCAAAGATGTATCCATTATGCAGATAACTAAACGCATTATCGAGAACGAGCGAGGTGAATGACGTCCATAAAAATAAGTTCTCGTTTACTTTTTCCCTTCTCTCAGATTCATACTGCCGTATATCTCTGATTTTGTTAAATTTTACACACTATTTTAAAGATACGGTGTCCCTGAAAATACATTATCTTTACAAAATTTTATAATGCAAAATCTTTCTTTCATATGAAAGTTTACATTCTCATTTGTATAAATATAAATTTTCAGGCGAATCTAACTCATACTTTCGTAGTTAACGTAATTTTTAATTTGGGGTGTGCAGCTCTAATTCATTTCACTAGCGCCACCTACAAATGTTTGCGTTTTTACAATAGAGGTATATGGAAATAAAATTTTACAAATTCGGCAATATTATGGTCGTTACTGCATATTTTTCAAATAAAACTTTGTATAGGTCCTATTTTCTTATATCTAGACCCATAGGAATAAATTTTACGTTTTCAATAAAATTTATTTTTAAGGACACTGTATCTTCAAAATATCTTAAGCCATAGAAAAAACCTTTTCTATGGGGGAAATTTCTATGACAGGAGGGGAAAAATATAAATTCCAGGGAGGGGAATGGGGCCGAATATCGCCGAATTCGTTTGAAAAAAAAACACCGAAAAAAGAATAAGGGCGTCCTATTTTGAATTCGAGCAAATAAAAGAAAACAAATCCAAGCCTCTTAGTTGTTTATGCGATAGAGAAAACTCTCTCTCTCTCTCTCAACTTCATGTGAAGCCCCTCTCAGGAAATATTTTTTTACGCTCTTTGCATTTCCCTGCGTAATAAATTAGATTGTCCTCGAAGCTTGTGTAACGTGACCGAGGTAGGGGTCACCAACTGATATATAAAATTTACGGTAGGAAAACAATACAAATTCAAATATCAAAGTACTTTCCTTCAGTTACTTGACTGACTAGACGATTCGACAAATGATTGACCAATGATTGGTACATGAAACAAATCAAATGTATAATTACAGAGGGGAGATTATTTACACGACAATGACAACACTCTGTCACCTGGCTCTTGCCTCTGACGATTGCCTCTGGTACTTGCCTCTGACTACTGTATAGCCTCTGACACAGTACCTCTGACACTCGCCTCTGACAGTAGCCACAGGTACTGTATAGCCTCTGGCACGCACCTTGCCTCTGGCACAATACCTTATTACCAAATGCTACCTATCGATCGCTATCAACCTTATGCAGGTAATGTTTAGCGTTACTATATTTAGAACCTTACACCTCGGTAGCTTGACAAAGAGTGTGTCACGACGGACGCCGCTTCCTTATATACTGGACGGATACACATTAGCACATACACCGATCCCGTCTATTTAAAGATAAAAAAAACATTACATTGCTCCCCTCTTAGCTTTATTCGTCCCGAATGAAGACAACAACAATACTAACCAAAAAGTCCAGTGAACACTAACAATAAGATAATTGTATTTACATATTTACACACTGCTTACCACTTTACGCGGTCACAAAGTCTGTCATCCAGACAGGAGGACGTCTGTGGCGTTTGCCAGTGTCCAGCGGCACAGAATCTACAACAGATTCTTGATCTGAGCGTTCTTGCTCCTTGTTACTGGTGTCAGATGACGGTATTGCGACATCGTCACCTTGCTCTGTGTCATCTGAGCTTTGTTTGGTGTTTTGGATCTAGCTCAACCTGCCAGTATCCTGAGAAGAGATCGAGAGTGGAGAACCAAGAGAACCCTTTCATGTGGTCTAGCGCCTCGTCAATTCTTGGGAGGGGATAGGCATCTTTCACTGTGCATGCATTCAGCCGCCTATAATCAACACAAAACCTGAACGTGTTGTCTTTCTTTTTCGCCAGTACAACAGCTGAGGCCCAGGGACTAGTCGATGGCTCTATAATATTGTATTCAAGCATCTCGTCAATATTCCTATCTATTTCACTGGTGAGATGTACGGGTACTCTACGGAGTGGCTGCTTAATGGGTCTTGACGTCCCGGTGTCAATCTTGTGTTTGACCAGTGTCGCTTTACCTAGTTCTTTATTACTTTTAGCAACATGGCACGATGCTTGTAAAGGAAATCTTTTACTTGTGACTGTTCGTCCTGTGTCAGATTACGAGAGGACTCACTTGCCAATTTCTCTAGCTCTTCATCTAAGATTTCATCTTGGCATTGGGACACCTGTACTTCTTCAGCACTTTCCAATTGCCCTATATCAGTATCTTTGTATACTACCTTAGATGTATCTTCGAGATTGAGAAGTCTCACCGGTATTATTCCCGTATCATCCGTTGCCACTAACACTCTGGCAGTTAGTGGTCTAGAACTTGTCAGTGACTTTACAGACGACTCGATAATACCTACCAAAGGCAATATCTCATTAGGTTGTTTGTCAATTTTCCCTTGAATTACCATCTCGCTCCTTGGTGGTATGCTTACCGTCTGACAAGATGTAATCCTGAAACAACCTATCCTACCTTCAAATGTCAAAGGTAATGTATGACTCATGTCTTTGGCAATGAATCTTGCATCACTGATATCGAGTAAATAGCCACACTCTTTAAGAGCATCTAACCCTAATATACCTTGTGCTAGAATACTAGATACTACTGCTTGTATCTTTACCTGTTTCTGGCCAAGTGTTATGGTAACTTCTGTGAAACCATCTATCGGCATTTCTTTTTCGTTTGCAGTAAATACCTTCATATCTGTGTCATGCAATACCAGGTTCAGTTGTTCGAAATGTTCCTAGAAATGATTGTAACAGTTGAACCTGAATCAACTAGAAACTTACCAGGGACCCCATTAATACGGACGTCTACGTATATACCAGCACCACCTGAACAATTACCTAAAGATGCAGACGCGTGCTTGTTACTACCTACTCCTGATGTTGGAGCCTTGGACTCGTCCTTGTGTTCATTTGGGCCTTTGATAGCCTTAGGACATTTCTTTTTCACATGCCCTTCTCGTGACAATTGTAACACTCTAGGTCCTCTAGCTTCTTCCTGCGTCTCTGACCTTGATAACCCTTTGCCTGGGACGTTGCAGTCTTTAGCTGCTGTATTTCCTTACCCATAGTTTCCACAGAACTTTGCAATTTCTCAATCAGACGTTTCATGTCGTCTGACTCATTTGCTTCACTTGTAACCTGACGCTGATAGCCTTTACTTCCAGTTTTATCCTCTGCTCTGAGGAAAGCCTCTAGCTCTACTGCATGCCTTATTGCATCATTCAGGTCCTTTGGACGAGCCTGTTTAATTCTGATTCGCATGTCAGAGTCTGGTAAGGCATCAAGAAACTGTTCCCTAGCAAGGGTTTCTCTTACCTCTGACGGTGCACTTGCGTAAGCTAAATTTGCAAGTCTACGTATAGCTTGACCAAGTTCCGGGATGGTCTCTGTCGCACGCTTACGCCTTTCCCGCAGTTGAACTCTGTATAATTCTGTTTGATTAGGTGGAAGGAACCTATCTTCAAGAGCTTTGATCAACGACGTGTAGTCATCCTTCTTGGAGTCAGGGAGATCACCAAGTACAGCTTGAGCATGACCCCGTAATGATGCTGCGAGGTAAAGCCCCTTGTCATCATCAGTCCACCTGTTAATTTTACTTACCGACTGAAAATGTGATTTGTAATCAAGCCAGTTACCAATACCATCGTAAGTGGCAGGTTTTATCTCTCTCCTTCTGTCAAAGGCAGGAGATTGTACATGACTATTTACCTGACCTGGTGTCGGTACATTGCTGTTACAGTTGGTGTCTGTACATTGCTCGTTGCCTGTCCAGTAGGTGTATTATTACCTACGTTACCTTGTTGTCTGTTTGTATTGTGCCTGTACGTGACACCACTAGAGAACTGACCAATATTATCAGAGTTTGCAAAACCAACTCTGCGCCTGGTACTTTGACTGTTGGTACCACGGACATCTGGGACAGAGGATCTGCGCATTGTAACAATACCAGAGTCTAAGGAGACATGACCCGGCCCGTTACCTTGTAAGTGAGTATTAGGAGTCGAGTGGCGCATACTATTTTCCTGAATACTACGTTCAATAAGTTGAATCTCAGCCTCTAACAATGTCACCTCACGTTGTAAATCGTCAGCAGACATACTACAACTAATACTACCGAAAATGAAAAAAAAAATCAGCCCAGCGCTTGCCACCAATTTTATGTAACGTGACCGAGGTGGGGGTCACCAACTGATATATAAAATTTACGGTAGGAAAACAATACAAATTCAAATATCAAAGTACTTTCCTTCAGTTACTTGACTGACTAGACGATTCGACAAATGATTGACCAATGATTGGTACATGAAACAAATCAAATGTATAATTACAGAGGGGAGATTATTTACACGACAATGACAACACTCTGTCACCTGGCTCTTGCCTCTGACGATTGCCTCTGGTACTTGCCTCTGACTACTGTATAGCCTCTGACACAGTACCTCTGACACTCGCCTCTGACAGTAGCCACAGGTTACTGTATAGCCTCTGGCACGCACCTTGCCTCTGGCACAATACCTTATTACCAAATGCTACCTATCGATCGCTATCAACCTTATGCAGGTAATGTTTAGCGTTACTATATTTAGAACCTTACACCTCGGTAGCTTGACAAAGAGTGTGTCACGACGGACGCCGCTTCCTTATATACTGGACGGATACACATTAGCACATACACCGATCCCGTCTATTTAAAGATAAAAAAAACATTACACTTGTTTTGATTTTTTTTCTATGTTAATGGTATTTCTAGATGTTGCAATAGGAGCTATATGTCGATAATATAAATATCCTTCAATGCCCTCAATCCTCCTAGTATCGTTAGTCATCCAATTAACAGTTACATGTGCACACTGTAATTGAGTTTCTAGATACGCTCCTGAATCTGGCTTTAACATATAGCCTGATCTTTTAAAATTTCTTATTCATAAAAGACAGAGAAAATTATTTCTTCCCTGTCCCGAAACGTATACGAAACAGCGCCTAGCTCCCCCCATTTATAAGTCGGTACCCGATTACTTGTCACGACCTACTTTGAGAAAAACTTACGCCTACTTTCTTAGTAAAGAAACTCTGGTTAATCGCAAAATCTCTTTCAGAATCGCCCCCTTCTTAAAAGATTATTGAGAACTCTGCCCCTGCCTCAACAAATAAAAAAATATCAGGATGAGAGTGCATTAGTTCTTAATTCTGCGTCTTTCTCCCTCTAGATTCGCGCTTTTACTCTCTCTTTTCCTTAATTTCTTTGAGGGGGGGGGGGGTGGCATTCTGTTTTTTAGACACATCAAGAATCTCCTATGTATGGACACACACTATGAAAGCTTTGTAAGGTTTCCGTTAAGGCCATTTCCGTCCAGAATTCCTACAAAATCCTGTAGTCATACGCTGATTTTTTACTTACCTCTGACGTCACTATGTATATGGATTGCAACGTAGAAATTAGGGGGGGGGGGGTTACATAAATAGTCATAACTTCCGTTCGCTAGGTTCGATTTTGTTCATATTGCATAGAAGTACTTCAAATACAATAATTGATCATTTGATATTTGTTTCAAGAAAATTAAACGATAGAATTTCATGCAATAGGCATATAACGTCAAAAAATGACGATCGAAACACGAGTTTTTAACCTCCTAGATGATCTTAAATTTGTAGTGATTCCTCCATTTTCTTAGTTTATTTCAATATCTTTGTTTAAAGATGAAAAAATAGTTTGAATATAAAATTAAATCATAAAAGCATTCATAAATTCAGCAAAATATTTTAAAATCAGCATACTTTCTTCAATTTGGCAACGTTGGCAAAAATAGAAGAGAAACCCCAAAACCGCCAAAATTCAAAGCGTCATGAAAACCGTTACGTAGGTTCGATTTTGTTCATACTTTGCAAAATTTAATCTTGTATACCAATTATCAAATTCTGAGAGTATCAGAAAAATTAAACGAGAGGATCTTTTTTGGGGGGTAGGTGTGTGGAGCCACCTTAATTCATTCAGTTAGATAAGAATAAGTGTAAGACATTATATCTAGAGAACACTTTGAACAACAGAAAATTTTCTCTCTTTTTTTTTTACTTGTAATGATATGGTGTACGTAAAGAGGTGGTCACAATTAACCTGCCGTACAATCACTTGCGTGCTGTCTGCGTGCAAAAACCTAGGCAAACTTTGGGTATCCGTACGATGTCTGTGCCTTATCAGTACGTGTCCCGTACGTCCTCCTTGTGGATTTAGGAACACGCAGACAGGACGTAGCAGTTTTAGTGCATACAGAACTTTCGCTGCGTCCTGTCGGAGTGCTTCAACAAGAAGTACGACACGCACGTTGTGAGTACGTTGCAAGTACGTGCAACGCACCTTCGACGCAAGGAAGTGAGGACTCCGTGCGTTAGCAGTACGTGTCAATTCGACATCCTTACAATAACGTAGAAGACGTACGGAGAAAGTATGTTGTAAGCAAGTTACACGCAAGTCGCAAGTACGTGTAACGCACTCACGTTTTTGCGCAACATATGATGCATGTAACCACCCATTTAACCATACGTGCAACGTGCGTTGACGCATTCCTTCCGTACTTGTTACGTTTCTAGTAGTCGTGGCTAATATATAATAATCCAACGAGGATATATACGTTTATATATTTATTCTATATACATGTTACTATGTACAGTGCAAGAGTAAGAGTTAGACTGACTTTCTATGACACGTCGTTATACAATATTACAGAGAGTTTGCTTACAGCATCTGGTAACAAGCATTTAACTAAAACAATAAGTCCTGAGTTCATCTGAGGTTAAGTTTGATCGTGAGAATGTCAGAGAGTTCTGATACAGCTGCCGGCCGTAGGTCATAAAACACATATCATTACAGTACTCTTGCCACTTCCTTCCCTGCATCTTCAGAAAAACGTAGCGCACGTAGTCCTCCACAAACACGTACGTCCAAAAAGCACGCACGGCGGGTTGCGACCAGGGCTTCAATAAACGAACTTTTCTATTAAAAAGTTCTCTGAATATATACTGGTCAAAGGATCCCGGACCTTAAGGCCCCTTTTTGGATCATCTATATATCGATTGATTATAAAGATTTAGTGTCCCTTTTTACATCAGAAGAAAATTTAACATTTCATGAGTAAGAATAATTATGATAATTTCGTTTGTAATCTCATCACAATTTATGTAACGTCTATACAGTTAAGAGGGGTAACCGAAATATCCGGATAAACCGCCCTTGCTCAGGTAAAAATCAATGCAGATATATAGATCGATATATGTAAAAGGCGTTTTACATGCTAATTTTTTACTTTGTACACTGTATTTTTTCTCTGATTTTCTCTTATTTCAACATGGGTGCAAAAGACAATGGCTAATTCCTTTTCAAGGAGAATTTGTCGTATATCTATCGTTCACTAGTTTGTCTGAATTAGCCATTCTATTTTGCGCTCATACCTAATTAAGGGGTAACGAGTGTCTGCTTGTATAAATGACAGAAAAAAATAAAAATCTGAATAATTTGTTTCAGTTATTTGTTATTATTTACTGAAAATATGAGTGATTTTGAAGCATATGACAGTAATTTTGATACACCTTTCCATCAATATTTCATCAGAAACTGATATTGAAGATGATGACAGTCTCATGAGACAATGCACAAAATTTGTACACCTAATAGAAATCTCAAAAAAATACTGTTGCAGAATATTTTTGGGGGGGATGCAACTTAGGTAATATTCATGTACTGGGACATAAAAAGTAGAAAAAAGCATGAAACACTGAGGTATCCATCAATACTTTTATGTTACAGTTCGGCAAACCTGATCAGCTTCAAAGTTTCAAATAAAAAAGTTGCTAGAGTTATCTTTCGTGTATAATATATTCATGTGAAGTAAAGGCAATAAGTGCCAATTACACGACACGTCATTTCCTTCTCATTTTCGAATAAAAATCTGATCCGATTAAGAATTATTTAGACTTTCTAAATGAACGTAATTAGATTTTTTTTCCAAGGCGGGGGGGGGGGGGGGTCCAAGCAAATGAGGGGGGTTGCATGTCCTCTAGCCTATTGTTGTTATAAAATTTATATGTTAAGACGAGAAAAATCAGCCAAATAAAATAAAATTTAAGGTAAGGGGAATTATACAATTTTGAGGAAATAATCGGGAAAAAGAATAAGTCCTGACGATTTCCACTGATCAAGAGCACCAGACCTGATAAAAATTATGCTATATCAAAGGATAGATTCTTTTCGTTTAGCCGTAAAATTTTGAGTGAACATTCCCATTATTTAGCGATCAAGTCATTTGGATCTTGTCCTCAATGTTTTAAAAGTAGTGCGTGCATTCCCGCGTTGAACTAGTAAAGGGTTGTCAAATGCGAATATTTCCAGTGCGAAAATGTTTTGGTGCGAGTCAAACCGCAACCTTTTTATGTATCTCTTTGTTAAAGAGTTCCGATAATTTGTAAAATTTGACTCTGACTTTAACGGGAAAACAGTTAAACACGGATTGAAACGAAGTAATTGACTGTGCGAGTTAGCTCGCTTACCAGCCACTCGTTACCCCTTAAAGTGAAATTTATCATAACTACCTGGGTTTTTTTGTGCTCTGTTCAACCAAAGCTCACGAATTAAGGATGGATGTATTTTAGTTAATTTTGCAAGCGCTTAGGGTTATATGTTAGCAAAAAGAAATATAAAAGTTGTTGTTCAGACATAGATTAAACAATTTGTATGATTATTTCAGTAAATTTTGAAAATTTAAAAATCCGATTATTATAGCCTTTCCTTAAGGTCCGGGATCCTTTAAATTTCTTACGGTAACCGAACACTCTTTTTAATTTTCATAATTTTATGAAGAATAACTTTTCATTAATAAAAGTGTATAACAGATTCATTTAATACTTTCACTTTATTTTTCGTAATTTTGGTTTAATATGAGGTGATGAATTTGACGAAAATGAATAATTCTCCTAAAGAGAACAAAATACCGAATAAAACATGCTTTTTATTTTAGAAACACATAAAGCATAAAGATGCGCCCTCCAAACAGGAAAAACAGATAACTTGTGTTTTTATACGACGCATGCCCAAAACAAAACGCGCTTGTAGATAGACCCCGAGTCTCACTTTGACGCTATAGTTAGTGATGTTAAGAGATGACCAATATAAAGTTTTTTTTTCCAAAGTTACACACTTGCCAACCGTGACGGATGGGACTTCATGACGGGACTTGTCCAGGTCTCGTCAGAGAAGACTTGGTCAAGATCCTCTGTCCTATCTGACAGTTGGTTAGACCTCTCTGGTGATTGATCTTGAACTCGCTTTAGCCAGCAGAGCACGGACTGTTATATGCATGCCATGGAATGTTTTATAGAATCCTTGTCAAAAGAGGCCGCTGCGTTTATCTATCTTGTTTGTTATGTCACCTTATAGTGACAAGTGTAATGTTTATACAGCAATTATGTGTCTATGGAGACCTCTGTATATCCGAATAAGTGGATGGGTTGTGCGAACGTAATCCGGATAACCACACCATTTGCAGATGACCGTCCAAACTCTCTTTTCTGTGTTGTCATTAATTAATGTTTGTGTAATGATGATAAATATTAATAAACACCATATCCCAATACATAGTACATAATCGATAATTCAGAAAATCATAAACCGAAGGCATACAAAACCAGTATAAAACAAGAACCGAAGAAAACAAAGAAAAACCTCCACCATATGAAAAGAAGCGAACTCCCATCATTGGAGTGAGCTCAGGTGCCCAGGAAGAGTCAGCATCTCCTGCTTGCATGCAACACCCGTCACTTCAATTCGGTAGAATTGTCACATCCGGTTACTTCCATTTCGGAAGATACAAGTATGGTCTAAGACAGAATATCGTCCACCATTCTGGAGAATTGGACATCATAATGTATGACGAGTTCCCCACATAGAGTTCGACCATAGAACTTCCTCAGTGACGAGGTTAGTCGGCCACAAACGTATCCCTAACCGAGAACATTATTTGAGAGACGCCTAGCTCTCAGTACACAATCTGTATATTTTTCTACTTGCTCTAGACTAACGTATCAATTAGGATATGAACACGCCATTAGCAGGCGATGAAGGGAAGTTGCTACTCAGAAAAGGAAAGTTCGTGATGTTGAAATTGAAGTCGTCACGTTTGTCATAGAGTGAGGTGTTCAAGTGACCATTAGTGTCGTAGGACAACATATGTTTCAGGATGCTGAATTATTTGTCTCTGTGGTTTCTTTGGCTTCAAGCTCCGAAGGATAGATTCTGCTGAGGTAATCCGCGAATTTTGGATAATTGATGGACAGCACATCGTCTATGTATCTGTGAGTGAAGTTAAAGTTAGAAGCTACGTATCTGTTCCCTTCAGAGACCAAAGATTGAATGAACGTTTAACGTCTTCAAATTCAATAGCGTCATTTAAGACCAGATAAATTAACAGCATGGACCAGCCATGCACGTTTCAGGTACTAAACCCTCGTCAGTGATCCTCAGTCTAAACAAAGTAATATGGCCAAAAAGTGTGAAAATCGTTATGCCAAAAAGTGTACCAAAAGACGTAGCAGAATGGGTGGGATATGATGAATTCTGCTTATTCCACAATGTCCACAAGGAGTGGGGCACACTTGGTTCCCATTGGAATTCCGACAATTTGCTGGAAGACCTTTCCTCCAAACACCACAAAATGTTGTCTATCAGGAAGTTAAACATCTGAATAATATCTGCTTCAGTGTATTTATTTTAGAATCAGACTTTTCTTTTACAAAGTAAGTTTTGTCATAATTAACAACAATAAATTTATATTGCGATTGCCGTCATTTTGGCGAGTCTTTCTTTCAATTTAGAATGTGGGATTGTTGTGTATAGTGTCGAAAAATCAAAGGCTTTGATCGAATGGACTCTATTAAAATGAGTGGATTTCAGATCCCCTCCTTTCTTTCAGATGTTCTAAATGTTCCTTGGAATTCTTTAAAATCCACATCTGGTTAATACAACTTCGGGAATATATCGTCGAACAATATTTTTGAAGTCCAGATTTGATTTCAGTTAAAACTTTGGTGTGTAAGATAGATACAGATTTGGTTGAACATTTTGAGGAACCAGCGATGAAACGTTGTTTGTACGGATTTTAATGCATTTTAGGTTGGCCTTATTTTGTTGTGCCATCTCTTTGCTTCAATTTTGCACATGTTTTTAGATAGTAGTAGATGTACATTTTATAGTTAGTTTTAGGGGATCAGACAATTTATTCTTATGTAACCTTTCTTCGATGTCCAGTTATTTTGCATCTTAATGATAAATGGATACGATGTCTGATCCCCTCCTAAGTAGTTTGTATTGTTGAAAATCCTTTTCGTCATTTCTAAAAAAAATGACAATTTTCATCTCAATATTGCGTTATGCCTTATGAATTCAGCAAAAACTAGTTTCGGTGAGCTTGTAGGCATTGTGAGACATAAAAATTGTTGGTGTCAAATCTAAAGGAAATGAGAGCTGATCTGTGGTTATCTATTATTTCCGAGACAGAAAGGTTTATCGGACTGTAAGTAGGATTTCCAATGAGTTAAAGAAGATCCTGACGATAATCTCAACAGCACTCACAACAGGGCACAAAATTAAGCAACGAAGGACCCCTAGCAAGCTAGAGGTGGGACCAGGTGCCCTGGAGGAGTAAGCATCCCCTGTTGGCTAGCCGTACCTGCCGTCGATGTTTAAGCACGAAAATAAAAACAATATATAACATTCATGCATTGTCTGACTGTATGTCCATATAGAAAGTGCTATGGCGACAATGTCAGTTCTGAAGGTTCAATTCATTTATATAGTACTCTTTACGAGCTCATATTCATGATAACTACAGTATTACAAAACTACATACCGAAAAATTCACGCATAGTTTAAATTTTGGGGTGCTTGCCTATGGAATAGTTTACGACCTAATATTAAAAATTCGAATAATCTTTACTCATTTGAAAGGTCAATTATTAGCTCTACATCAAAGCAAACAGAGACACTCAGTGATGTACAAATTAACTATATATGTATTTGTAGTGTGTGTTTTTTTTTGGGGGGGGGGAGGGGTTTCTTTATCATTTCGTTAATCATAGTAGCATTATTCATACATTGTACATGGAAAGGATTTCCAGCATGACCACCCTGCACTGACCCACAAGAAAGCGACACATAAATGGCATGAAACAAAACAACAACCGCAACAGCAATCAACAATAATGCACTTAGAACATCATACAAAACAGACAAAAACAGTCGAAACAAACATACACAAACATTAATTTTACATAGAACCAATATTTCAAAATTATCAAGGACTCATGTGAGGAAAATGCAAGACGTTGGGCAAAGAAAGAGGATGTACAACTCGACACCCTTTCCGAATGGAAATGCATCAGAGAGTGAGTTACTTTTATCTAGAATTCACAACATACAAGCAACTGTGAACACCAGATTCGAGTTTATCTTTAAAGACCCAGATGTTATCACAGAGTTGACCTACCTCCAAGAGCATTACGTCATCACACCAGCAGACAAAGCCTCCAATAACTACACATTTACATGCAAAAAGTACTATTTCGACAGCCTTGTTAAGGAGTTGGGTTTGAATTCGACACACATCTTCTTTAACTCATTTGTGTCACACTTATGCCCTTTGCCGTGTGGAGCTCGTAAAAAAGTTCCCCGCGGCATTCAATGTACTGTATTGTAAATAATTATATACAGAGGAAATTTCAACTAAAGTGTTCCAGTATATTTATGGAACATGAAAGCATTTTAGTAGAATCATATCCCACCAATCCTGCACGTCTTTTGGCATTTTTTGGACATTATATTATAACTGAACACATTCTTTGGCAATATTACATTGTTTAGCTTGAGGATCACTGAGGGTCAAGTACCCGAAACGTGCTGGTCTGTTCTTAAATGATGCTTTCTAATTTGAAGACGTTTACCAATAATAAGAAATTCTGCAAGGAATCGAGAATAAAGTGTTCAATTTACCATTTCGTCTTATTTTGTCATGGGGAGGGAGATACTTATTTCGTGAAGGAGAGCTCTGATTCAAACAAAACGTATGCAGAGGACGATATCATCCGGATGCTTGAGTTTTTGATTGACAACATTTTTGTAGTGTTTAGAGGAAACGTATTTCAGCAGATAGTTGGCATCCCTATGGATTCCAACAGACCATTTTCCGATTTTGTTAGAAAGGACAAATGTCCGAGTCAACAGCTTTTGGCGTTGTTTTACATTATGACGTCACTGTTAAAAGACGCAATTCCATTGTCACCTTACAAAAGTTCGCAACAATTGCCTACCTCGGACATTTTTCGTCATTTTGTTAGCCATTATGAATTTCGGCAAATGGCCTATTGCGCTCCACTGCTTGCGAACTTGTTTTTATATTTATACGAAGCTGACTTCATCCAGACCTTGCCTTCAACTTGGCGAAAGCACTTTGCAACTCAGTTCAATTTTACTTTCAAATACAAAGATGACGTGTCGTCCATCAATAATGATTTCCGAACTTTACGGATCATCTACTTGAAATCTATCCTCATGAACTAGTGATTAAGGAAACAAACGAGAGTGACAGATCCGCTTCATACTTGGATATACTTCTATCTCTTGACGCAAATGGACATTTTAACACCTCACTGTATGAAAAGCATGATGACTTCAGCTTCGACATAACGAACTTTCCTTTTATGAGTAACATCATTCCGTCTTCTCCTGCTTATGGCGTTTTGTTTCTCAGCCGATACGGCACCAGGGCATGTTCCAAATATGAAAATTTCATCGTTAGAGCCAGACGGCGTGCAAGTAAGCTACTTGTTCAGGGTTGTATTGCACAACGGCTGAAATCATCATTGAGGAAGTTCTCCGGTCACTATGGGGATATAATTAAAGCATAATTATCAGATCCCCCTTTCCAGAATGATCAGTGACATTCTGGATTGTAATTGAATGGCTGTCATCATCACCAAACAAGAAATACTTACCTGATGTGTACATTAATATGTACATCGAAACAAGATCACCGAATTAGACAAGTTTTCATGGAGCTGTTGCGACGGGATTTGCATGCAATCAGGGGACGCTGACTCTCACCGGGCACCTGATCTTTCTTCGGAATAATAGCAGAAACGGTCAACGACACTTGGATATTTGGTTGGTAGGGGTGTGTTGGCCGCAAGAATCCCAAACAAACCCGGAATCCAAGTTAAGGATATGGCCGGTACGAATCGGCAAATTTTCTAGGGGATTATTGACTGTGTCTCACTCGAATAACATAAAACTAAACGATCGGCAATCATCTTTTACCTTGTTAAGCTTTAATATCAATGATACGGCCGGGATTCTACTTGCCTCCGCTTCGTCTCTTCGAATTCAAGCGCCATGTTGTAAGTTTTCACTCATGCGTCAGGTCAAACACATGACACCTCGATCCATATGAATGGACGTTGTTATGGAAATAACCTCGCGGTGTCACGTGTTTGGCCTGACGCATGTTTTCTTCCATGATTTCTCAGAGGGAACACTAATATGAAGATCCTCTTGTATGTCTGGCGCAAAGCATTTGCAGATGTTTGTTCATAGCGCTACATGTAACAGGTCTGTGACTGGAGAGCAGCACCGTAGGAGGGGTTCAGTCCTTTTCCTCAATAACCACTATTTCTTATATTTTCAATATACATGTACCACCTACTAGATCTGATACATTACTCTGATTAATTTTTGCTTCTAAAATGAGCCAACACTTGTAAATGAACATCAAAGGCCAGGAAAATACATATGTGGTGCATTTAATTATCGCAGCTTTTTAAGCATGCAACATAATTTAAAGTTTTCACCGGTTTATGGAGCCAACAGCGTCCAAGGATGTTATAGGACGCGTAAATACTATCCCTACTTTTCTGCTGATTATGTACAACACATTAGAGATTGTATTCTTCCTAAGATTCTGAATAGACTTTATACCCAGTATATCGTTATTCTTTCAGATCACTTACAACCGCTCGATCAGTAACAAAATATAGGTTTTTTTTCTATCCATAATACATCTGTACATTCGAGAAAAATACCGGTACTGTGCACTAAACTATCTTATTAAACTTTGAATCATTTTGGCTTAAATTTGAACTGATGAGGATTCCTTATTTGAAACACGCATATATGTCTGATACACCGCATTGGGATTTCTTCCTAGAAGCTTAAATTGCTCTTTGGCAGCAGAGCAAAGCTCAAGTGAGCTATGGTTATAGCGTGGCGTCCGTCGTCGTCCGTCGTCCGTCGTAAACTTTTCACATTTTCAACTTCTTCTTCAGAACGGCTGAAGGGATTTTGATGAAACTTGGTAGGTATGAAGTACTAATGGTCCCCTACAAGTGTTGTTGTTTTTCGTCCGGATCCCTCAACAGGTGGCGCCACCAGAGGCAAAAGTAGGTCCCAGAGGGTACCCTCCTTTGACAAACTTCTTCTTCAGAACCGAAGCATGTATGGACAAACCGAAAGCATCTGGATGATCTAGAGAGATGTCTTAAGAAGTGTTGTTATTTTTGGTTCCACTCCGAAGTCAAATTTTTGACGCGTTTTTTGACGTCTTTTTGGACTTTGTCAGAAATGCACATTTTTGCACTATTTCTTTCAATAACTCAATAAATGTATGATTTAATGCAACCATTTTCTGTATATTTATCATTTTTAAGTTACTTAATGCTTTGATATGTATTTTATGCTAAAATTTTATTTTTTTAATTTTTTATGAATTTTTTTCCTTATGTAAAAAAGGAAGGGGGGGTGATTTAAATACATTTTCAGCTTCTTTTCCAGAACCACTTGGTAGATTTTAATGAAACTTGGTAGGTATGAAGTACTAATGGTCCCCTACAAGTGTTGTTGTTTTTCGTCCGGATCCCTCAATAGGTGGCGCCACCAGAGGCAAAAGTAGGTCCCAGAGGGTACCCTCCTTTGACAAACTTCTTCTTCAGAACTGAAGCATTTTTCGACAAACCGGAAGCATCTGGATGATCTAGAGAGATGTCTTAAGAAGTGTTGTTATTTTTGGTTCCACTCCGAAATCAAATTTTTGACGCGTTTTTGACGCTTTATTGGACTTTGTCAGAAATGCACATTTTTGCACTATTTCTTTCAATAACTCAATAAATGTATGATTTAATGCAATCATTTTCTGTATATTTATCATTTTTATGTTACTTAAAGATTTGATATGTATTTTATGCTAAAATTTTATTTTTTTGATTTTTTATGAATTTTTTCCTTATGTAAAAAAGGAAGGGGGGGGGGTGATTTTAATACATTTTCAGCTTCTTTTCCAGAATCACTTGGCAGATTTTAATGAAACTTGGTAGGTACGAAGTACTATTGGTCCCCTACAAGTGTTGTTGTTTTTCGTCCGGATCCCTCAATAGGTGGCGCCACCAGAGGGAAAATTAGGTCCAAGAGGGTACCCTCCTTTGACAAACTTCTTCTTCAGAACCGAATTATTTATCGACAAACCGAAAGCATCTTGATGATCTAGAGAGATGTTTTAAGAAGTGTTGTTATTTTTGGATCAACTCTGAAGTCAAATTTTTGACGTGTTTTTGACTTCTTTTTGGACTTGGTCAGAAATGCACATTTTTGCACTTTTTCTTTCAATTACTCAATAAATGTATTATTTTATGCAATCATTTTCTGTATTTTTATTATTTTTATATTACTTAATGCTTTGATATGTATTTTATGCTAAAATTTTATTTTTTTGATTTTTTTATGAATTTTTTCCTTATGTAAAAAAGGAAGGGGTGGGGGTGATTTTAAAACATTTTCAGCTTCTCTTCAAGAACCACTTAGCAGATTTTAATGAAACTTGGTAGGTATGAAGTACTAATGGTTTCCTACAAGTGTTTTTGTTTTTTGTTCAGATTCGTCAATAGGTGGCGCCACCACAGGCAAAATTAGGTCACGGGGGTACCCTCCTTTGACAACTTCTTCTTCAGAATCGAAGCATGTATTGACAAACCGAAAACAACTGAATGATCTATTGAGATGTATTAAGAAGTGTTCTTATGTTTGGTTTGACTCCAAAGTCAAATTTTTGACACATTTTTGATGTCTTTTCGGACATTGTCAGAAATGCACATTTTTGCACTATTTCTTTCAATAACTCAATAAATGTATGATTTTATGCAATCATTTACTGTATATTTATCATTGTTATGTTACTAAATGCTTTGAAATATATTTTATGCTATATTTTTATTTTTTTCAATTTTTATGAATTTTTTTTCTTATGTGAAAAAGGAGTGGGGGGGGGGGGTTCAACATCTTTTCGGACTTAGTCAGTACTGCAAAATTTTGCACAATTTCTTTTGAATATCTCAATGATTTTTTTATGCAATCATTTACTGAATATTTATCTTTTTAAGTAACTCAATGGTTTGATATAACTTTAATTCTCAAATTTAATTTTTTTCAATTTTTGATTGTAGTTTTGATGATTGTTCAAATTAATCAGAGTTGTCTTTCTTTGTAATTTTTATTCACTGTCCTGAATATCTTTCTTTGTTATTTTTATTCACTATACTGAATGTAAAGGCATGATAGATAATTTCAAGATTAGAAAATAATTTTTAAAATATGCATGTATAATGAAAAGAAATAGAAAGAATATTAGAAGTTTTTTTGTTCATTTTTCATCTAACTTTCCTTGGTACAAAGGAAAGGGAGGAGAGGTTTTTTGTGTCGCATGCAAAGCATAGCGGCACATAGTGATCACTTTGTCCGATGTCTGTCTGTCTGTCCGTCTGTCTGTCACACTTTTATATAAAAGTTATCCTTAAATGCTGCTATCTTTCGCAGGTGACACATGCATTACTCAAGTCAAGTGGGGTACCCTCCTTTGACAATTTCTTTTTACAGAACTTAAGCATGTGTCCACATCATAATCTAAGATTGTTATACTATCATAATCAAAGATTGGACATGGTTCTCAGGTGAGCGATGTGGCCCCCTCGGGCCTCTTGTTTCAAGTATGTTGTGGACTAACATAAGCCTCGGCTCGAACTTCATTGGTGAGATATCATTTGTTGATGTAAGCATGCTGTACGTATAGATAATTGTAACCGAAAAGATATTTCAATATTGGTGAGTATATCCATTATTATTATACATGTACCTCTGCTTATTTTTCGTATATCAGAAAATACTCATTAAATCAAGCTGTGAGTAGACATTTTTCAGCGTGATGAACTTCGCACTTCGTACTTCGACCTTCGCACTTTAATTATGATAGAAAGTTTTATAAGTTGTTTGCCAGAAGAACAGGAAATCCAGGTGACCAATTCCATTGAGTTTACTAATCAAAATGTAGACGACTCCACTGATAATTTACAAGTGAACGACAGCTACACCAATGATTCTTCAATGTTCGAAGTGCGAAGTGCCAAGTCCGTCACGGTGAAAAAAGTCTAATAGGACCATATCCCTACAATAGGATGTGTAGTGGGGAAGACTATTTCCCTAAGGAATTAGCTTCGAAAAGGGGCGGAGCTTCTGCGAATAACGCTTGTGTCGTCACAATGACGGTATAGTGAAACAGTTAAAGTATACCATTGAGGGAGTAAGAACGATTCTGTTCCCCCTTGACCAGACCTATTTCCCTTGATTTTGTCTTGGGAAATAGGTCTAGTCTCGGGAAACCAGAATCGTGCTAACTCTCTTAATGGTATACTTTTAAAAATTAACTGTATATCAATTTTATGAACAATATCGAGTTTCTTTCGTTTTAAAATCTAGTTTTATTTTGTACTCATTCGAACAACACTTATTTCTTAAAATTGCAATTCAGTCAGAATGATTATCAAAAACAAGGACGAAGATCGACCATTATATACTATGCCATCTTGCAGATCTGGGTGTTTGGTTTTCTCTACAAGAAAAGATACAGAATCACTATAAGATGAAAGCAATTTGGAGGAACGACAAATATTCTTTATTCATTGATTTGAATAACGGATGTGAAGAAAGGAATAAATATATAAAGCTAGATAACTTCTTACCTTAAGCTTGAAGCCATTTTGCCTTGAAAGTAAAAAAAATCATCTTGATCATTTTGATATTATTGAAGTAGCAGTTTAGAAGTTTTATTGAGATTTGTTGAGTAGGCATTTTCAGTCCCATCAGGTTTAATTTGGTAGCTGTAAGCTGAATGGTTCATAAAATGATCATGGTATATAAGGGTGCATTCTCCACTAAAGTGTTGAATTACGATGATTTGAAAATGGTGAAAAATAAAGTTTCGCATTTGATGAGTATTTATATTTTTATTGAAGGATACATATCTCAGGTATTTGAAATGGAGCAGGGGAGATCTCTGCTTATTCTTCTTCTAGTGATATGCTTTGTTCAATAGAAGGACCTTGATTGCAATTTAACAGCTACATTATAAGGGATAGCCTATTGTTCATTCCATCACTGAAGAAACAAATGTAGTTAGAGTATAAACTTTTGTCTTGTGACGTTTTACTATGCATAAGAAATCTGTTGACGTCTAATAAACCTTTTTGATTTCGTACATTATTTGAAAATTCGACGTCTGAAGAAGGACTTAATATTTCTGTCTTAAAATTTTCGCTCTTTGTACATTCCATCTACAATTATACAAAGCACACATCCCTGGTCAACTAAATATGTATAAGTGATCCTGCGTATAATGACTTTATGTAATTTGATTAGACAATCGCTGAAAACATTTTTACGTTGGTATACCAGTGGTAGAACATTTGTTATAAACGTACCAATTATCAAAATATATGGTAAAATATCTGTAATTGATGTAATAAGTAAGCAGTGTATATATGATATTCTCGTTAGTCTCTCTAAAATACTACAAATAGTATCCCTACAGATACGTTACCATTTGAAACAGATACGTTACTTTCAGTTCTAAAGCCGCGTTTGAGTACAGTGCAAAGGTGTTCCAAAATAAATATCAAATTTGGGACAACTGAGTACTGTAACAACAATTTATGGTATAAGTTATGCCTCTGTATTAAGACATTTATTTATCTTCCGAGGGAAAAGTCTGTTTTCAGGATTTTCCATAAAAACACAAAATATGCCCTATAAGCTATGGTTATGGTTTATTTTCAACTGTGTCTTCTGTCAAAAGCTAAAGTATCAGCGTCAAACCAGTAATATATAACTTGTATATAAGCAAAAGAATGAGATCTAGGTAACGTATCTGTTGTGTAGCTGCATTTTCCGGTTTATTTTGTATGTTTCTTCATTCTTATCAAAATAACCGTCGTTTTGAACCAACATTCACTCCATCTAAATCATAAATAGGGCCAAATCGGTTTAATTCTCACTGTGGAGCTAGATAGTTGGTAACGTATCCGTAACAGTCTAAATGTCCAAATGCCGATTTTAAATACTCCCGATGAAACAGATAAATTATCGTTTGCTAGATTGGCTGAAGGTCTCTGTTTGTTGATAGTACCCATGTATACGTTTTCTTCTCTACTCAAAGATTTAGAATATGTCATTATTGTCTTATATGTTTAGCAGCTTGAAGTGTGATAGCGTATCTGTTCACTTTCAAACGGCCAGCAGAATATTTCTTATTTCAAAAACAACATGTCTCATATAGGAAAAGTTAAAGTCCTTATGTAAAAGTAATACTTTTGGTAACTGAGCATCGACGGACCCATAGCAAGCTAGAGGTGGGACCAGGTGCCCGGGAGGAGTAAGCATCCCCTATTGGCTAGCCGCACCCGCCGCCGACGTCCACACACGAAAATGAAAACAATATATAAAATTCATGCACTGCACTGTCCGAGGTTATGTCTATATAGATAGTGCTATGGCGACCATGTCAGGGAAAAATATTCAAAACACTTACTGTCAAACCCCTCGCGGGGAACTTTTTTACGAGCTCCACATGGCAAAGGGCATAATAATGAAATTATAAGGGGGTACCCATATGTTTGGAGCCATATCTTGATCATTTATAAAACTGTGTACCTGTATGCTACTTTTTCTTCATCAACATACATTGTACATAATATCGTGAAAAATTACAAAACGAAAGCAATTCATCTGTTTCTTTTTGCAAAAAGTTGGATTTAGCATATGATATTGGTCAAAAATGTGATAAATTATAAGGGGGTACCCTTATGTTTGGAGACATATCATGCTTAGATTAACGTTAAAATATCATTTTATGTGTTATATTTCTTCTATATGACTTGTTATCATAAAAAAACCAAAATGAATAAACATACTATTTTCATTACTGAATTTGAAGGGTTCAAACGCATATCTGTATATTTGATATTCCTCAGTCTTATTGTGCAAGGGTACCTTTCTATAATGTACTGTATCTTTGATGAAAAAAACATAATTATGTCTGTGTTTTATTTCTCATTTGGGCCATTTTGTTTTGGAAAAAAAAACCTTAAATACAAATTTCATCTGTTAAATCTATGAGTAGGGACCCACCTTAACACTGCAGCACCCTATGGGTGCCACGACAACATCAGTAGCATAAAAAACTTAACAAGTCCTGGTTGTCCATAGGTTAATGTGACTAGCTTATTCGACAGACCACAAAGAAGACCTCAAAGTCATGACATTCGTAAATACAATTATAGGCCTGAGATACATAGTTTCTTCTTCGATGGCTTGGTTCCATTTTTGAATGAACCTCTAGGCCTTCATCATACTCATACCAAATTATACTCTGTTTCTTTACGGAAGTTACACGAAATCTATGAATATACTAAGGACGTTACATTTACCGATACACCTTCCCCAGAATACAGACTACAAGGAGTCATCATGGTCATTTCTACTTTTCGTTTATTTCAGGCAGTTAGATCAGGTAAATCAGAAGAGAAAACAAACCGCTTTTTCATTTAAGTAAGATTTGCAATCAAAGGTATCAATTGATCAATTGTATCTTGGTCAAATTTTGAATCACAAAACTGTCATGGAAAACATCCCACCGTATCTCAAAAGAAAAGAAACTCCTTGTATTTCCTATAGCTACACACCAACAGTTGCATCTAAAAGTTACAATTATAACGATTCCAGACGTGCATTTATTTCGGTTATCACTAAATCCACTTCCTTGCGAATGTTCTTCGTCGGATTCCAACTACTCTCCTTGTGGACACGTTATTACTGGTTACCTTAGTATAGTCAAGAACGACACGTTGAGAGAATTGTTAAAAAGGTTCCAAAATACAGGGAAAGTAATTCCTTTACATGGAACCAAAATTTCAAAATTATCATGGACTCTTATGAGGAATATGCAAGACGTTGGCAAGATAATGTACAGCTTGACAACCTTTCCGAATGAATAAAATCCATCAGAGGGTTACTATTATCTATAATTTATCGATTAAAATCATATGTGAACACCAGATTCGAGTCTATCTTTATAGACCCTGATGTTATCACAGAGCTTACCTACCCCCAAGAACATTATGTCATCACACCAGCAGACAAAGCCTCATATAATTTAACATTTACTTGCAAAAAGTACTATGTCGACAATCTTGTTAAAGAGTTGGATCTAAATTCGACAACTGAAAATCCCACTTACACCCCAATAAACCCCTCTGCTTCTGAAATAATAGATACCCACCAATCAGATTTCGCTTCCTTTGGCTTCGACACAAACAATTTAGATTTAGATTTACCATACTTACACTGCATACCTAAAATGCATAAGAATTCGTACAAACAACGTTTCATCGCTGTTTCCTCAAAATGTTCTACAAATCTGTGTCAATCTTACTCTGAAATCAAATCTTGACTTCAAAAATATTATCGACAGTATATTTCCTGAGCGGTATCAACCAGATGTGGATTTTAAAGAATTCGAAGGAACTTTTAGAACAACTGAAATCCACTCATTTTAGTAAAGTCCATTCGATCAAAGCCTTTGATTTTTTGACAATATACACTACAATCCCACATTCTAAATTGAAAGAAATGAGTTAAAGAAGATCCTGACGATAATCTCAACAGCACCCACAATAGAGCACAAAATTAAGCATCGACGGATCCCTAGAAAGCTAGTGGTGGGACCAGGTGCCCGGGAGGAGTAAGCATCCACTGCTGGCCAGCCGCACCCGCCGTCGATGTTTAAGCACGAAAATGAAAACAATATATAAACTTTATGCAATGTCTGACGCCATATCTATATAGAAAGTGCTATGGTGACAACGTCAGGGAAATATATTCAAAACACTTACTGTCAAACCCCTCGCGGGGAACTGTTTACGAGCTCCACACGGCAAAGGGCATAAATTATAAAGACTCGCAAAAATTATAAGTAATGCGTTTACAAGCAAGAAAGGCAATCGCAAATACAAAGGAGCAGGTTCGGTAACATAGAAAATTGGCCCTAATTTTAAAATTCGATTGTAATTCGTATCAAGGAAGTTAAATGTATGGTTGTTTGAAATACGAAATATTAAATATTTTAATTTACGTGCAATATACCAATAGATATGGCTTCAAAATCGGCTTTAAGTCGTAAAATGCTGAAAAATAGTAAGAAATTGGCATAATTCTGGTCAAAATTTATAAAAATAAGTAAGGCGCCAGCCCTCACCCAAAATAATTTTCATATAAAAAATTAAATTTGCAATTTATCTTTCGATCTACATAAAATTTATGTTGGGTGAGGATTGGCGCCTATACTAATTTTAAAGATTTATGCAGAAAATATGGCGATTTTTCCTTCATTTTCCGTCATGCAGAGCAAATGACGTCACAATGTGATGTCATAACTAACGCACGTGACGTTTTGAGAATCAAAAATATTAACTTTCTATTTCAGCAGGTATTTGAGATAAATATAGCAGATGCTGAATACTAATTTTCATAAAATTATTTTTCGCAAAAAAATTAAGGGCCTATTTTGATAGTTAGTGAACCTACCCCTTTATTGTTGTTATCTATGACAAAATCTACGTTGTAAAAGAAAAGTCTGATTCTGAAAATAAATACAATAAAACAGTTATTATTCAGATGTTAAGCTTCCTGATCGACAACATTATTTTGGTGTTTGGAGAAAAGGTCTTCCAGCAAATTGTTGGAATTCCAATGGGGACCAATTGTGCCCCACTTCTTGCCAACATTTTTCTTTACTTGTACGAAGATGAATCCATTTAATCTTTGGTCTTTGAAGGGAAGAGATATTTAGATTCTGACTTCAATTTCACGTACAGTTACATAGACGATGTATTGTCCATTAATAATACAAAATTCGCGGATTATCTCAGCATAATTTATCCTTCGGAGCTTGAACTCAAAGAAACAACAGAAACATATAATTCAGCATCCTATTTGGACAGAATGTTGTCCTGCGACACTGATGGTCACATGAACACCTCACTCTATGACAAACGTCACGACTTCAATTTCAGCATCACAAATTTTCCTTTTCTGAGTAGCAACATCCCTTCATCGCCTGCTTATGGCGTGTTTATATCTCAGTTTATTCGCCATGCCAAAGCAAGTACCAAATATACAGATTCTATTCCGAGGGCTCAGATAAGTTTCTCATTCAGGGATACGTTTGTGACCGACGAACATCGTCACTAAGGAAGTTTTACGGTCGATAAGGGGAACTCGTCATACACTATGATGTCCCACTCTCCAGAAAGGTGGATGATATTCTGTCATAGACCATTTGTACCATCCAACCAAAGATTATACTTTATACATGTATCTTCCAGAATGGAAGTAACTAGTTGTGACTATTCTACCGAATTGAAGCGACGGGTGTTGTATGCAAGCAGTAGATGCTGACTCTTCCTGGGCACCTGATCTTACTCCCATATCGGGAGTTCGCTTCTTTTCAAGTGGTGGAGGTTTATGTTTGTTTGCTTGCTTCCTGTTTGATCCTGATTTTGTATGCCTTCGGTTTATGATTTTCTGAATTATCGATTTTTGTGCTGTATATATGGATATGGTCATTATCCATATTTATCATTCAATTGAGGGTAAAAAGGACAGTGATGATACATTTCTTAAGTGTATTTTCTTACATCAGATCTGTAGCCTTGTGCACCGGACAAGATAAATTCACTCAGAATTGACCCTTCGTGATTCAATTAAAAAAACACGAATGGTCTGGTTATGATTACTATTGTGGTATATTGGAACATTGTGAAAGGTAATCAAAATCGATATTTTTGCTTAGTTTACCATCAAAATATTTCTGTACAGGCTGCGGACGCGCAAATTTAGTAATTTGACACTTTAACGGAGACTGTACCTAAGGATCATTTGCTTGTTAAATACACTTTCATATTTTAAAATGAATCTGCATATGCACATCACTTTACCTTTGTCATTGTCTAATGATGGGTATAACTTGCTGTCGACATCACTTTCATTTTCTGGGTCATGAACCAGGGTGTTTGACCTGGGTGGATGAAGAGACTTCAAAGTCGAAAGGTATGAAGTAATATTGCTTCTCTCATTCTGTTGACCATAACACTGTAAGTCCAACGAAACTGCTCTCGAGAGACGCATATTCCTGACATGCTCAGATGTCGTTGCAGCAGATGCATAATCATACTCAGTTTCATTGTTTACGTTTGTAGCTACAGAGTCATGTGATGTAATTGAACTCTCTATTTCCTGTATTTCTGTGTAAACATCTGAAGTTCGACGAGGAGTGTCAACATTGTTGTGATACTTGAAAAAATAGACTTCCTCTCGGTACCTTATGTTCCTAAAATGAAAAAAACTAACCTAAACATCTGAGATCAAAACAATAGATATCTTTCAAGAATCAGTTTGAATGACAAATATGGATAATGACCATATCTTTGTATACAGCACAAAATCGATAATTCAGAAAATCAGAAACTGAAGGCATATGAAATCAGGATAAAACAGAAACCAAAGCAAACAAACAAAAACCTCCACCACATGAAAAGAAGCGGACTTCCGATATGCTGTTATTATATTTCACAAGATTTATTTACAACCTTAGCAACAGTTACAAAAGGGATGCACAATATACCATGTATTCGGATAAATGATAGCGTATAGTTGTTTATAATTATTAATAATTGATTCAAAAGATTGATTTTAGTAGAAAATATTAGTGTTGCATAAACATGTCCTATAAGATCCGAAGAACTTCATACAACAGGGAAAGTTCTATTGAATGCAATATCTCGGATGCAAAGGCTGAAAAAGACTTGCTCGTTCAAAAGAGAAATAAGTGATCTCTTAAAAGACTCAGCAGACAGCAACATTAACAATAAAGACTGATATATCTAGATCATTAAGAAAACAAATCAAGTGCGATAATAATATCCTCAAAGAATAAAAAAGCAAAACTTCTTGCTTGACAGCTGAATTTTCAATAGAGATCAGAAATTAAATATATGCTCTTTGATGCTCGACTTGGAAAATAACTGATAATATCACGTATACAAACTGTTCAAAAGAAAACGCAATAAGATTTGAAGCATGCATTCATATGAATTATGAAAAGGGGAGTTGCGTTACTGTCAGGGATCAAGAACTCAAAGGCAATGTTTAAATTGTTTGTGTCAATTCCATGCAATTGTTAAACATGCTTCATACATGAAATATCAATTTCATTCAGTCATTTAACATTTGAAAGGAAAAGATTATATCCAAACAATGCGGAAGGGTTCCAACTCTATACCTTCTTGAAGAAAATTTGAAACCAATTTATTATGCACCAGACACGTGATTCGAATATTAATAGATATTCGCTGTAAGCATTTGCACTTTTATGAAGGACGCATGGCACGGCATGTCTCAGATTTTGATGAAATTTATATATAAGGTTGCGTCTGACCTAAAAGTAAAACAAGAGCCCCAGGGGGCACAACGCTCACCTGATACCCATGCACGCTCTAATTGACATACTGACATTGAATACTGATAGTGCCAGTACCAGGATTTTAGCCCACAACCTTTCTAAAAAGATTTTTGCCGGATGCAGAGAAGTTTTTTTTATCAGACAACCTTTAAAAGTACAAAAAAGAAAAAATAGTCACAATTCAAAACAATAACTTTTTACTGATTTGAAAAGACGGATAAAGTGGTCCAACGTCATATGTCCAGCTAGTATAGTTCAATTATGCAACATCAAAAATAAAATCATATTGTACATTAATCATGTTAATGTGCAGCAGAAAAAGAATAAAACAATGAAATGATTTCATAAATTAAGTTTATTTAAAATTGAACACAAAACCTTTCATTATTGATAGCTAGCATGCCAGAAATTATAAAGCCTGTGTTTGTGAAACGAGAATGCCCCCGGCGGCATCTTTGTTAGTATAAAGGCGATTTTCTGTTAAGTATGTGAGAGGTCAGGGTCAGCGTAATATTGGTATCAATGGAAAGATCTTGTCACAAGGAATACACATGTGAAAATTGAAACCTCTATCACTAAGCATTCAAAAGTTATGCCCAATGTTAAAGTTTTTGAGAAGTACGTCAAAGGTCAAGGTTATGGTCACGAGGTCAAAAATTTTGGTATCAATGGAAAGGTATTGTCACAAGGAATACACATGTGAAATATGAAACTCTATCACCAGCTTCCATTTAAAAGTTATGCCCAATGTTAAAGTTTTTCGGAAAACAGACAGACAAACAGACAGACGGAGAGGCCAAAAACTATATGCTCCCGAATCTTTTATTCCAGGGGTATAAAAAAACAAAGATTTTTCGGTTTTGCCTTTATTCATATTAAAGTATACTGAAATCTATGAATATTTTTGAATAGTATTGATTTCATCTCAAATACATGAAACGTACAGTTAAAATCGTTTTAAGGGGTATGGACAAAAGTTTATCGGCCATATTGGAATTGACGCGAAGCATAATTGAAAATCTGTCGTTCTGCAGAATTAAGACTCCAATCTTAACCATTTTAATACTACGTTTCCTTTACCTCAACATCGTCATTTTCCCATAATTTTAAACAAAAACTGCATCAATATTTTTACATGACAACCATTTGAACTTAGTGCACCGAACTGCGCAGCTACAGGTTTGCAGGATTCATGATTAATACTATAACCTACCTTAAACGTTACTATAATCATATGTCTACAAACATTTGTTCTCCAATTTTGATCATACTTTCTCAAAATACCGGGTATCTTCATTTTACACGCAAGGGGCTAGTAGCCTTATCAACATAGAAATGAATCTAGGGGCGGATCCCCGGAATGTTGCACATTTGTAATTTGTCACCTATAATTCTCATGACTATCCCACTTTTCTAATATATATCATGTAAATAATTAATAATTGAATCGCAAACAGTCGAAATTCTAGTGAATTACCCAAGGAACTTTGAAATCGTTTATTTTTTCTACCTATGTTGGGGCGGATCGGCACGTGAAAATGGCTACCTGTAAAAACTCGTGTTCGAAAAGACACCGTGTTGTATTTACAAGAGATTTATATGATAATGAGACCTTGTACTCAAAATCGAAGGACAAATGGTTGTAGATATAGTATCAATGTAATGTTTAAGGTAAGTTATAGTATTATTAATATATTCTTCTGAGGTGCAGCTGTGCAGGTCGGTACATGAATTTAAAAAGTTTCTAATGTTAAAATCTTAATGTAATTTTCCGTTGCAAATATGGTAAAATGTAGTTATTGGGGTTGAGAATACTTGGGATTGAAATAGTTGAAGATGGAGCCATGACTCGGTGTAAGGAAAGATTTTCATAAACACACTACATAAAATCCAATATGGCGAATAACAGTTTGTCCATACCCCTTAATACAATATTTATCAGTTCAAGTGAGTTGTGCAGAAATTGGGCCAGTTTGTTTTCCAAAAAGCAGTGTATGGTGTATCAAACCTCATGACCCAGTGAAGCCACTTGAACAAATGATTTTCAGTGAATATGCTGAAATGCGGCGCTTCTTGCCTATGCAAATTTCAACAGGCGAGAAGGAGCGTCGCATTTCAGCATACGCTGTTCAACAACTCAAGTGGTTTCTCTAGGTTTCGTAGTTTGAAACAAATTAAAAGGCCCATGAAATTGTTAAGCTTGTCCAACTAGCAGACCTACGACATCGTTATTAACTGTTAACAAATTGTTTTACCTCATCAAAGGTCTGTTACACGGAAAAGTTGTAAGCGGAGAGAGTTCATGAAATGTATCGGTTGCATAGGATTTGCCGACAAAAAGTTATTTGGTCCGATAAAAACTCATCATGTATCTATTATTTGAACAGATAAAAATTCCCAAATGTCTTATCACAGGAACCTGTCATTTTATGAGAGAAAATGTTTTATTATTCACAACCTCAGGCCTCTGTGTTCCTCTTAGAAATATTATACATACAAGATGTCGAACACAGTGGCTTATGGTTGTAAATAATAATTTATTTTCTCTATTTAAACAACAGCTTTCTGTGGTCCAACATTTCATAGGAAGATTTCAGGAACTCTGAACTGAATTATTTATTTCAAGAATTTCAGATATTAAATGTCCTATGCATTCTCAAAATCCAGAGGAAGAGATTACTCATTAGACGTTTCTTCAAGAAATCAGTCCGTAAATTACTTCATCTAAGAGAGTCTAAGACAGAAGAAATTCGAGCAAACTTTATACATGATAACAAGTATATGCAAGTGTTCCAAGTACATGAATGATAACCATTATGAAAGTGTTCCAAGTATAATGCACATTAAATAAAAATCTATTCCGTTTCCACTGTATCTCCTGAAATGTATCGCAGTACTAAAGGTATCACATTTCTACGTGGGGAATCCCCTTCGGGTACACAGCAAAACATGGCCGCTTTTGAAATTTTGTTCCCGACTTTAAAAATAAAATTCTAAATAAGTATAAAGAATTTAAATATTTGAATCATATCACATAAAAGGTCAATCAATAAGACATTGAAGCATGTGTCACTTGTTGAATTATCAGCTGTAACTATCGATGAAAGGTCGATCTAAAATGACTAATCATACAAAGAAGGTTTTTTTCCTGTAGGTGCACCTGAAACATTGGGCATGGAAAACATACATTATACCTATGTACAATCTTAAAAAATATTCCTTAAAAATCCAAAAGTGGATATCTTGACAAAATTCTTTCACTTGTAGGGTACCATGCATGAGTACCTCATACCTACAAATTGTCATGACAATCTGAAGAGTGGTTATAGAAAAGAAGCAGAAAATGTATGAAAATCACCCCCCCTTCCTTTTTACATAAGAAAAAAATTCATACAAAATCAAAAAAATAAAATTTAAGCATAAAATACATATCAAAGCATTAAGTAAGTTAAATATGATAAACATGTAGTAAATGAGTGTGTAAAATTATACACTTATTGAGTTATTTAAAGAAATAGTGCAAAAATGTGCATTTCTGACTAAGTCCGAAAAGACGTCAAAAACGCGTCAAAAATTTGACTTCGAAGTGGAACCAAAAATAACAACACTTCTTAAGACATCTCTCTAGATCATCCTGATGCTTTCGGTTTGTCGATACATGCTTCGGTTCTGAAGAAGAAGTTTGTCAAAGGAGGGTACCCCCCGTGACCTACTTTTGGCTGTGGTGGCGCCACCTGTTGACAGATCCGGACGAAAAACAACAACACTTGTAGGGGATCATGAGTACTTCATGCCTACCAAGTTTCATCAAAATCCCTTCAGCCGTTCTGGAGAAGAAGTTGAAAATGTGAAAAGTTTACGACGACGGACGACGACGACGACGACGACGACGGACGACGGACGACAGACGCAACACTATGACAATAGCTCACTTGAGCCTATGGCTCAGGTGAGCTAAAAAGGGAAAAAAATTTTGTTGGGGTCCCGCCGGGGTTTGAACCCACTCCCCATGGGTCCATTGGGCATGGAAAACATACATTATACCTATATAGAATCTTAAAAAATATTCCTTAAAAATCCAAAAGTGGATATCTTGACAAAATTCTTTCACTTGTAGGGTACCATGCATGAGTACCTCATACCTACAAATTGTCATGACAATCTAAAGAGTGGTTATAGAAAAGAAGCAGAAAATGTATGAAAATCACCCCCCCTTCCTTTTTACATAAGAAAAAAAATCAAAAAAAAAAATCAAAAAAATAAAATTTAAGCATAAAATACATATCAAAGCATTAAGTAAGTTAAATATGATAAACATGTAGTAAATGAGTGTGTAAAATTATACACTTATTGAGTTATTTAAAGAAATAGTGCAAAAATGTGCATTTCTGATTAAGTCCGAAAAGACGTCAAAAACGCGTCAAAAATTTGACTTCGAAGTGGAACCAAAAATAACAACACTTCTTAAGACATCTCTCTAGATCATCCTGATGCTTTTGGTTTGTCGATACATGCTTCGGTACTGAAGAAAAAGTTTGTCAAAGGAGGGTACCCCCCGTGACCTACTTTTGGCTGTGGTGGCACCACCTGTTGACAAATCCGGACGAAAAACAACAACACTTGTAGGGGACCATGAGTACTTCATGCCTACCAAGTTTCATCAAAATCCCTTCAGCCGTTCTGGAGAAGAAGTTGAAAATGTGAAAAGTTTACGACGACGGACGACGACGACGACGACGGACGACGGACGACAGACGCAACACTATGACAATAGCTCACTTGAGCCTATGGCTCAGGTGAGCTAAAAAGGGAAAATAAATTTTGTTGGGGTCCCGCCGGGGTTTGAACCCACTCCCCATGGGTCCATTGGGCATGGAAAACATACATTATACCTATGTACAATCTTAAAAAATAATCCTTAAAAATCCAAAAGTGGATATCTTGACAAAATTCTTTCACTTGTAGGGTACCATGCATGAGTACCTCATACCTACAAATTGTCATGACCTTCTGAAGAATGGTTATAGAAAAGAAGCAGAAAATGTATGAAAATCACCCCCCCCCCTTCCTTTTTACATAAGAAAAAAATTCATAAAAAATCAAAAAAATAAAATTTAAGCATAAAATACTTATCAAAGCATTAAGTAAGTTAAATATGATAAACATGTAGTAAATGAGTGTGTAAAATCATACACTTATTGAGTTATTTACAGAAATAGTGCAAAAATGTGCATTTCTGACTAAGTCCGAAAAGACGTCAAAAACGCGTCAAAAATTTGACTTCGAAGTGGAACCAAAAATAACAACACTTCTTAAGACATCTCTCTAGATCATCCTGATGCTTTCGGTTTGTCGATACATGCTTCGGTTCTGAAGAAGAAGTTTGTCATAGGAGGGTATCCCCCGTGACCTACTTTTGGCTGTGGTGGCGCCACCTGTTGACAGATCCGGACGAAAAACAACAACACTTGTAGGGGACCATGAGTACTTCATACCTACCAAGTTTCATCAAAATCCCTTCAGCCGTTCTGGAGAAGAAGTTGAAAATGTGAAAAGTTTACGACGACGGACGACGACGACAACGGACGACGGACGACAGACGCAACACTATGGCAATAGCTCACTTGAGCCTATTGCTCAGGTGAGCTAAAAATATGATAATAATTTTCTTAATGTCACATCCGGTTGCCATGGAAACGGACTTTCAATATTGAAAAAATGCTTTTTTTGGGCGTTTTTGAATTCGCATACATCATTTATGCAGCATAATCTAAAACAAACACTAATGAATTATCAGTAACCTATCATTGCTTTTTCAAGTTAAGTAAAAATAATGTTGGGTTTATGGTCTTATTTATATGTTTCCATGGCAACAACACAGGTACCCTATCAAAGTAGTGTTTTTTGGCATTTTTTTTCAAAAGTCAATGATAAATTACTTACATTTTTCAGTTGTTTATGCAAATAATACATGAGAAATCACCATGGAACAAAGTTTGTGTACGTTGCTATGGCAACATGAACTCAAATCGCAAAAATGATAGCAATTTTAGACAATATTTAGAGACTTTTTTCCTAGATCATTGAATTTTAATTCAAAGTAATGATAATGAATGAATGTATTCAAGTAGATCTTTCAAAACATGAAAGAATTTTTTTTTAAATATGCAGGAAATAGCCCGTTGCTATGGCAACGATTGTGATAAATTGCACATAAGCCCAGACTGAGTCCTTGAATACGGGCATCCAAAGTTAAGTAATGTGAAAATGTTTAAATCTAAAATAAAGTTTAGACTTTCCTTTATAATATATGTAAAAAAAGTTGTGTAAGCCTGTTTCATTTTTTTTGGGAAAAGGCTTCGAAAAACAGCAAAAAAAAAAAAAATGCATATATCTTTATTGTATGGCTGAATAACCATGAAAACCATTAATTATTTGATAGTGTTTTCTTGTATTTTGAAAGAGGCTTACTCGATCTTTATCAATAATAAATCTGAACTTTCTGGGATTAATAATGACTGTTTTATAAAAATAATAAAAAATGGTTGCCATGATAACATATGTTCCCCATAGCATTATCACGGTTTTTGAAATAGCTCTTTGTGTTATATTCATTCCAACATTTCTCATCTGTTCATCATGATGCAATTTTTTACTCTGAAGTTGCAAAATAGGTAATATTATAGACCACAGTTACCGTTGCCAAGGTAACTTATGTTCATAGCAACAATTGGGTTTACCTTGAATTTGCTCATTCTATAAAATAAATTCCATTTTCTTATCATATACCCATCAAGAGAGAAAGAAAATTGGAAAATACAAACAGTATTTTGAAATTAATATATTCAAATTTGCTAATCATGTTGTCATGGTAACCAGCCTTTTTAACAATATCAGACACTACGATTGAGCTTATCTAAAACTTTAGGTCCTTATCTTTAGGATGCTTACAAATTCTTCCAGAAATGTCGTATATAAAACAAATTATAGAGCTTCAAAATAGTTCAATTTTGCCAATTTCTCAAGTTTAACGGCCGTTGCCATGGTAACCAGATGACCTAGAAATAATATTTTGGTCTAATTTACCTTTTTTCATTGGTCCCTACTTATTTGTGAAATTTCATGAAAATCGGAGACCATGCGTGCCGAAATTGTTTAAATAGTTACAGAGAATTGCTATAAGATTCTCATCCAAAGTTTTTTTTTCAATACTGTATGATTCAAAGGCTGAGGGATTTTTAATAGAACAACAACGAATCAGGTGCAACAAAATCGATGCGTAAACATGTGTTTTGCAACTTAACACAGTGCTTCGTAATCTTGAAGCATTGGGTTTCTAGCATATTACATGTAATACATCTTATTCACTCTATGATCTTATCATTTTACCTGTAACGAACACTTACCTTTTAAAAAGTTAAGATTTTGTTTATATGATTTCACGTCTTCATTAAAAGAATTTAATATTTCTATCTCAAGTCTTGGAGTTCAACATCTAGCTCTAGATCTAGCTCAATGAAATTATCTAAAAGTTAGGGTTTGGATCTGATGAAATCATCTCGTTGGATCGAAACGTATGGTGTTGTAATTATTTTTGGTTGGTTACGTGCAAAAGTCCGTGAATCTCAAAAAATTTTGCACGTGTCTAACTAGAATCATACACCCATCATAACCAAAAGTGAGAAGTCATTATTTACAATGATATTTTGAAAATAGATTTTATTTGGATATACTTCTGAATCGACCCTACACAAAATTTGGAACCGCGCACTCTCTGTAAAATCAATGCAGAAATTTAAATTCGAAAAATAATAACAGAGGGCGTTAGTGAAATGAATTTTGGCAGCTTATGAAAAACACTTTGTCTAGAAGCATCACTGATGATAATTTGATATTCGAAACACGTGTCTTATGCATGAAAGTTGGTTTGAAATTTTTCTTCAAGAAGGTATAGAGTTGGGACACTTCTATACTATTACAAATGTATATTTGCATTTATTCTAAATATCATTCATGGACTTCGTATATTATGCCTGTTATAGCGTCAGATGTATTTGAACGTTGGTTAATTCTCCCTACATAAAAAAACTTGAACAACATGTCACAATAGCAACACAAGTTACTGGAATATGATTCTAGCCGTTTAACATGGGGAATCTACTAGTAATGTTAATATTAAATTTTCTAAATAAGTTCCTTGTTTCAGTTATTTTGCTATTTCATATTATTCAGCAAAGATATCTTACCGACACATGATATATACAACAGACGGTATAAGGAAGCAAATGCAAAACAGGAAGGCACAACCAAGCACAAGAACTGAAATGAAACGGATGAAATGACGATTCAATGATATAATTAAAAGATAGTATTCACAAATGAAAGGACGGTAAAATTCTCTAAATACAGATTTCTAAAATTCCTTCTGATTAAATAATGTTTGCTCATTAGTCGACTCTTTGCTCGCTTGAAAGTTCTATTTCTCTCTTTATAATTATCGAATATGCAAGGTAGGAGTGTAATTCAAATGTTGCCTTTTCCAAATAAGCTAAATGTTTATTTTCTATCGGAGGCCTTTCAAAATTTGCCCCAATTTCAATCCACACATACATGTTTATATAAAAAGCACAGGGAAGAAATAAACAACAACGTTATGTATTCAGAAAATGCCGGATCGGCCAAAGGGCTAATGCATGTCAAAGATATAGACAGCACAAAACGATGCGAGATACTCACGGCACGAAAACAAATTTAGTTTTGTATGTATGATTTATTATGTTAAATTCGATGTATTTGTATGTCAATCTTTTTTTACGTATCTATGACATGTGTCGTTATTACTTATATTCTAAAGTGTTCCTTGGTATATCATAGTTTGTCCTTGTACGTCATATGTTTTTGAAGTATCCTCTGTTAATTTAATTGGTATTTTGGGGCAAAAAATATTTTTTTATGAATTATATATAGCCTATATCAAGAATCTTACTGTAGAAAGTCTCATGTTTCAAACTATGGTTATTATCCTCTGTATTTCCTATTTAACTGAAATATAAGACTTTCAATAGTATGTTTCTTGATATAGGCTATATATTCATATAAAACTTATTTTTTGCCCCAAAATATCAATTAAGGTTCCCGCACCCTAATAGAGTTACTTCCGGTTAAAATCTTTACACTATTCCTACATTTCCGACAAATACCGATGATTTTATCATCGGGAATGTTCGGATGTAATTGCATGAGTCATTGGTTGACAAGTGGCTTCATTTATATGAGCAAAATTAGTGTATAAAGTATTCTTTATGATGAAATAGAAAATCTGTATCTTTGATAATTCTCATAGAAAATGTATTACGGGCTGAGTACCTTAAATTAACAGAGGATACTTCAAATACATATGACGTACAAGGACAAACTATGATATACCCAGGAACACTTTAGAATATAAATAATAACGACACATTTCATAGTAATAAGGATTTTCCAGAATTCAGCGGTTTTTGAATAAAAATTGAGATTTTCCACCCAAGGAAGCAAGATTATCAAGGAAATCTCTTTAAACTCATTAAACTTGATCACTTTTATGCCATCCAATTATATGAAATCTCTCCAACTTTGATTGAATAAAAAATATAGATTTAAAACGATTTTCATAGAAATAAGTGAATTTTGCACATAAATAAGGTTATTTGCCCCAAATTTTCAATTAAATTAACAGAGGATGTTTCAAATGCATATGACTTACAAGGACAAACTATGATATACCCAGGAACTCTTTTGAATATAAATAATAACGTCTGATTTCATAGTAATAAGGATTTTCCAGAAATTAGCGATTTTTAAATAAAAATCGAGATTTTCCACCCAAAATAATAAGATAATCAAAGAAATCTCTTCATTAAACTTGATCACATTTATGCCATCCAATTATATGAAACCTCTCCAGTGTTGATTAAATAAAAAATATAAATTTAAAAAAATATTCATATAAATAAGTGAATTTTTCACATAAATAAGGTTTTTTGCCCCAAAATAAGATATGAATTAAATTTCAGTTATCAAATAACATTCCTATCCATTTATAATATGAAACAGCAAAATATCAAAGCTAAAACATATCAATTTAGGCAAATTAAAAGAGCTAGTACTTATTTTCTCAAAATAAGTGGTTTTGCATAAAAAATGCATATTTTACCCAAAAATGATGGTTTTAATTAATTATTACATTTAATTACACAATACTCTGAGAAGATGATTACTTTCTATTATGATAATAGCTCTAAATGTATAGTTTTAGCAAAGAAAATGATTTAATAAAATTGTTCCAGAAATCTGTAATTTTTAGACAAAAACAGGCATTTTGCCCCAAAATTAAGTAGAAAATATACCTTTTATGTTTCATACAAGTAATTTATGAGTGAGCCTAAATAATTACAGTTCAAAATACATTCCTGCTATCATTTCAAGAACTTCTATAGATTCAATAGATATTCGCCAGAAATCAGCTATTTTTAAATGACAAAATACGTTTTTTCCCTAAAAACACTTTGATTTTGAATGAAATGTTAGTAAAACATATATCATCTGATAGAGTGTGAAAAATTACACTAGAAAATAGCTTTCAATCATTGCTTTCATAACAAATAAGGGTTCTTTAAATAAATATACAGAAATCTCACTGATTGAAAATACAGGTTTCTGTATAAAATAATTAATTTCGAGGATTTTGCAAAAAAATAAGAATATAAAATATATGTCATTTGAAAGAGGAGACTTCAAAGATGTCTTTTAAATCATCATTGAACGATCATATGCAATATTGAGGAGCTGAGAAGCAGGAATAAATTAAAATTTCCTCAAATTTCTGTGAATTTTGGCAAAAATGCGACTTTTTTACCCCAAAACACACAGTAAAAATAGGATTTGGAACTTGCAACTTATCTAATCTGAAAGAGCATCAAAAATACTATATATTCACACTTTTCAATTTCTAAAAACATCAACCATATAAAAGTTATAATTTATTTCCTATTTTCAGTGATTTTTGACTAAAAAAACATGTTTTTCCCTAAAAACACCACTTTTGCAATGGAAATTTCCATGAGACAAATTTTAATCTGAAAGAGCGCACAAAATGCTACAAAGTTAGGCCGGTTTTGGAGGATCAACGGGGGGGGGGGTGCACCAAACCCAGTGATACATCCCAGACTATTAGATCATTCAACCTTTATATTATCATCAAAACTAAAAAAAATAAACTTTCATTTCACTGATTAGAGGAGTACCATATAGCTACTGCATTGGTACTAATGTAAAAAGTTATGTTATGAGTATCGCAACATGTTGCCTTGGCAATTACTTTAAGTATGGCATTTCCTTATTTTGCATAGAACCTCTGTAGAAAACGTTAAACATATTTATACGCGTTTCGGAAGAGTTTTCACTAATCATCTTTTCAAACTATGAAGATCGCATTGGTTAAAATAACGATTTGCGTTTTAATATACGATTAATTGCAGCAATCTATAATTGAAAAAAAGCTAGGAATCATTCTCGTTCAAAATAGTGTTGTGTAACTTTCATCAAAATACTGGAGCTAAGCTAGGGACAATATTACAAAAACGAAAACCCATCAAACAAAATTTCTTAAGAAATGACCGTCTTACTTTTTGTGTTTATGGGTGTATAATTCTGGTTAGTCAAGTGCAAATTTCATCAATCGCGAAGCGATTTTCGGAAAATTTGCACGTGACCAACCAGAAATATACACCCATGATCACCAAAAGTAAGACATTCATTACTTATATTTACATTTATTCTAATAATCGGTCATTTTTATTTGCTTGTGCATCGCACATTTTGCCTGTAACAGTGTCAAATGTATTTGAACGTTGGCAAATTCTCCCTACATGCAAAACTTAAACGTGACGTCACAATAGCAACCTAAGTTATTGGAATATAATTCTAGTTGCCAAAGGGCGTTTAACATGGGGAATCTACTAGTAATGTAAATATTGGTCATTGCTTTCATTTTTGGTAAAAATCTTTTTTGAATTTCCCCCAATTCCAATTTTGAATAAAATGCTTCTTTGACCAAAAATCAATTTTTGTTCTCTTTTATCTCTTTTTTAATAACCCTTACCTAATAGACCTTCCAGATTCATTTAACCCATAGATATATTTTAACTTAAAATGATTGTTCATTTTAATGTAAAAAAGTTCTCACTCGTTTTCTTCCGTTTGAAAAAAGATGCAAGTTTTATGTAAGGTTCTCTTTAACAGCGATGAGCTTAGTTTGAATACCGGATTCTCGAAACAATGTCATTGTGTACTTTGGATCAGACATGCAATTTCTGCTGAATAATAATGAATTGTTCATTCCGTGTAGATTTTTGGTAAAATCATAATTTCTGAAATTCGCGTTTTAACAGAAATTGGTAGGCGATAGACACTTGGCTCTGTTGACTTTTTTGTAGCCCAGAGATGTACAAATACTTACAACTTACATAAAATTGATGTTAGCATCAGTTATGGCAATAGACATATGCAAATAAAACATAGTCTCTATCGCAATGGTATTCCATGCGAATTTTAGATAAATATCCTTAACTTTTTGTGCAGTATATATCTTGAATTACTAATCATTCTCACCTGTTAAATAATAAGATCCAATTATTTGATCTTTATTGATATCACCTGCATATGTCAATGTGCTAAACCGGATTCCATTTCCTATAATGTGCAATAAAAGCAGTGAAGATTAAATTGAATTAAGATGACGGTTTCCTGCTTACAAGAGATGCTTACCCATTCATCATTACAATTTTACATATTTCAGATAAATTATGATCATTTTTATTTACATTATTTAGATAGATAAGAACATAGATTTTATTTGGATATGCTACAGAATCGACAAGACATTTGGAGCCCCGCACTATTTGTAAAGTGAATTCAAAGCATTAAATTTTAAAAGTAAAACCAGAGGGCGCTAGTGAAATGAATTTTGGTGGCTTATAAAAACACTTTGGCACTTGTCATGTGCATGAAAATTGGTTTAAAATTTTTCTTCAAAAAGGTATAAAGTTGGAACACTTTCGTGTTGTAATTATAAACACTTATTTTTTGTTGCAGTGCCGAGCAGTTAAAATCGTTCCCCATCACTTGATGTTTGTTAAGTGTATTAATTTCTCTCCAGCACTGTCGCCTGAAAGAAGCGTATTTTGCCCTTTACAAATTTGACATAATATGTATGTTTTGCCATTTCATCGAAAAAAATATCATCGAAATTTAAGGAGGTTTACATCTTAGCACAATTCCTCCAATGCTATTTTGAACATGTGTTTTATTTGTATATGCTACTGAATCGACTTTGGAGCTGCGCACTCTCTGTAAAATAAATGCAAAAAATTAAATTCGAAAATTAAAAACCGGAGGGCGTTAGTGAAATGAATTTTGGCGGTTTATAAAAGACGATGTGGTTATCCTGGATTGCATGCGCACAACCCTCCCACTTTCCCGATTATCCAGATGTCTCGAAGAACGTACGTACCTCCTCACTGTTCGATGACCACACACAAACAAGACCACAGAATGCAGGGGCCCAAGCAACACAGTTGAATATGTAAATGGATATAAAAAAGAGAGCGTACGTAAAACAGTCCGTGCTCTGCCGGCTGTAGCGAGCTCATTTATGTCATCACCCGAGGAGTCCGACTGACATTCAGAGAGGACAGGTGTTCGGGGCCCTGTCTTTCCTAAAGATGTTTGGACATGGCCCGTCATAGAGTCCCGTCGTCAAAGTCAGTGAGAGTGCCAGTCCAATCCTAGTGTCCGTCAGGTGACTTTAGGATCATATTCACGTTATAAAAGGCGTTTGATGATTTTGACGCATTTTCCATGGCTATGCTGTCTACCTCTGATCCTTATTATTTTGTTAATAATGTTACCATAAAATGCAGGTTATGAAATACCCAAACTAAGATACTCTGTTGCTTGTATGAGTCCGAATTTCAAAAGAAGTTGACCATAATTTTTGTAAAATGTCCAGAACGTCTTTTTTGGTTTCTGAAAGCCAAAAATTTGACCTAAAAGTTTCTTCGGAATTTTTTATCTTTTTACAATTAAAATCTTAGACATCAGTAAATGCTCTAACATACCGGCTGAGCTGTGAAATGTAGATACCATATGACGGTAATGTAGGAACATCACCGCCAAGATAGGGAATTAACTATGTTGAATCCAAGGTCATATCGTTTGCAATACACACTTGTATGAATCTTTCCATTAACCATTTTGATATTCAGTTCAAAAATAGTGTTTCTGTGTTTTTAACGTTTGCCTTGTTTAGAATCAATTCTGACATCACTGAGGAGGATTTGATATCCAAAACACATGTGTCAGGTGCATGAAAATTGATTTGAAAATTTTCTTCAAGAAGTTGAAATACTTCCGTAACATCATAATTTCACTCCTTATGTACCTTTCCTGTATTTTCAGACATTCCCATACCCTGAAGCTGTTCAAATGAACATATGAGTTCTAGAATTTTTGATGTGATCGAGCATTTATTATTTTTGTATTTCAAATCGAGAGGTTTACTGACAGTAGCTAGCGAACTATAAAGATTATCTAGTTAACAAATTAAGAATATAAGTAAGACATTTGGTGAAAAGCAGTCAATCAATATCCCTATTCTAGGTCTAGAGCTTTTGCATTAGAATAGACACACCAAATGTTGATGGTTACAAAAGCGTAAATAAAACCTCCCTTGCATTTCCTATAGCTATATAAAACAGACTTGCATTCGAGACACACATTTATAAAATATTTATGCAGTTTGTCAATCACGGATGTCTTTGTCCTGTCAGTGGTCCTCGTCTGAGTTCCAATATCATCCCTGTGGTCATGTTGTTACCGGTGACCTTTAAGTCAATACTGTATGTTAAAAAAAACGAGACTAAAACGCAGTGAGCCCAAGTCATTTACATGGTGCCAAATTTCGAAATACTGACGAATTCATGCAAAGAATATTCAAGTTGATGGGAGAAAAAAGGAAGATGAACCGGTTGAGGCTCTTTCCGAAAAGGTAAAGTCAATTAGAGTGTTGCTTTCATCCAATTAAAGTACGATCGTCTCTGAGCACCAGATTCAAGTATGATTTCCAAGACCCTGATGTAACCAGATACATGTAACTCCTTTCTTCAAGAAAATGATGTCATTGTCCAGTTGATAAAGCAGCTAAAAATTATACATATACACATAATTTACACGAAATGAAAATGTTTTCGAAAATGGATCAGTTCTTCATAAGTGAAGAGAAGAGAAATAATTTACCCCAGAGGCGGTATTAACTAATCATGGATATTGAAAAAATCAAAAGAACTTTCACAATACCTGTCAATTAATAATCAAAATTTTGCTATTTACCATAGCACAATCAAGAAAAATAAACACTAAAAGAATCAACTCTGCTTCATATTTATATCTCATGTTATCTTTTGAAGAAAATGGTCATCGGAATACTTCCCTTTCCTTACAAATAACATTCCTTCTTACCCTGCCCATGGTGTATTAATATCGCAATTGAAAGGTTTTTCCAGAGCACGCTGATTACTTTCTCACACCAAGGAGACTAACAGAACTTTTCGAATGCGTTGACGAAATTGGGACTCCTGGTCGGCACACAGCGAGACTCATCAAGTGGTACAAATGTTATTCGTCTTCAAATTCAATAGCTTCATTTAAGTAAATATACACATAAACCAGACATGGACATTTCAGGAACTGAACCCTCGTCATTGATCCTCACTCTTAACAATGTAATATTGCCAACGAGTGTGAAAGTTACAATGTCCAATAATGTATCGAAAGACGTATTAGAATGGGTGGTATATGATGCTGAAAGACCCATGTTTAAAAATTTTCGAATGCGTTGAATAAGCGATCTATTGATCGAACTTGGCTGCATGTTCCCTCGGGGACTCCTGGTCCACCAGCAGTGACACTTACCACGTGGTACAAATGTGAAACGTCTTCAAATTCAATTCCCGTGACAAAACTCAAATTACGACACTTAGTCTTGCACTATCAATACCTTGATATCCATGAAGAAACTTATATACCTCATTATATAGGTATACAATTGTTTAGTTTAATCAATCTTACCTCCAATACCTTCTTCATCTCCTTCAGTGAATCTTGTAAGATCCATGCTTGTACTTTGAGAGCGATGTACATTTTTAAAGCAGCCGATGCAAGTGATTTTTAAAGAAAACAGAATATATATGGAATTAGTGAGTGATTTGTGTTCAAATAAAAATTAAGAAAAGTTGAAAAGAATTTGAAGATAAATGAATTAAACAAGAAACAGCAATACTTTGAATTCAAGGTAAATAAAATAATTAAGCAAGGATGATTACCTCCATTGCAAAGGTGAAATAGATGAGAAACCCACATCATCATGTGAAACTGAGGCTCTTATTTCAAACTCCTTATAACATCCTGGATCTGTGGAGATGATAATTTGAAATAAACGAGCGTAAAACATCGATTGCATATTAAATACAAAAAATAAGGTAGAAATGTCTTCAAGTATTTAAGATAATCACACCATTTTCCCCTATTAATATATATACATGGACAAAAATACAACATGGATATATGTTTCAAGTTCCATGTGAGTTTTGCTGAGGTTGTCATTCTGAAACCTGGGTTTTTATCCCACCTGAGCGATTCTAAAGTGAGCTATTATCATTAATATGAAAGCCCTATAACATTTCAATCAAAAGTTATTCTCAAGTTAAAAATTCTGAAAAGTTGGTCAAACTTCAAGGTCAAGGTAAAAGATGTTGGTATCTATGGAAAGGTCTTGTCACAAGGAATACACATGTGAAATATGAAAGCCCTATCACTTACCATTCAAAAGTTATGGACAAGGTTAAAGTTTTTGGGACAGACGGACGGACAGACAGACAGACAGACAGACAGACAGACGGAATGGTATTTAAAATGTACTTGCGAAAGCGGGTGACAATTACAATTTATAATTACAATAAACTAATTCATGAAAAACTCGTTTTTGGTCATGTTCTTCACTAACCATTCAAAAGTTATCGTCAAGGGTAAAGTTTTTGTAAAGTAGGTTTAACTCCAAGGGCAAGGTCACAAAGTGAAAAATGTTGGTATTCATGGAAATGTCATGTCACAAAGAATGCACATATGAAATATGAAAGCCCTATCACTAACCATTCAAAGTAATTGTCATGATTAAAGTTTTATAGAAGTAGGTCAAACTCCAAGGTCAAAAATTTTGGTATCAATGAAAAGGTCTTGTCACAATAAATACACGTGTGAAATATGAAAGCCCTATCACTTACCATTCAAAAGAAATGGTCAAGGTTAAAGTTTTAAAAAAAAGTAGGTCAACTTTCAAGGTCATGATCACAAGGTCGAAAATTTTGGTATTCTAGAAAGGTCTTGTCACAATGAATACACATTTGAAATCAAGATGGGACGGACGGACAGACGGACGGACAGATGGACAGACAGACAGACAGACAGACGGGATGGTTTTAATGTAAAGGAGATTGACCCACATTTAAAACTTCAACATCGACCATAACTTTTGCATGGTAAATAGTAGGACTTTCATATTTAACATGTGCATTCCTTTTCACAAGACCTTTGCCTTGGTAGCAAAGTTTAGACATTTTCACCTTTTCTTTTGATATTTAAAATTTTGATGGTACATGTAAACGTCTTCATATTGAATAGCATCATTTAAGAACAGATTAATTGGCAACATGGACCAGACATGCACGTTTCGGGTACTTAACCCTCGTCAGTGATCCTCAAATCTAAACAATGTAATATGCCAAAAAAGTATGAAAACTACTATGTCGAATAAGCGTACCGAAAGACGTAGCAGAATGGGTGGGATATGATGCTACAGGACCCACGTTTTAGAAATTTCAAGAAATTTTGATAACAGAAATTTTAGAATGCGTTGAAGAAACGATCAACCGAAATTGATCGAACTTGGCTACATGTGCCCTCGGGGACTCCTGGTTTACCAGCAGTGACACTCACCAAGTGGTATAAATGTAAACGTCTTCATATTGAATAGCATCATTTAAGAACAGATTAATTGGCAACATGGACCAGACATGCACGTTTCGGGTACTTAACCCTCGTCAGTGATCCTCAAATCTAAACAATGTAATATGCCAAAAAAGTATGAAAACTACTATGTCGAATAAGCGTACCGAAAGACGTAGCAGAATGGGTGGGATATGATGCTACAGGACCCACGTTTTAGAAATTTCAAGAAATTTTGATAACAGAAATTTTAGAATGCGTTGAAGAAACGATCAACCGAAATTGATCGAACTTGGCTACATGTGCCCTCGGGGACTCCTGGTCCACCAGCAGTGACACTCACCAAGTGGTATAAAGGTAAACGTCTTCATATTGAATAGCATCATTTAAGAACAGATTAATTGGCAACATGGACCAGACATGCACGTTTCGGGTACTTAACCCTCGTCAGTGATCCTCAAATCTAAACAATGTAATATGCCAAAAAAGTATGAAAACTACTATGTCGAATAAGCGTACCGAAAGACGTAGCAGAATGGGTGGGATATGATGAGATATATTATGAAAACTTAAAAATAGTAATGGGTGTCCGTTGCCATAGCGAGTTATCCATCGTCCGTCGCCTGCCTGTTGTTAGTCGTCCATTGTCATAAATTTTTCACATTTTCAACTTCTTCTCTCGAACCTACTAAAAGGACTTTTGATTATGTTGTTAGGAATTAAGTACTCATGCTCCCATATTTTGCTTTTGCTTTTCATTCGAATCAGTCAACAGGTGGTGCGCACTACAGGCAAAAGTAGGTCACGGGGAAACCTCCTTTTTTCATCAGATCTGACATATCGACAAATTTTTGTGACTGTTGCTACCGACGGAAAAGTCTTGTCACAAGGAAAATACATGTGAAATATGAAAGCCAAATCACTAACCATTCAAAAGTTATCGTCAAGTGTAAAGTTTTTGAAAAGTAGGTTAAATTCCAAGGGCAAGGTCACAAAGTGAAAAATTTTGGTATTCATGGAAAGGTCTTGTCACAATGAATACAAATTGAAGAATGAATAGAAGACTTATTTCGATAAACATCAGAGAAGTACCTAACCGTCATTCGGTCTCAAAGTTGAGAAGGCAAGGCAAAATCGTGAGAATTTTAAAACGTTTAATCTGAATTACGCAAGATTTGCATGCGCATAATCTTACATGATTAACGATGGAAAAACTTATCTTAAGCGGATGAAAACTGCCTCTAATTTCAAATTAGCTAACTTGCACTAAAATTTTATGGACAATTTAATGAAGATTCTGTAGAAAATAATGTATTAACATGATACAGGGGTGCTGCTGTCGAAGAACGTTGACATAGAGGAAATACAAAGCGCATTCTAGAAATATCTCCACTATTTACAATTGCAGAGTTTCAATTCCTACTAGTAGATCGAAGGGTTATTGAGAAATAGCCCGACCAAAATACGTGCAAATTTTCCCACGGTCAAAAAAGCATAAAGGCTACTAACGGAAGTTAGATTACTCAATGAGTATTTCTGATAAAGTAAAAAAGACGTCTAAAACATGTCAAAAATTGTCATAATGAATACACATTTTCTTCATTGATATACCTCTGACATACCTCTAACCCATCGTGGTATTTTCGACGTTACCCGTAATCTTGATGGTGCTATGTACACAGAAAAGCGATGGGTTAACACTTTCTTAGAAAAAACAGTCAAATAAAGTACTTCATTTAGTTCAAATCGTCCTTGGCATTAGATTCTACTCGGATACATCGATATGAAAAATTTCACTCTGCCATAATCTTTGAATATCTCTCCGTTTGTTATCGTGACGGGCTGATTTAATATCCGGTCAAAATGTTTTGAGATTTCATACACTTCAAGAAAAAAGTATATTCTTTCACATACGTAACGGGTTTTTAAATCGTTTGTCAGACAATTGAGAAATTATGTGAAAGGGGATGGGGGGTTTCAATATATGCATACATATAGTTTCCCTTGTAAGCAAGATAGAGCCCAAACCAGTTGTGCTAGGAACTTCAAATTTACCATGTAGAATGAGTGTTTTAAAACAAAGAACCCCATTGATTTTCAAGGACTTAGATTTAAGGTTAAGGTCATTTTGGAACTAAAAATATATTATGGGGAAAATATTTTATAATTAGAAATCTATTTTTGGTCAAAATACTCTGAAATTCATACACTTCAAGAAATAAGTATATCCTTTCACATGCGTAACGGGTTTCTAAATCTTTTGTGTCAGACAATTGAGAAATTATGTGGTAGGGGAAGGGGGATGTTCTATATATGCATACATGTACTTTTCCTTGTTAACAAGATAGAGCCCAAACTAAACTAGTTGTGCAAGGTACTTCATATTTATCATGTGTATAGAGTATATGAAGACTTAGAATCCTATTGATTTTCAAGGTCATAGATTCTAGGTCAAGTCATGTTGGGGATAAAAATAGATATTTGGGTGAAAATAATTCAAAAATTCATTTAATACTTTCTTTTTGGTAAAAAAATGTTTTGACATTTCATACACTTCGAGAACAAAGTATTTTCTTTCACATACGTAACGGGTTTTCAAATCTTTTGTCAGAAAATTGAGAAATTATGTGTAAGGGGATGGAGGGATCAATAGATGCCTACTTTTACATTTTAAACATATAGAGCCCAAACCAATTGAGTCAGGAATTTGAAACGTACCATGTGGATTTTAAAAGAATAATAAGACAAAGAAGCCTATTCATTTTCAAGGTGAAAGGTCAAAGTCGTTTTGTGGCTTTTCATTATGTCTATTATTCATGATAAGAATATATAGGGACGCCAATTATCGAATTTCAGGATAGATTATTTGTCATTACACAGTGATGGAGCTTAGATTTTCTCAGTAAACTTTAAAAATAATGACTAATTAATCCTGACCGGCGTAGGCTTTATTTCCCTCAAATAATAATTAAAATAACTTGAATTGACAAATATTAATACAAACAGGCATTTCTTTTATAAGTTGCATAGTAATGATTTAAACAAAACATTAACTGATATAAATGAATAAAACTATGTCCTTTTCCAAGAAAAGATTATAAAAAGTGGGAAATTATTTATAACTTAAGCATATTAACTGATATCAAAAATGTGAAGATACATATATACTTTTATTTAAATTTCTTACGTTCTTTCGAATGAAAAGAGTTTTCAAATTTGAATCCCTATATCAAATGTGTTTTTGGGACGAAAAAGCCCTTTTCTAGGCAAAACTCATGACAAATAATTAACAACGTTTTGCACAGAACCTTAAACAAGAAATTATAAGAGGTTTATGTACTATAATTCTGATGTTCTTACCAATGAAGTGAGTTTCAAATATTTTCTTTTTCATCATTTATTCTGTTTTTGCCAAACAAACAATCTGCTGTTTTGAGCGATGGCAGCCCTCTCAAGCTTACAAATGTGAGTTTACAAGTAACTTTGGTTGATTTACATTTATATATTACACATGGACAACTTTCACTCACACTTTCATACAAATACCTCAAGATAGCACAGTTTAGGGTAAACAATGGGAAGTAAATGGTCCATTTACCATCCACGGTTTACCGTAAACAGTGCCATTAAAAATAAGAATAATACACGTTCTAATAATGCTAGTGATAAAGAGTGAGTTTCAAATATTAATTCATATGTCAAATGTGCTTTGGAGGATAAAGATAATTTTTAATGAGGTCCAGTACAGCCAGACTTAAATTTGATCCTATCATTTAATTTTCCTTAAAATTATAAATGTTATTAATTGAAACATACTTTTTCTACATGCAAAGCTTCATAAATTTTTTACCGTTAGTTTTGAAGCTAAGAACGTACATATATACTCATTGAAAGCCCCAAAGTGGCCCATAAATGTGACGTTAAAATTAATACACTTTAGGTAATGAAAAACAGTTACAAATCTTCTGTAGAGGTAGAATATTTACGAGTTCTGTATTTTTCATTTAGATATGATGTGGGCAATCGGATATGTATAGAATTATACATGATCACTATGACTCTTAAAAGAAATTGTCGAAAGGAGATAAATTTATGTCTATTTTCAAAACGTCTTTGAGTTGCTAATTTTTAATCATAAAGTCCGTTTATCTGAAACCCTATCATTTATTTTCCGTAAAAACTTGATAATATAATATCTTCTTCATTTATCAAGTGAACCACCAATAAATTCCTATATTGAGATTTGACCGTCAGGTTTTAAGTTATAGTGATTTTGTTACCCCTTCCCCTTATTTCTACGTTACATAATCCTGACGTTCTTGCGAAAAACGCACCAAAGTCGCCGTTTCTATTGTGACGTCATAATTGATCCAGAGGTTCCCGATGGGGTTCTTTCGGATACTGTTCTGGACCCCCTTAAAGGTAAAAATCTTGAAAAAAATGGAAATAATTACTTTTTCATTCAATATAACATTGAAATATAAAGATATCACTGTTCCAATTTAATTTCTCATTTCTTAAAAATATTGAAATGAATTTCTGTATTCAATTTCTATATTCTGTATATAAAAGATGTATATCTGGGGATAAATCCCTTTTCTAGGCAGAAATTACAAAAGATTGTAAATAATTTATGAATTATTAATACCAATTCTCTGTAAGGACCAAATTAGGCTGGCCACGACATGTAATGGATTTTGCTGATTTTTTTACAAATGGAAACTTTGGTACATTGACAAGAACAAAGACCATTTCAGGACAATGAAATTGACGGTTGCCATGGAAACAAGATCAGTCTATTTTTAGCCCTCACAAGACTGTGGAATAAGCTATATTTGGACAATGTGTTGCTAAACCACTTTAAACCACTTTAATTGCTTAACAACCTAGACATATGTGACTCTTAAAAACTTCTATGCTAAGAAAATATATTCATTTTAACGATATTTCTTCTATTTCACCTACAACAGCAGATCAAAAACAGTCAAAAACAGGCATAAAAACAAGGCAAATTTTTCGCCCTTTTTGGTTCAATTTTGAGCATATTTAATCACAAACTCTGAAGGAAGGCGTAATAGAATCTTTTGTTTTGTTGAAATGAAATAAACATCATATGATTAACGACATTAGGAAGAAAACTCGATCGGGAAAATAACCATTTTCCTGAAATTTGCCATTAAAGTTGGTTGCTATGGCAACTTTTGATATGAAACCCCAGCCATATTACTCTTTTATAGGGATCTGTACTTATTTACACTAAGATTTACAAGAAAAAAGGAAAGTATCTGTTCTGCCAATTCATAGAAATATACTATTTCTATGAATTGGCAAAATAGATACTTTCCTTTTTTCTTACAACTTTTTTTCCCGAGGTAATTGACTTCAAGGCCAAGGTCATTTCAATTTCAATGATAGAATTTCACTGAAATCTGCAATTATCTGATAGAAAAAATGTTAATCAAAGAGTAAGAAATTGATATATTTAACACATTTATCCTTCAAATGTATGCATGGGACTTATCTCAATGCATAAAGAATTATGTCTTATATTATATTGTATAAAACAATTTTGATATGATATCATCGGATTAATGAAATATGGCTTTTGTATTTTAATAAAAATCACATTATTTTTGTAAAATATGATCATACACAAAACATAGACCTTGACACAAGATCGAATGACCTTGAAATGTGTTCAAGGTCAATTCTTATTGCTACATGTATGTCTTTCATTGACACACTCATTCAGTTTTTTTATGTATGGTTAGCTCAAAGCGGTCAAAGCAGTCAGAAATGGAGCAAAAATATACTCCATGTATAATAATGTAGAACGAAATGTCGCCATAGTAACCGTTTGTGATGTTCTTTTCTGTTAAAATGAGAAATTTCCCCACTCTGATTTTTTTTCATTTTTTAAAGTCTAAGGGTGATACTTTTAGATGAAATACACCCGAACTCCAGATAAGCCTGCTGATCTAATATTACATGCTGTAAACTAAGCAAATTCAGGCAAAAAAGGCACTTTTCAAGTAAAATAAAATCCCTTTCTGAGCTTGTTTTAACCCTCCCCTAGACCACTTTTCTTTTGACGTATTCACATATAAGAGGATACAATGAATTAATATAGAAATTTACAGTTGACTGCAATACCCGTTTCCATGTAAACGAGTTTTTAAAAAATGCTTTGTTTTCAGTATTTTCAAAATTCTGAAAAATTCAGACAAGGTTACCATGGCAATGGAAACTGAAATTGCAAAAATGAAGTCAATTTTCATCATAGTGAGGTAACCTATGTCCTTTGCCAAAAACCTTTAAAATCAGTGACATGCCGTGCCACGGTCCTATGGTCCATACAGAGCATTATTATCAATTAAAACTTACCAAAAATTAAACGATCTTAATGTACTTACTTTCTGATGTTCTTTCGAATGGGATGAATTTCTTATTTGAAATCATATGTAGAATATTGGGGGCTCCATTGGGGATGTCCTTTTATGAAACATCGGAGGTATTATATGACTTAAAATTATAACTATATCAAATGGAAAATTAAGATACGTTAAACAGTATGTACTTAATTCAATTGTTCTTTAGAATGAAAAGAATTTTCAATTCTAATTTTTATATTAAGGTGGGTCCCTTTTGTATTTAACGCCGGGCTTCGACTGTCGCGAATGCAGAGGCGACAGAGCTACGACTATGTGATTTTGTTTAATTGTAGCGCATTTTCCTCTCAGTCGCGGGTATTCTTGTATCATCGTGTCACAATAGTGTCATATTCTCCCGTATTCTCCGCTATTCGCGTCACCGTCGCGAATGTTCGGTGACGCGAATGTTTCAAACTGTTCAAAACATTCGCATCTGCATTTTTTCGCATCAAACTCGCGGTACATGCGCATCGTATTCTCCTCCATTCACAGCGCGTTACTAACACATTCGCGTGCATTCTTATTCCCAAGGTGGAGGAGAATGAGCCAAGATTGAGCCCCGAAAGTGTCTGACACAAATGTGATGCGAATGCACAAAGAATGTGACGCGAATGAAAAAAAAACCAACGCGAATCAGACACGATATTGACACGATAGTGAAATGATATTGCCACGATAGTACTACAAACACAAACGACGGTGGCAAGAAAAATTATCTCAGAGTTGATGAAAATTGTGCGGATAAATATTTTGAAAACATTGACAATTTGACTTTTCAAGAGAATACAACATGGAAAGAGCTCAAAATCAACGAAGGGTATAGATAATTTTGATTTTTCTTTTGTCACATTCCTATCGTGATCGCAGCACTATCGGGTTAAACTGATTTGAAAAGACGGATAATGTGATCTAAAGTCATATGCCCAGCTAGTATAGTTCAATTATTCAACATCAAAAATTAAATCATTTTGTAAAATTCCACATAAATATACAGCAGATGATGAAGAAACAGAGAAAAAGAATAAAACAATGAAATAAAATTTATAAATTTAGTTTATTTAATATTGAACACCAAACCTTTCGTTATTGATAGCTAGCATGACAAATATGGATAATGGCCATATCCCTGTATACAGCACAAACTCGATAATTCAGAAAATCAGAAACCAAAGCAAACAAACAAAAACCTCCACCACATGAAAAGAAGCGGACTTCCGATATGAGAGTGAGACCAGGTGCCCAAGAAGAGCAAGCATCTCCTGCTTGCATGCAACATCCGCCGCTTCAATTCGGTAGAACTGTCACAACCGGCAACTTCCATTTCGGAAGACATAGAGTACAATCTTTGGTTGGATGGTTGGATGCCAGAAAATAAAAATAAGAGCCCCAGGGGGCACAACGCTCACCTGATATCCATGCACGCTCTACTTGACATACTGACATTGAATACTGATAGTGCCAGTACCAGGATTTTAGCCCACAACTTTTCTAAAAAGATTTTTGCCGGATGCAGAGAAGTTTTTTTTCAGACAACCTTTAAAAGTACAATCAAGAAATCAAAGGACTGAAAGTCCTGCGAGTTGGCAAAGTCTAATATTGAATAAAGCCTGTGTGTGTGAAACACGAATGCTCCCGGCGGAGTATAAACACCATTTTTCTGTTAAGTATGTGAAAGGTCAAGGTCAGGGTTACTGGGCTTTTAAATTTGGTATCTATGGAAATTGAATCTTGTGACAAGGAATACACATGTGAAATATAAAAGCCATATAATTTACCATTCAAAAGTTTTTTGGACAAACAGACGGACAGGCCAAAAACAATATACCCCAGAATCTTTGATTCCGGGATGCATAAAAAGTCTGGGGTTTTTTTTATCTCTAAGCGATATAAGTCCCCTACCAGCATAAATCTAAGTCATAACTTTTAAAGTGTGTCTTACATGTACAAGTAAATGCTTATTTTTCTCACATTGTCTTAATGTGCCTAAAATAAGATTTCATGTACCGGTATTCATTTTCATATTTTGAAAATGATATCTTACCCCATAGGGTTAAGACTTATAGAATCTATCATCGGGTGTGAACATTGACAAGGAAATGCACTCCGAATGTCCAGAATTTGCTTGTACATGTACAATGACACGACTTGCCGAGTCGTGGACAAAAGAAAATCCCAGACCAGAGGGATGGATTTAAGGAATCATTGTTATATTTTTTCGGTTGATCGAGGTATCAACACAAAAAATTGAGGGAAAACTGCAACGTGCGCGTAGCGCATGATGCACAAGTTTTTCCTCAATTTTTGGTGTTGATACCTCGATCAACCAAAAACATATTACATTGATTACTTATCATTTCATTTTGTTGCTTTTCAACGTTTATTTGCGGCTTTGAAACCGTGCTGCTAACGACGTTGCTACGTGTGTACCTCCGTTTTGTGTTGATACAGGTATCAACAAAATTTCTCCGCCAAACGGAATCGTCGTTTCTCAATAATAACAATGAAAATCAAATGATTTCATTGAATTATCAATGATCACACCCAAGTGATTGACGCTCGTTCGGTTTCCTTTACTTTTCTGCAATCTTTTGATCAAGGTTGAAGCGACGCAGTATGTCGATTATTCTTCTCCTTACCGGTATGTGCAAAAAACTTCAAAGATAGTACTTTTCCCAAGCTTTATCAAGACTAAACATCATAGTCAACGTGGATGATCGATTTGCCATTTTGCTCTTTATACGAATACAGTTCTTTAAATATAGGAGAAAAGGATATATTTTCCCAGCGTTTCCATGAATATCCATGTCTACGGAAATAACACAATTGATAAAGTGAATGTGTTTGAACACTACAAGTATATGGACACATTTACATGTATTACAGTCATTAGGTGAAGATTTATTCAGCCTTGGAAAATTATATTCCTCGAGGACAATGCTCTTTTTATCACCAGAACTGTAATGTACATCGTTCATTTACGTAATATAACATAACATGCCCCCTCCTTCCCAAAAATCGAACTTCGATAAACAGATAACGACATACAGTAAATAGACAATCTAGTCTGTCGAATTGTGGTTTTTCTTAATCCTTTATACGACAGATAAGAAAATATTCAAATATTCTATGTGTTATTTTCAAGAACTTACTACAAATCCACCGTTCATCGTATGGCCTTCCGAGTGTCCTTTGATCTTAAGACGCAAGAACCATAGCGATTTATATTGACATTAACAGACTATTTTATATCTATCTTTTCATCAATCAAATATAAATCGACACGGTTATAACAACAATCATTATGCCTGATCTCTGGTAATTCTCGCGAAAAAAAAAAAAAAACACGCATGGTGCAGTGCTATCTTGGACTACTTGAGAGTTGAATTCCTAAGCGATACAAGAACTATACTCCGAATCTTCATTACAAATAGCTCTAAAGAGTCTGACCATTTTTTCACTCCAATAATTGCGTTGGATTCATCATTTACAACTTTCACTCATTGTGTCGTTTAAAATGTTTTTGTCCATATAATAGTGGTACTATTTCTTGTGAAAGACTACAGATTTTCTGCGTTGTACGGTTCGTACTGGGACAATCGATTCCAATGAATAGTTGGCTTTGCCAATTCAAAAATAGTCACATTTGAAAACTATAACTTTTTACTGATAACAAAAGACGGATAAAGTGGTCCAAAGTCATATGCCCAGCTAGTATAGTTCAATTATGCAACATCAAAAATAAATTCATTTCGGAAATTCCACATTAATGTGCGGCAGAAAAAGAATAAAACAATGAAATGATTTCATAAATCAAGTTTATTTAAAATTGAACACCAAACCTTTCATTATCGATAGCTAGCATGTGTTTGTGAAACAAGAATGCCCCCGGTGACATCTTTATTAGTATAAATACCATTTTCTGTAAAGTATGTGAGAGGTCAGAGTCAGCGTAATGTTGGTATCAATGGAAAGATCTTGTCACAAGGAATACAAATTTAAAATATGAAAGCCCTATCACTAACGAATCAAAAGTAATGCCCAATGTTAAAGTTTTTGAAAAGTATGTCAAAGGTCAAGCTAGGTTATGGTCATGAGGTCAAAAGTTTGGTATCAACGGAAAGGTTTTGTCACAAGGAATACACGTGTGAAATATGAAACCTCTATCACCAGCTTCTATTCAAAAGTTATGCCCAATGTTAAAGTTTTTCGGACAAACAGACAGACGGACAGGCCAAAAATTATATGCTCCCGAATCTTTTATTCCAAGGGCATAAAAACAAAGATTTTTCGGTTTTTACTTTATTTATATTTAATTATACTGAAATCTATGAATGCTTTTGAATAGTATTGATTTCTTCTCTATACATGTAACGTACAGTCAAAATCGTGTTAATCCAATATCAATTTAAATGAGTTGTGCAGAAATATGGCCAATTTGTTTTCAAAAAAGCAGCGAACGGTGTATCAAACCTCATGACCCAGTGAAGCCACTTGAACAAATAATTTTCGGTAAATATGCTGAAATGCGGCGCTTCTTGCCTATGCATATTTCAACAGGCGAGAAGGAGCGTCGCATTTCAGCATACACTGTTCAACAACTCAATCAAGTGGTCTCGCAGTTTGATGCACCATATTCTGGTGTATGCTACGTTTAGGGAAAGGCCCATGATATTGTCCATCTAGCGGACCTATGACGTATTTAATTACTAACTAATTGTTTTACCTCGTCATAGGTCTGTTACACGGACAAGTTGTTAGCAGAGAGAGTTCATGAAATGTATCGGTTGCATCGGATTTGCCGATAAAAAGTTATTTGGTCCGATAAAAACTCATGTTGTATCTAACATTTGGACAGATAAAAGTTTTCAAATGTCTTACCACAGGAACCTGTCGACCGGTTTATAATAGAAAATGTTTTATTATTCACAGCCTTAAGCCTCTGTGTTCATCTCAGAAATATTATACATACAAGATGTCGAACACAGTGGCTTGAGGTTGTGAATAATAATCTATTTTATCTACTGTATTAAAACAACAGCTTCCTGTGGTCCAACATTTCATTGGACAATTTCAGGAACTCTGCACAGAATTATTTATTTTCAAGAATTTCAGATATTAAATGTCCTATTCATTCTCAAAATATAGAGGAAGAGATTACTCATTAGACGTTTCTTCAAGAAATCAGTCCGTAAATTACTTCATCTAAGAGAGTCTAAGACAGAGGAAATTCGAGCAAAGTTAATACATGATAACAAGTATATGCAAGTGTTAGAAATACATGAACGATAATCAGTATGAAAGTGTTCCAAGTATAATGCACATTAAATAAAAATCTATTCCGTTTGCACTGTATCTCCTGAAATGCAACGCAGTACTAAAGGTTTGTGGAGGAATTGAACAAATCAAATCTGTAACACACGATTATGACGTATGTATGGCGACTTTGTTTACAGTTGTAACTTTTCGCGTGATTCCCCTCTGTTTTGACTGGTGAACAGTACTGAATAAAAGGTGTCATACCATTGGTCAAAAATATTGGAAATGTAGTTTTAGCATATTGAATCGATAAAATATGACCAGTAGTCGTGATAAATTTAATCTCGAACTTGCACTTGTCTTTAATGCAATCTACAGATCGATTTGAATATATGTAAAATTCGGAACATTTTCGATGAGAACGGAGAGTTTCTGTAAAAAAGTGAAATTTGCGAAAAAAAGGACATACATGACCCCCTTTTTTCTTTTCCTTTTAATGCGTGCCAAAGATTCGCAAGCGAAAAAGACCAATTTCACAGACTTTCGGGCATTTCAAGTCAGTCAAAACTTTTAGAGAAATAGTGTGCACCTTTTTATTTCCTGTAGTTACCCCTACCAAAGGGGCTTGGAGGTATTGAACCAATCAAATCTGTAACACAAGATATATGGCGACTTTGTTTACCATAGATACAGAAATAAAACAGAGAAAATAATCATTAAATAGGGAAATTGTTATGAAGTATGCATGTATGGAAAAAGTCAACATCTTAAAAATAAATTCGGAGTATATTTAATGGCGTATGTGGCCAGTTGACGTACGAAAATAAGTATGCAAAGCCAAACTAGCTTGTTTCTTTTAAAAAAATCATTAGAAATATAAAAGGTGATATTTTGAAAAAAATCTTTCACAGTTAAATTTGTTACGATAAATTTAAGAAGAAAAATAGAAAAAAAAACTGAAAAAGGGAAAAAAATTGTTGTGGTCTCGCCGGGGTTTGAAGCCACCTCCCATGGGTCCATTGGGCATGGAAAACATACATTATACCTATGTACAATCTTAAAAATATTCCTTAAAAATCCAAAAGTGGATATCTTGACAATATTCTTTCACTTGTAGGATACCATGCATGAGAACCTCATACCTACAAAATTGCATGAAAATCTGAAGAATGGTTATAGAAAAGAAGCAGAAAATGTATGAAAATCCCCCCCTTTCCATTTTACATAAAAAAGTCATAAAAAATCAAAAAAATTAAATTTAAGCATAAAATACATATCAAAGCATTAAGTAAGTTAAATCTGATAAATATGCAGTAAATGAGTGTGTAAAATCATACATGATTTATTTAAAGAAATAGTGCAAAAATGTGCATTTCTGACTAAGTCCGAAAAAACTTCAAAATGCGTCCAAAATTTGACATCAGAGTGGAACCTAAAATAACAACAATTCTTGCGACATCTTCCTACATCATCCAGATGCTTTCGGTTTGTCGATACGTGTTTCCGTTCTGAAGAAGAAGTTTGTCAAAGGAGGGTACCCCCGTGACCTAGTTTTGCCTGTGGTTGCAACACTTGTACGGCACCATTAAATCTTTATACCTACCAAGTTTCATCAAAATCCCTTCAGCCGTTCTTGAGAAGAAGTCGAAAATGTGAAATGTTTTCAGGTGAGCTAAAAATAAAATAAATGTTTATTTTTCATGACAATCTGAGGAATAGAAAGAAGCTGAAAAGGTATCAAAATCATCCCCCCTTCCATTTTACATAAGAGAAAAATTAAAAAAAAATTAAGAAAGTTTTATATAAACTACATATCAAAGCATTAATGAGTTATAGGAGATCCTGACGATAATCTCAACAGCACTCACAAAAGAGAACAAGATTGAGCATCGACGGACCCCTAGCAAGGTAGAGGTCGGACAAGGTGTCCGGGAGGAGTGAGCATCCCCTGTTGGCTAGCCGCATCGCCGACGATGTTCATGCAAGAAAATGAAGCAATATATAAAATACATGCACTATCTGCGGTTATGTCTATATAGAAAGTGCTATTGCGACAATGTCAGGGAAAATATTCAAAACACTTACTGTCACACCCCTCGCGGGGAACATTTTTACGAGCTTCACACGGCAAAGGGCATAAGTGTGACACAAATGAGTTAAAGGAGATCCTAACGATAATCTCAACAACACTCACAATAGAGAACAAGATTGAGCATCGACGGACCCCTAGCAAGGTAGAGGTTGGACCAGGACCAGTTGCCCGGGAGGAGTGAGCATCCCCTGTTGGCTAGCCGCACCCGTCGTCGATGTTCATGCACGAAAATGAAACAATATATAAAATACATGCATTGTCTGAGATTATAAAGTAGCTTAGATATGATAAATATGCAGTGAATGAGAGTGTAGAATCATACACTTGTTGAGTTATTTAAAGAAATAGTGCAAAATGTGCATTTCTGACTTGTCCGAAAAGAAAAATTTGACTTCGGAGTGGAACCTAAAATAACAACACTTCTTAAGACATCTCTCTACATCATCCAGATGCTTTCGGTTTGTCGATACGTGATTCCGTTCTGAAGAAGAAGTTTGTCAAATGAGGGTACCCCCGTGACGTACTTTTGCCTGTGGCGGCGCCACCTATGAAGGGATCCCGACGAAACACAACAACACTTGTAAGGGACCATTAGTACTTTATACCTACCAAGTTTCATCAAAATCCCTTTAGTCGTTCTCGAGAAGAAGTCGAAAATTTGAAAAGTTTACGACAGAATGACGACGGACGACAGACGACGGATGACGGACGCCGGACGGATCACTACGACAAAAGCTCACTTTCTAGAGCCTTGGGCTCATGTGAGCTAAAAAAAACCTACATACTGGTAGAACTACAAAGTTTTATTAATGTCCAAGATATGACTACCAATTATAATTTTATCAGATTTTCGACTAATTTTAAGTATATCCAACTTTTTGCTAAAAAGAACAGATGGAATTTCTTCATATTGCATCATTTCATAAGATAATGCATATAGATGATGAAAATTCACATAAAGCTATTCAGTTTTATAAATGATCGAGATATGACTACAATTATGTGGTTCCCCTTAATAATTCCATCGCATTTTGAACTAAGAATATATACTATATCCAACATTTTGCAAAATATTCGAGATGGAAGTTCTTCGGTTTGCATTATTTCATACTACTATATCTATAGAGGGGTAAAAACGTATACAGGTATACAGAAAAGTCCGTAAAACTGAAAATTTCATGAAACTTGCTTAGTCCAAGGGCCATAATCTTGTAAAAATACGTCAATCAAGCACAAATTCGAACTTGATCTGTATCACACTAAGATGTATTTATATACCAACAATCAATTCAATATCTGCAATAGAACCGAAGAAAAGTCCGAAAACTGAAAATGTCATGAAATTTGGTAAGTCCAAGGGCCATAACTCTTGTAAGAATAGGTCAATGAAACACAAACTTGAAATTGGTCTGTATCACACTTAGGTTTATTCATATACCAACAATTGTTTCAATATCTACAAAAGAACCGAAGAAAAATCCGGAAAAATGAAAATTTCATGAAATTTGGGAAGTCCAAGTGCCATAACTTTTGTAAAAATAGGTTAACACTCGAACTTGATCTGTATCACATTAAGATATATCCGCATGCCAAAAATGTGTTCAATATATGCAACAACAGCGAAAAAGAAAAGACTGGAAAACTAAAGTGTGACAGACAGACGGACAGACAAACGGGTTGGAAACTATAAGTCCCGTCCGGCGAGGCGGTAGGGGACTAATTATTAAAAAAAAGTCAAAAAGTCACCAAAAAGCAAGTTCCCGTAAAAGTTATCGGCATTCAGAGTTTTCATTGAAATGTATGGAAATTCTAGTATTTTAGCCATATTTTCCAAGAAAATAATTGGAGCTAAAATATGGATGGATGAAAAAGAAATTGATATTAATCAAATGACACAAAAAATATCACATCACATTCACTGTTTTGATATTTCGCAATAAATTTTCGAATTAAATTCCATCAAGGGTAGATAACTCCTAAAATGCCTCTATTTAAAAAAAACCCTTTTCCTGATACCTACAATCATAGTACAAAAGTTTGTGCAACATCAAAAGCGATATCGAAATATGAAATTATTAATACACATAAAATCTAATATTTTGGGCATGATTATACATCCAATACCTTAATGCCAGTTCTATAATAATATTTTTTTTTTTGCTTTTTCTAAAAGAGGGTCAAAAGTTGTATCTATTTCTGTCAAATTTCTTGTAATAATTTCTTTGTAACTGATTTCTTTTAAATAATATCATTCCATAATAAGTGTAACAATTACCCTTTGAATATTCCCTGTAACCATTTAAGGGGGTTCGAGTATCGTTATTTTGACACTGTTTGGATGGTCAAACTAAGTTTGTTTTTTCTCTAAACTAAAAATCTATCTTCAGATATTCTAAAATGTATAAAATATATGCATCGTGCAGGGCATCTTTAGGGTCTAATACTAGAACAAAGTCGGGCACTCTTAGTGGAAAATCATATTTTGCCCAAATCTTGAGTATATCCAAGGAAAACTGAATAAAAATTAATATAAGGTATCCAAAGTCAAATCTTCTAATGGAAAAGACTTGTTTTAGAACTGCAAGTATTTATTATTAGCAGTAGAAGACAAGACAATTGTAATATTTTGAGAAATAGCAATGAAATGGTAAAAAATGTCACAATTTGCGGGCTAATATTTGATGTTAAAATATGCCAGAGACTATATTCATATGCCCTTTAATTAAAGAAAACCCCCTGCAAGGTACCTTTTTCGTCATTTACATGTTTTAAGGGTGAAACAATTTATAAGTATACTAAATTCTAAGGAGTTTCGACCATAACTTTTAAAGGTATTGTAAATTTAAATACAAAAATGCTATATTTTAAGCCAAAAATACGTAAACAAGAGCCCCAGGGGGCACAACGCTCACCTGATACCCATGCACGCTCTAATTGACATACTGATATTGAATACTGATAGTGCCAGTACCAGGATTTTAGCCCACAACCTTTCTAACAAGATTTTTGCCGGATGCAGACAAGTTTTTTTTCAGACAACCTTTAAAAGTACAAACAAGAGAAAATAGTCACATTTCAAAACAACAACTTTTTTACTGATTTGAAAAGATGGATTATGCGATCCAAAGTCATATGCTCAGCTAGTATAGTTCGATTATGCAACATCAAAAATAAAATCATTTTGTAAAATTCCACATTAATGTGCAACAGAAACAGAATAAAACAATGAAATGATTTCATAAATTAAGTTTATTTAAAATTGAACACCAAACCTTTCATTATTAATAGCTAGTATGCCAGAAAACAATAAAGCATGTGTTTGTGAAACACGAATGCCCCGCGGTGGCATCTTTGTTGGTATAAACACCATTTTCTGTTAAGTATGTGAGAGGTCAGGGTCAGAGTAATGTTAGTATCAATGGAAAGATCTTGTCACAAAGAATACACATGTACAATATGAAAGCCCTATCACTAACCATTCAAAAGTTATGCCCAATGTTAAAGTTTTTGAAAAGTAGGTCAAAGGTCAAAGTCAAGGTCACGAGGTCAAAAATTTTGGTATCAATGGAAAGGTATTGTCACAAGGAATACACATGTGAAATATGAAAGCTCTATCACCTTCCTATCAAAAGTTATGCCCAATGTAAAGTTTTTCGGACAAACAGACAGACGGACAGGCCAAAAACTATATGCCCCCGTATCTTTGATTCCGGAAGCATAAAAAACAAAGACTTTTCGGTTTTGCCTCTATTCATATTAAATTATACAGAAATCTATGAATGAGAGCTTTTGAATAGTATTGATTTCATCATAATACATGTAACGTACAGTCAAAATGAGTTAATCCAATTAACACAGACAAGTTGTTAGCGGACAATATTAATTCAAGTGAGTTGTGCAGAAATTGAGTCAATTTATTTTCCAAACAGCAGTGTACGGTGTATCAAACCTCATGACCCAGTTAAGCAACTTGGACAAATTATTTTCGGTAAATATGCTGAAATGCGGTGCTTGGAAATGTATTTTTAGCATATTGAATCAATAGTCGTGATAAATTTAACTTCGAACTTGATCTTATCTTTTATGCAATCTACAGATAGGTTTGAAAATATGCAAAATTCGGAACATTTTCGATGAGGACGCAGAGTTCCTGTAAAAAAAGTGAAATTTGCGAAAAAAGGACGTGCATGACCCCCCCCCCCCTTTTTTCTTTACATTTTTATACGTGCCAAAGATTCGCAATCAAAAAAGACCAATTTTACAGACTTCCGGGCATTTCAAGTCAGTCAAAATTTTTAGTGTGCACCTTTTTATTTCCTGTAGTTACCCCTACTAAAGGGGCAAGGAGGTATTGAACCAATCAAATCTGTAACACAAGATATATGGCGACTATGTTTACCATAGATACAGAAATAAGACACGAGAAAATAATCATTAAATAGGGAAATTGTTCTGAAAAATGCATGTATGAAAAAAAAGCAATCCAAGGAATGCTTGTGTCGCCTGCGTAGCGGATTTTTTTTTATTGAAATTAGGTCAGTTATCAAGGGCAAGGTCACTAGGTTAAAAATTATGGAATGTTTAGAAAGGTCTTTTCATAAGGAATACAAATGTGAAATATCAAAGCCCTATCACTTACCACTCAAAAGATATAGCAAATCATAGATTTGTTGAAAAGTAGGTCAAATATACAGGGCAAGTGCACGAGGTAAAACATAGGTAACCAGAGATTACGAAGCTCACCTCGTGACAGCAAAATTCAATTCAAACATATTTCTTAGTACATGTATATTGGCTTTTAAAGGCAAAACCACTCAAGCAGAAAAAGTAGGTCAAGGTCATTTCATGAAAGTTTGATCAAAGATACATCCAATATGCAAGTTTGGTACATGTAGCAGTTATACTTTGCTCAATATTGGCTTTTAAAGGCAAAATCACTCAAGCGGAAAAAGTAGGTCAAGGTCATTTAATGAAAGTTTGATCAAAGATACATCTAATATGCAAGTTTGGAACATCTAGCACTTATACTTTGCTCAATATTGGCTTTTAAAGGAAAATTCACTCAATCGGAAAAAGTAGGTCAAGGTCATTTTATGAAAGTTTGATCAAAGATACATCCAATATGCAAGTTTGATACATGTAGCACTTATACTCTGCTCAATATTGGCTTTTAAAAGCGAAATCACTCAAGTGGAAAAAGTAGGTCAGATGCTGCATCCGATGCATGGGTCCATCTCGGCATCCAAAGATGAATCACTTGTGCAAGTTTGGTTACTGTAGCAATAGTACTTTGTCAGATACTGAGCTACCCCAAACTTCTTATCCAAATCACTCAAGCGGAAAATGTAGGTCAGATGCTGCATCCGATGCATGGGTTCACCTCAGCATCCAAAGATGAATCACTTGTGCAAGTTTGGTCACTGTAGCATCAGTACTTTGTCAGATACTGAGCTACCCCAAACTTCTTAACCAAGTCACTCAAGCGGAAAATGTAGGTCAGATGCTGCATCCGATGCATGGGTGTACCTCAGCATCCAAAAATGAATCACTTGTGCCAGTTTGGTTACTGTAGCATCAGTACTTTGTCAGATACTGAGCTACCCCAAACTTCTTAACCAAGTCACTCAAGCGGAAACTGTAGGTCAGATGCTGCATACGATGCATGGGTTCACCTCAGCATCCAAAGATGAATCACTTGTGCCAGTTTGGTTACTGTAGCGTTAGTACTTTGTCAGATACTGAGCTACCCCAAACTTCTTAAAAGGACGCGGACGCGGACGCGTGGGGTTATAGCATAAGCTCACTCAACTTCGTCGAGGTGAGCTAAAAATGATGGTATGTGAAGAAAGGTCTTGTCACATGGAATGCACATGTGAAATATCAAAGCCTATCACTCAACAATCAAAAGAAATAGCCAATCTAAGATTTTTTGAAAAGTAGGTCAAATATCTAGGTCTTGGTCATGAGGTCAAAAGTTATGATATGTGTAGAACGGCCTTGTCACAAGAAGGAATACACATATGAAATATCAAAGCTCTATCGCTTACCAATCAAAAGATATAGCAAATCTTAATTTTTTTGAAAAGTAGGTCAAATATCTAGGTCAAGGTCATGAGGTCAAAATTATGGTATGTGTAGAAAGGTATTGTCAAAAGGAATACACAAGAGAAATATCAAAGCCCTATCACTTGCCAATCAATAGATATAGCCAATCTTGGTTTTTTTTAAAAGTAGGTCAAATATCTAGGTCAAGGTCATAAGGTTAAAAAATAAAGTATGTGAAAAAAAGGGCTTGTCACAAGAAATACACATGTGAAATATCAAAGCCCTATCACTTACCAATCAAAAGATATAACCAATCTTAGATTTTTTGAAAAGTAGGTCAAATATCTAGGTCAAGGTCACGAGGTCAAAAATTTGGTTTGCGTAGAAAGGTCTTGTCACAAAGATTACACATGTGAAATATCAAAGCCCTATAACTTGCCAATCAAGAGATATAGCCAATATTAGATTTTTAGAAAAGTAGGTCAAATATCTAGGTCAAGGTCACAAGGTCAAACATTATATGTGTAGAAAGGTCTTATCACAAGGAATACACTTGTGAAATATCAAAGCCGTATCACTAATCAATCAAGAGATATAGCCAATATTAGATTTTTAGAAAAGTAGGTCAAATATCTAGGTCAAGGTCAAAAGGTCAAAAATCATGATATGTGTATAAAGGTCTTGTCACAAGGAATACACATGTGAAATATCAAAGCCCTATCACTTACCAATCAAAAGTTATGGGGTGTGACACCCAAGTGTGACAGACAGACGGACAGACGGATGGACGGACAGACGAACAACAGACAAAGTGATCCCTAAGTGTCACTGTGCTTCGCAGGCGACACAAAAAGTCAACATCTTAAAAATAAATTCAGCGAATATTTGATAGCGTATGTGGCCAAGTTAATTCGAAGTATGAAAATAAGTACACAAAGCCAAACTAGCTATAGCTTGTCTTATTTAAAAAATCATTAAAAATCTAAAAGTTGATATTTTGACAAAATTCTTTCACAGTTTCATTTCTAGTGATAAATATAAAAATAAAAAGAGAAAAAAAAAACTGAAAAAGGGAAAAAAATTGTTGGGGTCCCGCCGGGGTTTGAAGCTACACCCCATGGGTCCATTTGGCATGGAAAAAATACATTATACCTATGTACAATCTTAAAAAATATTCCTTAAAAATCCAAAAGTGGATATCTTGACAAAATTCTTTCACTTGTAGGGTACCATGCATGAGTACCTCATACCTACAAATTGTCATGACAATCTGAAGAGTGGTTATAGAAAAGAAGCAGAAAATGTATGAAAATCAACCCCCCTTCCTTTTTACATAAGAAAAAAATTCATAAAAATCAAAAAAATAAATTTTAAGCATAAAATACATATCAAAGCATTAAGTAAGTTAAATATGATAAATATGTAGTAAATGAGTGTGTAAAATCATACACTTATTGAGTTATTTAAAGAAATAGTGCAAAAATGTGCATTTCTGACAAAGTCCGAAAAGACGTCAAAAACGCGTCAAAAATTTGACTTCGAAGTGGAACCAAAAAATAACAACACTTCTTAAGACATCTCTCTAGATCATCCTGATGCTTTCGGTTTGTCGATACATGCTTCGGTTCTGAAGAAGAAGTTTGTCAAAGGAGGGTACCCCCCGTGACCTAGTTTTGGCTGTGGTGGCGCCACCTGTTGACAGATCCGGACGAAAAACAACAACACTTGTAGGGGACCATGAGTACTTCATACCTACCAAGTTTCATCAAAATCCCTTCAGCCGTTCTGGAGAAGAAGTTTAAAATGTGAAAAGTTTACGACGACGACGGACGACGGACGACAGACGACGGACGACGACGACGACGACGGACGACGGACGACGGACGCAACACTATGACAATAGCTCACTTGAGCCTATGGCTCAGGTGAGCTAAAAACCTGTATGACGAACAAAAAAGTTCAAAAAATTGAAGGATTTATCATTCAAACAAGATTAAATATTTGTTAAACAAACTATTCTAAACATCTCAATTAGTTAAGGCAATACAACGTTATTCTTATATATTTTGGAAATTAGTGATGACGTCACGCGATACCCGAACCACCTTAAACAATTTCGGCACGCATGGTCTCCGATTTTCATTGAATTTCACACATAAGTAGGGACCAATGACGAAAGATAAGTTTGACCAACATTTAATTTCTAGGTCACCTGGTTACCATGGCAACGGCCTTTGAAGTTGAGAAATTAGCAAAATTGAGCTACTTTAAAGCTCTATAATTTGGTCTACATACGACATTTATGGAAGTTTTTTTAAGCATCACGAAGTTTACATGTAGGACATACAATTTTAAATAAGTTCACTTGAAGTGTCTGATATTGTCAAAAAGGCTGATTACCATGACAACATAATAAGCTAATCTTAATGAATTGATTTTAAAATGTTGTTTTTTATTTTTTAAATTTTCCTTCTCTCTTAATGGGAACATAATAAGGAAATGGAATGTATTTTATAGAATAAGCAAATCCAAGATAAACCCAATTGTTGCTATGAACAATATAAGTTACCTTGGCTACGGTTACTTTGGTCTATACTATGACTAGTTTTGTAACTTCAGAGTTATTTTCAAAATTTTTGCATCATGATGAACAGATAAGAAACGTTGGAATATATCCAAAACAAATAGCTTTTTTCAAAAAACATGTGAAAAAGCTACTGGGATCATATGTTACCATGGCAACCATTTCTCATTTTTTTTATAAAAAAGTCATTTTTAATCCAAGAAAGTTCAAAATCAATATTAAAAATATAATGATCGCTGTGCAATATTACTCCCCTACCGGCGGCATAAATTTATGTCCTGTATCTCTGTTCATCATTACATTATCTGCAACAACAGCCAAGAAAAGTCTGGGAAACTGAATTCACGAGATTTGTCCAAGGATCATAACTCTTGTGAAAATTAGTCAATCTAAATTAAACTTGATCTGCATCACACTATAATGTATTCACAAACAAAAAACCAGTTCATTATCTGCAATAATAGGCATGAAACAGTCCGGAAAACTGAAAATGTCATGAAATGTGCTATGTCCAAGGGCCATAACTCTTAGGCCAATGGAAACCAAACTTAAGCTTGGTCTGTATCACACTGTGATGTATTCATATACCACAAATCAGTGCATACTTTACAATAGAACTGACGAAAAATCCGGAAAACTGAAATTTCCATAAGATTTGCCAAGTCCAAGGGCCAAAATGTTAAACGTCTTTAAATTACTCTTGTAAAAATTGGTCAATCTAGAGCAAACTCAAACTTGATCTGTACCTCATTGAGATATATCCACATACCAAAAATGAGTTCAATTTATGCAACAACAGCGAAAAGAAAAAGTCCGGAAAACTGAAATTTTCATAAAATTCCAAAGGCCATAACACTTGTAAAAATAGGTCAACCAAAAGCAAATTCAAACTTGATCTGTATCACATTAAGATAATATCCACATACCAAAATGAGTTCAATATATACAACAGCAGTGAAAACAAGTCTGGAAAATTGAAATTTTTATAAAATTTGCCAATACCAAAGGCCATAACTCTTGTAAAATGAGGTCAATCAAAAGCAAACTCAAACTTGATCTGTATCACATAGAGATATATCCACATATCAAAAATGAGTTCAATATATGCAACAACAGCGAAAAATGTCCGCAAAACTGAAATGATCATAAAATTTGCTAAGTCCAAGGGCCATAACTCTTGTAAAATGAGGGCAATCTCAAACGTTATCTGTATCACATTCAGATATATCCACATACAAAAAATGAGTTCAGTATATGCAACAACAGCGAAAAGAAGTCCGGAAAACTGAAATTTTCATAAAATTTGCTAAGTCCAAGGACCATAACTTTTGTAAAATGAGGTCTATCAATGGAAAACTCAAGCTTGATCTGTATCATATATTTAGATTTATCCACATACCAAAAATGAGCTCAATATATGCAACAACAGTGAAAAAAGTCCGGAAAACTGAAAATGGGAAAGACATACAGACCGAGAGGAAACTAAGAGTCCCCTTCGGCGTTGCCGGTAGGGGACTGATAAAGATCAAGTAAGCCTCTATCAAGAAACAAGAAAAAACTTTCAAATATTTAATGGCTGCTATGGTAATTCGGCCATCCAATTTAGAAATAAGCATTTTTTGCTGTTTTTCGAAGCCCCCCCCCCCCCCAAAAAAAAGAAACAGGCTTACACAATTGTTTTACATATTTGATAAAGCAAATTCTATACTTTATCTTAGATTTAAAAATCTTCAGATTACTTAACTTTGGATGCCCGTATCCAAGGACTCAAATTGGGCCTAGAGCAAGGAACCATATTTCGCCGGTGACCATATTTCGCCGTTTCATGGTTAATTGCTTCTCGTTGGTTATTGGAATTGTTTGTCAAGCTTAATTTTCTATTTCCTATCAAATATGACCATAGAAGTCATGTTTTGATATAATGTGACATCTCCTGCACTCAAATGTGACGAAAATTACCTCAAAATGAGGAAAAATTAATTAAATCACTAAATTTTAGTCGTAAATATCCAAAATTTTTACAAAAACCAAACGAAGAAAACATTTTATTTAGCATCATCTCGTAGAAGTAGTGGCGACGAAAGATTTCCTGAAAAGAAAGTCACAATTTTGTCCGTTTTGTGTGCAAAGTAGATACTTATCAGCAAAAACGGCGAAATATGGTCACCCCCGAAAACATGGAAACGAAATATTTTGATGTTTTATTAGGAAACAATGAAATGAGTAAAATAAATCATTTTTCTAGCATTTCGATCGAGAATGGAGTTAAATTAAATTTTAGCGAAACAAATAATTGAATCGGCCACCAAATATTGAAAATTCCCAGAAAATATATGAAAAATGCGGCGAAATATGGTCACTTGCTCTATGTATAATTTTACACAATCGTTCCCCTAGCAACAGGCTATTTCCTGCATATCAAAATGAAGGCTTTCATGTTTTGAAAGATCTACTTGAATATATTCAATAATTATTATACCTTTGGATTTAAGGTGGCTCCACAGAGTATCCGAATATATAGTCTTTTCGGAGGCTCTCTTGCCGAGGATATTGACGTCATTATGATTATGACGTCATGATAACGCGCCAAATAAATATTGTTAACTCGCCGATGAATAGTGTCCACAGCGCTCGGAATTTTCGGCGTTCAAACTTATCTATCTCGCTTATTTCAGAACGGATTTCAGCAAGTTTGGTATCGATGAAACCAGAGAAATATCGTCTACAATCTGATAGTAATTAATTTTAGCTAGATTTATCGTTTGATCTATACGTACTAAAATATCCATGAATGAGACCCCTGGCCATCGCTGTAAAAGTTTCCTTTTTATAACGTCATCATCGGAAATTCAACAACTTGTTGCTTTGAAATAAAATCGAATAGGAAAATATTAGTTTATCTATTTAACAGGCTATTTCTTGGAGATTTTAGCGATATAATGGATCAGATATTTAAATTATTGTATATCTGATTATCTATGATCAGAAGAGTTTTTCTGCAATTTCGTCAACTTTCCTACTTTGCAGCGAAATGTTATCGAACTAAGTTTCTTTATTTGAAAACTTAAAAAGAACGAATTTTAGTATCAATCCTACTTTGTTCAAAGATGTATCCATTATGCAGATAACTACACGCATTATCGAGAACGAGCGAGGTGAATGACGTCCATAAAAATAAGTTTTCGTTTACTTTTTCCCTTCTCTTAGATTCATACTGACGTATATATCTCTGATTTTCTTAAATTTTACACACTATTTTAAAACATTTTTAGCCATAGAAAAATTCTTTTATACGGGGGAAGTTTCTCTGACAGGAGGGGAAAAATATATATTCTAGGGAGGGGGAATGGGTCCGAATATCGCCGAATTTGTTTGAAAAAAAATACACCGGAAAAAGAAAAAGGGCGGCCTACTTTGAATTTGAGCAAATATAAGAAAACAAATCCAATTTAGCCTCTTAATTGTTTATGTGATCTCTCTCTCTCCCTCCCTCTCTCTCTCTCTCTCTCTCTCTCTAAAATACCCTTCACGTGAATGCGTAATAAATTAGATTGCATTTCTTCCCTGTCCTGTATACAAGACAGCGCCTAGCTACCCCCCCCCCCCCCCATATAAGTCGGTACCCGATTATTTGTCACGACCTACTTTGAGAAAACCCGACGCCTTTTTTCTTAGTACAGGCACTTTGATTAATCGCAAAATCTCTTACAGAATCGCCCCCTTCTTTAAAGATTATTGAGAACTCTTCCCCCAGCTCGCCAAATAAAAAAAAATCTCAGGAGTGCATCAGTACTTAATTCTGAGATGTTCTGCCTCTAGATTCGCGCTTTTTACTCTCTCTCTTTTCCTAAATTTCTCTTTTTTTTGGGGGGGGGGGGGGTGGCCTTCTGTTGTTTAGACATATCAAGAATCTCGTATGTATGGACACACACAATGAAAGCTTTGTAGGGTTTCCGTTAAGGCCGTTTCGGTCGACCACAATTCCTACAAATTCCTTTTGTCATACGCTAATTAACTCTTACCTCTGACGTCACTATATATATATAACGTCGAATGAATATGGATTGCAACGTAGAAATTAAGGGGTTGGGGTTACAAAAATAATCATAACATCCGTTCGCTAGGTTCGATTTTGTTCATATTGCATAAAAATACTTCATATACAATAGTTTATCATTTGATATTTGTTTCAAGAAAATTAAACGATAGAATTTCATGCAATAGGCATATAACGGCAAAAAATGACAATCGAAAAACAAGTTTTTTAATCTCCTAGATGATCTTAAATTTGTAATAATTCCTCCATTTTCTTAGTTTATTTCAATTTCTTTGTTTAAAGATGAAAACATAGTTTGAATATAAAATTAAATCATAAAAACATTCATAAATTCAGCAAAATATTAAAAAAATCAGCATACTTTCTTCAAATGGGCAACATTGGCAAAAATAGAAGAGAAACCCCAAAAGAGCCAAAATTCAAAGCATCGCTGAACAATACCTGTGTTTGTTCCGTATGTGACACTTACGGAGTGATGGCTATTTTGGCCATTTAAACTACATATAAAAATAAGTTGTAAATTAAAGAAATTAAAGAACATGTGTTATGAACCAGATCCATGTTTCTATTTTGATAAAGTTCTCAAGATCTCATACAATCATTTGAATGATTGAATACTGTAGGCTCCGTGACTGACCCCCCCCCCCCTTTTTCTTAACTCCCCTCTCTTAGATCAAAGCATTATATTGTCTCTACAATTGGAACATCAAATATTATCCTAATCACTGGAAAATGTGTGACACAATCATGCCAATGAGGTTACTACTTTTTTCTAAATCTATGATCTACGTTATCCATCAGTCACGGAACTGACAGGTGTCCGTTCGGGGTTTTCAGTGCTAGTTGTTTCACGTGCTTTCCCCTATACTTCGAAAATGCGAATTCTTCTTTGAGCGAGTATAGTAAGTCTTAATATGGTCATTTAACAAATGTCATGATTAAACTGTAAAATTTTCAATATCCTTAAATCATAATAGTTAATCAGCTGGCGCTGGCATCCCATAAGAATGACAATTATACGTTTTTTTCTCCATTAGTCGAGTGTGGCACAGTAGGTGCGATTTTGGTATGCATTTATATTTGCATGTTTCTGACTTTCATGCGTATCATATATGCAATAGTTGTATAGAACATTAAGACCTGCTGCGGCAATCATATAAATAAGCCGTGTAATCCATTTTGAGTCAACATTTGATGTTTGTAAGTGTGTTTATGTGCGAGGAGTTAGTTGTTTATGTGTTGTGTTTGTCTGGGTATGCAAGATGTGTGATAGGAAATGAAAATACGTGTACTTTTTGCTTAACAATTGTCATAACTACTTGGAAATTTTTGTCCTTTCTATTCTAACCAATTAAAACAAAATAACAAGCAAATAACATTTGCCGACTAGCCCGAGAAGCATAAAGGAGAAGCCGACGTTTAATTCACACAAATCAACATATCAGAAAGTGGTACATGGTTCACTTTTATAATAAAATTTAATGGCATACAATATAGCCATTATGAATATGACGACGCTTAGAATCAAAAAGTAAATACATGCTGCTGTTATAATTTAAAGCCCCTCAATAGCAACGTGACCGGCCAGGAAAAACCAGAGATAAAAAGATTTTCTCAAAAATACTCTGGAAACCTGTATCCCACACCAATGTCAAAAAATAGTTCGCTGCCTGAGGTGCATAGATGTTGGGACACACATCTATATAGAAAATGATTGAATTTTGAAAAATAGCATGAACAATCTGAACATGAAGCTAGAATAAAAACAAAGGATTTTACTTTTTCTCATTCCTTTTGAGAAGAAAACAAAATCTCTGTATCTTAAAATATAACAAATAGAAAAAAATCTTTTTAAAATTCGATGTAAACAGGTATAGAGACGGGCTAGAACTGACTGACCACGCTAATAAAACACGCTTGACCACTCAGTCACGTGACTGGAATGTTCGATTAGCCTTTAAGGCCACACCAAATAATTTCTAAACGAACCATAAGGACAGTTATTTTCCGCTATGCTCCGTAACGCGGAAAATATTTAGTCCTTTCTATTCTAACCAATTAAAACAAAATAACAAGCAAATAACATTTGCCGACTAGCCCGAGAAGCATAGAAAATACCAAAGATAGGGAGCGGACCAAATAGCGATTACAGAGATAATGAATGAATCAAAAAATGATACTGTAAATAAACATTCCATGTGTTTTCTGACAGAAATTCTTTCATGAAAACAAAATTTTATTCAAATAGTTACAACCCCAATTGCTGAGAAACAGATAATCTGCTTGATATCTGATCAACTATGTACATGTCTTTGCTTGTGTCGCACTTCCAGCGACCGTGACGCTTAACGCACCTCTCGTTAACGTCACCTGCCACAGCAGCAGTGGCGCCCCCTGATCTAAGGGAATGCAACCCAAAATTCGCATTTGGATTCACTGATTTTAAACGAGACACAATTGTCTCTCTTGCCGTCGTGTAACTTAACTTTTTGTTCTTATAGACAAGCTTGGAGATACCTTTGGACCTAAAAATTGGCTTGAATAAAAAATCTGATGATTGCAAATCTAAGCAAGCTAAAGTTATGTACCTCGACATCATGCTCATAGGACAGGCACTTGTTTGACCTTTGGCAATTAAAATTTCATTACCCTGCCTGTACTGGTCAGTTTTACTTCTATTAATTTGTAAAGACATATAATGCTCAAAAAGTTTTACGTCACAACACTTCAAATTGCTCAATTCATCAAAGCGTAAAAAACCAGCAAAAGAAAACAAAATCATACACAGATCTCTTACTATCAATAAGTCATTAGAATTTGCATGCAAGTCACATAAAGAAATGAGGAGCTCCGTGGAAACCGGATCCTTTCTGACGACCTTTGGCGTTGCGATACGTTTTGCAGCTTCCTGAAGAGATCGCACATACGAATTATTTGTCGGATCTGCCATTCCATTCAAATCGTGCGCCCATTTAATCGCATAAATGGCATGGTTGATCACATGAGAAGACGATCCACGATCAAGCAAATGAGTGATGTAAAGCGCGACATGTATAGGCTGAGCAGGAATATCTTGAAAACCTTGACCTTTGATGAAGGCTGACCATCTCTTAAAATGCCCGAAATATGTAGAAGCGGTATTTTCACTTTTGCACATAACAACGAAATGCGACATTTTAGCAGCAAGATCCTCCATGAAAATGTTGTTTGCAGCACCACTTTGCTCCACTGCAGCATTGATACCCCGCTGGATACCTAAACCTGTCAAATTCAAGAAAAAATCTTATGATGAAAATTCAAATCTTAATGCTACTAAGTCGAAATTCAAAGGATTTTTAACAAAAATGCTTCTACTGCATCTTCCTTTTACTGTTGCGTTAATTCTAGGCAAAATATAAAAATCTGATATATGCTGTCTATAATATCTAAGCAAAGGCCAAAAAGGCGCCGACTCCCATTTTGGCACAACTAATGTGGCCTTGACCCCGTCCCTATGACATTTATTTATGGCTTCTGCTGCCATACTGGGCGGGGGTACAATAAGGTTATTGTAACCTGACCATGAATGCATGAAAGCGTTAACACCATTTGTACCGGGGCACCATACCTTTGAACTGAATCTTTGGCATTTATTGTTGTAATGACAAGCAAATCTATCATAATCATGAGGCCCGTACCTGACCTCTAGTGTATTGAATACAGACTGGCTTAACCCCCAGTCATCCCTATCTGACATCCTACTCAGAGAGTCCGCCTCCTGATTTTCGTTTCTAGGTACCCAATATGGAAAAATAGTAATTCTATTTTCTTTGCAAGATTCAAAAATATCATTTGCTATGTTCTGAAGTTCGTCAGTTTTACTACCCACTCTGAGAATATGACAGACATTCTTGTTATCACTAATGACCTTGACATTTGAATTTCCAAGTTCAACTGATTTTGTCTGAATAATTCGATGTACAGACTCTAACTCTCTCCAAGTAGAGCTTTTAACACTCTCACTACTAGTCCATGAGCCGTGAACCTGATCACGACCCCTACTAATCAATGAACCGTGAATCTGATCACGATCATCACAGCCCTGCTGTTGGGCGCTCTCTATATCCTGACTATAGAGCGAATCTGTCTGAATTAAAAAACCACCAAACCCTGTGTTTGATGCATCACTAAAAAGCTGAAAATCCGATTCATCTGGCAAGCTAAAAGACTTCAAATGAGCACCATGCGCATTCAGCTTTTCTATGTTTTCATTCCAAAACGTCATCTCTTTGATTGCCTCCGTCGACAATTTAACTTTACTATTCCAACTTGCTCTCCCCTCTATGCAAAAATACAAATACCTTGTACTTCTACGCACTTCGTCACCTATAACCGCCTTCGTACTTATAATCTGGCCCACCAAACTAGCTATAAGCTTAGCGCTAAAAAGCACCTGTCCCCTACCAACCTGACGCAAAATTTCCCTCAATAGTGACAGTACTCTATGTACTCTGTCTGACGTCACCCGAATGGTGCCCTCTTCCAGATTCCACTGAAAACCTAACCACTGAGCAACTTGTTTAGGCTCCCAATCACATTTATCGTGTGCAAGAAGGAACCCAAAGCTCTGTAGCTCTGTTTTGACTAGCTCACTTATTCTAAGAGCCTCAGAATAACTACAGCTACCAGCCAGACCATCATCTAGGTACATCACCAATTTAATGTCCATAGATCTAACATGCTTCACGAAATGCCTGGTGACTTTCGAAAAAATAAAACCAGCTGTTGAGAGGCCAAAAGGCAGGACATTGTAAACAAAATACCTGGTTTTGTTACCAAAATTCCAACTAAACCCTAGGTAAACTCTATGATCGACGTACATGGGGATATGGTGGTAAGCCGACTTAAGATCGTAAGAAAAAAGGAAATCACCTTTCTCAAAAATATCTCTCGCTACCTCAGAGTCTTCATATCTATATTTGAATTTGAATAAATGCATATTGATATGGCGACAATCAAGTACCAACCTTGGCTTGCCCTTTCTGTTATAAGCCACGGTCAGTGGATTAATAATTTTAGGTTTTAAAGTCATTTCGGATACACAACCTTTCTGTAAGAGTTCATTTATTTCTTGAATAACAAATTCTGGATTATCAAGAGCTGACCTATTGTTTTTCAAGCTTACTCCTTCTGGCAAGTTTCGAAAGGGCAATTTGTAGCCTGACTGTATTACTTCTATACAATATGAACTTGCTCCAGTTTCGACCCATTTATCTAAATGATGTCTAAGCCTACCTACAGGTGAATTACTGTTAATAGACTCACTGTGTAAGACAGAACAGACTGATTCTTTGCACAAAATTGTAGAATGATCTGATTTTAAATCTGATAAGCTAAATGAATCAATACTTATCTCTTTCACATCAGTGCTCTGTTTCTTGCATTCTCTAACCCAATGACCTTTGCCTCCGCACTTAAAACAGTTTCCAGGCCTGGAAACCGGAACAGGCTCCTCCGAGCGTCCAAATCTGTTGGGCGTGGTTGTGTAAGGTTGCCTTGCGTACCGGTGGGGACGAGACTTCTGCTTTTTACTTTCTTTTGCTTTCTTTTCGGCTCTAGCTTGTGCTTTGCTTATTTTCTTTTCGTCGTCCGAATTATCGGCTATCGGATTAGCCTGGTACTCAGTTACTACCTTCCAACCCAAGGGACTTGAATCAGCGATTTTGATAAGTTTTTGTCTTTCATTCAACAAATCAATACCTTCTTTAATGCGATCACGCGCTGAAGTCACATTGTCTATTGTAATATGCTGATTTTCTAGATTTGTGTCAGCTTCTCGTAGCTTAGAAATAACTTGAATGTTGCCTCTGTATTGAGCCTCATTCCCGTGCCTCTTAAACTTGTACGAGCCAAACATGCTTTCCTCTATTTTGGCGAGCTGGGTAGTAGATAAGTCTTTTTGCGTTGTTTCGATAGACTGACGAAAATTCGTGAAATTAGCATCCATCATAGTCTGCATACTGGTGAGGAGATTATTCTGCGATGCATCTACTGCTTTCTGCACTTCATTCGAAATAAAATGTCTTGTCGTAGGAGACATGCCGCCGGCTTCTCCCGCGCTATCCATGGCAAGCGATAAAAATTCGATGTAAACAGGTATAGAGACGGGCTAGAACTGACTGACCACGCTAATAAAACACGCTTGACCACTCAGTCACGTGACTGGAATGTTCGATTAGCCTTTAAGGCCACACCAAATAATTTCTAAACGAACCATAAGGACAGTTATTTTCCGCTATGCTCCGTAACGCGGAAAATATTTATTCTCTCTATGCCTCTGAGTAATAAACTAAAAATTGTATCAATGAACTGTAGGGGGTTAGGTGATACGAACAAGAGAAAAGATGTTTTTGGCTACTTAAGAGAAAAATCAGCATCGATTTATTGTATACAAGACACCCATTTTACACCTACTATGGAGAAAATTATCCGAATGCAATGGGGATATGAAATTGTTTCAAGTTATGGTACTAGTAACTCAAGGGGGGTATCAATATTATTCAATAATAATTTTGAATATAAATTATTAGAATGCATAACTGATAAAGATGGAAATTCTATTATGATAAATATTGAAGTAGAAAAGAAATTCACTGTAACCTTATTGAACATATACGGCCCAAACCAAGATAACCCAGATTTCTACAGTTGTCTGAAAAGTAAATTGCAAAATGCCTTGACAGATTATGTTATATTATGTGGTGATTTTAATCTTGTACTTAACTTTGATCTTGATTGTGATGAATATGTAAGGCAAAATAATGAAAATGCTTCTAAAGAAGTTATTGCACTAAAGGAAGAATTATCATTAGAGGATCCATGGAGAACACATAACCCAGATACAAAAAAATTTACTTGGTTCCGTAAAACTCCAATAAAAAAAGCTAGACTTGACTTTTTTCTTGTTTCAGAATCACTTCTAAATATAATAGATAAAACAAATATATTACCAGGATATAGAACAGACCATTCAATGATATATATTGACATTAAAATATCTGAATTTGAAATTGGGAAAGGATTCTGGAAATTTAACAATACACTTCTGAAGGATAAGCTATATATACAAAAAGTTAAAAACGTGATTCGTCACACTAAATTTGAATATGCACTTACTGTCTATAACATGATAAATTTAGAGGAAATTGATGAAATGGCATTAATGTTAACTATAGATGATCAGCTCTTCTTTGATACCCTCTTGATGAAAATCCGAACAATGACAATACCATATGCAGCGGAAGAAAAACGTAACAGAATAAAACAAAAATTAGAACTTGAAACAGAAATAAAAAAACTAGAAGATAGAATAAATAAAAATGATAATACATATAATGAACTGTTTAATAAACTGGAAGAATTAAATTCAAATCTTGAAACTTTACGAAAATATGAAATGAATGGACTTTTATTAAGAACTAAATGCAGATGGATTGAACATGGTGAAAAACCTACTAAGTACTTTTCATCACTAGAAAAAAGAAATTTTACAAACAAAAACATAATTAAGATAAAACGCGAGGATGGAACATGTTTGACAAATCAGAAAGATATATTGAATGAAATAAAATCTTTTTATGAAAACTTGTATAAGAATCAAGATGAGTTTTTAGAGGATGTAAATTTAAATGAAATCTTAGGCAATTCTATGACTGATCAATTAAAAGATGAAGATAAAATAGACCTTGAAAAACCAATTGATATTGCAGAATTGGGGAAAGCGGTTAGCTCACTTTAGAACAATAAAAGCCCCGGCCCGGATGGCTTTTCTGCCGAATTTTACAAATTCTTCTGGCCAGACCTAAAACATTTCTTATTCAGATCCATTAAAGAGGGTTGTAAAAAGGGGGAATTATCAATAAGTCAAAAATTAGGTATAATTTCAGTTTTACCAAAAGGTGGAAAATCAAGAGAATTTCTAAAAAATTGGCGCCCCATCTCGTTGCTAAATGTTACCTACAAAATTTTCTCAAACTGTCTTGCTTCAAGAATTAAAAAATACTTACCTTATCTTATAAATGAAAACCAAACAGGCTTTATGAAAAATAGGTACATAGGGGAAAATACCAGACTACTATATGATGTAATGAATAAATTAGAACAGGATGATGAAGAGGGACTTTTCTTTATGATAGACTTTGAAAAAGCTTTTGATTCGGTTTCTTGGAATTTTATTGATAAAGTACTACACTTTTTTAATTTCGGCCAAAATTTTAGGAACTATTTCAACTGTCTAAACAAAAATTTCAAATTATGTATCATTCAACACGGATTTGCCTCTTCATCTTTCCAAATTGGTCGTGGCTGCCGTCAAGGCGACCCGATATCTCCATATATTTTCCTTCTCTGTGTAGAAATTTTAGGCATGCTAATACGAAACAAAAAAGAAATTAAGGGTATAAAAATAAATAACAAAGAAATAAAAATCAGTCAGTATGCAGATGATACAGGTTTATTTTTAGATGGATCACAGAAATCATTGAAAAACGCACTCTCTCTTTTAGATCAGTTCGCGAAGTATTCAGGCCTTAAGCCAAATATTGATAAATGTAGATGCATATGGTTAGGTTCAAAAAGACATAGTCAACTTAAGCTTTGTAATGATATACCTCTTATCTGGTCTGACAGTCCTTTTACATATCTTGGTTTAGTTTTTAGTGTTGATTTACCAGAAATGATAAATTTGAATTATGAACAAAAGCTAAAAGATATAAGAACTCTAACCTCAAGCTGGTCTAAACGATTATTGAGTCCCATTGGCAAAATCACTGTGGTGAAAACAATTATGTTATCCCGTCTTACTCATCTATTCATTTCTATACCAAATCCAGATAAAAATTTTATATATGAACTAGAAAAAATTTTCTTTAACTTTATTTGGAATAATAAAAACGATAAAATATCAAGGAATCTACTCTGTAATAAATATGAAGATGGGGGTCTGAAAATGGTAAATGTACCAGCTTTTATCAAATCTTTGAAATTAAGCTGGATGAGAAGACTTATTTTAAATGACTCAATATTATCAGATCTATATCAGAGTAATACGCACTCAGAAATTGACAGTCTCTACAAAACAGGCCCTGAATATATTAAAAAACTTATAAATCGTACAAAAAATCAATTTTGGAAAGATGTTCTATATAGTTGGTATGAGTTCAGAAACATTGCTCAGGAAAAAACAGATAACATGAATTTTATCTATCAAGAATTATGGCACAATACTAATATTAAAATTGATAATAAAACTATATATTACAAAAATTGGATAAGTTATGGGATAATTTATATCTATGATTTACTCAATGAGTACGGACTGTTAATGTCCTATGCAGATTTCTGTAGAAAATTTAACTTCCATCCACCAATAACAATATTCTACGGGATTAGACAGTGCATATTAAACAAATGGCCACATGTTAGGTATGAAAATTTTTATGTTACACTACCTCATATGCCAGAATATTTACAGATACTTATTAAAAATAAGAAAAATAAAATCTCTATATATGATCTTTTTGTAAGCAAAATAAAAGTAAATTATCTTTATTTAACCAAATGGTGCAATGAATTAAACATAAATGAGGAAGAAATAAATAAAAAAACTATAAATTTTATGCCTTTTGCAGTTACCATAGATACAAAATTGCGCTGGTTCCAATACAGATTACTACACCGTATTTTGCCTACCAATACATTATTATATAAAATGAAATTATCAGATACAGTAACATGTACCTTTTGTAATAGAGAAGATGAGAGTCTCCTCCATTTATTCATTTCATGTCACATAATAGATACTTTTTGGAAGCAATTATCTGCATGGCTTAACACTAATTGTCAAATATGTATTAATCTTAATAAGGAAACTATAATAATAGGAAAAAAACTTGCAAAAACATGCAACTCATCAATAAATCTTACATTACTCCTAGCAAAACAATTCATTTTTTCTCAAAAACTTCAGAAAAGGAGACCTGAAATAGCTAATTTCATTATTAAGCTCAAATATTACTATAAGCTGGAAAAATATATTTACACTAGAAACAATAAAAGTGATCTTTTCAAAGATAGATGGGCAACCATGATGACAGCTCTTGAACTTCCTTAAAACCTTCTCCGATTTTAAACATACATGTCAACATAACCTTCTCTTTATAGTAATTAACTCCATTTTTTCTTTCTAATACATATATTTGATAGATTCTATGTCAAAGTATTGAATAATTGATTTTTATTATATATTTTGTTGCATATATACTACATTACATATTCATGTACCGATATATCACTGTGTGTGTGAAAGTGTGAGTGAAAGGTGTCTTTGTCTTTGTGTATGTACTATATTGTAAAAAACCTATAAAAAAAAAAAAAAAAAAAATTCAAAGCGTCACGAGAACAGTTACGTATGTTCGATTTTGTTCATACTTTGCAAAATTTAATCTTGTATACCAATTATCAAATTCTGAGAGTTTCAGAAAAATTAAACGAGAAGATCTTTTTTTTTTTTGGGGGGGGGGGGGGGTAGGTGTGTGGAGCTACCTTAAATTCAATGAATCAGTAAAAAAAAAAGACTCTAAATATTTTCTAAATTTTTTTTTTGCGATTTGAGGTCATTTGTTGCCATAGCACTGTACGCATACTTTGTTCCATTGTGAATGCTCATGCATTATATGCTTAAACAACTGAAAATGTAAGATGTAAGTAATTTATCATTGAATTTTGAAAAAAAAATGTCAAAAACGCTATTTTGATAGGGTACCTGTGTTGTTGCTATGGAATCATATAGATAAGACCATAAACCCAACATTATTATTACTTAACCTGAAAAGCAATGATAGGGTACTGATAATTCATTACTGTTTGTTTTAGATTATGCTGCATAAATGATGTATGCGACTTCAAAAACGCCCAAAAATGCATTTTTTTTCAATATTCAAAGTCCGTTTCCATGGCAACCGGATGTGATTTTAAGATAGTTTTTATTATTTTTTTTTCTTTTTATGTATAATAAATGAGTAATAAATGAGTCATACCGTGCCAAGCGTCCGTTGTAAGTGCAAATGCTTACAGAGAATAGCTATTTAAAAGTATGTATTTTGAAAATACAACACTAAGGTTAAAATCGCAAATACTTTATTAGATGTGAGCAAATATAAAAGAAAACGAAGATCGATGAAGGAACATAACTAAAAAAAGGGGTTTTTTTTTTTAGAAATTTTATAGTAACTGAAACTTTCAGCATTTTAGGACGATGTTCACAGATATGTCAATTGTAATATCTATTCAATGGATAGTATGTTTTGTTTCCCATATAATTATCTTGTGTATGCAAAACATTAAGTATTATGAAAAATTTAAATTCCACCTACATTTGAACAGCTGGTATGAGAAGTAAGACTCGTCGTCTGGACTTGGACACTTCTTTTTACTGTTTTGGCACTTAATGAAACGAAAATCATTGTCGTTGTCAAGCACGGGACATCCATCTTCAAAACAAATAAGAAGCGGTTATATATAATATTATTCATTTTATTTATTGTTTGATTTCTTTTTTCGCTAGCGAAGATTTCAATTTATTTCAACATATCTCATTTTTAGTGCCTAATGTTCCCGCACCCTAATAGAGAATTTCCGTTTATAATCTATACAACATTCGTTCTACGCCCGTTAATTAAAACATGACTATGACGTCATGCCATTGTCTTACCAGTTCTTTCTATGTGATATTGTCTCAATATGATCCTTTTTCGTCCAAATTTCTACCTGTAGCTGTCCATTAAGTAACCTTAAACTGTCTATTCTTTCAATTATGGACAGTGTAATGGACAGCCACAAGTTAATTCCCGGAAATTAATCCTCATTAAATTGACACGTACATCACACGGAAAGAACTTTATATCCCAACGAAAATTGATTTCCTGTCTTCATTTATAATCCCATTTTCAAATTCTATATCTATACCATTCTTTTGACATCATCCTTTAATAAACGACAAACACTGCATCGAAAATTTAAAAGATCCATCGATGAGAGGATATCGTATTATTCAAGGAGCGGTATTACAAGCTCGATCGTAGCTCCCAATATGCAAATGAAAGTGAAATAGAAATTAAAATGAAATAAGTGAAATCAAATTCAAGGAATTGTGGTCCCCCGCTTTTGGCTGTTGACCTTTAAAGAAATGCTTACAGACAAGCCTACTATTTTAAAGTTTTCAAAATATATCTCATGCACTATCAAAGTTCTAAATATCAAAGGATTAAACTACAAGAAAAGATCAAAAGGTTCAAACTTTGTTACCAAGGCAAAGGTCTTGTGAAAAGTAATGTACATAGGAAATATGAAAGTCCTACTATTAACCATCCAAAGAGTTATGGTCGATGTTGAAATTTTAAGTGTGGGTAAATCTCCAAGGACGAGGTCACAAGACGCGAATGTTGTTACCGACGGAAAGGCCTTCTCACAAGGAAACCACATATGAAACATGAAAGCCAAATCACTTACCATTCAAAAGTTATCGTCGAGGGTAAAGTTTTTGAAAAGTAAGTTAGACTCCAAGGTCACAAATTTGAAATATTTGGTATCCATGGAAAGGTCCCAGTGACAATGAATACACATGTGAAATATGGAAGCCTAAGCACTTTCCATACAAAAGTTATGGTCAAGTGTAAAGTTTTTGAGAAGTAAGTCAAACTCCAAAGTTAAGGTCTTGAAGTCAAAATTTTTGGTATCCAGAGATAGGTCTTGTCACAATGAATACACACATGAAATATGGAAGCTCTGTCGCTTTTTATGCAAGAGTTGTGGTCATGATTAAAGGTTTTGAAAAGTAGGTCAAACTCCAAGGTCAAGGTCACCAGGTCAAAACTGTTGGTATCCATGGAAAGGTCTTGTCACAATAAATACACAATATGAAAGCCCTATCACCTTCCACTAAAGTTATGCTCAAGGTTAAAAATTCAGAAAAGAAGGTCAAACTTCAAGGTCAAGGTCACAAGGCCAACAATTTTGGTAGACAGACAGACAGACAGACAGACAGACGGGACGGCTTTAATGTCCCCGCGCTTTCGCGAAATTTGACAATTGAAATATCACTGTGTAGCATCACGTGACGGAAGTTGGTGAAACCACGAACACAAAATGGAGGCATACCGCTCGTTTGGAGGAAAGAAAACAGGTACTGTGATCATTGTATTGGTTCAATTTTATCTTTTCATAGCCGATGTCCTTGTAAAAAATGATATTTTGATGATTCTTTATTAGTCAATCAAGAAATCATTGTAGTTTTTACAAACATTCCGACAAAAGAACATCGTGGTCGAAATATGTTAAACACAATTTTGTGGTGGTTTCCACGCAAATATCTACAGCTTTTGTCACAATGTTTGTAAAAACAACGGCATTTTACTTACTAACGAGTCCATGATTGTAAAAGTATCAGTCTAGACAAGGATATAGGCTATCAAAAGATAAGATTTAAACAAAGCAACTATTGCAGTTCCTGTTTTTTTTTCCTCCAACTGAGCTTTTTATTTATTCGTGGTTTCACCACCTTAAGTCACGTGATGCTACACAGTGAATATGACGAAATCAAAAACGAAAAATCCCTTCTAACTCGATATCTTTATTAACTTTATAGTAAATCAGTAAAAATACGGAAAAATATCCAAAATATGACTTGATGTGTCAAGACATCGATATCACAAAGAAAATTATAAATCATCTTTTTTTCAAAACGTAAATTAAAATAAAAACGAGTTCCAAACGAAAGACGTTGACCGTGGATACATCGGAATAAATGAATTTTTCAAATACTTAAACTCAGTGATCGACTTTGACATGAAAATGCCCATTATTTAGATCAAAGAAATCGGTCGGTTGACTGACCAGAAATTTAAGCTACGAGTTCCTGGTCATTATCCCTTGACCAAAGACACGATTCACGATTTTGAGGTATCCAACTTACAACAAAAGGTCTACTTGTGACTACATTATAAAGAAGGAGACAAGTCTAAAACTATCCATTATATCAGAGAAATAGTCTAGTCAAAATAGCCTTAATTTTAGCCTAACCTCAAAGAAATTACAACAAAAGCGTTTTTTGCCTCAACACGTCCTATTATATGCCGGCTAAGATTGACGAAATCGTTTTTGGGATAAAACTTTTGAAAAAGCACTGAAAACTAGGAAAATTTATTATTTGAAAGACATGTTTCAATCATAGAGTCATTACAAACTGTGATTTTTGAGGCAAAAACTAAAGAAAAAATGCTGAAAATGGGGAAAACTGTATAGCTAATAGATTTTTTCATCAAAATGTCCTTTCTTCTTGTAAATGACAAATATGGATAATGACCATATCCCTGTATACAGCACAAAATCGATAATTCAAAAATCAGAAACCGAAGGCATACAAAATCAGGACAAAACAGTAAATTTATTGCGATATGTACATACCCACATATCATAACAGCCAGAGCATTCTTATAAAATCAAATCTGCCATTGATGGTGAAAGAGCGAAATTTTACCTTTAAAAAAGAATCTCTTAAAATACGTCCTTTGAACGTAGTGAATATAGCAAAATCTGCTTATCTGCATCTTTTACTTGAAAAGTGCCTATTTTTGCCTGAATTTGCTTAGTTCACAGCAAGTAATATAAGATCAACAGGCGTATCTAGAGTTTGGGTGCATTTCATCTAAAATGTATCACCCTTAGACTGAAAAAAAAAATGAAAAAAATGAGAGTGTAGAAATTTCTCATTTTAACAGAAAAGAACACCAAAAACGGTTACTATGGCAACATTTCGTTCTACATGGAGTATATTTTTGATCCATTTCTAAATGTTTTGAATTAACCATACATACAAATCTTAATAAGTGTGTCAATAGTAGACATATCAATAAGAATTGACCTTTAAAACATTTCAAGGCCATTTGACCTTGTGTCAAGGTCACTATTTTGTATATGACCGAATTTCACAAAATAATGTAATTTTTATGAAAATAGAGAAGCCATATTCCTTCCAGAAATCAGATGAATTCATATTAAAATTGTTTTATACACGTCGCTATAGAAGTCTTGGACGTGTTTCTATCGATCAGTCCGTCCAGACTTTTTGGCAGCGGGTGTTGCATGCAAACAGGAGACGCTGACTCTACCTAGGCACCTGGTCTCGCCCCTCGCAGGGTCTGCTTTGGTTCATGAATTATTATAGCCTTTCGAGCTTCAGTATAGTACAGGTTCTGACTAGCATGAGAGTGTGTGTATGTTTTTTTTATGTACTCGTGTCCGAACGGAATGAGGGACGCACTGTCCCTTGTTCCGTCTGGATACAAGTACATATTCGTGTATCCTGAGGGCTCAAAGGATGTACTGTCCCTCCCGCTAGGTTTTAACACGTTTAGTGTCGTGGTCGCTTGTACCTTTTTTTGTGCTTTTATATATATATATAAAGTCCGGCACGCTATCTACTACACCATCTAGACTTCACAAAAATGAAGTTTTGATGGCAAGGGTCTATCGTATCGGACTCGTGATCACTCGGTAGTCGACAGCTGTGAAGTCGAGATGGTGTAGTGGATAGCGTGCCGGACTCGTGATTGCCAGGCGGAAGGTGCCGTAGGTAGTGGGTTCGAATCCCTGGCAGGGAAGAATAGGTAAATAGGTAAATAGGGTACCTTGTTATATACATGATTTTCTTGTGCTTTGTATATGTTTATTTCTCATGTATGTATAGTCGTCTGACTATTCAAGGTCAATCGTACTAATTGGGTGTTAATGTACTGTTTCGTTTGTGCTTTCTGTTTATATGTATTTCAGTACTGCATTACCCTAGGGCGATCCACCCATTAGTACATAGGTAAATCCCGAAAGCCGTCGACTACCGAGTGATCACGAGTCCGATACGATAGACCCTTGCCATAAAAACCTCATTATATTGAAGTCGAGATGGTGTAGTGGATAGCGTGCCGGACTCGTGATTGCCAGGCGGAGGGTACCGTAGGTAGAAGTTTCGAATCCCTGGCAGGGAAGAATAGGTAAATAGGGTACCTTGTTATATACATTATTTTCTTGTGCTTTGTATATATATACGTGGTTGTTTTCACCTCTTTTGTGCTGTCTATATATATATATAATTAATTTAATGTCGTGAGTCTCTCGCACCTCTTTTGTGCTCTTTATATATATATATATATATATATATACATAAAGCACAGGAAAAAAAAATAAACAACAACGTTAAGTATTCAGAAAATGTCGGATCAGCCCAAAGGCTAATGCATGTCTCTCGCAGAAAAAAGATATAAAGAGCACAAAAATGGTGCGAGAGACTCACGACATTAAATTAAATTACCTCAAATTTTCATAGCACCCCGGCTCCTTCTTCAGGAGACAATCAGAACATACATTCAGAAAAAAATGAAAAGAAGAAAAAGTAAAAATAATCGAATTGTGTGGCTATGCTATGGAATGCATGTCATACAACCATGGCAGTCAAAAAATGAAGAGGGGCGTTACAATGTAAGGCAGACAAATAAAAGGGAACGTGGAAACCAACCACTCTGCTTAGACATGATCGCTAGCAAAGGAATCATTGAGTAAAACGAAGGAATGACTGGCAGGAGAAAATGAATGAAAAAGAATGAAATTAGACCGCCATCTAGCGGATAAACGGTATTACTACGAACATAGAATATTTATTGGAATTATCTTAGTTACTTAAGAAAAATAACGGATACTGGAGAAAAATGGGCAAATAAAAGGTGAGATGAAATGAAAAATACACACAACACCTTTAAACTTAAGAAAAACAAGGCAAACACCCCCAATAAAACATACATCCATACTGTAGCAAAGTGACCGGTGAACCTTGTTTTTCCAATATGTGAAAAATACGGTCCCGACTGCGTGTTCAGAACATGAATCTCGAGTTTCCGATGAAAATACGCAACGCATCTTCTCTGCCTTGAGGCTATCCCAGCTCATATCTTTTCAAATCGTCTAATTTAATCATAAATGTAAATAATTTCTTTTCTTCTTGTTTTTTTTTATTGTTTCCGTTACAACTAGTGTTCATAAATTTCTTATGGCAACACAACGTTGTGACTGCGTCATGGGACGAAGTCATTGACGTCGCTCAATACGCTATACCATGCCTCAAACGATTCCACATATTTTCGTCAATTTTTAAGATATTTGAAAAAAGAAAACAGTTTTAGAAACTGCAGACATCAGTTATTTAACATACAAAATTTCATTCAAAAGTACGACAGGGCCGATTTCCATGGTTACTGAACCTACACCTTTAAAAGTCTTAATGTAATATCGTAGAATTTAGTGACCGGTTGATCAGTAAAGACATAAGAAAGATCACAAAATATTTATAAAATCATTAAGTTACAAAACTTGTGTGTTGGAGACAATAAAGGGGACTATCTTTACGACGAAATTTCAATGTATGAAAGACTGTAAGGATTACAATTTATTGCGGTGTAATAATGTTATGCGTTATATATGTAATCGTATCTTTTATTTTAATTTTAGAATGATTTTGTATGATTTTATCTTTTAATGCTTATCTCAAAGTGTTATTTCAAGATTTGATTCAGTTTTCACTTTATTTATTTGATGAATTCCGTTGGAAGGGTCACGTTAATTTAAAATTGTGTGAATAGTGCGATCGATTGAGAAAATGTTAAAATTGTATTTCTTGTGCAAATAATAATACATGTACAAGCAACAATTATCATCTGTCCGCTTAAGTTAGGACTTTGAGTTCAAATGCATCACAATTTTGGTTCTAAATTTTTCTTAGACACCTTAAATTCATACGCTTGGATTTTGCTTTTCATGCATTGAGTTACAGTCATTCGAATTGACTTCTGTGACACAGGACTCTGCAGTTCAGACATTGGTGGCGGAATATAGTCAAGTAGTCAAGTCGTCATATTAACCAATTTGATGTACTTTTAACCTAGCTTCTAATCCCATATTGCTTCAAATATTAATAATTTAAAATAGTTTCTCAGTCATAATTAAGTCAGTATTTTTGTATGAAAACCGACATGCATTTTACGCAAAAATAGTAGGAAAAGTCATAATTAAGAGTTTTAGCCTCTTACGTGTAAATTGATATCAAAACCATGCATGGAAACACATCTGCAATCGATAACAGGGACTTTTCTCATAGATGATACCGAGAAATCTCTTATATAAAAATACCCTCAAGAACAAATACGATGTTGCCCTAAAACATTGAAAATACGCATAATTATGATGTTTGAGAAATAATTATAACACGAAAGAGCATTCAAAATCAAAAATAATCGATTTTATAATTTAGATATGTTATAATCAGTATACAGAAATAAGCTCATCTCAAACATTAAAAGAAAAATAATTTTCTGTACAAAAGCCACTTTCTAAGATTTCAAAAAAAAAAAGAATCCAAATCATATTTCAATGGAGTGAGAAGTTTTTTACAGTTATTTCTTGAAATGAAACTTGAACATGCAGTTGAGCAATCTTTCCTCGTTACATACTTTACTTTATCAGGGGCTTGCCATGGAAACTGTCGAAAAACACAAGCTACATGTGTATATTGGTTTATTTTGACAAGAGGAAATTAAAAAGTCTATATTGTAGATGGCGCCAGAAAAATTCACTTTGACTTTATTTAAACTGTTTGAAATGAAGTACTACTGACGAGGATTCAATATCCGTGTCTAGTACAATGAAATTGGCACTTAAGAATATATATTTCAATATTGACAATTACATCTGAAGACCACTAGGAACAATTTGGTACCCGTGCAAAAAGTACTGAATTGGGTGCAAGGGCCGTCTAGAAAGTTTGCATACAGAGCACTAGGTAGCCGCTAACACAACCAACCGTTGTTTTTTTAAGCCAACATCGGAGTCATCATAACATACGTTATTTACAGACTGGACCTCTGATAAGTCCCTGGATATATAATAATGAAGATTTGCAATGGACGATCGTAACCTATTTAAAATGTTAAACCAGTTGCACAATCGAAACTATTGACCGTTTAATTCTACGCAAATGCAAGAATGACTAACACAAATAAAAATGTTTACACAGGAAGCATGGTCTTGATAGCACCTTAGCTAGTAGTGAGTGAATGTCGGGGACTAAACCAACCTAATTAAAATCAAGCTCCCTTTATTTCGTAAACTATTAAGAGAGATGAATTTCAGTTAGATTGGGACGAAACAATCCATCATAAAAGATTAACCTTCAGTTTGATTCTAGGTCCATTGTGCTTTTACTCACATCTGTACCATTCTATATATCTATACTTTAGGTAAGGGGGATGTGTGAAAATGAGTTAAAGAAGATCCTGAAGATAATCTCAACAGCACTCAATTAACATCGACGGACCCCTAGCAAGCTAGAGGTGTGACCAGGTGCCCGGGATGAGTAAGTATCCCCTGTTGTCTAGCTGCACCCGCCGTCGATGTCTAAAAGCATAGTATAATGATAGTGTAACGAAAAGTGAGCTTAGAAATGTAAGCCACTTGAACTGCCTCCCCGGAAGGCTAGCTTCACGTTACAATTTGGTGGCTGCGTAGTAGCTTTGGGTCAATGACAGGCCCTCTGGGTGAGTCATTCGTGACTCGAAGGTTCATGTTGCCAGGTTTCGGATCATATATATGTAGTTGCCGTCCATATTGGATTAGCAGAAGTAGCAGCTGAAACATGTGAAAGCCGCGGATATCCCAAAGAGAACTCACGCAAATGAGTAAGCGTCGGGGAACAAGTTTCCTCGAGAAGAGGGGTAGGGGGTATGGAGGGGGATTAGGGTCACAATGCTATTTGACTTGCTTACATGCTTCATGCTATGTTGCTTCATTCAATGTTTGAATATTCCAAGTTCATTCGTCTTACTTTCATTTCAAATTCCATTTAACTGAATTCTTTTTGTAATTTTGCTTCCTTGCATTTAACATTTGTCCTTCGTCAATGCATAATTTTCGTTATGCCATGCGTTATGACATCTTTCATTGTGCCATCATTCTTTCGTCCTAATGCTATTATTGCTTCGTCAATGCTAACTTCAATTTTGATACCAGATGGCGCTTCGCGCGACCGCAGGTGCCCATTCCTTGATTGAACTTTGAAACATCCCCTGTCGTTGGCACTCTCTTTTACATTCTACTACAATATCGTTCGAAAAATAAGTTATATTATCGAAGTAGATTGATGACGCTGTATTAATATTTGAAAATTATGCCATTATGAATTAGTGAATATTTGCTTTTGTATGTATCATATTTTTGTAACTTGTAACACTAAAAAATACCTCTGAAAACGAGAAATCACTGTGGCGAAGTGGTTATCACGCCCGCCATATAGCGTTATTTTTAACATTTTTCTGAGTGGGTTCGAATCCCGTACGAGGATACATTTTTTTCATTTTGTCAATTTTATGATTAATGTAAACTGTCCATGTTGTCCATCTGCCAAGTAGAGGGGGGGGGGGATAATTTGGGGTACTTACAAAATAAAATGTTTTTTATTCAAGTTCTTATTTTTTATTTTTTACCCAGTTTTTCTCTTTTTTTTTGGGGGGGGGGTCGGTGTTTCAAAAAAAATATGGCGGGCAACTGTACATTATCACTATTCAGTTGAAATAAAAAATCTTACTTTTTATTACAAAACTGCGCAAAAGCTTCGTTGGTTCGCCGTCCTCGCTTGCAAGTCATCTATGGAAAGTCATAATTTTAAATAATTGCCTTTTAAACATTCAATTAAAGATATACCCGTCAATGTCGCTTCTGTACCATAAATCGGGTGATTGTTGCATAAAAAGATAAAACTTCTGTAATAATTGACTTTGAAGTATGGACTTATGAAGGTCAATGTTCAAGGTCAATATTTGCAAGCATCAAAAGCTTGGATTTCAATCTTAACCTTGATCTAGGGTCGAACAACAGTGGCGGATTAAGGGTGTGCGGAAGGGGCATTTTCCCAGCAAAAGCAGGTACATATTTCGGCCCATTTTCAGTAAAATCGGCAAAATTCGCACTTGACCCCCGGCAAAGGGGGCGCTGGACTCTGCCTATGAACAAGAAGAATCTGACATGAAGTAAGACCTTCCTTGCGCTCCTAACACAGAGTATAGGAACACAATAAAGGTCTAAAGTTTGGCCATTGTTGAAAAAGGCTGTGAATGACACTGAACTGTTTAAAATTGTGCCACGTTCCGGAACAAGCGTAGCCCTGGACAACAGTTTGAATTAATTTTGGCATACACTGATACAGAGATGTCAAAAGGTAAATTTTCAAAGTCAAAATTATGAAAGGAGAATAGAAACTGCATTATTAACTGAGTCAATGGGGCCGTGGGATGTTGATCTCTAGGCTCAGTGTACGTGTAGGACGCGCAGCAGTTTCAATTTCTCTAAAATTTTTCGATATGAAAATTTTTCGATATGGAATACCGCCTTTCCCACGATATCTCAGAAAAAAAAACTGACTTTTCCCACTCAAATTTCAGAAGAAAAAACTATGAAGCCGATGGGATTCGAACCCATGCGGAAAAAATAGTTTTGTAGAAGTCCGGCATGCTAGCTAGCCACTTAGTCACCAAACCAGTATGCTGGAGCCGGAAAATTTTGAGCTTTCAAATCCCCAAATAGCTATTTCTGTATATAAATAAAAAAAAAAGAAGAAGAAAAAAAAATGACAACAACGAAATAAACAGAAAAGGCCCAAATATTTATCATTTAATGATTTCATTTTTGTTCAAATATTTCAATCGGCTTTTTTTTGTGCTATTTATAACTCATTTTTCCAAGTACTGCAACAGGGGGCGTCTCAAAGTTCATTTCAAGGAACGGGGACAAACGGAGCGCCACCTGGTATCAAAATTGAGGTTAGCATTGACGAAGCAATAATGACATTTGGACGAAAGAATGATGGCACAATGAAAGATGTCATAACCCATGGTATAACGACAATCATGCATTGACGAAGGACAAATGTAAAATGCACGGAAGCAACATTGCATAAAGAAGAAAGACAAATGCAATAAAGTCAATTTGAAATGAAAGCAAGACAAATGAACATGAAATAATCAAACATTGAATGAAGCAACATAGCATGAAGTATGTAAGCAAGTCAAATAGCATTGTGACCCTAAATCCCCCTCCATAAGGGGGATGTAACGAATAGTGCGCTAAGGAATATAAGTCATTTGAACTGCCTCCCCCGCTTTATCGGGGAAAAAACTAGAGCTGAGTACTAGTACTGCTCATTTTTATTTAGCTTACTAAAGTGTTTTATTTTAAATTATAAAATATATATTTAAGAATATATGGAATTTATGAATAAATGGAAATGATCATGTATAAGTCTTGAAAATTGCAGAAAGCCAGCAAGCGATCATTTTTAAATACTAACCCAAAAAAATCGTAAAATTTTCTGATTTTCAGTACAAATCACTACATCATTATCTTGGTCGCCAAAAAGGGGTCTTGCTTTGCCAATGATTCAATAAAACAATCGTCAGAAAACAATGGTCCCTTCTCCGCTGTGCAATCTCATTGCAAAAGCATTGGGTGAAAAAAGGACGGGCTGGGACCCTCTAAATCCGCCACTGACGTGCGATTGATTGACTGACGTTTGAATGAACAGAAATATGGTTAACACCCCCCATTTTTTCCTCCGAAGTTTTAATATTTTATGATCTTTCTACCAAGAAAATGAATAGGTGCTTTTATACAGTACTATATATATTTTGTAATTCAAATAAAAAAAACAACAACAAAGCATCGCCTTTGATTTCAGTTCACAGTAACAAATTCATTACTCTTTACTTATGATTAATACCCCCTCCCGCATTTTCTCCTCAGAAAATTTGAATTTATAATTATTAAACAAGGCACACTTTTAATTTGATATGTGAACCAATATTCTTGTCTTACACTTACTTCAAATCTGCATGCACATCTTAGAAAAAAAAAAGAATTGATACACCCCCCCCCCTCTTTTTTACATTAATGTTAGAGCCAATGTGACCTAAAATCAGTCAGATTTATTTTATACAAAAATTACTAATAGCAATGTCATATCTATTTTAATTATTGAAATCGCTTTGAATTACTAAACACGATATTTTGAATAATTTTCTCATATATATATTACAACTTCTTAGGATTTCCCGCCTTTTCAGGGCAGGTTACAGTCTTGCGCATGCGCTGTGTTTTATTTTTTTTTTTATCGTGAAATATTGAAACATCGTTTCTGATTAACTCTTGGAATAAAAACTTTGACTTTTCATAAAATTTACAAAAAATAAGTGATTGTTTGGGTTTTTCTCATTTTCAGCGATTTTCTCACATAAAATCACTTTTTTGCCAAAATTCACCACTTTCCCATCGTCCCTCTGTGTCCGATTTTTTTGTGGTGGTTGAAGGGATATTCAAGAAGTAAAAACCGTTGAAAAACTTTCTGTTGCAATCAGTTCCCTTTCCGGTCAAATTTTAGGTTAGATTGCCTGGACTATAAGGACTTGAACGTGCATGTCAGGCCCATGCTGTAAAGTCGTCTGCTCTAAAATGATGCATATGAATTTGAAGACGTTAAACATTGAGTACATTTGTATTTATTGTAGTATTGCTTTGTTTTATAGCAAGTTCAACTTATCTTGGTTTCTGTTTAGATTTTACACACTCATTAAAACACATTTGCTGACAATGGACTTTAGTTCATTTGTATTTATTGTAGTATTACTTTGTTTCATTGCATGGATTTACATAAGTTGAAATTATCTTGGTTTTGTGTTAAGATTTTACACACTCATTAAAACACATTTGCTGACAATGGACATGAGTGCATTTGTATATATTGTAGTATTGCTTTTTTTTATTGCATGGATTTACATAAGTTGAAATTATCTTGGTTCTGTGTTAAGATTTTACACACTCATTAAAACACATTTGCTGACAATGGACTTGAGTGCATTTGTATATATTGTAGTATTGCTTTGTTTTATTGCATGGATTTACATAAATTGAAATTATCTTGGTCATTCTTCTCGGGTAATTGATCTTGAGCTCACTTCAGCCAGCAGAGCACATACTGTTATACGCATGTCATAGGGTTTTTTTAGATCCATATAGAATGTGTTACAAGAGGCAGCTGCATTTAACTATCTTGTTTCTGATGTCACATTACAGTGAGAAACTTTATGTTTATACAACAATTGTGCGTCTATGGAGACCTCTGTGTATCCGGATAAGTGGTAGGGTTGTGCGCACGTAATCCGGATAACAAAACCATTTGCTAATAGCAAATGGCCGTCCAAAGTCGGCGCCGGATGCACATTGGTCTCCTTCCTTTTATGTGTTGTCATAAATATTTGATGTTTCTGTACATCTGTTACGATTGTTATGTATGATGTTCTAGTGAATATTGTTGTGTCTCTTTGCGATTTGTAGTTTTGTTTGATGTCATTTATGTGTCAAAATCTTGTGGGGTTTCTTTTCGCTGGGTGAGTGCAGGGTGGTCATGCTGGAGATTCTTCCCCCTAACTTTGGTTTTGTGTTTAGATTTTACACACTCATTAAAAGTCTTTGCGGACAATGAGGGTGGGTGCATTTGTGTATATTGTTATCTTGCATGGATTTACATGATTATGATTAAATGTCCTCGTTTGTAATGGAATATTCACTTCAAATGCTCCGTTTTTTATGTCCCTGGGCTATCATAATTCTTTTTTTATTTTGATTTATGTTGTATATTGAGCTTTAAACATGTATGTAAGTATGTCCCAGTCTAAGATTGATGATTCATCTGATCAACTCTTTGGAGGTTGCGTCTTTTTTTCTCTGCTCACTCTGGCGGTAGACGTTGAACATATCTTTCCCATATACATTTTTACTTAATATAAGTGTGTTCAAGCTCAAATAAGACTTTGTTTTCAACAAATCTAAAATGCCTCTTCTTTGAAGGAGAGGAACATAATCCAAATGATAGAAACATACTTTTATTAATTGTATTATTTAAGAAATAACAGCTAGCTAGCCGTGGTTTGTTGTCTAGTCATTCCCTTAGTCGCATGAACCAATCAAATTGATAATTTTATTGGTTCGTGCGACAAGGGAAATAACTGGGCAGCAAATCACAGCTATCTATTTGTTATATCTATTCTTATATTACAGTAGATTGAAACATTACTTCCAGAGGGAAGGGATGATACGTCCTCTGGAAGAAATAATTCAATCTACTGCAATTCGTCTAATGTTGTTTTGCAGACGACAATGGGCGCGGAGCTTAGCAGACTGGAAGTTCTATGGCACGAGAATGGGCGGAGCTTAACCGACTGAAAGCTTGTTGAAGATTTACACCAGGGGAGTTCTAAAGTACATATATCGGGAGAAAATCTCAAGTAATGTTACAATGAGACATAATTGGATTGAAATGCTGATTATAAAACAAAGAGACAATTATGGCCATATAAACCCCTCTTGGATATTGCGAAGATGAAGCATTTTCTTTTCTTTTTTGTATATTTACAATTATCGGTCTTACGCGATGGCAACCGATTAATCTGATTGTCTTACAATTATCAAAAAAATAAAAGCCTCAACAAGGAAAAATAAACGTGACAGGGACTACAAACATACTCTGATCTGCCGTCAGGTGACTTACCGAGGGGCTACTCAACCAAATACAGAACTGTGAACAACAATGGCAAACACAATGGAAATATAAAACACTATAACATATCTTTGTGGACAACGCTTAAAAATATTTAGATTAGAATTATCCAAAGACGCAAACTTTCTCGCCTTTACCAGCTTTTACTTTTCTATGAACTTGCTAGAAAGCGGGAGATGTTTGCTCTCCCCCGACATATAACCTCAAGTTCATTTCTACTGGGGATTAAGCTTTGCTGCTTTGCAATATTATTTTATTGTGTTGTTTTATGTTGTATTTCTCTTGGTGTTGTATGCCTATAGATAATGAATTTTCTGTCCTAGTTTTCCTTTGTGAAAACTTCCAATCACCAATTTCAAACAATATTTATATAAAGCCAGTTATTTTTAAGTTAGAATTCTATTTGTGAATGGGGGTCAGATACACTTATCTCTGTTAACCTTCTGGAAATAATTTCTTAACGATCGAGTTTTATAGCATTTCATTCCGAGTGGAAAATTAACAGATGAATGGTTTAAAAAAAAACCTTATCAGTAAATTGTTTTTGCAGTTTCATATTTCGAAAAAAGAATCATGAGCTATTAAGAAAAAATATTGTGTAAAATGTTACTATTTCAAATCCATAGCATCACTTAAGAACAGATAGATTTACAGTATGGACCAGACATGCACGTTTCGAGCACTTGACCCTCGTCAGTGATCCTCAATCTAAACAATGTAATATGCCAAATAGTGTAAACGTTATGTCCAAATCTGTGGACGGGATGGGTGGGACATTATGCTTTGTGACTCAATTTTCAGGAATTTCAGGGAAAATGTTACGAACAGAAAATTGCGAGAAATTTTGATCACAGAAATTTTCGAATGCGTTTGTGGAAATGATCAACCGAAGTTGATCGGACTTGGCCACATTTGCCCTCGGGGACTCCTGGTCCACCACAAGTGACACTCAGCAAGTGACATTCTGGATTGAGATTGAATGGCTGTCATTTCTTGAAATTTCTAAAATGTGGATCCTGTAGCATCATATCCCACCCATCCTGCTTCGTCTTTTGGTACATTTTTACATTTTTGGATATAATGACTTTCACACTCATTGGCCATATCACTTTGTTTAGATTTAGGATAACTGACGAGGGTTAAGTTCCCAAAACGTGCATGTCTGGTCCATGCTGCAAATCTATCTGATCTTAAATGATGCTATTGATTTGAAGACGTTTAACATTTGTACCACTTGGTGAGTGTCACTGCTGGTAGACCAGGAGTCTCTAAGGGCACATGCAGCCAAGTTCGATCAACTTCGGTTGATCGTTTCTTCGACGCATTTGAAAATTTCTGTGATCAAAATTTCTCGAAATTTCTAAAATGTGGGTCCTGTAGCATCATATCCCACCCATTCTGCTACGCCTTTTGGTACATTTTTGGATATAATGACTTTCACACTCTTTGGCCATATATTACTTTGTTTAGATTTAGGATCACTGACGAGGGTTAAATACCTGAAACGTGCATGTCTGGTTCATGCTGCAAATTTATCTGATCTTAAATGATGCTATTGATTTGAAGACGTTTGACATCATCACCAAACAAGACATGTTTACCTGATTTGTACATCAATATATACATCGAGACAATCGCCGAATTTGACAAGTTTTCATAAAGCTGTTGCGACGGGTGTTGCATGCAAACAGGAGACGCAGAAGGCACCTGGTCTCATTCATTCCGAGGTTCGCAACCGTTCCAATGGAAATTCTAATGATGTTACATTGCCTTCTCAATTTTGAGACTGAATAACTGATAGGTACTTCTTTGATGATTATAATTAAACCAAAAGGAGGTCAACATGCTATCAAATACAGTTTGCTTTTAATCGTCATGATAAATAAAGAGTTTTTTTACATACATTTGAAGAGCTCATAGGAGAAATAAGAGTTATCGTCTGGATTTGGACACTTCTTCCTAAAGTTTTGACACTTGATGAAATGTAATTCTTTGTCATTATCCAGAACAAGACATCCAATTTCTTCAAAGAAATGAGTTTGGTTGTTTTAATTCCAGTAGTATGGTTATTTGCTCTAGGTTAAGCTTCATGTCGTGGGTTCGCATATTCATTTTGTTATTTTAAAAGCATATAATATTTGATGTAATTTTCCTTGAAGTGAATCTCCTTTGAATCAAGTATCACATTAAGGCAATGTAAATGTGACGTTAGGGTGCATTCTAAAGAGATCTTTCGTTTAAGAACGTAAACCTTAACTTTTGATTGAAAGAAATGTAACAAGCAAGGCGTAAACTAACAGGACGCACGCAAGTACGCAGGTGCTTCCACATAGTCATGCAAAAAAAGAGAGAAAAGATCAGACTATAATTAAAGTGTACAAAGGGGGATTTCTAATGCAGTAAACTGCCCTGGAAATGTGTAAAAGTCATTAGCTTCTCGGGCCCCATTCTCTGTATACCCATCTGGTTTCGCAATGGACATATTTGGGGCCTCACAGTGGCTTCCAAACCACCTGTCTAAAAGTGCTTCCAATAGGCCACTTGCCAAAATTCATAATGGCTGACAAGATGACGAACAATGTCCGAGGTAGGCAATTCAAGTGCACTTTTTCGTTGTAATGTTACTATGGATTTGCGTCTTTTAACAGTGACGTCATAATAAAAAACAACGCCAAAAGATGCTGACTCGGATATTTTGTGTTCTCTAACAAGATCGGAAAACGGTCTATTGAAATGTACTCTGTCCACGCACCCGTTTACAAGAAATGAAATGATTTTAAAAAAATATTTTCAGTTTAAACGGACTCGAGTATCTGTAATTTTATGATTTTTTTTTCATTGCCCTACTTTCTAAATAGTAACAAGCTGCACGTTGACTCAATTTTACACAATTAGGTTAATAAACAAATTGATTGTATAATGCAGAGGTTAAAAACAGTTTTCTTTTAATATCGACGAAAAAATAATGACTGCTCTGCATATTATATCTTGTTAGGTTTCGGTACGTACCACTTGGTTCGTTTCGTTACCTATGTTCTTGGCGTAAGATTTCTATTAAAACCTTGAATCGAACCGAATTGAAGCTTACTAAAGATATTTCGGGTTAGAACGAACTTCACAAAGCCGGATGCCCAATGCAATTTTCGCCAAACTTTCCCGACGACAAAATTACCCGATATACAATATCCGGTAAAGTTGTATGTACTGATTCATGAAAAAAACAGTAAAATTTAAAACGAAAATTCATTTCAAAAAAGAATGAAAGAAGTAAAATAGAAGTAGTAATAATAATGAATATTCGACATTACACTATCTATCTACTCTTTGTTTTTTGTGGCATATCAAATATAGTAGTCGTATTTATTCTATCATTTTCCATTTAAGTCAAAATCTATATAACTTACATGCTGGGTTCACAGAATATGGAATCAAACATGTTTCAACAAAGCCTCCCTCTAAATTGTTGATGCAATGATAAATAAGTCCAACTGTATCCTTACATTTTACCTCATCACCACGGGTCTTCCATGCATCGTACGTTAATGGACAATGGTCAACGCTGTGAGTATCTGGTAACGGATAGCACATTGCAAAAAGTATATGCAAAATAAGTAAGGATGAGAACCTGACTGCTTGCAAGCCGAAAAACATTTTGTATACACCTATTTTTATAATTAGTTCCCAATACATCATTTCATAACTTGAACGTTATGTTATGTAAAATATCTAACAATGTTTAATTGATTTCCTCATTCTATCGCATTTCCGTTATCTGCATCAAAGGAACAAGAATTTGAAGTTTGTATAAGTCCAGGAAGACCATATGATTTACAATCAATTCATTATAGAGGAAACATTTTGTAAAATGTTTCCTGTTACATAAAATTTAACAAATCGCGCACTCAATCTTATAGTGTTCAGACTCCATTTTTTTCAAAAATGAGATATACATATCACTGGAATCGTCAGAACGTGTTCTATCTCCTAGTGTAAATTTTGATCAGAAAAAGCATTAAAATGTTATTAGCAGTATTTGTTTGTTCTATCTCCATAACTGATCATTTTGTTAATTTTATATTGTTCTAAGTCCATTAGCCAACCATATTACTTGATTTCGTCATGTGCTCTTTTTTCTTCATTATGCCCTATGATGGACCAGCAGCCTGCATATGGAAGGTCAGTAATTTGCATTTTTCATTTGATTTTAAGATTAAAACACTTGTTATTTTGATAGATATGAAAAGGCGAGGAATTTCTCTTTATAACTATTGTTTGTGAAAAAAGAAATAAAAATTGATAAAGGAAAACAAGAGCTGTAAAAAAAGAAATGGAGATAGAACATTATTATATTGTGGTAAAATATATACGAGTAAGCAATTGAATAATGTTCTAAATCAAAAAAAAAGCTATGCAATATATTGAATTGATCATTGAAACCTATCAAGATTACATATTTTTTTCATTTAAAGCCTGTTGTAATCGCTTCTTAATCTACACTAAGGTTCATTCTTGCTAAGTTTCTGTTGTTCAAGTTTATTTTTGACTGCAGTTACATTATATTAATTTTGTACCTAATGAAGATATTAGAACAGCCCTACATATTCATCATTAGATATTGAATTTTTATTGTGTATTAAGCCCATTTATTTAAAACGTCGATTTTCTCTTTCAGTTTTCTTATAGGTCTTCCATTTCCAGTACTTCTAAAGATATTATCCTACCTCGAACTGAGTGAACTGCTGCAAAGTGTTAGTAGAACCTGTGTGTTTCTGAGGAATTTCATAGATCAAAATTCCTATCTATGGAGGAACTTTGACTTTTCATACCCTCTTACAGTGACTGAGAAAGACATGCAGGATTCTAAAGCATTCAAGGTATTTTCGTACATTCCTTTTAGCAGAACAACCTGAATGTGACAACGCTACCTTGGACTGTTTGTCACGAGGCTATCACTTTCGTCTCATTTAATTTGGCTTGATATCTCAACATTGTGTTTTGTGAAGTATCTTCCAAACCTTGAACTCCTGAACCTTTCAAACTGCATAATTTTGGTAGATAGCGACTTTCTAGTGCTTTCACATTGCAATAAATTGGACCATTTATATCTCTCATTCACTAATGTTGCAGCAAGTACCATAGTCAAACTTTCCAAGCATTGGCAATTATTAATGTTAGACACTGTGGGCATCAAACTTTCAGTTAAAGATTGTCAGAACATACTATCAACAAACTTTTCATCACTCTTGTATTTTCATCTTTCTTTGAAGGACGATGTCAGCATTCAAGAATTTCAACAGGACATAGTTAAGAAATTCATTGACTGCAGCTTCAATATATGCAAACAAGTGCTTTTAGCCTGAGAATGGATTTAGATGCAGCACTCCGCCTTTTCGATGTACTTGATAGTGATGTTGAGACAGACGAGAATATGGTTTCTGTTGAACCCGTTATAACTGTTCCATTCACCGAAATCCATAAAAGAATTGATGAAAACCGAAAATAATAAAGATTGGAGAATTAGATGTCAATGACGACATTATCCAATATTCAAATATAGATTCTGTCGTATCTCAGCCTCTTGAAGTAATAGTCAACATCACAACTGAATCAAATCAGGCAAACCTTGATGATACAAATCAAGTTTTTGAAGACGAACTAACAACAGAAAACGACAGCACAAATTACAACACAGAAGAATACACAACAATCAATTTAGCAGAGGAAGCATCTATTGACGTAGAAAATGTCAGAAAAAGCAGAAAGAGAAAAAAGAATTTTGAGAATTGGAAACAAACAGTAAGGAAAAGACGAAGACAATCAGGCAAAGACTACATAAAATATTATCAGTTAAACACTGTTAAAGGAAAACAAATGAGATATAGGGAAATTAAAACTTTGAAAGACTGCAGTGGCAAATGTAAATATCGATGTAACACAAAAATATCAAAGAAAGGAAGAGAAGGATTCTTTAAGGAATTTTGGAATATGTGCGACACACAGAAAAAACACTTTCTATGCAAAAACAACAGAAAGAAAAGACAAGGACAGGAAAAGAACTACAAGTACATCATCAAGGAGAGCATACTCTTATAGCTATTTCTTTACAAAGGGAGACAAAAAGATTCGTGTTTGTAAAACTTTCTATTTGTCTACTCTAGATATAAGTCAAAGGAGGATTCAGTATCATCATGAGCATAAGCAAACTGATTTTGCAGACCAAAGAGGGAAATTTACTAAAGTGGAGATTGATCCGTCTGTTCGTGAATCAGTTAAAAGGCACATAAGATCGTTCCCTCGCATGCCCTCACACTACGCGAGAAAAAATACAAGCAAGGATTTTCTCGAGTCGGAGTTGACAATGAAAAAGATATATGATTTATATGTACAAAGTTGTGAGGAAAAGGGTCAAGAACCATGCAAACTTCATTTATATCGCATGATCTTCGATTACGATTTCAACATCGATTTCTATAAGCCTAAGAAAGACTTGTGCGATATTTGTCAGGAATACGAAGCTCAAAGTAAAGCAAATAGTTTGGACGAAACACTCAGATCAAAGTATGAAAAACACTTATCAGACAAAGAAGAGACAAAAGCAGAAAGAGAAAAAGATCGAAAAGACAAAACAAAGGCGGTCATTTGCTTTGATTTGCAAAACGTATAAAGCTGCCCGCGTGCAAATGTGTCAAATTTTTTTTCTACAAGAGAAAATTGAGTGTGTTTAATCTAACAGCTCACTTGTCTTTGACTAAAACAACCTATAATGCACTTTGGTGTGAGGGGACAGCTGGTCATGGAGGAAATGAAATCGTCAGTGCGTTAATGACAATACTGCATAGAATATCTACTGATCACAGTGGCGTGCATGAATTTACACTCTGGTCAGACAGTTGTGTTGCGAAAAACCGAAATTCCTGGATGACATTAGCAATCAAAAGATTTATGATTGATCATCCAAATATCACAAAAAAAAATACTCAGAAATATTGCACACCAGGGCACTCATCTATACAAAAGGTTGACAATATTTGGAGAAAGGTCTTTTAAGTCTTAAAAGTTGTCGGAAGTGTATAGTCCTGTCAGTCTCCTGAGAGTGTACAAGCGTATCAGACCAGACAAATTAGTCGTTATACAACTGCAGGAAAGCAATTTCAGTGACTACAAGAAAGCTCTTGTTTCATTGGAATGCTCATCAATACCATATTCAAAGGTCAAATGCCTTCACTATGATGCACAGAAACCTTTTCATTTGGATTACAAGACTTCTTTCGCTACCGTGAAGTATTTCCTAGTGTGTATAGGATCTCATATTGTCCTAAGATTCCTACAGAGAAGAAAAATGACATTCGAAGCATGATGAAATTTATGCCTGAAGTAGATAGGCAATACTACGACGTACTATTCAAGCAGAAAAAGCATACAGTGTCAAAAGACCTAAAGAAATGACTTATTGTTTGGTGTTTAGCTATGCTATTTCCATGTTACATTATAAGATTAACGAAAATGGGCAAATTATAAAATGTACTGTTCTATGTCCAAAATTTTTGAAACCAATAAATGCGTATCACGCAGATTCTGTAGCGTATATAAGGTCGAAAATTTACATAAATATATGTCATAATGTAATGATTCTAAAAGAGAGGAAATTTGATGTCCACCATTTCTATTAATTACAATTCACATACCTCAAATTCAAAAATTTCAAAGTCGATTTTCTCGAAAAATGCAAAATGGTAGTTAGAACACTATAAGACTGAGTGCGCGAAATTTTGTAACTAAACATTCAGATGAACAATGGAGTTCCTTTTTAAAACTGCCTCTTACCGACAAAAAAGAATACAGAATCACATCTGTTGGTAACGCAGTTATACCATCGGGGCTTTCACCCGACGGTATAACGTATGTTTCCGTCAGTATATCCAACATATACCTGTAGGAACCACAAAACACAGTTCGTTTATCCCTGTTCAAATTTATGTGACATATTGTAACGAACTGGTCCTGTAGCATCATATCCAAGCCATTCTACAACGTCTTTCGGTACATTTATGGACATAATAACGTTTACACTATTTGGCATATTACATTGTTTAGATTGAGGATCACTGCCGAGTGTTTAGTACCCGAAACGTGCATGTCTGGTCCATGCTGAAAAGTTACCTGTTAATAAATGATGATATTGAATTTGAAGACTTTTAACATCTGTATGTCCCTTAGATGACCTCACCTGTCACTTTAGAAGTGATTTTGCTAAGGAGGACGAACAACGATTAACATAAATTACTGCGCTCGAAAATCTAAAATGCATAAACTGCTCCATGTTTATCTCATGGCGGGAAATCAAATTTTGAACAAAAATAAGCGTGGAGAGTTTTAAAAGAACTTTTAAATTGTGATGTTGTTAATATGTGTAGAACGCTGTTTACAATAGCTATACGTCACACGATGACGTCATATTATTTAAAGATCACAGAGAAGTACATATTGCTCGAAAGCTCGTAACTTACAAGTTTACGTGGGAATACATTTTAAAGTATGTCAAGTCAATCGGTTTGCGGCATGTACTCATATATCGTCGTTATACGTGCTCGGGAAATGCTGTGGACCAATCAGAATGCATGAAACAAACAGAATGAACTAGAAAACTAAATAGAATTTTCTTTACTAGCCAGTTCCACGCTTTATTGGCAGAGTAGATTTTTCTTTTATATGTAATAAATATCTGGTCAATGTTGCTCTTTTTAATTAATTATCACTGTTATCAATTCATCGATTCCGGGTTGGGTCGTGTACGGTTTGCATATTTTATATGCAGCGGCTGATAGCTCAGTTGGTTCAAGTGCTGAGCTGTTGTGCCGAAGGTACCCGGTTCGAATCTCGATTAGAGTCTATAGCTATCTCACCCTAGCCTTTTTCAGCTCAGGAAGGGGAAATACGCATCTTACTGATATGTGTACATTCAAAACAATTATTACATTCAAATATACTATCGCGACACGCTAGATGTGACATAGAAGAGGTATTGTATATTAAGCAATTATTAATTCCTTGCGCGTTGTACTAATGTTTTGTAAGTTTCCGTATAATATTGCGTATGAACATAATAATTAGATAATTCTGACGTAGATGTTTTCGGCGCCGTTAACAATTTATCTCAGTAGCGCCACCTACGGTGAATTTCGTTTTTACTATGTAACTCTATGGGGATTCATTGTAAATAATGAAATAACTAATCGGCAATTTCGCGCCAAATTTATGAAAATTATTTTCTTTAAACTTTCTAGATTACAGTTTTCACGATACATCTCTGTTGCTAACGGTTTTCTTATGTAAGTGACAGAACCTATCTGTATACATGTAGATATGATCAACTCTACTTCAATCATTTTTCTCTATTTCGATCAATCCATGTGAACATTTAAGTATTCTGTCAGTTCCCTCAAAACAACTTCGTCCAAGCTTCCCTTGCTTGCACTGGTCAGTGTCTAGTCTCTGAAAAAAGGAACTATGTATTTCTATTTTTCCTTTTATCATGATTCTCTCCTTTTTGTTGAGTATGTAGCAAACGAATTCTTTACAAATGACTAAAGTTGGCATTGCCATAACGATTTTAGCCCACCTTGACGTCATTAAGTTCTTGAAGGGTACCTATTTCATAGATTTCTAAAATCCCTCTGGAAATATCACATTAGTGAAAGAAAGTAGCAGTAGTACGTAACAAAATCACTTAATTTCATGGTAACTTAAAAAACGAAATACAATGATAGATAGAGCAAAACTTTAATAGAAATACTAATATGACTGGTGTGAAATGTCCAACAAACTTCCAGTCCGCTCAGTTCCGCCAACTCTCCACCACTATAGTATAGAACTCGCCTGGTGTAAAATCTCCAATAAACTTCCAGTCCGCTAAGTTCCGCCCATTTTTGTCTGCAGAGCAATATTGTAGTTAGCCGTGGTTTATTGTCCAGTCAGTCCCCTCGTCGCATGAACGAATCAATTTGATTGGTTCATGCGTCTCGGGGACTTACTGGACAATAAACCACGGCTAGCTAGATTTTATTTCTTAAATAAAGCTTATCTAACCATTGCACCAGCAACATTTTCATCACTGTTCAACCGTGACGAAGATAATCGATCACGTATACTGCCCATACCTCAATTTGTCAGACAAGACAAGATTGTCAATCATATCTGAATTTATTTTTTTCTCTTTCCTCTGATTGTTAAGGTCGCTTACTGGCAGTAGTGTCATAAGGGCATAAGTTGTTTTTACTTTTTATGTGCTAGTTTCACTTTTACCCCTTCCCATTGCATCGTTGAGTTTGTTTTTGATATCTCTTCTTCAAGATAGACACTGGACGTCGATTAGATTTGTGAATTAAGTTAAATAAAACAATTTTTACTGAGGTATACAGGTGTTCAGGTTATGCCTTTTTTAAGCAATGCGGTGAAAGATCATGGCTTCTCTCTTTATTCGTAAGATTCCACAACGATCAGCTGAGCGATAGGTTTTCCATGCAAATTAAAAATTATACCCATCAATCGAATCTTACCTTATTTAGACTTGAGTCTTGTGAATCACAATTGTACGTTCTTCGAGACCTCTGGATAATTGGAACAGAGGGAGGGTTGTGCGCACAGAATTCAGGATAACTATACCGTCTGCTACTGACGTGGCAGATGGCCGTCTTAAGTCGGCACCGATGACCCATTAGTCTCATCGTTTTATGTGTAGTCATTTATGTTTGATGTTCCTATGTGATTTGGCATTCATTGTACCATTTCCGTCTCATGTCTTTGCGTGTCTGCTTTGTGTTTTTGCAGTGGGTGGGTGTTTTGGGGGTTTTGCTGTTGGTGCTGCAACCGAGTGTTGTTGGAGATCCCCTCCTTTCTTCTATGTCGAGTTAATTATCGTTCCTTTCGTTGCCTTTGTACTCGCCACTGAACATTCAAAGAATTAGCCTGTATGCCTCTGATTATGAATGTTTTACACTGCGTACGTCGGAAATCCAGGAAACGTAACTATGACGAACTTGCAAGGCCTTTCCGGCTTTATCATTAAGTGAATATGGCGAAGCAAATGAGCGACAGCAAGGTTACATTGCAAGCCTATGCCGCCTATGACCTTGTTTGCAATGTTAAACGTCTTCAATTCAATAGCCTCATTTTATTTTGAGTTTATTCTGGTTCTGTTGTAATATTGTGTTTGTCATTTTGCTCATCTTAGACATATTTTCCTAATTTTCATGCTCATGTATTTGTTATTTTTATTACCACATCGACCTTTTCTAATATTTTTTAATGTAATCACTAAAATGTGCGAATAGGATATCTTCTACAATGACGATATTATGAGACTAAAGTAAAAAGTGTGGGGAAGCTTGTAATGCTATTGAATATACAGCCGGCAAAGTGAATATAATCTCACCTTAACGAACAAAAAGCAAGGTTAACACAATGGAAACATATGAATACCAACAAACGTTATCATTTCACCTTGCACTTAACTTGAGAACTTCCCTTTCATGAGTAGCAACATACCGTCTTCTCCAGCTTATGACGTTTTTTTCTCCCGTAATTCGGTACGCAAGGGCATGTTCCAAATATGAACATTTCATCGTTAGAACCGGACGTCTTGAACATAAGCTAATCGTTCAATGCTATATAACAAAACCAATGAAATCATCTCACTGAGGAAGTTCTTCGGTCGCTACGGGGATATCCCTCTCTGAACAAGTCTTTCCATAATGATAAGATACATTCTAGATTACGATATAATGGCTGTGAACATCATCAAACAAGACATCTTTACCTTATATGTATATCAATATGTACATGGAGTTATCACCAAATTTGTAACTGTTTAATGGAATAGCTGCTACTGGTGTTGCATACAAGCAGGAGACGCTGACTCTCCCCAGAGTCCAGGTCTCTTTTCGGAATATTGTTTTTTCCTGGATTCACAACTGTTTCAATGGAAATTCTAATGATGTTGCCATACCTTCTCGACTTAAGACCTTAATAACTGATGTACTTCTTCCATGTTTATTGTACAACATGTACAATGATACATGTGAATAAACCCTATGGGCCTACTGTCTGCTGATTCTTGACAAAATAACTTCGTGAAACTCAATAATTTACCAAATTAGTTTGGCTTCATGATCGTTATCTGGAAAATGCATATCTGTGTCCATTTTTACTATCTTTTTGGTAAAAACTGTAGGAATTTTCGTAACATTTGTCATTGAATAGAAAGTCTGAAATATTTTCCATTTAGATTGAACTTACGTTATCAAATGTGTTTTACATACAATCAATCAAGAAACAAAACATAACAAATTCTTTTATTACTTATTAAAACTTTACGAAAATTTACGAAAATACCTGACATTTTTCGTAAGTATTTTTGTGAAACAGGCTGTTGGTTTACAGTATACATATTCAGAAGGGTTTTCTCTTCAAAGAAGCACAATATTTGTATAAAGAAAAAACATTCTCATTTACAGTTGAACTTTCAAACAACACAATCGAGAGTATCCTCGTTAGGATTCCCGTCAAAAGTCTGAAAACACATAGGAATAGCCTTTTTCGTCTGTCTGTCATTCCCGTTGTCTGTCCGTTTTAAAATATATATTTTAGTTGTTACGTGAAAACTTATTCGTAAGTTTAAGTTAAAACAATGCAAGAAATAAATTTGACAATACATAACATTCATTATTCCTGCCTCAGAGGCTGTAAGTTAGACGGACAAGAAGAAAACAAGAAATATTTATGTAAAAACATGTATTGTGACGATTTCATGAAAAACGAAGATGAGACGGTAATTTTCATTTTAGATATGGTCTAAATGTAGATACGGTCAAAATGCATGTGGTAAACGAATTAAGATACGAAAATAAGAAGAGTTTAATAAATAAAAAGTAAAATCTTAAGTCACACATAATGTTTACTAAAGTTTCACTGATTAACCTACCTTAAACGCTTACAATATGTAAGACATAATCATAACCCCCTGATGAACACCATAATTCATGATACATACATAACAGCTTATCATATTCAATTTCCATTAACCTGCGATTAGAAAAAAGAACCATTTTTCATATCAATTTCTGTCTTTATACTCTACAGCTATTTATAAGATACATTTTGAATCTTCAGAAATCCTCCTATCATAGAAAACCTATATAAAAGAGATTGATTTTTAGGTAACCGATCGCTGGTAGAAGTCTGACATCATTCCCCCACGTTTTGTAACTATACTGTGATAACCTACAATGGATCAACGAATTATGTTCCATAATGCGCGTTAGCGCATTATGAGAAACATAATTCCTGGATCCATTGTAGGTTATCACAGTATAATCACATTCCAAAAGACAGTTATTATATATATTTACATTCCACTTTTTCACGCTTAAATGACGTTGAAATACGAATAAAACTCCGTTGCTAAGGCTCTTTTACTACGTACCGTCAAATTTCAAATCAAGCCAAGTTACTATGACGTCATAGTTCAAACCACGCCCCGCGGTTATACTCCTATAATCACAGTGTAAATTCTATACAAATGAATGGACGTATGTAAATATTTATATATTGTTCTCATTTTCGCGCTGAAACATCGACGGCGGGTGCGGCTAGCAAACATCGGGATGCTTACTCCTCCCGGGCACCTGATCCCACCTCTAGCTAGCTAGGGGTCCGTCGATGCTCAATTTCATGCCCTATTGTGAGTGTTGTTGAGATTCTCGTCAGGATCTTCATTAACTCATTATAATCACATTCCAAAAGACAGTTATTCTATAATTCATGCACTGTCTGACGTAATGTTTTCTTCAATAGATAGAAAATGCAGAAGAAGTATTCTGTGTCAAAGGTGATTAATATTAAGGACTGAAAAACGTTTAAAACGTGAATTTTGTTTGAAATGCTGTATATCTTTGTGGCAATAACGTAATACATGAACTCAGTATGATGAAAAATAAACCCGATTGAGGCAAGCCTTTTTTAAAATGTATGAATTTGAAAACGTTACATAAATCAAGAGTTTTTTTGTGATTAAATGGGGAAGACTTTATGAATTATCCTACAATGTAACCCGAAAAATTGAACAGAAAACTTTTGCATCAACGCGCTACGCGCATTGATGCAGTTTTCCGTCCAATTTTTCGGGTGATACCTGCATCAACAGAAAAAAATGTTAGATCCATTTCTTAAGTGTTTTAATAATAACTTGGCGCACCAATATTTTATTTCATCTTTCAGAATATCGTTTGTAAAAATGTCGTACACTAATATACGTTTTGATAAAAGATATATAGAGTCAAATCTTGGCAACTGACAATTGCTGTGCGTTTGTGTCTCTTTTAGTGAATGGATAGAATGTTTAACAGTTAAATGTCTTCAAATTCAATAGAATCTTGTAAGAACAGATTAAGTTATAGCATGGAACAGACATGCACGTTTCGGGTACTTAACCCTCGTCAGTGATCCTCAATCAATAGACAGATTAAAGGCAATTTAGATTCTTACTGACATGTTTTTCGAGAGATAAGTAATTTTATTAGATTACAATGCAGCGGGAAAACCAGTGTGGTGGAGTTTGCTTACTTTTGATTTGTTAATTGAATATTGAGTACTGCCTTTCCAATCACTCATATAGCTTGGTTTATTCATTCATTTCTTTGATCAGGGATTGACCTGTCCAATGTATTTCCGTACATATATTTCTAGAATCTTAATATCGCCCCCTGTTATATCCCTTATTCGTTTTCTATTAGAATTCAGTTCAAGTAATTTCTTTTCCCGATCGTTCTCAATATCCTTTATCTTTTTCTTTCTCATATCTTCATCTATTGAAACACTTTCCATCATTGTTTCCTTGAGTTCATCTAATCCTTTCATTTCAATTTTAAGTTTTTCAAAGGTGAAAGTTAATTCACCTAATAAAGACTTCAAACTACTACTAAGGTCGAGGATCCTATCACAAAGATTTTGTAATGCATGCCCTGCATGTCCTCCTGCGTCTCTGTTTAACGTGATGCAAGAGTCACAAATGTAATCTTGACAAAAACAGCAAAACCATCTAATAGGGAAGGTGTCATGTTTTCTACAACGTATTTGTCTATTACTACATGCTATGACATCGTGTTTTGGAATCTTTTCAGAATGACTATTACCACATTTTATGCAAAATTCAAAATTTCCACAGCATGTTACGCAATATAACTTTGGTTTTCTTTTACAGCATTCATGACCTTCACTTTCTTCACCATATCCGCTAATACGTCTCTTGGTATCGTACTCTATCAAATCTGTAATGGATAAAAAGGAATTCATTTCGACAATTTCAAAAATTTATTTTGTCAAAGTAATCGTACATTCTTTTGGAGGTGATATCCACTCTGCCAATCCTAATAAATTGTAAAATACGGATAAATTCATACTCAAATTATTTTCACAGCTAATGAAATTTTCTAAGATAAAACTATTGAAAGGAAATTATTGCATGAAAACGTTCTCGACGTCACATTGCATAAGCCCTTAAGAAAGATACCGCGATGGAAGTTCTAACTTACAATGATCCCAACCCTTCATGGCATAAGGTCCTAAAGTTTGACATATCTTTTTACCCGGAAAATCGTGATGTCAGAAAACTAGCATAAATCTGAGAAATGTGATGCGTATATATACAGAGCATATTTGATATCATAATGTTTGTTTTCTTACGGCATGCAACACACACGCTAATAAGCACGCTAATGTTCGATAAAAGAACTAGCTACGAATTAAATCCATCCCCGTAACACATCACAAAGAAAGACACTTATTCTATAAATAACTCAAAATATCAAATTAATCAGCGAATGAAAGTCACGTTCGATAAATGAACTAGCTGTGTGTTAAATTCCATCCCCGTAACGAATTACAAAGAAAGACACTTATTCTATGAATAACTCAAAATATGAAATAAATCAGTGAATGATAGTCGTACAAAAATCCGAAATCATATTGCAAAAATCACGATCAAAAGGCTTAGATATACTAAGGAAAAACAAAATTGGATTTACAGACGGAATCAACAACAGCCCCAGAGAAAGATGAAGGACAGCTTAATCTAATTAGAATATCCAGAATCCTGTACAAGTACGGAATGCATTGTAGGTGGCGTTATGAGCGCTATGCCATGCTAATTAGTACAGATTAAATATATTCAAATATTACAAGAATCATGCTACACATATGATGCAATTTATAGCATCCAAGTGATCAGGACCAAAAAGGAAGCTTAAAGCTGAATTAAAACATGACTTGAAATTTTCTCCCTATATGTACTTTAGAACTCGCCTGGTGTAAAATCTCCAACAAACTTCAAGTTCGTCAAGCCCCGCCTTTGCACGTCCTATAGAGCTCGTGCAGAACAATATATCAAAATAGAAATAACAACTAGCTAGCTGTGATTTGTTGTCCAGTAATTCCCCTCGTCGCATGAACCAGTCAAATTATCACTTCGCCGCTTCGCGGTTCGGTGATAATTTAATTGGTTCATGCGACTCGGGGTATTACTGGACAACAAACCACGGCTTGCTAGTTTTTATTTCTTAATTAATTTAAAAAGAAGGATGGAGTTTTGCTCAGTGGCCGCTGCATGGGAATCAAGAACATGACAATTATCTAAAACGATTGTAAGTAGCGCCACCCTGAATTCATTCGATAAGACATTCGATGTATATCATGATTGAAAAATGCTAATCTGTTGATCCGAAAACCTGCTAAGCATATTAATAATAAGTAAGAAATAAAAGTCAAATATATCAAATAAAACACGGCAATCCGACATGGAAGCAAAATCGAGTTTCAAAACTGGATATGAGATCAGATATAGTACCAACAGCGGTTGACCGTACACTTTTGGCATACATATCTCCCGTCACCTCAGCTCGGTATGAAATTGCCGACGCGTCAGTTAATTTTTCCGGTTAGTTCTGATAAAGCCAATAAATCGAGTGAATTAATCAAATATCTTAATCTCGAGTGTAATCAAACATTACTGAAACGTCGTCATGTTGGGGATATCCTCCTTATCTCAAATTCATTAACAATTATTTCTGATCGAGAGGCGTTCAACCTCTCCGTGGAATTTATCCGTAAGTTTGGTGATCCAGGTTCCTTGCCGCAATAGAGCGCAATAGTCCGATATTTATTTTGTTAAAATCATTCTATCTAAAGTTTTCAATCGCAATCTTCTGACAATTCTTTCAATTCCGTTATCATGCAAAATCAGTATGTACAATGTAAGATATTGGTCTTCCTCACTTTGTGTGATGTCCTTCTTCTTTCGATTTTGCGATTTTGTATATATTGTTGGTTCGTTTTTTTTTAAATTTAATTGTTCGCGTTGTCTCCGACTATTAGTTGACATGGCGATTTAACGTGTCGTTCCATTTTTTCGTCTCATATACGAAATGACGTTATCCTTATCCACCTTGATTTTTAAGATGACGAACTTCGGACCGTATTTTTACTTGAAGTTCGCACTTTTATGGATCATATTAACGATATCTAGTGCTGTGTAAAGAGGCATATCTGAAAACACAAGGGATAAAAGATTGGCGACTTAAGCCCTAATTCAGATGGTGAACATCTGACCAATTAAAAGAAGAACTGTTGCTATGGAAAACATGCATTCCTTGCCACTCTGTAACTGCAGCTTTGTATTTACAAAGTCACTTCGAAGTGCCAAGTCCTTGTCCAATGAGATTATTGTAGTATGGGATTATCCATATTTTGCTACCAGCATACATGTACATTGTACACATTTGAGGAATACAGAAATGATTTTAAGAGGCAATTTCAAGAAAATTAATATTTCTATAATCTTAGAAGGCATGTCATGTGAATTTAGCTATACATTGTACCTTTTCTTCTCTCTATTTGAACACTTGACTCGCTTAGGTCACCTATAAGAAAATATACATATCTTAAATTTAAAATTAACATTTAATGCAGTGCAAAGGGATTAATATTCTCCAAGAAATTAATGGAAAGATTATACATGCAATGAAGCAACATTTTAACGAGTTTTATAGAATTAAGAAATTAATCTTATATTTTTTTCTTTTGATGCAGGTATCACCCGAAAAATTTGACAGAAAACTGCATAAATGCGCGTAGCGCGTTGATGCAAAAGTTTTCTGTCCAATTTTTCGGGTGATACCTGCATCAACAGAAAAAATATAAGATTCATTTCTTATCAATTAATTATGGAAAACAGACTGTTTTCTTGGATCTAAAAACGATCAATCACAGCACTATATTTTGTAAGTCGAAAGATTTCGCAGTGATACGTCTGCCAAAACAAGTTAAGGCAGCCGCCATGATTCAAACAGCAAACGATCGTCTCTATATCTTTGGAGTAAGGATTAGTTTGAGCAAATTCTACATGGACTGTTAATTTTTGAGTAAGTAGAAAAGAAGTGGTACCCTTGAAATGATAAGCAAACATCTACAAATTGTATTTTCAGCAACGAGTTCATTCGTGTTTGAGGGAACCCCCAGTTCTAAAAATAGTGATATAAATAGACTTCCGTGAAAAATTGTGTTGATCGATGTATCAACAAAATTTCTCAGCCAATCAGAATCTTCGTTTCTTGAAAATGACAATGCAAATTAAATGATTATAATATAATATTAATAGAAGACGCTGACTCTTCCCGATCACCTGGTGTCACTTCGGAATGTTATACAATACGAGGTTCGCAACCGTTCCTATGAGAATTTCTTATGATTTTGCCATTCCTTCTCGACTTTGAGAATGAATAACTGATAGGTATATACTTCTTTAATGCTTTTTATATATAGTAATTGATTTTAAGATACTTAAATTACGAACACTTTGATTTTTTTTTCCCTTAAGGTATTAGATGTATAGTGAGGGATAATTGGTTCACCCATTTATTGAGTCTGGAATTCTAAACTTATGACATAGTTATAATATGAAAATTCTTTGAAAATTTTCCAGCAATGTTTATTTGAAAAAAAGTTAGTTCCTATAAGAGTTATTTGCCCTCAAAGTTTACATTGAAGTCTATGGAAAAACTAATATTTGGGCCATATTTTCCAAGAAAGTGAGGGGGCTCAGATATGGATAGATGAAAAAATTCTACAATTCAATATCTATCTAATTTCAGCGGAAAATTTCAAGTTCACCGTTTAGATCTTTCGCAATTAATTTTCAAAGTTTTCTCCGTCAAGGTGAGATAACTCCTAACGATGACCCTATTAAAAATCCGTTTTCTGTTGTTACATACCATCATAGTATAAAAGTTTATGCAACATCAAAAGTGATTGAGTAATATGAAATAAGTCATATACATCATTTCAATTATTTGGATATGATTTCGATCATTATACATCTAATACCTTAAGAGTGTGAAGGATAAGAAATGGCAACATACAAGATCCACTTATCTTCGAAAAAGTTACATTGGGGGTTTAAAGCAAAAGGACCAGAGCCACGAACGGCAAAATCGGCCTAATTTGCCACAACGTTCATCTTTTATATTTTGATAGTACCATATTTCAGCACTTCAGAACTGGCCAACTTTGTGATTTACGGTCTTGCTGAAGCAAAATATTTTAATTTGAATTGAGGGTATGGTATATTGTTTGCGACGTCATTTGACGTCATTTTCACATATGACGTCGCATAATGTCAGGACAAGTACCATGAATTACTAAGTATTAGAAATGATAAGAGATATTTCTACATTGAGAAAATGTGTGAAATATTAATATAAGTAATTAAAAAATATTTTTAAAATCTCTATAAATACAAAATGTGTATAATTTATTGTGCACAGTCCGTATTAGTTTTGCCTTTGCTCGAAATCACAGGCTGAAAATGTTCGTCCTGGAACTACAGTATGCATGTCTTCTATGTAATACTTTTACTTTTTCACTTTTTGTATTTGTCTAAATCGCGTTAGATGTAAGCTGCATCGTTCCAGAAGAAATTGATGTCATTATTTATGATTATATGAAAAAAATTAGACTTCATGTTTACCATCTTCACGAATCGCGGATCCGATACGTCCCAACTGTCCTAGAAAAGTGTTAGGCTTTATCAGATAAAGGCATACTATGTATGTTTCTTCATTTTTTCCGACAATTTCTGAAATACCGTTAAATTCAAAGATTTTCTCGTAATAAAGTTGTCAGATCATCTCCAATCAAAAGTGAATACCCCTGTAGAACATCAAAACACGGTTCTATATCTGCTGCAGACCTAGATATTTAATGCATCCACTTAATTTTGCCGTATATACACCACTGTCAGCGATGTATGAAGATGAACATTGATGTGACTCAATTTGACATCTTTAAGCATTTCAAACTAGTAGGCTCAAATTACACGTATCAGATTTTAATCCAATTTCGCGGTCAGTTGCTGGACTAGACAGAGATAATTCATCGGCTAAATTGAAAACACCTTCCCAACACTTCGGTGCATATGAGTCAATGACTCAATATAAATAAGTACAGCTAAAGCTCGAGTTGAAAATTGAGAAAAATAATGTCTTAATTCATTGCATGATTTTCCTTTTAAAATCAGTGCGTAAGATACAGGAATTAGAGGGGTGGGTTTATTTTTAACATAAAAGCGAAGGGTCCGAATCGGGTCAATGGTAGCGGACTTAATAGAGAGAAAAAAAAACGATGGTTGCATATTGAATATTTCGTATTTTAATTTTAAGTTACTTTTCATGCTCCCGTTCTTATCATGACATATATAATTATTGATTAGAGAAATACGTGTGACTCTTCTCACATATGTGCTAGTATAAGTGTTGGGCAATCGAAAGTTAAATCATAATCGTTAAGCGGAAATAATCGGATGGGCATAACCCATTATTATCATAATCGGAAAATTCTAAACTTTTTTTTCATTTTGCAACCAACAGTGAATTGAAATAAACACCAAATCATTATTTCTTTGAATAAAATTGTTTTATTGAGTTTAACACTTTCGATCACAACTACTATGAATACCCTATCAATTCGTTCAAGCTTCTTTTTCTTGAATACTGTGCAACAGAAAATGTCATACATTAGTATGTACTTTGAAGTACAAGGAAATTAATAATAGTATAAAAAGGGAAATACACGAATTTATCAAAACCAAGATACTAAATCGGGCAATCCGGAAATCAGCGATGTCGAGGACAATCGCGTTTGATTTTCAACATCGATTAGTAATGTTCATCGCTGGACATTCAACGACCGACAATCGATCGTCAGCGATAATCGTTTCATAACTAAACTAGAATCCGTTATCATGACTCCCATTCTGATACATTTAAGTGTCATTTTGTGAGAAGAGAGAACATTTTCCAAAGAAGTGTATTTACTCCGATTAATCGATTCTCAGAGATAGAATCGATAGTCGGCGAGTTGGATATTTTAGAGACGATAGCGACGATGTCCGCGACTATCGTTACAATAATAGAGCGTGTATAAGTGTAAATAAGATAGAGATCGAGATATGGAATACGAATACATGTACGTAATGATTCGCGCTAAGAGGAATGAAAATTTAGGTATGTTACACGATTAAGAAAACCACTGATTCAAATCTGCCAGAAAAGTACCATGAATGTGACAAAACGATGTCATAGATGCACAACATTATTAATTTCTGGAACGATGGGCCGTAGTAAAGGTGATTAATGTTCGAACGTTATGAATTGTGCAGCGTTCACGTACTTTTGAAGAATCAATTTTTTTTCTCACATTTTTTGCAATATCGGATAATTGGCGAATCTAACGGGAGGAATAAGGCCTGGGCGAGAAGGGGAGCATGTTCTCGACTCTCCCCTTTTTGCGGTCAACATTTTTAATGACGTGATTTTTTTTCAGAACTTGATTATAAAGCTTTTTAAATATAACTTACACTTTAAAGGTACGGTGTCCTTGAAAATTATTTAATTTTACAAAATCTTTCTTTTCATATGAAAGTTTACGTTCTCATTTGTATAAATTCAAATTTTCAGGCGAATCTAACGCATACATTCGCAGCTATATAGCCGTTTGAAAACGTCATTTTTAATTTAGGGTGCGCAGCTCTAATTCATTTCGTTGGCGCCACCTACAATGTATTGTGTTTTTCGATAGAGATATATGGAGGTTTAATTTTACAAATTCGACAATATGTTCGTTACTGCATATTTTCAAATAAAACTTTTTATGTCTCCTTTTTTTCAACCAAGACCCGTCGGAATAAATATTACGTTTTCAATAAAATTTATTTTCAGGGACACGAAATTGTTTAAATAAATTATTATATCACGGTCTCCTATCCCCTGTAATCCTTTATATTGGGCGCTGGACTTTATATTACATGAAAATATACGGACAGAGAATTGATCCAGAATAGTCTGAACCTCAATCAAAATTCGCTGGTTCGATATATCGTTCGTCAATTATCTATTTCAAATTAATCATTTGGTGTAAAGTTTTCCATCTTTTTTTTTTTTTTTTTTTGTCTTCAAAAATCCCCACCTCCTATTTAAAGAAATAAGATCATAAATGTTTCGTCTTGAGTGTCGATCTATTTTCTTCTTTATGCTGCATTCATATTACGTCTCTCTTTTATGTTTCGAATTTTCATCATTACAATCACGTTTTCTATCCCTCATCTTCACTCTATCGTATAGGATAATTCTAGAAAGCCGATGCATTTTTTGTTTACATATTTTATTCCCGTATTAGGAACAGTTTAGGAGATAACATACATATATATAACAAATAAACCGAAACCCCCAACATCCCAGTGATCCCACATACATTGTATATGCCTTCTTTAAAAAGATGTTTAAATTATTCTTTTATTTTTTCCTCGTAGCATCACGTGTATACATACCGATATATACAGGGAAGACATATAGTGGTTCAAATGATTTAAGTATAACGAAAATACATGTATGTATCGTAACTTCTCGAGTGCTCAACTTGACATTTCAGGAAATTCATACTAAACGTCAGTTTTGATGACGTCATTAGTATAAATGACGTCACAAATATTATCTACTATAGAGCAGTTTTCTGAAGGATTGGAATAGTTTGAAATATATGTAAAAGTAATCAAACGCCAAATTTATAAAATTTTACATAATTTTAAAAGCCTTCAGATTATCTACTACATATCTTGAAATACAACGTCTCATTTTCATCGTCTGGGAAGTCTTTATCATGACGTTCTAACCATCTTTGATGAACAATTTGTTAAGAAATCGGCCAACAGAGAACTCATAAAAGTTTAATTTTCGACTACGACCGGACCTTCTACCATAAAATTCTTCATCGAAATAATCACATGTATAATCAAAGAATATTTCAATATAATTATTTTTTTGGTAGAATGTCCGGCACTATGCGAAATTATCGATCAAATTTCATGATATCTCACAAAAATACCGGAAATGCAAAACCTGGCTTGGTTTTGTGCTCTATATCTTCTTAAGACATGTCCGGAATCTCACAACTTCGCACGTTTTCGAAAGACAAAATGTTCTCCTTTCCTTTTATTGATAATTTAGAAACATTGTCTGCGTTTGAAAATATACGAAAACTATAGGCCGATATCGCCCTTCGTGGCTCTGGTCCTTTCGTCTTCTTTTACTGATATCAAATTTTCGTCTTCTTTTAATAACATTATCGAATTTCAACATTTATCGATCAATTGTACTGAATGAATTGAACATTAATATTTCTGATATTATAATATCAAAATTACATGTTGTATTAGTGAGAATTACTGAGAGAAGCGATATCTAATCCCGGAAATATGTTCATTACATTTATTTTAACTTAGTCATATAAAATGTACACTCACTAAGCCCACTTTCCACGCTTGCAACAGATTTTATTGTACTATTTAACGTTGTTTCAGCAACGCCTGTAAGAAAAGAATGCAAAAACGTCAAGAGAAATAATATCTTATCCTGCATCAGAATAAAACACTTGCAAATGAACTCAAGTGTGTAAATTTGGGGAAAGCTTAACTATATTTAAAATCATACTAGTACTGCTTGTTTTCCAATCTTTAAATTTTACTTCACTTTTCTTTCGTGGTATCACATGAATTGCATTCCACAATTTGTTGTTTAGGGTCGATAACTTAAATCTAATACCACAAAACAATAGGTAATGACATAGACATAGTAGCTGATGTAAACTTGTCAAAATTTCTAACTTACCATTCTACGGGTATGGATTTTTGTTACTGTGGAATTTAAATTATTTTAAATGATGATTGGATTTGAGATACCACATTTCACTCTTTACTTCAAAATCAAGAAAAACGAAATTTGTGTGAACGAAAACAGACCGTGACGCAATTGTAATTTTGAACACTTCTCATGATTTTCGCGTACTTTATCGGTAAATTACCATCAAACACCACTTCAAGAATAGTTCCTACCATGTTTAATCAGAAAAACATAAATTAAATGGAATGCATATGTTACAAAAGTGATAATAAGCAAATAAAACTAAACGAATCTGTCGTGAATTCGCTGTGTGCGCATATTTCATGTGCATGGTGCGTTAAATGAGATTCAATTGACCCAAGATCTTTTATTAGGCTTTCTTTTCATGAATAGTGGCATAGCGCAGAAGAAAATATTAAAGCGCATTCACAGGAAATGTTTCAACACAAAAATCCTTATGCGATATAGCAATGATAACGGAAGTGCTTTTGACTCGTAACGCATGAAGGAATTTGTAGGCATATTACGACGAAGCAACATTATCAACCACCGACATTTCAAAATTAAAAAAAATAATTTAGTAGCGCCCTCTTTAATTTTTTGAAATTAGATTTTTTACATTTACATTACAGAGAGCGCGCGGCTCCAAATTTCCTGTAGGGTCGATTCAGTAGCATATCCAAATTAAATCTATGTTCAAAATAGCATTGGAGGGATGGTGCTAAGATGTTAAACTCCTTTAATTTCGATGATATTTATCGGTGAAATGGCTAGTATCCGAAATAGCAAAAGTAGTGTCCCCATCGGATAGACATTCTGTGCGTAAGAGAAAAGTATTTCAATTTTGAATGGTATTTTAATGCAAGAAATAATTCAACAACAACAATTTTAATCATTGATATTGACTCCGGGTCTGAATTTAACAGTTCACCGATATTTCAAAGGTCACATTTTTTCAAGGTTTATGTGATTAGGTTCCAAACTTGACCAATCGCATTCAAGCAGAGCGATTTGTAACGTGTTATCATATCATATCATATATTTATATTTATATACACCTGCACAACGGGTGTATCATGAGATAAAAAAATATAACAAAATCAATAAGAAAAACAAATGCAAATTTCACGCAGAGAGTTGTGAAAAATTCATGCATAGCGACGAATTATTCCAACAATTAGCTGTTTTAAAGTATTTAATTGGTTACATAGTTACGAATCCATTCAATAATTAAGCTGTACGTTTTAAAAATTTTTAAAGTATTTAGTAATAATTATATATATATAATTATAGTAACAATTATCAGATAAGACAAATTCCACACAATTCATAAAAATCATTGCAGTTTCGGAAATCGTTCCTATAATTCTTGGTAATTACATCGTTTTGAAAATCTTTTCCACAATTCATGCTTCTTTTTCACAAAGCTAAGTCGTGCAATTGTTAATCATTTTATTCGCACAGTTTAATTAATTTTAGGACAGTTCAACACAATCCTCACCCTGTCCTATGGATAGTTCATATAATTCAATGCATATCTAAATAACTAACATCAAAGTTGTAAAACATAATTTTTGATTTTTCGGGAAAACGTTTGAAAAGATTAATGTATATGATAACTGAGAAAAATATTTAACTCAAAAAGCACCGTCTGAAGAATAATATAATTTTTTATGTCAGATTTACATTATGCCGTTATACATATGACGAAAACACGTTAAACTTCAATGCACTCTGTCATTTAATCTTGCACAGGTCGAGTTTAGATGATACATTAGCCATAATAAAGATGCGAAACTTAATTTATGCCTTGATGACAATTGGATATTTACTTTAATTTGTGTGAGTAGCCGCTCAAGTGATCGGACGTACTTTTTCTCGCTGTGTACTACAAGTTATATATTAGTATCGTATGAAGGAATTACAGTTGTTTAAAGCTGTTTAAAATAACTTTTGAGAGCTTTTGTTCCTTGGAACTTGAATCAGGACTATTTGTTAGCTTCATTTGTGACGATGGCGCAAAACCTGCGAAAGTCTACCAATGGGACGAACAATGAGAACGAGAACGTAATGGCGGTCGAAGTTGAAGTTCATAAACACCCAGAACAGGTGGATCAGGGGGTGAGTAGGAAACGATTGTTTTCGGGAAATAACCCCACTAGCCAAAGTCCAGTCTTGAAAAGATCTAAAAATGACAAATATTTGACTGAGTCGGATTCTGATTCTGATGCAGAATATATAGACAATTCTACTATATTCAGAATGTTTAATTCGTTGAGCTCACAAATGACTGGATTGTCTGACCAGTATAACGAACTTAAGGACAGAATCCTTACTATTGAGGCTAATCTTGAGGCAAAGCTGTCACAGAAATTTAAGAGTGTTCTCGATACAAGGTTCGAGGTAGAACTTAGTGACGTCAAAGCTGAGGTTACGGCTAACATTGCTGTTGTCCGTAGTGAGATCAATAAAAAGTGTGACGAGATGGGGAAGCTGTACGCGGAAGCTGTGTAATCTGATGGGAAAGCAGGAATCCACCTCGGTTATCGTAAAAATGCTACCCGAGGATAGAAACGAGGACAAAAATAAAGAAATCACAAAAAACAGAGTGGATGCTTTGGTGCGAGATGGACTTCGGCTCCGTGACGTTAGAGTGAAGGAAGCGGAGAGAAAGAAAAAGAACGGGACAGGGAGAAATCCAGGTATAGTGAAGGTTACCTTCGAAACTAAAGAACAAAAAGAAAAAGTACTAAAAGAGAAGCAAAAACTTAAACAAAGTAAAGAGTATCGTAATGTGTACATAGAGGAGGAGTTGACCAGAGAACAGTTAAACGCGGACAGTAACATGAGAACAATTCTCAAGGAAATAGGTAAAGACAAAACCTATTGTGTAAAGAACGGACAGATTAAAAGGCGTCTGAATAATGGTCAGTCGAGGGGAACCGGTTCTTATGACTCTAGAGAGAGTCACAAACGCAGTGAAGGATGGAGAACTCAGAACAGGCGAGGTAATAACTATCGCGGACGCGGATCCAGGGGTGGTAGGCGCTAGGAAATAAGGCTTGGCGGGTGGAATGTCCGAGGATGGTCGCTCTTGAATAGAGACAATATTGATTTTAGAGAATCAGTTGTAAATATTATTGACTTCGATATTTTATGCATATGTGAAACCTTTTTGAAAAATAATGATGAAATTGACTTCAGCGGATATAAATGTTTTACAAATAACCGTAAAAGTAGAAACGCCAACTCCAGACGTGGATCTGGTGGGGTGGCAATTTTGATAAAAAACGAAATTTTAAACTCTTTTAAAGTTGAAATCCTAGATGACAAGATACAGGATATGTTGTGGATAAAACTGTTTGATAACAATGAATCTTTTATTATCTGCTCTTGTTATTTACCTCCAGAGAATTCTCCTTTTCATGATGCACCACAATTTTTTACTAATTTGATAGAAAAAGTATATGAATATCAGAGTTTGGGGAAGTTATTTATCATTGGAGACTTAAACGCAAGATGTGGTGATCTACAAGATTTTGTAGAGGGTGTAGATGATGTACACTTGAGAGATACAATAGATGAAAATTTGAATAAGAATGGGGAATATTTGATAGAATTTTTAGTTGATTGCAATTTGTGCATGTTAAACGGACGAATAGGTCAGCAAGACTATACTAATATCTCAGTAAAGGGGAAATCAGTTGTTGACTATATATTAGTACCACATGAATCAGTCTGTGATATAAAAGACTTCAAAGTTCACTCTATGACGAACTTGATTAATCAATTTGATCTGAGGGGATATCAATCTGTCCCTGATCATTCCTTGTTAGAATGTACTATGAAAATATTTACAGATATAAATAGTGATCATGATATATTTCCTGAAATAGATAATGTAATTAAAGCTCCCAGACGTTTTAAGGTTGACTCGGTTCCGAATGAAATTTTCGTTGAAGAAGATACTGTAAATCAATTGTATGAAACGATTACTAGATTAAACAATATGATTGAAAACAGACTTAGTGTAAATGAATCATATTGCCATTTCAAAACACTTATGGTGACAGCTTTGGAGAGGAATTTTAGAGAAATTAAAATAAACAATATTAAAAGAACTAAAAGTATGAGAAAACCCTATTGGAATGATGAATTACAAGAATTATGGAATTCAGTATGTGAATCTGAAAAGAAATGGAAATCATGTAAAACACATAAAAGCAGAATCAAAGAAATATTTGTTAGTAAAAGACGGATTTTTGATAGGGAAAATAGAAAAACAAAACGTAAATACCAACGTAAACAACAAGATACATTACATAATCTAAGCGAAGAAAATAATACTAAAGACTTCTGGAAATACATAGGAAGGTTGGGTCTGTCAAATGATCGTAAACCAAGGCAAAAATTTCATATACGCAATGAAGATGGAGAAATAGTTACAGAAACTGATAAAATTTTAGATAGGTGGAAATCTGATTATGAATCGCTTTATAATAGTGCAAATGAATCGGGCCAATATGATGATACATTTTTTAATGAAATTATGACAGAGATACAAAATGGAGGACCTGTATATAGACAGAATTTCGATAAATCAGAATTAAATAGAGATATATCTAGAGAAGAAGCGAAAGACGCAGTTTTTCGGGCTAAACTTGGTAAATCAGTAGGTATTGACGAAATACCTAGCGAAATCTTGAGAAATGATAAAAGCATTGAACTGTTGTATAACATTATTAGATATTGTTTTCAAGAAGGCCATGTTCCAGATGAATGGCAAACGAGTGTTATTATGCCAATTCCCAAACCAAATACTGATTCTTTTTTACCACTTACATATCGCCCAATATCACTCATTTCCGTCCCATGTAAAATATATGCCGATATTTTAAACAGAAGACTCTCTGTCTGGTTAGAAGAAAATGATATTTTAGCTGAAGAACAAAACGGTTTTAGGAAAAAAAGAAGCTGTTTGGATCATTTGTATACACTGACTTCAATTGTTAGAAATAGAAAAATGCAAAAGAAAGACACTTATGTTTGTTTTGTTGATGCGAAAAAAGCTTTCGATAACGTAAATCGAGATATGCTCTGGTTTAAGCTTATGCGCATTGGTATAGATGGCCCTTATTTAGAAGCGGTAAAATCATTGTATGAAACAACATTAAGTTCAGTTAAATTAGGAAATAATATGACAGATCTATTTCCGGTCAAATTTGGGGTGAAACAAGGTTGTAAGTTATCGCCGACACTTTACTCTATCTATATCAATGATCTTGCAGACCAAATAAATAGATTAGAAAATGGAATAACATTAGAAAATGACGTAAAGATATCGCTGTTGTTATACGCAGACGACATTGCCCTTTTGGCCTCGGATGAGCAGGCGCTACAGTGCCAACTAGATGTCGTAGATATTTGGTGTAAAAGATGGAGAATGACCTTAAATAGTAGTAAAACCAAAATTTTGCATTTCAGAAATAAAAATGTAGAAAGATCAGAATTTCAATTTAAATGTGGAGATTTAGCGTTAGATTATGATAGCAAGTATAGATATCTAGGACTAACTTTTAATGAGTTTATGGATTACAGATTCACTGTTAAAGAGGTCACGAAGGCGGCAAGTAGAGCACTCTCGGCTCTTTATACAAAATATTTGTCATATGGTGGTATGTCGTTTGATGTGTATACTAAACTCTATAGTTCATTAGTTGAACCAGTTCTTTATTATGGTGCAGGAATTTGGGGTCAAACGAATTGGAAAGAAGTTCAGGCTATACAAAATAAAGCATGTAGGTTATTTCTTGGCGCAAAGAAACATTCTTCTAATATTGCAAGTCAGGGTGATATGGGTTTTGGTTCTACCTTTTCGAAACAGATAACTGAGGTTTTCCGGTTGAATTTTAGAGTTAAAAATGCAGATGCAGAACGAGTTACTTCAAAGATACATAATACTTCTAAAAACTTGGGTAAATCATGGGAAAAACGATGTATTCAGATAGCAAATTCAGTTGGTTTTGCAGATATAATTAACGATGATAATAAGTCAACTAATATGAAGTTAAATAGTATCAAATTAGTGCTTAAAGGCAAAGACGAAAATGATTGGTCTAATAAATTATTTGATGACAGAAATTTGCCAAATGGCAATAAACTCCGCACATATCGCAAATATAAGAATCAACTTGTTGCAAGTCAATACACTAGATCAGTAAGAAATAAAAATCATAGAAGAATTTTATCAAATTTTAGGAGCGGTTCTTTACCCTTAGCCGTAGAAACTGGCCGCTACGCCAGGCCACAAATACCTTTAATGGATAGAATATGCCAATTCTGTAATAAAAATTCTATAGAAAATGAATTTCATTTTTTAATTGAATGTGATTTTTATTCAGATATCCGATATGATTTGTTCAACGAGGGACAAAAAGATAATAGTAGTTTTAACATGTTGAATAATGAAGATAAATTTTTATATTTTATGAAAAATGACAAGTTACAACCTATTTTAGCGAATGCAGTTCATAAAATGTTTTATAGAAGAAAATTCATTGGGTAGATTTATCAAATGATGGACTCTTATGATCCTTTATTTTATCTTAAATTTATTATGTACATATTTTAATGTATAGTGTCTCATAAGCCAAATATGGCTGGATGTCAATATTTTATGTTTGTAAATGTTTTATTTACTTGTTTTATATGTTTTGATATATTTGTATTATTGACATGTGACACTTAAATAAACTATTCTGTCTGTCTGTCTGTGAATAGAGTTTTTGCTATTATTTAACGTTACACTACTTTTAACACAACTCTACGCTTCAGTGGTCATCGTGGGGGATTAGGCCGTGGTGTTGAATATATGTTTTCCATCCAAGAGGACACCCTTCAGCTAGGCAAAAACACACCAATATCCATTTTTTTGCACTGTTGCCAATAAGATGTAATATTCTGAAATGGTGTGTAAGGCACATACCCCTTGCACAGGTCAGGGGAGACGGGTAATGAGCTATGTCGGGTTTAAATGGATCAATTATGGCCATTTTTCGATTCGAGTAGTAAAGCTTTAGTGGAAAGTTATCTCATTTAGCAAGGATATCTTTTGTCGATCTCGAATTGTGTGTGAAAGTATGCTTTTTTATCTGGTATTTTCTCTCAAAAAGTACCCGCCCGCAGAAAAAAAAAACGGAATATTTCCTAGCCATGGCCTTACATTGTTCAATACATAACAGAGGCGATCCAACAACAGTTACCTTTTAAAGCTTACCTATCAATTTCTAATCATTTAAAATGTGAAAGGATAATCATAAGACGGACGGACATAAAGACGGAAAGACCAAACACTATACGCTTCGTCTGAAAAGGAAAAATGGACATGAAACTGGCGTACCTATAAGTTTAATGTATTTGACTTTCATTTAAAACGTACCCGTAAGTTAAGTGTCTAAGAGAGAAAACGTATCTGCAAAACTATCTAAAGGGAAGGTAAATTTAAAAGATAACCGTAGCTTGACTACCCGAGAGCAAATTATGTAATCAGTGACCACTTAGGCGTAGAGATGCTGTAAATGTAATATAATGTCAAATATTTACATTCCTACTGCGTTTCCCTTATATAAAGGTACCAAACCAACTGTTGCTTTATTTCTCGATAATAGCAAGAGCCTATCATGTGACTTTAGAAATTACGCGGATTAATTTCTGATAAAATGCCCATTTTATTTATTGCGTTAATACAGATTCAAAACATGTATCCATTATCAAACGACGCCGTCTACCCCCATTGATTTAATGTGTCCAAATCTAGGTCAACCACATGTACACTTCCAAGAAGTGTGACGTAGTAAGTCGATCACGCGTCAGTATACGAAGTTCAAGGACGAACTGCATAGTTGTCTGCAGAAAGATGCCGTGTTTGGATGAGCGAATATTCAGGCATATGTGGATCAAATATTCAGTATTTAGGATGAGGATTTGATTCACTTGTGTCATTATCAACAGTGAATTTATCTTTGCTTCTTATGGATTCATAATATCAGAAAAACTTCGAGTATCAGCGAATCTTTAGCCATGATGTTGAGGTAAGTCATGAAAATACCGAAAGTTTTCGCGTTTTCGACGGCTGTACTCGACTTTTGCATTATTCTAATTACTTCCAGATGAAATAGGGTATTTACAGAAGTTTGTATACAATAAAACCGATTGATTACATATGTCTAAGCAGTTTAACAGTGTGTTAAAAAGAGTTTTCAAAAGTTTTCCCTTCAGTTCTGTGAAATTTCGCCAGTTTAACTCTCCGCCATGTCTGAATTATGTTGGACAAAAGTCACGAATTTTCACGATTCAATTTTCTTCAGTTTTAATTGAAAACTTCAAAATACAGCAATAGGACAAGATTCAGTTTCTCATTTGTCAACAACGTTTCCGTACAGAAGGTACTACTTCGAATCAAGCGAAAAACGTCGAACGTTCGTTTACTCTTACGTCAAATGGCGTTCTCCCTCCGCAATGATATTTCAAATGTAAAGAAACTGGCTGAAAAATTGGCAGAAATAACTTAGTTAACACGTAAAATGTAAATATAAGGATTGTTTTTTCAGCTTTTGCGCTTTATCAGTGTGTATTGGCAGTAGGGAATGGAAACAAAATTCATGCAAAGCACTTCGTGCTTTAAATATTTTGTTTCCATTCCCTACTGCCAATACACACCGATAAAGCGCAAAAGCTGAAAAACAATCCTTAAATAAATGCAACAACTCTAATAGTACTTGCCCTTCTATCGTATTTTTAAACTAGAACCTTGATAAGTTTTTGGGTATGAAATATTAGGATTCTCCCATTAGTATAGCTAGAATAATTTCTTGTAAGACTGAAAAGGCTGGGTCTTTAGGTATTCCTCTACCTTATGTATCAACGTTTCATGATTTAACAGTTGTTTAGAAATAATCAAGAATTATCCGTTTTCTTGAAGGCCGGGTTTTTCAACCGGGTGGACATTAACATACATACCTCAGTGACTTAGGTCCGGTAGGCATGATATACTTGCTTTGATTACAGCGGCGTCAATTCAGGTGATGTTTCTAGAGTCGCAAGCGGTCAATCAAAATTTGAGAGGGGAAAAAGGAATAAATCGGACCAATAAGATTGTTAACTCTGCAGCGGTCAGTGAGGAAATGACAGAAAATTTACGTGTCTTCTTTTATAGTCCCCATCCGGCCTTTTAGAAGATGTAAGTACTTTGGTACAACGCATTTCAAATTTCATTCGGACAGCTGCTCTCTGGAAAAAGAGCTCGGAACCTTTGTTATTTTTATATCTTTATTTTGGGGGTATTATTTTCGAATATAGGTTGTTATATACTTGCTGACAGATATTAATGTATTACTTTATCATTTTTCATATTTACCGAGGTTTTCAGTGTTTTGCAGAAATGGTTTCTGGTCATCTGGAAGTCCTCTAGGCCCTTCATTAAACATACCTTGAATGAGAACGTAAGAATACGACTTTTAATACTTTTGGAATCTAATACGTTCAACTGACTTATCTACAATATTCATTTTTTAGTACAGCGAGTGAAAAAGACTTATGATTATTGGAGAAAAAAATTGATAGATTTCGTTGAAAAATCTTGCTTCCGTCTTTATTCAATTATTTCATTTAGACAATGAAAACTACAGCAGCACTATTTCTTTTCGTTTGTCATTGATAAATACTAGAGCCAAATTGCACCAAGGGAATATACACGTAAAATGGAAACAACTCTCTTGAAAATGGCACGTGTAGACCAAAGGGCTAAAAAACTTAATCAAATTAATTTGCAATAAAATTTACCGGTAGAAACAGGACTCTTCATTATCTACATCGGTTTAAACCGAGGGGTCTCCAAAACAAGTAAGTACAGGTCCACGTAAGGATCAGGCAGTTGAAAAAACTTGAAAGATCTTTTTTCTCTTGAAATGTGTTCAGATCAGCGTCCATATGAAGGGATTTTCCTCATACTTGGATGGTGCAGAAAGTTATAGAGGTTGCAAATGTGGTTGAATTATATAGAGAAATTTTTCCCGCCATTTTTTTTTATTCATAAACCTTTATAAATTGTAAGGTTAATATCTCACTTCACCATCACTACATTGAGAAATGAATATCATATGTTCGATTTGTACCACATATATGTCTCAAAACAGTTTTGCTAAAATTTTCAATGTATCACCCCTGCCTGATTCATGCGTGGACCTATACTTAACATCCAAAGGTGGAATCGATTTATCTCTCAGAGCACGTCATGTTTCAAAATTTTCTCTCTCATCTTTTAGAGCAAAAGAGAAGGTACGGAATTTCATAGATGGCAAGTTAATCCAATCGCAAACAGTTTGCTATATTGAAAAATCGGAGCCCCTCTCCTGGCTTTTTCATTAAAACACGAATATCAGGGATTTAATTTATCTAGCAAGAGTTCATAAAAAATGATTTTCATTGTCGTTGAACTGCTAGTAGATATTATTTGTGAGTTGAAATAAAAACAAAAAGAAAGATTTTCATCATTACTTTCTTTCTCAGGAATACTTTATCTATGATGTTTAAAGGGATTCTAAAATTTGAAGAAATTCAAGAAATTTTAATTCCTTTCAATGCTAGAATTTTTGCATGCATATAATGAGAACCAACAAATTGTATTTTGAATAATTCATACTTCCCAATTGTAGATCTTTTTCAGGATTCTCTGTTTTTAAAACTGAAACAAAATGAAAACACATCATTCTATCTCAAACGATAATATACACAGAGACAAAAGTTAAGCAACAGTGAAATTGTTTTTAATGCTAAAGCCTGGTTTGATGAAAAAAAATATTTGAAAATTATTTATTATAATATAGATCTGACCTTTGACGAAGACAATATTACTTTATTTAAAATAATTGTATTATGCAATTTAGCTAGCTAAGAGGGGATGCTTACTCCTACCGGACACCTGGTCCCACCTCTTGCTTTCTAGGGATCAGTCGATGCTCAATTTCATGCCCTATTGGGAGTGATTACCGGCAGTCATGACTGCCGGTATACTGTAATCAATCGTGACATACTTGCACGGATAAAATAACTCTTGGCAATATTATTGGTGGACAACTACAAAATATGCAAATATTCGTCAAGGTTATTCTGAATCTGTACGTAAGATGCTTCCATCAGGTCGACTGAAGAGTCTGGATGACTTGACAAATGAAAGTCATATCGTATCAGTGCATTTTCTTCCGAAAGATGCATCGAAAAGTCTTTGTATCGATACGTCCTACGACAAATCACAGATCCTCGGAAATTTCCGTAGCTTGAATCGGAAATAAAAACGGAAAAGCCCGGAAATGTGCGATTGGTCTAACAAGAATAAAAATCGTTTATTCCATTTTTTCCTTACTAGAATTTTACAACATATAATGTCAGCTAACTGCCGGCAAGCTTTTTGTAAAAGCTAATACTTGTGTTGAGATTATCTTTAGGATCTTCTTTAATTTATTATAAATCGGGATCGAAATGAGGACGGGTATGATTTAAAACAAGTTAGTAACATAGGTGCTCGTGGCAAAGATAATTTTTTTTTCTGCCTGTGCTTTAACCTACGGTGGTTTCCCGGTCAGCTGTTTCTATGTTTACATCATAGTGTCGATAGACAGAAGAAAGGAGAAAGAAGAAAGGCGCGCAACTTGGGCCGCCATCTTGTTCTCGACTCAGGGGATACACATCGTTTCTTTTTACGCTTACACATCACTTACCTTTATAAATCGGACATTAGCAACCATCTTTTATCAAAATACAGCTTAGAAAAATAACAATTTTAAGCTTTTTTCTAAATTTTCTTTAGGATAACACCTTTGTGACCTCTATTTTCTTGATTTTTGTATTCAACCCTAGCTAGTTCGACCAATATCAATCTTCATGTAAGACAACAACCTGTCAAAATTTCACTTCCGGTTAAGAGATGAATCCATCAAATCGTAGAATTTCTTTCTTTATGTCAAAATTAAAGACCGGATATGCATCCCGTTTAATAAAATTGCGGCATAATTTGGCTGAAAGTCATCATTAACATCGGTGAACATGGAATATAGAGCAATTATGAGCAAAAAATGCCTTTTAACGGAATAATCGGAAATTTAATTTCAAGAGCGATTGAAAGGGGGTAGTTTGATTAAACCTCAACCGGTAGTCGACTGAAAGAATATGATTCTACAAAAGAATTGGTTTTTGATATATTTTACGAAAACTTTTTGATGGTATCATTTAAAGTATAAGGACTACGAAATATAAGGATGTTGCTTAACTTTTGTCTGTGTATAGGATAATAAAAAGATCTGAAATTTGTTAAGATTACCGACAAATCGAGCATCATCTCGCTATAGTAATCTCATTAACCGGTGTTTGGTTTACCCAATGCTTTGTGAATTAAGTTTAAAGTGCTGGCGCCAGTTTTACTAAAGGTCGTAAGTGTAAACTTAGGCGTAAGTTCAGACTTAGGCGTAAGTTACGACATTTTTCATGATTTTTCTGTGTTACTAAATGTCGTAACTTACGACAAACTTAGTTTACGTGTAAATTTTGGCGTAAATCTACGACTGCCCTCGACCACACGTAAGTCTACACGTAAGTCATAAACAGAAAAGAAGGGACTAAATTTTCGGATAAAACTATACAAACACGTAATGGAAGTGAGTTTTCCGAAAGAAAAAGCGTGTATTTGATGTTTTGAATGCTGAAAAATTTAAACTTCCAGCTAAAAATAGCTCATGGTGTGTTTACATAGTGTCATAGCAACGAAGCCGATATGTATGAATGAAACACGTTCGAAAACCATTTCGCTCTTCATATTTAACGTACATAATCTTTTAAAAATATACTCATTTAACTTTTTTTGTTTTTGTTTTTTTTTTTTACATTTCAAATTCTTTTTCATTTTTCTTTGTCTGAAAATATGAATATAAAAAAAAATAAATAAATCAAAGAAAAAATAAATAAAAGAAAAAAAGAAAAAATAAATAATAATGATAATAGTATTATAGGCTTACATGTAAACAATTTGTGTGTGGATGTACACGAAATTGAAGCATACATAATTTCATAAGTTCAAGTTTGCTTCTAACATTTGCGTACACTGTAATTTTCAGAAAGATAATTTCATCGTCAGAACTCACTTGACGTGTCTAGAAAAGAAATGACTATCAAAGAAATGATATGCATGATAACATTAATGATTGAAATATTTGTACATGTACACAAAAAAGTTTAAGTTATTTATAATTTATTCCATAAGTTTACGGTACTCAGGCTAGTATTAACAGTTGGAAACAATTCTAAAATAGGAAGAAAAAATATAACATAATCTATGAAGTATCAATAAAATACGGGTTTCACCAACGGTTTTGTTTGCCTTTTTTCGATTCTTTTCTTTCTTTTTTTTTTCTAAATTGCGGCTTATAGTTTTTTGAAATATGTTTAGAATTATTCTTTACTTTAAATCCCATTCATTTACAGATAACATAATTTTTTTTTCACTTTAATCGCGTTATCGTATATTTCGTTGATTTTATTTTAATTATGATGTCAAGAGTTTTTGTAAGCTTTTAACTTTTGAATTGTGCGTAATAAGCTTTCACATTCCGTGTGGATTCCTTGTGAGAAGACCTTTCCATGAATTGGCACCGGCGACCTTGAACGCGGAGTTTGACATACTTTTAAAGTACTTTTTACCGACTTGTTCGTTGAAACATGCTTAGTATGTTAATTCAGAAATAAGAAAGTAGGGCATGATCGTGTATGGACATATAAGGGGGGGGGGGGGGGGGTTAAGCTTGAAATAATAACTACAAAAATCATCTCAATTAAAAAGACGAATCCCCGGCCGTGCAAATGACATTTCCCATGACAAATATAGAATTTTTCATTTGGCTAGATAAATAAATAAATCGTGACAGCGCCATCCGCGCATCATGTGTAACATGCACATACTATAAGATAAGAGGGACGAACACGGTGATCTGTACGGATATTGTGAAAAAATTCAAAATGGTTCTGACATTCCAAATCCCAAGAAATAAATAGTCTTGTATTTGTATCCGATACAGTTTCATTGGCGGATTTGGAGCATTAATTGACTGACAAAGATTATCTGAACGTAAATTGGAATTAAATAAACAACGTCAACGAGCACCTGTGAGGGGTGTGAGAGCCCCCCCCCCCCCTCCCACTAAATTTGCCAAAGTAAGGGGTAAAGTACTAAAATTTGATTATTCTGACAACCACTTTTCAACCAAAATTGTCCAAAAGGGCGACATTATTGTTATTTCTTATGCGACATAACCCGATGAGTTTAGGTACCAAAAAGTGCTAAAACAATTAAAATTGTGTCGGGGCGATCATCCCCCTGAACCTCCTCACTCAGACCTCTCATCTAGCTGTATTTGGTTTGGGGCACGCTCCCTTACCTGGATCCGCCCCTGAATTTATACATCAATTTAATTGATCAAAGGTAAATGAAAGAATTATTCAAAATTTTAAGCTATTTCTGATGTAAATCTGTCGTTCTCTTGTGGATTTGTTCCGCTGGGTCAGTGCAGGGTGGTCATGCTGGAGATACTTTTATTTTTATTCCTATGTGCGTGTATAATATGATTTTTTATCAATCGCTTCGGGGGGGGGGGGGTAGGTATCGAAACGACGAGTTCATGTGTAACAGCAATACAATAATATGGAAAGGCCAAATTCTTCAGTTTTCCGTCAGATTCATCAGTTTTTCCCCTTTTCTTCTTGCAAACGTTCTTTTCTTTTTTTTTGTTTTTGTTTTTGTTTTTTTTTTTTTTTTTGCATATCTTTAGATTGATTAATTCATGCAGTATCTAACAAATTATACCCCTATTTTGTGTGTATAATAGTATTCTCTTCCTCAATAGTTCGTTGGGGGGAGGGGTGCATGTATAACGGCACGAATATACGGCAAAATGTGGTACTGCAAAATTCTTTAAAGTTTTCCGTCAGATTCATAAGCTTTCCATCTTTTATTACCGCAAACGTTAAGTTTTCTTCATTTTTTCAAAACATGAAATCAATCAAAACGCGATTTTTCCCAGGATTATTCATCGTTGTCAAGGATTTTTCAGTCTTCAACCAAAAGAGTTCCACACGTAAGTTATGCGTAAGTCTACGCTTAAGTTTACGTCTACGTGCAAAGTTACGACCTTTCGTAAGACGCAACTACGCAAACGTAAAAAATTGTCGTAACTTGATTCACGCCTAAGTTTACGCAAAAATTTACGACCTTTAGTAAAACTGGCGCCTGGTTTTTTTTTATCTTGGGCTCATTAAATTGTCTTTGTGTGGTTTCTCAATATTTGTAATTAGGGTTTTGTGTTTGACCCACTTAGTGATACGTTGATAAATCTCGAATAACATTAATCAGACCCTGAACAAATACATGATAAAAAATCGTCATGGCAAAGAATGTATACTAAATTATTTTATTTTAAAAGAAGAGATATGCTTATTAGGGTAATCCGTCTGACTATATTTGTAAATTGTCATTGAGAGAATGTTAAGAACGAAAATTTTACAAACCTTTTCGTTTCCTTTTAAAACGTAGCATTAGGAAAACTGTCACGATTATTACTAGTAGTAATACTATGACTATGGGGACAACTACATGTACGTAGTCGTCATCATCATTAGTTGACATTAAATCCTTCCTTATTAAGTTTTGCGTTGATGATATAGCTTGTATAGTAGTAACTGACTCAGAGCTACTCGCTTGTCCTACTGTTAATCTGAAAATAGTCAAAATGAAATAAAATTGAAATATTTACAGTTGTCAGATGTATTTCCAAAATTGCATGATTCTCATGCCACCTGATCTCACTTTGGCATGTTGTTCTTTCCGGAGTCCACAATTGCTCCAGTGGAAATTTTAATGATTTTGCCTTACCTTCACGACTTTGATGCTGAATATGTACGTGGTACTTCTTTGATGTTTATTTGAATTAATTGTTATATCTGCAATCTTAAGAAAGACATTTCACTTATTTTATTGGGTTTCTATTTTGTACCATTCGTCCATGGTGGACTAAATTTCATGGGTTTACTTCTTATCATATTTAGTCATTGGAAATCACGTGCCTTTTTCATCAATATGTAAACATCATTCATTCATTCATTCATTCATTCATTCATTCATTCATTCATTCATTACTTAATATATACATTGCAAAAAATGAAGACATATACCCTTGCTGATGGTTCGGTGGTGAAATACAGCTTTTATCTGAAACACAAAATTAAAAGAGTTATTTTCGCAAAAGCATTGAAACCCTGAACCTACATGCGTTTTGTTCTTTGTTCTTTGCTTTTTTGTGTTTTGTTCTCTGCTTTTTGCGTTTTGATCATTGCTTTTTGCGCTTTGTTGTCTGCTTTTTTGTGTGTTCTCATTGCTTTATGTGGAATATCATCCCCAATGACAGCAAGACTATACGGCATCGAGATACGACCAATCAGTTTTGTTGTCTACTTATGAAATATCAAACGACACAATGAAGGGAAAGAATGCTCTTTCTTTTTTATGTTTTGTTTTTTGCTCTTTTCTTTTTGCTCGTTGGTTTTGTATTTTGCCCTTCGCGTTTTGATCTTTTCGATTTGCGCTAAGCACAACTTTCATTTTACATTAAAAGACAACGTCTTTCACAGTGGATAGTACAGCAGACGTGGTTATCTAAATTATCAGTACCATAAAACATACGACTTAATCAAATGTCTACATTTGACAAAAATTATGTTCCTCCTCCTTGTAAGGAGATGACATAAGAAGCAAATCACAAAGAGCAAAAAGTAATTAGCAGAATGCGAAATCAAATAGCAAAGAGCAATGAGGTATTATTGTTCTTATTGCATTTGGTCTCAGTTTTCAATGAATTGGAAATTAAATGTAATTAAAAAACAGTTGATAATTGGTAGTGCTGTATATTGAAGAGTATCGATACTTTGAGATTTTCAATACGTATCGATACACAAATGCTGAGTATCGATACTTTCAATACATTTGATAAGAAACTAAAATCCTAAACTTTTAATTCGTTTTGGCCTTATTTTTCGGTTGGTCGTTTCTTCAAACGCATTTGAAAATATCTGTTTTTCTGTAGCATCATATCCCAGTCATTTTGCTATGTCTTTCGGTATATTTAGGACATAATTTTCACAGATTCTGGTCATATTACATTGTTTAGATTGAGGATTACTAACGAGGGTTTATTACCCAAAACGTGCATGTCTGGTCCATGCTATAAATTTATCTGCTCTAAAAAGATCCTAATGAATTTGAAGACATTAAACAATATATATATTTTTCTTAATCTTCTCTGATCACATCAACGTTCAGACAGAGTTCAAATAAAGTTTCTATCGTAATAAAATATCGATATATCGATTTGCGAATGTGACGTCACGTCCAAATTTTGAACTTTGGAAGAGTTTGCCAACGTAAGAATACTTTTGACACTGTAATTCGCTGTGTTTGCGATGTTCGTGCAAAAATAGGGTGTCTTATATTTAGAGAAATTAAAATAAATATAAGAAATGGCTGTCTTAGTTTTGGCGTTGATGGGTGTATCATTCGCGATTCACGAAATTTGCACGTGACCAGTCACCAAAAAGAATTCTTTGGTAGACAATTTACACTTTCTATACCTGTTATTTTCATCTTTTTATTCCTTTTTGTCTCACTTCGGAATGCTGTTCATTCCGGGGTTTGCAACCGTTCCTATAGGAATCCTCACGATTTGGCCTTGCCTTCTCGACTTTGAGACTGAATAACTGTTAGGTACTTCTTTGATGTTTATTGCTTTTGAAATAATGGAAAACCTCAATTTGTTGTTTATTTTTGTTCTGTTTTACTGTAAATTGGTTTTTACTCGTCAGGTACCAATTTTCGTCATTTTCGTCAGTGCCTCCCTTGACGAAATTACGTATCAACGAATATAAATACTCTTGACAAAATATAGTGTAGAAAGGAAAAATTGAATCTTAAGAGTTTAAAATCAACAGGCAAATGATAAATCATTAAAAACTGAATACGCACAAGAAGTCACATATAAGTTACTTCTAATTACTAATTGATGTGTTTTCACAACAAGCTAGGTGGTATACATGTCTCTAATTGTTTGTTTACAAATAATTGTTAAACAATGAAAACAAACGCATACGGCCTATACCTGAATATTAAGTTGGAATTTAAACAGACGAATTTATATTTTAGGGACCCTTGGATGACGAATTTACGTACTGACGAAATGGTCATTTTGAACGAATTGACGAAAATTGGTACTGACGAAAATAAAGCAATTTACAGTATTAAGTTTTCATTGATTAAAATATAAAAAATCAATTAATTGATTCATTATTATGATTTATTTGACAGATGTGTAAAGATGCGTATTGTATTGAGAATATTGAGTATTGAAGTAAAATGTGTTGTATTGTGTTGAAAAAATATATTTCAATATACAGCACTAATAAGAGGACAGACATACATATGGCTGACAAAAAACGTTACTCTTCTATGTATCTTGTATTATTTTTGGGGACCCGTCATTATATACATGTAACCATATTTGAATGACTTAAAGAAGATCGATCTTCACGATAATCTCAACATCACTCAAAATAGAGCACAAAAGTGAGCATCGACGGACCCCTAGCAAGCTAGTGTTGGGACCTGGTGCCCTGGAGGAGTAAGCATCCCCTGTTGGCTAGCTGACCCGCCGTCGATGTTTATGCACGAAAAGGAAAACAATATGTAAAATACATGAAATACAGGTCAGAGTTGCTCTTTTCTTAATATTATCATACCCATACAGCTAGGATAAATTAATTTTATATTGGACTCGAGCTTCCCTCTCGTCCAATATCAAATCTTCTTATCTCGTGGATAACCTATAAAGAGTATAGAATGAGAATAAGATTTAAAATAATTCAATTTTTTCTGTATAGTCATTTTGATACTCTGGCCTACTAATAAACAACAAAGAAGTACCTAATACAGTTATTCAGTCTCAAAGTCGAGAATGCAAGGCCAAATCGTGATAATTCCCATCGGAACGGCTGCGAACCTCGGAATGAATAACATTCCGAAGTGAGACCAGGTGCAACACCCGTCGCAACATTTTCATGGAAAGTTTGCAATTTTGGAATTGTCTCGATGTATATTTCGATGTACAGATCAGGTAAGCATGTCTTAGTTGGTGATGATGACAGCCATTCAATCACAATCCAGAATGTCACTTATCATTCTGGAAAGGGGGATCTGATATGCTTTTACTTAATACTTTTTCAAGCTTTTCGCTTGTTATATTACTCACATGTATAAATTTGGCTTATATAATAAGTTTCGCCTTTGGGACAGTCATCCACATCTGGAGGACACGGGCGGAACTTTGCAGCAAGTACAGGAAACTTGTGGCTGGAATCACATTCTGACACATATGGACATCCTTCTGTAATTTAAACTCAATTTTTTTCATCTAAACTTAACATTTTAATTTTTTCCTAGCATCAGTATTTTCAGAAGGTTACACTACAAACAAATAATGCATTCACACGACAAATTATAATACGTATTATATTTCGATACAGTTGCAATAGCCGTCATGAATTTCCAACAGGAAATGGAAGAATTCATGGCAAAATAAATTATCTCTAAACCTCTATTTGATGCTGATTACTTACCCATTATGATGTTACGGTCAGGATTATGCATATTCATAATAAAATCATTGTAAGTTTCAATTGACAGCATCAAAAATATTTCTTGAAGTACCGTTAAAGCATTTCGAGTCAATCTATTTCTTTTGCTCTGAAAATTTACTAAAATTTCTTTTTATTCGTATATAATATATAGTCACAACAAAAAACCCACAGGTACTACTCAAGGAATTCCAGCAATTTTACTATACACCGTGTAAACCAATCGAACTTAATTTTAATGAATTTTTTCAACATCTACCCCGTCAGTTTGTTTCTATGGCGCACTTTTTAACGCTTTTGTTTTGCCTGAGAGTTTAGACGGCAGTGCTTTCATTGCAATTTGTGTTCTTGATGGAAATCTGTCCCACCTTCTAAATGACCTCTATTATTGTATTCAAATGTCATTCAATCTATTAAACTCCTTCACCCTTTTCAATATCACGGCGAAAAAAATTAAAGAATAGTATAGAAGCATTCAATTATTCGTTGTAGATCTAAATAAAAAAGTCCTTGGATACATTACCTCTTCTTATTTGATATTTCGGAAAACATCCTTCCACCAGGTCGTTGTCTCTATTTTTCATGCAAACATAATAAGTGTCCTTAACACAATTCATTTCCTGGCTTCTATTGCCCCAGGTAACTGATAATGGACACGAACTTATTCTCTTGACACATGAACCATCATTAACAGCGAAACAAAGTTGAAAGGCGCACAATATTACTGTAGCACCGACTGTAGTTTTGGACTTTTTGGCAAACATCATCTTAATATTGGTTACTAGAAAAAAAAAAAGAACACAAGGGGTAAGTTAATCCGCGCAGAGCTTACTTCCAAAAGGATCCAGATCCCAGTTATTTTTCAAGTACTTTCTTACCAAAAAAAGGAGAAAAATTCTAAAATCTCGCCAGCTCAAACACATTTGACACTACTTTCAAATGATTAGAAATTTTATTTGAATCACAAAAATGCCTTTAAGATTCAAAGTACGCAACTTTTTAAATATCTTTTCAAAGTCATGCACCTCGTTCCGTGCCGGAATTATTCGAATTTTATTGTTCTGAGACCAATTTTCACACGTATTCTTCCACACATGTAGATGTCTTACACATAAACTATATTCAGAATTTTGTTCCATATATCTAGTAAACTTTGACGGGGAGACAGCTCGAGATAAACATTATGTGTATTTTCCACAAATTGTTGAAAAACAAATAAGAAAATAATTGGAACTATTTGACAGGACAATGCCCTAGATATGTATTAATTGGGATCTTTATCCAAAACAAGAAAATCGCGATATTTCATCTATGCTTGCATATCCTTAAAAAATCTTTTTCACAGTATTTGATCATAAATTTAGATATTCTATCACAAAAGTTATGTGATCACCAGTGCTAACATATCTTAATTGAACCAGAAATCCATTTCAATCTATATAATATTTCTAGATACTAGATATCAAAAGTTTCGAAAAAATACTAGATATATTAAATGTTACACGTCTTCAATTTTATAACATCATATAAAAACGGATTTTGCAGCATGGACCAGACATGTCCGTTTCGGGTACTTAATTTTCATACAATTTTAGGACATAATTTTCACAGATTTTGGTCATATTACATTGTTTAGATTGAGAATCACTGGCGAGGGCTTATTACCCGAAACGTGCATGTCTGGTCCATGCTGCAAATTTATCTGCTCTGAAATGATGCTAATGAATTTGAAGACGTTAACCACTTAAACCTTATCAGTGATCCTCAATCCAAGAAATGAAATATGACCAAAGACTGCCAAAGTTATGTCCAAAAATACTGAAAGATGCGACAGGATGGTTGGGATATGATGCTACCAGATCCTTTTTTTTTTCAGAAATTTGTGAACAGATATGTTTTGATGCGTTGGAAGAAATGTTGACAAAATCACGAGTTTTCTATTTCTGAAGTGAGCAGCACGGACAGTAGTGTCTTTCGCCAAAAACCTTATACATGGCAAAAGTCAATAAATAAGATTTGAATATTTTCATATACTCATTTTAATTGTTTAAACTTCAAATGAGTTAAAGAAGATCCTGGCGATAATCTCAACAGCACTCACAATACAGCACAAAATTAAGCATTGACGGACCCCTAGCAAGCCAGAGGTGGGACTATGTGCCTGGGAGGAGAGGCATCCCCTGTTGGCTAGCCGCACCCGCCGTCGATGTTTAAGCACGAAAATGAAAACAATATATAAAATTCTACTTTTGCTTGTGATCTCTCTCTCTCTCTTTCCCCCTCTCTCTCTCTCTCTTTCCCTCTCTCTCTCTCTTTATTATATTTATGATAAAGAGTACATTCAGAATGTTCTGCTTACACGTCAGACCTTTTTGTGAGCCATTGGAGAAAAAATAAGCTTTTAAAAATTCGTATCACTTAATGTATCTTACCTAATAATTTTTGATGAATGAAACAAAAGCATGCATATAACAAGATACAATCAATTAAGAAATTATAAGTCGTTTCCTGGTTTATTATCATCTCATCATCTCAAGTAATACAATGGTATTGAGAAGAATGCTTTTCATTGATATAATATACATGTAGCTAAGTTCGATCAATTTCGGTTGGTCGTTTCTATAGAGGCATTCTAAAATGTTTACAAAATGTTCTCAAATTTCTGAAACCTGGGTCTTGTAGGATCATGTCCCAGACATTTTGCCATGTCTTTCGGTATATTTTAGACAAAATTTTCACAGATTTTGACCATGTTTCATCGTCTGGTTTGAGGATCACTGACGAGGGTCAAATACCCGAAACGTGTATGTCTGGTCCATGCTGATTTATCTGCTTTTATATGATGCTAATAAATTTGAAGACGTTTATCAATGTGACAGAAACAGTGTGTAAATCTTTTTGATAATTACAAGTAATGAATATCAATATAAAGTAATAATAATAAAATGGTGTTTTTCACAAATTACAAAAATAAATTTGTCTGAAAATCACTTTGGCTTGATGAACCATTGTTGAGGATTTACTCTCCAAGACATGTGCTTGGTTAACTTCGAAATATTGTTGAATAAGGTAACGATTTCTTACCACCTCTAGCTTGCTAGGGGTCCGTCGATGTTTATTTTTGTGCTCTATTGTGAGTGCTATTGAGATTATCGTCAGGATCTTCTTTAACTCATTTGTGTCACACTTATGCCCTTTGCCATGTGGAGCTGCTCGTAAAAATGTTCCCCGCGAGGGGTTTGACAGTAAGTGTTTTGAATATACTTCCCTGACATTGTCGCCATAGCACTTTGTATATAGACATAAAGCCAGACACTGCATGAATTTTATATATTTTTATTTCCATGCTTCATTAACATCGACGGCGGGTGCGGCTAGCCAACAGGGGATGCTTACTCCTCCTGGGCACCTGGTCCCACCTCTAGCTTGCTAGGGGTCCGTCGATGTTTATTTTTGTGCTCTATTGTGAGTGCTGTTGAGATTATCGTCAGGATCTTCTTTAACTCATTATATTTTCTTGTTAATATATACAAATGTGTCAACTCTCCTTATGATACCACTTTGTTCTTAAAATTAAATTTTATGATTAAGTCTTTGCATTTTACAATGTATCACGCTTTCCGATTATGTGATGATACTAAGGGTTATGTAAAAGGTTCTAACTCGGCAACTACCGAAAAATTGAATTTGGAACTAGGATGCTCAATGATTAAATTCCTTTTCACTGATATACATGTATTTCGATAGCTAGATTCCTATCAAATTTTTGGGCCAAATGTGAAGCCAGAGTCTCCATTCACAAGCGAATCTACATACCCTTGACGATATACATAATAAAAACGATTTGGTATTCTAAACTGATTCATCGCCTTATACATGTACAGCAATCCGTCTGTGGTAACAATATACATGCATATGAAATATTAGAGCAGTTGCATTTATTTAACGTTACAATACCATTACGGTAGTTAGGAATTACATACTTTTGTTCTCGGATAGTGCAACTACAGTTATATCCTAAATCTAACCTGTTCTGGCAAATGCTATTATCGCCTTCCTTTTTTACAAACAATGGTACATAATACATGATATTTTTGTGTCTGCCTGTCCGTCCGCGTCATAGTCAACCTTTCATATAATTGAAAAAAGTTCTTTTTATATTTGGTTTTTTTTTTTGCGTGACAGAACAGTTTTAAAGACAACTGTAGTTGGATCAACTCAGGACAAGATAATCTATTGTAAAATATAAGACCATGGCTGTGAAATATTCTGTTTTAAACGGAGGTGTAAATTCTGAGAGAAAACACATAGCACACACAGTCAGCGTATAGGCTGATACAGTTTCCTTACAAACCTCAAAAACTTGGATTTTGTTTTGTTTTCGCCTGGCTGGATGATGCCATTTAAGAATCTCCATTCTATATAGAATCTATGGAGAGAGGAAGGAGGTATGACCCGGTTAATGTTTTATGAATAAAGTATATAATGGCCTTGATATTTGACCTTAATCCTATGGAATAATTCCGTGAAATCCATGGAGAGTTGGAGAAGTGATGGTTCGGATATGCCTTGTTCACAGGAGCATTGATAGATAAACACTTGGGTAGTTCCTCTTTTTTTGTTTGCGGGAGATGGGGGTACGTGATTCGTTCTTGCGTGTTTCTTCAATAGGTCGAGAAGAATTATTAAATGGGGTTTGGCATACCACGTAAATATTGACATATATGTTTATTGAGTAAAGTAATCTCCAAACATCCATGGATAGGATCGCAGGTACATGGATGGAGCTTGAATCAACCATAGAGCGTATAGAAATATCCCAAACTCATTTGGGGGACATTTCAAAGATAGCTATATAAATTGTAATGTTTTCATAAATAATATTTTGTCTTCATGTCTAATCAAATACCAGTTATATTATGAAATGCACTAAATTATGATTCCATATTTGTATTATTAAGAAGTTTACTTAAAAAGAAAGTCAAACGCACTACAGTATTTTTACAATCACGAAAATGAAAACGAAAGTACAATGTATCCTTCAAATTCGGTAGAACACAATTTACCTTTTCTTCACATCCTTAAGCTTCTCTTATAAAAGAATTCAAACTTACTTGAATATGACAATAAAGCTCGAGGTTTGCAGATGGCGGTTTCATTCAAAAGAAAATCCCCTATGTGTATAAAAAGCCGATACTATCTTACGTAAACAATGTAAAGTGCGTACATGAGGAATAAGTTTAGAATATGTGAACTTTAAATAATGTGGTATTTTAATTCATTCATGCTGGGTCTCATGCTGGATATCATATTATTCAAGAGTATTTTAGCGTTTTCACGATGTGAAATTTAGATAAGATTCTTTAGCACTTAAACTGTTTTAAAAAGCTAAGTAACAAAAGCGTAGGTCTGAAAAATAACGGCAAATTTCGATTGAGATTTGCAATGAACGCCAGAGAAGTACTTAAAGGATGGATTTTACTTAGTTTTCATATACTTACATTGTCTTTTTTACACTGGATAAAATTGTGTATTCCAGTGTTTGTGTGTTTATTTGTTTACAGGTAACAGATAACGTTTCATATTGCATAATTTGCCTACATATTACTCTGACGGTATCTTTTTTTCTAAATTATGCGTTACTTTCTTTTGTTGACATTATGAGTGAGGATAACCACGCCATTTGCTAAAAACAGATGGCCGTCCAAAGTTGGCATCGGGTGCACATTGGTCTCCTTCCTTTTATGTGTTGTCATCAATGTTTAATGTTTCTGTACGTCTGTTACGATTGTTTTGTATGATGTTTTAGTGAATATTGTTGTGTCTTTTTGCGATTTGGAGTTTGTTTGATGTCATTAATGTGTCACTTTCTTGCGGGTTTGTTTCGCTGGTTGAGTGAAGGATGGTCATGCTGGAGATCATTTCCCTTTCCTTCTTACCTAAATTTCCGCTAATAATTTCAAATTTTAATTTCACGCAATAATCAAGGATACATTGAATCTTTTGAAATCAAAAGGAAGGAAATTGTTGGAGATCATTCCCTTTTCTTTATCTTTGTTCCTTGGTAGTTAGTTCAGTGCACAATAGGACAATTCCAACAAATATGTCTCATCAGTCATACTCGTAGCCGTAATAGAATGAATATATACTATCGGTATGTGTAGCCTTATGACCTCTCCCCAACAATTATTATGCAAATTAAGTATTTTGATCTTTAATTGATTTCTATTTATTTTGTTTATGGGATATTTCCAATCGTTTAGGAGAAGGTAACTCTAATTTCAAACGTTAACTTTACGATCACGTGCTAAATTGATGTAATAGAAATGATTATCTTTCCCGCCGGTATGTAACCCGACGTCTGTCAATACGAGGTGTTCTTAGGTTACTTGACAGCAACAGAAGCTATGATGGTTCGCCTGTCACAGGTCTGGGTGCAATAGACGAAATGACGAGGATTTTTTCTAACTATAGGCAACTTTGTTTATACGTCTGAATTCCGATTTAGTCATGAATTTCGATGGCGATTTCCATGTGATTGTGAAATGTTCCATGCTCCCAATGCGCATGATTTTGTATGTTACTTTCTTTTGTTGATAAACCGTAAAATTATATCAGGACTTTTATTTCGAGTTACAAAAGTGACCAAGAGAAAATTCAAACACGGATTTCATAATTTGTAGGCTAGCTGAGAGGCTTACACATGTATAAAGAACGAAATTCTAACCATGACCTAAAATGTATGCCTAAGAACCAGCTAAGGACGGAGGTATGCCTTCAGTTTTATCAAAATACACAAAGTTTAACTTTTAGGTACGTTTAAGTGCAAAAACGCACTGATCCTAGATGAACGATATCCTTTGGGACTACATGTAACAGTCCTACGGCAGACATACCATCTTATTGCTTTTAAAACCCATCACTATTGAAAGTATATGTTCTTTGATAACATTTACATCACTTGCAGAACTGAGAAACTAAACGTATTAGGGATACAATAACAATAACGCTGAAAAGATGGTCGTTTTATGACATTATTTATTACCATATCTGGTGTATCCTTCAATATATTGCTCCTTTCTTATCTGTTTTATTCAACTCCCCTTAAAGTCTGTGGTCCCGAAAATTGCCGAATTCATGCGGCTTCGGTATTCATCTTTTTATTTACAAAACGAACCGGAAGTATAGTATCATACAACCATAAATCCTTATCTCCCCAGGCACCTGAACACCTTTCATAAACTTGACAATGTGCTTCTTCACAGAGTGGTGTAAGCTGCACATAAAGAAAAAAAATCCAGGATCAACACTCAACAGTAGTACATGTGCTAAGAATCACACATGTATATGCTATGCAAAGACAAGATCAGACACGTATAACAATACATAAAAAGATGGATTCGAATTGACATCAGTAGCCGAGTTTGAACGGATATCAGCTTTTTTTTTAAATTTAATATCGCGATAATATTTTGATTGAGGAGAGTCTTTTAATCCACGTTCAGATATTGGACATGGCAGCCCTGCATCCGGCCTTCTCAAACAATTGTTTAGTTGCACTTTGTTAGCAATCGTTGTGTGTAAATTATTAAAAAAACACATTCACATCGGTGATCTCTGAAGAGTATTTCGGTCATTACTCACTAGTGTCACGAAACAGTAGTTTGCTTTTAAAGCAAAAGGTAAACCCCCCCCCCTCACCTCTTATTTGGGCACTGCTCACGACTGTAAAGAGACGGAAATTTGGGATAGCTGATATGGATTCTAGGCAATCCGGAAGCAAATTTTCGGCATTATGGGGCTCTATTTTTACATTTTTTTCAAATATTTTTTCTTTAAACAAATTCATTTTAAACCTTTATCGTTCAAAGTAAGAAGATCTGAATATTTGTCCCAGATTTGAAGCTAAACTTTGTTGATGATATTGTGTATCTTGATTCAGAATTTCCGGAGACCAACATTGTATAAAGAACAATATTCTCTCTCTCTCGTCTTTTTTTCGAAAACGACGTGGACGTTTATTGCGTACTGATGTAGGCATGACCACGCCCATGTATAAACAAACGGGAGGCACGGTGACCCCCCCCTTCCTCGGTCTATTTATGCGTACCTGCTTTTATTTGACAGTGAGAAAAAAAATCACAAACGAGAATCAATCCACAATCAATTTATGATATTACAAGAAAGAAAATAAGATAAGATAATAAGATATGTTGTAAAATAAATACAAGCATGCGATTCAACAGTTTTCTTATCGTTTTAAAACCTTTTCCCTTACTTAAAATGCATTTTAAATTGATCAAAATGATAGTTTCATCGTTGGATGGGATCATTATTGACTAGATTTACGAATATCCGATATAAATAGTAAACAAAACAACTTTTTCACTTGACCAATCAGAATGACGGATACAAAGCATTCGTGAGAACAGTTAAATTGCCGTGCGCATTGGCCTGGCAAATTCCAAGGTGGAAAAAAGTTGAGTGTAATAACAACGATTGGGTATCCTAAACGTGGTCTTATGAAATATTAGAGCATTTACATTCATTTAACTTTACGATACTATTACGGTGGTTAGGGATTACATAATTTTGTTCTCGGAAAGTTCAACTACAGTTATATTCTAAATCTGACCTGTCCTGACAAAAACTATGTCCCCTTCCTTCTTAACAAACAATGGTACATTAAACGTTAGATTTTTTGTGTCTGCCTGCTCGTCCGCCTCACAGTCACACTTTCTTATAATAAATGGGAAAAAGTTTTTTTTAGATTTGTTTATCTTTTGCGTGACAGATCAGCTTTTAAGACAACTGTAGTCGGATCAACTCGGACAAGATTATCTTTTGTATAATAATTATATAATAAATATTACGGAGAGGTAAGCTCTTGAGAGAAAACACATAGCACGCACACACACACATGCACCTTCTCTCTCTCTCTCTCTCTCTCTCTCTCTCTCTCTCTCTCTCTCTCTCTCTCTCTCTCTCTCTCTTTTTTTCTCTCTCTCGCATAGAAGTATCCGAAAATATGTTTGTCTACGGTTTTATTTACTCGAATTCGAAATACTTCTCAAATGGATAAAAATAGCCCGATCTAGCATTTAAAGCTCGTTTACCCGATCTGTACATGGGACATAAATGTGCCTTAAACACTTTGTTAGAATAGCATAAACTATAAACTAGTACAGCTGCTTACAACGACACAAACATTTTTATGTTGGTTTGTTTTCGCCTGGCTGGAGAATGCCAATATCAATTATGCGGAAGGGTTCCAACTCTATACAATCTTGAAGAAAATTTCAAACCATTTTTCATGCACCAGACACGTATTTCGAATATTAAATTCTCATCAGTGATGCTTCCGGCCAAAGTTCTTTTCATAAGCAGCCCAAGTTGATTTCTCTAGCGTCCTCTGGTGTTATTTTTGCTTTATAGAAAGTGTGCGGCTCCAAATTTCCTGTAGGGTCGATTCAGTAGCATGTCCAAATAAATCTGTATTCAAAATAGCATTGGAGGGATGGTGCTAAGATGTTAACCTCCTTTTATTTCGATGATATTTTATGGTGAAATGGCAAGTTTCCGAAATAGCAAAAATATATATATATAATGTCACATAGATAATGAGCCAAAACAAGGCTTCTTTCAGGCGTCAGAGCTGGAGAGAAGTAATATACACTTGACAAACATCAAGTCACGGGAAACGATTTGAACTGATCCAATCTAATGAGTGTTTATATTAATAATGCGGAAGGGTTCCAACTCTGCACCTTCTTGAAGAAAATTTCAAACCAATTTTCATGCACCAGACACGTGTCTCGAATATTAAATCATCATCACTGATGCTTTAAGCCAAAGTGCCTTTCATAAGCAGCCCAAATTAATTTCACTAGCGCCCAAGTACCGTAACCTTATTCTTAAACACAGTTATCATTAAAGCGTTGAGCAATGGGAAAAGTTTCGTAACGTAAAATCAATGCAATTGATCCGTAATGACATTGAATATTTTGAACCCGGGTAATTTACGCTTGACAATATACATTGTGACCTCGACCCTTAACCTGAATTTTGTTTCAGTTCAAGACAAATAAATAAGTGCTAACCAACATTATCGATTCCCATGCAGAGGGGAAGGAGCTATGCTTTTATCTGATACCTTGATATTTGGCATACGTCAATGGGCATGAAAAATCCGTTAGGTCTAAAGAATATTTCAGAATAATGTTACTGAAATCCGTGCAAAGAGTAATGATCGGGTTACGTCCTGTATAAAGCCCCGATTACACTATCAAAGTTTTCTTGTACAAGAAACTTGGTCAATGTTTTTGACGCAAACTTTGATAGTGTAAACGATCCAAGAAAACTTTGATCAAAGTTCGTCAGAGAACTTGGATGGACTTTGACGGATTGATAGAACTTGATCCTATTTTTCTCGAAACTTTGACGGACTTTAACGGGAATCGACCAATCAGAATAGAGATTCAAAACGGCGCCTCTGGATGTATTTGGATATAGAAGAAAGACATAGAAGCAATATTTAGAAAGTTAAAAGTAAAGAATATTAGTGACAAAGATAAACGAAGCGATTTAGTGAATTCCATCTGCGATTTTTGCTAGATATATTGAACACGTGACTGTCCATATTGTGTAATAACTCCACTGAACAACCACAAACATAAACTTTAAAGTTGGCATTAAAGATATTCACTATATTTACAGGATCCATCTTTGATTGAGTGTATATTTACTGTATTTTCTTGTACAAGTCACTCAAGAACCTAGATTGACCAAGAAAACTTTGATAGTTTAAATAAAGTCTTTCGTTACCTTGACCTTTGACATATTTGAATTGTGCACTGTCAGGACACCCTTTGCTCATTAGTAACAACTATGTGAAATCCTAACAGTATATTGAGAGGGGAAGAAGGTATGACCCGTTTAATGTTTTATGAATAAAGTATATAATGACCTTGGCATTTGGCCTTTATTCTATGGAATAATTCTGTGCAATCCGTGGAGAGGTGGAGAAGTGATGACACGGACATGCTTTGTGGACAGGAGCATTAAGATTTACAATAAGGGTAACTTTTTGTTTGTTTGCTGGAGATAGGGGGTTGTCGTTCATGCATGGTTTTTCAATGATTAAATGGGGTTTGGCATGCCACGCAAACATTGACATATATATTTAGGGAGTAATGTCCTCTCTAAATGTTCAATGAATGGATCGCTGGTACATGGATTAAGGTTGAATAAACTATATGACATATGAATATCCCAAACTCTTTTGGGGAAGACAATTCAAAGATAGCTATAAAGATTGTAATTTTCATACTATTTTGTCATCATGTCTTATCAAATGAGGGGGTGGACAGGGTGAAAGGGAGGCGGGAGGAAGGGGAAGGGAGGAGGGAGAAAGGGGGGAAGGAGGGAGGGAAGGGGGGAAATGGGAGGGAGGGGGAGAAGGGGGCGGGAAGAGGGAGGAAGGGGGCGGGAGGTAGGGAAGGGTGAAAAGGAGGGGGAGGGGGGAGGTAAGGGGATGGGAGAGATGTACCCCCCTGCCCCCCTCCATTAAATACCAGCTATGAAATGCGCTAAATTGTGATTCCAGATTTGTATTACAAAGATTTTTAAATGAAGAGAAACGTACAACAGTGCATACTTCTTTAATCAAGAAAATGAAAATGAAAGTACAATGTACAATTATAATCAATCTTACAAATGTGGCAGAAGACAATTTACCTTTTCTCACATTTTTCTCTTATCAAAAAGTAAAACTTACTTGAAAAAATATGAAAAAGCTCGAGGTTTGCAGATGACAGTCTCATTCAATAAAAAAATTCCCCATGTGTATAAATAGCTGATATACTATCTCACGTAAACAATCTAAAGGTGCGAATCAGTTCAGAATACGTTAACTTTAAATACTGTAGAAGGTATTTTGATAAATGTTGCACAATATACATTAAATGTATACATGGTACATGTATATCAGTAAATGGTTACTACAATTTCTTATATTGAAAGCTAAAGAATCAGAAAAAAAGGTGTACAGCTTAACTAAATTAAAATATTTCTTCCAGACAAATAAAAACACAAGCACTCAAATACACAAATTTTAGATCCCTTGGCCTTATGACAACTAAGTAAAATTCATCCTTTGCTTCTCTGCCGTTCTTTAGAATGTTTTGACATATATATAATGTTATAAGATAAAACAACATATTAAATTCATAATTAACTAACATAATTCTTATGGTATTTTAATGTCGACGAATTAATTCATGATGGGTATCACCGTGTTCAAGAATATTTGAGCGTTTTCACGATGTAGAATTTAAAGAAAATTCTTTCGCACATAAACTGTTTTAAAAAGCTAAGTAACCAAAGTGTAGGTCTGACAAATAGCGGCAAATTTCGATTTAGATTTGCAATGAACGCCAAGAAAGCAAAGGATGGATTTTACGTAGTTGTCATATACATTTTCTTTTTTACACTGGATAAAGGCCAAGGGGCTTAAAATTGTGTATTCCAGTGTTTGTGTGTTTATTTGTTTACAGCTAACAGATAACGTTTCTTATTGCATAATTTGCCTACATATTACTCTGACGGTATCTGGTTTTTCAATATTAAACGTTACTTTCTTTTGTTGACATTATGAGTAAGGATAACCACGCCATTTGCTAAAAACAGATGGCCGTCCAAAGTTGTCGTCGGGTGCATATCTGTCTCCTTCCTTTTATGTGTTGTCATCAATGTATAATGTTTCTGTACGTCTGTTACGATTGTTTTGTATGATGTTCTAGTGAATATTGTTATATGTCTTTTTGCGATTTGGAGTTTGTATGATGTCATTAATGTGTCACTTTCTTGTGGGTTTGTTTCGCTGGTTGAGTGAAGGATGGTCATGCTGGAGATCATTTCCCTTTCCTTCTTACCTAAATTTCCGCTAATAATTTCAAATTTTAATTTCACGCAATAATCAAGGATACATTGAATCTTTTGAAATCAAAAGGAAGGAAATTGTTGGAGATCATTCCCTTTTCTTTATCTTTGTTCCTTGGTAGTTAGTTCAGTGCATAATATGACAATTCCAACAAATATGTCTCATCAATCATACTCGTAGCCGTAATAGAATGAATATTTAATATGTGTAGCCTTATGACCTCTCCCCAACAATTATTATGCAAATCAAGTATTTTGATCTTTAATCGATTTCTATTTATTTTGTTTATGGGATATTTCCAATCGTTTAGGAGAAGATAACTCTAATTTCAAACGTTAACTTTACGATCACGTGCTAAATTGATGTAATAGAAATGATTATCTTTCCCGCCGGTATGTAACCCGACGTCTGTCAATACGAGGTGTTCTTAGGTCACTTGACAGCAACAGAAGCTATGATGGTTCGTCTGTCACAGGTCTGGGTGCAATTGACGAAATGACGAGGATTTTTTCTAACTATAGGCAACTTTGTTTATACGTCTGAATTCCGATTTAGTCATGAATTTCGATGGCGATTTCCATGTGATTGTGAAATTTTCCATGCTCCCAATGCGCATGATTTTGTATGTTAAACTCTTCTCTCTCATACTATAACCAACATGTTACTTTCGTATGTTGATAAACCGTAAAATTAAATCAGGACTTTTATTTCGAGTTAAAAAAGTGACCAAGATTCAAACACGGATTTCAATATTTGTAGGCTAGCTGAGAGGCTTACACATGTATAAAGAACGAAATTCTAACCATGACCTAAAATGTATGCCTAAGAGCCAGCTAAGGACGGAGGTATGCCTTCAGTTTTATCATAATACACAAAGTTTAACTTTTAGGTACGTTTAAGGTATCCGATGTACAACAGGGCATTTTTTCATGCCTGGTAAGGTACCATAAACCATATATTTTCTGAAAGGTTATAATGCCCACCGCTCAGAAATAATAATTATAGGGCCAGAAAAACAAAGGGGAATAACTTTTGAAGATTTTGAATAGTCTATTTTCTCTATATAACATATGCAAAGTAACAAAGTTGTACAAGAGTTTTCCCCTTTGATTTTTAAGACCTGAGAGTCTTATATCTGTACTCAGGACATCATTACCTTTCAGAAAATAAATAGTTTATAGTACCTTACCAGGAATAAAATTTACCATACTTTACAATGGAGACGATAAAAACGCTATGTAAAATGACTCAATTGTACAACGGATACCTTAAGTGCAAAAACGCACTGATCCTAGATGAACGATATCCTTTGGGACTACATGTAACAGTCCACCGGCAGATATACCATCTTATTGCTTGTAAAACCCATCACTATTGAAAGTATATGTTCTTTGATAACATTTACATTACTTGCAGAACTGAGAAACTAAACGTATTAGGGACACAATAACAATAACGCTAAAAAGATGGTCGTTTTATGACATTATTTATTACCATATCTGGTGTATCCTTCAATGTATTGCTCCTTTCTTATCTGTTTTATTCAACTCCCCTTAAAGTCTGTGGTCCCGAACATTGCCGAATTCATGCGGCTTCGGTATTCATCTTTTTATTTACAAAACGAACCGGAAGTATAGTATTTATATACAACCATAAATCCCTATCTCCCCAGGCACCTGAACACCTTTCATAAACTTGACAATGTGCTTCTTCGCAGAGTGGTGTAAGCTGCACATAAAGAAAAAAAATTCAGGATCAACACTCAACAGTAGTACATGTGCTAAGAATCACACATGTATATGCTATGCAAAGACAAGATCAGACACGTATAACAATACATAAAAAGATGGATTCGAATTGACATCAGTAGCCGAGTTTGAACGGATATCAGCTTTAAAAAGAAAATAATGTAGTTGACCGAATTACACATACTACGAGGGCTGATTTATGTGTTGTGAGCATCATTTTATCAGACATTTTGCATTTTTTTCTACATAATACCTTTCAGAATCTATACACTTCAGTCACCGCTGTTTAAGGGCACCAATACACTTTTAAAGAAATCCTTATCTTGACTGGTCAAAAAGCCATCTACTGCAAGTATAAAGTCAATTTTAAAAATCTTAATGAAAGAGGACAGACTTTTGAATTAATAAATTGGATAAATTTACATAATTCTCGTAATCTTGAAAGATCATTTACTGTAAATAGTGCCAGAAATAGCTGCTTTTCAATTTTGTGAATAGATTGAGCAAGATCATGTGAATAAGGCGAATGATCAATCAAAATAAAGCCACAACCATGAATGGAAGTGATGGGATTGACAGACTTGTGAACAGGAGCATTGTCTTGATGGAATAACACACTTTTAACTGGTGATCTTTCTGCGGCGTTTAAGTTAAATATTTTCCGTAACTGTGTCAGAAGTTAAGCATTGATTGTGCCATTGATTTTTGTTTTTCAGTTTCAGAGATAATCTATAAGCAGAATACCTTCTGCATCCCAGAAAATCAAGGCTCACAACATAGCAATCAGACCTCGTATCTACCATTGATTCCTCCTATTCTTCCTTATCACCTGTAGAAAAAATAATTCTCAGAAAACAACATTGTAGGGTTGTGACAGTAAAATGGTGCAATTTTTATGTAATAAGATATAGCCAGGTATAATTCAAACTCAAAGATCAATGTCATTAAGTCAAATGTAGAGATCCCAAATGACATGAGAAATATATACATGTGGAATTTAAAAGCATTAGCCATTATTATTCATAATATGTAGCCCAGATTAATTTTATTTAAAAGTAGGCCAAACTCGAGCGTCCAGCTCACTAGGTCAAATGGCAACTTTCCAAAGGAAAGGTGTGGTCATTAGGAATCTACAAGTGAAATATCATAGCCTTATCCCCTACAGTTCCTGATATATAACCCGGGAAAAAGTTTTTAGAAATATATCAAACTGCAAGATAAGGGTCACTGTTCAGTAGTGGTGTAACAATATTTCGATATATAGCGATAATTGATAAATTTGTATCGTATCGCGATACGAAATGCGTATTGCAATATATCGCACCCTTATACATTATGTACTAAATAAATCATTGAATCACACCAGATTAATTGGTCCACATTGTTCACAATTGAATTGAATTATGACAAAAGCAATCAAAATGAGTCGATGTCTTGTGTGGGTTTCTAACAAGAAAATAATATTGACAATGTGAAATTCAATCAGAAAATGTGATAAGTTAGACACACATTCATAGAGGAAAATGATTTTACATAAAAAATGGTAAAACATAAAAAGAAACAATGTATCGCAAAATATCGCAATACAGCTATTAAAATATCGCCCTATATCACGATTCACTTTTGACGTATCGTTTTACCCTTACCGTTCAAGGTCCCAAATGAAAGGACATATAGTACTTATAGTTCATGAGATATAGCCCGGGTTAATTTTTTAAATATGTCAAACTCCAAGGTCATGGCAACTTTTCATGGTTTCAAATTAAAGTTCTGGTCACGGGTATCTACATCAGGAAAATCAAAATCCTATCCCAAATGGTTCATGAGATATAGCACATGTTTAAAGATTTTAAAAGTAGATCAAACTCCAAGGTCAAGGACATTAGATCAAAGGCCCAGGTTACAAATGAAAGGTCTGGTCATGAGGAATCTACGGGTGAAACATGAGATGTAGCCCATGTTAAATTGTTGTCCATGCACATGACGCCGACGTCTATGAGATAATCGATTTTGTTATATCACTTATTTGAATTTACGATATCACAAATTCGATTATTTGATATCAAAAAATCAAATTTTGTGATATCAAATATTGTAATATTTGTATATCAAAAACTGTGATCGAATTTTTGATATCACAAATGCGTTTTTTTTTTTATATTAATTTATCGATTTTATGATATCAAAAGATGATTTTTTGATATCACAAATGATTTTTTATACGCAAAATTTAATTTTTCATATCAAAACTTGTGATATCAAAAGATAGGGAATTGATAGTAAAGCGATGCCTCATAGACGCCGACACTCAGGCTGACATTAACTAGCTCCCAAGACATTCGTCAAGGCTCGCTAAAAATGTACATGATACAGATGATTTGTAAAACAGTCCAGATCCAAAAACACTCGAGTGTTTGTTAAACTGTGCCCTGTGTTTTTACATTAGTTGTCTTGGGGTTTTGCTGTGGGTGTTACATCAAAGTGCTGTTAGAGATCCCCTCCTTTCGTTCAAGTAAAAACATGATAGCTGTAGATAACTGTTGTCTTAACATCTGCATCAAACAAGGGGAAATTCGATATATTGAGGCAAAAGCAAATCTTTTCATCTTCTGATATCCATTTACATATTCATCTGTGTTGCTTGGGCCCCTGCGTTTGCGATCTTGTTTATGAAAAGTGAGGAGGTTGATTTACATCACAATTATACGTTCTTCGAGACCTCTGGGTAATAGGAAAAGTGGGAGGGTTGTGCGCACGTAATCCAGGATACATGTAACCACACCTTCTGCTATTTCCGTGGCACTAAGTCGGAACCGATTGCCCATTGGTCTCGTTGGTTTATGTGTAGTCCTTTGTGTTTGATATTTATGTGTTGTGCGTTGACGTTCCGTGTCCCTTATGCGTCTTTTTCTGTTCTTGCCTGCAAACCTGTTCTAGTCGCAGCACGAATGTTATAGTCAACCTCATCTTTGATTTTACTTACTTGTTAAAATCATAGGTTTTGATTGCCGTTTATATTTTCTCTTTAAATTTCATTTTTACTTCTTTCTTTCTATCTCTTTCATTCATTCGTTTATATTAAAGATATTATTTACTATTTCTTCATCTATCTAATGTTTTTTTCACTGATTTATTCATTGATTTTATTAATTTTTTGTGAAACAGACAAAGGCATGTCATGAATGAATGTTTCTGCTTAGAAAATAGACATTTGTAATTCTGAAGTTGAAGTCGTCACGTTTGTCATATTTAAAAGTATTTATGTGACCATTGGCAATAAAATGTTATACACGTACCTAAAAACATTATACATAACATTAAAATGTTATACATGTGATCCATATATGAAGCACATTTCATACTTCCAGTTATCATATTGAATTTAATCCCACCTCTGGCAATTTTATTTTCGATCTGAGTGGTCGAGAAGAACCGAATATTATGTTATGTTGTTACTGGCAGGCTATTATTTTAAACCGGCGCCGTGGGTATAAATAGAAATGGGCGGAGCGAAATTTGAAAATGTCGGCTTTTTCTTGCACGTTTACGAGAGAGCATATTTTTTTCTGAGTTTCACATACTGCACCCATTATTTTAAATAAATTTTAAGCACGCAAGTAGAAACAAGTACCATGTATATTTACTGAAAAGTTTACAAAGATTGATGTTCAAACAATGTTGAAATTACGTGTGGTAAAGTTCGAGTCGAGAGATTCAAACTGACCTGGATTCCAAATATGGAACATTGACCCGAGCGGAGTTCACCGAGCTGACAGGATGTAAATACCGTGACTCACAATTGTAATCACTGTTTTTCCCGCGCAACTATAGATAAATCCATGTTGTGCACAATGCAAATACTCGCGTAATCAATTATTGTTTAGTTTTTGTACGATATATCTTACATAATTAAAATGTTTACTCCCAGCATGTCAACTCCGTATTAGTTCCACATATGTCCCATGTACGGTCTACCGGGCGGGTTAGGGTACAAGTCGCGTACAACGTCAAGTACACATTCCGGCATAATTTCACGCAAAGTGTACATTTCTCCAAGATCCCGAGGGTTATTTTGCTGTAGCATTGTTCTTTTCTTTTCTAAATAACGAGGATGAATCCATGCATTGTATGATGACATCAATTTCCAAAATTTTCGATATTTTACTTTTCTAATTGCGGAGTTTCTCATATGGGGTTGGGCTCCACTTCCTAACCATGCCTGTGTATAAGTTGTAATACAAGGGACACAAAAACAATGTTCGCATTCTCCGGGATTTGCCTCTATTCCTTCATTACTGGGTGGATCGTGATCGCCATCCCCACCTCCATCCCCACCTCCACTACTTGAAGGCCTCTGTGAATCCGGTACTTGTACAACGGTTTCAATTTGACTATCGCTTTCAGAGTCAGTCTTCCAGTCGTTCTTTACAATAATTTTATCTGCATCCCAGTTATTAAAATTGATAAATTCTGCAATTATTTCACTCTGCTCTTTTGTAAGATGTAACAAAACCTCTCTTTGCTCCGACATATCTCAACTTTCAAAGACTTATAAATGCGATATCAGGGAAAGCGTGCTAACATAATGTTTCATTTGACATGAACCTGCGAGAAAATGTTTCTTTCTAGGAGTGCCATGTCGGTCATTGGAATTCCCAGGACAGGGGAAGAATCTACTTAGCATAAAAGGGGTGATTGCAAAGAAAAATATTATAAAAAAAATATTCTCCTATCATTATATATAAAGAAATTCTTTTGGTATTTTACACTACACAAAATTACTCTTTTAATAATAAAAAATGTATTACTTTTTCTCTTTAGTAAAATGTTTATTCAATCATCATTTGAATAGACTACCCTTGTTGGACTTGCCAATTAATTGAGGTTCAATGATGCTTTTTGTTTTCGCGCCAAATTCATTTTACTGTAAGTGGAAATTAGCGAAAAGATGGAAAGAGCAAAAGAAGCAAATAGAAATGAGTTTGGCAGGAAAAAAAGAAAATCGGATAATGGCGAAGCCATGAAAATGAGAAATGAAAAAAGAAAAGAAAAAGAAGATAAGAATATATCGGGGAATTTGAGATTTTATGTTTCTTCAGAAAACGATAAAGTGGAAATTTTCGACATGATAGACAGAGCAAAACTTTTGCTGAGTGAACGTGTATCATTAGTTAGTAATGCCATGATACTAAGGGAAGTTTTCCAGTTTTATTTGAGTAACAATGGTGGAGCACCTGACCAACAAAATGAAGGAGAAACAGAATCATTCAAACCATATTTGAGGAGTCCAAGGGACAATTGCATGGAGGATATTTGTCTGATTTCGGAATCGTCATTAAAAAATCTTGTAGCGGGCATCAGTGATCATGGACTTCATTGTAAAGAAAGAGTAGAAATAGACAGCTTTGATACCTTTGGTCACGTACAGAAACTAACTTTGAAATGTAAAGATATGCACACCATAAAAATTGACACATCTTCAAGACTTCCCGGTGGAAAATTTTTGGTAAACTTGCGTGTCCTGCATGGTATTTATTCCTCCGGACTAAGATACGCACAGTATGAGCGTTTTGCGAAGTATGCTGGAATAGGAGTCATCCCGGAGTCGGCATTTCACGAGGTACAGGATATGTTCTGTGATGTGACAGACGATGCAGTCAAGGAATCTGTTTCCGACGCCTTGGATGATGAAGTTGGAACTACCGTCCTTGAATGCGACAATGTTGACGACTACAAAGGAATTACAATCGTATCGGACGCGCGTCACGGATGGAGAAAGAATTCTCGATTTTCGGACATCATATCGCTCGGGTACCGAACAAATAAAGTTGTCGGATACGCTGTCGTTAGTCACGGTGACGATCCATGTAGTCAGCGTCACGAGCTACATGGTGTGAAAAAACTGTATGAGGGACTGTCGGAGAAAGGAGCGAATGTCCATATACATGGCCATGATCGCAATGTATCTATCAACAATTACCTGAAAACGCAATACCCTGAAGTGACCAATGCGAATGATACATGGCATGCTACAAAAAATGTCGCAAAGGAGTTGAAGAAAGTGTGCTCGGGTCCGCAGTATCAACATGGAAAGACATGGCATGGTGAATTGTCAGATAAAAGTGCTTCGATAAAGACTCATACTTATTATGCGATAAAAAATTGTGATGGATCGCCTGACAAATTGCGCGCTAATCTGGACAACATAATTCCGCATTATCAAAACATTCATTCTAATTGTGCAGCTGAATCAAGATGTAGAACTGATCCGAACTATATACCGAGTAAAGTCATTCTTACGGATAAGGTTGCAATAAAACTTCTGGATGGTGCAGTGAAAAATTTACAAATCTACAAGACCCCAGCGGATTATTGCAGCTGTATAGATACACATTATGTTGAATGTTTTAATAATGCATGTCTTATATATCATGACAAAAGAATTGTATATAGCGATAAAGAATATAAAAGGAGGACAGCGATGGCAATTCTGGATTGGAATGAAAACATTGACAGAGACTATACATCTATAACATACACTGAAGACGCAAGGAATCCCAGACGTAAAACAGGGAAAAAACATTTGAAACCGAAAACTGGACATTATTGTGCAAATCTATTGAGTAGAATTTTGGATATTTTATACGCAAATCAATAAATACTTGTACAGTAAGTTTTAAATGTATTCATTTACTCTGCAGCAGACGATAATCTAAAGCACGTGTTTATCTATAAATATCGCACACTGAGCAATCTGTATTACGTTTAGAGCATTACGCTCCGCCCATAAATATTGGTCGGTAGGTCCTACCGCAAGCGCCGGTTTAATATCATGCTTCTACTAAGACTCTTTACGCTTTTGACGTCACCGAGATGCTTTATATATACACATACACAAACCAAAAGCCTCGGCGGGATAAATTCGTCATTCAGTATTTTAAAAGGGGGGGGGGGGTACAAAAAAATTATTGCACGACGGACTAGTTTCTTCCAATAGGACTGCGTATATCACGTCACGTGAATGCCGCCTATGAGGTAATTAGCCTACCCTCTCATCCTGATAGAAGGTAATGGTGGCCTTATTCGAGGCGAGGAAAACAAGATGGCTACCTTTTGCATAGAGTGGACAACAAATCAGATCGTGTAAGCCACAAACACAAACAAGAAGACGCCCATTTACCTCAATTAATTGTATTTGAATTACACTCGGCTTCATCTCGCCCAATGCGACTTTTTTCGTCGTACCAATATATTTCTGTATCCGCCCTGTAAAACACTGTATAGCTAATAATATGGTCTTTTGAATTAAGGTATCCGATGTGCAAAAAGGCATTTTTCGGTGCCTGGTAAGGTACTATTAACTAAATATTTTCTGAAAGGTTACAATGCCTACTGTTCAGAAATAATAGAAATACAAAGGGGAATATCTGATGAAGTATTTTTAAAACTTGTCAATTTCTCTATCGCAGGTATGTTAAGGCGTCCCATGGAAATACCATCACCTTTATCGCACCTTTGTAATGGACACCTCTTTCCCTCAAAAAATATACTTTAATCAAAAGTATTATTATGTACTTTACAGAAGGAAAGTCGAGGGTCACTTACGAGTTCTGCAGGTGTGTTGAAAGTCACGTGATCGCTATTTATAGCACATGTACACAGTACGAAAAAGAAGCATCGAGCGCAAGTTGTTCCACTAATTTCTCAGTGAACGTATGGTTTATGTTGTGTAGAGAAATGTTCAAATTTCATATATGTTGCTACGACAAGTCGTGAATTCCATATATTTATGGATTAAATTAAGGAATTCTACGGCGCACCCTGGTTTTTGCGTTACACCTAGCACCTTCAATGACTACGTCCTTGTATAGGTTTGATATGGAAAAAATCAAGTTGTCGTAGCAAGAACTATATAGATAAATCATGGACGATTCGATTTACACCAAACTTCTTTCAATTTATTTAGAGGAACAACTTGCGCTAATCTATTTTCTATGAGTACCCCCAAAAGTTCTCCTCCCGAGAACCATTTCAAACGTTCAAGTGATGCGCGATTGACAGGGGGAGATAATTTCTCAAAAACGTTTCAGTACAGGTACATTTCAACGAAAATTCATATTCTTCTGTCTCAAAATCTGCATATTCAAGTGAATTCGGCAAGAATTTAATTTTTCTTGAAGAATTTGAAGTGTAGAGTGTCAATATTTATGATAATATGTTGATGAAAACTTAAAGTAATGTGCAAATCGAATAGAAGTCATAATGATAGCCAATGCAGTAGATTCTACGCTTCATTCAAGAACCCTTTGTGCGCCCCTCTACTTTCCTATATAGCAATATTTATCTGCGACAATGTATTTCAAGTTTCTATTGATTTTCAAACAAATTCATAATTTGATTTTAAAAGCATCATTTTAATTAAAGGTATGGTGTCCCTGAAAATTAATTAATTTGACAAAATTTCATTATACAAAATCTTTCTTCTCAAATTAAATTTTCAGTGGCGGATTAAGGGGGGTGCGGAGGGGGCGTCCGCCCCCCCCCCCACCCAAAATTTTCCAAAAACAGGTGTATTTTGGCCCATTTTCTGTAAAAATCGGCAAAACTTCGCCCCTTGACCCCCGGCAAAGGGGGCGCTGGATCCGCCACTGATTTTACATTCTCATTTGTATAAATTCAAATTTTCATGCGATTCTTACGCATATTTTCCCAGTTATAACCGTTTGAAAACGGAAAAAATTTTAATTTTGGGTGCGCAGCTCTAATTCTTTTCACTAGCACCACCTACAATATATTGCGTTTTTACAACAGAGGTACATGGAGATTTAATTTTACAAATAAGCCTTTTTCACGTAACTGCGTGACTAGCATTTTGTGGACGGCAAGTACCGACTTACATTACGTCACAGTTAAAAAGTGATTGTCCTTTACGTGATATTGCGGGAAAAGTACTCGTTTTGCCGTCCAAAACAACTGGACCGCAGTTACGTGAAAAGGGCTTATTCGATAATATTATGGTCGTTACTGCATATTTTTTAAATAAAAATTTATATGGCTTCTTTCTTCCTCAATCTATACCCTTCGAAATAAATTTTACGTTTTCAATAGTTTTTTTTTTCAGGGACACTGTATCTTTAACGGTTTTATTATTTTATCACTATATCTATAGCTTTTATCACTATATAGCCATGTCTTCCTGTAACATTTGTAATATCCATTCATTTCATTTTTTTTTCTTTCTGCTAGTCAGAATGCTTGGAGGAGGGGTCAGATGCAGCGTCATGTTTTCTGAAATTATTTTTCGTCAACCAGGAAACTTTTTAAATTTTTTTTTATTTACACTTTTAAATTATGCTGGTGATAATACAGGTCCATAATCGAGTGCAAAGGTGTTCACGAGGGAGAGAGAAAGCGAGAGGGGGGGGGGTATTACTAGCCTATATATTTGTAGGTGATGGGGGCGGTGCTTTTATAGCAAATATACGTTTTTTAACAAGTTGAAGCATATTCATTTCATAATTCCTTCATTTAATTACATGTTACATATGATAGAAATACAACAAGGATCCTTATCGGGGGGGGGGGGGGGGGGGGGGTCATTATGTTATATATGTATGTAATACTGCTCTTTTTTTAAGTTCAAGCCCAAAAGTTCAAGCTTGTCTAATTTTCCCTCCGGAAGAAATATTTCAATTTACTGCTTATCGGGAAGATTTACAAAAAAAAGCATCCAGATTCGAGGAAGAGGATATAATCAATACTACTATAATTATGTACCAATCTCGCATAATCATGACAGGCCATGCCCTTGACAATGGATGTAAGTGACGTGTAACTGCGATAACCTCTCCTCTCAGAAAAAAGCCGGAAAATACAATTTTATGCAAATGTGCAATGTTCAACGTCAGGGGCACCGACAGGAGACACCTACACTCTGTCGAGATAAATCTATATTTACATGTACACTTAATTGAAACCTGTATCTCGCCATCATCCACACAATTTTTACTTTAATTGTCTTCCAATAATATTCTTTATTTTCTCATCACGTTTTTCGAGCTCGTGAGAGGAGGGGGGGGGTTCCATCTTTCAGCTTTGTATAAAATCATTCGGTCATTGTTTTTCCTCAATTTAAGAAATTGAAATCCATGGTCATATTTAGACCAACAACCCAGTATAGGCTATATCACCCTGCATGGGCAGGCTTGAACCCCCTCCCCCCACCTCATAACTCCTTATTCCTTATTATTTAAATTTTTGATCTGTACATTATTTAGATACAAAAACGGAAGATTTGCTATGATCAATTTCATTAAATTTGAAAATAAATAACTCAGCAGCTCTGTATTTATCAGGTGATAGACGTGAACTCCTTCATACATGTAAATTTAGAATGGCATCCTTTATCACAAGAATTGAATATCTCTGTGAAAACCATAATGCGTTAGGACTGTAACTTTGTGAGAGTAACCTGTCAGTCTTGTATAACAAAGTATCTTTGAGTAGACAGTGGCGTAGCTACCATGTATGCTAAAGCATCCACTTTTCCTCTAAAATTCCTCAATTCAGTAAAAATTTTCCTCCCTCTGGAGGTTTTTTTTTTGTGAGCTGCTGGAGGTAAATCTTCATTTGCATTCGACCTCCTTCATTGCCATTCGAATGTCCTCAGCTTCTGAACTCATTTTACTCCACTGATAGAGTGGCTAGAGCCCATGTTTAAAATAGAACACCATGATATCCCTAGGTTTATAGACATCAGAAAGACTCCAAATGTAGGCTTTTATAGTTTAGGATTAAATATATCACAAATACATGTACTTCTGTACAATAAAAAATCTTTATTGACACATTTATTAACATTCGACAGACACTTGTTGTGACATCTTCTTACTGGCATTCGGGTAAAGTTATATTTTCTTCCAAAGGCAAATCTCTGAAATTAGAATAAAATTCAAATTTAGATGAATAAATAAGTTTTTTTCTATTAAAATGTAATTTCTTACAGAACCTTTTAGGGGTTTTAGTGTACTGTTAATTTAACTTCTTCACAAGTCAATTATTAGAACTTAAAAGAAAATAAAATGACACAAATAATGTTAACAGTTATAGATTTGTTCTGACAATATTCATAGATAGATCTAGATTTATATCAAATTTCAACTATGTATATAATAATTATATGGGAAGATATTTTTACACTCAAGTCTATAAAAAAATTAAATATCATACATATACCTGGTAATTGAAAAGTTCTTTCAATTGTGATTCTGGGCTAATGCAGCATCCAACACTGATCCAGTGCCAAAATATTTCTGTTTTGTTTTTTAATGACTCAGAGATGATTAAATATGTAATTTTCATCAGTCTGAAATACAAATGAATAAAAAGCAAGTGTTATAAATTGTATAATACAAAATAGCTCCATTGTTACATACTTAAACAGTACACATGCATGTCCCACATCCACCCCTACCTACCCCACCCCACCCCCTTCCCCATTTTTTCTCCTCATTAAGTTTACCTTTGTCATTAATATGCTTGTATCTAATTTATATATCTTAGCAGACACTGATGATATAGAAAATAAAGTAATAAATGTAACAATAGCGTTACAACCATACTTTTTTCACAGCATCACGACACATGCATCATATGACACACGTGTACTCCGCCAGTACGTACTGTAAACAAGGTACATAAAAAGAATGATTTCGTACCTTTTTAAATAGTTTTGTCTTTGATTACATATATGATTGAGTATATAAGGATATTTTCTTTTTGCAGCATCTCTGTTTTCATGTAATTTAAACAAATACCTACCGTTTTCTCAATTTTTCTTATCACCCGCTCTGTAAACTGTCGGATCGCACCTTCCATCGCTTCTCAAGCTTCTCAGTAACGCAGAGTTCCCTAACAACGTAAGGGGGTCACAAAGTGCACTCAATAGATTGGGGGTCTTCTCAAAGGTATAGTGAGTAGACGGAGTGTCAGCGATTGAGTAAGTACATTACTTTTTATAACTGATAACTTTCATCCTTTGAATTTACAAATTATCAAAAAAATTAATTGAAATACTGTGTTGCTACCGTACTTGCCGACACGGAGTCTATGACGTCAAATGACGTTTCAATATTTCGCGGCAAATTTTTGACGTAATATTCCATGGGACGCCTTAACATACCTGCGATATAACACATGCAAAATAACAAAGTTGTATTATAATTTTCCCCTTTGATTTTTAAGACCTGAGAGTCCTATATCTGTACTCAGTTCATCATTACCTATCAGAAAATATATAGATTATAGTACCTTACTAGACAATAAAATTTACCATACTTTACAATGGAGATGATTAAAGCGGTATGTAAAATGACTCTGTTGTACAACCGATAGCTCATTTTAACAATCAAATTATCATCAATCGTAACAGATCTTATCTCAAATCGTAACAAATCGCAACAGCGCGTATCAGAGCGTGATGGAGCGTCGGAGAGCGTGCGAAGACCAATTTTATTTATAGGAAATACAAATCACGAATATATGAAGATCGAAATTCTAAACATGACCTAAAATGTATGTCAAAATGCTCGCGAAGGACAGAGGATACATATTGTTTTTGCCTTCGCGTCCTTCTTTTCATCTGTCTGTCCGTTTTTTATCTCCTGAACCGTTTACCTTATTTTTTTTATTTTTCTTTGTAATACCCTGTTCATTATCTCTATATTAAATCCCCAATGGAAAAATGCCTATAAATTCGAATATTTGACCAAGCAGTTAATAGCTACATTAAAATTTGCCCTAGGGCAATAGTTCAAATAAGAATTGACTGTTCAATTTTGACAGTTAATTGGAGCATTAAGTAAGGGTTATTCTACTGTCTCCGAGGGCGTAGCCCGAGGAGCAGTTGAATAACCCACTTGTTGCACGGCAATTGTTAGGCCATCAAACAATTATCACCAATGATTGAGTAATTATAAGTCGTCATTCCTAGTACGTAACGGTAAGAGAAAACTACTGATGGTCAGTAAACAATGACAATGACAATTGTACAATGTACATCGTAGACAGATCAGAATTTTACGCATTTAAAACTGACTTGATTTGAAAGAAAATTACATTAAAGAAATTAAAAGAATTATTTCCAGAATTTGAATTTACCGTCTTTCAACTTGACTTTGATGAAAGTAATTCAAATGTGTAAGTCGCGGGGTGTCCTTCTCATTCCTTAGAAATGCGCTTTTAGTAATGTTTCTAATACATTGTAATTCTAAAGGAAAAATGCCTTTCCGTTTTTCAAAACGGAAGACAACTGACTTAAGGTCAGTTAAGGACAATAAACGGTTCACTCGATCGTTCAATGATTGGTTCAATCATTTATTTAATCATTGCTTCACAATGAAAAATATTGCACCGTCTGGAAAGGTGTTAATTACCGTCTACAACGTAGACCGTGCAACAACTTTGGTTTGTTGCACGGTCTACGTTGTAGACGGTAATTTACACCTTTCCAGACGGTGCAATATTTTTCATTGTGAAGCAATGATTGAATAAATGATTGAACTAATCACTGAATGATCAACTAAGCCGTTCATTGTCCTTAACTGACCTGACGTCCGTTGCCTCCCGTTTAAAAAAGGAAACGAATGTTCCCTATACCTAAAATTGTTTTCATAGGAAATAAATCCCGCGATTGAAGGTTTGAAATTCTATTTTAAATGTCATGGGCCGATTTAGATTTTTTTTTCCAAGAGGCACGTCCAGCCCGTTAGTGAAAGGTGTCCAGCCTTTGATTTTGAAAGAAAATAGGGGAAAACGAGACTAAATAACCTTTTTTTGCAAAAATCCAGCGGGGGGGGGGTGGCCGGGGGGAGGGAGTGGTACCTAGATCCATGCGTTTTGAAATGTTTCAATCTGCGTAGGATCAGACAAAACAGTTTTAACTCGTAAGATCTCGATTGAATAATGTAATTCTTACGATTTCGATTCATAATGTACGAACTGGTACCATTGAACATTTTTGAACAGAAATAAAGATATAATAATAGCGGAATATTCCCGTAGTTTTGAATATTTATTGGAAAACTTGTACAGGGGAATCCTAAACCGCAACTCCTAAAATCCGCTTCCTATGTAGTCTATTTACTTTGAAAAATTAAAATATCAATTTTCATTTTGTTTTTTTTTTTCAATTTTCTCTCATTTAACGCATAGACTGGACCAAATTCTTTTGATTTCCTTTCAGTTATTTTCTTTGAAATGAACTTTTAAAATGCATAAAATTCTTATCTATTTTCTGACCATGAGTAGTTTTCTCCTACTTGGAATGGCGACTTATAACTAGTCAATCATCGGTGATAATTGTTTGATGGCCTAACAATTGCCGTGCAATAAGTGGGTTATTCAACTGCTCCTCGGGCTACGCCCTCGGAGACAGTAGAATAACCCTTACTTGTCGCATCACAAACTACGTAAAACCGCGTAGCGTAGCATACTCCAATAAACTGTCAAAATTGAACAGTCAATTCTTATAATGTCCAAACCCCAATTTATTCCAAATATCACAAATATACTCATTTAGACTAAGTATGAAATATCAACTCCGTATGGCCCGTAGGTGAACTAGTTCCTAAACGAAATAGAAATAATGCACATGTAGCTAGTTGAAAGCCATAAATATGTCAAAAATATTTGTTCCCCGTCTTGAGCCTCATTTTACGAGTTCATCACTGTTATGACGTAGCTGTTTGATGACGCGTTTTGCAGTTCAAGGTCGCCGATATGGCAGTTGTGTGTTTGGATTGTACACGCAGGAGCTGGGAGTTTATTCACAGAGATTATCTGAACTTGTAGAACTAATACTTGCAGAAAACGGCATGATTATGATCCATTGGTATCAGAATATCTTCCTAGGATTAAGTTATTTCCTAAGTGACAAGTTATTTGTAAAAATACATGACTATACTGTATCTTGATCGAGGCCGAGGTATGTCGCCGTCTTTTGATCTCTTATTTTCTGTTCGCTGATAATATTTTGTTCTAAAATTCTTCATCTCGGTGAAAATACATCACTAGAAAAGTTTCTAGTTGCAATAATTAGATTTAAGAAAAAATGTTGGTTTTTTTTTCAGAACAAACAGATCCCCCCCCCCCTCTAAGTTACTTCGAGTTTAATTCAATATGGTTTTTGTCACCTCTAGCTATCACGGATATATTGTGCTAAGGTAATCAGCAAAATCTAGATAATTGAATGATACCAAGTCATCGATTCATCTGTATGTAAAATTTGTAAGGAGTGCTAGGTGCTTCTTTTGATTAGAAAAAGATCAGAAAGGAAACAGAAATGGTAAAGGAGCAGGGTAAGGTTTCAAAGTATCTTTTTGTTTTGGCGACAAAACATATTTAAACAACTACAGTACTTACGTGAACATTTAGATTAGAGCTATTAAAGTGGCAAAAAATACAGACATGGATATCTTATGCAAATACTTTCACGCTGAACTTTATTTGCACAAGCACCCTAAATATGATATTTAAAAACCAAACAGGTGACTTGACAGGTAATATCAGTGTAAATCTTAAAATCTGTATGATTCAGTGAGTGCACATACGAACCAGGAAGTAAGTATAATTTAGCTTCAAAATAACCCAACCCAGAACAAAACTTAACTATGTAAGCCGTTGGAAGTGTCTTCAAGAAATGTAGATTAGCAGCACGTATGTACTGAAAATTTTCGTTATTTTGTTGTATTTGTTTTGCTAAATGTTTTTCTACTTCTCGTTTTTAGTTTGTTTAATACTTGGTCTTATTATCGAAACAAATACCATAGCTTCGCTTTTAAATGTATTAAAATCTAGACGTTTGTCGTAGCCATTATAAACAACTGAGAATGTAAACCCGTTGTAATTCAGGTACGACATTTGAAGTATTCTAATAAAAATTTTTATCCAACAGTCTTCTCTATTTTCAATTCCCAAATGGGTCAACATTTCCTGAAAAGAATAAATTAACACTGTTAACAAGATATTTTGAATCGTAGGTACCAGTTACGTGGCTAATTCACTGTGCCTATAATCTAAAGTTCAAGCGAAAGGAATACATCTGAAACATAGAATACAATACGGAAGGGGTTACTCTGAATTAGGATACATTTGAAAGATAATCTATCTTATACATTGTACATGATATGCTACCGAATCGACTCTACAGGAAATTTGGAATGTAAATGTACAAATCTAAATTCAAAAAATTAAAGAGGGCGCTACTGAAATGATTTTGGTGGCTCCGCTGGAAGCATTACTGATGAGAATTTAATAGCGAGCGAAGCTCGCTGCAAAGGCCCGAAGGGCCTTTGCGAGCGAAGCTCGCATTTATGGTAACGCGTGTACGTAAGTATGGGAAAATGCACGAGCAAAAGATATACATACTTAGAGCTGAAAAAGTATGGTAACAGTACCGCGGATACGGGTAAAAGTGACTCGATTCCCTTAAACGACAGAGCAGGAGAACATACCTTGACAAATTTGCAATGGATAGAATTCTTCTATTTTATGGCGCAATAAAACTAAGTGAAACTCGCCGAATTGTTCGTCTGAAAATCAGAAATTCAGCAGCAACTAATCCACCATCTTTATCACTAATGACGACACAACGGTACGTAACTCTGCAGTATACTTGACGTCATTATTCCTCTGTATGTGACGTCATTGTAGCAGTGCGCTCATTTTCACGTGCAAGAATGGTACACGATTGTAGTAATGGCGCAAGAAGGAACAGTAACACAAAACAGCCGCGATTTTCTAACGCTTTTCAGTGTATCATACAATTAAGATGAATATGATCGAAATAATTATTTGGTAAAGAAGAAAGATTTTATTTTTTTCAATTGATTTCAAGGTCATAAGAGAGGAAAGGGGAGGGATTTCAGACTCCCTCGCTAATGATATACGTCCGTGTAAAGTACATGGGACGGATCCAGATTATTATTATTTTTCTTTTTTTTGGCATTGGGAAGGGGAGGTCCAGCTTGACCGGCGGTGAGGGATTCCTGGAGTCCCAAGGTTATGATTTTGAAAGATTTTCGATTTTGAGATCAAGGTTTTTAAGGTTTTAAAGTAAAGTAATTTTTATTTAGAGTCGGAAATTTGTACATACATAACAAATAACATGAGCTCTATAGAGCTCTTAAACCGACTATCACAAAGTTTTACAAAATTTTTGGTTTCTTTTTCCTCCGCTCGCACATAAGGCTTTGCCTTGAATCATATTATTCGAAACACGTGTCTGGTGCATGGAAACTGGTTTGGAATTTTCTTCAAGAAGGTATAGAGTTGGAACCCTTCGACATTATGAAAAATGACAAAGTATAAAAGAAACCACTGCATCTATATTCTGTTTCATATGATTAAAAAATACCCGATATAGGAAAAGAAAAAGGAAGACTGAGAAATACAATCAATTGATCTTTTTCCCTATTTATCATTCTTACTGGCTTGTTTTAAAACAATAGTTCTTTTCTTAATGCATGCCAAATATGTTCATGCATTTCGGACCATCATTATATTTACCATGTATTTTTAAATCTATGTATATGCCACTTTAAAATGCTATCGATGACTGAGTGCATTTCAACTTTTCGTTGTGTTTGTATTTGTCGTTTAACTTTGCGCTTGTGTATTTCATCTAATACAGAGATATACTTCTGCTTCCGGTAATCCTCCAGAGCTCTTGGTACCTGGTCTCATTCCTCTTAAAACCTATAAGAAAGCATGCATTGCGCCCCTCCCCATTCATACTCGACATTAGCTCTTTTTAATCAATATCAAGCAATATTGAAACAATCACCTATTTCATATCAATATAGGTTTTGCAAGGAAACGAGGACAAAAAGCGTCTAGTCTGTGAAAGATAAAACTACCGCTCAATATGGATTACGGTACCCTTTTGGAAATAGTTAAATGCGGTGTATGTAAAGACCGTATGAAGCAGCCAAAAACCTTGCCATGTAATCATTCATTCTGTATGGACTGTATAGACGAAACCCATCGATGTCGACCTTATACCACAAACGATGCCAAATGTCCGGTCTGTAGAAGACGATTTGTCCTCACATATGGAGGTGCAGCCGAATTGCCGGACAATTTCCATTTGAATGAGCTATTGGAAAAATTGGAAAAGGCGCGTAATGACGGAACCGACAATAAAACACCAATACCATGTCAAAAATGTCCTGAAAAATCAGCAACAAGTACATGTGTAGAATGTTACCTGAATTTGTGTGACAAATGTGTAGAGACTCATTCAGCAATACCGGATGCAACGAATCATAATGTCTTCAATCTATCAGATCTGGATCAATTTCAGAGAGAATCTCTTGTCAGAATGACAATGGTCACAGCAAAGTGCATGAAACACAATCTGTTACCGAGTCGATATTGTCTAGATAAACTTTGCATGAAGCTTGTCTGTCCAGAATGCTGTCTAGATGACCATAAGACCCATGATCTTTTGAATCTTAATGAAAGCGCTTCGCTTTCAAAAGAAAAATTGAAAAACATTTCAGAAAAAGCGCAACTAATGGAAGTGAAAACAAGAATAGAGATTGATCGATTTGATCAAATAATTGCAGATAAATCAGCAGCAAAGGACTCTTTCAAGGTTCAGGTATCTATGCTGTTTGCAGAATTTAGAGAAAAGCTATCGAAATTTGAGGAACAACTTTTGGATAAAGGATGCAAGAAATACGACGAAGCCATCTCGAAAGTGGAAAGACATAAGAGAGAATCAGAGAGCATGATGGCAAATATTGCAGAGATTGTTCAGAACGCAAAAGCTACTCAAAAAGTAGGAACAAACGCATTTCTAGTGTCAGAACAACATCATTTAAAGGGATGGTTGGAAGAAGTCGAAAACGAAAGAGCAGAAATGAATGACTCGGATAACAACGTTAATATAGAAATAGTTAAAGAAAAGGATTCTGTTAAAATATCAGAGGGACAGATTTACCAAATCCAAGAGACGGCAGCTTCGCAGGGAAGAGAAGGATTTGTAAGCTCAGAATATGAAAAGGCCATGAATGTTGTTAGAATAACGGAACATCCAGACGAAGATTTGAGAGAAGACAGAATGTATGAAAATACCCATCAAATTGATAGTCGAAGACCAGAAAGAACTAGAAGTGTCCTCTCACTTCCCCTTCCTTCCCCACCTAGCCATTCATACAGTAGACATCTGAGCTATCCTAGCTTGAATGTTGAAGATAGAGATAGGTATTGTAACTTTCCGGATAGCAGACAAGAATTACCAACCCGACTTTCATTTGAAAGAAAGATGCATATAGATGTCTCATCAATGATATCAGGTAAATAATGTAGTGGCTTTTTTCAACCTACCAATTTGAATTTGCAAGAAGTTCTCAAAATTGTAAATCGATTAACAGTCCTTATTTTTGCAGTTTCATGAAATTGAATTGCATTTTCCATTTCTGGATTAGAGAGTTGATAAATTACAGAAATTTTATTCAATGATAATTTATCCTAAGGATGACTTTATTTGGCGACATTGAGACAATTTAATGGTAGAACGACCATGAAATACATGTACTGGTGGAGAGAGACTCTGGTCTCGGATGATTTGTACAGAGTCAGAATGAAAATTAAATTTTGCTATGAATGAGTAAAAAGTATTCTCTCTTTCTTTTCTAAAGATATAGAAAATCTGGAATAACAGTCCATTTTCAAGATAAAAGATATGATCGTTCCTACCCTTTAATTTATACACACAGACACCCGACATCACACCATTCCAATTGGCAAAATTTTCCATTTTGACGTCACATCTGATCGCATCGTCTTGAAGCACTTTGATGTGTTGTCATGCCTTTTATTTTAACGTCACAATGAAAATATCGCGAATTTTTGTGATGTCTGGAGTCTGACTGTCTCACGAGTTTATTGGAAAATCATCTATGTTTGTCTTTTTAGGTCTAACGGTGACACGGAATAATGAAATTATCGCCGCATTCGGAAATGAGAAAAAGGTGTTGATAATGAAATATGATGAAAGAACTCGTAAAACAACTGTTTGCTATGATGTCAAAAGGAACTGGATCCAACCTTGGGATGCCGCAGCCTCGTATGATGAAAAGAGAAAGAGAACTACCGTATATGTCACAGATTCAGGTACAAATATGCTCATTTTTAAGTTGAAAATAAAGTTCAATAAAATCCAATTTGATCTGAAATGGCGTTTACATATTGCGATATAGCTCAAAGCTTAAAAACACAACAGCAATATTTATTGAGCTCCTTAAATAATGTTTTCCACGTATAAATTTGGCCAAAATGGCCACTGTGAAGTAAAAGATATATGCACCTTAAATGACTAGTATTGTGCATAAAAGCGTATTCAAAACATACATCTACACATCTCCACGCTGTATTCCAATCATTTTTAGGATACGCTTGTAAAGTTTTTGAGCTAACCAGAGCCTATGCCTCAAATCAGCTCTTGTCACACTCTGTCGTCCCATGTCTGTCGTCTGTCCATTACCTTTTCCACAAGTGTAAAATACTGTATAAATTTTAAAAGTACTTACAATATGTTTGATTCCATATAGTTCTCTGTCAGAATTCCTGTTTTTTCTTGGGTGATGTGGTCCAAGGGGCCTCGATCTCCTTAAAGCTTACCTTTCCTCTCAGACTGCTTCTTGGTATGAATCCTCAGTCGGTTCCATGCATAGGATCTCTCCGAGCAGCGGAGCGTGGACTGTTTTTTCATATGCCCTTGTACTTTTGATATCCATATTCATATCCGCCTGCTTCTTGCTTTTGTTATGAAAAACGTCTTCAAATTCTATAGCATCATTTAAAAACATATCTGTGTTTTGCTGTAGGTCTTGTTGCTACTGAAGTGACAGTTGGCTTCCCTGGTTCTGCATCGATCGCCCACTGGTCCCGTTGGTTTACCTGTGACTGTAGTCTTTTCAATGTTTTTTCATGAAGTCATTTGTGTTCATCTTCCTTGCCCCTTTTGTGTCTCTTGTTGTACTTGTCCTCTCCTTCTTTCGGGTGTTTCTTTATTTTTCTGTGTGTGTTGCAGCTTAGTCCTGATGAGATCGTCTCCTTTCTTTTATTTTGTAGAATTCTTTGATTACAATCTTGACATATCTTAAATTTATATTAGTGTTCATCTTTCCCATATCTGTTCACTAAGAATATAATATTTTCCTTTCAGACAATAATCAAGGATACATTGTATCATTTGAAATCAAAAAGAAGGAAGTTGTTAAAACCAAAACACTGGTTTCGTCAAGGAGACTGCAACCCAAGGGTATAACAACCAATGACAGCGACATTTTCGTATGCGAGTCTGAACAACGATGCATCATTGTTTACCAAGCGAGCGGACAGTTTAAGCACAAGATTGGATTGGCAAACACTTTCACGCACCCGATGTACATAGGCAGAGTGGATGACGACACCCTTATAGTAACTGATGATATAAGAGGTTCTATTATCCGCGTGAAGACGAACGGCGAGTTCGAATCAGAAACATCGCTAGATTCAAACAGTTTGTCCCAAGTCGATGTTGATTTTCAAGGGACAATGTTTGTAGGAAACTTCAAGACGCCTATGTTACATGCCTTGATTGACAACAAGAAATACACGGTTGAAGGAGATTTTGAGGGCATCTGTCATACAACAGCAATTGCAGTGGACAATCAAAGCAGAGTAGTCGTTGGTCATTCTAAAGGAATAGAAGTTCTTCAAATTAACTACAGATAAGGTGATACTCACAACTGACGCTTTGTTTGTCAAGTTATGCCTTTAGGTAGATTTTAGATAGATTTACGTCCTGATGGTAAATTTTGTGACCGGTACCCTTAAGAAACTACTTATCTAGAATAAGACCTCTTGACTCAAGTTTTGTACATTAAGAATGTGTGTGTGTGTGGGGGGGGGGGGGGTTCAGTTATTAGAAAATGTGGGAGCAACTTCTATTATGTTTTATTATATGTTTACTAACAACGCTTCTTTACAGAGAAAAACAATTAATAATAATTCTGAATAAAATTCTTTTGAGTATGTCATACTTGATAGATTCCGTCTTTGGGACTGAGATCAATAGAATATTAAACCATGTTCTAGGTGGGACTAATAAAATCTAGCACCACTTTGAGTTCCGGATAGAAAAATATCAGTCGAGGATGGGATTGATCAAGTACCAACCGAGGCGTTAGCCGAGGTTGGGACGTTGATCATCCCACCCGAGACTGATATTTTTCTATCCGGAACTTAAATGTGGTGCTTGATTATTTTTCTCGCACATTGAAACCTTCAAAGTCCGCTTGTTTACGCATCAGAATGACTGAACGTCATGCTAAATATATGTGCACGTGAAATAACGTACGTCAGTTTGTCTGTGACGTCATAAAGGAACAATCAAAAGTGCCGGATCAGGGGTGCTGGATCGAATTCTCTAGCACCGCTGAAAAGGGGAATCAGCCTATCCAGTGTGCGAGAAAACGTATTCTCTCACTCGAGACTGATTTGTCCGCGAAATTAGGTGTCAGGGAAAATGTTGTCTCACCCTACAGAGTGAGATAAGCTCATTCCGGAAGTGGTTTTAACTGTAACGTCATTGTGACGCCATGTGACGCCATACATGATTGCTGCGTTAGGTGGTCAAAATATTAAAAGGAATACATAAAAAACTCATTTTGTTTTGCTTTTTTAGGCAATGAGAGAAAAATAATCAGTCCCCAGATGTGATCGGGGACACGGAAATCCAACCCTCATGTCTATGATTTGCATCCACGACTTGGCAAGCCTCGTCGTGGCACACGCAATCTTTGACAGTCAGGATGGATTTCCTTGTCCCTGATCATATCTGGTGATGGATTCTGTTAATTTCTAGTGACATACAGAATCTCATAAAACTTCACAGGAAGCAAGTGTTGAAGGTCCTCTTCTCAAGCCGACTGTCGACAAACGTGCCTTTCGAGGGCTCTGATTTGCTGACACATTTCTGACGACTCCTCTATATTTTCATGAAATGTAACTCATCAAAAAGCAAGTTCCGAAATTCCTCTACCAGATTTTTTTTAAGTAAATGGATCAGCGAGGGCACATTAGACAATTTCGATCAACTTCGATTGATCATTTCTTCAACGCATTTGGAAATTTCTGTTACCAAAATTTCTTGACATTTCTAAAATTCGGGTCCTGTATATCATGTCCCATCCATCCTGCTACGTCGTTCGGTACAGTTTTGGACATAATAACTTTTGCTTTCTTTGGCCACGTTACATTCTTTTGATTGAGGGTCACTTACGAGGGTTAAGTACCCGAATCGTGCATGTCTAATCCATGCTGCAAATCTATCTGTTCTTAAATGATGCTATTGAATTTGAAGACGTTTAACATTGCCGTCAAGAGCTTTGATTGGTTTATTTATGTCTGTCTTCTTCGTCACAACCGCTTCACAGAATTTCATGAAACCTCACAAGATGCAAGTACTCAAGGTCCTCTGCCAAGTTTGTATTGTTTTAGCGGATTGGAAAAAATACATTCCTGTCAAAAAGATTCTTTTATGGCAGATGCGTCGGAAGTCCTCGAATTTCACTGGAAGCATATAATGAACATCCTCAGTATCTCATATAGTCCTATCGTGTATGTACCTCCTTCTGATTCGATGTATGTCTTATTCCTGATCACTGTGTGATAACCAGAGTTCCCATGTAAGTTTTGAAAGATGAATAAAGATGTAACGGCAAAAACTACAATTAGCCTGCAACTTTTTAAAAATTTTCAGCTCCCCAAAAATCACATTTTTCACTCAAACTTCTCAGCGACATACCTTCAAACAAATGTTCAAGAAAGGTTTACTCTGAAAGAAAGGAGGTGGATCTCCAACAATACTCGATCGGTAGCAGCACCCACAGGAAAACCCCAAAACACTTAAATCAAAAACACAGAGCAGACACGCATAGAAAGAGACGCAAAAGGGACACGGAACACCAAATCACATAGATATATCAAACATAAATGAAGACACAAAAACTTCCGAGACCAATGGACAACCGGTGCCGACTTGGGACGTTCATCTGCCACGCAGTAGCAGAGGATGTGGTCATTCGGATTACGTGCGCACGCACCCCCCCCCCCCCCCCCCCCCTTTCTGATTATCCAAAGGTACGTTTCGATTCAATGGCGCTTTAATTCACTTTAGAATAAGAAATAGATATGATTATGTCCCTGCAATTTCTGGCATCCGTAGGTAATGCTACATACATGTATATTCAATATTGGGAAATAAACAATCGGAGCATATCATGATTCTTTTCAGTCAATATAAATAATACCTAGACTCTATTTTCCAACATTGTGGACTGCTATATTACGAGTAAAAATAAGAGAAAATTAATTATTTCATCACATAATAAAGCAACGAAACGTATCTTAAGCGTCTACAAGCCTACAAAATGTTTTTTTTTTCTTGGTGAAACTGAACTTTTTCCTATTGCAAACATATTTTACCCTACCTATTGTTTTCTTGTAATGAATAGTGCATAGCGATCTCCACAATTTAGTTGACAAAACCTGTTACGTGCGTCAGGAGTTACGTACGGAAGCATAGAGGGGACATGTGCGATTTTTTTATTATCTCGTGGCCACGAGATAATAAGTCGTGGCCACGACTTATTATCTCGTGGCCACGACTTAGTAACTCGTGGCCACGACATAATTATCTCGTGGCCACGACTTATTATCTCGTGGCCACGACTTAGTAACTCGTGGCCACGACTTATTATCTCGTGGCCACGACTTAGTAACTCGTGGCCACGACTTATTATCTCGTGGCCACGACTTACTAACTCGTGGCAACGACATAATTATCTCGTGACCACGACTTATTATCTCGTGGCCACGACTTATTATCTCGTGGCCACGACTTAGTATCTCGTGGCCACGACTTACTAACTCGTGGCCACGAGTTAATTATCTCGTGGCCACGAGTTACTATCTCGTGGCCACGACATAATTCTGCGTTTCTATTGGTTGATTATCTCGTGCGCACGACTTACTAAGTCGTGGCCACGAAATAATTAACCAATGAAATTAGTGAATATCTAAATATTTAAGAAAGTGACTGAGTTTATTTTTAGAAATTTATACATGCGTTTTATTGTTTCTTTTTAAAGTCATATAGGCTCATCGGACAAATATTCCAAGAGTCATTGTCGTACTTAGCGAAATCGGCAAATTTTCATATTGTTTTAAACAAACGGACGTAAAGATAATCGTGAGATACGTGTCTTTTCATTACACATTGTAAATATATTATAAGACTGAATGTCTACTTTTCATTAAATTGAGAGATTTCGACTCTTTTGATAAAATTCCATGCTCTCGTCCATTTTTGTCTCGAGAAATAAAACGGCAATACAAAGCGGAAAGACCAAAATTAAAAATAAAAAAAGTTGAATGTCCTGGCTTTTTCGTGTTCGCTGTCATGGCTTTTGTATTGCCTCGTTCACACGGTTGCGCAATAAATTTATTTCGCAATAACTTTAATGCGCAACAAATCTGTTTCGCAATAAGCTTTTTTGCGTTCACGTGAGACCGAAACTATTGCGAAATAAAATGCCAATGAACATGCACAAGAATCATGAATAAAAATGTACATGTACAACGGATACGGTGATCAAAAATTGTTCGAATAATTTTCTTAAAGTTTAAATTTTAGACTATTTAGAGTTTAGCATTTTTAAACAAACATTCATTTATTTATCACTTCAGTCTTAAGCATGACGTAATTCAATTGTGACGTCATTCTCTACAAGGCGTCCAGACTTATTTAAAATATGCGTTCTTGTATGCTACAAAAAATCGGAATCTCTCAATAGAATCTTTTAAAAAAATAAAGAAGTCGAATAGTTATATTCGTACGTATAACACTCTCTTTCTCTTGTCATGATGATGCGCATGCGTCAGATTTATTGCGCAACAGTTTCGCTTAGCGTTTACACGGCAGAATTTGTTGCGCAATAAAGTTATTGCGAAACAAATCGAAAATTTATTGCGCAATAAATTTTGTCGTGTGAACGCAAAACAGATTTATTGCGCTACAAATTTACGTTTATTGCGCAATAAACTCTCCGTGTAAACGAGGCATATATTTCTTCAACAATCAAAATAGGGTTAAACTAACTTTTTAGGGATTTCGTCATGACACAAGCTCCACTTTCATTTGAAACATTGTTTTGCAAAACTTGTTTGTGACAAAAAATCACTACATATATTTGTTTTTATGACTGAATTCAGATGAAATTTGAGCTTATTTGAAAGGCTTCCTGTGTTAATACATCTTAGACTCTAAGAGACCTATGTATGTATCAGATAAACAATGGGTTGTGCTCACAAATTCCGGATAGACATACCATTTTCTGTAAATAATGCAGAAGAATTACTAGTATTGATAGTCGCGTCCGTTCGATCGAATAATCATGTCAAGGTCCAGGGGGCGAAACTATTCTCCCGCGATGGGGTTTCGACAGATTTACTCAGCAAATTTTAAATTTGATATGTGAGTTTTATTTTACGTTTACTTACGTTTTATTTATTCATTTTTTTTTCTTAAAACGTTGATAAATTGGTGTAGTCTTACAGTTCAATGTTTTGAATAAGTGTTGATTGCGAACAGTAACTCCGGTTTAGAGGAGGAGGACAGTGGGGCCGCCCAATCACCGTAATTTATATCATGCTCATCTTCAGCTCATGCACTATTTTTTCTTTGCTCTGCTTGAATGGATCAATAACGAATCTAGTGCGGTCGTGTGGGTCGATCCCTATCCTCCCCTTTGGCGGTCAATATTTTATTTCAAACGTTCTTAATTTAATTGCTATTAAAATCAAGGGCGTAGGAGATGGGGGGAGGGCAGCGGGGGCGGCACAACCATGTTTAATAATTGTGCCCCCCCCCCCCCCCCACTTTTCAATCACAAAATTTTATGATGCATTAATATTGTTTAAAATAGCAACATTTTGTACCATAAATCTACAATTTTTCGGTCAATATTCAAAATGTTTTCTTTGCCTCGCTACCGCTCGCCATTCTGATCCATCCTATATACATATTACTTTATCAATGTACATGAAGCCATTTTACTCAAACTATGTAGAATATTATTACATGTACTTGTTAATGATACAGGGTATAGAAAGTATTTTCTGATAAGTCAATATTTTGCTAAAAAAAATTCCTGGCCCGCTACCGCTCGCCAGACATTTATTCATCTACTTAAAATTTAGAATTGCACCAGAATTTTTTTGCATTCAGAACATGAAACCCCCATTTTTAAAAAAATCTTTTCCCCTCCCCCCCCCCCCCCCCTTTTTTTTCTTTTTTTTTTTCTTTTTTTTTTTTTTTTTTGCTTGTTAGAAGTTTTTGGATGCTGTGCCCCTCCACTTTTTCAGGCAGAGCTACGCCATTGAAACATTGAAAATCTAAATAATAACGATTTTTTTCTGTCAGTACATGTATTTGAAAAAAAATTGTTGGCACGCTGTCGCTCGCTGGATTCGGTTACTATCACTTTCACATTGTTGAGCTTTACCAATGCACCCCCATTCCCACGAATTTCTTTTTAAAATATGCATGGACTTTGAGTTTTATGTAGAGACCTAAAATACATTGATAAAGGAATTAGATAGTACATGTGTAATTGTATTTCATGTTCATTTTTACTCTGAAAAATGTTTGCCAATCATCTTTCAATCAAAGAAGTCATTTATCAAGGAACCGAGCGGAAGGAATTAGAATTATTCAGGCTTTCTACTCTACCTTGATGAAAAAGTAGGAAAAAAGTAGGAGTAGTCAATGAAAAAAAGTAGGAGAAAAATAGAAAAAAGTAGGAATTAATAGGGGAAAAGTAGGAAATTTTCCATCACTTTTAGCGACAATTTTCAGTAAGTATGACCAACGAATCACAGTAAGCAATGATTGTAGACTGGTAATGTTCATCTTTGATGAAATCACAGAGAGAAATAAGGACAGAATGATTTTTCATGTAAAATATGTAGAATGGGCGAGCGAAGCGAGCACGAAATGTTTTAAAAACTTTGAATCAGATGTCGATGACAAGTGAAGCAAGTAATTTTTTACTTTTGAGATGAAAAAGTAGGAATAGTAGGAGGTTTTAAAGAAAAAGTAGGAAAAAATAGGATCAAAATAAAAAAGTAGGAAAAGTAGGAAATAGTAGGAAAAAGTAGGAACAGTAGAAAGCCTGATTATTTCTATTTTCGCTCATCAGTTTTCCGTAGAAATTTTCTTTGAAACTGGACTTTGCCCTCTCCCCTCCCCTATCTGAAATCCTAGATCCGCCACTGGTCACAAACAATGGTGTGTCATAATGATATATTGTACATGTATGTAATTTTATCTTGTTTGCATAGTAGGAGGGGATACATTTAATTTGACTAGCCCCCTCCCCCCTTCCCCATAAAGAAAACCAACAAATAAACAAACAAAAAATGAATTAAAAGGACAAGAATCGGATATATGGTCATTTGTTCTGTTGAAGAAAGATCACCTTTTAAATTCATGCTATATTACTATATTCATGCCATATTACCAACCTGCTCCTACGCCCTTGAATATATCTATACAAAAAGGAGGCGCTGGGAGGAGAGTGCCTGATCCCCTCTCCTTTTGCGTGAAATGTTATAATCAAAATGTTGGATAATATGAAGAAAAGGAGAAAAAAAGTCATGTGCGAAGTTGGTCAAACGTCAAGGTCATAAGGTAAAAATGTAACATCAAGTTTAAAATTTTGTGCTAGCTAGCACACGTAACAAGGTATAACAATGGCGCTCTGAATATTTGTTCAGTTGAGCTAAGAGAAACAATAAGACCACAAAAGGATTATACATGTATAAATATCTAAAATCAGTCTTAGATATAAACTTCATGTACAGATTTCTATTGGTTAATTATTTCGTGGCCACGACTTAGTAAGTCGTGCGCACGAGATAATCAACCAATAAAAACAAAGGATTATGTCGTGGCCACGAGATAATAAGTCGTGGCCACGAGATATCAAGTCGTGGCCACGAGTTAATAAGTCGTGGCCACGAGATAATTATCTCGTGGTCACGAGATAATAAGTCGTGGCCACGAGTTAATAAGTCGTGGCCACGATATATTAAGTCGTGGCCACGAGATAATTATCTTGTGGCCATGAGATAATAAGTCGTGGCCACGAGATAAAAAGTCGTGGCCACGACTTATTATCTCGTGGCCACGACATAATAAAAAAATTGCACACGTCCCCTCTATGCTTCCGTAGTTACGCATGTCAGGATTATTTAAAATTTCTGAGTATTTGATAGTTTTGACTTTACATAGCTTGTCTTTTTATCAGTCAAACGTGCATATGATATACAAAATAGGTGCGTTTACAATTTTTATGTTGTGGACTTTTCATGAAAATACGCGTAACGGATGTCAGACAACGAACGTCTACAACTCAAGAGGACTGAAGATGAAACAGTTTATCTTTAATCATCAGGATTTGTATTAACGAAAGTATTTTCTACATAGATAGTATTACCTTTAAAAACTGACCATTACAATTTTAGCCATCAATTACGGACATTATGTCAGTTTTGGCGAAATTAGAGTTTACAGCGTGCCTCAGCTATGACGATAAAAGTTCCGTAATCAGACAGGGGCATCGCTGATTTCAGTACTCTTTCAGAAATTAATTACTAACATCAGTAATTTTGATTTTGACTTTACTTGCTGCTTTACCTCCAAATGACTGAATTCCATACTTTTTGCGTGCATTCTTATTTCTAGAAATTCATTCCTGCGCATTTTCATTTTATGAGTTCATTGGGTACAGAATTGGAAGTACTACAAATCCATGGAATTAGATTTCCCTAAATAGTGTAGTAAATGCAATCAAATGGACAAACTTTAGAATATGACGGGACTCAATCATTTTTATGTGACTGATTTCTCTCATTTTGCAAAATGAATATCTTTGATCGTGTTTGATTACAAAGAAAATCGAAAAATAAATTATAAGTCATTTCCAAAGAGGGCTGAAATCAGTGATGCCCCTGACTGGTAATGAAAAGAATTGATTCTGGTTATTCTTCATTAATTAACACATGTTATTCTGATATATTCCTTGGAGTTTGGAATCGATTAGAGCTACAGCAAATCTTCTTAAGTGTGGTTGCAACGTGCATATTGGAGGATCTAGAGCTACGGATATATTGTATAGACATGTATTGCACTAGCTGACATATGTCATACGTTTTATACCACGTATTTGGTATCAAAATGCGAGGATTTTCTTGTAGATACCATAATTCAATCTTATGCACAGACATGTATAAGAGGGTACGCGACAGCATTTTTTGCAATTGTAATGATTTCTGGAGAATGGCTGATAGGCATCATATTCAAATTGCTGAGAAGCCCGATCATCAAAATAACAAATAAGTAAGACAAAATACTTCTGAAGACATTCTGTACACTACTTATATCATGGAACCTTACATTTTTGATTCACCTAGGGGCTTAACCATGTTAACCAAAAATGTAATCATGATAACTATCATGATAATTGGTTATAGCTGCTACTGTTGGATTTTCTCTCTCTTTCTTTCTCTACAGTTCTATTACAAATCGTCTTCGGTCTTTCGCTTTCAGGACTTGAAGTTGTGGCCCAAGTTAAGACCATTTCTTTGTTATTTTCTGTTTTGTGTCCTCGTGCTGGTAGGTTTTTAGCCTACAGTCATAAAACAGAACAAAATTAAAATAATAAAATCTTTTGCAAATTAAACGTATTTTCTACGAAAATTAAGAGAAATTTACTATTTTTTCATATTTGATGTAGAAGTACTGCAATGATTCAAGACAGTGCTTTATCCATCGATCTTTTTCTCCCTGACTGGCTGGTAGCTTTCTCAATTTCAAAAGGACGCAAAACAGAATAAAAACGTACAAGAGATGGCCTAAGGCAACATTACGATTAATGATTAAGAACAGACTCGCAAAATTCATACGACTTTTTTTAAGCGTGTGTTGAACTCTTAAATTGAAAGCCTTATCTCAAGAAAAACCAAAAATGAGACCGTGTACAAGACAGTAATACCAGTATTACTTTATGAATGCGAGACCTGGAAAATGAACAAGGGTGCACGTGGCGACAAAATAATTGATGTGTTTCACAACAAGTCCTGAGAATCTTCAGAATTAAGTAGTCCCTGAAGATCGTCGTGAGAATAGAAGAACAAATATGAGATCATTAACTAAGCAGTGAGATAAATAATCGAAGATGGAAGTTTATTGGACACATCTTGAGACATTAAGACAGAGACAGTCATTGTAAAAGGCAGTTATAGTTAATTCAAATTGAATATTCGTTTTACCTGAATCAATCGCTCAGACCTAAGAATAAAAGATGAAGAATTTGTTACGTCCAAATTATGTATGATTTGTTCATTACTCCTTCTGACACATTCAATTTCTTGTATATGAATCTCAAATCTAGGCATGACTTCTAAATACTCTCAGTCGTAATTTGTGTTTTGTTACGGCAAGGACTTATAAACAGGCTTTATTGGTATGCAACACACAGCAAGTGCATTTTTCGTACAAATATGTGCGCATAACTTGTACGATAGGGGCGGATCCAGACCCCAAACTGGGGGACGGGGGCGTATACAATTTTTTGATGGGAATAATTTGCAAGGCCCGAAGAGGCCGAGTGGGTAAGGGTATACGGGAGGGGTTTCTCCCTCCCATTGGTGGGGGGTTCGGGGGGCCTCCCCGAGAAAATTTTGAAAAAAATAAAGCAATTTACTGAATTTAGAAAGAATTAGGCGCGCATGATTCAGTCAGTGTCAGTAACGATAATTAGTATATCTAAACAATTTCGACATTTTCAGATGCTATATTGTTTTTGCACGGCATGCAGATGTCAAAATCACATGTTCAGGATTTTCTAAGGAAATGGGCAAATCATGAAAAAAATGTTTCGAAAGGGCATTTGCAAAGGGGGGGGGGGGGGTTCCAGCCACAAATTTACGTCAGTGGCGGATTCAGGGGGGTGCGGAGGGGGCGCCCGCCCCCCCCCCCCCCCGGCACTGACACAAACATTTTCCAAAAACAGGTATATTTTGGTCAATTTTCAGTCAAAATCGGCAAAATTCGACCCTTGACCCCCCCCCCCCCCCCGGCAAAGGAGGCGCTGGATCCGCCACTGTACGTAAAATGAAGATTTGGTATTTAAAGTCATAAAACGGTGTAGAAATCACCGGTAGACAAGTTCGATCGTCTTCGGTTGATCATTTCTTCAACGCATTTGAAAATTTCTGTTATATCAAAATTTCTTGAAATTTCTAAAACGTGGGTCCTTTAGCATCATATCCCTCCCATCGATCTGCTACGTCCTTCGGAACATTTTTGGACATAATTTTCACACTCTTTTGGCAATATTACATTGTTTAAATTGAGGATCACTGACGAGGGTAATTAAGTACCCAAAACGTGCATGCATGTCTGGTCCATGCTGTAAATTTATATGTTCTTAAATGATGATGCTAAAAAATTTGTATGTTCCAAAATTTCGAATAAATTGAATTTTTAATCGGTTGCTTTCGCAACTAGAAATAAAAAGAGCCTATTTTAGTGCGTTTTTCGTTTTTCTGGCAAGAAGAAGAGATCATACAGATAGTAAAATAATGCGGAAGGGTTCCATGAAGGAAATATCATACTTCGGATAGAACTTATCAGTGCCTCCGGCCAGAGTGCTTTTGAACATAAGCCGCCAATATTCATTTCAGTAGCGCCCTATAGTTTTACTACTACATGATACGACAAAGTAAAGTTCTCAATTTTCAAGTTCAAATGCGTGCATCCGTCCTTAAACTGGACTCTCAACTATCCTGATCCACGCCCCCTCCCTACCCCCCCCCCCCCCCCCTTTTTTTCCCAACCTGACTGCTCTAGTTACTGGACAAGGCTGCCGTACAAAGGTTCAAGGTCGGGTGAAGCAATCGCGACAAACTGTTTTAGAATTAAAAACTAAGTCTAATCCTTATTTCGTTTTATTCCATCTCATTATGGAGAAACATGTACTTTTCTCTTTCTAAATAATTTTTCTTTTTTTCACACCCTAATAATCGTTCATTTTGATGTCGTAAAGAACCATTCAGTGCCAATTTCCGGCAATTGCATTCTCCGATAAGAATTGTAAACACAAAGCGTAGTTTGCTCAACCAATTTCAGAGGTAAGCAACCTTTTCTATAGATATTTATGGAATGGAAAAGAGAACTTGTTCTCTTAGAATTTAAGATAATTGAGTGTCAACTTTTTTTTCTGAATGCCAACGAGAGGGACAACAGTGTTGTATTGACTCTCGATTTGTTTACGTTTTCATGCAACTCATATTGAGCGTGTTGCAATGCCAATCGGCAAACTATGCTTAATGATCATGATTTTTTGTCATTTTTATTATTTCTTAGTGTTAGAGAGGTTACTTTCAACACAGATGTTGTATAGTGGAACAGTATTTGCCCTTTGATTATTCAGGTTTAAAACTCTAGTCTTGTTTGAGAGTCTTGCATGCGTCTATTTACTATGCTGTTGTTTACTATTATGCTCCCAAGAATCTTGTATCAGGGGGTTGATCGGGGTCTTTAACCCAAATAATGGAATGCTCAGCTGATATGAGATTCTTGCGAGCAACAGTATAGTAAATACACGCGTGTAAGAATCTCAAACTAGCGTAGCTCCATGTAGCTCCAGCTATTTCAGCCAAATATACCGGTAGTTATACAGGTAATAGCTATATACTGGTCGGGTACATATTAGCGCCGGGCACATATTATCGCCACTTCATCTATATCTCTGCATATTGTTGATCTAGAAATTTTATTTTTTTCACCATAATTACATCTTTGAAACATGAAACAGTATACAAAATATCAAATAATTTCATAACCTGCAAATACTGAATTTAATGATAGAAAGTCAGTAAATCTGAATTTAGTTCCCCTGCCTCTCTGGGGAAAGGGTACAATTGTAGGTCACTTCATCTTCCTATATCTCCTTGGTTTTTAATTTTTTTGTATGAATTTTTCACAGACAAAAAGAAGAAAGTTCAAAGATACAAAATTTTGTTGAAAAAGTGTAAGATTTTCAGTAAGAACAGATAGAGGTGGCGATAATATGTACCCAAACTTGGCTCAACCCCGACATTCACAAATCACTGATAAACAAGAACAGATTATCAGATTTTCATGAAAATTAGGTGAAATGTGTATCAAGGGTTCTTCTTCCTTCTGTGCAAATTTCATCAAATTTCATGAAGAAATAAAGATTTTAGTGCAAAAAATGTTGAAAAAAGTGGCGATAATCATGATAATATGTGCCCGACCAGTATGGTTCTCATGACATTCGTGACGCTTAAAATACCTCTTAGGAACGGAGAAATGATGGTTTCCGCACCAAGTGTATACCGCGGTATCCAGAGTTTACGAATGGGGCTAAAAAAATCCACAGGACATTTGTCCTGCTGTTAATTGAAATTTCTGAAAATCCACCGGACAAAGCCAAAAATTACTAGACAACGAAGTGCAAAATAAGTTTTGTGCAGTATCACTTTTAAAAATGATGAGAAAACAATTAAAAAAAAACCTCTGTAAGGAGTGATTACCGTTAAATGACTTGTTGTGCCATGCTGAAAACTATACATTTTGTACGGGACACGCTGTGATTTCACTGAATATATTTACATGTAGATAGATTTTACAGGACAATGTTTTTTCCTTTAAACATGTTCAACAATAATACTAGTTGAATACTTCACACATAACTAACAATTGAACGAATGGTAATATGACACTGCGGATATTTCATATTCTGAAGTTGAAAGAGCATGACGGTGTAGTCATGCTCAAACAAATCTTACATGGCTCAAAAAATCTTTAATGAAAAGAAAACACTGTATCTGTTCAAAGGATAATACCGGTATATTGTCATCATTTTGGAACAAAAATCCACCGGATATTATGTCCAGCTTGGACCTAGAAACTATCGGACATTTGAAATATCCATCGGAGATCGCTGGTAATCTGACAATTTTCGTAAACTCTGGGTATCTATCACCAATTGTAACACATGATCAAAACTTTTAAAACCTGAAACGGAAAATTCTCCATTTTTCCAGACAGATTTTAAGCAATAAATTTCATAGATGGAAGTAAAGATATGTCAGGAAGTGGGAATCACCTACTTTCTGCCCATGAAATGTACAGTATTTATATCCTAATTATGCCCCTGAAACGGGCATGTCAATCAGCCCTTCTCCCAAGATAAAAACCATGAATTGATGATATTGATAAGTGATTCTGAAAAAGACAACTAGTCAACGGCAGCATATAAAGTTTTGCTAGAAAATTCTTTATTCGGACTGGCAGCATTTTCAAAAAGGCTGGCATGCCTTTAAAGTTTCCAGCATCTCTGTATATGAAATCACATTCAAAGAAAAATCTGTCCTGAATGCGAAATGTACATGTAGTATAAACTATCCTTTATAATTCAGACGGAGTCCGAGGAGGTTGTTGGACAGATGTCCTTTGCGTGGGTCTCTGATGCCCTGGTTTCCCAAGGAGGCAAGAGGACAAAGATGTCCCATCCGGCCAGCAACCCCATCACCAGCTGGGAAATTAACGATTCCTTGGCCGCAGATTTTGATGGGTCTTTATCGGGGTTAGGCACGGAGATAGGTACCAACAGCTATAACATGAGGTAATCATAAATTTTGTTTTTCTGAGCACTTTTTCAAGATACTTCAAAAATTTGTGTTCCTCTAAACTGGCTCTCTTGATTACAATGTATATACATGTACATTGTACTTTTAGAATATACAGTATATTTCAAAGTACAAAGTCATTGAAATTGAAGAAAATCGGGAATAATTGTCTACACTTAGACAATTTGTTTGTTTTCTGTTAATTTATATTATTTGTTATAAAACAGATTTGATCCGAAATGGAAAGTATCTCTTTAGTATAGTTTGTACTGGTGTCAATTAACCGAACGGAAGGAGTAACGGAACAATTACGGTGTAGGGGGTATTTGAATTAACAAAGTTGGATAAAATTAAGGAATCTGATCAAGTTTCACTTAGTTTCAACATTTTTGTAATAGGGTGACTTGATGAATAGTTTTTGGTCATTTACATGTATTGAGCAATGATAGTTTCAGATGAGATATTATGGTTGGGAAAGGGTATTTTCCAAGACATTTCAGTAAGAACTACCCTATATTTATTGGAATTGGAATTGGATTGTTCTACAATACAGTCTTTGGAAAAGATGTTAATTCAGATTTATCAACATAGAATTGAAAATCGATCAATAAAACACATCTGAATTCTAGATCGTTCGGTAACTGCATTAGCAATGTTGCGAAAGTGAGGAAAAATTTTGGTTAAAAGATCGACATAAAAGATGATGAAAGTCCGAAATTTTTAGATCATTTTTCGATAAATATTTGAGACATATGCCAACCATTATTTGTTCCAAGTTTATGTCACAATTTAACAAAACAGCAAAGTTACCGTGAATAAACCTTCAAAATCGATCGGTTACTGCTTTGACACCATTATAATAATGAAGAAAACATACCAAAAAAAAATAATATATGAGTGATTCAACATTAAGAAAAATGTCTACTTGACAATTGCATATATACAAGTATGAAGTTTTTACTTCTTCATATTTCAAGATACATGTCTGTCATTTTTCAGTGAGGCCCTGTTGGCATTGCCAGTTTTCAAGTCAGAAAACTTAGACACAGGGTAAGTCATTATGAACAAAGTTATTTTTGGTAACTGAAGGGTGATATGATACAGTGCATTACTACATGTTGTTACAGAGACTAAATTATAAGAAATCTCTCTCACACAAAATATAACCTGAGAGATTTTTTGACTTTAAAAATAATGTTATGAAATTCAGGTAGAATAAGAAAGTGTAGATTTCTTTCTAAAACTTTCACATGGAGATTATTTTGTTTTCCTTTAAAAGTAAAATTTTTCTAAAAACATTTTATTTAAATTTATGTCTCATATTTAAGATTCCAATATATTCTGGGTGCAGCCACATCCCCAGCTGTGAAAATGAATGAAGAAACATTAACCTACCTCAATCAAGGTAAGTAACTCTGTATGAAGAAATATTAACCTACCTCAATCAAGGTAAGTAATTCTGAATGAAGAAGCATAAACCTACCTCAATCAAGGTAAGTAATTCTGAATGAAGACACATTAACCTACCTTAATCAAGGTTAAGTAATTCTGAATGATGAAACATTAACCTACCTCAGTCAAGGTAAGTAACTCTGAATGAAGAAACATTAACCTACCTTAATCAAAGTTAAGTAACTCTGTTTGAAGAAACATTAACCTACCTCATTCAAGGCAAATAACTCTGAATTAAGAAACATTAACCTACCTCAATCAAGGTAAGTAACTCTGAATGAAGAAACATTATCCTACCGCAGACAAGGGAAGTAATTTTGAATGAAGAAACATTAACCTACCTTAATCAAGGTAAGTAACTCTGAATGAAGAAACATCAATCTAGTACGTCAATCAAGGTAAGTAACTCTTAATGATGAAACATTAATCTACCTCAGTCAAGGTAAGTAACTCTGAATGAAGAAACATTAACCTACCTCAATCAAGGTAAGTAACTCTGAATGAAGAAATGTTAAACTGCCTCGATCAAGGCAAGTAACTCTAAATGAAAAAAAAACTTAAACTTACCTCAATCAAGGTAAGTAACTCTGAATGAAGAAACATTAACCTACCTCAATCAAGGTTAGTCACTCTGAATGAAGAAACATTATCCTCCCTCAATGAAGTTACTATATGTACATGACTAGGGCTAATTTTGGATCGATATTCATCCCCATTCCCAATGTTGAATACTGAAAATAAAAGTTTTTTATCCTAATTTAGGCCCCAAGAATTCTCTGTGGTCTTTTTTTGATACACAGTTATTTCAACCATCTTCAAATGTATCAATAGAGAATATTGCCTCAGTAAAGATTTGAAATTAAAAATCTTCATCATTCATTTCAACTGTAAAATCCACAATTTTGCTAAAAAATTCCACTGTTTTCCCCATTTGAAAGGCCCTAGCCCCTTTTCCAAAATACCCTGCAACAGCTCTGCCGTGACGCAGAATTAAAAAAATACCAACAAACAAGGCCAAAAATGGAATGTCTGCTATAGCGGACAGAAACTGAATCTGACCTGTGAAACAGGTATGTGCAGACAATATCAATCTACAATTTTGAAATGTATAGATTTTCAATAGTTTTTGAAAAAAGAATTGCGTATATGTTTACTTATTTGTATGTACAAATGTACATGTATGTATGTGTGTATTATTACCATTAGTATCACCCAAATTTGAACAAGTTGAAGCAGCAATATTTTTTTTTACATTTCATTAAGATATTATTTAGACAAGTCAGTCTGTAGTAAAAGAATTAAGTACATGTACATTGTATATACATTGTATATTCTCTTGTTATACAGGACAATCTTACGAAATAAAAGTGAAGAAGCTTGGAGATTTATCCGACTTCAGAGGGAAGTACCTTAAGGTATGAGAAGGCTATACGAGGTTGTAGAAAGAAATCTATGAAGCATAGCGACACTTAGGGATCACTTCATCTGCTGTCCGTCTGTCCATCTGTCACACCCTATATAAAAATTATTCCTAAGTGTCGCTATGTTTCGCAGGCGACACATGCATTCCTTGGAATGATTTTTTTTTTACATAGAGAACGTTGTCCAGTTTCACTCTTAAAAGTGCCATGTAAGGAAAAAATTAATTGCACAGATTCAAATTTTTTTAATGGATATTTCATAGAAATTTTACGCAAAATATATTTTTTGTTTTTGATAAGGTTGGAGTAAGTCTCACCTATCTTTTGTTATTTCACTCTAGTTTATCCAGTTGATGCCAGGATTAATTTAAAAATGTCATATCCTTAAGCTGTTTATGAATTTACAGAGTGTTGTGAAAGTATGTTTCCATGAACGACGGTTACAGTACATGGAAAAAGAACAGATAATGAACTGGAAACAGACGCGGCCGGGAGAGAGAATATTAGATATTGGTATGATACGTCATTTTATCTTTATCAACTTCCCTATTTTAGTCATACTTTTAGTCAGAGACCATTGTCATGTGCTTTAGAAATCTTTCATTTTCTTTAATGTTCTGCAGATTTAATATACATATTTTTAAAACTTTTTTTAAAATTAATTTTATTATTGCCTATCAAAACTATCTTGGACATCTATTCAACTGTGTTATACATGTATGTACATGTACAGTATAGAAATTGTCCAGATATTCTTTTTGAATGATACTTGACTGATCTCAGCGACAACATCTCTTACCCTCAAAGCATGAATATTAAAACCAATTTTCTATGAGAATTGGCAACGTAGAAAAAGCATTGATTATGCTTTTGATCTTTTGTGAGGATAAATCTTCATTGTTTGAACAAAATGTCAGTATTACTACATATAAATTTTCTGATTTGCAAACTGACAGGCATCCTCTAGAAGCATTATTATTTTATACAGAACAGAGACACCACATCATAATAAAATAAATAATGATTTATTTTCAATGTAATACATGTACATGTATATTATTTCATTTTCGATTTCACTACAGATATACCACTCTCATACGGTCTTATTGAGATAAAAATAGAAAACGAATGTCTGAATTCTGCCGAGTTTATTTGGGACCCAACAAAGGAGACGGGAGTCTATATCAAAGTTCACTGTATAAGTACAGAGTTTACTGCCAAGAAACATGGTGGGGAGAAGGGTGTCCCCTTTAGGATCCAGGTGGAGACTTATTCATATGGGGAGGATCCAAAAATTCTTCACTGCGCATCATGTCAGGTCAAAGTTTTCAAGGTCAGTTGAAAACAGTGTCTGTGTTCTTTTTCATGTTAATTTGTACTTAGGGATCTCTATTCATACATGTACTGTAAAAAAATTCATACTAGATAATTTTGAAATTATTTTTCGGGAATTTTTTTCACTATGAGAGACAATCAGAACTAATTGTAGATAAATGCAATTTACATAAATGTACATACATGTATATGTTTTAAAGAAAATGTTATTTAACTAAAATGTTATTTAAAGATAAAGAGGAATTTTATAAATTCACTGAAGAAAAAGAGTTTTAATTTTTTTTCCTTATTGTAGCCTAAAGGTGCAGACAGAAAACACAAAACTGACAGGGAGAAAATGGAAAAGCGAAGTGAATCAGAAAAGGTTGGTGCATACATGCACTTGTTACTGTGCTCTACCAAGTAGAACATTTCACACGTTTAGTTAAAGGCCGACGTTGGGAACCACCCGGTCGTTAATAGTTATACCTAAGTGACATAAGCTTCATAGGCGTGGCATACCGTCTTTGAAGACAGCGCCGTCTGCGAGCGGCGTGTTACATCAAAGACAAACCGACAGGTAATCCTTTATTATGCTAATGAGATACCCGAGTCTCATAAGTTTTAAGCTGTCAATCAAAAATTGATAGGGGTAAAAGGATTAAAGGGAACCAATCAGATACCAATTAGAGATGTAAACCCTATAGCGGTCAGTGAGGAAATGACAGAAAATTTACCTGTCCCTTTATATAGTCCCCCGTCGGCCTTTAATTTCAGATTTGTGTACATGTACATGTACTATGTACTTTAAACTGAGTGTTGATGTACAATGTTCTTATTGAAAATTGACTATTCTTGAGGATGAAGTAGGGATAAATGTTAAAACTAAAATCATTAAAAATAATACATAATGGAAATGATGTAACAAAGGTTTGTAAATACTATGCCATTGTTACTCCTGAGTATCCTTCTTTTTTGTGTGCAAAATTTTATGACCAGAAAGATATCCATTATTGAGAGAATCCATAAATTCCACATTTCTCTGTTATACATGTACATGTATCACTGGATTCAACTTTTTAATCTTTTTTACAGGAGAAGTATCAGCCTTCTTACGAATGTACAGTTCTTACAGAGGTAAACTTCTTATATACATGTACATGTACAAATGATGTCATTACATAGACCATTTTCCAATCTGATTTGAAAGCTCAAATTGTCCAAGTCAACATCTTTTGGCGTTGTATATCATTATGACATCACTGTTAAAAGACATAATTTTATTGAAACGTAACATTGAAAAGGTGTGAGAAAGTTGCCAACCTCAGACATTTTTGGTCCTTTTGTCAGCCATTATGAATTTCAGTAAATGGTCAATTGCATATTCAATAATTGAAAGACGTGTGCCTATAGAATATTTTGAGATATCAAAAATGCTTTTGAGTAATTGGTCACTCAGTTGAAACATTGACTGTTTATCAGTCGGTAAAATTTGTTGTAACAATTATTGTAGCTTTAAACTAATACTAGCACGAGTGTCAGTTCTCATAAGAATTGATTCACGCTAAGGAAACTCTATATTCAAACATGTATGAAACTATGTGTAAAACAATTGACCCTTGCGATTGTGGGAAAATAATGCAAAATTTAGTGACGTCACAATGGATTTTACCTCAGACAAACAAGCTTCGATCCTCGGTCAAACATCAAAATTGCATTGTGACGTCATGGAATTTCTCAAATTTTTCCCGCATTTGGAAGGGTCAATTGTATATACATGTAGTATGTTTTTCATACAAATTGTAATTGTAGGTTCCTTTGGACCAAGTAACAGCAAGTATCACATCACCGAGTCTCAGCCTGAAAAATAATTCGTTTGCGACACTTGCCCAGAGTTTCTCAGAACTGTCGGCAGCTCCTTCACCGTAAGTTGTCACGGCTTTTTTATTTTTCATATTGGTCTCTCACTTGGCATACCACACAAACCAAATACTTACAAGTATTTTGGAAAAATAATATGATACAGACTTTTGGACTACAGCAATACAATCTAAGAAATGTTTGCCATGTACTCATTTTTGCTGAATAAATTTTTAATTTGATTTTGTTGGCGAAGATGAGATTTCATCTTAGGCAAACAAATATTTATCCATTGATTAATTTGTATAGCCATGTACTAGATCCATTCAGTTACAAAGATTTTGTAAACACGCACACTATAGACAAACCTTTTTAGATAGTCTACAGGGAACATCAGTTTAGACTAGTTTTGATTTTTGCTTCATTGCTTTTATTTGATTTTGCAAATGAAAAGAATTGCCAATAGAAATGAAAAAAAATTATAGTAAAACTGTTTTTCAGCTCATTTTAGTTAACAATTGGATATGTTGAGAATAATTGTAGTTTTAAGGAATCATTGTTACAGTCATACATGTATTTTGTTTGTTTATTGAGGTATCAACACCAAAAATTGAGGGAAAACTGAATTGTGTGCATAGCTTAAGATGCACAAGTTTTTCGTCAGTTTTTGATATTGATACCTCGTTCAACCAAAAAAATATTCAATTCATTACTTATCATTTTATTTCAATGTGTTTCAATGTTTATTTGGAGCTTTGAAATTTTGTTGCTAGCTACATTGCTTATGATGTTGCTAAGCGCACACTTCTGGATTCAGTTGATGCAGTTATCAACAAAATTTCTCGGCCAATCAGGATCTTAGTTTCTATAACAGTGGAAAAAATGATAGTTAAATTATTATATTTTTTCTTACACAGTATACCCCACACACCTACATGTAAATCATCCAGTTCTGTTAAAAATACGTCCAAGGACGATGATTCAGATAGTGAAAATAGTACGTCCTCGAAGAAAATGAAGAGTTCTTCACCGATAGAACTCAGTACTCCCTCATCGTCTATGAAAGGGGTAAGTCAAAATCAGACAGGAAGTATAGGTACCTCATTAGATTGTCTGTTATAAGGTGTATTATGCTGTCATGAGAAAAGTGACAGTTGTTAATTCTACTGTCACAGTGACATCTATGATGTTTTATACCGAGTCTCGTAGTGAACACTGATAGTGACCTTCAAAAATTATTTTATGCTTTTGCATGTAAATGTTTCATAGTAAAATGTCTTACATGTATCTACGTAATCAAATTTTTAGTCCCCTACCGGCAATGCCAAAGGGGACTCTTAGTTTCCTCTCGGTCTGTCCGTTCGTTCGTCCGTCCGTCCGTCGTCTGTCCCATTTACAGTTTTCCAAACTTTTTTCGCTGTTGTTGCATATATTGAACTAATTTTTGGTATGTGGATATACAAATTGTATCTCAATGTGATACAGATCAAATTTGAGTTTGCTTTTGATTGACCTATGTTTACAAGAGTTATGGCCCTTGGACTTAGCAAATTTTATGAAAATTTCAGTTTTCCGGACTTTTTTTCGCTGTTGTTGCATATATTGAGCTCATTTTTGGTATGTGGATATATCTCAATGTGGTTCAGATCAAGTATGAGTTTACTTTTGATTAACATATTTTTACAAGAGTTATGGCCCTTGGACTTAGCAAATTTTATGAAAATTTCAGTTTCCCGGACTTTCCTTCGGTTCTATTGCAAATAATGCACTGATTTTTGGTATATGAATACATCTCAGTATGATACAGACCAAGTTTGAGTTTGGTTTCCGTTGGCCTATTTTTTCAAGAGTTATGGCCCTTGGACTTAGCAAATTTCATGAAATTTTTAGTTTTCCGGACTTTTTCATGCCTGTTATTGCCTGTTATTGCAAATAATGAAGTGATAATTTTTGAAATTTTCAGTTTTCCGGACTTTTTCATGCCTGTTATTGCATATAATGAACTGATTTTTTGTATATGAATACATTATAGTGTGATGCAGATCAAGTTCAAGTTTAATTTAGATTGACTGATTTTGTTTGATTTAGATTGTTTAATTTAGATTGACTAATTTTGATTTAGATTGACTGTCACATTTGGAAGTAACCAGATGTGACAGTTCTACTGAATTGAAGCGGTGGGTGTTGCATGCAAGCAGGGGATGCTTACTCTTCCTGGGCAACTGGTCTCACTCCCATATCGGGAGTTCGCTTCTTTTCATATGTTGGACATTTCTGTTTGTTTGCTTTGGTTCTTGTTTCATCCTGATTTTGTATGCCTTCGGTTTCTGATTTTCTGAAGTATCAATTTTGTGCTGTATACAGGGATATGGTCATTATCCAAATTTGTCAATTCAACAAGAGTTATGGCCCTTGGACTTAGCAAATTTCGTGAATTCAGTTTCCCAGACTTTCTTTGGCTGTTGTTGCAGATAATGAACTGATGAACAGAGATGCAGGACATAAATTTATGCTGCTGGTACACAGCACAGCGATTATAACATTTTCTTTAAAGTGATTAAAGAAGAAATTAAATTTGAGGACTTCCAAGTGAACTTTGTATTAACTGATATTCACTGAGTCTCTTTATCTGATTTCCATGGTAACAGATGGCCTTGACCCCAGATGCCAATGCAGCAGAGGTCACAAACTGGCTCCAAGCAAACAGATTCTCATCATATGTACGCATATTCCAAAATTTTACAGGTAAGAAATGCAATTCCGTCTTTTCGATTTTACATGCCTACGTTCGATTTGTGCAGGTATATGACGTAATAGCATTGTGACGTCATTAAATTCCTTTGAAAACGTCATATTTATAACCCTGTCTCCCTGAATTACAGGCTGGTTTCCATAAAAATTGATGACGTCACAATGCGTTGACGTCAGATACCTGCACAAATGGGAAGTAACTCTGTATTTCGAAAAGACCGAATAGATATGATAATTATTACATATTTATTCAGAAAATGATACACATATACATGTATATCAGTGAAAATAATCAAAGCACTACTTGTGCAAATTCATCTACCAAATGGATGTCTATTGCCAATGGACATAATGGATTTACGACACCAAATTTCTAGAAAAGATTATGAGATAAGGAAGAAAATAAGAAACTCTACGGCCAGAAAGCAGCCTTCTGGACACAAAAGAATTTGAATTTGTTGCATAGACAAACATCAAAGAAGTAGCTTTCAGTTGTTCAGTCTGAAAGTCTAGAAGGCAAGGCAAAAGCATTAGAATTTCCATTGGGATGGTTGCGAACCTCGGAATAACATTCCGAAGTGAGACCAGGTGCTCGGGGAGAGTCATGCAGCGTCTCCTGATTACATTCAACACATGTCACAACAGCTCCATTAAAACTTTACAAATTTGGTGATTGTCTCAATGTACATATTGATATACATATCAACAGACAAAAATGCATGCTTAGGATCAGTCCTTATCAGTGGTACGTCCAGCTAAAATGATTCAGAGATGCCAAAATAATAAAAGAATTTCTGTTTTTAAAATTCACAATTCTAAATTTTAACACTTACTCATGTCATATTACATATTCTACAGAATTGATACGAAGAAATTGTTACACTTTAAAAATATTCTCAATACTCCTGGTTCAAAATCATTGAAAGTTGCAGGTCTCAGAAGGAACCATCTAACCCCTCATATCGGCCCTATAATTTCTACTAAAAATGCTTTTGATAAACGAATGATTTATTATCACTTTTTGCAATGTTGAATATTTGAGAAGATAACGCGTCATAATTACGAGCCCTCGTAACATCACGCGCATGATGTATGACGTCATGTTGAGATGTCAATTATACTGAATGATGCAAAACAAAGGAAAATCATGGTATTTCACACGAAAATCTTAAAATTCATGTGCGCTCCAGGCCTCACCCATGATATTTTTAATGCACTATTTAATTTATTAATTTTTATCGAAATTTCACTCATTGATATTTTCAATGATTTCAACGTTTTTAGACGTTTTGAGCAAACGTATGATTGAGAATAGGACCTTTTAATCAAAACAAGCTTTCCTGATTTGGAGTCACCATGCATTTGACATTTTATAAACTAAAATATTATGGATAGATGAACAACTTTAAAAAAAGGGCAGAAATGGCAGGTTACCGCACCTAATCCTTTATATTGTTTTAGTGAATTTTTTTTATTGAAAAACTGGATATTCAACGAAATTGTATTACCTGGTAAACCCATTTCTTTCCACCAAAAACTCATGACAATTTTCATCTTGATCAATATAATGCCCATGTATATTCCAGGGGCTGATTTACTGCGGTTGACGAGGGACGACCTTATTCAGATCTGTGGATTAGCTGATGGTATCAGACTAGATAATGCCATGCAGGCAAAGTAAGTGTAAATTAAAGGAATGGAAAGATGCAGTTACTTCATTATAAAGTATATGTACATGTAGTAATAATTTCTTTAAGAAATGAATCTTATATTTTTAGCTCACCTCGACGAAGTTGAGTGAGCTTATGCTATAACCCCGCGTGTCCGTGTCCGCATCCGTGTCCGGTTAAGAAGTTTGGGGTAGCTCAATATCTTACAAAGTACTAATGCTACCGTAACCAAATTTGCACAAGTGATTCATCTTTGGATGCTGAGGTGAACCCATGCATCGGATGCAGCATCTGACCTACATTTTCCGCTTGATTGACTTGGTTAAGAAGTTTGGGGTAACTCAGTATCTGACAAAGTACTAATGCTACAGTAACCAAACTTGCACAAGTGATTCATCTTTGGATGCTGAGGTGAACCCATGCATCGGATGCAGCGTCTGACCTACATTTTCATTTTACGCTTGAGTGACTTGGTTAAGAAGTTTGGGGTAGCTCAGTATCTGACAAAGTACTAATGCTACAGTAACCAAACTTGCACAAGTGATTCATCTTTGGATGCTGAGGTGAACCCATGCATTGGATGTAGCATCTGACCTACTTTTTCCACTTGAGTAACTTGGTTAAGAAGTTTGGGGTAGCTCAGTATCTGACAAAGTACTAATGCTACAGTAATCAAACTTGCACAAGTGATTCATCTATGGATGCCGAGATGGACCCATGCATCGGATGCAGCATCTGACCTACTTTTTCCACTTGAGTGATTTTGCTTTTAAAAGCCAATATTGAGCAAAGTATAAGTGCTACATGTACCAAACTTTCATATTGGATGTATCTTTGATCAAACTTTCATAAAATGACCTTGACCTACTTTTTCCTCTTGAGTGATTCTGCATTTAAAAGCCAATATTGAGCAAAGTATAAGTGCTACATGTACCAAATTTGCATATTGGATGTATCTTTGATCAAACTTTCATAAAATGACCTCGACCTACTTTTTCCGCTTGAGCGATTTTGCCTTTAAAAGCCAATATTGAGCAAAGTATAAGTGCTACATGTATTAAACTTGCTTATTGGATGTATCTTTGATCAAACTTTCATATAATGACCTTGACCTGTTGACCTACGTTTTCCGCTTGAGTGATTCTGCATTTAAATGCCAATATTGAGCAAAGTATAAATGCTACATGTACCAAATTTGCATATTGGATTTATTTTTTATCAAACTTTCATAAAATGACCCTGACCTAATTTTTCCGCTTGAGTGATTTTGCCTTTAAAAGCCAATATTGAGCAAAGTATAAGTGCTTCATGTACCAAACTTGCATATTGGATGTATCTGTGATCAAACTTTCATAAAATGACCTCGACCTACTTTTTCCACTTGAATGATTTTGCCTTTAAAAGCCAATATACATGTACTTAGAAATATGTTTGAATTGAATTTTGCTGCCACGAGGTGAGCTTCGTAATCTGTGATTACCTATGTTTTTCTGTTGAAGCAGGTATCACCTGAAAAATTGGACAGAAAACTGCATCAATGCGTAGCGCGTTGATGCAAAAGTTTTCTGTCCAATTTTTCGGGTGATACCTGCATCAACAGAAAAAATATAAGATTCATTTCTTATCATTTTATCATCATCTACTTACGGAAAACAGACTGTTTTCTTGGATCTAAAAACAATCAATCGCCGCACTATATTTCATAAGTCGTAGGGTTTCACAGTGATAAGTCTGGGAAAACAAGTTATGACAGCCGCCATGATTAAAACAGCGAACGATCGTCTCTCTATATCTTTGGAATAAGGACCAGTTTGAGCAAATTCTACATGCACTGTTAATTTTCGAGTAAGTAGAATAGATATGGTACCATTGAAATGATAAGCAAACATCAACAAATTGTATTTTCAGCAACAAGTTAATTCGTGTTTGAGGGAACCCCCAGTTATTAAAATAGTGCTATAAATAGACTTCCGTGAAAAATTGTGTTGATTAATGTATCAACAAATTTTCTCAGCCAATCAGAATCCGCATTTCTTGAAAATGGAAATGGAAATTAAATGATATAGGCATCACATTACAGTCAACAATTTGACATGAAACATGTTATGATGTTTAGCTGATGTTATTAAGTGGAAACTCAAAGAATTGAAAGTTTAACAAAGATGAAGTTACCTCCCTTGTTTCAGTGGGGGCGTTATGTGGGAGGGAAAGAAGGTCGCCCACCCGGTTTCAAGAGCTTGTTCTATATAGTAGTGTGTAGTTGCACAATGGTTTCCTTCTGCCCGAAGAATCTACTCACTCCAACACCTGACTGCTCTGGCTTTTTCATGCAATGCCATCAACAAAACGATTAATATTATTACAGAGTAATTTGGAAAGAAACTGTACAATAAACATGATAAAAAGTCATATTCATTGAAGATGTACATGTTTCATTATGGTGATTTTCCTATTCCAGAACAGTGAGGCCAAGAAAATTAATCTATGTTTGTCAGGAGACAGATTCTGGTAAGTATATGTATGTTTGCCAAAGGTGTTAAAACTATATTCTGAACTGATGTTTGAAAATAGTTAAAGCTGAACATACTTGAAGTTTAAAGGGGAAGCTCCTTAAACGGCCCTGCAATATTCATGAAAATTAAACTTAATGAGAAATACTTGAAATATCACGTAAAATATAATGAATGTTTCCTGCTTTTAATGAAAGGAGCATATCACCTACTGAAGCACAGTAGGAGGTATTGTGGCGTTACCAAATGACTTCATTTTGACGTAATTGACAAATCATTAAAAAACTTTTATGTCAAGAAGATAGGATGATTATCTTTTATTTCTTAAAATTTTCATGTTTCTTGATACATGTGGCCAATGCTAATTTTAAAGAAACATGTAGGTTTTGCAGCAATTTCACAGAAAATTGCCGATTTCGGGGTTTTCATAGGGCTTAAAGCTACTGATTAATGCCTTATTAACAAAATCTCAACACATAATTTAGTGAAGGACTTGACAAAGTATCAAATCACAAAAAAATATTTAATAAATTCAAATGTTAAGAAATAGGGCCGATTTAGGGGCTTCGTGGCCCTTCCCCTTTAATGTTACAAAAATTGATGGAAGTAAATCCGTTTTAACAGGCATCAAAAATCAAAAATCAATATTTACATTACTAGTAGATTTCCCATGTTGAACTCCTATTAGTCAACTAGAATTATATTCCAATCAGGGATGGGGTAATTAAAAATGTAATTGTAATTAATTACAATTAATTACATTTTTTCAAGTAATTGAATGTAATGTGTAATTGAAGATTTTTTCAATTACATGTAATTGTAATTTAATTAATTACAGAGCAAAAATTGCATGTAATGCCAATTACATTTCAATTACTTTTCAATTACATTTGAAACTAAAATATTTGGAATACACAGATTGATCTGTGAAAAAAAATAACTTATTTTGTAATCAATTTTGATGATTCATTGAGGATAGGCCACAGATAATGGTTGAATAAACAGTTTTACCTGAATGACCACAATGCCTAATGTGACTTATAGTTATCAAAACAAAGTCTGGTTATGTGTTTCTGTTCTAATTAGCTTGTTTGTCACTTCTGCAAGGACCTTGTGTATATAAGTCTTAGAGATGATATTTTTACCTGGTTGTTGGCAATAGAAAGAATGCATGAATAAAATTGTTACAGGTCACTGTTTGCAAATTTGATTTGATTCTAATGTGACAAAATTCAGTTGGGATAACTTACATGTACTTATCAAAGACAAGTTAAAATTCTAAGTGCCAAAATTTCTGGAGAACATTTCTAGGCAAAATATGTGCATTGCACATTAATGATTTCTCCATGTTCTCAGGGAACCTAAAAAGGCTTTTGACAGTAGAATGAATATTGACCTGCACTTTCTTACATTTTGTCAGAGACTTGAACATTGTTGAAATGACTACTTGTATTCGGCATTGTTTAAAAAAATGATGTGCTAAAAATAAATTCATTAAATGAAATGTAATGTGTAATTTAATTAATTACATTTGCAATGTAATTGTAATTTAATTAATTACATTGCAAAAAATATGCAAAGTAATGTGTAATTTAATTAATTACATAGCTAAAAAATACAATGTAATGTGTAATTTAATTAATTACATTGAAATGTAATTGACCCCATCCCTGATTCCAATAAATCGGGATGCCTATTGTGATGTCACGTCCAAGTTTCAAACTTAGGGAGAATTTACCAACGCTAGAATGCAGTAACTCTTGATGCTTTAATTCGCTGTATAAGCAATTTTCATACAAAATTAGGGTGACTAATACATGTATTTAGCATAAATGTAAAAATAAGAAATGATTGTTTTACTTTTGTTGTTCATAGGTATATAATCCTGGTTGGCTCCAAAGAATTGTAATTCAAGGAATTAGCACGTGACCAACCAGAATTATACACCCATGAACACCTAAACATGCAAAAGTTAAAGTCATTTCTTAAATGCTTATGTTTTAATCTAATCGTACAAGAAGAAAATACATGTACACAGCCAATTGTGCCTCACATGAAATTTATATGAAATGAGCATCATGTAAATTTCATATGAAAGTTCATGTAAAATTCATATAAATTTCACATAAGATTTATGTGAAAAACATTTCACATGAATTTCACATAAATTTCCTTCACATGAATTTCACATGAATTTTTCTAAGTGACCTTCACAGGAAAATGAATTCACATAACATCCATGTAAAAATCTTCACATGAATTTCATTCGAAAAATTTCATGTAAATTTTATGTTCGTGCTTGTTTCACATTAATTTCATGTGAACTTTCATGTAAAGTTCATGTAAATTTCACATGAATTTCATATGAGGCACAATTGGCTGTGTATATACAGTTACCTTTTCTATAATTCATGACAAACTTTATATGACTGAAGGTTTGTAAAGATCAATGCTTGTACATGTTTTATATTTATGAGCAACATGCACATGTACATACATGTATGTGTTAATGTATAATTTCATTTTATCATGATAATTACATACAATGATTTTAGTATACCACGCCATTTATCTGGAGACCTTAATGAAGGCAGAATTAGTGGTTAAGTTGGCAGCATTGTACAGTGTAGGTCCGCAACAAATACGGGAACTCTACTGCCAGGGACCCTCAGGGATTTATGTTCTGGTCACAGATGAGGTAAGAAAGGTTCCGATAGGACAGAAATTTTTCAGCAGTTTTGAAAAGAAATAGTTTAATGAATTTTCTTTTTGATGTCATTGTTTTATTTGATATAGGATTTGATTCTGAAGTGAAATCTTTCAGGGCTTAGTATATTTTTGTACATTTGTTACTTATTAAAACTTTGTTGACTGTCATGTATATTGCATGACTAAGAGGCACCAAGTTTGATAATAGTGTGACACATGCAACATAATTCATTTTGTTGCCTTACTCATGTAACTATATAGTTTACATATAATTACCTTGTTTCCATGGTTACAGGTGGTTCATAATTTGAAAGATCAAGCCAGGTTCTTGGTGGAAGCAATGAAATGTAAGTTTCCTAGAATTTTAAGGAAAGAATTTATCTAACAGTATATATTCAGACATGGTTTTTCTCCGCTTTAAAGTGGAATTCCGCTTTAAGAATCGGTAAATTCTGCTCGTTTATATAACTTCCGCTCTTTCAAAATTCCGGAATTCCGTTAAAGAATCAATGTTTTACCTTTGCCGTTTCGCGATGTGTTGTGATTTCTAATTGGTCAATAGGCAACCATTCGACCAATCAACGATTAGTATTCATCCGAAACACGGAGCAAAGGAAATTTACTACTGTTCCTTGCCAGCCGGATCGAACTTTCGTCGTTATTTTTGAATTTGAACTTTAGAGAAATGTCTAAAAGCTAGCATATGGTCGGTCGTCCAGAGGGGAGAGAGGTAGACATAAAGGCCCTTTGACTCTGGCATCATCACTCAAGAATATGTGGAAATGGGAGCGTCGATAATGAACCCCTAGCCCTCTCAAAAAGTACAAGAAAAATCAATATAATGATATTTTCGTTTCAATATAACAACTCTTCAAAGCTGTATTTTTCGCCCCAAGAAAGCTGTTCTGAAGGGTCTTTAATGATGAAAATTGTCATTTTCAGCCAGGACCCCCAGACCCCCTTCAGCTTTTTCCTTTGAACTCTAGAATCATGTCTGTATATTGTCCATATCATTCTACCTGATTTTTGTGTAGAATTTGTGCTTAAACTTGTGTAAAGGGGTAAGGCCACGAAGCCCCTAAACAACCCTGCAATTTTCCTTAAAATCAAACTTCATGAGAAGTACTTGATACGGTATATTACAAAAAATATAATGAATGTTTCCTGCTTTTAATGAAAGGAACATAACATCAACTGAGGCATGATAGAAAGTCTTATGACGTCATCAAATGATGTCATTTGACGTTATTGACAAAACATGGTATAATTTGCCAGAAAATGGGTCTTTAATAGAGAATTTTGATGTGGCCACATGCGTGGACAAACGTAGAAATTTATATGACAAGAAGATATAATGATTATCTTTCATTTGTAAATTTTTCATGTTTCTCGATGCATGTGGCCAGTGCTAATTTCAATTAAACATGTCGGTTTTGCATCAATTTAATGGAAAAATTTTGGAGCTTTTCGGAACTTACAGTTACTGATAAATTACTTACAAAATCCCAACTCATAATCTAATAAAGAACCTTACAGACCTTACAAAGTATTAAATCAAAAATAAATATTCATTGAATTCCAATGTTAACAAATAGGGCCAATTTAGGGATTTCATGACCCCCCCCCCTTTCTTTTAATGAATGTTTCCAACTTGTGATTAAGCAAAAAACTTGAACGAGTGTTGAGTTTGAGCTATGCTAGGCATAGAACAGTCTAAATTATCTGCAAGATAACACAAATTAAAAGATACTTTTAAAAAAGCTGTGCTTAAATTGAGTATCAAAATCTCTTTAATTTTACTGCAATAAAACATAAGATTATTAAAATTACTCTTAGAAACATGATTTTTTCCTTTTCAGCTGGTGAGAGCATGGACCAATATAAAGTGCTACTAAAGCTAATCAACTGATCTCGCATCATAAACTTGTACATCATAGATTCATTTACATATTGTTGTCATGGCAACAAGTATACAGCACCATCTTCTGGATGACTCCAAAAGGAGGCTTAGACAGACATCAAAATCACTCAGAGCAAATTGATCAGGCAATTTTTTCATTCACTCAGGTGAAAGGACATTTATTTGTGAAGAAATTGCTGTGTGTTTGATTTTATGAACTACTACATACATGTGTATTGATACATGGTCGTCACTATTGGAATGACCTCTGTTATGTTTTAACATTTTATTTGTTGTTAAGTATAAGGTTTTCATTTTCGCCTTTGCCATTAGATTGTACATTGAATGAAAGAAAAGTGCTCCTTAATCACGTGTGAAACAGAAGATGACTGTTGTGTATAAAGCAGTATGTGTTCTGGTGCGGTTTAGGGTTTCTCTACAATTCAATACACAATCATATTAACATGATTAAGTGGGGTTGAATTGAATGAATGTTTTGAGAGCCTGTCTTTACATTTATTGAACTGATGTTCACGTTCAGTAATATGATATTATATTTCCGAGTTTTTTTTTTTCTGCTAGTGTTGTGCCGATTATCACCGACATTGGCAACATCGTCGCCAGACCCTTTTGATTACGATAATCGATTAAGATATTAGAAATTGATTAAAATTATGAAATTCAAAACTTTGAAATGCCGAAAACTTGAAGTTTAATCTATGATAAGTGTAGAAATTTTCAAAGAATTTAACTCTTTAGTCATTTCGTGTAGAGCACTGTTTACATGTCCATAAGTGTAGCTATACATCAGGTCATGACATCATTTGATCAAAGATCGCAGGAAGTGATGATGTCATACGTACACGTCACACTTAAACTTTTAACTAAACCTCTCTAATGATAGGCCTGTATGTACATGTATTTATTTGTACAAATACATGCATTGATGGAAACATAAGAATGGAATATAATAATGAAAATTATGCGAGAAAACATTTATTTTCTTTAAATTCTTTCATGCATATCCCTATAAAATTCTTCGGAAGTTTAATTTTGAATAGAGTGGATTTCAAAAGTAGGACTTATTTTAATCTTTAAACATCCAAACATACATAATAGTGTAAGGATGAAATTATGTAAGTATTGACCTACATGTATTCTCATTAATTTAGTGTAATTTTCCAGAAAATATTTATGAGCGTTTTAACCCTCTATTTCATGTGCACAGACATCACATCATTTGGCAAACTTTTGACTACATGTAGTGACGTTCATATTTGATTGCACTGAGGTTATGCGTTGTCATGTTTTCTATTTTGACATCATGATGAAAATATCGCCATATATCTTGATGTCTGGTGTCTGTCCTCCCAAGGAATCATCTGGAAAATCAGCTATTAGCTATTTGTGAATTTTGACTGGAGAGTATTTATAAGAAATTATTATATTCTGATTTCAATGACTGATACATCTATGTGCAACATATAGCTTTTCTGTGACTATTTTCATAAGTTAAACATTCAGTGAATTGCATATTTTCGGTTGGATTGTAAAGCTTTTCAAGGGTGAAGGTATTTATTGCCTGTCCAAAAACTTTTTGACCCAATTTTTTTTTGCAGCTGATACAAAATTTCAAAGTGGATAGAAAAATAATTCCTCACTAATTTTTGGTTGCCATTGAAAAGACCTCTGAATTTAATCTTTGATTTTTGACCTAGTGAACTTGAACCTATTTTCAAGCAATTTATGTTGCCCTACATATTCTAAATTGTTTGACAAAGGGCAATGATGTTTTGTATGGTACATACATAATTCTATGAGTAGAGCTGAATGTTGGTACATGTAAAATGTACCTTGATCTTTAACTTAGACCTTTTTCTTTAAAGAAATCTGCAGCCTGTTTCACAAAAATACTTAAGAAAAATTTTAGGAATTTTTGTAACTTTTGATCGCTTAGTACTCTTCATAAACTAACAATCGTTTCGTTTCTGAATTTATATTTAGTATGTAAAAAATGATATGAGAAAGCTCGATATAATCGAAATTGAAAAATATATAAGCTTTTATTTGATGATGAAAGTTACATAAATTCCTGAAATTTTTCGTAAGATTTTTAATGAAAATGGGCTCTGGCCATACTATCATTAGCAATGTAGCCATACCATTGTTAGCATGATTTTCGCTACATAAAAACAGATATTTTTGTTAACACTTACAGTGTTATTGACAGAATATTCAGGCAGCATTTATTACAGCTACATTCAATAAGATATACTTTATACTTCATAAGCCAAGGGCCTTTTGTTATCATGATTGTGCTTGGTTTTTACCCTGTTTCGACATATTTTGTTTGCTTTTAGTTTGTTTTTTTTCAATTCTAGAGCTGCAACGATTTGTCGCAGTGCACTGAATATCGCGATTCTTAGCTCCGACTCGAATCGATTTTCAATTAAATTTTCAAATAAAAGGAAAAAATAAAATATCCAGAGAAAATTAAGATGTAAATAACTCTGAAAAAAATCGAATTGAGACATAAAAATCGAAATCGCACCGAATCGAGAATAGAATCGAGAACTTCCCGACTCGTTGCAGCTCTATTCAATTCATTAATTCATCGATACAATGCATTTGTGAGCTGTTTGAAATAATATTAAGTAGATGAGGTTGCAGTTTTGTGGATGAACTTCTTTTTCATTTTTTTCGAATTTAGATTTGATAGTAAAAAGGACACGTGAGAAAGTCTCTAAATAGATTATTATTTGATACATGTAAAAATGAACATGTGTATGTAGTACATTTTTGTTGTGAAATATACATGTAATTGATGAAAATGTAGCTTTCAAGAATTTTCAAATATTTACTGTCATTTGTCTTTTCTCAATTTTTACCGACATAGTGGCAAATTCAAATTCAGCAAATATTACGATCTTAATTTATCATGTTTATAAACTTGCTGGAAAATGGGGAGAATTTAGAGCTTTGCAAATTCGAACGATGCATGATTGTTTCTCAACTTGTTGAAGTTGTGGTAGGGCTAACTCAGTGTTTATACAGTAAATGTTCTAATCTGGATTTTTTATTTATCTTCCAGAATTTTTCTTTACATTGTGTATGTTATCTAGTTCCTTAATGTGTAGATGATTTTTGTTTGTTGTCTCTGTCTGTCTATAAGCAGAAAGATACATGATTGTATTAATTTTCTAAGTCTGTGCCATTTTAAGTAAATTATAGCAATTGTCGCACAATGAATAAATTTCAAATTGGTACACCTGAAAAAATCTTGATGTTGAAAAGTAGGTAATAGTGATCTGCTTTGAAAGATTTTCTAGTTCATCAATTTATGATTATAACTAACTGTCTTTCTAAGTCATTGATTCACACCTAAATAAAATATACAAAGTCATGTACAAAGTAAGATCAATATTTTCTCCAATAGATGGTATTCATATGATGTCACAGAGCCAAAATTACCTCCCTTTGTGGGCCATATTGTATGGCAAGACAGTGTTATACATGTTTGCCATACAATATGGCTAACAAAGGGAGCCAATGAAAAACCATCAACTATATTATACATGTAAATCTTTTTAAAAATCATGAATTTGAAAAAAAATGTGAGACTTTAACTTTTCGTTTTGTTATTGAGTCTTTGTGGAATACAGAGTTCTTTCCCCATACAGACGGTATCTGACTTAAAACCATTATGATGTCATGAAAATGTTATGATAACGTCGATTTTATGCCGTCATTTCCCAGACTTTTAGGACTGTTTCCATTTAATTGAATGACGTCATAATCAGTCTACATCAGATACTGTCTCAAATGGGAAGTAACTCTGGTTTTCGAAAATAGCGAATAAATAATGGGAAGTTAGAACACCTTTACTCCATATGTTCATTATGATATTGACATCATGTATGAAATATATCATTCACTTTTAATTGTATATTTCAGTCATACATGTATATCATCCTAGAATGTTATTTAAATGTCATCCATTGGAAATCATGGTATCGTATTGCTGTAATAAAACTCCAAGTATTTGTTAAAAGAAAATATGTGAACAAACTCCATAATTTGTTTTTGTTATCAATGCTGTTTATGAAATTAGAATTTTGAGAGAGCTTAGCTCTAAAGTTAGCAATATGCATATGCATAAAACATGTGACAAACATACGAGAGATTGTAATCTGCTGATAGATTATCTCCAAAAAGGACAAACAATCAATGGGACAATTACTATGCTTCTCTTCTGACACAGTTACGGGAAAATATAAAATGCCACAGAAAGCTCACTAGTTAAAGGTGTGTTGTTCCATCAAGACAGTGCTCCTGTTAACAAGTCTGGCAATGCCATGGCTGCCATTCATGATTGTGGCATTAATTTGATTGAGCATCCACCTTATTCCATCAGACTTTCATCTATTCCCAAAACTGAAAGCAGCTATTTTTGGCATCCCCTTTCAGTCTGATGATGACATCATACTTGCAGTGGATGGCTTTCTGACCAGTCAAGATAAGGAGTTCTTTAAAAGTGGTATTGAGGCCCATAAACTCCGTTGGCAAAAGTGTATAGATACTGAAGGGGATTATGTAGAGAAATAATGCAAAATGTCTGATAAAAGTCATATCATGATGTCACTACGAGGCTCACAATTACATATCAATCAGCCTTCGTATCTGTCAACATGTGTTACGAGAGTTTGTTTATAAGAAGGATTAGAAGATCATCAAAATGACATTGCTGTAGCAACCACAAACAAGCAAGTACTCAAAGTCTTCTGCCAAATTTCTGTTTTTCAAGCCGTAAGGTCAACGGATATGGCCGGCCAAGAGTTCTGATTGGCTGACATATTTTCGATATCTCTGCAACAGTGGTACAGAATTTCATAATAACAAGAAGTTTGTACTCAAGGTCCTCTTCAGAGTTTGTGTTTTTCGTGCCGATTGGTCAACATGGTCAACAAATGTAATGCCTAGTGCACTTATTGGCTGACACATTTTTGATTTCTCTGCAACTGCTGCGCAGAATTTCATGAAACCTTGCAGACAGAATGACCATCGATATTGCGTCAGAATCATCAAACCCCTTTTATACGAGGATATCATCCGGCTGTCACCATACGGACACTTGGTTTGGTACTTGATCAATAGAAAGTCTTGACATGTATCAACGCATTCTTAAGAATTGCACTCTGACTGACTGTAACGACAGCACTCCATGAACTGCCTGTCCAAATTTCTCAAATTAGAGAAGACAGGGGCTGTACCTCCTGCCCTCTCTGAATGTCAGTCGAACTCCTCGGGTGATCACATGCATGAGCATGTTACAACCGACAGATCACGGACTGTATTCGTACGCCCTCTGTTTTTATATCCATTTACATATCCATCTGTGTGTTGCTTGGGCCCCTACGTCATGCTGTCTTATTTGTATGGTCGCCTTACAGTTAGGAGGTTATTTTACACCACTATTGTGCGTTCTTCGAGACCTCTTTGTAACCGGATAAGTTGGAAGGTTGTGCGCAACTAATCTGGATAACCACACCATTTGCTACTTGCGTCGCTGAAGACCGTCATAAGTCGGCACTGGTTGCCCATTGGTCTCGTTGGTTTATGTTTGGTCTTCTGTGTTCAATGTTTCTGTGTTTTTTTGTGGTGTTCCTTGTTCCTTTAGTGTCTCTTGTTGGAGATCCGCTCCTTTTATACACAGCCAATTGTGCCTCACATGAAATTCATATGATTGAAATGAGCATAATGTAAACTTCATATGAAAGTTCATGTGAAATTCATATAAATTTCACATAAGATTTATGTGAAAAATATTTCACATGAATTTCACATAAATTTTCCTCACATAAATTTTTTACATGAATTTTTCTTTGTGATCTCCATGCCAAATTAAATTCACATAAAATTCATTTCAGAAACTTAATCACATGAATTTCATGTACATGTAAAAAATTTCATGTAATTTTCATGTTCGTGCTCGTTTCACATAAATTTCATGTGAACTTTTATGTAAACTTCATGTAAATTTCACATGAATTTCATATGAGACACAGTTGGCTGTGTATCTACAATTATTTCGTGCAAAGTTTGGAGTTGGTAATACAATTCCCTGCGATCCGATGTTTGAAGTGTTTTAATTCCATTTCGTTCTCTAACTTGACTTTGTTGTAGTGTCTTCCATCTAGGATCTTAATTTACCCTTCTTTGATAATTTCATTGTTGCATTTTTGTGCCTGCTCTGTGTTTTTGCATTCTGTGATTTGGAATTTTGCAGTGGGTGCTGCAACCGGGTCTTGTTGGAGATACCCTCCTTTCTTGTTGTTCGTGTCATCTCTGTGTTTTTACATCGTTTGTTTTTTGTGCTTTGCTGTGGATGCTACAACCGAGTGTTGTTGGAGAAGCAAGTACAATGTAATCGACGGTCAATACCAAATTGCCTCTATCGGCCCTTGGTCTGCAACTCTGGTGATAGATATGGCCCACTTTGGCCTTTTGTTTGCATTGCTTGTTGACATATCGAAAGCTAGAAAATTGTGAATATTGAGGTTTAGTGAGTATCTTTGGTGCAACCATCTTCTTTTACTGCAAGCTGATGAGGAATGATAACTGGACGAAGAATAGGAAACCAAGTAAAATTGTGACCAAGGAGATGTATATTGTGCTCTTCTTTTATTAGATTTTCTAGATCCAATGTAAGTTCGTGACTAGAACTAGATTAATCTTGCCTTCTGTTAACGACTTCACACTACTGCATGGTATATCATTGATTCAGATGAATCATGTTCTCATGTTTGTCATAGGTAGGATCCTTTTCAGATTTTGTCCAATTCCATCTTCTCTTTATGACCTCTAAGATCTTGAGGTTAAAGATCGTCCATCCTCGTAATTCAAATTCTAATGCACTCTGTTTGTAAAGCGCATTTTGATTGGTTGAGCGATTAAAAAACTGAAAGGGGATTCAGGTTTCACTGCAGTTATTGCTATGACGTCATATGTTCCCATAGCGACATCGTTAAAAACAGACGTTTTCTAGCACATAACTATGGTGGCTGCTTTGTGCCATGTCGGGTTGTAGCGTTGTCGGGCCGCGCTTTGTCGCGTTGTTGCGCCGGGCTTTGTCGCGTTTTCGCGCCGCGCTTTGTCGCGTTGTCGCGCTATATGAAAGTAGCTTTGAATCTCTAATTCTAGTTAAGATAATGAATTTATAGAATCTGTCCAGAAATCTGTTATTTTTAAACGGAAAACAAGCATTTTGCCCAAAAAATAAAGTAGAAAATATACCCTTTTTGTTTCAAACATTTAATTTATGAATGAATCTAAACGGTTCAGTTGAAAATACATTCCTTCTATCATTTTAAAGGCGCCAACAACGCGACAATGCGACAACGCGACAATGCGACAAAGCGCGGCGCGACAATGCAACATGGCACAAATCAGCCACCATACATAACTGACCATTTGCATTAGAATAGGGTTACCATACTGATGTTTTACAAAAACTGACAGGGTATCGGGTAATCCCCTGTCAGAAATATCCGTTTTACCGCTCGGCTGACACCTCGCGGTAAAACTCTTTTCTGACAGGGGATTTGCCGAAACCCTGTCAGTTTTTGTAAAACACACGCATGGTAACCCCTAAATATTCGAAAATCTTTTGGATATATTATGGGCAAGGCCTACCTACAAGAAATATTGCTGAACATTGTGCTCACTTGACTTCATCTCTTTCATTGTAGACCCTATTCGATCTGTTGTAAGTTGAATTATTCATTAGAGTTTGTTATTTTGATCTTCTTGGTACAGAAACTTACAAAATGTTCACTTATAAAAAGCATCTAAGTTCGGATGCAAAACACAAAAAGGGCAATATAATATTATGACGGTTCCAGACAGGTAATATGGTACGATATACCTTGTCTGGAATTCATGTTGTGCGAGCAGAAGACAAAGTATATCAGGCAACAATCCTAACTGTCCAGGCAGCTAATACTAGTATTTCTTTCTTTGATTTCTCTCAATAGAAAGTGCCTTATTGCCGTTTAAAATCGGTCTTATCACATGGATAAATGTTCTATCTGGATCTTCGATGATGCTCCTATATACATTATCGGTTTCATTGGCAATACAAATTTTGATTTTTCATTGTCACTGTGTCGTCCTACAAACGAAATAGCGTACTTGAATATTGCGATATGAATACACCCATAGACAGGGGGAGAAGGAATTGTCTAGTATTACTACTCAGGGATGGATAATTTTGATGTTTAATTCGACATGTTTCTGGCATATTGAAGTATTTAGGTGATATTGTCGTCAAAATGAACATATGGTCTAAAGTATGAGATGGAGTTAGAACGTGTGGGGTATTCCGTAAATTAATCAGTAATTGAGAGCACGTCATCCATGTATCCGAATGTACAATAAATTTTAAAGTAACAAGAGTTTTTCTTTGTATTCGGAGATCTAGAGTAAGGGCAAAGTAAACTCGACATCATATGAATATAGAGAAGTGGAGCACAGTTGGTTATCATTGGAACTCCTACAATACCTCCCTACACTACAAATATATGTTAACTTAGTTTTCTCGTAACTCCGAGATAGCTTCTCGTATTTGCTCGGTAGTTTACTCGAAATTACCAGATACTTAATCTTAACAATATAAAAATGTTTATGTGTACATGGACTTGTCTTTGTTTCTATGGTGTACAATGGTGTTCTTGTCCCTTTTGCGTCTCTTTCTGTGTTTGTCTGCTCTGTGTTTTTTGCATTGGGTGTTTTTGGGTTTTGTTGTTGGTGCTGCAACCGAGTGTTGTTGGAGATAGTCTCCTTTCTTTTGCTTCTGTAGTTGTACAGGTATCAGACCCCAATTATTTTTTTCTATATATTCCTTTGTAAAACGTACTAATATGACGATGAAATACTCGAATCGCACCACCATGTTTTGCTTGAAACTTTTATATCTGCTAGATAGTATCATAATAAGCTCAGAAATGGATTCATGCAAAAATCTGTCGCTTAGTAGACTTTTAATATCGTTTTAAACCCGAAAGGGGGTATCTGTGGCTCTAATGTTCTACAATCTATCAATTCTAGAGCCTCATAACACATCTGTCAATCCGCGATTAGGATGATGCAGTATCAATCAACATGCTAGAATATTTTTTTTCAACTCATCTGCGACTCATTGACGTAAAAAACGAATCATCTAGTGTAAAAAGAGTCGTAGAAATTAAATGTAAGAAGACGAGGGATTGAAATAATCTGGAACTATTTGCGTGGCCAACGAACATTCGTCAACGAACATTCAAAATTAATTGTAATCTGTAATCTACACGTGTACTGTGTTGTTTGTTCCTTTCGCGTCTTTAGCTGTGCATGTCTGCTCTGTGTTTTTTGGGGTTTTTTTTCATGGTTTTTTTGTTTTGGTGTTTGCTGCGGGTGCTGCAACCGAGAATTGTTGGAGATCCCCTTCTTTTTACATGAATGAAGAATCAAGAAGTACTTTTCATAAATTTAGGTCAAAATAACAATCAATTAATATTTTCTGTGTAAATTGCAAATTCATTCCAAAGAAATATATATTTGATAATAACATATCTAATATAATTTATTTCATCTAATTGTCGCACTGTCAAAGTTTATAATATTTGATCTACATTTGATTAAAACTATTGATCTCTGATATGCACATCTTAAATTGTTATCAACAAACTTATTGTGTAGGAATTTCGGCAAGGGGTTTAGACTATAATTTTCTATCTATGCGAAATTTAAAGTAAACATAAACATAATCTATCTAGGAGTCCCCATGGGTGAAAAGACCCTTCATAAACTTGTCAAAGTACATTTTCTATTTCATTTGCATTAATACTTTATTCATTTATTTACATAGCGGATTTTGTTACATGGTGCAATGGTAGATACGTCAATTTACAATAAAGAAATTTTAAATTGCCGCAGTAGTGAATTTGATATTGACATTTGAATGAATAAATAACAAATCGTATATTTAAAGATGTCAATCCTATCCAATAATAATAAAAGGTTGAATGGGGTCGAGTGTAGTGGAAATATGTATATGACACACCAATAGCTTTATACCCTCTTAAATCGGGTGTTTTATTAAGCGCGAAAACAAAGATTTTATTATTTGCATGGAATATTGTGTATTACATTATCAAATTTTGGCCACTGATCAAAAATGACGTCTGAATTATACAACAAAGTGTTCCTTGTTACCCACAAATTTATTCTTCAGCATTATGACATAGGATGTAAGTTCAACGACACTCAATTTTTATATAGAAAAAATTGCAACTCGCGCGTTGATTTAGAAAATATTTACGGGGAGCAAAGCTTGGTAAAAAAGAAATCGTCCGGAATCGAAAGGCCCAAGACTCAATCTCCTACGTATAGTTCCGATTTCAGTTCCGCTGCTCTCAATTTTAAGAGATACAAATGCAACCCTGTGCATTGTCTAGATCATTATATGTTTATGCGCTAAATACGCGCCAACAAATTCAATATAAATAGCTGTTTGAATGCAAGGTATAAAATTGAAAATGTTTTCTGGAAGCCATTCTCATTGAAGTTATACCAAAATAATCATATTTGTCTGTTAAACATTGTTCTTCGGATGACAGCTATTTATTGTTTGTAAGCCAGGTCAAACTTCCAGGAAGGTCAAGGTCATAAGAATTTGCCCTACCTTGGAACCAAATATTACAAATTTTATACAATTAAGGTAAACTTTACGGTCTGACCAAGAAACAATCATGAACATATGGTGCCGGAATAATAAATTCATTTTTCATTTTTGAAAAAATAAACTTATGTATGCTCCATCCAGCAAATTTATGTGTCTTATTTCAAACCAAAAAACTAAATTTTGATTTAAATTTGGGCTTGAATTTACTTGTCCATTAATTTTTAAACCTGCTGCTGGATCATCAAAGCACAAAGTACAAAGATTAGCAAACAACACCAAAAGGTATTGGATACAACAAATCAACAAAAAGCCTCCAAAGATCAAGCAAGAAAACCAGGAAGCCAAAAAAAAAAAAACAAACAAACAAACAAACAAACAAACAAACAAACAAACAAACAAAAAAAAAAACAACAAAACAAAAAACAACAAAACAAAAAGAACAAGCACATAATTATCATAAAATAAAATTATAAAAAAAAATAACAGGCAATTAAGAGTATCAGAAACAAAACCATCTTTCGCCTATTTTACCAGGTACGAATTAAACCATGTCAATTGAAAAGCTTCCCTCCCTCCTCTTTTACTCGATTGAGGAAAAACTCGTTCCATTGTCGGTGACCATTCTTATTTCCAATATTATAGTTGTTTTTACTTATAGTGCAAATAAGAAAGGGTCTCTGACGATGAAGTCGATCATGCTGTTGGTTGACCCCCCCCCCCCCCCTTTTCAAAGCAGAATAGGTCTTATGTGTATCAGTCTATGTGCGTGTGTGTTCGGCTGTCTCTATCTGACTGCGTCAACACAGCTTTACAGTGTTAGAGACAGTCCATAAAGAGGTTCTTCTTTCATGAATTTAATACGTTGTCTCCCTTGCTTATCAAAGTTCATTTACAGGTACATTTGTACATTGTATATGAAGCATTGGGAAAAAAATACGTCGAGTGCATATTTGACTTGAGTAAATCTGTCACTTTGGTCTTATCTTTCACAGTCAGGAGAGAAGTAAATTAAAGTGTTGATCGGTATTCCTCGTGACCTGGAGGTGTTGTGTGTTGAGCATTTATGGTCCAAATTCTTATATAAACATTCAAACAGCAGCATTAAATGTTTCCGAGTGCGATTAAGAGCGAAACAACTGAGGAACGACATGGACAAAAGTTATGTCGAGCGGTCGTCTTTATTTGCTAAACAAAAGCCACTTTTCCGGAATGCATTTAAGATACAAGATTAATATAGGGGAGTTTTCTGCAATAGATAAAGAACCATGGAATTGGACATGTAAATCAGACATATAAGAAAAAATCTGTTATTCGTAATTTTGGAATGATGATAATTATTTGACAGAAATCAAGTGAAACATTCTGTTCTAGAGTGGATATCTTTATCTTTTTGTTGAAAAATAGGAATTTTTATGTGACAGGTGCGAATTGGAGTTTTTATCAACATTTTATCAGAATTCTAAGTACGAACTTTGATGTTACTTGGATTTATTCGCTTCGGTCTATCGCAGATGATTAACCCGGCAATCAGCCTGAAATGTTACGGCGCATTTAGAAAAATTGAAATTTTGCCGTCGACCGGGGACATAATTGACTGTGATACATTAAACTCTAATGAAACGCCAAAATTTGCGGACATTTGTGGAAAAAATCAAAGGTGAACTTTTCAAACGAGTAGATAAGGGATCGAAAAGACACTAAATGAAAATTAAATCGTCTGATAAAGAGGCATTTACGGAAATCACATCGGCGAGCTACTGGACAAAACGACTATTTATTAAAGCTAACCGAAAGGTGCGCCGGGACAAAGGTGAAATTGTATGAATATAGAGAGTATAATTTTTTAAGTAACCGAATTCTTGACACAATAGAATCAAAATATTGAGTTCTTCAAAGGATATTACATCTATATTCTAATCGGCAATTTATATTTTGTATTCGTGTAATTGATGAAGTGATTATCAGTAATTTGACGCAATGACGAATAAGGGAATTACATGCAATTTGCGCGTTTGATTGAAATTAAATGGGTGACGAAATTTGCTTTTATAAAATGGAATGGCGCTACATGTAACTTGATAAACGATAAAGAAACTTAAAATTGCCGACTCTCTTTATAAACGTGAAAGACGTATAGGATAAGATTTCGATCAAAATCAGGAAAACAGAATAATTATCAATTAAACTTTATCAAAACGTATCAAAATATCATTTAATTAAATCAAGGAATGGAATTTATATAGTGGATTTTATTCAGAGTGGAAATACTTTAAGAGAGTTCTAGTGTACTTTATCATCATAAAAGTGTTTGTGTACAAATCCCCATATCGAACTTGGTAATCCATTTTGTCGTTTATCAGCCATAGAATTCCTCAGGATCGCATGTTTTACTAATTCATTTCACAAGAAGTGTATTTGATGTCTTCTACCTAAGTAGAGTCATGATGAAGTGTCGTGCATCTTGAAGGTAACAAATTGGCCACTGTCGAGCACCGACGTGAAAGTAAACACGGTCGAGAATCCGGACGTCAAAGTAAACACCAACACTAGGAAGAAAAGTACAACAGAAGTATATCATCTTTTAGCATTTGCTGTTTCTTAAAAATAAAATGAAAATGGAATTATTTTTGCATGCAAAAACAAGGAAGCGATAATCATCTTTAAATAGTGTCTTTGGAGGAGCATGGAAAAGTAAACTAATTGGGCAGCTACATCAACCCTCTGACGATATGATTTTTTTTTTAATCAAAGCTGATGAATATATTCTAATGCATCAAAATCAATCAGAATGTTGTATGAGTTAAAGTTCATGACGCAGAGGATTTAAAGATAAAAATATGGGTTCATCTGGCGGCAAATATGTCCGTAAGTATAATTCGCATTTTTCAATTTTCTGTTCTAAATGATAGAAACCTTTCTTGTAATATAATTTTATAAGATATGTTTTATATAACGTAGGAGGCATTGCTTTTTTGTTGCAATTTTAAATACACAAACAAGCAAGGATAAAAATAAAGAAATGAATAAATAAAAATAAAAAAGAAAGAAAATCGTTAATACTTAATTTGTCAATAAACATTGACTTGTAATTTTTTCTAGCTGTGAAGATTTCTGTGTACCAAATAGTTCTGATAACCAGTAAAATACACTTGAGGTGCTCGTTTTAAGATTGATAAGAAGTTGTCATTCCTTTTCTGTCTTTAACAATACATCTACTTCGCAAATTGTCATCTTAGATTCATTAAGATTACGACAATGAATTACATGAATATTTCGCAAAAATTCGGAAGAATACAAATAACATCCTACAGCACCCCTATTCCCTTCCGTTTGATATAATTCTTATATGCACCTTCAATAAATTATTATAAAAATTGTGGAAAAAAATCTAATACTCAAAAGTCGACAGTTTCTTAAATTCCTGACGTTATCTCTTCGTATCCTAGTAAACTAATAGAATATGATTTTACCCACTTATAGCTTCAATTTGTCAATGCTATGGTCACGTTTCATCTTGCATTCTTTTAATACATTATTAATCCCTGGGATTAGTCTTCAAAGGGACATAACTCTCTATGGTCACAGGTTGTTAACGAGATAGGAATGACCACACGACGGAGGATGATAATTTAATCTGTATATGTGAAAAATTGTAAACCATAGGATATGAATGGTTATCTCAAACCCCCTCCCCCCTCCCCCCTCCCCTAGCTCTCTTACTGTAACGTTTATTTTTCTGTTGACTTATGACCATGACAGTTGTTTTGGATTTTTTTTTTCATTTTTAACACAGATGAAAAAAAAGTATTGTTACTGTCGTCTCTTTGAAATTCTTTTATCAATAAATAAAATAATGATAATACTTCATGTAAACATACATTTTAAAAATTCGGAAGATCACTGGTAAAAAAAAATAAAAAAAATCTTCAGTAATTTACATATAATTTTATGCATGCAGATTTGTATAAAGCAATCCACTTTCTCTTAGGGAATGCAAAGTCTCATTTCATGAATGTAAACAGAAGGAAATTGAATAACATTCCTAAAAAAATCAAATTTAAAAAAAAAACATTTCATTGCTGGAGGAGTAAGCATCTCCTGCCAAGTAAAACTATCAGATACACATTGGTATACAGAAGTGCACTTACTCCCCATCATAAAAACCAACAGCCAGTTTCTCAAAAATACTTACGAACAATTTCAGGAATTTTCGTAACTTTTGATCGTTGAATTCTTCTTTTAAAATGAAAATATCAATATATAATGATAATGTTAAAGTATGTAGGAATGTCATTATGATATAAGAAAAAATACAATTTAGATGTTAATTTTTTCCGTTTTATTAATTGGCGAAAGTTACGAAAATTCCTGATTTTTTTCGTAATAACTTTTGTGAAACTGGCCCCTAATTGCTATGATTACGAATGTACTCGTACATGTAAAGCTTGATGATAAGGTACATGTATATATAGGGATTGATAAAGTGAAAAGGTCAAGCCAGTTAGTCAAAGTAGTTTTTTTTTACTTCTAGGATCAGGACCGGAATTTTCCACGGAATCCTCGGACTTTGCCATTATCAACTTAACCATATCAACCCTTAACAATGGAAACAAGTGTCATCTACTCAACGCCATGCACACATTAAGTAAGTCCTTCAAAAGATATACGTGTATTTGAACACAAATTTTACGTACGCCAAATACTCATATTTTACGCGTACAAATCTCATCTTTAAGAGCGTATAAATGTTTATCCATCGATTGTAATCGAATCGCTAGTCAACAATCGAGTGAGTTCGGGTTGGTATCTACCATCGACCATTGATCGACTTAATTATGTCACAAATATATCTTACAAAGTTACTGTACAATTGTTAAACGTCTTTAAAATCAATAGCATCATTTAAAACCTGATAAATTTACAGCATGGACCAGACATGCCGTTCCGGGTACTAAACCCTCGTCAGTGATCCCCAGTCTAAACAATGTAATATGACCGAAAAGTATGAAAATTATTATGTCCAAAAATGTACCAAAAGACGTAGCAGAATGGGTGGGATATGATGCTACAGGACCCACGTTATAGAAATTTCAAGAAATTTTGTAACAGAAAATTTCAAATGCGTTGAAAAGACAGACGATCAAACAAAGTTGATCGAACTTGGCTACATGTGCCCTCGGGGACTCTTGGTCCACCAGCAGTGACACTCATCAAGTAGTTCAAATGTTAAACGTCTTTAAAATCAATAGCATCATTTAAAACCTGATAAAAGCATGGACCAGACATGCACGTTTCGGGTACTAAACCCTCGTCAGTGATCCTCAGTCTAAACAATGTAATATATTTACATTACTTGTAGATTCCCCATTTTATACGCCCATTAGGCAACTAGAATTATATTCCAATAACTTGGGTTGCTATTGTGACGTCACATTCAAGTTTTGCATGTAGGGAGAATTTACCAATGTTAAAATACATTTGACAATGGTACAGGTGAAATGTGCGATGTGCATGCAAATAAAAATGACCGATATGTAGGATAAATGTAAATATAAGTTATGACTGTCTTACTTTTGGTGTTCATGGGTGTATAATTCTGGTAGGACACGTGCAAATTTTCCGAGAATCGCTTCGCGATTCACGGAATTTGCACGTGTCCTACCAGAATTATACACCCATGAACACCAAAAGTAAGACAGTCATTTCTTAAATGACCGAAAAGTATGAAAATTATTATGTCCAAAAATGTACCGAAAGACGTAGCAGAATGGGTGGGATATGATGCTACAGGACCCACGTTTTAGAAATTTCAAGAAATTTTGTAACAGAAAATTTCAAATGCGTTGAAAAGACAGACGATCAACCAAAGTTGATCGAACTTATGTTAAACTATTACTCATGGCTGATTGGTTCTTGTCAAGTGTTTTAGGTCGATCTGTATACGTTCGTCGATCACAACTGTCAACATCTCCATCTAAGCAACCGTCAGGAGGATGTTGAAATTTTCTCTGAACTGTTTTTGTTTTACTGACGTCGACCATTAGTCGACCAATCTGTACTGTTTTGTGTACCACACAGTATTGTGACTGTACATACCACTTTGGTCGGTCGACTACTATTGGAAAAATCTGTAATTTCTTATGACTTACATTCATGTCAAGTGCTTTTTTCTGTACATGTAAAGGATTAAAATGCCCTCTGTTGACAACCATTGTAAGATTCATGAAACCTCGAGTTCTGGAGTCAATATTTTGAAATATTATACTTAGCTTATTGTACAGACTTTTTATTACCTTTTAATGTTGTTGTCCATTATTCTAAAAACATGTCAATATTGCACCTTTTGCTTTAGTTACTTTATTTACTATTCATAGGACGTATATGAAACTTTAAGCGACTTGCAGTACAATCAGCATTCCTACTTAATCCTTCTGAAATGATGAAACAATGGTTAAATTTGCAAACAAAGTGAATGTTTTTGACTGACTTTATTCTAATTTGATTACTTTTTCTCATTATAAATAACTTGGACGTTTATGAAATAGCAGGTATAGGTATAAAATCCAGATGGTTCCAAAGTAATACGTTTTGAAAAAGTATCATACTGTCCTCATAGAATCCATGCATACTTCTAGGATTCATTCATTCATTCATTCATTCATTCATTCAGATGGATGGACAGATTAAACGACCTACGTGCTAAGGTGCATATTTATAAAAAAAAAAGGTACAAATTCTTTCTCCTCGTGAGATACATGAACATGATATAACAATAGCAGACATAAGGAGCCAGTCGTGACAAATTCTAATAAAATTTGAGCTCTTATTTAGATTTTAAACTGTCAAAATCACCCAAATCCCGATAAATTAAAAGTAATACCCAAGGTGTATCGAAATCACACTAGGGGAGATAGTATTAAAACACTCATAAAAGTGGAAGTTTTTCAAAAAGCAATGCAGCTATTCCATGCTATGAACAGATTTTGTACCACATGTATGTCTCCCCTGCACTGAGTTTCATATTTACTCGAACTACAATGTTGCATATCATTCTGAGTCAAAAACGCAAAGTCATTCGTTGGTTTTTATTTGTGTATACCCATGTAGCATGCATTGCTGTTAATGTTGCTTCATTGTGGACTGGAACGATCAGCATGAAAAAAAATCTTTGTCTCGATTTCTTGAAGTATAGAAAAAGACATTTACACGTGGTAATGATAATAATCTGACAATATTTCTTTGACTTTTGGAAATGGGTTCTCCTCCAAATTGGGACAACATACCATGGGTAATGTCATATGTAATATGGGCAATTTTGGTCAACGGTAGCCCATATTACATATGACAGTAGTCTAAACATGAACTGATTTGCTTCAAATTGCATGCACATGTATCATGTTTAAGGGGACTCTCTCATGTTCACCGTTTTGATATATTTTTTATTTGAATTTTAATTATAGCATCGATGTACTACATGTATATGACTTTGTTTCCAAGTGAATAACAAAACAAAATTTGATGGAGATGCAGGGCGGGTCCGAACCAACGTCTGTTTGAACAAAAGTTTTCCGGTCCGGGGCACTAACCGCCATGTTACGAAGGAAGTAGAGAATTGGTAATTTAACTTGTGCATATATTGATGAAAACTAAATGGATTTCATTGAAATCTTTAGAAAATTTGTGTTCCGTCAGTCTCTTAAAGTCAATCAGTGGCTGTTGTATCATGTGTATGTAACCTCTACAGAAGTCTTCCAAATTTAGACGCACGGAGTTGTTGTTGATCGTGTTCATTCATATAGACCCTTTCACATTATCTGCTGTACTAAATTTGAAGGCCAGTTCCGGGGGACAAAGAATAGATTGCGTATGCACCAGTGATGTCATTTGATTGTTCTATGGCGTTTAGCGCGGAATCGTGTTTCGTTTGTTCCGCAAAAAACGTCTTGGAATAATCGAATTGCGTCACTGGTGCATGCGCAATCTATTGTTTGTCCCCCGGAACTGAGCTTCAAATTCAGTACCGTAGATAATGTGAAAGGGTCTATTCATGAATATGAAAAAAATCAAATGCATCTATTATTTAATCTACGTAGCTACGAAAGAAGACAAATAGAAGTTCATGGCTTCTAAACAACATGATAGGTGACTTGAAAATTAAAGAGAGAGAAATGTTCCTCGTCGGTTGCATTGAATTATAAATGAACAATCGTAGCATATGAAAGAAAATTAAGTAGCCATATAGAAAGTTAATCTCTTCGTCAAAAACAAAGTAACCGGCACCGCACAATACAAGCCTTTATAATGGTCCAAATTTAGGCAACATTTCAACATTCATAAATCCTTTTATGTGCTCAGGAACTGCACAAGGGATTTGTATGTTATATATTGTTAGCGATTACTAAGTCTATAAAGTTATTCAGAAAGTGCCGAAAAGAGTTTGATATTAACATTGGACGAATATTCCTTCTTGACCAGATCTTGTGGTAGTACCTAAATGTGTTTGAAAGGAAGAAATTGGTAAGTTAATGAATTTATGACATTTTTTCGCCAGGCGCGTAGCTGCACATACGCAAGTAGGCAACTGCGTACACATCATTTGCCAAAAAAGAAAGAATAAATAAATAAAAATAGAATGTTAAGAAAATAATCAAAGTAGAAAGAAAGAAGGAAAAATTTTTCGTAGTAGATATGCATCTATACTAAACTAAGAACTTTTATTCATACGACATTGGGTGTATGTAGAACTTTGTATATTTTTAAAAACGACATTTAGATGCATGATTGAAAAGATTTGTTATAGGGAAATAGAAACAATACGTCAACATGTTATAAATATTAAAAAATGTACAAATCAATCCTTTTACGGTGGGTATTGGGTCTTTTAAATTGCCATATTTTACGAGCTTCTGGGGGCTACGCCCCCGGTACTTCTAGCAGGTTTTCGCCCTGGATTCACTGGGGGCCTTAAGGCAGCCCCCAGCCTAGACTGATTTGAGTACACATCATTTTTACTCTGGCTACGCGCCTGTTCGTTTAACAACTTACCTTTTGAAAAAGTCAAACTTGCATGAATGTGTTTTGTACGACAATTCAAAGACATACATATTGTATACTATTTATCATACTAGTAAGTAAGATTCTGATGATGGATTTTCAATACTTAAATGAAGAACATGTATTAATACTTGCTAGATTTGAATGTATAAAATTGCACGATCACATCTTCCCTTTTGTCTCAAAATAGAATGGAGTTAATCTCCTTCTATCTAAGATAGGCCGATCAATGTTTTCCATCTGCCTATTTTTGTTCGTTCGTTTGTCTAGAACTTTAATCTTGCCCATTACGTTGGATAGCTTTCATTTCCCATTTACATTCGTTGTGATTATACCTTTCTGTTGAAACAAAAAAAAAAACAAAACAAAACAAAACAAAACAAAAGAAAAAAAAAAAAAAAAAAAAAAAAAAAAAAAGGGATGGGTCTCAATGATGACTCTGACACCGCCGTAGCAACACCCTCCCCCTGGAAAAAAAAACCCGAAGCACCAATCGGCAATTTTCTAAAGAAAAATTGATCTACGTTGTTTCGATTCAGAATGTCTATTGTGGTGCAAAGAATAAATGTCAAATTTGAGGGTTTTTGCGGGTATGCAACACACAGCAAGTGCGTGTATTGTACATGTATGTAATGCGCTAGAGAATTTCTATCCTATTTTATTCATAGTATTTCACTTGTGCATTTGTATTTGTCGTTTTTTCGCGGAACAAAAAAACCAAGGAAAATGAAATTGTGGCGAACGTTTCCCCGTATACGATCGTCATCGAGCGTTCTGAGTGCTCCTCGACGTAAGCGTAGATTGTACATGTACATGTACCAACATAGAGAGCTTTTAAAGTATTCACAATGGAAAGCTTGGGCAAAATATCAAGTCGTTTTTTATAAGAGAAAATCCACGTTAATCCTGAATGACCAGGTGAAAGAAAGCTTTAAAAACAATGACCAATGCCCGACTTAAAGTTGCGACGTATTAAGGCAAAAAAGCGAGTAAGTAGGTAAATATATAGCTTTTAGTCCCTATAACTTATGAAATTAATCCTCTGTTTTCTTTGAGCTCTTTGATATAATTTGTTGGAGGTAGAATAGTAAAAGTCAGTGGGTGTTAACGATGAGCAACCTTAAGTCAAGTTGACTTATGTATTTTACATACTTAAGTGTGTGTCATCTACATATTTTACCATAATGTGAAGTGTTCTTTTTGTCTGGTCATTTCTAAACTGACGGAAATGTCGAAGAAAACGTATCTATTATACATGTACATACTGTTTTGTGATATTTGTTTGGATACATTAGTATTAAGTTTTTTCTTCTGAATGACTGATACGTGTATCTGTTAGAGAACGCTGAGTGAAAGAATTAATTTTTGTATAATTATTTGAAATTTTTAACACGTTCGTTGAAAGCAAATTCTTAATATCGTAAAAACAATTCGAGACTTGAAAAGTGTTCGAGAATAAAAAGCCATTCGAGACTAATAGACAGTTCCATGCTCGAAGACATTTTCGGGACACGTAAACAGTTCGATACTCAAAAACGGAATTTATGCATCACTTTGAAAATATTTCTGCTCGTCTCTGCAATTCAGTTGTGCATTTTCTTAAGTATGATTTCTCTTGACCAAATTGTGCTAGATTTTAAATTATTCTAAATCGATCGTTGTGCTTGCTGCAAAGCTGTTTTGAAGTACGTGTAAACATTATATATGGACTTTCATAATCCTCTCCTAACGGATGTGCCATCGAAGAAAACTTCAGATATGAAATATTGATCAACATAGAATGGAATTTAATAGACTTTTACCTGTCATATTATGACATATTAACCAAGATAAGACCTTAGACAGATAAAATGACGACCACGACGACATATTTCGGACAAAGTTTCCGCTGTTTAACACCTACCAAGACAACTTTTCATATGTTCTATACTTGTCAAATTGACCAAAGCAGAACGGTGAATCGTAGAAAAAAGAAATTATCTACTGGAAAGATATTTTATGTGCATAGAGGTAAGTTTTTATGCTGATGGAATGAATAAAAAAAATCACACGGAGAGCATTCCAAAAAGGAAAAATCTCTTGTAATCAGTAGCTTTCTGTAATTTTTGAAATATTCATTTTAAATTAAAAAAAAAATATTCTAAAACAATTAATTCATAGATCTATATAAGGAGAAGTACAACAAACTATAAACTGAGTGTTTTATCGTCTATCTAAGTTTGAATTTTAACATGTGAAAGCATTTTTTCATTCTTTCAAAACATCTTCAGTCTGTTATTTTCTTCCGCCCTTACAGACAAGGTCATATATGTTACTACAAATACGAATCCTTCAAAATTATGTGTTACTAACTGTATAATATCATTATTTGAAAGGAAACACAAATCATCGAGTAAAATTGACAGTGGTTTTGACAATTTTCATGTTCAAGTCGAGAGTTACCTCGCTTTACTTGTCACCCAGATAGCATTATTGACTTGCCAATTTTCAAATAAGATAACGCAAATTTAAAGTGTTTACTCACAACTCTGGAGATAGATTATACGTGAACTTTAATGTCTCTAGAAGAATATTGAGCACTTTTAATTCAAATTTTAAAATCTCAAAGGATAAAGAGATACAGATATCTGTCATAAACCGATGTGTAGAAGTATCCAGGCGCTGATCTAGGTAGAAATGTGAAGATTTCCTAAAGCTGACAGAATCATAGGGTTTCAACTGTGACATAGTCAGGTTCAACAACATCAACTCCCGGCGAACAATGCAAGAGAAATATATGAACAATATTCATAATCATTGTATATTATATTTTATCTTTTTGATGAACATTGCAGTTTTACTGCCACGGACAATAATTTGGATAAATAATTGTCATTGAATATTATTTATATCATCATATTCATATTTGATTTCTAGGGAGTGCTCAGTACTTGAGATTCAGATGAATATTATTCACGTCATTTGATGATAAATAGAAATTTCGAGGGAGATTCAATGTCCGGATGGTTCGAACCTTAACTTTAGGATTGCGTACATCAAAGCACTGATAAGTCACAACCCCCCCCCCCAAAAAAAATAAAAAACCAACCAGTTATGGTAAGGGGAGGGGGGGGGGGGTTAAGGACCCTTGGATTGGGCTGAGGTTGGATATAAGGAGATCTTGGAGACCTTAGAATTCTTCTAAAATGCGAGAAATATACAATCGAAAAGTTTTATGGTATATTACATAGAATATGACAGATTACAAAAATAATGCATTATCAATAGACCCATATATATTTTCACCATTCACTCATTTTCTATGCTTCAATATTTATTCAATGGCATAGAAAAAAATACCAACTTCCAGCGAAAAAAAATCATATGTTCAGCAAGGCTTATGGAAAAATTGTTACAATCTGTTCTCTAAATCAGCCTTTCCCTCTTCCTTGTCATTCTCTTACTATGTCTGCCTTCATCCGCTGCCTGAATATTTCATTTCAGTTTTGCTCGATGCTTCAACCTCTCGACCTTCAATAAAATAAGTGTAAATTTTAGAATTCATCTTTGATTTGAAGGAGCTCTTAAATTGCAATAAAAGTTTGCGTTAAAAGCATATTCTAGACGAGATATCAGCAGACGATTCTTTATGTCTTTTGTGAAGGCATAACATGCGCGAATCCAGCAATTTATGCCGAGGAGGGAGCTCAGTTTTTTATCTTTTCAGAGGAGGGGTCCATTAAAAAAAAAGAAGAAGAAGAAAGAAAGACAATTAAGTGGATGAAGATGAAACAATTTTGCAAACCTACAGGGCTCATGTCCTACCGGATCTGCGCATGCGTTGATTTTTTTGATTTTAATACCATTCCAAAAATCTTTACGTTTAAAGACCAATAAAGTTGAGAAATTGTCACTTTTCATTATTTAAAGAAAAAGCCGATATTTCACACTTTGGGTAGTTTATTGCACATTCAGAGTTTAATGAAACCTAGCACACTAATAAAACGCGGAAAGGGCGATTCAAAAGGAAAGTAAAACATAAACATTATAAAACAAAGTAATTGAAACTTGTTAAAAGCTTTACAAAATGTACAAAGTAGGCATTAAAATCCCATGAATAGCTTGAATAATCAAACCTAGATTCTGTGTATTCTTTTCAAATTTGCTAAAAACCACATGTATCCCATTGCAAGGTCGTTCCATACCTTACTAAACCTAATAGAAATACATTTGACATAGACATGCTTATTTCAACTTGAGGATAAAATTAAGTAACAAACAGCGGGTGGGAAAATATCTCACGAGTTTTTAATTTTTCGGAAGGCTGATTTTTACGCTTTTATATGTGTGTCATGTCGAAATTTATTTGGAGTCGTTTCGTGATTTGGACAAATCGGTCCTAACGATTTATATGTCATCAAATTTCTCCTGATATCATTTCATTGAGCATTAGGTTTCAATTATAAATTGTAGATGTTGATTATCTGAAATTTACATTCCTAAATAGGGCCAGTAACTGAGAATCAAATATCAGGTTCCGTATAAATAGTAACATCGTAAAAATAATTTGAATAGGAGGACATTTTTTTCACGAAGGTCGAAGAATTGTGTCCCGGTCATCGGTAGGAACGATGTTTTTTTCATTAAAAAGAAAAAAATGGTAAAAAAATGATAAAACTACATGTATTCATCAGATATAACCAAAATCTCAAGCCCAAAGGTCAAAACATAAGAGCAGGCAATGACAGGAAAAAGAGAAATCAAAATATTCTACCATGAGAACAGATGTCACTTCCCAATAAAGGTAGAGGATTGTGCACGGGAAGCGTAAGCATCTCCTGCCAAACATAGAAGAGAACTTTATTACACTCAAGATTCACATATTGTGACATATTATGACTGCCAAACATAAGCGATTAATAAATCCAATTTGATAAACTGCCAGTTGGAATGACGGTATGATAATATCTTTATACCGTAGTTGTTCAAAGTAACTTTGAACCTCTGAATCCATACCCCTCCTTCTTTAAGTTTATTTCATTGTCCTTTCTGAAATTACCTTAAAAATACATCCTCTTTTTTCGGTCACCTTTACGCTTTTATTCATACAATGTATACTCTTTATTTATTTCAATGATCTGAACTACCATTTATCAAGAAAAAACTACTAAACATGCTAAAAGAAAGGCAAGATCATTGTCCTTCTGAATTATAGAAACCTTTGTCTTTGGCGCAAAAATGCCTATACATCACAACCTCGTTTGCAAATTCCTTAAATCCCAGCGGGTTAGTCATAAAAATGCTTAGTCAATCAATATACATGCATACTTTCAATGATTGAACATAAAACTATAAGACATTCATTATCATGCATGGCTCCATTTACCAAAAATAAAGACAGAGAAACCGCCCTTGTGCACGGCTCTTCATCCGCATCGTCTGTTGGTATCGAATGAAACTTGCATTGTTTCACTGAGACCAAACAAGTTGAAAGAATGTTTCTGCTTAAAAAGATGTATTGAGAACGTTTTTCCGTATGGGAGGATAAAGCAAATAGAGAAAAAAGTGAATCATATTTTCTTTTCATATTCATCTTTTATCTATTCATTTCATTGTTTTGTTTGTTTAACATGTTTAACGAGTAATTTAGTAATCAGATATATGAAACAAACTAAATATGATGTGCGTAATGCCACAACGTTGTTGTAACAAGTGGGGCTGTTGTTTGAGCCCCCTCCCTTATTTTAACTTGCGTTTGTTTTAGTTTGTTCATTGAATTCATCGATGATCTTCATCGAAATAATTTATGAACGTATGTTTATATTTAAAAGTCGAATTTTGTCCGTTTTAGGTGAAACCCCCCCCCTCCTCCCCCAAGTAAAACAGTAACTATATAATAGACGCGCACGTGTATGTTCCTGTCAGAAAGTACAAAACCGGTGATATCTTTATCATAATATTGACTATGTATATAACATCGATATAAACTAATAAAGTTTCTGTAACTATATAGAAAGTGTAATATACATGAACAAACTGTTTTATAGTATCCATTTCAATCAAGAAACAAATATTTAGGTTTCCATTCTCTCTCTATCCGGTACAGGTGAAATGCATACAACAATGGGTCGATAGAAAAAATCAAAATACTTACATGTGATAGGCAACATTTCAAATACCCGACATTTTCATCCATTTAAAATGTGTAATTGGGGGACTTTGGGCTGAGACCATGTACTACGATTTCAGTGAAGACTTTTTGTACCCCTACCCCCTTAAAAGAGAAAATATTATTAGAGGTAAGAATTTTTATTGAAAACATTACGTATATATTACTTAACTGAAAAGTTGAACACTAAATCACTGCTTATTGATTCTTTACGAAAAGAAAATAAGATATAAAGCTTTGCGCATATTGAGTATTTGGTTTTCAATTGTTTTTGGTTTGTCGATCCAAGAACAAGTTGTATTCTTATAGAGCAATGACACGTGATTGACAAACAAGAATTTGTGAATATGTCTGTTAGAATGTTAAACGTCTTCAAATTCAATAGCATCATTTAAGAACAGATGAATTTGCAGCATGGACCAGACATTTACGTTTCAGGTACTAAACCCTCGTCAGTGATCCTTAATCTAAACAATGTAATATGGCCAAAGAGTATGAAAATTATGATATCCAAACATGTACCGAAAGACGTAGCAGGATGGGTGGAATATGATGCCACTGGACCCACGTTTTAAACATGATTCGATTCTAAAATGCGAAAAAAGGACAAACACGTCAAATATAAAGACTTATATAAAGCTTAAAATACCATATTGATATTTTGTCGGAATGAATATGATTAGTATGCTTCTTTCTTAACGAATCTTTAGAATTCACTATGATAATATTGTTGCCATTCAACTCCCCTCCCCCCCCCCCCCCCCCATTCGGCAACCCGAACTAAGACAATGAATTTTTCATGTCTGTGCGTTTCATTTTTATGCCGCCTGCGAAGCATAGCGACACTTGGGATCACTTTGTCCGATGTCCGTCTGTCTGTCTGTCACACTTGAATGTCACACCAAATAAAAGTGATTCCTGAGTGTCGCTATCTTTCGCATGCGACACATGCATACCTTGGAATAATGTTTGGTTTCAAAACTCTATTTTTTTTGTCATTTTTGTCACAAAAACGGCACAAGTATGATGTTCTGTTCTCTAACCTGTTTATACCCAATCTGAATTAAATTTGTTATTAATAGTTTCCCTCATCATTATTAACATATATGATTCTTTATGAATATACATTAATATACTTCAGTTGCAATATGCTGACGCACAGAGAACGGAGAGTAACGTCATAAAAGCATATTAATCCTAATTAAAGAAACTAATAAGACATCAAACTATGCATGAGATGATGACACATATTGATAAAAATCATGTTTCCTTACATGTTTTCTATTATCTTTAGAATTAATAACCATAAAACACAAAAAAAAGAAACAACATTTTCACATTCAGCAAACAATGTTGTGGGTTTTTCTCAATCAGATAACAAGTTACGATGGCTTGGTTTTAGATTGTTAATGTCATCTAAATGTGACATTGTTAATTTAACACGATCCAGTCAATTTGACATAAAATTTACTCAAATCTACAAAAACTGGGTCAAGGGAGAAAAGTTCAGGTTACTTGACATAATTTAATATCATTCTGAAATTATATGTTTTCATAGCAAACACAAAGAAACTCTATGACCATCATCATCATCATCATCATCATCATCATCATCATCATCATCATCATCATCATCATCATCATCATCATCATCATCATCGTCGTCGTCGTCATCATCGTCGTCGTTGTCTTCATCATCATAATCATCATCATCATCATCATCATCATCATCATCATCATCATCATCATCATCATCATCATCATCATCATCATCATCATCATCGTCGTCGTCGTCATCATCGTCGTCGTTGTCTTCATCATCATCATCATCATCATCATCATCATCATCATCATCATCATCATCATCATCATCAAGTGAAAGTCCTATTAACCACTTTCAGAGTCGATTTAGATTTATAGCCAAGACATTTTAAGTAGGTAATTGTCCAAGGTCAAGGTCACAATGTCAAACATTTTTGACACGGAATACACAATAATGAAATGTGAAAGCCCTATAACAATTTAGGATTTATGTCCAAGGAAAAGTAAGAAGTAAAAATCCTACGTCATGATCAAAAGATGAAAAAAAAAATGGCACCGATGGAAAACTCTTGTTACAAGAAATTCACAGTTGATATAGTATATCGAAGTCCTACTAATTCTCTATAAAAATATGACCAATGTGGAACTTTACTCCGTTAAACGGGTTATCATATAAGATTTCCCATTGAAGTACCTCTGTTGCAATATGCGGACACACGGAGAACGGAAAGTAAGTCATAAAGACATATAAATCCTAATACAAGAAAATGATAAGATTTCATGTCAGAAAAAATATGCATTAAACGATGACACATATTGATAAAAATCACGTTTTTCTACATGTTTTCTATTATCTATAAAATGGGTTACCATAAAATCAAAAAAGAAACACGATTTTCATAATCAGCAAACGATTTCGAAAGTTTTAGATTACCTGTTACGGTGGCTTGGTTTTGCATTATCAATGTCAAGTCAATGTGACATTGTCCATTTAACATGAAGTCAATTTGACATAAAATCTACTGAAGTCTACAAAATTTGGGTAAAGAAGAAAAATCAAGGTTACTTGCATGTATGCTTAAAATAACATGATAAATGAATAGGAAAAAACCCCGTTTGTTTGTGAAACACAATTTTTCTCGTCGGCATTTTTGCCCATGTTACAGCTTTAATTAAAACGCAGGTCACACTCTTCTGTCAAGGTCAAAAGGTTACAACAAAATGTTTGTACAAATGGAAGTTCATACCAAACGTACACAATCAACCATAACAACCACCATTCAGGATAGAGTTGTGGCAAATATAGATGTTTTAAAAAGTCATTCTCCAAGTTCAAAATCAAAGGTCCAAGTTTTATGACCCAAGCAGAAAGACTTTGTCACAAGAAATAAACTTGCAATACTGATGAAAGCCCTATCACTATCCATTTAAGAGGTATATGTATGACTAACTAAAGATTAAATTTTTTTTCAAAAGAAAGTGAAGCTCAAAAGTCAAGGTGACATGGTAAAAATGTTTGGTACCTATTGGAAGCTCTTGTCACAATAAATGCACATGTGGAATATCAAAGCCTTATGATATCTCGCTCAAACACGATTGAAAATATTAAAGATTCTGCAGACAGACAGACATGCATACAGACAGACAGACAGACAGACATGTATAAATTTTATATTGAAATTAACAGTACTGTAGCAATATGCTGACACATGGAAAGTAACGTCATGAGAAATATGAATCCTAATTTAAGAAACTATAATAAGACTCATAAGTTTCATAGGAGAAAACGTATTACACGATGGAGCAGATTGATAAAAATCACGTTTTCCGACATGTTTTCTATTATCTAGAAAATTAGTTTCCGTAAAATACAAAAAAGAAATAACATTTTCACATTCAGCAAACAGTTTTGTAGGTTTTTCTCAATCAGATTACATGTCATGGTGGCTTGGCTAGAGATTGTAAATGTCATCTTAATGTGACATTGTCCATTTAACACGATCCACTCAATTTGACATAAAATTTACTGAAGTTTACAAAAACTGGGTCAGGAAACATACCTTTATTTGAAGTCATGATGTAAATTGATATTTACTGAAAATTGTGTTACAACAAGACGAACTACTACAGTTGTGACATCATCATCATCATCATCATCATCGTCGTCGTCGTCGTTGTCGTCGATTTATATTTTGTGTAATTCGATGTCATGAAAATACTTATCTCTTCATTTTCAATGGAAGAAATAAAATATTAAAATATTAGTAAAGCAAATTCAATACACATCACTTCAAAATTTCTTGAAATTTGTAAAATATGGGTCCTGTGGCATCATATCCCACCCATCCTGCTACGTCTCTCGGTACATTTTTGGACATCATACTTTCACACTCTTTGGTCATATCACATTGTTTAGATTGAGGATCACTGACGAGGGTTAAGAACCCGAAACTTGCATATCTGGTCCATGCTGCAAATCTATCTGCTCTTAAGTGATGCTATTGAATTTAAAGACGTTTAACATTTTGTTTAATTCGTTGTCATGAAAATCCTCATCTCCCCCATTTTCAATAAAAGAAATAGAATATTAAAATCTTAGTAAAGCAAATTCAATACACATCACATGAGGGGATTTATGAAATTCTTTTATAACATTAGATAAAGAAAAAGAAATTTAACACTTGACTTTCAATTTCATGACACGAAAATGCCCATTCGGTATACTACCTCATTTTTTCCACGAATAAGTAAGTGATGAATACACAATAGCAGTGAAACTGCAAAATCATTTTAACTTGTCAAAAAGATAAATTATCTTGACAAGATATTATCTTTGACAAAAACTTCTTGAAGAAAACTCTTTAGCAACAATTAGTTTCTTAAGAAAGAGAAAAGATAAAAGACAAACAATTAAATAAGGTGTTTCAAAACGCATTCCTCCTCAACTAGGGCGAGAAATTGTAAAATGAAATCCTTGATGTTTCGCTCAAAAGGTGACGAAGATGGTATATCTGTTTGCGTTTTTGACAAAGGATAAATCGTCATCTATCATCAGAGAGGGGTTTTAAAGTTGACTTTTGACATCGAAACAGGTGATGGTACATGCATATGTGAAACCGAAAGACAAGTTGAAATATGGCTTGTAAATTGAGAACCGTAAAGTAGAACAGTTACCTACATGTACAATCAAAAATGAAAGAAAATGAGTGAGCATGACAGATGTTTAATGGCAAATTCCGTAACAGCAAAGACATTCATTCCAAAAAGCAACACAAAATTTGATGTTATGGTACCCTATGTACAATGAGGCATTTTTCTATATGCCTGGTAAGGTACCATAAACTTTATATTTTCTGAAAGGTAATAATGCCAAAAGCTCAAAAATAATAATTTTGGAACTAGAAAAACCAAAGGGGCATATCAATGGTCTATTTTCTCAATATAACATGTACAAAATACCAAAGTTGTACCAGAGTTTCCCCCTTCGATTTTCAAGACCCTACCGGTATATTGTACAACGTATATCTTAAGACCAAATAAGACACATATAGACAGGAGAATATCAAAACAGTGACAGCAGAGCGCAACCCAAAAATAAAGAATCCGGTTAGTTTATTTTGTCAGTAATAAGATAGGGTTGATAATCCGGATCGCTTATTCGTTACACGCTTAATAGGATCCCAGAAATATCTAATTGATTCATCATTCAACATTAACTGATTTTATTGTAAGTTTATTATGACGATGTGTGAACCATATAGAATATGTATATCGTGTATACCTTGAACATCCCCGAGGTATATATGGTCTGAGTCTCGGTAGAATCCCTTGATCGTCGTCAGGATCTTCTTTAACTCATTTGTGTCACACTTATGCCCTTTGCCGTGTGGAGCTCGTGAAAAAGATCCCCGCGAGGGGTTTGACAGTAAGTGTTTTGAATATTTTTCCCTAACATTGTCGCCATGGCACTTTCTATATAGACATAACCTCAGACAGTGAATGTATTTTATATATAATTGTTTCATTTTCGTGCGTGAACATCGACGGCGGGTGCGGCTAGCCAACAGGGGATGCTTACTCCTCCCGGGCACCTGGTCCCACCTCTAGCTTGCTGGGGTCCGTCGATGCTCAATTTTGTGCTCTATTGTGAGTGCTGTTGAGATTATCGTCAGGATCTTCTTAAACTCATTTGAGCATGTTTAATAAAATGTAGGTATATTAATAGGTTAATGACAAGAACTCGAATTTCTCACAGAAGGGCATCTTATACTAAATATAAAATGCATCATACAAGAGGTGACGGAGAAATATATTAATCATATTGTATCCTCTAAACTGGGTTATCAAAGTGAATGCTAGGTACCACCGATGCAAGAAAATGGAACATGAACGGTTTACAATTCTTTGTTCTTAATATGGACCTAAGTGATACCAGCAGTCACGACTTTCATTCAAACCAATTTGCTCTTGATACGACAAGATTAACTTCAAAGATGTTATTCGTCTTAACATTAATCATTTCAATGGGAAAAATATAATTAAAAATGATTCTTCTTGCCATTTTCCTTTCGTGATATAAATCAAAGTTCTTATATGTAAATTTCCAGTCACATGATTTGAATATGACCTCCCCTGAAATTCACGATTTTATTGTCTATCCCAAAAACATAATTTGGTGATTTTATCCGGAATTGAGTCCAATGTAATTATTTGTAATTATTATTTCCTTTTGAAAATGCTGCAAATTTAGCAAAAATAAATAAATAAATGAAAGAGAGATTAAATTGATAAAAATAAAATTCATGCATGATTGAAATTTCAAGGCAAAGAACAAAAAGGATCATGGGTAATTTAAGAAAATATGTATTTTTCATTAGGGCGGGATTAACGGGGTTTAATGAAATAGGCTTCTATATTCATTATGACTTCGGATTCAGAGGAAATATATACATTCTTGCACAATAAACTTCAAATGTTAAACGTCTTCAAATTCAATAGCATCATTTAAGAACAAATGAATTTGCAGCATGGACCACACATGCAGGTTTCGGGTACTTCACCCTCGTCAGTGATCCTTAATCCAAACAATGTAATATGGCCAAAGAGTATGAAAATTATGATGTCCAACATGTACCGAAAGACGTAGCAGGATGGGTGGGATATGATGCTACAGAACCCACGTTTTAGAAATTTCAAGAAATTTGGTAACAAAAATTACCGAATGCGTTGAAGAGACAGACGATCAACCAAAGTTGATCGAACTTGGCTACATGTGGCCTCGGGGACTCCTGGTCCACCAGTTGTGACACTCACCAAGTGGTACAAATGTTAAACGTCTTCAAATTGAATAGCATCATTTAAGAACAGGTAAATTAACAACATGGACCAGACATGCACGTTTCCGGTACTAAACCCTCGTCAGTGATCCTCAATCTAAACAATGTAATATGGCCACTCTTGGTCCCATTACGAAGAAAAAATCAATTTTCTTCTTCCAAAACCAGAATCCATAATTAATGGGCGTATAAGATATGAAAAGAAAACCACGTTTTTCTCGATGTACGTCTTCCATGCAGTTCAAACACAAAATATTTCGATTGCAGGAGGTAGTATTTCATATACCAAGATACCAAAAAAAAAAAAAAATAAGTTAAAAAAAAATAAGTTAAAAAAAAATAAATAAAAAAATTGTTAAATTGCGAAATGTAGACATCGCTAATGAATCGTAATAAAGGCAATGTCTTTGATGTTCAGACTCAATACTGAAAAAGTCATATTTCATTCTATGATAGAGATATTGCAGTAGTTTTGAAGTTATTTTTAAAGAAAAATAATTCGAAATAGATGCAAATCTGTCCAAATCCGTGTATTATAATATCCATTAAAAGGGATGATGAAAGTGCTTAATTTCCATTGAATGGATCCTAAAGTCATTCATCATATTAATATTTTTTCAAGGCCACAAGGTCAAATTTTATAGGAGAAAATGTTGTATGGATAAAAGGATCAATACTGAAAATATATCTTTCATGTACCTCATACTCATTGGACCTTCCAAAATGTAGTTTGTAGAATGCTTAGTTTTTCTAATCCCCCTCCCAGAGTTTGCGTTTGATTTTCCCCTCCCAGAGTTTGCGTTTGATTTTATCTGAATACAAAGCCGGGTCATTCTTCAAGTTAATAAAAGATTTCTGGTGCCGATTTTATTGAAAGAGGTCAATATATAAATAATGAACGTTGATCATTATCAATTTTTCATGAACAAAATAGTTTGAATGAAACTCGTGACTGCTGATATCAATTGATTTAAATTGAGGTCTGCATCTAAGAACGGTTGGAAAATGCCTCTTAGCATCGGTGGCATCACTTTCACTTTCAAAGAGCACTTTCTATATAGATATAATCTCAGACGGTGCATGCGTTTTGGGTGTTGTTTTTATTTTCATGCATGGACATCGACGGCGGGTGCGGCTAGCCAAACAGGGGATGCTTACTCTTCCCGGGCATCTGGTCCCACCCCTAGCTTGCTAGGGGTCCGTCGATGCCCAATTTTGTGCTCTATCGTGAGTGCTGTTGAGATTGTCGTCGGGATCTTCTTTAACTCGTTTGAAAACCAGACTGAGTTTAAATCGAACAATATAATGACAATGCTCCAGTACTTTGAGTATGATGCACAGGACATTATATTGAGGGGGTATGAAGTCCTTCCATGAACATACCTAATACATGTATATTTTCTTCAAGGGATTCAATCACGACCATATACTAGTAGTATAGTAGTATAAACTGAGGATGTTCTCGGAGATTCTTTAAGAATTATTAATTGTTTACAAATTCCAATGGTCGAATTCCGAATCCAAAATCATAAATCGAAAGGCTTACAAATTCTTTAAAAAACAAAAACAGAAAATAGAAAATTGTCTCACTCGTACAAAAATAGGACGAACAGACGGAGACAATGACACAGCTTCATGAAACACGAAGGACAACTAATGAACAATCTCCAGAGTACAGTGTAAGCGTTCAATGCACTGTAGCTGCAGGAATTTGAGTTAAATGAGTTAAAGAAGATCCTGACGATAATCTCAACAGCACTCACAATAGAGCATAACATATAGAGCATCGACGGACCCCTAGAAAGGTAGAGGTGGGACCAGATGTCCATTATCGAATGATATATCAATGTAATATTTTTTCATATTCCATGCACACAATGATATTATTAGTTACACGGTTAGTATAAGTGACCTGATACGGAAAAATACATGGTGTGAAAAGAAACGGGTTTTCTTTTCACACCATGTATTTTTCAGTATCAGGTCACTAACTAACCGTGTAACGAATTTATTACATCGACAACCTCTAGCTGTATTTATCACGCCTCAGACAAAAATGTTGGAATCTGATTGGTCAGATCATGGTCACATGACGCCGTGAAAAAAGTCGTATCGGGCTTGTAAATCCGTATCGGGTGAATATTTTATTATGACGTCGTGAATTGTATGATACAGCGACCCCCACACATACAGTTAGAGGTCTTCGACGTGATAAATTCGTTACACGGTTAGTTAGTGACCTGATACGGAAAAATACATGGTGTGAAAAGAAAACACGTATCGGGCTCGGCTTTTTCCGTATCAGGTCACTAACTAACCGTGTAACTAATAGTGTGGGGGTCTCTGTGTCATACAGTTCACGACGTCATAATAAACTACTCGCCCGATACGGATTTACAAGCCTGATACGGCTTTTTTCACGGCGTCATGTGACCATGATCTGACCAATCAGATTCCAACATTTTTGTCTGAGGCGTGATAAAGGTGGGTAGTGAATACGTGATCCTGATAACCAACTTTATTCTAATTATTGATAGAACAACCATACCAGGTTGCTGTCACTACATTTAATCTCAATTTCACTTTAAATTTTCGGTGGTCTAGTTGTATCGTCTGTGGTATCATATTTCAATTTCTTCTTTTCAAATATGAAAATTAATTGCCCTGTGGTCTCGTTAGTTTTAATTTTTACAGTATGTGCAGTCTTTTGTGTTTGGTGTTTTGATGTCGTATTAGGTATTCCTTATCCCTTTGCGTCTCCTGCTTTGTATGTCGCTGTTTTCACTGGGGGTGTTTCTATATTTTGCTCTGGGTGCTGCAACCGAGTGTTGTTGGAGATTTTCTCCTTTCTCTTAAGTTAAAGACAAGAAAATATTTACGAATAAAAGCCAACTCTCCAATATATGATTTCTTTCAGAGAACCGTTTCAGAGTATAACCTATTAAGTATGTCCTTTTTTAATCTCCTAAAATACATTAACCCAATTTTAAGATTAGATGAATGTATTCCGACTGACATTTTTATGTTGGATTTCCCTTTGAAGTCCACCCCCTACGCATATTACATTTTTTCATACGTCTTATTTTGGGTATTCAAAAAGTATTTTTACACATAAATTCATTTTGCCTTATAATTTGAAGCCTAATGATGTTTGGCGGACGCTGACATTAACTATTTAGGCACGGTCCCCTTTATTCCGTAATATATCATATCCTTCTATTAATTCTGTATTTTACTTGAGTCAAGTGTACATAATATCATACAATAAGAGTAAGAAGTTGATCCAAAAATTAATTTTCTTAAATCTTAGTCATATAATCTCATTAGTTTAAACAATATTTATTCAATATAATATTCAAACAGTAATTTACATCATATGAAAAATAAGGATAGGATATAATCTCATTGATTTTTTAGTTCACCTGAGCGAAGCTCAAGTGAGCTATTGTCATAGCGCGCCGTCCGTCGTCCGTCCGTCCGTCCGTCGTCGTCGTCGTCCGTCCGGCGTAACCTTTTAACATTTTCAACATCTCCTCTGTAACCGCTGCACAGAATTTCACGAAACTTCACAGGAAGCAAGTACTCAATGCCCTCTACCAAGTTTGTGTTTTTCGAGCCGATCTGAAATCAAAGATGGCCGCCACAGGCTCTGATTGGCTGATACATTTTCGACATCTCCTCTGCAACCGCTGCACAGAATGTCATGAAACTTTACAGGAAGGAAGTACTCAAGGTCCTCTACCAAGTTTGTGTTTTTTGTGCCGATCGGCCGACAAATATGGCCGCTGAGGGATCTGATTGGCTGACACATTTTCGACATCTCCTCTGCAACTTCTTCACAGAATTTCATGAAACTTTACAGGAAGGAAGTACTTAAGGTCCATTACCAAGTTTGTGTTTTTATGGCCGATCGGTCAACAAATATGGCCGCCGAGGGCTGTGATTGGCTGACACATTTTCGACATCTCCTCTGCAACCTCTGCACAGAATTTCATGAAACTTTACAGGAAAAAAGTACTCAAGGTCTTCTACCAAGTTTGTGTTTTTTGTGCCGATCGGTCAACAAATATGGCCGCTGAGAGCTCTGATTGGCTGACACATTTTCGACATCTCCTCTGCAACCGCTACACAGAATTTCATGAAACTTTACAGGAAGGAAGTACTCAAGGTCCTCTAATAAGTTTGGATTTTTCGTGCCGATCGGTCAACAAATACGGCCGCTGAGGGCTCTGATTGACTGATACATTTTCGACATCTCCTCTGCAACCGCTGCACAAAATTTCATGAAACTTTACAGGAAGCAAGTACTCAAGGTCCTCTACCAAGTTTGTGTTTTTCGTGCCGATCTCTCAACAAATATGGCCGCTGAGGGCTGTGATTGGCTGACACATTTTCGACATCTCCTCTGCAACTGCCTCACAGAATTTCATGAAACTTTACAGGAAGGAAGTATTCAAGGTCCTCCAACAAGTTTGTTTTTCGTGCCGATCGGTAAACAAATATGGCCGCAGAGGGCTCTGATTGGCTAACACATTTTCAACATCTTCTCTGCAAAAAAACCACTGCACAGAATTTCATGAAACTTAACAGGAAGAAAGTACTCAAGATCCTCTAACAAGATTGTGTATTTTGTGCTGATCGGTCAACAAATATGGCCGCCGAGGACTCTGATTGGTTGACACATTTTCGAAATCTCCTCTGCAACTATTGCACAGAATTTCACGAAACCTTGCAGCAAGCAAGTACTCAAGGTCCTCTGCTAAGTTTGTGTTTTTCTTGTCGATATGGATGTCAAGGGCTTTGATCTGTAGAAGTATTTTTGTGACTTTTAACCCTTTGTCTGCAACTCAGGTGAGCGATGTGGCCCCCTTGGGCCTCTTGTTTAATAATAAAAATATGCAAAGAATGATATCCATTTCTAAAACAAAGGAATCAAACGAGAAAGCTAGGGGGTTTATGATTCATCTATGTAACTGTTACCATGTGTGTTGATTTTATCCAACAGCGTCATCCTTTTTTTTTCTTTTATATTATGGCTGCATGCATGTTTTTTTTTTTTTTTTTTGTTTTTGTTTATTTTTTGTTATTCGCAATGTTATTATTTGCCCGACGATGTTGTCTTTTGTGACTGTGTCTGTTGGACGTTGTCTTTTGTTGTCTTATTTTGGTGTTCATGTGATATTATAATTTTGAATTAACATTATCGATAAGTCTCGATTACAAGTACACCGCGTAGCGCTGTCATGGAGTTTCGTGACGGAACTGGTCTTGTTTCTCTTGTCTTTTGGTGTCGGTGTATTGTGTTGTTGAACCCGTAAGGCCATTTCTTGTTTTTATTCTGTTTTGCGTCCTTTTGAAAATGAGAAACCTACCAGCCAGCCAGGAAGAAAAACAAACAAGCATATAAAACAAAGTTGCAATTTCATATAATGTGATTATGTGAAATCTGATAGAAACTTGTTTCATTATTAACAGATTTTAGTCAACAAAAGAATGGTAGATAAGGCAAATTAATGTCTTTAATCTTATTTATTTACAGTATTCTTGCATTTTTACATAAAATGTAAAAAAAAATCAAACAATTCTATTTTAATTTTTGATGAAAGCACATTTAATTTTCAATATAGATTTTATTATTTTAATTTTGTTTTGTTTCATGACTTTGGGCTAAAAACCTACCATCACGAGGACGCAAAACAGAAAATAACAAAGAAATGGCTTTATGTACGTTTTCCCTTAATTTTTGTGTTGGTGGTGGTGGTGGTGGGATTTGGGGAGGGAGGGGAGGTTCACGACGGTGTTACTATCGGTGTTCTGTCGTTCATTTGTTTATGAACCAATTGCTCTTGGTTTTATGTTTCTTTTCGTAGCGCTATTGAGGTTGCCATGGAATTCTTCTCAACCAGAAATCAGATTTACATAAATGAGTCTTTATCAATATGCCTTTGTGAAATGAATTGTGAATTTTCTGAAAGTATTTTGATTTAAAAAATGTATTTTCCACACAAATTTGATATGCGCTAGATGTAGAAAGATATCAAGTGTAAACATTTGAGTTTTTATTGAATTTAATAACAGGGAAGGTATACTGCTTATTAGATGCTTTTATGTTTTGAGCGACAGATCTATGATGATATGATATCACATTTACGTACGTTCAACATATGAATAAAAATTGAAAGAGAGGAAAGTTGGTGTGTCATTGGGACCGAATGGTGTAGTCCTAAATTCATACGTTTTTAGAGTGATGTCTTTAAGGTCTTTGTTTGTTATGAAGAATTTCCGTTCTCGTGTGATAACATTGTGGCCTCCAATTACAAACCACGTGATATTTCATTTAAATAGTCCATCACATTCCCTTCTCTTTCATCAAATGAATAAAAATATCTTTCGTCACTTTACAAACAATTTCATTGACCTCGAATTACTCAAAGGGGAGTTATTATTGATTTAACGAGCAAAACGATAGAAAGATAGAAAAAAATCAATGAAGTTTCCCGTGTCGCCGTTACGATATTACGTTGTTCGTCTACCTTAATGTGCTTTTAAAATACCACCTTAAATGCTCCCGGTTGCACTGCAGTTTTCGTACGCTCGGCAACAGTTACCCATTTAAAAACTTCGAAAGAGAAAATCCTCTTTTGTTAAAACTCCCTACAAAGGAATGAACTGTGCATTATTATGTACAGTTCGAGTCAATATGCTAATTTACCTGTAGTCACGTGACAGTGTATTTTTACACTTTTGCATTCGATATGTTAATTTCACCTTAACGAGCTGTTGAGTTCACATGTAAAGCATGTGGAAGGGAATTTTACGTTGAAATTTTGTTTGGATTTTTTAGAATTTAGTTATTATTGAGTAGTTGGATTTAGATACAACTTAGTATATAGTGATAACATGATCACGACGCGGGACAAACCGCTGACGGACTGGAATGGAGTGCTCTCCGATTTATTTGGAATGGGTTAGTACAGTACATGTAATCTGATTATATATGTAATTGTTTCATTGATTACTGTTACTTTTACTACATTTATATGTAGAGATGATTTTCAAAATATCTCCTCAATACTTGACAAATTTTCGTATGGAAAAAAAAAAATTACTGTACATTAAATTTTCTTTCTTTCTTTATATTTGAGAGGGGGGAATTCTATTACAGTATCAATTTTCATAATGTACGAAAATCACCTTTTTGTACATTGTATTTCTTTTTACGTAATAACATCGACTTTGAAAGTATTACTGTCTGGTAAATTATTTAAACGAGATTTTTTCATCTTTTTAATTTACTTACAATTCTATAGTAAGATAATAGAATTATTCTAACATTCTTCGATCTCTATGATGAAAATATCTTTAGTATAAAATCAGACCTCTGCAAGAAAAAAAAAATATCGGTCTTGATTTTCTTTTACATTGTAATGAGAAAAGAATTTGTGATAATCCCTTGAAATTAATGATTCAATGTTAAGAATGCGAGGTCCAGGTAAATGAAATATTACCTAGCCCGAAAATTGGCAATGAACATCGGAAAGAGTAGAGGGCAGATGTGAGCTGATCTAGAGGGGATCTAGGGGTGTCTAGAACAGCCACTAATATTTCTTAACAAAAATGAAAGTTTGCCTTTTTTATTTGCTTAAACTTGAAGTGGTTTTGCTCACGCACCATCTATACATCTATAAACCCTTCTCAACTTTTCTCTGAATTTCCTCCATATTGTGAATCCGACATAAGAATGACATTGGCTGATCTAGGTATTTGAAATAGTGGGGAGGGGGGATTCCATTTAGCCCGTCAGAGATGGAGATTCTGAGAAATAATCTTAAGACGTGAAAAAATAAGGATTTTTAGCGAATTGCAAGAGGTTTTTCTTACCACTCTTACCCCTCTAGATTCGCGCTTGTTCATTTCACCTACGCCACCCTGAGCAGCGCGAAGTCTGTGTCCCCGTCAATTGTTTGTCCCGTCTTGCGGCGCGGGTCGAAAGAAAGATTAATTCAATAAAATTGTATCGGGAAACGATATCAAAAGATAGTTGCAATCTGGCGGTAAGGCTTTTATATCCCCATTTCCTCCCGAGTTTATAACGGACCTTTTCAACGTAGAATCGTACCTTCAGAAACAAGCATTGATTTTCCATATATGTAGTGAATGATTAATGCAACAAATGGTCAAATATTAAAGATAGGGCATTCATAGGTATAATAATTGCTGGGCCAAATTACGGTGAATGCAGGGTACCCGTCAATCATTGGCGGATCCATGATCTGTGCCTAGAAGTAACCCCCCCCCCCTTAGTAATCTAGTACGACATTCATTTTAAGCATAGAACATTTTTGTTAAACAAATTTGTATAAGACCTCAATAATGGTGAGAAAAATACGTTTGGTTAAGCCCCCGTTCCACTGCAATCCCGCTGAACCTACGTTCAGTCCCGACCTCGAAAATTGCCAGGTCGGGAGAGAACGGCTCTTAGTCGTATCTTGGTCTGGTACAGCGTATGTTGGTCCAAAATCGATCGGTATTAAAGCGGGCACGCTTTAGAGGTCGGGAAAAGTTTCCCGTATTCTTTCAACCGGTTGAAAAAATACGGGAAACTTTCCCGCTCTCTTTTTGGTCGTGAAATAGTCGGCGCTTGGTCGGGATAGTCGGGGGTACAGCCTAGGTTAATCGTGTCCTGGTCGGGAAAGAGCGTGGCTTGAGCGTGGTCTGATCGGCATTTAACTTAATCCCGCTCTCTTCACGCACAAGATACGCTTTAATTACGCCCTGTTCCCGATCTTTACCCGTCTATTCTACGCTCTTACCACGATCTATCCACTACAGATTCAATGTTTGCTGATATTACCAAGACCTTTTCATGACCATCTTGCGACCTATTCACGCTCTTTATGACCAAGCTACGACCAAACGACGCTTCAAATAGGATCTGTGCATATTTCATTCATTTTCAAGTACTGATATTGATTTGTTCAAAATACTTATTATCAAAATGTCGCGGTGACGATTCTTGGCTATCCAATGCCATTTTTAAGTAAGGTTTTTTTTTTTATTTTTATCGCGCCACTTTTGGGTAAGGCTTGGTCAAAATGAGAAATATAGGCTTCTTCTTGGCCGATAGGATCATTGGATCACAAATGAGATCAGTTTAAGTTAGACTATATGTTTTGAGCGGGAATGCGTCGGGTACAGTCGGTAATAGATCGGGATCGCATCGGGAATAGATCGGGTTTTGGTCGGGAATAGATCGGAGTTGGATCGGATAGAACGGGACTTGGTCGGCAATATGATCGTGAGTACAGCGGGTAAAGCGTGAGTAAGTCCGCGATGGAACGTGAATCGGTCATAAATGGATCGGAAATTGGTCGGGAATAAAGCGTGATGTCAAGAAAAAAAATGAAAAGATCGGGAAAGTTTTACCCGCTCTTGTGAAAATTGCGGTCGGGAATGGTCGCAGTTACAGCGGGATTGCAGTGGAACGGTGGCTTTAGACGACGCAATCTTATCTACCTCCCTTTTTTCTTACTGTATGAGTTTATCTCTTATCTCTTATCTCTACACTTCATCCAATGTCTTTGACTTTTCATTTTTAATCTTCTCTCTCTAAAAACTGCAATTTTGAATGTTTCAGGTCCACTTTGTTTCCTTTATTTTTTTCTTACTCAATTATTAGTTCCTTTTATTTTCTCCCATGCATGTAAAGCTATACAAACGAACACATAACTTCGCCTTCATTCGCAACTGAACGACAGAGCTTTTATGTGACGTCGTCAGGAGACTCGAAAGTGTCTCTACCATTGTGTCTTAATTGTTCCTTTATATTCCAATAAGGATCGAAAGAATAGACATTCAACATGACTTGAACTTTGATACTTTCGATCATAAATCTCTGTTGGGATTTTACCTATTGTGTAAGGGGGGATACCGTTCCCAAGCTTTCAAAGAGTCCATTGTTTACACAGACTGAAAAGTTTTCTCTATTGTAAGAAATCCGTTGCACTTCAATTTGATCAAAATCTTGCTTACATTTTAACATTTTACAAGTACAAAAAAATGTACGTATGTACAATATATCAATATAAGTGAGTGTACAACTGCTGAATATAGATGTACATTGTGTTCTCTAAAAATAGATTCTTCCCTAAAACATTATGTTCACACGATACATTTTAGGTACATGTATATCATGACTATAATTTTGATACGTCCATAATCTGAACCAAAATATAATTATGATACATGTGTACATATCATTATGAATAAATTGCAAATTATTAAATGAAAATTTATTTAAGATTTTATCAAAATTTCACAATTATTTTAATATCCTACTTGAAAATGTTCGAATTTTCTTAACACTTGATTAAGATGAACATGTGTACATAACGCTCATCTTTAATAGATATTCGCTAAGATAGAGGTCACCACTAACATTTGATTAAATGTATTACATGTATTCAGACGTGTGCTATAGAGGTCGCCACCCTCATAGATATCAGTCTGCGCTCGTAAACCTTAAGTATGGTTAAACTTATCTCGATTTATAACATGGATATGAAAACTTTTTCATTAAGGTAGCTTAGCACGGTTGTAGATTTTATTACCTCTTCTTTTTGAAGATGGTTTAAAGCACCGAAATCTGTGCAGTATTCCGAAATGTAATGGGATTGAAGTATATAGAAAGTGAAGTGGTTTTATGCCCTTCTATCTCAGTATTTATGAAAATCAAATTTATTGACTTCAATTGAAATGCTGTCAAATTAAAGTATGGTTTAATCGCCATGTCTTGGAGTTATTGCTTTATTCAATCGATAACTTGAAATAGGACTTTGAATTTTTATTGCAGTTTGATAGGGATATTGCTAGTTTTATGAGATCATGAAAAGATGATATGGATCGGAAATAATTAGATTTTTATGATAATTTCGCAACTTTTTTAGAATTCTCCAAATTTAGGTTAATAAACTAGGTCGATCAGCTTTTCAGTGCTCGTGAAATTGAGTAAAGATTTTTTCAAATGACAACTCTTTTGAAGGAGTGATACAATAGTGAATACTCTAAAATTAATGAAGTAAAATAAAACAATAAAAAGTAACAACCAAACAGTTAAATAAAACATTACTCTTTGACAATCTTGAAAGTGAACAACCCCCCCCCCCCATTTTGTTTCTTCTCTTATTAACTCAAATGACCAAAGTCAGTATTCCGCCCCCATAATTTACTCAGCATGTTCAGTGATTCATTGCAATTAGTAATTAAGCTTAATTAATGACACATTCACCTGTGATAAATGTCTGCATGTCAGTACATAACTGACTCGCGTTTGTTTGTCAACAAAACAATGAATAATACAAACACATTGTTTCTTTTGCTGCATGGACTCGAAATGACAATTTGGAAAGACTCTGATTGTCATATATAGGACCATGCATGCAGAAAATCTAATAGAGAAAAAAGAGATATGGTGCACATGTACTAATAAATATTGATATTATAACAAAATATGAAGGAAGATAATTTTTTTAATAACTTTTTGGGCTACATACAGTTCATTTCTAAAATTTTCACAATCGAAATTTTGTGATGTGTAACTAATTTTGTACCAACAAACATGTCAAAAGGAAGTGAAATGACAGACTGAAGTGCATCTAGAAAAAGGAAGTGTATCATACAGATTTTACTCAATCACACAAACCATTCTGTATCAGAGGGTACAAGTTCTTACATGAGCACATCCAGGGGGTATGATGAGGATACGATCGTTTGGCCTGACACCTCCTTTCAGACTTTGAGCATATTCATATTTTTTGACAAAAGTCACTGAAATCTAAGGCATGCCTCTCCTTCAACCACAGAAACCCGGGATGACCTTCTAGCAACCATCCCCCCTTCTCTCCGGTCTTCTAAAAAAAATTCTAGATTCACGCATGTATCAGATTATATCTGACATGACGATAAGTCGAGATCTTCATCGGGACAGAGTGACCCCACATCATGTTACTTTAAAATTTCAGTCACCGCGATCGACATGAAATAAAATAGAACCGATCAATTCCGGTCCGATTACGATCTGAATTTTACTAAAAAGTTCGCGAATTATCAGTCATTCATCTAATCCGCTAAGTGTAGTGTATCGGTTAAACCCGAAATTGAATTTATTATTGTGCAGATAATTGATCCGAAAAGCGTTCTTTGGTTCGCTTTTTATTGTTCAAGAGTTATAAAATATTATATACCTTTTTCAAATTAAATATTTTCCAAAAATATCAAGATTGCCCAGCTATCTATATCGGGAATAAACGGAGTTTCCTTCGGTACAGAAATTATCTACCAATGATATGATTGTAAAATTGTCCATTAGATCATTAAATCAATTATAGTGGAAATGGATGCACGTTTCGATTGTTAGAAAAATGGTAGAAAATGACAAAAATTATATTGACAAAGCGGTCGACAGGAATTTAAAGAAATATTCTATTTTGAAATGTGCAAAACCCACACACACGTTTTGCATCATTGTATGTACATGTTTGCGACCAATTTCATTTTCATGATCATTTTCAAGATTTTCATTATAATTTCAATTCTTCTTTTTCGAAATGTTCACGGGCATTCCAAAATTGTATCGTATTTACATGTCTTATAGGAATACATATAGCAGGGTTTTTTTTTATCTATCAGATCTAGTATTTATCTAGTATAGATGACAACAACTTCCAAATAATTATTATGATAACATTTGTAAAATCGTTTTTCCAAAATATCTTGCATCATCAATCTCGTTTGTATGACATTTCGTACATAAAACATTTCAAACTATTTTACAAAGTCAATAGAAACAATTTTGCCCCCTGTCTGGTTGTTTAACACCGTTGTTCCGGGCACTAATACTACTGTTACAAACATTCATAGTAAATCAATGGTGAATAATATTGGCGCGCGAAATACTTCTTTTTTGATACACCGGGCGCGATCGATTTCGGGGAGTTTGTTATGTTCCTGTTATAATTTGGAGAGATCAACCTTTAGGAGACAGAGTGTCTCTAAAATTCGTCTGAGAGATATGGATTCTTTTGACAGTAGTTCAATACACTGCATGATTTGCAATATATATGAATATCGAAACAAAGCAAATGGCTGATTTCAAAGCTTTGTTCTTGATAAAATAAACCTAGATGTGTTTTTGAAGAAAAAAAAAATGTAAATACTTTCGATTGTTATTTTGAAGAGGATAAAGGAGGAGTTACCTATATGAAAATAGAATACCCTTGCGGAAAAACTGCCCAGTGCTAAACGAAAGTCGGTCCCCCAAGGTCAAGGCCATAAACTTAAAATCTTCAGGACCAGCAAGTGAAAAGGCTGTGCTAGAAGGAAAGCTTGATCTTGAAATAGAAGGTCACAACTTTATAGAATGCCAAGGGAAGGGAATGACCACAAGGAAGACTTGTATGAAATTCGAAATAATTGTTCAAAGACTTGTCTAGAAGAATATGATATTGATTCAAATCTTCTTTAAACAAATTCTGACCATTTTTGATTTTCAACACATTTGCGCTTTATTGACTACATGTACTCGCATTCTATTGAGAGAGACGAAAGAATTTTATTTAATCAAAATTAAAGAAATGGAAAGTTTATAAGCTCTTATATAAAATCTTGTAGAGAAAAGAGTCCGATTTATAATTTTGGAGAATTATTAGTAGATATACTCTTTTACACAAAGCAAATAAAAAAAACATGCGCTTCTACTCATTGTAAAGAAAGCTGTATGATAAATGCATCATAAAAACTAAAATTGTGTCTGCTCTTGGGAAAATTATGCGGTTTCTAAAGACCGGAGACCCGATATTCGATACCAAAGTTGGATTAAGTTCACGTCAGAGACATTTCGGAAGAAATGATTATGAAATATAATTGACGAAATTTGACTCTGAATTCTAGTGTTGAATTTCTACCTTTTATACAAAAGACTATGAAGATTATAATTGCAGTAAAATATTAAATTCTCACACCCATAATAAAACTCCGAAAATAATATCCGGATTAAGCAGACGACAACTCCCCATCAAAGTCGTTTGGAATGTGTTGACATTTTCTTGAATTGAGTAATACAAGTACAGAATTAGTGAATGCAGTTTTGCAGTTTTGCAGAAACGAAAAAATAAAGTAGATGAGTATACAGCGCAAAATGGACAAAAAGATATCGGATTTCGTAATGATGTATGAGAATTTGTCTTTTGAATGTGTGATATATGGACAAGCTGCATCGTATATATATCAGAAATGCAAAAAAATCTAGTTCTAAGTTCTGTATCAAACAAAGAGTCTAAATGCACGAAACAGGAGGATACAGACTATAGGCTGACGCAGTAAATTTTTGACACATTTTAGTCACACAGAAGTTTACAGAACTTTTGTACCCGAAATCCCACATCTTGGAATTATAAAGAGCAAAAAAAAATTACTAGTGTCGAAAGTATAATATTGTACCTTACTTTTTTTTTTATAAAAAAAACCTGACAAGATCAATCATAATTGCACTATATTTTTTTTTTGTGCAGGTGCTTTCTTCGGGCTTCAAGACTGTCAGAGGAAATTCGCAATTAAAGTAAATTATCAAATCCACTTAATCGACGCGGCTAAATACCAGGGAGGAACGGTTTTGTAACAACAAAAGTTGTGTTTAAATAAAAATTTGAATACCCTCGCACACTATGTCATCACTACGTTTGAGAATAGGTATTTTCATCTTTGCTATAGGAAACTTTTGTTGCGTCTTAGGAGTGGGACAATTGTCGCGCCATATTTAATGGCCGGTGTAATGCGATTGTATGCGCTGAACAAACAAACCGACAATACAGTAAAAGGATGTTTGAAAATTCAAGCACTTAATTTCATATTGACATTATCTTAGATAAAGTGTGCCAAGTTTGATCTAACGTTGCAATTATATCTCTTCTGTTTAACCCGCCATTCGGGCGTGGATGATCGGGCCCTTTCACTTTCTACAAGTCTTTGCAGAATTACGACCTTGTGAGACAAAACGCACTTGTCAATATATTGAATTCTTCTTTTTCCCTATATTTTTTATATCTATACCATATATAGTATTTAATTATTATTGAAGACGAGATAATTTGATAGAAACCATTATGACTGAAACATTTGTTCTGTGTGTATTTATTATACAAGGAAACGCCTTTTAACTACACCGTGTTTTATGTAATATCATATGAAACGAAGTAGATCTAATGCCTAATAATTTATAGCTCTTATAATAAATTATCTTTCAGTTTGTCACCATGGATGAAAAGTCATTGAAGAAGGATTTTTTCTTTGTACTCGTACAAATATATTGGGTTTTTTTAATTACAGAGATCGTACATCCCCTCTAAATTTTGGTATCATCAAGGACTTATAAACTGTTTATAAGTTGGGTTTTTTGTAACACTCACAAAAAAGCGAAATCAGAAAATATACGATGATGTATGGAATTGTCTATGTATAGAAAAGAAAAACCAAGTGGCACTTTATTGGCATCTGGGACTGTCAAAACTTGGCAACAATTGGTTGGGTACTAACAGAACAACCTAAAACTTGTTTCTCTAGATTTGTTTTTTTTTTATGATTTATTCTACCCTACCCAACTATATATACTATGAATAAAGAATATGGAAAGCTTTTGATCACACTTATCGGCTATAATTATAAATTATATCGTCTAAAGAAAGAGCTACTAGTATTTTCTATAATACATTCTTGCACGTGGTTGCCAAATGCCTTTATCGTAGTAGTGATTTGTAACTGAATTATTCATTTGTTGAGTATAGGTTTATCTTTTTCCGACACATTAATGTTCTTAGATAGGACTTTATAAACACAAATATCTTCTGTCGATAAAAGACATATTACACTTAACTCCCCGCTAATTTATACGTGATTTGACACTTTTATGACCGAATGTGCATTAAGACACGTGAACTCATTTGTTTTACATAAAAATGTAATTATCTATACGAGGCGTCTCATGGAATGCATTTAATGCACATACCTGACCACAAAAAGATGGTACTTTGAACCAATGTGTACGGAATTAAACGACAAGGAACCGTATTGTGCAGTGCTAAATACTTCAACTCCATGCCAGTCCGTATTCGTAATGAAAATTGAACTGGTACATACATGAACATGTATGAGAGGGGACAAGAGAATTAAAGTGTTAATTAAGCAGAATAAAAATAACTTCATACTCGAACGTAATGAATGATTCACGATTTGAGAAAAGTAATGTGAACTTCAAGTAATTATTAATTGTTCTTTCTTCCCCCCCCCCCCCCCCTTTCCAACCACAGAGTTCGACATGATGCGTAACCACAAGTTTATAGCTGTTAACGAATAAGCGAACTTGAAGTATATTTTTGGCTTTTGTCTGGAAAGCACTCTCCGTCCCATTTCAATTTCAGTTTGGAGATGAAGTATTGTAAACGAAAGTCACAGAGTCCAATTTCTCTTTTCTTCTAAGTTTGCCGCGCAAAAATACATCGAATTTAATGGCTGGGTTCCTTTCTATAAGTCATCTCAGTCAAATATCTGCAGATTTGCTGTTGGATTGTTCAGGAAATTTTCTATTATATAAGGTCGTAAGAAATTGTAAACTCGAGACGACAGAATTGTTCAAAAGGAACAGACATCAAACTGTTACGTAATTACAAAAAAAAAAAGAGAGAAAAACTTCGTTGACAGGCAATAATTACAATGTACATTGGATACACAGTTCGACATAGGGATACAGGCTACAAACATAGTGACACAACACATTAAGGTGTTTTTCCTTTAATATGAATGTTTTTACACTGTTTGGCCACTCGTAAATTTTGTCCTTAAATGAAAACATAGCGATTCAAGCAAATCATTGCCTCCAGTGGGCGTAACAATGGTGTTTTTCTTACACATACTTCCAAATCATCGGCGCTTCAGGTCGCCCAAACGGAAAGACAAGAAATTGAAATAGTCCAAAAATATTTTCTTTATATTAAGATTATCATCGGTTATGTTCATCGCCGAATGTACCTTGACCGGAAATGGAAAGGTCAACATTTGCCCATGACATAACATCTAGATTACGTAAATATTAAACAGAACATAAAAGGACGAGGGAATTCGAGCGAGTTCACTTTTCTTTCATAAACAAGATAAGATTTGTAATAGATGGTTTATCTGGCGAAGTAGACGAATCGTAAATCTGAAAGATAACATTATAAAGTTGTATATATATCTGTCTATCAGTCAAATATTTCCTCCTTTGAATTTCTTTAAATGCATTGTAATAACATTTTTTTTTTTATTTTTTTAAGGTCTGTGGCCCGCTCCTTTGTATCATACGTGTATTTTTTTTAAAAATGATAATCAAGCAAGTAGTCAGTGACAGACAATAGCATAGCAAGTAGAAAACAAAAGAGATACAGAAATATCGCTACTTTTCAAACATAATTTTTCAATAATAACGAAAAATGAGAAATAGAAACAAAGTGTTCTGAACTTTTATATCTATTGTGTTGATGACAAAGTGTTTGAAATAGATGATAGGAACACAGAAGCAGTAATTATTTATATTAATAGTTCTATGTAATAGATTAATCCATTAAATTTCATTCGAATACAAATGCAAGGTATTGATCATATTCGTGCGCGTTTGAAAAATGCGTCAACATCTTCAGTCGTATAAAGACGTTTACGATGAGTGAAAGAAACGGTCACCGTGAATTACTATGTAAACTTTGCAACTTAGATCAAGAATTTCCTCTTTTGTATGAATTCTTTTTCGTCAACCTTGCCTCATTCCTAGACAAAGACACTCTAACGTTCTGTCAGTGCTTATTGATAAAAATCTTTTTTCGTGCGTAAAAATCAAAAATTTATCAATTACAAACCCGAAAGCTCTAAAAGCTGTCGAAAAGAAATTTTACTCTTGCTTTCATTTGAATGGAAAGTGTAAGGTGAAAAACCGATAACGGATTATCACATAAATGTCCGAACTTCGACAGGCGAGAATATCATGCAAAGGAAATAAACCATCGGAAGGTCATATAGAACGAAGTTTTCTTTTCAAGATAATGAAAATTTCACTTTTTTTCTTTACGAAATATTCTTCACCAATTTTCAATTTTGTAATCGTTTGGTACGTTATTTAAATAATAATAAAAAAAATGAAATTGGAACCACACACAACCGATTTTCAACGCATTGAAAGAGAGAGGCAGTATCGAAATAGAAATAAATGGACTTTATTTCTTTTGTTGTTACGGGAATTACTATTTGTCTATTGAAGGAATGTCAGGTAACAGTAATAGTTGTTGAAGTGTAAGTGAAGTGCTTCATAGACTTGGAATTTAAATCTGTTGACATAAATTATTTGAGGCCGATACACTTTGATTGGCTTACAAATCAGCCCTTTTCCCCGTGCTATATTTATATATTGAGCTGTCGCCATACAGGTGACATGATCCCTCAGGCGCAGATCCAGACCAAAGGAGTAAGGCAATGTCCGTACAAGACGGGGAGGGGTTATCCTCTGTGCTCTGATATCTTTATTTTTGTGTCGCCTGCGAAGCATAGCGACACTTAGAGATCACTTTGTCCTTTGCCCGTCTGTCTGTCACACTTGGATGAGTGTCGCTATGTTTCGCAGGCGACACACGCATTCCGTCCGTCTGTCTGTCACACTTGGATGTCACACCCCATAAAAGTGATTCCTGAGTGTCGCTATGTATCGCAGGCAACACATGCATTCCTTGGAATGATTTTCTTAAATAAAGCTTAAAGAAACGGATAGAAACAATTGTCGTACCGACAAAATTTGAATATTATTTACATAAGACTTAAGTTTGAAAGGAGGCTTCAAGGGCGGAACTAGGAGGGTGTAGGTGTGTTTCTGGCCCCTTGGAATTTGTTAAAAAAAATCCTGATTTTCCATGTTTTCTACGTAAACTAGCTATGATTTTCTTTTTACAAAATCATAGACTAGATCTGTCCCTCCTTGGAACACTGCTCGTGATATTTGTAGAAACGAGGGAGGGATGCACACTACCATATACAATAAAACTTAATTCAAACTCAAGAGGAAATTTCTTTATAATTCAAAAGAACATTGTATGTGAAAGAAGAAGAAAGATATACAATGTATAGATAGAACAAAATGTTTTAAATGGAACCGGCTATATGAGCTCTTGCTTGTAAAGTTAGAAAAGAGATACAAGATACAGAAAGTTCTCAATGACTCTAACCCAAATATATGCGGCCATAATTCCTGCAAGAAGTAAATGTTTCATTTACTGAATTCGTCAACTTTTACTTACTCGTTCTAAACACGTCATGCCCTGGTTATGCGCCTTTTATTCGGCGCCCTATCTTAAAGGTAGCGGTTTACTGTTTTGTATGCTATTAAAGGTCGCAAGGTCCCACTGTACACTACAGTAGTACATTATGATGTTAGCACTAGATCCAAGCTATATGTTCTATAAAAATGGAAATATATCACACATTCCTGTCAATAGTAAGTAAAATATAGTTTTGAAAATTATTTATTTTCAGTTCTGAAGAAAAGTAAGGGTAATTTAATTGTTTAATACACGTATATTTTGAAAGAGTGATTATTGCGTTAAGATAAAAAAAAACTATTTTCTTTTTTCAAGTTTTTAAGGTCATATTTATTATGATTAATTCGCTGTCATGGTTACAAAATGTTGTTTTAAGGAATTTAAAATTTTCGGTCTCAAATTACAACAACATGTGCCGATAATGAGAAAAAAAAGACAGTAATCTTCCAAGTGAATTTTTTAAGATAATACAACTGTTTACAGTAAACCATATAGTGATCATCATTTAAGACTTTGTGGTTAAAAAAGGCATGTATAATTGTAGTACGGGACCTTTAAAAATTGCTTTAAGAAATGTGAACAAAAAAGACCATGGGTAACCCCTTCATACTATTTTTGTTCAGGTCAAAAATTGAGTAGATGAAAATGATAAAGTACTAATTTCACCATCATTTTGATATTTTCTCCTTTGAACTTCAATGGATTCCTTGCACACCAGATGAACAAAAGGGAATCGAAGACTTTAAAGAACCGAGTTATTTACTTAAAATTAGGGCTATTGTTTCCAAAAATTATGGTATTTGCTTATGAAAAACATATTCATACTTTACTGCAGTATGCCGTGCTTAATCCCATTTTTATTACTTTCATGTGCATCGTAAAAGAGAAATTTATTATAATCAAGCAAAATATTTATATCTTGATTGGTCTTGGAATAATGATGGACTCGGCATGTAACCTTGAGTAATCCCGTCAAATAACCAAAAACAGATTCAGTCAATATTAAACTTCAGAATATATGAGAATAGATCAGATCTGAAATTAATTCTTATTCTCGTAAACTATCGTCAGGAAGTATCGGAAGCTCTTTATACCTCATAAGTTATTCGCGATTGTCAGAGATAAGAACATTTTATTTTCCTCCGCCATTCAACTCGAGCAAAAAGTGCCTGCACTTGCGTAAAATTTTCGAAAATAAACCTATTCCTCAGAACTCTGCTCGGGACATTAGAAGTTTGATATTCTATAAGTACTTAAACATATTGTAAAAATATGGGTTTCTTATTGATTGATTTTCAATGCGGGACACCAAAGATCACAGGCGGTTGAGCTACTGCATTTCAAATGAACTCGGCAATCGTAGATATTATCGTACATGCCACATAAATTCCTTTTTAATGAAATATTTTCATTCAATTTTTATGTTCGAGCGATTGGAAATCGAAATGTAAACTAAGACATTTATCAATCGTAAGTAAGGAAGGGAATGAGCTGTTTTACGTAGAGCCAACAATTTCGAAAGGTCGATATTCACATTTGATGTTGTTTATGGACTCCACTTTGCATATGTTCGTCAACCCTTTTATCAACCGAAGGCTATCTGGGAAAAAAAAACAACAACAACACTGAAAGTGAAAAAAAAAACCCGAAAATTTTGCAAAGAAAAAAATCCATGCTGTTCCGTTTGAATTTGCCTTCGAGTGTTACAATATGATCTGTACATGTACCGCTCGACTCACGTCGCCGTTTTGACAATTGTACCCTGGGCTCTCTTTCAAAAGTCCTTAAATTACACCCTTTGGCTGTTTCATCTTACACTAAGAGAGTGTCATTACGGACATAAACGGTACCCGTAATTGTCGGAATCGCAAAGATCAACCAAATTAATCCCTTGTTTACATTTCATCGTTTCATTTGAACCCGATAATTCTAAAATTGGAGTAAATTAGCCACATTAAGCTAAAGAATTATGTAACGTGTTTATCACATTCAAAGCCTTTATTATGCCATCAGGGAACAATGGACTCAATGAGAGAATCATGTAGAGAATCGCTAAATACACATCGTGTTTTTTTACAGGGACTGACTAGAATTTTGTTTTCTTCCGAAAGTGTATATTGAAGGTTATTAACCTGGTCAAAGTACACATATATGTAGCCACGCACCCTACCGTGAGCAATATTTTGCCGTTGTATCTGAAACTGAAAGAAAAAATAAATTCCTTCTCGATTTAGAAAACTTTTTCTTCCCCATTTAACAAGTTCCATAATACTATCATTACTATGTATATTTGTATATTCAATGTACGCCCACCCTCATTGAATTTCAATTTTTGCTTGAAAAGGGGGATAGTATAAGTATTACGTCTCCGGCGCGGGTATCGTCAATAACTCAGTCAGTCGTTAAAGTTTTTTATCCACATCTATTCCATCTTGTAAACACATTGAAAAAGTAAAAATTCAGAGTATTTCATTCACTGATTCTTATTTCATTATGACTTATTCGTTTTCTGTCTTTTTAATTTCAGATTCCTGCCAGGTCAACGATTCTGCGCACGACTCTTCTTCCGGTTTTGCGTCAGATGTTCCAAGTTATACATATTCCGGGACCAGCATGTCCACTTTTAAGGGCAAACTATCCGATTCTGACGACACTTCCTCTGACAAGAAGAAGCCGCCTCCATGGCCGGGAAACACAACAACGCATGCGTATAAGAAGCCGAATCACTACAATGCGCATGACTTGAATATGCCATACCGGATGTCAACTCCTTCTCCTTGCTCATACCGTTCATCATCATCCCTGGGTACACCGTCATTAGGTACCACCCCATCGTCCATTTCAAATAAATCATCAACCAAGTCACCGTACACAAACAATAATAATATCCCTACGCCTAGTCCAGTCATCAGTTATAAAAACCCCGCGTATGAATATCAACTCGACAAACATATGGAGCAAATTCAATACAATCTAAAACGAATTGAACTCCAAGACACGGACAAACTTTTGTCGAAGGGATCATATAGACATCACAAGCCTTCGCTGTTTGACCTCCTTACGGATGACGTCATTGTGAAAATATTTTCCAATCTGCCATCAGACCAGTTATGTAGGTCATCGCGCGTGTGCGAACGATGGTACAGACTCGTTTGGGATCCGATGCTATGGAAACGCATTCTCATCAACAGTGAAAAAATAAATGTGGACAAAGCTTTGAAGTATCTCACAAAGCGACTATCGTACAATACTCCAACAGTCTGTGTTATCGTTGAACGAATTAACTTGAACGGATGTGAGAAACTGACCAATAAGGGGTTACACACCGTGGCAAAGCGCTGCCCGGAATTACGTCATCTGGAGATACAGGGTTGCTCAAACGTAACTAACCAATCTCTGTACGAGGTGGTGTCGTACTGTGTCAACTTAGAACTTTTGGATGTTACAGGTAATTGTTCTATACATTTTATGAAATTCCTTTAATCTTATCTGCTACATGTATGTAAAATAAGCTTGTAGAATATTATTTCCTTGAAATTGAGTGTCACTCTAAAAGAGTCAACACGACTTCACAACATGACTTTGATACTATGTCCAAAGCGAACAAAGATAGAGAAAGGATTTCCAGCAAGACGATTGCAATGAACAAAGTGGAATGCACCAGCAGGATGGTAACAAGGAACCCCCCCCCCCCAAAAAAAAAAAAACAAAAACAAAAACAAAAAACACAACAAGCAAACCAACAACCCCCTCCCCCCCCCCCAAAAAAAAAAAACCCCACAGGGGTCAACGAGACATATACTCTACGTTTATTGATAAAAATCTTGTAAAATTATTAATTAATCATATGAATTAATATATATGTAACATGAAGTTCTGTACATGTAGTTCTCTGAATTACATTTATTTATCTCCTGAGGTGCAATAATACTGCAAGAAATCAGGATATAAATGTAATGCAATACAAATGTCATAATACAAGTTGCGCACCGAATATATATACATGTATATTTACACACGGTTTCAATATAATGATACTTAGTTCGTTGAAAATATTTTCTCTTTTGATCATTATGAGCCCCAAAACCTTTATTCAGACATTTCACAATTAAAGCTTATGGTGTTTTTTTGAAAGTAGATATCGCAGTATAAATTCCTTCACCAATACGAGGTTGTCGGGTCTAGAATCCAATCTTATTGATTCCACGTCATACTCACAGACATTAAAACTAGGGCCTAGGAAGAAAACGCTCAATATTGAATAGGTTATAATTGTATCTTTCGGGTACCCTTCTAGGGAGAGCTGACATTGATTAAATTGTAGGACAAAAATTGGCTACAATCTAAAATTGAATTTCCTATCATAATCGATTATTATGATCTTAAAGTACCGCAATTGCGATAAAAGCCATCATGGATAGCCTTGCCTGAACAGTGTAATGAACATTGATATGACATTCTGTTTTGAAAATTGATTTTCTTAATACGTTGAATTTGGATTTTCGGGTCCATGGGCGGATCTAGAATTTTTCAGGAGTTCAACAATGAAATCGAGTAGGGGGAGGGGGGTTCCAGGTGTCCTTTACTAATTTCCAACATGTGGTTGAAAACCATTACATGACAATTTCAACCACATGTTGGAAATTAGTAAAGGACACAGGCTACGATTTCAAAATGAATTAAAAAACGTAAAAACCGCAAAAATTGTATTTTTTTAGTGAAGTCATCTCCTGATTCCCAAAAATAGACGTAATAAACATAGGGAAAATTTCTATATATTTTTTTACATAAACCAAGATGAGGAACAGGGTCTTGACCCCTGCAACCCCCTCTAGATCCGCGCTTGGGGGTCATTCGAGCGCAGTCCTATAGAACCTCTAATGTTTTCTTAATCTAGCATATGACTTATTTTGGTATTGTTCACCATACCTATATTCACAATAATATTATCCCCCAAATCCAAATAAATCCGTAAGATTATATTCGTTTGATTGAGTCCGTTTCAAATCTCGAAATTATATGTAAATAAGAGTATATAATGGGTGAAACTACGTACCACTCGTTGAAAGTTGAAAAAACAAACACTTTTTAGACAAGTTTTAAGCGGCCCTGAGTGCTTTAGTATGAAAACATTCCCATGTCAAATATCTGTTAAGTTGAGGTTCAAGAGCCATTTTCTTAAACTTCTGAATATGGCAGTAGCAATGGGAAAAAAACATTCGTATTGTAATTTTGTTCTGAAAATTAGAATGTAACTTCAGATATGAATAATTACAACAAGACTGAACTAGATGAGGATTATGTATTGAAGCAATCTTCCCCCTTTATAAAGTGGTACAGTTTGTATAAAAATGTAAGAATGAAATGAAATTGGTGCTTTCCAGATAAAAATAACGGGAAAGGCGTATGGACCACATCCCAGTTCTTTTTCGACATTAAAACTGGTTTTTGGGGTAGTCGGGATGGGATGAGCGCCCCCCCCCCCTCCTCTAATAATTTTCTATTTAAGTCCATGGAAAATAGCATTTTCTGTTGTCAAATTTCTGCCAGCATTATAAGACACAAAGATAAGACTTATTTCTCAATTTAAGAGGAATCTGTTACAGAATTTTTTTGCTTTTTGCGTTTTTATTGTTTAGCAAGAAAAAGAAATTAAACCTTCTTCTAGAAAGATCGTTATACTCCTAATTTTAAATTAATACCTTTTCATTCAATGTAAAAATTGTACTATCAATTTTGGTCAAAATCAACAATATTCGTAACAAGACCTCAAGTGCCGTCTTGGTTGTATCTACGCAGAAAGACGGTGATTTAAGTCACCGACAAAACTTCAAAGATTTCACGATGTTACTCTATCAGTGATAAATAATGTATTGCTATGATACAAAGGCAGGGATAAGGGAATTATATAACTTTATATACTAAAGAGGGTAGTGTATCCATTTAATACGGGCTACGGGCTACCATGTTCTATTTGAATGGGGCTTTTCATCTTGCCTTTTTGTTGATTCAGCATGTCTGAATTAAAGTAAAATATTTGAGTCTAGAAAGTGCACAACATGTATAAAACGAGTGTACGCGTCCTATCTTTTGACGATATCGAATCTGATTGTCCAAAACTTCCAAAGGGAACTCACAAAAAAGACTTTTCCTGTAAGAAGATGTAAACATTTTGTATACACGTATGAACAAACTTCTGTTCCCAACAGAAATTCGAATCCTTACATTGTTAACAGTATATCTTTTTTTAAATTAGGAATTGTGACAGTAGCCTCAGTGTATGATGCAGCATCCACTTTTTTCCCCAAATTTTCTGAATTTAGTATGAAAACTTTTCTCGTGATATTGTTTTTGTCGATCTTCAATCATGACCAAAGCGATTGTTAAAAAGCCCCATTTGACCTCCTGGATAATGCCCTGTTGCAGCTTTGGGAAGCTTCCACTGGTCTTCAGCCCCCCCCCCCCCCCGTGTCATGAAAAGCATCCGCTTGATTTTGCACAAGCTACATGTACATGTGCGTCTCTGGGAGGGATCCAAAAATCCACCTCTTGATCCGCGCTGGTGCATTAATTATCTAATATAAATGCGTTTACCAACTTCATAATAAATATGGGAGACTTTTTGCCTGAACAAACATCGCATGTCAAGGTCAGAGATCTGTCTATAATGTATCAGACGAGACTAAATGATGTGTCAAGTGATGCAATAAAAATGATCGTACACCGCAGGTGGCAGGTGGCATTATATTGTCTATTTCATGAATATTAATCAGTATGAAATTCCCTTATGCGCTTCAGAAATATATATTTATACATTGTACATGTAATTATGCCGACGAGTTACGTCGATGAATGCGTGTAAGTTTCACTAGTAAGCAATAAACATGTAATACACTTTAACCAAGGAAGGAGGAGGGGATGCGAAATATCACTACTATTCTATCGAAACACGAAAATGAGGAAAAGACGAAATTAGTTATTTTTGATTTGTGAAATATTATTGCGCAAATGGCAGTGTCTAATGTTTACATGTCGTGTGTCTCTTTTCCATCCCGTGCTGTACTCGTCTTTTGTGTTTTTGCATCGGGTGTTTTGGTGTTTTGCTGTTGATGCTGCGATGGGGTCTTGTTGGAGATCTCCTCCCTTCTGTCATTGAACACTACTGAAAAGAAAAGACATAAACTAAACAAAATATACACTGCAAATGCTCTGAATGAAATTTATAAGGTGTAAGACTTTTGTATACCGACATTTATTATGGTGATAGATCCTTGGATTGTCTTGTCTTTTTTCATATAAGAATAAAAAAAAAATTAAAATTAGTATTGCACCAATATGATGGAATGTGAAGAATGAGAAATTACTGTGCAAATGAAATGAAAGTTATAAGTTAAACTCATATCTTTTTAAAACACGCTATGCCGTTCTCATAGCAGGTAACGTTGACTTGAAGGAAATCAATGGTAGCACCTAATGACCAAAACCTGTCCCGTACATATTACACAGTAATGATCCTTTGCTTCTTCATAAAATGCAGGTACATCCATAAACGTGATTTACACCGCATTTATTCTAAATAGGTGCAGACATGCAAAATTAAACCTGGAATGCTTTAGCTCCTCTGGTGACCAGCCTCCATATCGGATTATTGGGCGTGCATACAAAATTGATTTTCAAACAAAGAGAGCTTCGTGATTTCTTTTTCATTTCCGCCCAACACCAACGTTTTCGAACAACATCGGATTGTACATAAAGGTTTTAACGACAGCAGGGTTTTCCTGCTCAGCATGCAAGTCGATACTGTTTTTTAAAGTCCATTTGATGCTGTACTTAGAATACCTCTGACTATCTCAAATTTAAGACGAAACCAAACGGACACTTTCACGACATAGCGTATACTGAACTCTCTACATTCTCATGCACACACAAGAAAAATATATATGAATCAGGATTTCGCCATTCCAAGCACCTTTCATGCTACATGATACAATAAGTATCAAGGATAGGAAATTCTATAATAATAAAGTATTATCTGTTTGTCAAAAAAAAAAAAAAAAAAAAAAAAAAAAAGGAAATTCAATATTTTAAAATCAGAACTACTTGTTTCCGTTTTGTCGCATAAAATTACGCGGCATGAAAAAGATAGATAAATAATTAGATTGGTCTATATTCGAACGAACTGTATCTTATCTTTTAAATGACGCTATTCCCTGTATATTTTCAGGTTGCCCATGCGTCACGTGCATCAGTCTCACAGATCGTGTCTTGCAGACGGCAACGGCGCATCACCTCCGACAAGTCTACCTCCGCATTCTGGATATGACGGATTGCTACGCGCTGGAGGACGAGGGACTCGGAGTGATAGCATCTCACTGTTCACAGCTTCAGTATCTATACCTCCGAAGGTGTGTCCGAATAGGAGACGCTGGGATCCAATATGTCGCCAATTATTGTTCGTTCTTGAAAGAACTGAGTATCAGTGATTGTCGGAAAATCACAGACTATGGAATTTGTGAACTGGCAAAACTCGGTGATAACTTGCGATATCTTAGTATCGCCAAATGTGATAAAGTTTCAGACGTTGGGATTATTCAGCTGACGAAATGCTGCCGGAAGTTACGATATTTGAACATGCGCGGTTGCGAAGCAGTGTCAGACGATTCGATGGACGTGTTAGCCAGACATTGTAGCAAAATTAAGTCGCTAGATATTGGAAAATGTGATATTACGGACGAAGGGCTGCAAGTTGTTGCACAAAACTGCCCACAGCTCAAGAAACTAAGTCTCAAATCATGTGAGGGGGTATCCGACGTTGGAGTAAAACTATTGGCGAAAAAGTGCCGGCATCTGCAACAATTAAACATCCAAGACTGTCATCTTACCGTAGACGCCTATAGGACGATAAAAAAGTTCTGTAAACAATGTTTTATAGAACATACCAATCCCGGATTTTACTGAGAGAGGGAGAGAAAGAGTGAGGGAGAGAGAGAGAGGGGGGGGGGGGGGGGAGAAAGAGAGAGAAATCCGGATGTTAATGAAAAAAAAAAGATTAAAAAGAGAAAGAGAGAGAGAGAGAGAGAGCGCGTATTTGACTGTGATATGAATTATTATATTTTGAAAATGATAATATAAAGTGCAGCACTGTTACTTCCTCAGGACTTTTGTTGTGCATAGTTTTGTATGAACCATTTGTTATGTTCAATGTCATTATTGTCCCTGCTCATTTTGTTATGTTCATTATTGCCCCTGCCCATTTCTATTGTAACCATGTGTTCATATGGATGTAATAACTTATTTAACGGAGTGCTTCTAAGATTATTGGAAATCCATTCTTATTTTTGAAACAAATGTTTTGAAAATTCCTCAGCTGAATAAAAAGGAATTAAAAATGAATATACTTCTTGTCATCAATTAACTTTGTGTCCTTTATTTAACAGTAAGGAGGTTGTTTTATCTGAGACCTCTGGGTAATTGGAAAAGTGGGAGGGTTGTGCGCACACAATCCAGGATAACCACGCCGTCTGCTATTGACGTGGCAAATGACCGTCCTAAGTCGGCATCGATTGCCCATTGGACTCGTTGGTTTATGTGTGGTCATTTATGTTTGATGTTTCTATGTGATTTGGCGTTCATTGTACCATTTGCATCTCATTCTGAGCGTGTCTGCTTTGTGTTTTTGCAGTGGGTGTTTTACTGTTGGTGCTGCAACCGAGTGTTGTTGGAGATCCCCTCCTTTCCGTAAAATAACAGAAGAAAAAAACATATTATCATTGGAACAAAACCCCCAGCAATGCGTTATAATGCTTTTTATCCCTCAGCAATGCGTTATAATGCTTTTTATCCCTCATCAATGCGTTATAATGCTTTTTATAGATCTCCAGGGCAAGCCCGGATGCCCTTAGGTTATTTCCTTATTTTGTTGTCTTTATTTGTACATTTTGTATATTTTTCCAATTTTCAAATAGTCTTCTAGAGAACCACTGAGCATATATTGATAAACTCGGTATGAATAAAGTTCTAGTGACCCCTGCATGTATCTTTGATATTTGTGTCCAGAAATGCTCGTTTTCGTACTTAAATTTCCAGATATGCTCGTTTTCCTACTTTAACTTTGAAAAACACAATCCGTTTTGCTTTATGCACATTTTTTGACAAAAGAAGACATGGAAACACAGTGACCTTGGTTATAAACTACTTTTGTATTTCGTAAATGGTTGCAAAAAAGGAAAAGACATACAAAAGATGCACTGCTGGCTGAAACAGGTTCACGTTCAATCATCCATCATCGATACTCGGGCCAATGTAAATCAACAGCCTGCTTCACAAAAAATACTTGCTAATAACGTTAGGAATTTTCGTAGCTATTCATCACTTAATTATTCTTATAAACCAAAAGTCACAATGTTTCGTTTCTGAAATTATACTTAGTGTGTCGGAATGATATCAGAAAGCACAGTATAATCTAAATTGAAAAAAATGTATTAAGCTTTTATTCGATGATATAAGTTACGAAAAATCCTGAAATTCGTTGTAAAATTTTTTGTGAAACTGGGCACAGATCTTCTCTGTTGGGATTTGGACAGTACTCTTCGAAGTTCCATCATCACTTGAAAATCCGATGTATACATGTACACGTACATGTACACAAGCCTGTAGATTGACCAAATATCATCGGGCATAATTGATGAGACATTGCTTGTTGAAATGTATGTATGATGCTCTGAAATTCGTACAATATTACATACTACTTTCAATAGTGATAATTTCCCATTGGTCCCGTTGGTTTATGTGTGGTCTTTTGTCTTTCATGTTTCTATGATGTAAATCGGTGTTCCTTATCCCTTTTGTGTCTCTTTCTGTGCGTGTCTGCTCTGTGTTATTGTATTTGGTGTTTTGGGGTTATTGCTGTGGGTGCTGCAGTCGAGTGATATTGGAAATCCCCTGCTTTCTTTTCAACTACGGAGTCTTTCCCGATGAACTGCTAGTCCCTGTGGATATTGTTCGCCCAGTTTCACAGTCTTTCGGTACTTGACTTGAGACGTATTTTCAAATTCTTTGTCACCAAATTATTCTGAAACAACATGTATGGGTTATCTCCCTGATGGTATAACTCTGCCCTTATTTGCTTCTTTACCATACATTTTAATTATGACAATTACTTAGCTCTTCATATATTCATTTCTCAAATTGGGCTTTGAGTATCACTTATGAGACACAACTTGTTGAAATGCGCATATGGTGCACTAAAAGTACCTCATGGGACATAATTGTATTTCAATATTAATAATCGTGTACATCTATTTCATTTCATGTCTTCATGATCACATTTCAAGGAAAGAAGGCGACGGATTGTCCTTTCTTAAACACATTTTTCGGTTGTAAAATGAATCGTCTTTTGTTTCTTTTCTTTTATTCGAAATTCTCCATTTTTATTCTTCCCAATTTTACACATGCAAACATCCAACCGAAACATGAAGCAAAACAAATGTTAAACGTCTTCAAATTTATTAGCTTCATTTAAAAGCAGATAAATTGGTTAACCCTCGCAAGTGATCCTCAGTGTGAGGAATGAAATATGACCAAAATGTGTGGAAATCATGTCCAAAATATACAGAAATAAGACGTAGCAAGATGGCTGGGATATGATGCTACAAGACCTAGGTTTCAGAAATTTGAGAAAAATTTGTAAACAATTTTTTCATATGAGTTTGAAGAAACAACCAACCGAAATTGATCGAACTTGGCTACGTGTGCCCTCGGGGACTCCTGGTCCACCAGCAGCGACACTCACCAAGTGGTACAAATGTTAACATTAGGAACATTTAAAAACAAATGAATTTACAGCATGGACCAGACATGCACGTTTCGGGTATTTAATCCTCGTCAGTGATCTTCAATATAAGCAATAAAATATAGCCAAAATATGTGGAAATTATGCCCAAAATATACCAAAAGATGTAGCAAGGTGGCTGAGATATGATGCTACAGGACCCAGTTTCACAAATTTGAGAAAAAAATGTAAACAGAAAATTGTCGTATGCGTTTGAAGAAACGACCAACCGAAATCGATCGAGCTTGGCTACATGTGCCCTCGGGGACTCCTGGTACACCAACAGTGACGCACACTAAGTGGTACAAATGTTAAACATCTTCAAATTCATTGGCATCATTTTAAAATCAGATAGATTTACAGCATGGACCAGACATACACGTTTCGGGTACTTAACCCTCGTCAGTGATCCTCAATCTAAAGAATGAAATATGGCCAAAATATACCGAAAGACGTAGCAAGATGGCTGGGATATGATGCTACAGGACACAGGTTTAAGAAATTTGAGAAAAAAATTGTAAACAGAATTTTTCGTATGTGGGTTGAAGAGCATATTTCTTTATACTTTTTGCCAGAATATTTTCGATTGTGTGCCATTATAAATGTAATGATAGTTGTAAACTTTCCTAATCATACCAGAAAGGATCTCTTACATGTACATATAGGCAAGATTAAAGTCGTCATGATACCGCTTTTATATTTTTTCTGGGTTGATACCCCGATCAAACAATACAAACATAACCCCCTCAAGAAGATAGGTCTTGCGCATGTTATCCAGAAACCATGACAGTAAGTGTTTTGAATATTTTTTCCTGACATGGTCGCCATTACACTTTCTATATAGACATAACCTCAGACAGTGCATATATTCTATATATTATTTTCATTTTCGCGCATGAACATCGACGGCGGATGCTTACTCCTCCTGGACACCTGGACCCACCTCTGGCTTGCTGGGGGCCCATCGATGCTCAATTTTGTGCTCTATTGTGAGTGCTGTTGAGATTATCGTCAGGATCTTATTTAACTCACAAGACAAAAGGGTTAATGGAAAACAAGCATATATACTATCCAACAGCCTAAATGCCATGTGATGTAAATGTTTTGTCTTTCAATTCATTTAGATTACTTTGAAGAAAAAAAATTGTATTATAAGCATGCATAACGGTCTGAGTTTCCTTAGCCCTATTCTAATGGCCAAAATTAAACACGTTCTCGCTGTTTGCCTTGTAGTTCTCCTGTTACGAGAGATGAATAGGAAATAAGAGTTCTGCTTCACTCAATCCTCTCATGTTAAGTCTATGGAACCGTCAGTATTAACCTCCCTGAGTGAGGGTTAATACTAAGGGTTCCATAGACTAAACATGGGAGTTTTAAGTGATTTCGAACTCTCATTTCCTACTCATCGTACGAGAAACATATTCATATTTTTTGTCTTACGTAAAATCAGAAATAAGATGATTTAGAGGTAAACCAAAGCTGCATCATATTTAAGGGCTACATACGACTAAAATGTTTTCTTCTCTGAAAAACCAAAGGAAAATGAAAAAGAAGCGGTATGTAAGCATTATACAGGGATGAGTCATTTCAGCACACTTAAGTACAAAAATGTACTACATGAATTTGTTAACTTCATGTTATTGATTGCAGCAGTTGTATGTTGTATCAAATTTATGCAGCACTTGACCAGGCCTAAGTATATATGATTTGTAAGGTGTTTGTTTCCTTGTTTGTCTCTGTGATAAATATTCTAACATGTGAAAAGACCTCTCCTGCTTCCATTGGTTTGTTTTATTTCACTGTCATTCACTTTTTCTTTTATTTTCGATTTTTATTTGTTTTTTTCTTTAGTTTTTTTTCATATACAACTTGTTTTAATGGTGTTTTATCAACCATATACATTTGTATTTCGATCCATTCAAACACCCTACCTATCGGAAAAAAAATCATTCAGTTACCTTTTACTCTTACTCTTTCTCTTACTGAAATGTTTCAATAAATAGGCATCAAAGAAGTACCTAACAGTTATTCAGTCTCAAAGTTGAGAAGGCAAGGCGAAATCGTGATAATTCCCATCGGAATGAACAACAAACCGAAGTAAGACCAGGTGCCCGGGGAGAGTCAGCGTCTCCTGATTGCATGCAACACCCGTAGCAACAGCTTCATGGAAACCAGTCAAATTCGGTGATTGTCTCGATGTACATTTTGATGTACAGATCAGGTAAGGATGTCTTGTTTGGTGATGACGACAGCCATTCAATCACAATTTAGAATGTCACTGATCATTCTGGAAAGGAGATCTGATGCTTTTATAATATCCCCGTAGCGACAGAAGAACTTCCACAATACTTCTAGGTATCTGAATGATATTCTGACTATTGACAATCCTGTATATGATCTAAATGAGAGTGAAATTTACAAAGAATTAACACTTAACAAGGCAAACGTTACAAATACAGAAACACCATTTTTGGACCTCAATATCAAAATTGTAAACGGAAATATTCATACAAGTGTATATGAAAATCGGGACAAAATAACTCTGAGTTGGTGGTCTGTTCGTTTGCTTGTTTTTCTGTGTTATGAATATTCTTTCTCATAACGATACTTCGTTTGAATACAGGTTTTACAAAGAGATATTACTTGACTCATAAAGATGATCCCGATATTTAAACTATCCAATCAAACAAACTATGTTCAAGAAAAAATCACTCAGTTATCATAGGAAAGGTCAGAGATTCCCCAGCCTTTTCCCTAATTTATTCTAAAATTATACAAATTACAGTATCTCTGTTTGCCTTGTATGGTTCTCTCTTAGTTTTTGTCTTAATCTAAGCTAAACCTAAGCTATTATATTATACATCTTCAAATTCATAGCATCATTTAAGGACAGATAATTTTGCAACATGGACAAGACATGCACGTTTCGGGTACTTAACCCTCGTCAGTGATCCTCAATCTAAACAATGAAATATGCCAAATACTGTGAAAGTTGTGTCCAAAAAATACAGAAAGACGAAGCAGGATGGGTGAAATATGATGCTACAGAACCCACTTTTCTGACTTTTTAAGAGAGAAGTTAGAGAGAACATAATTTAAAAACAAACTAAGTCAGCATAACGCCTCTTTAAACAACTGATTTCATTTTTACAAAAATAAAAAATCAATGTAATATGCATCAATGAATCGCCTAAAACAGAAATATTCATTTTGAGAGGTGCGAATAGGAAAGAAAAGGTGTGATGGAAAGTTCATATGACGATTTTTCAATGCAAGAAATATAAATTAAAAATGCACCCTTTTAGTAAACACGATCCTGTATTGACAATGTCCGCTTCTTTCCTTCATGCCAAAGTTGTGCCATGGCTTATATGAGTTGACCTTCAAGGTTGTCATGCCTGCTGAAAGTCGAAGTTCAGAGTTAGAAGAAATAAGTCATGCGGAATTTACATGCAATTATCAGGTATCACTCTTACATATATTTGATAACATAGAGATATATGATTATATCATGAACTCTTCTATTGTTTCAACTGTACGACGCAGCAAACTTTGGTTTGGAATTTATAAATCTATGGTCCGGGAAAAAGGATCTTTTGTTTGTTAGTATGCTCGTTGCTTATTTGTCTGTGTCATAAATATAGGATCTCAAATGAAACGAGTTGTGGGTTTTGTATCCCCGAGCCTTGGCGACAGGATATAGAACGCACAACGAGTTTCATAATACATCGTATGAAATGAAAATTCATTTGAGATTTTTTTAATACATGATATTGCCTAAATATATATATTTGTAACGTGAAATCAATGTTTCGGAGAACTAGAGGCGAACCACGCCGTGACCTACAGGTCGTCTGCTACGCTTTGAGAAGTAGTTCCCCATCGTATAGATACATTCTGTGCGTAAGATAAAAAATATTTCCAATTTGTTAGTAATTTAATGCAATAGTTAATTCTACAACAATTTTTAATCATTGCTATTGAATCCGCGTCTGTATTTAACAAATTATTGACCGATATTTGAAAGGTCACCCTGATCAAATTTTATGTGACTAGGTTCCAAACTTGACCAATCGCATTCAAGCAGAGCGATATGTAACGTTTTATCATGTCATATTTTTTATGGAATGGCTTTATGAAACTGTATAACGGGTGAATCATGTGATACACAATTTCAAACGTAATGATGATACGTCTTAAAATTCATGGAATCAAAGAAAAATTTTCAGCATCGACCAGATATGCACGCTTCGGGTATGTAACCATCGTCAGTGATTCTCAATCAAAAAATGAAATATGGCTAAAGACTGTGAAATTTCTGTCCAAAAATAGCGAAAGACTCAGCAGGATGGGTGGGATATGATGCAACCCGCTTTTCGGACATTTCGAAAAAAAATCAGTGAACAGGTGTTTTCGAATGCGTTTGCAAAGTTGATTGTACTTTGCTGCATGTGCCCTCGGGGACTCTTGGTCCACCAGCAGTGACACTCACCAAGTGGTACAAATGTTACGTCTTCAAATCCACAGCATCATTCTTCTTTTGAATCCATTATTTGACATTGATACTTTACTGGACTCAAGACTTGCCAACTCTGTGAATTTGCCAATTTGAAAGCAAAATGTGCCTAAGTAAGCATCGATAATTGCGGTAGGTCATATCTAATGATAGTACTTCTCAAAGTGAGTTTTGTTCTTTTGTTTATATATTGCACGGCTGTTTTACTTAATACAAGTATTGTATGAATTTGACAATATTTTTACGCCAACTCAAGACAAGCAACTTAGCGAAATGGTCAATATAAGGCTGAACATACGTTGTTGTATGCCATAAGCATAATTGCAAGTCTTTAAAAAATAATAATAAACTGGAGACTGAAAGGATGACTTGTCGATTTTTCGACAGAAGCAACAGGGAAATTGTGATATATCCCTATATGCTAAAAAACTGAATAGTCTACAAAATGTAAAAAAGAGAGAAAAATATGAAAAAAGAAGTTTGACGAGATTCACAAGAATAGTAATGATGTTTGTTGTCAATAGGAAGATAACCAATGGTTTTGAAAGAAGACCGTCATAGCAAATTCAGAGTACTATGCTTAGTGCATTCAACATAAATGAGCCAGTTGATGTTTTGACAGTACTTATCAAGCTTTTACAAATGAATGAACGTCATACAAAGAGGGATAACTCATAGATTTACATAGCAATGTGTGGTGAACGTATAAAGATACCAGAGTCATCTGCAGACACGTTATTCTTGTCTACCTCTAGAACATCTTTGAGTTATTGATTTTCAATAATAACGTCCATTTATCTGAAACCCTATCATTTTATAAAAACATGATATTTTTTCTTCATTTGTCAAGGTAAACACTGACAAATTTCTATTAAAATTTGACCGTCAAATTAAGGTTATCGTAATTTTGTTAAACCCCCTTATTTTTACGTCGCTTATTGCTGACGTAACATACCGAAGCTCTGCGTTTGACTTTAATGTCTCCTGTTTAAAGTACTGTTCGAATGTAAATGTTCAAAGTTATTCTTCAATTTTTCTTTAATGGATGATCGAAATATCGACACACTCAAAAGTTCCTGTTGAAATCTGACCCCTAGTTTTTATGTCCCTGTAATTTTATTAGTACTGTCACCCCTCACTAAAATGTGAAATGGATTTTTTTTATCTCATTACATCTTTTTTTAAACAAGTTGTTCGAATTCTATACCCCTTAAGTAGATTAAAGTTTCATAAATACGGTATTACATAGAAACATCAGTTTAGATTTTTTATCACATGGTATTAAGAAAAACATTAACATTTTTTTTACGATTTTGACTTGAAGTTCATTTCTTGCGAAAAACGCGCCAACGTCGCCGTTTCTACAATGGCGTCATAATTGATCTAAAGCTTTTCGATGTAGTCTTTCGGATATTTTCCTTGATCCCCTTTTAAAATCTTATGTCAAGTTCTCTTGCTGTATTATTAAGAATAACAAGGGGGAGTTTCGCTCATAGGACTTGATATCAGACTTAAGAATAAGAACATCATTCTTAGCGGCACCATCTTGAATAATTTCAAAGCTATGATATCTCACCCATGTGGAATCAAGTAATCAAAGTCATATAAAATTTCCTATTTTTTAGATTTGATTTGTCAACTAACATTCCTCCCGTGTTAAAACGTCTCCTTCAAGCACTGAATTCATACAGTAGCAAAAGCTGAAGTTCCTCGACCAAGTTTGAGATAATCAGCAATAGGACGCCGGTAATATGTTAAAAATTCTTGAGATTAAGATTTAAAATACGTCCAAGCTTTTCCTTAATACATGCTTTTAAGAAACAAATCTTTTATTCAAATTCATTCAATGTTTTGAATGGCATTGGCACGATATATATCTTGTTACAAACTTTCTTGAAATTTCTAAAACGTGGATCCTGTAGCATCACATCCCACCCATTCTGCTCCGTCATTCGATGCATTTTTGGATATAATAATTTTCACACCTTGTGGCCAACTTACATTGTTTAGATTGAGGATCACTGCAAATTTATTTGGTCTTAAATGATGCTATTAAATTTGAAGACGTTTAACATTTGTACCACTTGGTGAGTGTCACTGCTGGTGGACCAGGAGTCCCCGAGGACACATGTAGCCAAGTTCGACCAACTTCGGTTGATCTTCTGTCTCTTCTACTCATTTGAAATTTTCTGTTTCAAAATGTCTGGAAATATCTTAAACGTGAATCTTGTAGCATCATATCTCACTCATTCTGCTACGTCCTTCGGTGCATTTTTGGACATAATAACTTTCACATTTTTTTCACAAATTTCCATTCTTTAGACTGAGGATTACTGACGAGGATTAAGTAACCGAAACGTGCATGTCTGGTCCATGCTGCAAATTTATCTGGTCTTAAATGATGCTATTGAATTAGAAAACCGTTAACATTTCAACAAACTGGACGTACTTACATGTATATGTATGACAAATATGGTATAAAGCCCTGTATAAAGCACACAATCGATAATTCAGAAAATCAGAAACCGAAGGCATACAAAATCAGGATAAAAGCAGGAACCAAAGCAAATGCCCAAGAAGATAAAGCATCTCCTGCTTGCATGCAACACCCGCCGCTTCAATTCGGTAGAACTGTCACATCAGGTAAACTGAACTAATATTGTTCCCTGACATTGTCGCCATTGCATTTTTTATATAGACATAACCTCAGACAGTGCATGTATTCTCTATATTGTTTCATTTTCGTGCGTAAACATCGACGGCGGGTGCAGCTAGTCAACAGGCGATGCTTACTCCTCCCGGGCACCTGGTCCCACCTCTAGCTTGCAAGGGGTCCGTCGACGCTCAATTTTGTGCTTAATTGTGAGTGCTGTTGAAATTATCGTCAGGATCTTCTTTAACTTAACATATACAAGACATATTCCAATTACCGTTCATTGTTTTATGTTCATATGTTTGAATGGAATTTGCTACACTTATCCTACGTATAGATCTGTAGGGGACATGGAGCAATACTCTGTGTGCTGTTGTAGTCGTCATATAAGATTAGTGCCTAACTCTAAACACAGTAGAAAGTATGTAGATGTAGCTACATGTACTCGATAAAAGGTAAAAGTTGATAATGTCACATACGCCCGCCTTTTATAACCTTAAAGTACGTTCACCCACTTGTAAAACGAGTAAACATGTATTCCTTTGACACAATACTTATCATAGCTTGTATTACGCTATTAATCCTATGGGTGTGGGACTTTAGGCGATGGAGGGCACAACTACCACCTGGTCCACCTTGTCTCCCTCTTATAGGAAATCTGGGCAAGTAGAAAATATCAATATCTCACATGTACACCTTTTTTACTACGTACATGTAGGTCTGATATAATTGACATCAGATGTGCATATGTTGGTCCAAGGTTGATCCAGTGTTACATAAATGGGGTGAGTCTTTCTCAACATTTCTGAAATGTTGGATTTATAGCATCGTATCCCACCCATCCTGCTACGTCTCCTGGTATTGTTTTGGACATATCTTCAGTCTTTGGCCATATTTCATTGTTTGAATTGAGAATCACTGACAGAACGTGTAAGTTTGGTCCATGCTGCAAATCCATCTTAAAGTTTACTTAAATAATGCGTGCCGTCGTAACACCTTAGTTTATCCGAAATAAGAAAACTATTACTTCTTTATAAGACCCCAATTATAAATTTTTCTTTTCACTCATATCGAATGCTTTGTTCTATTCATTCTATTTTCAAGTATAATATCTTGGTAAGTATTCAAGGATGGCATAATCTCAAACAAGTTTCATCGTCAACATTGCTGGAAAGTAGATGATTATAAAAGATATAAAAATGTAAGATTCAAAAACGATGAAATAGTAATAGATTCTTACAGTCATCTATGACAAAGATAACATGAACAATGAAAAGATTCAATACATTAGCTAATCCATTGAAATACGGAGATCATATTAAGAACAAGAGTTTAATTTTTCAAGGTATCCATTATCAAATATTTGCTACACATCATCTTCTATTATCCAGCCAGACTGTGGATTGGATTGCCGTTTCTTTCGTTTCATTTCAATCATCTAATATAAATAGCAACTTATTTGTCCAATATCCTGATTAGAAATGGTATGCAATATCTCCTCAAACTAAACAATATAATTCGACTGATGCTTTTATCATGAGAAACTTATATTACTATGTGCCAAATCAACCTTCTCCTATCCATTGACATATCCGACAAATACCAATTTGGCCAAACATCGGACTAATGTTAGTATACAAAGACCAACCACTAGCCAACAATATATTTCCAAAGTTAGCACAACATACGCAGTCATGCTATATGGATTACGCATTTTGAAGAAAAACTTCACGTTTATTATATACACCCAGACAAAAGTTAAGCAACACCCCAATATTTCGGAGTCCTTATACTTTAAACGATAGCACCGAGAAGTTTTCGTAAAATATATCAGATACCAATTCTTTTGTAGATGACTCTACACCTTTTGTTAACATATAACACTAAAATGATATCGAAATTGAACTAATTACCTTAAATAGAGCCTCAAATGAAAAGAATGTACTTTTGAGGGAAAATAATGTAGAATAAAGTTTGAAGTGAAGTATTGAGAAATGAAGGTAACAGGTACTTGAAAAAGAGATAAACCACATTAGGCTCAAGATTCACAAATCTAATACGATTTTCTTTCAAAAATTTAGTATTATATTCTTTTAGTGGACTTCCGGTTGAGGTTTATTCCAACTGCCCTCTTTCAATCGCTCTTGTTAATAAATTGCCTATAATACCCGTTAAAGAAATTTGTTGCTCAAAATTTCTTTATATTCCATGTTCACCGATGTTAATGATGACTTGCAGCCAAATAATGCCGCAAGTTGGTCGAACGGGATGCACATCCGGTTTTTAATTTTGTCATTAAATGAGAAATTTTACGATTCGACGGATTAATCTCTTAACCGGAAGTGACATTTTGGCAGATGGTTGTCCCACATAATGACTGATATTGGTCGAACTAGGTTTGATTATAAAATTCAAGAAAATAGTGGTCACGAAGGTGTTATTCTTTAAAAAATACAAAAAAAAGCACCCAAAAAGATATCGTTGTCAAACTTTATTTTTTGATAAAAACGATAGTTATAAAAATGCAACATCAAAATATCTAATTCATGGTCTAAATGTGTGTCTGATAGTAAATTTAGTTCTACCGGTACGTAGGCGCTTAACTTCACTTCCGGTTTCATAAACGCGCTTTTTGACATGATATATTTTTCACAAAAAAATTTTCCCAATTCTGAAGAGATAATTCACATTATCTCAATATTTTTAATACATATGCAGTTTTTGAATTTCATCAGATTAACAATTTGATTCATTTTACCATGCTGAACAGCGAATTTTACGAGATGAATCAACTCCATGAACTTGATATCTAACTTGAATTGTTTAAAACCATACCCGTTACCCATTTCGATCCCGATTTAAAATAAGTTGCATAATAAAATTAAGTTAAATGAAGTTATAGTATCGTCGTCAAAGGTCAGATCTATATCATGATACATAATTTTCAAATATTTTTAATCAAACGTGCATTTTGCTTTAAAAACAATTTCACTGTTGCTTAACTTTTGTCTGGGTGTATATGTTACATGTATTAATAAATTCACCAGACATAGTATTTTAGTCATAAAACCAACAGGGCTTACCTAGTGGATACCTACCACGTATGTTAACAAAGAAGGGAGGGGATCTTCAACAACAAATCAAATACTCAGTCTATCTTTAGGAATTGCCATATCGTTTCATTGCTTTAAAAGAAAAAAAAGGAGATCTCAAACAGCACTAGGTCGCAGCACGAACAGCAAAAACATCGGTACACTCAAATGCATAAACACAGAGTAGACAAGGACAACACAAGAAATAATACTGACAAGGACGACAAAACACTAAACACAAAATCAACACACTAAACACAAAAAGACTACATGTACATATAACATGTATAATCAAACGAAACCAATGGTCAATGTGTACGTTATTAGCAAACAGCATACATAGGGCAGTCTTTAAGATATGTTTTACTATTTTTAAATACTGATGAATGTTTTTCACATTTCTAGGACAAATTGATCTATCGAACGAAATTTCTACATTCAATCGACTTCGAAAAATATACGGAGATGTTTTCTGTTACGTCATGGGTTCGCAGCCAACAATAGTGATCAATGGATTAACAGCTATTCAGGATCTTATTGTGAAAAAGGGAGATGCGTTTACGGACAGACCAGAAAGGTCCATCGTGCGCACAATGAATAACGGCTTGGGTGAGAAATGAAGGTTTTTATAGTATTTTTGATTTTTAGATTATTGATTGGTATACGATATGCTTACTTAAATTTTAGTGGTCCTTTTTGTGAGGGTATTATTACGTTTCTCTTCTTCTCCTGTTGGTTTGTCCCATACCTATTGATTGTAGCTAGACTACCTTGAGTTACTAGACACCTTCGCAATATCCTAACATGCTTTTGTGGAACAGTAAAAAGGTGTTTTTAAATGGATTTCAATCATTTTTGTCTCATATTGATCATGAAATACCACTCTGTTAAAATGAAAACAACAGATAAATAATTCCAAATATGTTTTTGAAAAATGCTACTGGATTAAAATAATCTTTTTGCATCTGGGAAACTTTTCAATGTAATTAACAACGAAGAAACACCCATCAGTTATTCAGTTTTAGACTCAAGAAGGAAAGGCAAAGAGCATCATCCATGGGAAGAGTTGCAAACACCAAAATGAAAATATTCCTAAATGAAGTTAGGAGTTCGGGGAAAGTCTACGTCTCCAGTTTCATACAACATCCATGGCAACTTATCGTAAAAATAGCATTGATGATAAACATGGACAATGACCATATCCCAATACACAGTACAAAGTCGATAATTATAAACCTAAGGCATACAAAATCAGGATAAAACAGGAACCAAAGCAAACAAACAAAACTAGCAAGAATAGAAAAAGAATATGGAAGTGAGACCAGGTGCTTAGTACGAGTCAGAATTTCCTGCTTTCATGCCATACCCGTCGCTTCAATTCGACAGAAATATCACATCTGGTTACTTTAATTTCGGAAGATACTAGAGAGTATATATTTTGTGGCTGGATGCTCGCTCAAAATGGTCTAAGACAGGATATCATCCACCATTACTGACAATAGGACATCAAAGTGTATGAAGAGTTCCCCGTTTCGACCATAGAACTTCCCTTGACGATGTTAGTCGAACATATCCCTGAATAAGAAACTTATCGGAAAGCCGCCTAGCTCTCAGAAGAAAATCTGTATATTTGGTACTTGCTATGCCATTACATGTCAACTGAGATATAAACACGCCATAAGCAGGCGACCAGGATGTTTTTACTCAGAAAAGGGAAACTTGTGGTGCTGAAACTGAAGTCGTCACGTTTGTCATAGAGTGAGGTTTAAATGTCAATTGTCAAGTGGCAATTAATGTCGTAGGACAGCATTATGCCCGAATAGGATGCTTAATTATTTGTCTCTGTAGTTTCCTTGATTTCTAGCTCCGACGGAAAAATTCTGCTAAGGTAATCAGCAAAATTTTGATTGTTGATAGACAACACATCGTCAATATATCTGTAAGTGCAGTTTAAGTCAGAAGCTAAGTATCATGCTCCTTCAGAGACCAAATATCGGGAGTTCGCTTCTTTTCATATGGTGGAGGTTTTTGTATATTTGATTTGGTTCCTGTTTTATCCTGATTTTGTATGCCTTCGGTTTCTAATTTTCTGAATTATCGATTTTGTGCTGTATACAGGGATTAGGTCATTATCCATATTTGTCATTCGTACGAATAAAGAACAATGTCGGCAAGGAGTGGGGCACAATTGGTTCCCATTGGAATTCAAACGAGTTTTTGGAAGATTTTCCCCCAATCACCACAAAAATGTTGTCGATTAGGAAGTTTAACATCTGAATAATATCTGTTTCAGTGTCTAATTTTCAATTTAGAATGTGGGATTGTTGTGTAACGTGTCGAAAAATCAAAGGCTTTGTCACTGCTGGTAGACCAAGAGTCACCGAGGGCACATGTAGCCAAGTTCGATCAACTTTGGTTGATCGTCTGTCTCTTCAACGCATTTGAAATTTTCTGTGACAAAATTTCTTGAAATTTCTAAAACGTGGGTTCTGTAGCATCATATCCTAACCATTCTGCTACGTCTTGTGGTACATTTTTGGACATAACAATTTTCATACTTTTTGACCATATTACATTGTTTAGACTGAGGATTACTGACGAGGGTTTAGTACCCGAAACGTGCATGTCTGGTCCATGCTGTAAATTTATCAGGTTTTAGATAATGCTATTGAATTTAAAGACGTTTAACATTTAAACTACTTGGTGAGTGTCACTGCTGGTGAACCAAGAGTCCCCGAGGGCACATGTAGCCAATTTCGAGCAACTTTGGTTGATCGTCTGTCTCTTCAACGCATTTGAAATTTTCTGTTACAAAATTTCTTGAAATTTCTAAAACGTGGGTTCTGTAGCATCATATCCTACCCATTCTGCTACGTCTTGTGGTACATTTTTGGACATAACAATTTTCATACTTTTTGACCATATTACATTATTTAGACTGAGGATCACTGACGAGGGTTAAGTAACCGAAATGTGCATGTCTGGTTCATGCTGTAAATTTATCAGGTTTTAAATGATGCTATTGAACTTAAAGACGTTTAACATTTGATCGTATGCACTCTACTGAAATAAGTGGATTTCAGATGTTAACAGTTCTAAATGTTCCTTCGAATTCTTTAAAATCCACATCTGGTTTATACCTCTTCGAGAATATTCTGTCGGACAAAAGTTTTGAAGACCAGATTTGGTTTCAGATAAAACTTTGGCGAGCAAGATCGATACAGATTTGGTTGAACATTTTGAGTCACCAGCGATGAAACGTTGTTTGTATTAGTATTTATGCATGTTAGGTATATAGTATATGTATGGTAAACCTAAATCGTATATTTTGGACATAATTTTCACAGATTTTGGCCATAATTTAAACGTCTTTAAATTCAATAGCATCATCTTAAACCTGATAAATATACAGCATGGACCAGACATGCACGTTTCGGGTACTAAACCCTCGTCAGTGATCCTTAGTCTAAACAATGTAATATGGCCAAAAAGTATGAAAATTTTTATGTCCAAAAATGTACCAAAAGACGTAGCTGAATGAGTGGGATATGATGCTACAGGACCCACGTTTTAGAAATTTCAAGAAATTTTGTAACAGAAAATATTTCTGTTTTATCAGATTATGGATCACTGACGAGGGTTAAATAACCGAAACGTGCATGTCTGGTCCATGCTGTAAATTTATCTGCTCTATAATGATGCTAATGAAGTTAAGACGTTAAGCATCTAATATGTTTGTGTCAAATCTAAAGGAAGCGAGAGCTGATTTGTAGTTATCTTTTATTTCAGAGGGCAAAAGCTTCATTGGGGTGTAAGTAGGATTTCCAGGTGTCGAATTTAAAACCAACTCTTTAACGAGGCTGTCGAAATAGTACTTTTTGCAAGTAAATGTAAAATTATTTGAAGCTTTGTCTGCTGGTGTGATCACATAATATTCTTTGAGGCAGGTAAGCTCTGTGACAACTTCAAGGTCTTTATCGATAGAGTAGAATATGGTGCTTACAGTTGATTGTAATGAGTAAGTCATAGATAAGAGTAACCCTCTAATGGATTTCATCGATTCGAAAAGGGTTTCGAGTTGAACATCTTATTTCTTAGTTATTGCTTTCTTGTAGGATTAATAGGCAGCATGGGGGACATATGGAAAGAACACAGGTCATTTGCAGTAAGAGCTGTAAAACATGCAGGACGTAGAGGACAATCTATTGAAGAGATTATTCAAAATGAAGTTCAAATTCTACTCAATAATGTTACAAAATTAAAAGAAAAAGCGACTGATCCATCTGACATGCTGAACCTTAGAGTAATCAGCATTTTGCGTTGGCTCACTTTTGGAAAGCAAATTCGTGACCAGAAAGAAGAAGAACGATTCCTGGAGATGACGTCCTTGATTAGAGCCATGCTATCAGATCCTGCTTTTAAGGGAATTTGGCTATATATTCGATTACTAGGACTAAAATATCTTCCAGGAACTCGTATTGGGGTATGTTTTTTTCTTAGTCCTGTGTTTTATTATTTTTTTTTCTTAGACCTGTGTCGATGTTTAATTTTGTGCTCTATTGTGAGTGATGTTAAGATTATCGTCAGGATCTTCTTTAACTCATTTGTGTCACACTTATTCCCATTGCCATGTGGAGCTCGTAAAAAAGTTCCCCGCGAAGGGGTTTGACAGTAAGTGTTTTGAATATACTTCCCTGACATTGTCGCCATAGCACTTTCTATTAGACATAACGTCAGACAGTGCATGAATTTTATATATTGTCATTTCCATGCTTCATAAACATCGACAGCTTGTGCGGCTAGCCAACAGGTGATGCTTACTCCTCTCGGGCACCTGGTCCCACCTCTAGCTTGCAAGGGGTCCGTCGATGTTTAATTTTGTGCTCTATTGTGTGTGCTGATAAGATTATCGTCAGGATCTTCTTTAACTCATTAATATGATATAACGCTTTTACAATAAGCAAAATCAGATAGATAAAAAGAGAGAGTCTCCAATAAGTTAAAGGAGATCCTGACGATAATCAACAGCACTCACAATAGAGCACTAAATTGAGCATAGACGGACCCCTAGCAATCTAGAGATGGGACCAGGTGCCCGAGAGGAGAAGCATTCCCTGTTGGCTAGCCGCACATGCCGTCGATGTTCACGCAATAAGAATCACTTACAATGTATGTTAACAAATCAAATGCTTCGTTTGTACATTTTGTCATCTTATTTTAAAATGCCAAAGAAAAAAACAGATCTCCATTAGGACTAAGTGGCAACGGCCACAACGAAACACTTAAAAGCAAAATCATAGTGGAAAAGCATAACAAGAGATACAAAGGGGACAAGGATGACCGAAAAACCAAAGTTTTGATCCCCATTTATGTAAAGAATGAAAAAAGACAAAGTAATTTTGAACTTAGTATATAGAGCGTTGTAGACAATTATAGGCACCTTTACGTTTTACCTTGCCTAGTGGCCGGTGCGTCTTGTTTATTATTTTATCGACTATACCATGTGATGGGGGATTTTTTTATCGACCTTGACCACCATCTCCATATAGCAGAAAATTAATGAAGCCCACCTCTTGATATAACGGTTTTTGCAAGTCAACTTTTGTTCAGTGTTATCGGCATATGTCCAGTGTTATCGGCACCCTCAACAAGAGAGATGAACATTTCTTTTAAAATCGCCGTTGTGCGATGGCTGAAATGTAATGTGACAAGTACATGACTATACCATATGATTGGTGTTCCCCAAGACGCCCGCAACCAAACTTTTCATTTAGTTCGTCGTGATTCTGGAAGGTCATAATCGCTTCCGAATAAAGTTACCCATTAAGTTATATTTTCTGGGTGTTCCACGTTATCGGCATCTTCCCTGATCAGTTTGAAAAAAAAAACGTTGGTTAACACTGAAACTGGGTCGGATTACCACTGAATATTTTATATTAAAAGACAATAAATTAATTTACAAATTCCAGTATTTGTCTACTGAAAAACGGAAATGAAATTTTCCAAAAGCGGGAACATTGATAGGTGCATAGGTAAGTATTCAGATATGCCGATAATTATAGACGGGTCATGAAAATGGGATATAAATTGGAAGGAGTAAAAGGTAGGCAAGTTCTTCATAAACATAATCGAAAAATATGAAATAAGAAAGAGGAATACACTATGCAATTGTGAATCTGAAAAGAATTACAAAAACCAACTTCAAATTCTATGAAACACCGACTCAAAAAAGTAAGTTTTTTTATTTGTTATGATAAAGACGATGTTTTCCCCCGACTACTGTTTTCATCTTTTTTAAAAGACAGTGGTAGACACCATATTTATTAGGTATATGATGGACTGAAGGTCATAAAATTGTTTCTTATATTCTGTTGCTTCTACCTGTATAACAAAAGAACAACAAACACGTCAATATTCTCGTTTATTATAGGCGATAAATAAAGGTGCCGATAATTGTTCCCTGCCGATAATAGTCAACAGCGCTCTTAATAAAATTGGTGAACTCCGCCATCCGGAAACTGAAAACCAGCCTATCGTAACTGTTGTTTTTTCATCGTATTACACTCGGAATTGTTTATTCCATGAGATAAATAGAAGAAATCGGTCACTTTTGTCATTTTAACAACATTAATGACTGATTATGGAAAAATAGCTCATTTCCCCTTTTTCGTTTTTTTTTTGCCTTTGGGACACTGTTCCACTCCAAGTAACATAATCCCACTAGGTCAGAAAATTTGTTTTAGTGATATACACCTTTGGTGAAAGTGGCAATCCGTAACTCGTTTTGGAACGATGTTTTTCAGTACAGATTTTACGTCTTATTCTTATGACTCCTTTGTATTTTCAATTGAAATGGCTTATTAAATTGATAACGAGGAGAGTAAGCTTTCGAAATACATATTGCTGCAGAACGATTCGAATTTAATATGTTATAGAGATACTCTAATGTGAAATAAATGTTTCAGAATCTATTTTAAGGCAAAAATGAAGATGAAGGAGAGGAGGATTTTGAACAGTAACTAAAAGTTTTGAAGCTGATATAAAATTCCCATCGACTAAGTATTTAAAGGTTTTTCTCAATTACTTTCCAAAGCACGTGCCAAAGAGAACCTATTATTTGTCGCCGAGTCAAGTTAACATTGAACGTCTGTATTTTCAAAATTGCAGCTTTGATCTAAATTATCATTACAATAAAGGAGAAAAACACCTAATCACGATCCCTACAATGGGTTTTGGACACAGAACTGAAGAGCTGAAGATACCCTCCAGAAAATTGGGACCGGCTCAACATTTACGAAAACTATCAGAAATTTAAAAAGAATTGATTAAACGGGCAGCCGCCCCATTAGATAATTATCTCAACTTTGAAACATGTTACATTTAAGTACCAGTAATGGGAATTCATATTCGAAACATGCATGTATAGTGCTCAACATCTAAAAATTCTCCCCTAGAAAGCTACTTTATTGAAGTAGAATTGGGCAATTTATTTTACCTTACCCATTCAACAATGTTCAATGTTATGCTATGATGCACACGTAGTTTCTCATTGTCTAAATACCAGAGGGGACCGAGAAATAGAAAAATAATCAGTATCTTACAACAAGAGGTGGATATTTGCAAGGAATCAATCAATGAAGAACATCCAAAATGCTTTGTAGACGCTTACATGCTTGAACAAAAGAGACGAACAGGGAATCAAAAATGTACCTTTACAGGTAGATACTGCTAAATAATGATTTACTTTTAGGAGTGTTGACGTCCGTGTAATATCCATATATTGTCGAATTTGATAATTCATCTGTCATCTGTATGACTCTTACAATCAAAAATGTTAGACTCCGATTTTCTTTATTTATATACTGCCGATACATCAATAGGGAATCAATAATCAAACTCTACTCAAATATGTGCAATCATGTCTTTGCTGCTTTAATTGTATTTCATTTGATTTCTGTTTGATTAATTAGATTACTGTGCTTGGTATTCTTTTTCTTTTCATTTTCCCATAGACGATCAACTGGTTTCATCTATTAGAGATTTGATAGTAGCCGGTTTGGATACCACAGTGACATCTGTGAAATGGGCACTGGTTCACCTGATCAATTATCCAGAAGTGCAAAAGAAAATGAGACGAGAAGTCCACCGTGTGATAGGACGATCTCGGTTACCTTGTATGACAGACCAACCGAATCTGCCGTTCTGTAGAGCAGTCATAAATGAAAGTTTAAGACTATGTCATGTTTTCCCAATTCCTCCATCACGAGGTGTCAATTATGACGGTAAACCAAGACTTAAGGCATTGGGGGTATAATACTCTTCTTCCGGTTGTTTTGATAAAAGAAAAATTAGATACCACGAAGGTAGCCGAAGACGCACGACTTCGACAATGTTCGGTACCGTACATTTTCATGGCGTGTTGAATAAAACAGTAAAAAATATCTAATATCTAAAATATGTAAGATATTGAGGTACATAAGTTTAAGCTTTTCGACGAGATTGCTTTTGAAAGTTTAAATTGACATTTCCATCTGTTCATGACTGTTTCATATAGAATAAAGCATTCTTAATTTTTGAACGCTACTTCTTTAAGCTGCCAATTATCGTTCTTCCCTTCAATTTGTAGTGACATGGAATGATTATAGGATACCTCATGGAGCAATGGTACTGATAAACCTCGAATCCGTAGCTAAAGATCCAAAAACATTTCCAGATCCAGAATCATTTGACCCAAATCGGTTTTTGAATGATGACGGAACATTTAATACGAATATATCAATGTTTCCATTTTCTGCTGGTAAGTATTCACATTCATAAGAGAACACAGAAAAAAGATTACCCTAGAAAAAAGTCCTTGCCATCTCTCTGGAAGATTTTGATTTATTTTTAACACTGCTTATGTGTAAGTTTGAAATATTGAAAGAGGAGGTTTCTAAAAATTGGGAAAGATGTCTAAGACAGACCATAAGTTTTCATAATACATTCAATTTAAAAATTCTTGATACAATTAATATTTAAAATATCCATGATACTTTTATTCTAAAAATAATTATACTTGTTATGTCTAAACTAAGTATAAAGGATTCGTTGTTGTTTAAATTTGATTGCACTTGGGCTCCTCCGAGGCAGAGGACCCTGTCCTTTATCGACAAGCAGACTCCCAAATAGGTGCAGATGTTATATGTAATGTGGCGGCTTCGCCTAGAATACAAAACAGGTCGCTCATACCGCTACGCCACGATGAAAACCCTAAGCAGTATGAACGGCCTGCTTTGTACGCTAGGTTAAGTCGCCACACGGAGTTTACCGACTAAATATAAAGGACTTGTTGCTACAAGCATGGATAAAAAGAACATTCAGACTCTGTATAATAAGCGTATTTATCGAGTGCAATGACGGCATCTTTGATCTTTGTGATATATGTGTGTGAGTTAAAGAAGATCCTGACTATAATCTCAACAAAATTCACAATAGAGCACCAACTTGAGCATCGACGGACCCCTAGAAGCTAGAGGTGGGACCAGGCGCCCGGGAGGAGTAAGTATCCCCTGTTGTGTGTGTGTTGAAATGGTTCAGCCATATTCAAACTGTCAGCTTAAAACGGAAGAAGAGGAAAAGGGTAAATAAATAAGATATATAAATAAGAACTTAATACAAATTTAAAGGAATTGAACATCGTTCAGTTTTAAAAGTTTTAGAGCATACCTTTTTGTTTTAGGAAAAAGAAGCTGTCTTGGAGAGGGAATAGCTCGTATGCAGCTGTTTTTGTTTCTGACATCATTAATACAACGATTTGAAATTCTTCCAGAGGAAGATGGGAAATTACCATCGACTGATTCTATTTTGTTCGCAACACGATTCCCAAAACCTTTCAAGGCCAGTTTTCTTGATATCGAGTAGACATATTGTCCTTGCAAGAGTTTTTGTTTCATCTCTGTTTCAATTACGTAAAGCAAATCTTTAAATGATTTTCCCGAATTTTCTATGATCTACATGTATACATATGACATACCTTATCATGTTGAGTAAAGTCTCCATACAAGGCTGGTCTTAAAACATATGCAAACTACTACATATTTAGTTACATGGGACGTGGATATACATTGATACCTACTACGTGTATTACATTCACCAAAATAAAAATATCATAATACCGTTTAGTGATACGTACAGTCTGATTAAGACCAGCACCTTTTTCTTCGTCGCCAGGGTCTGGAGTACACCCGTTAAGGGTCGTGTTCAATAAACTTTTGACCGGAATATTCATAAGATTTTATCAACCAATCAGAAGGTCCAATTTATCGAACCTTCGAGGGTTTAAAGTTACATATTATACTGTCGATAACGAAGTTTTACCGTAAAATGGTTTCAAATACAGTAACTACCATTTGAACATCTATATATTACATGTACTTGCATATGTTGACTCTGAAATTATTGTTATATAGACTTTTTTCTGGGATACACAGCATTTCGGCAAGTTTCGGAAATTGTTTTTTGCTAAATCAGTATGTTAATATGTCCCATATTCAGGACATAGTGAGCGCACTACTTCAACCAGCCAGTCGCTTGAATGAACTTTTCTGCATTGTGTGATTACTACGAAACATGTAGTAAACCACGTGTATACGTTTGCTCAAATTCTCACGACAGAAAAAAAAACACAACTTAAAATTTTCATATTTTATTCAGTTGTGTTTAAAAATTGGATCTCTTATTTAGGTATAACCTGTATGTTGCTTTGAAATAACCGTATTTATGTGAAAAATCTAACACTCACAAATGACTAACAGCGTGTGTGACGCTTGAATGGAAGATATGCTTTGTTTGTTACCTACATGTCAAAATCCTGCATGAAGATTTCTCTTATAGGATTTTCAGTTTATATAGACTGCGATTAATCAAATTTGAATATGTTAATACAATTACATTTCAAACTTATATCTAGGTAAAGTATATACACAACGAGGTAGCCCATCGATGTTTCGTCCCACTTCAGTTTCAAGGAGCTTTCGTAATAGGATATTGTAGACCTATAAGTCGCGATTTGATCGGCTAAACGAAAAGTGAACAGATGTTAAACGTCTTCAAATTCAATAACATCATTTATAAACGGATAAATTTGCAGCATGGACCAGACATTCACGTTTCGGGTACTAAACCCTCGTCAGTGATCTTCAATTTTAACAACGTAACACGTAATATGGCCAAAGAGGGTGAAAATTATTATGTCAATACCGATTATTATACCGATAGATGTAGCAGGGTGGGTGGGATATGATGTTAAACGTCTTCAAATTCAATAGCATCATTTATAAACGGATAAGAGCTCAGAACACGACCCTTAACGAGTGTATTCCAGACCCCGAAGACGAAGAAGTGAGGCTGGTTTTAATCAGACTGGTTACTCGTACTAGAAACAAATGTAAAAAAGAAATAGTACAAAACTTTGAAAGTGACCCTGAGAAAGCATTTATTCTTCTTTCTTGTTTATTATTTATCTTATAGCGTGATAAGATTTGGTTATATAACAACCAAATTGCATTTATGTACATGTCCTGACAGCCATACTTTTGTCTTATATTAACATATGCCCATTAATTTGTATAGAATTTACACTGGGATTATAGGAGTATAATCGCGGTGGCGTTATTTGAACTATGAAGTAACCTGACTTGCTTTGAACTATGACGGTACGTAGTAACAGAACCTTGGCAACGGCATTTTAACCGTATCTAAACGTCATTCTAATTGTGAATAATGGAATATAAATATAAATACATGTAATAACTGTCTTTTGAATTGTGATTATATAGGAGTGTAACGATATACCGCGGTTCGGTATATCGCGGTATAAAGTTCACGGTTCGGTACACGGTACAGCCAGGTCGCGTATCACGGTATTTTTCAAATCCGTTTTTCGTTTATAATCGACTCGTTCAGTTCCAAATCTTTAGTCCGAATTTGTTTACATTAACTATGATGGCTGCGCCTGAGTCCATCGAACCTTCGTCAAACTTGAATGAAACAGATAATTAACTGTTTAAGCTTTCCTTTTGTACAGAGAATAACCTAGCATGAATGAAAACCGAAATGCTAGCACTCCTATAAATTTGAACTTTGATGACACGTCTTACGAGGCGGAAAAAACATGCATCATAACCTACCAAAAGCAACGTATCGTATACATGTACATGTACGTTGATATTTGATCAACATTTTTTTATGCTCACGAGCTAATGTATTGAAAAGTAAGTGCTGACATTTTTAAGTTGATTTCTGTGTTCTTATTCTACCGTTTCCGGGTTTTACTAAGAGAATAAATTTCCATTATAGAAATATCAGCCTAATCAGGATAATTATGATATTCTCTCTGCATAATCACAAGCAAAATGGCATTGTCTAAATGGATTTAAGCGCTTTCTCTACATAAAGCACAGTATTGATAGCGTATTTGCCTACGCAATTTGTTGTTTTTATTAATTCCAAAACTCAATTGTTCAATTGAGTCTGTATTGCGATACGCATCGTATCGTTAGGCTGTATCGCGATACGTATCGTATTGTGGGGTGAGTGTATCGTTACATCCCTATGATTATACTGTGATAACCTTCAATGGATCCAGGAATTATGCTTCTCATAATTTCTGGATCCAATGTAGGTTATCAAAGTTTAATCACATTCCAAAAGGCAGTCATTGTAAAAGGTCCATGCTGCCAATTTATCTGTTCTTACATGTAAATGATGATATTCAATATGAAGACGTTTAACAAACATGACCGACTAGAATAGTTTAGTTTTTGGACATTGCTGTCATTCATGCTGAAATGTCTATTTTTTAGTAGTTTTTACGATTCTTTATAATTACTAGACTAAGTGTATTTTTGCTTTATAATAATTACTAGTGTATTTATTTTTTATTTTTGCTTTATAATTACCAGTGTATTTATTTAGTCATTGCTTGGCGCAAAATATCCTGGCAGCCACACTATTGTCTTTTAATTTACAACACAGAAAATTGCCGACCTAAATAGTTTCCAGACATTGTTCGCACTTGTTGTCATTCATGCTCATATTCTATTTAATCAGTAGTTTGTATAATTCTATATAATAATTAGTGTTTTATTGCTTTATTTACTAGTGTGTGATTAGTGTATTTTTGCCCTATAATTACTAGTGTATTTTTATCAATACGAAGGGGTAATAAAGTTCAGATTAAATAGAAGCTTTTATGTACTTGTCGTAGTTTATTTTTCATGTTTAGCTCACCTGATGTAAAGGCTCAAAGTGTGCTATTGTCATACCGATTTGTCTGATCCGTTAACTTTTTACATTTTCGACTTCTCATCTGCAACCGCTTGGAGGATTTTGATGAAACTTAGTATGCATGTAGTACTAAAGGTCCTCTATCAATATTATTCATTTCGGCCGGATCCCGTCAGGGGTGGATCCAGGCGGGGTCAAATAAACCCCAGAGTGTACCATTCTGTAAAATCTTCTTCTCCAGATCCGCTGCATCGACTGAAAAAACTAGTGGTATCTGAGCGATCAGGAAGAATATATTAATCAAGTTTTTTCATTTCGTTAAAATCCAATATCTAATTTTTTAGGCGTTAAGACGTCTTATTCGACTTAGTTATTTTAATGCAAGAATTGAGATTTCTTTTATTCTGTTCACTTATCCCAATTTAGTTCAATTTAGCCATGATAATGTTTAACGTCTTCAAATTCATTCAATTTAGCATAATTTTAGAGCAGATAAATTTACATCATGGACCAGACATGCACTAAATACGAAAAGCTGATAGTTATCCATTTGTTGGAAGCCCTTGAAAACTTGTTTCCTGTAAGTTTTCATGAAATTCTAAGTAGCACTTAAATTGAAGATGGGAATTCGAAAATGTGTCAGCCAATCAGAAACCTAGGAGTCATTGTTTTTAAATAATCTGCTTGATATAAAAATAAGAAGAAGCCCAGAACTACTTCCTTCTTGTAAGTTTGATCGAAAATGAGTCAGCCAATCAGATACCCTTGTGGTAATATTCATGGACCGATCGACTCAAAAACTGAAGCTTGTTAGGGGACTTAGCAATTGGAGACTTGCTTCCGGTAAGCTTTCGTGAGTGAAATTATATACAGTAGTTGCAGAGGTACATAGGGAGATAGTAGAGGAGTTTGTACAATGTATACTGTTTCCTGTAGGATTTCGTGCAATTCTGAATAGCTGTTCCAGAGGAGATGAATAAAATACGTTAGCAAATCATAACCCTTGGCAGCCATATTTGATTATCGATCGGCTTGAATAACACAAACGTTGTAGGGAACCTTGTGCTCTTTCCTCATATAAGGTTTCATGTAATTCTGTAAAGCGATTGCAGAGAAAAAACAGAAACATTGACAGCCGCATTTGTTGACCGATCGCCTCGAAAACACAAAATTGTTAGAAAACCTTGTTTACTTAATTCCCGTAAGTTCTCGTGAAATTATGTGCAACGGTTGCAGAGGCGATGTTAGAAATGAAGAATTCTTACGATGGACGGACGACGGATATCGCGTTATGACAAAAGCTCACATGAGCTTCATTTAGGTGAGCTTAAAGGTAACTTAGAAAATTTTCTTTTATATTTCTATAAGGAAATGTTTCAGAGTAATTCGTTTTGTCATTTATTGTCTCAACAAATCAAATATGTTGCTTTCATCGTGATTATCGAACTTCTTCTCTACAGAGGTCACTGCGAAGTTTTAAAATATTTCAAGTTTAAGAACACTTTATATAGCCCTCTAATTGCAAATGTTGTCGAAAGGAGAATTTATTTTTTATGATTTATATGCCTCTTATGATTTATGCCATTTTGGAGAGATTTTGTGAAACTATATGAAGTCCACAATTTTGTTAAAACCCTTTCATCATGACTAACATACTAGATTTTAAATAGAAAATAGAGGAATAAAACGATTGTTTTGGACATTTCTTTGATTGTTCAATGAAAACTTTAGAGTCATGAATATCAAGAATGGGTTAAAGATAAATCGACAAACCTATCACCTGATTATTAACCGAATCAACAAAAAAAGTGAGATGGTGTAAAAACAACGAAAAAGGTGTAACTTTGATTGGACAGGTATCCGTGCGCATTTATTCTTTATTGAACATGTACATGATCTGAAAACACCATTTAGAGATCTCATTATATTTGTAGTGTATGTTCCTTGACAAAAATTTTATAAATAAGTACCCTGATTAAGAACATTACAAAATCTATAATTCTTATGTAGCTCTGCTCGATATAATTGAAAAAAAAATGAAATATAACAGCTACTTCAAAACTTCAAAGCTCGTTCAAGAAACTCGATATAAAACAAAACAACAAATTAAAACATTAGGGGTATAATATTTGATAACAGAACAAATAGATACCACGAAGTTAGCCGAAGACGCACGACATCGACATTCGACAATGTTCGATACCATAAATTTTCATGGCGAGTTGAATAAAACTGTAAGAAATATCAGATATCTAAAAATATGTAAAATATTGAGGTACATAATTTGTAGCTTTTTGACGATACTGTTATTATACCCCTACATGTAGTACCTTAAATCAAGTGTTCCTGATATACATACAATGTAACCCTCTGCGCCGATTGATAATTCTTAACCTTGAAGTTGAGTTCAACAAGAAAGATAAACAGATATGATAAACAATTACAAATGTCTCCCATAATTTACCTCATATTCGTGTTTTTTGTTGTTAATTGGATTCGGAAATATCGAGGATGGAGAAGTAAGCTGCCCCCCGGTCCGCCTTGCATACCAATTATTGGAAACTGGGGTACGTACAATTACTTAAAAAAATGACTGAGTAAAATAATAATTTACTCTGGATGTGTAGGTACAAATGTAGCATTCATTATCAAATCGAAGCTATCAGTCTGTTGGTTGTATGTTTATATGTTTCATCATTTTATTTGAAGAGATCTTAACTGCAGATTTAATATTTTCAAATTAGAATAATATGCTATCATATGGACTATCTTCAATAATAAGACTGGGTACTCAGAGATACACACTTCTTCCTTGAAAAAAAAACTTTCCTATTTGCTATCCCTTACGAATGAATGAAAAAAAAAAGTCGAAGACTCAAGACATAGTGAGTTAATGCAATTACTCAGATTTCCTTAAAGCGGTTTTCCATAAAATCCTGTAGTCTAAGACTAAAAATAGATTTGAATTGAGTTTCAGGACAAATTGATACAACGGACACATTAGTTGAGTACCGTCGACTCCGTAGTTTGTACGGCGATGTTTTCTGTTTTGTGATTGGCTCCCAGCCTACGATCGTCATAAGTGGTATCGATGCCATTAAAGACCTATTTGTTCTGAAGGGAGACGCTCTCTCAGATAGACCAGAAATTTTCATCATGCGAAAACTGAACAAAGGACTCGGTAAGTCAATACATGAATAATATATTTGTTTTTCTTTATCGCTCTTGACTGGGTTGTTCTTCTTTATGTAGGATCCATTGATCCGTACTTTCCATCGTTTCCCCAAAACAGAGAACATTTAAAGAATAAGAGTCTTAGATATGCATTCATGACGAAATAATTTATGATGGCTAATGCAATGTCATGAACTTTTGATATTTCCTCGAGGGCACTTGATCTCAAATTCATTCATTCATTCATTCATTTTAACTACTATGTAGAATGTAAATGTGATCTGTTTGGTTTTGTAGAACTTCAAGTTTTGTATCGTAATTGATTGTGATTTTTAATTGGATTTTGTATTTAACCTTATCCACAAAAAAACCCACTGTTTTCTTTTCATGGTACTCTTACAGTGAAGAAGCTATTATACAACACCATTTGCTTCTGATGTAGTAGACAGCCGACCTAAGTTGCCACCGGTTGCCCATTGGTCTCGTTGGTTTATATATAGTCTTTTGTGTTTAATGTTGCTATGTTTTGTTTTGGCGCTCCTTTACCCTTTTGCTGAGCATGCCTGCTCTGTGATTTGTTGTAGGAGTCGCAACGATGTGTCGTTGGAGAACCTCTCCGTTCTTTTAGAGCTAATGTTTTCATTTTTTCATTCACAAGTTAACTATTCCATAGGACTTTTAATGAAACAGTATAATAGACGAGAATGGGTTGTAGCAGGGTAGTAGTTCTCGTAGTTCAAGTATTTGAGATCAGGACTAATATCATGGATATTGCGAAAAGCCTGCGTTGAGATAGATAGGTGATGAAAAATATGGACAAGACCATATCCCTATACATAGTACATATTGATAATTCAGAAAATCATAAACCGAAGGCATACAAAATCAGGATAAAACAGGAACCAAGCAAAGAAACAAAAACCTCCACCACACAAAAAGAAGTGGACTCCCAATAAGGGAGTGAGATCAGGTGTCCAGGAAGAGTCGGCATCTCCTGGTTGCATGCAACACCCGTCGCTTCAATTAGGTAGACTTGTCACAACCGGCTACGTCCATTTCGGAAGATAAAGAACATTCTGTGGTTGGATAGTTCAAATGGTATTAGATTACCATCCACCATTCTGGACAATGGGATATCATGTGGTAACCCACATGGTCTTGACAGTTTTTTTTTCTCTGGATATTCAAGATTCCTCCTACTGCTAAGCCTTAACCTGAATGAACGTAACAAACATTAGAATAGAAGTTGAAAAGCTTGTTTGTTAATTGTTTTAAAGTAGATTCACTTTTATATTTATTCATTCAAAAGGAATATTGGCGAGCAATGGAGATCTATGGAAGGAACACAGAACATTTGCAATACAGACATTGAAGAAACTCGGCAATGGCGAACCAAATTTGGAATCGATAATTCAATTTGAAATCAGGCAATTTTTCGAAAATATTAAAACATTTAGAGATACTCCATTCGATCCTGCAAAATATTTGAATATAGGAATGCTTAATGTCGTCACAAGGCTTATGTTTGGAAAACGCTTCGGAGAGAACGACAAGAAGTTCAATCGTCTTTTAGAACTGATGGACGCCATGATTAATGACCCATCTCTGAGAAACATAGCAGGCTACTTTTTTCATGCCGAGTATCTTCCAGGGGATCCGTTTAAGGTAACACAAATTGAATCTAGATATTCTATTTAATCCGCAGACAAAATTTTATAATATTCTTTAGATATTTTGTTTTGTAAAATGAAGAAATACTAAATTTCAAGAGTTATGCAAAGATACATTTTAGTCTTCGAAACATACATGTTTTGACTCTGAAATATGTAGAAGACTCCTATCATTATTGACCATTGTTTTCTTCGTAATACTTAGAGAACAAAGTAAAGAAAAATGTTCATTTGCCCTCTGATATTAGTTATTTTCGGAAATAAGAGTTGCTTCCCCTTTGAGACGGTATCTGACGTAGACTAATTGTGACGTCATAAAATTATATGGAAATGGTACTTCAACTCTGGGAAATGACGGTATAAAACCGACGTTACCATACCAGTTTCATGACGTCATAATTGTTTTACGTCAGATACCGTCTCAGATGGGAAATAACTCTGCATTCCGCAAAGACTCAGTAGACTGCAAGGCTGTAGCATGTGTAGTTTATTTTCTCAAATTGTTCTCTTACCAAGGTTAGAAGGCGCAAAGAAGTAAACGATGAGATTGTTGACATCCTCCAAGAGGAAATCGATGCGCACAGACTATCATTAAAAGACGTTTCTGAACGTGACTATGTAGATTCCTATATTCGGACACAGAAACAGCAATCGTTGAATCAGGAGACTACATTTACAGGTTCTTACTTTATTTAAATATACATGTATATGTTCCTCATACCAGTTTCTACTTCAAATCATATCCTATAAATGAGTGATATTCAATGTTCTTATAACTGTAGAGCTGTCTCAAATTCTTTTTATTAAATGAAATTGTTTATGTAAAAAGTTACCAAAAAAGAATGGAATTTTCAACAAAATTCTCTTGCAGCACCCACAGTAAAGCTCTGAAACATTCCAAATGAAAACAAGGAGTAGACATACACAGAAAATAGACTAGGAGCACAAAACGTAATCAGTTCACCAACTGCAAAAGACTACAAACTAGAAAGGTTTCTTGTTGCGGTTGCAACAAGAGTGTCTTCCTCCTATACAATTTTTGGTTTGGAAATATGAAGGACGTCACATTACATGTATTTATATTATATATTTAAGTTTTCAAATAGCAGTAACATTAAATTTTCAAACCGATAATTGTTGGTGAGCAACCATTTGATTTTTTTTTTGGGGGGGGGGGGGGCAGGAATTCTATTGCCAGCCGGTAAAATTTTTTCAGCAATTTTCTGAGCAGGCCTTTTTTATTCAGCCATTACCAGAGTCGGAGAAAAATTTTCGCCGGTTCTTCGGGCCGGATTTAAACAAATTGTCAAATGTTGTGAATGTCTGTGTAAGTTAAACTCCCCGCTGTTACAGAGTATGAGTTAATAACAGTTCCTTCAGATGTCTCTTTGCAATTAGCGAATTTCAGACAGATTGTATGATGTTTAAATATAATCTTTTCTAGATTTTTGTGCCTATGCGTATTAGGTCTCTGGTAGATACAGCTATGTGAACAGTTTGTATTTATATTAATTAATTTTTTGACTTTAAATTGTCTGGCACAAAGGGCCAGCAAAAATTTCCATATCATGCAATGTATCCTTACTTTTGCATGGTCCGGGAAAAAAATTGCCGGCTCTTTGGGCCGGAATATTTTTTTCAGCATTTTTCAGAGCCGGGATTTTTTTTTTTCAAATTCTTCCTGCCCCCTTCCCCCATAAAAAAGGCGAGCTCGTAGCTGTAGAACCAATTTTCTTGAGAAGAGAAATGGTAATAACAAGTTACGTTCAATATATATATATAAATACCATGAGGTTCTCGCTGTGCAGGTTCAAATTTGGACCCCCCCTTCCCTTATTTCAAAGTTTATTTTGAATTTCCATCATGGCGACATCGTTCAATATAAACAGAACTGTTTTCGAAAAACGAGGGGAGGGAAGAATGTTGAAGAAATTGTTCATCAATTTGTAAATAAACCAACCGAAAATTATGTTCGAACGTTTGCTAGAATTAGAAATTAAACTTGATGTTCAAAATATAGTTATTGAAGTTTAGAAACAGGTTTGTAGGTTAGAAATCGGAATCAAACTACCACTTTTTGTGTGTAAATTCTGGTTTGTAGCTGATCTCTTCTAAATAAATCAACTGTTTTAAAATCAAATTGTGTATATCGAAATGTATTAATGAAATGCATATTCATCATTGCCGTGAAATCGGAATTTGAAAATCTCAACACTGCTTTTCTCGAGTCAGACTCGGACTCGGACTACCAATTTTATTGTGCGCCCGATCTGTTGGCGTGAAGGTGTATCGAAATACCCAACTCAAAATTTCGATGCTCATATCTTTTCAACAGTAAGAGATAGGAAAAATCAGAAAGACTAAATAAGACAGATATATGGATAAAAAATAATAATATTGAAATTTTTAGGAAACTTCATAAGCTTAATTTTTGTTTACTATTATAAGCAAAAAAGTGTCTTCCTCCTATGAACTTCTGAATTTGGAAATATGAAGGACGGTGAAGGACGTCATCGTAATAAATCGTTACAGTGTGCATCTAGCATTTCATATCTTGCATGGCTGTCGACTTTCAAAAGGAATGGAAATTGTAGATAGCAAAATACGAGATATTTAAGCTTACAAATAGCAAAACATGAAATTTTCGGTCCTTTTGAGTAATTCGACGCTCCCGTCAAATATTTGAATCTACTAAAAAACATGATGAAAAAAAATAACAGAGACCAAAAATAAAAAAGACCAATCTAGCTTTTACTCCAAACGTAACGTTGGAGAACTTTCATTGTCCTAGCTTACAGGGTTCTTGAGAAATCGCTGATCCAATTTTCCACGGTTACGAAAACAATAGGTCTTCCGACGGAAGTCGGAAGACCTAATAAATCAACATGACCAATTGGAAATATGTGCCGACTAAGAATAACAATCTACCACGTAATTATACGGAACTGTTCCATCATCCTGAAGAAAAATTCAAAACAAACCTCAATGCACCAGATACGTATTTCGAATAGTAAATGTGATGCTTCCTGCCAAAGTGATTATCAGACAAAGCCAAATTTCATTTCAGTTGCACCCTCTGGTTTTATGTTTTGAAGTTTCATTTGTACAATTACTTTGCAGAGAGTGTGCCGATCCAAAAGTAACTGTAAAAGTTGGTCTTGTTGGTTTATGCGTAGTCTTTATGATTCATTTTTCTATGTCGTATGTCTCTTTGCGACACTGCTGGGCTTGTTTACATTGTGTTTTCACGTCAATATATTTGTACGTTGCTTTGGTTGTTTGCAGCCGGGTCCGGTTGAAGATCTTCTTTCTTGGAGATATGGTTAGGAAAAATGTTACATGTAGGTGTTTTAAAATTTTAATTTTCTTTCAATGAGAAGATCGTCAGCTGGTACAAACTATCCGAGATTTCATGGTTGCTGGATCCGACACTACTGCAACTGCCATTCGTTGGGCTTTGATTCATCTAATTCAATACCCGCATGTACAGCGTAAAATGAGGGAGGAGATTCACCAGGGACTTGGTACTTCTACTGCACCCTCCATTCAGGACCGATTTAGACTTCCTTACTGTGAAGCTGCTGTTACAGAGAGCCAAAGGATGAACCACGCAATACCCATTCCTATTCCCCATGGGGTGAAATATGATGGTAAATAAGACAAATCCTATTTCATAATGTTTCTACAAATTTTGAATAATACGATAGTGTTTCAACTTTATACCTTTCGAAGAAAATATCAAACCAATTCATTATGCGCTAGACACAGATATATGAAAAAAACCATCAAAAGTAATGTTTAGACACAGGCAAAATTCATTTGAGTAGCGCCTTCTTTTTTATATTAAAGTTGTGCAATTTGCAGAGGGTGCATGGCTCCAAAATTCAAGTAGGATCGATTAAGTAGCAACTGCACATCTAATTTTACAGTGAGTATATTGTATAATGCTATTCATTGGTGAGGATGTGTCATCCGAATCATGTGGTTGGTGCATTCAAATAGGTTTGAAATTTTCATAAACATGATAAAGAAGGTAAAGGATTGGAACACTTCCGTATCATTATGATAGAATGAATTCAGATAATATTTTATTGGAGTAGAAGATTTAATCTTGTGTTTTCGATTATGTTCAGTATGTTGATTACAGTTCTTGTAAATGTAATTATATGCGTTTCATTGCCGGATTGTACCTAGTTTTTTTTTTGTATTTTTAATGTTTAATTGGTAAATTCAATGCTTTTAACCTAAACATCTTTCATTATGTGTCATTATCTCATTGTTTTACAAAATCGGCATATACTTAGTAAAAAATCGCATGTCTGGGCCATGCTGTAAGTTTATCTGGTCTAAAATGCTGCTAATGAATTTGAAGATGTTAAACATTCATATAAAAACGTGAATGTTTGGCGGGATCAATGAAATTGCGTTTATCAATTACAGGTAGTATCTATTCCTTTATCGAATCTATTCTAGGCGATGCAGCTAACTATGAATTTTTGTCATTCCGTGGTCAAGCAGCGAAGCTATGGGTAACACTAAGACAGAAATTGAGATGGCCTTTGGCTCTCTTGTTGGCATTTCTTACTTGATTACTTGCATAAGACGTGTGCTATATAGAAATAATTACATGTAGCAGGACGCGTTTTGACAACGCCATATATGATATATTGCATTCCACAATGCATTCCGCACTTGCGCTTGAGATTGTTAGTCCCCTACCTGCAAGATCGGCCTTGTGTCGTATTTCCTTACGCTAGAAGTTCTGTTTTGTACTTTTCCCGGAATTCCTAACCCTATGGTTCCGGCTTTTGTGTTTGACTTTCATTTACTGAATCATATAAATCTGAGGTCTATTCTAAAGATGTAAGTTTCAATTCCATATGAATGTTTACAAAATGTGGCTTTCATTATTATTTTCAGTGAAATGGAGACAATATACTATACCACGCGGTGCTATGGTCATGGTCAACTTGGATTCCGTTGCCAAGGATCCTAATATATTTCCTGATCCTGATTTATTTGACCCAAACCGTTTTATGAGAGAAGACGGAAGTTTTAATAATCAGAAACTGATCATTCCATTTTCAACAGGTAATATGTAATTTACATTTGAAGACGTTGCTTGCTTAAAATGTTTAACGTATTCAAATTCATTCGCATCATTTTGGAGCAGATAAATTTGCAGCATGGACCAGACATGCACGTTTCGGGTATTTATTTGAGTGTGAAAGAGTTGCACATTTCATTTGAATGCAACGTCTTTGTTGTTTTCATAGCACTGAAAATAATATACTGAATTTTATATGTGATATAGTTAGATTAATATGCTATCATCGAGAGTATATTTCTTGTAGAAGCTCTGACTTTGCTATTTCATCAGTCATTAAAAAGTCATTTATTTCAAAAACCATGGTCTGAAATTATTTTAATGTTTTGGGTTGATATCAGAATTAATGAAAGTTCTTAGTGAGGATTCCTTGAGTATTCAAATTGAAAATGTTGCAAACGGAAATTAATTGAAGAAATAATTCTCCGTTACTGGACGTTATTCTACTACATGTAGTTTTACGCTTCAACACGAAATTGGTACGAACAGATGATGAAATATGACGTTTTATGATGAAACCGTCTGGTGCAACGACTAACCCCTTCCCCCGATAATTTGCAACAGTATGAGGATGATAAAAATATGATACCAGTTTCAATGCATGTTTGACTATATATTTTTTTAAGGTAAGAGAAGCTGTCCAGGAGCAGATATAGCTAAGACGGAATTGTTTTTATTCCTCACAGCATTGGTTCAGAAATATCAGATTCTTCCTGTTGGGAATGACCTATCTGAGTACAAGGAAGCGACTTTAGTGGCAACTAATTCTCCAAAACCATTCAAACTGCAGTTTATTGAATTAAAACTTTGATATGATGTTTTTGTGATGAATTTGTTAAATAATTTTATAATTAAGGTTTTAATCTAGTTTTAAAAAATGTTATATTTTGAACATAAGTCCAGTGATAAACAAATGTACATTCTTCACGTCATGACTGGATATACACCGTGCATTTGAGATATTCATAAATGTTCAATTTTTTTTCGTTACATATATTTTGTTTACGTCATTAAATAGACCTTTTCTTATCTTGTTAGAAATCACAAAATGTCCGAGAACAACTCTTTTTGACGTGTTGTTTTACATTATGACGTTACTGTTACAAGACGCAATTCCATTGAGACATTTCAATGAAAAAGTGCGTAAAAATTGCGTACCTCGGACATTTTTCGTCATTTTGTCAGCCATTATTTTGGCAAGTGGTCTATTTACCCTGATCTTTCGACTGTAGAACACCATTCTATTGTTTTTCTCATGCGATGATACACATAAGGTAATGCATGGATAAAGGAAGGAAAACGTGTTACCTATTGTGGACAAACATATTATAAAACAAAGGAGGGGATCTCCAACAACACCAGGCTGCAGCACCCACATCAACACCCCAAAACACCTTTAGAAGATTGACATTTCTATGAATAAGAAAATAAAATTGATATAAGAGATACAAGTAAACATTTTCTTATTACAAAAGGTCCAATTCAATGTGCGAGTTTATTTATTCCTTTCATAGTTGACTATACGATTCATAAGGGGTTCATATAAAAACACAAAATCTCAACGGCCTGCATATAGACCCAAGCCCTTCCTTCTTTGTGTCATTCCTTTTTTTTTTTGGAAATTGTTGACCCTTGATAGAGGGCGTGCACTAGTTCACTGAAAGTACTTGAAATTCTCAAATGAACGATCAATAGGGGAAACTGACAATGTTGCGTAGTTTGTTCTGATGAAGCCAACCAGGAAGCTGTCGATTTACGTAGAAATATAGTTTTAATTCTAAGTGTCCCGATTTTTTGACAGAAGAATTTTAAAACACTTACACTGAGAATTTCAGCAACAATTTTTTGAAGCATACATTCAGTGGAATATTGATTCTGAGAAAAGGTAGCAGTGTTTCTTTTTTCATAACTTTTTGATTTGAATTGTCGTATTCACAAAGAAATGGAAAATATGTATGTACAGAACAGGCTGATAAAAATACATTTACGTTCATGTCTAATGCACAATTGGAAGAGGTTACTTTGAACATATTATTTTCCGTTTGGGTAAAAAATAAAGTCGAGTTTGAGATCATTGCATTCTTTTATCGAATGGAAAACAAAATTTATGCATAATGCACTTGATATCGACATTATGAATTATTTGGTTTATCTGTATATCATATACAGAACGAATTTTTTCTTTGATTATATTAGGTACCGGGGTATAGCAATGGAGTTTACGTCACAAGACCCTTTCCTTCCGATGGAGCACAATCTTTCAAGCTCATCGAATTCAACATTTGGCCGTAGTGGTGTAGATCGCTATCCAGCATTCATATTTACCGTTATACTCGCAATCATAGGTCTTATAGGAAATCCACACGCAATTTACATCTACATACAGAGATACAAAACACAGAGAAAAAACACCAGGGTTGTACAAAGCCAGGATGTAAAGAACACTTACTTAGTATTCGTTATTAGTCTTGCAACCCTCGATCTGTTTAACTGTTTAGTAATTCTACCATTGGACAATGTATATATGAGCAGTAACTTCACACCTTTATCCGAGAATGCGTGTAAAGTAGTGCGTTGGATTCAATATGCATCTCATGTGAGTGGCATTTTCCATATTGTTCTCATCAGCGTCCATTGTATGCGGCAAGTTTGCTATCCTAGTGGTAGGCAAATAAGAGAGAAACTTGCAAAGGTATTATGTATAACTTTCCATGTATGTGCTCCAATAGTGAGTATTCCCGTAGCATTTCTAGCCGGGCATAAATCTGACGTTGTAGATGGAAAAGCGGGAAAACATTGTGTCGTAGGCGAAAACAACGTGAATCCATATTTCCTGAAAATTTCATTAGGGGTCCTGTCTACTGCTTTCGTAGTCTGTCTGATAATTATATTAGCATGTTATGCTGCCTTGATATTGACCATGTGGAGAAAAAGAAAACATAAAGAAACTCAAAGCAATCCCGAGAAAGTCGAAGAGGTAAATAAAAGAATTACTACAATCCTCATTGTACTGACAGTGGTTTTTGTCATAGCTTATGTCCCGTATATGATTCTTGCGGCCGTAACTGTTGCAGATAAAAGTTTTAGAAGAAATTTGAGCATTGAGGGAGAAGCAACTGTCAAACTTTTCTTCCGATTTCACCTCATAAACAACGTAGCAAATCCAATCGTTTACGGCCTACTGGATAAGGTATTCCGCCAAAAGCTCTCACAGATGTATACTTGCATGGGAAAGTGTCAGACAAGTAAACTTATACCTGGTCCTTTAGAGCTGAATTGACGGTAGATATATCTGATATTTATTTTCATCTATTGCAGTTCAGAGTTTGATTGCAGAAACGTTGCTTTTGTCTCATTTATCATGAGAAAGATTATTTTCTATAAAGAACCGTTCTTTGCTTTGTTTTGCTGTATATAGTTACAGGAAGTTCTTCTTTTCGGCTTTCCTTTGTTCTTAGTTAGTTGGTATTTATTGATTTAAGGATATTTTAGCATATGTGTTTTTCCAATAAAATGAATAGTAAAATTGTTCTCTATTTTTCAAATTCAAACAAAAATATGGATATATGTATTACATCAAAACTTATAACCTCATTTCTTGCCAAGATGTAACTTTTTAAACAACAACTTGTACATGTTGATACATGTATAGAAAAATTGTTCCACCGGTTAAGGAGCTTTACCAGCATGTACCATTATTGTATTTCTTTGCGAATTTTATATATCTGTACATAATGAAAATAAATAAACTTGTAAACTTGTATAGATGTTACATCTTTTAACGCAAATATGTGTGTTGTTTGTATAAAGAGTTTTGCTTTGTTTCATTTTAAGTAAATCGGAAGTTTCCATTTCTGCCAGACAAGCCTTCCGGATTGTGATTGTTATTTGCTGTGCAGCAGAAATGCATGCATCTGATCAAGAATATTGAACATCTTCAAATTCATTAGCATCATTTTAGAGCAGATGAATTAACAGCATGGACCAGACATGCACGTTTCGGGTAATAAACCCTCGTCAGTGATCCTCAATCTAAACAATGTAATATGACCAAAATCTATAAAAAATATGTCTTAAATACATCGAAAGACAAAGCAAAATGACTGGGTTATGATGCTACAGGACCCAGGTTTTAGAAATTTGAGAAAATTTTGTTAACAGAAATTTACAAATGCGTTTGAAGAAACAACCAACCGAAATTGATCGAACTTGGTTACATGTGCCCTCGGGAACTCATGATCCTCATATATGAGATAAAGAAGATCCTGACGACTTGAGCATAGACAGACCCCTAGTAAGCTAGAGGTGGAACCAGGTGCCCAGGGGAGTAAGCATCCCCATTTGGCTAGCCGCACCCGCCGTCCATCATCAACTGAATGGAACACATTCATAAGTGGAAACTGAGGGGAACACATCCATAATTGGAAAGTGAGAGGAACACATTCATAAGTGGAACTTTAGGCAACATTGATCATGTTGATTAAAGTTATAAGTCAATGAATTCATAACAGATACACTGTCAAAGCCAAAATGATTGGAAGTTTCGAAACAATTTAACGTGACTTCCTTAGTTTCCAAATGTCAAGGAGATCAAAATTACCTCGTACCATGACCTAACGTAAAGCTTGTTATTTGTAATGCTCAGGCGATTGATAAAAAGACTTCGTCCCAGAAGAACACGGTCAGGTTTCTGTATGTTTAATATTCCCTATCAGTGAATAACAGATTATAACTAAATCAACACTTAGATTGGAGAAAATGCCCAACAATGAAAACCAAAAAAAAAAAAAATGCATTCTCGCGGAAGAGGAAAATCAGACAAAAAGACGGAAGAATAACATGGCATTATAGAGACATGAATGGAAACTAAAGTTTTCATTGTTTATTCATTTACATAGTTTTGTGTTACCTATGTGCATTGTGAGAATTTTTCTTGTCGGCAATGTCATATTACGATCAGACAGCTTTCTCGGACGACATATGGAAATCCGTAGGAAATCGGGTAATGTCAACAGTTCACAATGATATAGCCATTGGTCTCCAGTGATCAAAATGATATAGCCGTTGGTCTCCAGTGTTCACAATGAAATGGTCGTTGGTATCCAGTGTTCACAATGATATAGCCGTTGGTCTCCAGTGTTCACAATGAAATGGTCGTTGGTATCCAGTGTTCACAATGATATAGCCGTTTGTCTCCAGTGATCACAATGATATAGTCGTTTGTCTCCAATGTTCACAATGATATGGTCGTTGGTATCCAGTTTTCACAATGACATAGCCAAATGGTCTCTAGTGTTCAAAAATTTAGACTTTATTTATTTTACAACGTTTAACAAACAAGTTACAGAACTTATATTAATGTCTCACATTGGCTCTGACGTTTGCGTGAGGGAGTCTAAGGAGCAGGAGGAAACCGGAGTACCCGGAGAAAACCCCCCTGCAGAGACCTGGGTGGCGGACCATCTACCCTCCCACATAAGACCCTTTGCCGAATCTAAGATTCGATCCCGTTCCTTAGAGGTGAGAAGCGAGCGCACTACCACTTCGCTAACCCGGCCATCATAGTGTTCACAATGATATATATAGCCGTTAGTCGCAAGTGTACACAATGATACATGTATAGTCGTTGGTATCCAGTGTCACCGCCGAATGCACATTGCTCTGATCATTTCATCTGTTGCCATTCATATTTCGTTTCTATTTCTATTATATTGACATATGCCCATTTATTTCGTGGTTAGTGTAAAGCTGCTTTTGCTGTCTTGATATCCTTTATTGATAGAAGTAAAGCAAAATTACTAGTAAATTAATAATTTTATCTATCAACGTAGCACACATATATATGAGGCAGAAATAGGCAGAGTACATCAGGAAAACTATCAAGTGAACAAATAAACAAGGATAAAGAAAACTGTCATATTGTAAAACTAAAAAAATGAAGGACAACATTATTGAAATAAATAAATTCGATAGCATCCCATTGTAAAAAAGGCATTTATTGTTGATGGTGCTATTGAATGAGAAAACATCAAAGTGGTACCCATCATGAAAGGCAAAATTATTATAATTTCTATCGTAACAATTGCGAACCCTTGAACGAATATATAAAGTGAGACCAGGTACCTGGGGAGAGTAAGCGTCTCCTGTCCGCGTGCGACACCAACTGCAACATATCCATTGTCAAAGTCGGTGTCTGTCTCGATGCACATATTGATGGACATGTCTGATAAAAATGCCCCCTTTGATGATATCGACAGCCGTTCAATCGCAATACAGAATGTTATCGATCACTCTGGGCAGAGAGATCTCACATGCCTTTACAAGATCCCCGCAGTGACCGAAGGACCTCCTGATTTCAGCCGTTATGCAACGTAAACCTGAACAAGTAGCTGACTTGCAAGCTGCCTAGCTCTTACAATGAAATCATGTACTTGCGTACCGAAATATCCGAGAAACAAAAACGCAATAAGATGAAGAAGACGGAATAAATGCGGTGTTGTACTAATTCAAAATATCTATTTGTCGATTCAATATGACAAACTTAACATAAAAGATAGTTGCAACTGTATTGAAACAAGGTACATAGAACTTACAAAATGTTCTGACTACAAGAAATACACATGTGTCGTTTTAGTAATGTCGAAGATATATAAATTAGTCCAAAATAGAAGCGGAATAAACCAAACACCGGTGACACACCTATGGCAACATTTTAGTAGTAAATGGTATTTCTGTATCATACGTTATGTTTTCTTGTAGTATGAAGTAAAGATAATTCACACATAGAGAACTTTTGACTTAATTAGCAAATGACGGAGTAAATGTCTGAAAAATTATATCAAGAAATAAAAGATAGATTTTACAGCATAATTTACGATAAGGGACATACGGGTTATGAAACTAATATTATGGTAATATATTTATTGGTTAGTAGTGAATTTATTGAGCTTTGAATTATAATTTTTTTTCAAATGCTCAGATTTGAAACATTTCATTGCATTATATATCTTTGTGTTGGGGGTGGTTTTTTTTGCTCGTTTATTTTTCTAGTATTGTTATGAATTGATGTTTGTGAACATATGTGTACTACCAGAGTAGTATATTACTTAAGGCGTTTCACAACCTGCCTTATTTAGTGACATAATGCACAAAATTAGAAAGCATAACTATCGAATATGCGTCAGAATCATCAATCGCCTTTTATACTTTGGATATGATCCTACTGTCACCAGACACTCCGCTGTAATTGATCAATCTACAGCCTTTTACCAGCGCATATTTTAGACTTGCACTCTGACCGACTCAGACGACGATACTCAATGACAGATACTGTCCATCTATCCTCTCTGAATGTTGGTCGAATTCCTCGGTTGTAAATATGCACTACAGTCGGTAGAACACCTTTTACGCTACCTTTTGATATACATTTACATATATAGACGAAACTACAAATAGTGCATGTATTCTTATATATTGTTTTCATTTCCGTGCATGAACATCGACGGCGGGTGCGGCTAGCCAGCAGGGGATGCTTACTCCTCCCGGGCACCTAGTCCCACCTCTAGCTTGCTACGGGTCCGTCGATGTTCAGTTCGGTGCTCTATTTGTTGAGATTATCGACAGGATCTTCTTTAACTCATTTGTGTCACACTTATGCCTTTTGCCGTGTGGAGCTCTCAAAAAAGTTCCCCGCGAGGGGTTTGGCAGTAAGTGTTTTGAATAATTTCCCTGACATGGTCGTCATATCACTTTCTATATCGACGAAACTACATACAGTGCATGTATTCTTATATATTGTTTTTATTTCCGTGCATGAACATCGACGGCACGGAAGCTGCTAGACAACAGGGGATGCTTACTCCTCCCGGGCACCTGGTCCCACCTCTCGCTTGCTAGGGGTCCGTCGATGCTCAATTCGGTGCTCTATTGTGAGTGCTTCTTTAACTCATATTCATCAGTGTTGCTTGAGCCCCTGCGTTTTGCTGTCTTGTTTTTGTGCTCATCTTGCAGAAGGAATGTTATTTTACTCTACATTACCTTTGAGTAAACGGGATAATGGGAGGTTGGTGAGCACCTTATCCGAATAAACACACTATTTGCTAATTACATGTCAAATTGCCCATTAGTCTTGCTTAATGTATAGTTTTTTATGTTTAATGTTTCCATGTGTTATGTCTCTTTTACGTCTTTCAAGTTGCTTATCTACTCTGTGTTTTCGCATCAGGTGTTTTGATATGATTGCTGCAATTTATTCTGGTAGGAGATCCCCTCTTTTCTCTGAAAGACCGTAATGAAGTAAATTTGGATGGACCATGATGATGATGTCACCATGATAATTACGCGATATGATTAAATTAAACGCGAAACGATGTTATTATGGTTAATGCTTTTCTGCTCCTATACCTGTGATGTTATTTTTCTTTTAAATGATTGATGTTTGTTTAAATGAAACGAATTTGACAGCTTTTAGAAAATTTGGAACGGGGAAATCGGGGGGGGGGGGGGTCAGACTTGTGTATCCGAATCGGGGGGGGGGGGGGGTTGTGGGTTGAACTGCCATGTATCTTTGTGAAAGCATAGGAACTTTCACATTCTCTATTTTCAGACAACATTTCTTTTATACGTATACATTTTTTCAGTAACATACGGTCCCCCTTTCCCGAGAAACATACATGTACGAAATCAATATCACACGTACATTCAATAATGCATGTAGCATGGACACCGGAAAATATGGATTCTTCTCCAGACCTCCCAATACCTGTTTATACCTAAAAGTGTAAAAGTTTGCAAATGAAAGTGTTATTAAGGAAAGTTAAGCGTAGTATAAACTATTGATTGCAATTTTGAAAAAAAACATCGTCTTTTTCCTACTTTGACATTTGTTTGAATGATTTACACAATTCAAGTAACAACGAATACTTATACTATATTTGTAATGTAAAAGTTTGTTTAAAATATGTCCAAGAGTAAATCTGATCGGAAATATGTTTTAGGTATATAAGTGAGCAGCAAGATCGAAGAGCATTTTTGTAGATAAATTAAAAAAAAAATAGATATGTCTCCTTCTCAGCCCCCCCCCCCACTCCGGAATACAGTTTTCAATATTTCAGAAAGTTATTTATAATTTTTTATTCATCTTAAGTCATTTCAGTGTCTTAATTCATATATGTTGAAATAACTTATCTAAGCAACCATTTTGTTTCTTTATGAGAATCACATGACAGAATGCTACTCAGTGAAACCTCAAAACGCTTCAGTGGTCACGTGTAATCGCCACGAGGAAAAAGCTAGCGGTACTTTCTATCAATTTATATAGTATTACCAGGTGATTTAAAAGGAAGCATATGAGAACATGTACGTGGAATTGAGGCCCCTTTTCCGTTTACTTCTTAATGATAATAACGACAAGTATTAGCTTTTACAAAAAGCTTGCCGTCAGTTAGCTGACTGTAAATGTTGTAAAATTCTAGTTAGAAAATGCATTTACCAATCGCACATTTCCGGGCTTTTCCGCGTTTTTCCGATTCAAGTGACGGAAATTTCCGAAAATCTGCGATTGTTATAGGACGTATCGGTTCAAAGACTTTTCGATGCATATTTCGGAAGAAAATACACTGATGCGATATGACTTTCATTTGTCAGGTCATCTAGACTCTTAAGCCGACCTGGTGAGAGAATCTTATACACAGGTTCTGAATAACCTAGACGGAAATTTGCATTTTATGCAATTGTCAACCAATCATATTGCTAAGAGGTATTCTATCCGTGCAAGTAGGTTACGAATGATTACAGTATACCGTCAGTCATGACTGACGGTAATAAGTTTCACAGAACTAAAACTTCAGTATATGAGTTGAGTTTCCACTTAATCTAAATGCTATATACATGTAATTAGTTACACTTAATGTTATATATATGTAACTTAAACTGCTTTCATCAAACATGCACATTAGAATTTCCGTCCTAATGTTGTAAATGATGTGAAATTCAGAATAACTCTATATATAAGCTTCCCAAGAATATTAGAATCGGAATAAGTACAGAGATACAAACTGGAACGCCCCACTTTCAAACTTAAATTATTAACATTGAGCACTTCAGCTACTCTGATTTGATTATCCCTTCTTAATAAGAATCGGAAAATGTAATGTAAAACATCTTGAAACGATCACTTAGTACCAGACAAATATCACTCAAAAAGACTTAATGTCATCAATCTCGATTGCCATATAATATATTTTTTCCTTACCGAGAAATTTTATTTCTTCCTCTTTCTAAAAAGCTTGAAGTCAGAGTTTGGCTTAGATTACGATGATAATCAAATGTGAAAACAAGCCGTTTTGATTTTATAATTATTTTAAATGAAAAACATACATAAATGAAAGCATGTCAAACGCTTGATTTGTCTCTTATGCATCCCAATATGAAATGGTTGATAAGGCTAAGAGGAAAAAACGAACACCCAAAGGGCCCGAAGCAAGTTCTGCATACTACTTTTCATCAAATTAAGCGATAAAAGTATTTTAAATATAGCATATAAACTGGTCACAAAAACATAAAACTATTAAATCAGTTAATGAAAGTGAAACACAAAAGCCGAAATCAGACTCAATAGTCACAAAAAAGTCTTACAAATTCTTGACAAGAAATATATAACAGAACCTTCCCATGGGAAAAGAAAAATCTAACAAATAGAAGGAAATTATGACTGTCACATTAGAATTGATTAATTCCCTGAAACAATGTTGCTCTGCTCTGAAACTTACCTAACAATGTAGTTGGACACCGAAATATTGTATATTTCAGAGTTGTTTTTTTTTGGGGGGGGGGGGGTTAGTTTTGCTTTTGTCCGATATATGTATCAATCAATAGGAAGATACCAAATAGGCCAAAATACTTACCTGATTTCCAGGTATACTGAAAAACACTATACACTAAATGCTAGTCTAAGATAACTTAAAGGATTTCTATTACATATTTCTACATATTCTGAAAAAAAAAGCATTTCTCAAGATGCTTTCAGATGTGTAGATATGTTTTTGATCGGAAGAAAACTCTCAAAGGAAGGGATCATCGTGATCTATGTTTGTCGAATTTGTCAATATCAAAATATATGTTCTATTGTAAAATTTCAGTGTACCATAAGCGCATTTGAACAAGTTATGTCTAATCAATGATACTTGAAGCCGAAAAAGAGGTACTCCAATTATTACGAAATAATGAAGAGAAAACGTCTAAACGAGAACTAAAATGTCTGCCAAAGAACCTGATTAGGACAGAGCTATGCCATCAGGGAGATACCCCATAGTCTTAGAACATTGTCATTAAATTTGTTTTTCTATTTACAAAATTAAACCAGCCAGAATCGTCGTGTTATAAACAATGTAAACGAAATAGCTTTCACATACGTTAAAGTTGAGAGTTTTAGACAATGTCAAGGATAGCTTTATTACTTTACTTGTGTTGTCTAGTATATGATTGTTTAGTACTGACGAGAGTTTAGAACCCGAAACATGCATGTCTGGTCCATGCTGCAAATTTATCTGTCCTGAAATGATGCTTTTGAATTTGAAGACGTTTAACATTCAGAAAGAGATAAATTATCATCAAGGACATCGGTGAGCTATGCAGGAACTTTGCAGCTTAAATTAAATCAAACCCCCCAAAAATAAGAAATTTGTAATACGAAAACTTAAGTGCAGAGAATCCAAATTAGACCCCACATTAAGTTTAGATTATAAGACATTTTGAACTTCCTGCATATTCACACAGAAACACTAGAAGAAGCATTCATACAGAAGCATTCATACATCGTGATATGCAACACAATCAATGGTACTTTATTACATATGAATATAATCTACTCTCAGTCCCCTCCTCTCCCGCAAACAATTAATAAATCAAAATATGTTACTACAGAAAATCAAAAACAAAAATCACAAATGATTGGTTAGAGGGGATTTTGGTTTTCATTTTTATTCATGTAGAAACGTTAAAATACTTTCTAACCAAGGATGACGGCAACTAACTTGATAGCTCAGTTCGTAGGACTCGAAGGACTCGAGGCTTCTGGTAGAGGGGTCTTATCGAGTACTTAAATTGTTTTATGGCGGTGAGCTTTGTCTACGACATTCAGCTTAATTTTATACACATGTACATATTTCAAATTCCATGACGACCATGAAGACAGATTTCTTAAAAAAAGAAAACAGACGATCATCCGGAGAGCCTATGATTGGCTAAATGAAAGTGAAATCAAACGTTATTAAGTGATATAAGCCAAATTACGTTTATGGCAGGACAATACACTAAATAAAAGCCTTCCGGGTATTAATCGTAAATAGTGGATATATATTGTTAAACCCTATTTCAGCTACATTCATTCATTTGAACCTTATTGATGATCAACAAGGATATTTGATGATATCAGAAGTCGCAATTAATCAGGTAGGGACTAAATAAAAAGCAGAGAAATGTAATCTATACATAAAAAGCACATAACGATAACATATAAAGAAAAAGCACAAAAATGTAATTTATCTTAATGCTACATGTATCTAGCCTTTAATGACGCTGTGAATAAACCCAACACTCTTAAAATGATTCATTAAAGTTATAATTCGGGATGCGGTAACACAAATTTCATAAGTATATACATGTATTAATTGTTTTAGCTTGAAGTACAATTGATTGGAATACGTCATTAGAAATATGCATGTCTTAATAATTTTGCATTTGATTTATTTGCTAACGTCATGTTGATCATACTCTCTAACAATGAAATAATATCTCCAGGAAAGAAGGACTAAGTAAGAAATGGATTTAAAATGGAGCATGCCCTCAATTTTTGACGAACGTAATGTTTCGCTTGAGGAGTCTTCATATGAGAGAACAGGGCCAGAAAAGATTCCTGCCTTCGTTTTCACGGTCACGCTCACAGTAATAGGAATAATCGGAAATTCACATGCCATATACATCTACCTGCAAAGGTACTGCAAACAAGAGAAACAACAGACATCTGAAAAGCGGAATCCGTACTATGTCTTCGCCCTTAGCCTTGCCTTTATCGATATGATAACCTGCCTCGTAATTCCACCATTGGATAACTTCTACATGAGTATGGATTTCACACCCTTGTCAAACAACATGTGTAAACTAGTTCGATATGTCCAGTACGTCATTCAAATCAGTAGCGTACTCCACATCGTTCTTATAAGCATTCACTGCTGGCGACAAGTCTGTTATCCACAGAAATCACAGATAAACGGGACACAATCCATCAAGTTCTGCCTTTCCTTCGTCGTCATAGCTGCGATAGCTAGCTTGCCCGTTGTCCTCCTTGCAGGGAATATAGCCGGAGACGTGGATGGGAAAATGGGGCCGCACTGTGTCGTCGGTGAAAACAACCCGGACTCACTATTTCTCAAGGTCACCATGGGAATCTTCGCTGCTGCTTTTGTTACCTGTCTGTTCATTATCTTCACGTCGTATTTTGCTTTAATTTTGTTCATTTGGCGAAGCAAGAATGCAAACGCTGAGAAATGGAAAACAACAATGACCCTTATTATAATTACTGTGTTCTTCGTTATTGCTCATATTCCTTACATGATTCTTGCAGTCCTAACCGTTGCAAACAAGGACTTCAAAAAGAATTTGAGCAGTGCCGGTATTGCTGCTCACAGGCTTTTCATTCGTTTCCCTTTTCTAAATAATGTCGTAAATCCTTTCATTTACGGTCTAAGAGATATCGAGTTCCGTAACAAGGTACTTGAGATGTACGGATGCATGAAACGTACAAGACCCAAGAACCCGACAATGCCGTAAAGACCTTGAGATATGTAAATATTAGAAATCAATTCATATTGATTTTGGAGGTATCGCTGCTATTAAGAATCTGTCTTACATTAATGACATGTGAAAATTAAAACCTTCATTACATAAATTTATTTGAGGAATTTAAATTTGGACTAACATCACTATTTTTTGTTCTTGATTGGTTCATTTTAATCCTTTTATCCCTATCAATATTTTATTGACAGCTCAAAAGAGATACGAATCAGGTAGTCACTGAAAAATTTGTAGAACGAATAATAAGCTATCGGTAAATCTTTGATGCAACACACCGTTCGCGACTTAGTTGTATTAGTTACAGGTATATAGAAGACGTCATTTTTTAAAAGAAGTAATATCATGCCTATCAAACATACGTCACCAATGTGCGCATATAATTGACCGAATAGTAACAAACATCTACCTTTAAAAAGTTTCGACGAGGGCTCTTTACAGTCGTCTCTATCTTTTGGTATGTTATCATTATTAGTAGTTTATTTACATAGAACTGTGAGGTACAATGGATCAAGAATATTTTCTTTGTAAGTTCGAATTTTCATTTTTTTTAAATGCCCGCAAAACGACAATAATGCAGTGAGATTTGAAAAGATTTACTTTTATAGTTTTAGAATCCTCATGATTTATCAAATTTGGTGTATACACCGGATTTGACGAAATGTATATGTATCTTTATGCTCCTGTTATTGAATTTATTTGAGTACATTTGTTATGAAGAATTTGTACAATAATCATCATTATATAACTAATCGATAAAAAATTGTCCTTTAGACTGTACAATTTCATCGTTAATAAAACATCATACGGCATCTTTATTATTTTTGTGTTTTTTTTTTTTCAGTTTGCACTTGGGTTTCCGATACCAATAATAAAGCATTAGCTACAGTACTTAGTACACTGGTACTTTGTCTTTGGGAAATTCAAATTCAAACAAGTCCAGAAGTGGAACATTTGAAGACGCAATCAATAAAATATAAAACTCCTTTTAATTTGATCAAATTTTGATGTATAAGAGAAAGGAGGGGATCTCCAACGACACTTGGTTGTAGCACCCACAGCAAAACCCCAAAACACCCAATGCAAAAATACAGAGCAGACACCCACAGAAAGCGACGCAAGAAGAATTAGAAACACCAACTCACACGATAGAAACATGAAACACAAAGACCACGCATAAACAAACGATACCAATGGGCAACCGACACCGACTAAGGACGGTCATCTGCCTCGCAATTAGCAGATGGTGTAGTTATCCTTATTACGTGTGCATAAATCTCCCACTTTTCCAATTACTCAAAAGACTCGGCGAACGCACAGTTGTGTAAAATAACATCATCGCTGTAAAGTTGACATAAAAACAGACAACATCACGCAGGTGTCAAGGAAACACACAGATGGATATGTAAATGGGTATAAAACACAGAAGGCATACAAAATACAAACCGTGCTCTGCTGGATGAAGCGAGCTCATGCATGTGAACACCCGAGGAGTTTGACTGAGATTCAGAAAGGACAGGTGGTCGGAACCCCGTCTTTTTTAAAGAGGTTTGGATAGGGTCCGTCATGGAGTCCTGTCGTCACAGTCAGTCAGAGTTGTCAATATTGAAATATAAGTTCTATAGTACTGATTTTATTGTACTAGACACGCGTTTGGAATATTGAATCCTCGTCAGTAGTACTTCGTGTCAAACAGTCTAAATAAAGCCAAAGTAAATTTTTCTTACGACATCTGCAATATAGACTTTTAATTTCCTCTTGCCAAAATGAGAGGCTTCAAAGGGATAGGGCCACAAAGCCCGATATTGGCCCTAATTTTGAACATTGTACTTCATAGAATTCTTCACTGTTATTTGACATTTTGAAACGTTCTCTATTGAATCACGAATCTATCTTTTGTAAATGTTGCGTTTATCAATAGCTTTTAGCCCTTTGAAAACACCAAAATTGGTCATATTTCGCAAAATTGACACAAAAACTACATATCTCCATTGAATTAGCAGTGGATGCATGTATTAACTAAGATGGAAAAAATATATGTGAAAGAATATTAGTATATCCTTTTGTCATAAACGTTCTATCTCAGTTAACGCATGCGGCCACATTGAATTCTTCGACAAAAGACAAAATTCCCTGCAATATTCGCCATATTTTGTCAATAACGTCAAAATGACGTCACTTTATGACATCATTGCAATTAAATGGCACTTTGTTTTGGCGATTTTTTTCTTTTCTCTAAAAGCGGTAAACGTTAGTGTATTTTCATGAGAGATATCAAGTATTCTTATGAAATTTATTTCTGGGGAAAATTCGAGGGCCGATTTAGGGGTCTCGTGTCCCTACCCCTTTTGTGTAGAGTTCATTCAGAAGCGTATTTTAGTGACAAATATGGTCAAAATTCGTTGGAGGCACAAGGAGCTTAATTCTAAACATAACAGAAATAAAATGCTATGATCGCTGAGCGATATTAGTCCCCTACCGGCGGCATATATCTATGTCCTGCAACTCTGCCTATGAATTACTCCTCAATTAAACAAGAGTTTTAATTAAACCGTGCAGCTCAGTTCTGAGGTTTTATCTGCTTTATCGATTCTAAGAAGAGGTCAGGCGTGACGAAAGTTGAACTTGCTCTGTAACTATCCAAGACTAAGCTGAGTATCAAATTTCACCTGAAGATCTCTAATTTGTTGCAGAAAGAAAGTCCGGAAAACTGACAAAAACTGAATTGTGCAAATCATCAAGAGGCATAACTCCTCAAAAATGATGTAAAGTCCTTTTCTCTGTAACTATCCAAGACTAAGCTGAGAACAATTTCACCTGAATATCTCTATTTGTTGCAGAAAAAAAGTCCGGAAAACTGAATTTTCCAAGTCATCAAGGGGCATAACTCCTCGAAAAATAGATCAAGCCTGACGAAAGTTGAACTTGCTCTGTAACTATCCAAGAGTAAGCTATGTATCAAATTTCACCTGGATATCTCTATTTGTTGCAGGAAAAAGTCCGGAAAATTGTCAAAAACTGAATTTTCCAAGTCATCAAGGGGCATAACTCCTCGAAAAAGAGGTCAAGCGTGACGAAAGGTGAACTTGCTCTGTCACTATCCAAGAGTAAGCTGTGTATCAAATTTCATCTGAATATCTCCATCCGTTGCAGGAAAAAGTCCAGAAAACTGACAAAAACTGAATTTTCGAAGTCATCAAGGAGCATAACTCCTCGAAAAATAGGTCAAGCGTGACGAAAGGTGAACTTGCTCTGTCACTATCCAAGAGTAAGCTGTGTATCAAATTTCATCTGAATATCTCCATCCGTTGCAGAAAAAAGTCCGGAAAACTGACAAAAACTGAATTTTCAAAGTCATCAAGGGGCATAACTCCTCGAAAAAGAAGTCAAGCGTGATGAAAGTCGAACTTGCTCTGTAACTACCCAAGACCAAGCTGTGTATCAAATTTCATCTGAATATCTCCATCCGTTGCAGAAAAAAAGTCCGGAAAACTGACAAAAACTAAATTTTCAAAGTCATCAAGGGGCATAACTCCTCGAAAAATAGGTCAAGCGTGACGAAAGTCGAATTTGCTCTGTAACTACCCAAGACCAAGCTGTGTATCAAATTTCATCTGAATATCTCCATCCGTTGCAGAAAAAAGTCCGGAAAACTGACAAAAACTGAATTTTCAAAGTCATCAAGGGGCATAACTCCTTTAAAAATAGGTCAAGCGTGACGAAAGTCGAACTTGCTCTGTAACTATCCAAGACCAAGCTGTGTATCAAATTTCATCTGAATATCTCCATCCGTTGCAGAAAAAAGTCCGGAAAACTGATATTCGGACAGACGAACAGACGGACAGAAGGACAGACGGACAGACTGACAGACAGACCGAGAGGAAACTAAGAGTCCCCTTCGGCGTTGCCGTAAGGGGACTAAAAATATGCCGAAACCCCAGCTAAGGGCAGAGCTATGCAATAAGGAAGATGCCCCTTAGATTTAGAAATTTAGGTCTAATTTGATGCAGGAAATTTAGAATATATTTCAATGCAGTGCTTAAACACTAAAACTAGGTGAGCGATATCTTCGAGGACTTATAGCAGCAGTACCAGCCTAGTGGTTAAAATTGTCATTATTGAAACATATGTTCTATAGCACTGTACCAGTATTATTGTACTATTTTACTATTCTTAAGAATGCACTAGCACAAGGCTGTAGATTGTTCCGGTACCTAGCCAAGTGTCTGTTTGGTAACAGAAGGATCATACCCACGGTATAAGAGACGTTTGCTGATTCTAACACAATTTCGATGGTAATTCTGTTTACTCTTGATCCTTCTTATTTTGTTAATAATGTCACCATAAAATGCAGGTTGTGAAATACCCAAAGCAATATACTCTCTTGCTTGTATGTGTTCTTATTTCAAAAGAAGTTGACAATTATTTTTGTAAAATTTCCAGAGAGTCTTTACTAGTTTGTGATAGCGAAAACCTTGCCCTATAAGTTTCTTCGTAATTTGTAAATTTCTGCTGTGAAAATCCAAAACATGAGTACATCTTCTAGAATAACGGAAGAGCTGTGAAATGTAGATACCGTATAACGGTAATCTAGGGACATCATAGTCAAGCTAGGGAGAATTTAATATATTGAATCCAAAATCATCTCTTTTATCATACGCACTTGTATGAATCTCTCCATTAACAATTCTGATATTTAGGTCCAAAAATGATGTTGCTGTGGTTGTTACGTTTGCGTAGTTTAGGGTCAATTCTTGTGGATAAATAGCATTTTTACACTTTTCAAAAAGAGGATTGTCGATAGAAAGAATATCATCCTGATACCTAGAAGTGCCAATGAACCATCACATCTTCTTTGCTTTTGATGATTTTGGATAAACTCTTTTTCATACGTGTATAAAAATAAATCTGCTACAAGAGGCGCACAATTAGTACCTAGATCCCTACGACCTGCTTGTAGAGAGTGTCACCAAATCGTACAAAACTGTTGTCCAAAAAGAGAGACAAGGCAATACACAGGTCACTACATGCCCACAATTTGTTGCGCAACAAAACTGCTGACAGTTTGCTGTGATTTACTGACAAACTCAGCTGTAAAATACAAATTTTGATATCATCGTTTTTGTCGCATTTTCTATACATTTTCATCTGCAGGACGTCATTCTCATTCATTTCATGGATGATATTAGATTCCGATGAAGGAATATATTTCGGATAACCACCTGGTTTCTAGGTTTTACAATCGCCACATGGCTGAATTGATTGTTATAGCCTATGTAATCATTCGGTTCCCAAGCTTTAGAATCTGTGGAGCGAATTGATATATGCATGGTGTGGTGCACCATTATTTCAATACGATTTATGATACTACATCGAATGTTAATCTAAATTTAGATGATCAAAATATTTATAGAAGCTTTTTCCTCTTCGAATAACAGATCATGCATTTCGTTTTGGTAAGGGGACTCGCAATCTTCGAGAAGACAATTCCGCCTTAGGAAATTTAGCCGCTTCACTTCCTAATTTTGAAGTCGAAATCTAAAAACACGTACGAAAACTACAACAGCAATTTTAAGCAATGGTGTAAATGATGTTTAGTATATGGTGTTTCTTTTCTTTGGTGTTCCTTTACCGTCATCTGTTTATTACGTTATCTATATATAAACCATCGTGTGAAAAAGGGATGTTGTGCATAAAGTTATTAGGTAGGTAGACAATCAATTCCGAAAGAAACTTTTTCTCCTAACATTTCGGCCAAAAGTATATTTTTTATGACAAACGTACCATTGCCATGTGTGTTACTGCATTTTTTGATTTTATGAGATTTTCCGAGTTGGTGAACATGAAATGTTCAGAGATTGAGTTTCTTGATCAGTAAGTGACCGCGTAAGCGCAGTGGTAGCGCGCTCGCTTCTCACCTCTAAGTTCCCGGATGCGAATCCCAGATTCGGTGAAGGGACTTATGTGGGAGGGTAGGTGGTCCCCCACCCAGGCCTCTGCAGGAGGTTTTTCTCCGGGTAATCCGGTTTCCTCCTGCTCCTAGGACCCCCTCCCACCAACATCTAAGCCAATGTGATAAATTAATATAAGTTGTGTAACTTGTTTGTTAAACGTTGCAAAATAAATAATGTTTAAATTTGTAATTGATGCGACCATGTGTATTGAAAAAGTTAACTGAAGACTTATCGGTAAAGAAAACATTGTCGAATTCTTATAGCTAAACTGATTCTATGAAATGTCCGGTTCATATTCTTAAAGACTACATGTCTCCAGCCAATCTCGATACTTCTGACTCTGGTTTTCTTTTCAGACAATTGTCTTTTTGTAAAAGTAAAAAAAATCAAATACGCGAGGTAGGCTTAAAAATGAAGTTTTGATGGCAAGAATCTATCGTATCGGACTCGTTATCACTCGGTAGTCGACGAGGCACAAACGAAACAGTACATTAAGGTTGAAAACCCACACTTGCCTACTTCCACTCATAATTATGCTGTTTGTCGATGACTAATGATATGGTAATGGTATACTGATGTTCGGCAACGATCGGCAAACCTTTGATGTATCGACAAACTCAGCTGTAAAATACAAATTCTTTATATAATCATTTTTTTTCATTTTCTATGCATTTTCTTCCGCAGGACTTCATTGTCATTTGATACCAACATGAATACAATACTCTAGTTAGATGCTTAGAATTCAATTCACACATAATTAAATGTTTGGGTCATCAACGTTCTATTTTTGCAAATAACTCTATTGTTTCATTTTATTAAAACAAATTTCGAAATGACCGTCTCGAAAGGACCTTTTCAAAAATAAAATACAGTAATTGGGTTTTCTCATTTTTTTTGGAAATTCCCTTATCGTACCGTCGTCAACGTTTGTTAACTTACTGTCAAACCCGCGAAGGGTTTGACAGTAAGTGTTTTGAATATACTTCCCTGACATTGTCACCATAGCACTTTCTATATAGACACAACGTCAGACAGTGCATGGATTTTATATATTTTCATTTCCATGCTTTATAAACATAGACGGCGGGTGCGGCTAGCCAACAGGGGATGCTTACTCCTCCCGGGCACCTGGTCCCACCTCTAGCTTGCTAGGGATCCGTCGATGTTTAATTTTGTGCTCTATTGTGAGCGCTGTTGAGATTATCGTCAGGATCTTCTTTAACTCATTTGTGTCACACTTATGCCCTTTGCCGTGTGGAGCTCGTAAAAAAGTTCCCGCGAGGGGTTTTACAGTAAGTGTTTTGAATATACTTCCCTGACATTGTCGTCATAGCACTTTCTATACTAGTATAGACTCAACGTCAGACAGTGCATGAATTTTATATATTTTCATTTCCATGCTTTATAAACATGGACGGCGGGTGCGGCTAGCCAACAGGGGATGCTTACTCCTCCCGGGCACCTGGTCCTACCTCTAGCTTGCTATTATATTATCGTCAGGATTTTCTTTAACTCATTTACATCGATGTCAACATTTGCTACATCAATGTAACTTATTGTAATGTGATGGAAAAGATACTTGCCCACTATCCATTATTTAGTTATGAATCGACTTCATTAACATCCAATTAGTACGATGGACCTTGGATAAGTTAGACTATACATACATGAAAAATAAACAACATATTCAAGGCACAAGAAAATCCTATAAGTCCGATATGATAGACCCTTGCCATGAAAACTTCATTTTTGTGAAGTCGAGATGGTGTAATGGATAACGTGTCGCACTCGTGATTAGCAGGCAGAAGGTGCCATAGGTAGTGGGTTCGAATCCCTGGCAGGGAAGCATAGCTATATAGGGGACCTTGTTAAATACATGATACATGCTTTGTATGTGTTAATTTCTAATGTATGTATAGTCTGACTATCCAAGGTCCATCGTACTAATTGGGTGTTAATGTACTGTTTCGTTTGTGCTTTCTATGTACTGCATTACCCGAGGGCAATCCACCCATTATTCGAAGGAAAATTCCGAAAGCTGTCGACTACCGAGAGATCACATGTCCAATACGATAGACACTTGTCATAAAAACTTCACTTTTGTGAAGTCGAGATGGTGTAGTGGATAGTGTGCCGCACTCGTGATTGCAAGGCGGAAGGTGCCGTAGGTAGAGTGTTCGAATCCCCGGTATTGAAGAAGAGGTAAATATGGTACCTTGTTATATACATGATTCAGTCTCAAAGTCGAGAATGCAAGACCAAATCGTGAGAATTCCCATCAGCAAGGATGCGAACCCCGGAATGAACAACCCTTCGAAGTAAGACCAGGTGCCCGGGGAGAGTCAGCGTCTCCTGCTTCAATGCAACACCCGTCGCAACAGCTCCATAGTAATCGCAACAGCTCCATGGAAATCGGTCAAATTCGGTGATTGTCTCGATGTACATTTTGATGTACAGATCGAGTAAGTATATCTTGTTTGGTGATGAATACAGCCATTCAATCACGATGTAGAATGTCAATGATCATTCTGGAAAGGGGGATCTAATATGCTTTTATTATATCCCCGTAGCGACCGAAGAACTTGTGCAATGACGATTTCAGCCGTTGTGTGATATAATCCTGAACAAGTAGCTTACATGTAAGCCGTGTGGCCCTAACGATGAAATCTTCATTTTTGGAACATGCCCTGGCTTATCGTATCAGTTGAGAAACAAAAACGCCATTAGCAGGAGAAGACGGAATTTTGCAACTCATGAAAGGGAAGTTAGTTCTGTCGAAGCTGAAATCGTCACGCTTGTCGTAAAGTGAGTCGTTCAAATGGTCGTTTACGTCGAAAGATAGAAGTATATCTTAGTACGATCTGTCGCTTTCTGTAGTATCCTTGATCTCTAGTTCATGAGGATATATTTCATGTAGATGGTCCTTAAAGTTCGGAATATTGATAGACAACACGTCATCTATGTACCTGAAGGTAAATTTGAACTAAGATGCGAGGTCCTTTCGTCCAGTTTAGAGCAAGGTCTGGATGAAGTCAGCTTCCTATGAATATAAGAATTAGTCCGCAAGCAGTGGAGCGCAATTGGTACACATGAGGATTCCGATTATCTGCTGGAATACGGTTCCTACAAACACCACAACAATGTTGTCAATCAAAAACTCAACTACATCCGGTTGAAATCGTCTTCGGTATACTTTTTGTTTGAATCAGAATGTTCCATTACGAAATAAGTATCCTCCCGCCCTATGATGAGATATTTTTATGTCCTATTAGCATTGTTTGAACGAAAGGTGTTGCGAATAATATTGGCAAGTCTCTTTTTGAGTTTTTGTTGTGGGATGATAGTGAAGAGCGTGGAGAAGTCGAAAGACTTTATGTTTTTAATATGATTGAAATTAGTGGCTTTTAAAGTTTCCAAAAGTTTCTCAGAGTTTTAAGGATCCACATCTAATTGATTCCATTTCTGGAATAAGTTGTCGCAGTATATTTAAAAACCTTGCTTTATGCGAGTTAATATTTTCGTAAGCAAAAAGGAAAGCTGTTTTGTGGAACACCTGGACGAACCGGCTATGAAGCGTCGATTGTAAGGATTTTTGTGCATTTTGGGAATCAAGTAGATATAAGGTAGTTCAAGATCAGAGTCATCAGTATGAACAGTGCCCAGTTTCACAATAATTCTTACGAAAAATTTCAGCAAATTCCGTAACTTTCATCATCAAATAAAAGTTTAAAATGTTTTTCAATTTAGATTTCATTATGCTTTCTATTGTCATTTTTACATTCTAAATATAAATTCAGAAACAAAACATCACGATTTTTAGTTAATAAGAAGTACTAAGCGATCAAAAGTTACGAGAATTCCTAGCTTTATTCGTAAGTGTTTTTGTGAAACAGGCCTCAGATTTATGATTGTCAAGTATTTCAGATACATATAAATTTGTAAGTGTGTACTTTGTTGGATTTCCAGGTGCTGCATGTAACCCAAGTTCCTCTCAGGCACTCCAAATACCTGTAGTGCCTCTTGCAAAAGAAAATAAAATTGTTTGTCGCTTTGTCAGAAGGGACAATGATATATTTTTCATGAAGGTCAGAAAGTTCTTTAGCAACAACAGGGGCATGGAAAATTGACTCTTGTCTTTAGTTAACTAAATGACAAAAATGCCGTCCTATTCTTTTAAGTAAATCTCCGATGGATTTTATCCATTCGGAGAGTGTGTCTAGCTCTACGTCCTCCTTTATGCCCACCGTCTGGCGTACTCCTCACATGCACCCATAATTATTCAAAAGGTTTCCCACCATGGGAAGAAACGGGGTTCCCTGTACTTTGGAACTTTACTGAGATGGGTCCTAAGTTCATTGGTACCGACGATATTAAGGTCACCAGTAACTACATGGCCACACGGTTGATAGATGAAATCAGAGGATCAACATGTGCATTGTATGGGGTTTTGTGAAAGCTGGTGTACATCGAGGCATGTCAAATTTTGTTTATAACTAAACCTTTGGAAGTAACGGATTGTGTATATGTGTAGGAAATGCAAGGTGACTCCTAGTATTTATAATAAGGAGGGATTTTATTCTTGACAGAACTGTTATTCAGAGAGAATGTTGCTTAAACGCACAACATCGATCCCCTTATTTCAGTATTTCATTACCCTAGGGTGATCCACCCATTAGTACATACATGTAGGTAAATCCCTACAGCCGTGACTACCGAGTGATCACGAGTCCGATACGATAGACCCTTGCCATCAAAAACTTATTTTTTTGTGAAGTCGAGATGGTGTAGTGAATAGCGTGCCGAACTCGTGATTGCCAGGCGGAAGGTGCCGTAGATAGTGGGTTCGAATCCCTGGCAGGCAAGAATAGGTAAATAGCTTAACTTCTTATATACATGATTTTCTTGTGATTTGTATATAATAAAAAATACTTCTTCACACGGTTTGTATATAATATAGCTTTTAGTTCTCCCATTCTGAGTTTTTCATGCTGCGAGGCGATTCCCATTTGGCGTTGTGTTTAGTTGATAAATATTTTATTGTCATTTGAGCACTTCTGATAGGTCAGATCTATGGTCAGTGATATGCATCAGTAGTACATACAGGTACATGTTTACCGAGTGTTAGCCATGTGCAGTACAGTACTCTACTGAAATAAATTTACACTAGATTTACACTTACCTTTTTTACTTTTGAACGAGAGAATTGTCTTTGTATGTATTTATTTCTAGGAATAGATATTTCTGGTGAGTGCGACTCCCATTTAGTGTTGTGTTTAGTTTATAAATATTTTATCCTTGTTTGAGCAGAGCAAATAAGACAATAATAGACGTTATGTTAAATACATTTAACACATAAAAATCATGTCATTGATACATTCATTCACTGTAGAGTTATTTACACTTTTCTTAAGAAGAAAATAAGATAACTCTTATTTAAATAATAAGCTTAGGTTGAAAGTAAAACGTGAAGTTTTTTTTTAATGAAAACATTTGGGATCGTTTTCTTCGAATTGGAGTAAACAAAGACGGAGAAATAGAATAAAATTATCAAATAATACCTTAGCCCTGTCCTATGATCATGAGATAATTTTTCTGAATTTACCCCTTTTTGGAAACCCTGTTAGTGCATATACCATTATAGAAATATTAAATGACATCGTGGCATTGAATAATAAGAATATTTAGACTTTCATTTGTATGCGTCTGACCGAGCTTGCTGCCAATCGGTTCCGGTACATCAGTATTGCCCTTGTTCCGGCACATCAGTATTGCCCCTGTTCCGGCACATCAGTATTGCTCCTGTTCCGGCACATCAGTATAACCCCTGTTCCAGCACTTCAGTATTGCCCCTGTTTCAGCACTTCAGTATTGATCCTGTTCCGGCACATCAGTATTGCCCCTGTTCCGGCACATCAGTATTGCTCCTGTTCCGGCACACTAGTATTGTCCCTCCTATGTGTCCGACTAACTGTAGCTATGTCATACGTAGCATACTGTTGTTTATACTCCATTTCTAACCGATGTCCATATTTCGTACGGCGGCAAAATACCATAAGACACAAGTAGCGGCTCTCGTAGAAACTCATGACGAAAATGAATGGTAAGCAATAATAAAATGACAATCGTAAGAGTCCGATCAAAAGTTTTGCACTGTTAATCATCTCTGGGCATTCTGAACGAACAAGACAAATAAAGGCGGATATAAAAGCTGGCAATACCATAAAACAATATACCAAAACAAGAATGAAACATTTAACAGTTAACTGAAGAAATCTTGAATAGTCATTCTCTCTTGCAGAAGAGACTCTATTCGCGCTTCTCCTTTTCTTTAAAGCAGTATATCCCACAACAGAATACAAGAAAATGGTCATGAGTGAAGAGGTCAAAACGGGTATAACTGTTGACCAAGCTGCGGCTCTTGTTGTGTTGATGGTCAATTGTTCCTTGTCAACATGGATGTCGCCCAAAAATACAGTTGACGAAGCAATGGCACTTACAATGTTGATGAAAATAGCACAAAGCCACAGCCGCTGCTTTGTCGTATAATTTCCGTCGATGTTTAATTTTGTGCTCTATTGTGAGTGCTGTTGAGATTATCGTCAGGATCTTCTTTAACTCATTTGTCGTATAATTTTCATATTGCATCGCATATTTCAAGGAACACCAACGTTCACATCCCAATGCAAATGTGCCAAAATTTCCCGCCAATAACCATAAACGGGATGCTCCATCCAAAATACGATACCATGTGAATGAGGGATCGGTATTCTCTTCAAAAACGTACTGTGCTATGATGAATAATGTTAAAGCCATCATGTTGGATACTAAAATCTGCTGAAACCACCATTTTACAACCTTTGTTGCCTTTTTACATCTAGCGAATATCCAGATGCTAGATAAATAAATCAGAATTAAACATCCAACAGGTATGATGAAGAATTTCTGGGGAATAGCTCTTGGATCTGGAGATGTTTTATTTTCCATTTAGAAGAATATGTCTTATTGGTCTGTCAATTTGATTATGAAACGATACCTTCAGCTTTTACGCTAATATGTTGGAGTAACTGTAGAAAAGCTCACAATGATTGGTCAGTATTACCCACATCATTTCTCGTCTTACCTATTGTTTGCTCAATTATCAGCAGAAACCTGCTTACAAAATTGATATGACCCTATCTTGTGTACTTTATACAAGGAGAAAAATTGCTAAGCTAAAAAGATTTCTATTCAATCCGTATGTAACATACATATATGCTTACACATTTTACTTAAAACCCCCTACAAGCTGTATCTATCCCCAAGATTGCTAATTCATCTCAGAACAACCTCCGTCGAAAAGCATGCTGTATTTCATAAATGTAGAGAAGATGCGTGCAAATATAAGTTGTGAGGATGGGTAAGCACATCAGGTAGACCAATTTAAATATTCAGGTTAATTTTCTACATGGGGGTGTTAAGTACTTTCAAAAAACCCGTCTACTTATTAAGTTTGTCAGAGACAAATGTATAAATTTAAAATTAAAATGATACATCAAATTGCATGTCTTTCTCTCTCTCTCCTTTATGGTTTACTTTTATCTTGACCCCCGCTTTCGCGAAAGCGCGGGGATATTGAAACCGCTTCGTCCGTCCATCCGTCCGTTATTCACCAAAACTGTAACTTTGGGCTTTACTTTTGAAAAGCACTTTGGCTGGAAGCATCACTGATGAGAATTTAATATTCCAAACACGTGTCCGGTGCATGAAAATTGGTTTAAAAATATTCTTCAAGAAGGTATAGATTTGGAACCCTTCCGCATTATTTTGAATGGTAAGTGACATGGCTTTCATATTTCATTGTATATTCATTATGACAAGACGTTTCCATGAATATAAAATAGATTTCACCTTGTGACGTTGACCTTGGAGTTTGACCTACTTAAAAATCAATGAACTTGAGCTCAGCTGTTGAGTGGTAAGTAATACTTGTGGCAAGACCTTAACACGGATACCAAAACTTTTCACCACATGACTTGGCCTTGGAGTTTGACTTACTATTAAAAACTTTAACCTTGGGCATAACTTATAACTATTAAAATGTAAGGGAGAAGCAATTTGGATTTTATGTAGGGGGGGGGGGAGAGGGAGGAAGACTTTGTAAAATAAATTTCGGGATGGAGATGTAAAGGAAAAAGTGTCAGGCTAAAAACGTCTGGATCATGAAATTAACCCCCCCCCCGTCTTCCGACTTTTCACATGCAAGATTTATCTTCGACGTATTTACAACATATTATCAAACACTTTTCTGTGTCATTAACTGAGTTCATATATTAATGAAACAAACTCTATTTAAAGGTTTGAAGGTATCATTTTAGTAAAAAGATCCTGCTTACTCTTTCGGTATAATTTTGGACATTGTAATTTTAACACTCTTTGGCCATATCTCATTGTTTAGATTGAGGATCATTGGCAAGTGTTATGTACCCGAAACATGCATGTCTGTTTCAAGCTGCAAATGTATCTATTCTTAAATGATGCTATTGAATTAAATAATGCCATTGAATTAGATGACGTTTAGCATTTCATATGCCATTCCAGAAATCATAGTTAAAACGAAGTGATCTGCTAGCAAGAGATGCCTTAATATACTCTTCCTTGGCACCTTGTCCTGTTTGTTATTTAATAAATCTTATACGTTTGTGACCTATTAACTTCGTTACTGACTTCTGCCTTAGACCATATGTACCACCCAACCACAGAACGTATTTGTATATATGTGTATCTTCCAAAATGGAAGTAGCTGGGTGTGACAATTCTGCCGAATGGAAGCGACGGGTGTTGCATCTAAGCAGGAGATGCTGACTCCACCTGGGCACCCGGTCTCACTCCCATATTGTGAGTTCACTTCTTTTAATGTGGTTGAGGTTTTTGTTTGTTTGCTTTATTCTAATTTTGTATGCCTTCGGTTTATGATTTTCTGAATTATCGATTTTGTTCTATGAATTGGGATATGGTCATTAACCATATTTGTCATTTTTGGCGAAATATCACGCTGAATGATTTTAACTTACGGGTAATTTTCATCATTTGAAAAAAAAAATTTCCGGCTCTTAAAATTGCTGAAAAAAGTTCCAACTGGCTCCTCCGATGAAAAAGAAATTGTTGCTCCCTTAGTGATATGGCTTTCATATTTCAAACGTGCATTCCTTGTCATATGACCTTTTCTTTGGTACCAATTATTTAACGTGACATTTTGATTTGGTATTGTATTTCTGTTCACATTTTTTTTTTCTCAAAATTCCTGATAGGTGGGTCCTGTAGCATCACATCCCTCCCATCCTGCTACGTCTTTCTGTATTTTTTTGTACATAGCACTCAGAGTCCTTGGCTATATTGCATTGTTTTGATTGAGGATCACTGACGAGGGTTCATTACCCGAAGCGTGCATGTCTGATCCTGCAAATTTATCTGTTCTTAAATAATGCTTTGAATTTGAAGACGTATAACATTAAAACGACGGGATGAGGGCGGAGGCTTGTGAGCATTTCTTTCACGACAAACACCCAAAAGAGGGGGACCACAATTCGTTTTTTGTTCTTATTTCAGATTGCTATGATGTATTCGTTGTGCATAATATCGATACATTCCATTTATTTTATTTTTGACCCCATGGCATTTATGAAATCGATGAAAGATATGCCTAGACCAATTGATGATCCAGTGCCGTAAAAAGAAAATTTAGTTTACCGAAAAACTGACAAGCAACATGGAATCGGAAAGGGGAAGAGTGTATTCAATATAACATTGTTTAGATTGAGGATCACTGACGAGAGTTGAATACCCGAAACGTGCATGTCTGCTCCATGCTGAAAATTTTGCTGAAAATTTGCTCTTTATTTATGCTATTAAATTTGTAGATGTTTAACATTTGAACCACTTGGTGAGTGTCACTGCTGGTGAACCAGGAGTCCCCGAGGGCACATGTAGCTAAGTTCGATCAACTTCGGTGATCGTCTGTCTCTTCAACGCATTCGAAAATTTCTGTTATCAAAATTTCTTGAAATTTCCAAAACGTTGGTCCTGTAGCATCATATCCCAACCGTCTTCCGGTAGATTTTTGAACATAATAATTTTCACACTCTTTGGCGATTCAAAGTATTACATTATTTAGGTGGAGGATCACTGACGAGGGTTGAATACCGAAACGTGCTTGTCTGGTCCATGCTGTATATTTATCTGCTCTTAAATGATGCTATTGGATTTGAAGAAGTTTAACATTAACTTATTCTAATTTCTTTCGATGGAGTCCTTGATTACAAAATTTAAACTGAATTCTTATCATGATTAGGAGATGACTTGCGAGCGATAATAAACCGGTGACTTTTTATGTTGAAATGATTTTTGTGTTTTGAGTCCGATACCAATTCAAACAAAGGGGATTGTGGAAGAAGGGGTACATCTTACTGATTTATCATTTGAAATTCCTTTTGTACTCGTAAATCTTCAAAACTGGCAAGGGATGGAGAGCAATATTTGTTTAAAATAATGACAGAAAGATGACCACACTTTATTGATTGCGATTTCCATTGCATAAAATTCTAATCATATTTAAAAATTCTGACCAATTTAATATAAATTTGAGCCCCTAAACATAAAAATGAAAAGATATCTATATAATAAAACACACACACAGTAGCAAAAAAAGCAGAATGTACGTGACCTGTATGTAGGCATTTAACAAAACATTAGATACAGAAAAAAAAAGTAAAAAAAAAAGTAAAAAAAAAAAGTAAAAAAAAAAAAAAACAAAGTCAAAAAAAAAAAAAAAAAAAAAAAAAAAAAAAAAAAAAAAAACCATGGGACCCAAAAATTTTCTCGTAGAGTTAGTACTATACCAAAAACGAAATTATTAAGAATCAATAACTTTGTTTTGAAAAGAGGAGGGGCTTTTACTCTGTAATCAGCCACTGTAGACTCAAACTTGTCAGTAGTGAGGTTTTACAGTACTGAAATGTACGCACTGTAATACGTACTGGTTTTTGACTCTCATTTCTCGCGGCAAAAAGGAAAGGAAAGAGATTCATCAACCATCATTAATTTGTTTCTTTTTTCATTGGGTGTCCTGCGTTTTGCTGAGGGTGCAACCGAATTTTGTTGGAGATCCCCTCCTTTCTTGTGAAGGTAAATGTATCATGTTTTTGTTCATTTCTTTACTTCACATTTCTTTTCTTTGTAGAAATGTCTCGATTTATAGTTGTTGTTTCTGTCAGCCGAGACCTTGCGGTCGTAGAAAATGAAAATAACCCACACAGTCAAATGGAAAATATGCGTTTACACACCCACTTACACACCGTGGCGTTACAATGTTTAGAAGGGGATAGCAATCGAAACACCTCTATGTTAAGGCACAGAGTAGACGAACACAAAAGTGAAAAATAAAAAGCAAGTATTATATATATATAAAAAACAACAACAAAAGATCACACAAAAAAAAAACAAAAACAACGAGACCAAAAGAAAATAGTTGAAGACGTAGGACGACAACGTCAGTAGCAAATGGCTTTGTTATCCTGATTACGTTGGAGCGCAACCTTTCAATTTGTACAGGTACCCAGTGGCTTTGAAAAAAGACTCAATTGTATATAAAGGACGTCTCATTCGACGATGACCACACAAATAAGATACGTTCAGTATAACGATTGGCCCAAAGGATCACACAGATCGGTATGTAAATGGATATCGAAAATCGTGGATAAACAGCCGAGGGCGAGGTCATGCATACAATGTCTGAGGCGTCTTATAAGACTACTAATTTGAGAAGTATATTTCTATGATAAATGGGTTGGATCTTGATATGTCATATTTCCATGGATTGCTTTTTTGTATTCTTTTAATATTGATATTTGTTGGAATGTTAAACGTCTTTAAATTCAATAGCATTATTAAAAACCTGATAAATATACAGCATGGACTAGACATGCACGTTTCGGGTACTAAACCCTCGTCAGTGATCCTCAGTCTAAACAATGTAATATGGCCAAAAAGTATGAAAATTATTAATTATTACCGTACATCGGGAAATTTTAGCCTGTGTCAAAATTTTGCAAAATTCGCGAGCATCATCAAATCCCCAAAAAAATATACGTAGCGCAGAAAAGACAAATATCTTAACCTTTGATGTTGATTAGCGAAAATTGCACTCAGCGAAAAAAAAGACACTCCTCTTTTCGCTAAATGTATCCGAAGCGAAAATTACCCGATATAGTACTCCTGTCTTTCGGTTGTCCCCTATTTTTTGTCTAAAGCATCACCAATGATTTATTGAAATTAGCTTTGTTGCAAGTTTGTAATGATCAACATGCTCCTGTTCTTACATGTAATGTTGTAGTGCATTAAAATACCTGCATCTCAGAGCTCCAGTAAATTTCCCTCTCTGGTACAAGTAGGGTACTTTTTACTGGGCACTTGTTCATTTAATGATCATTTAAAAGCATTCTAAATTTTTTTTTTCAGACATGACAGTTGATGTCTTCTTCAATACTATAAACTTCCGTAATGTTTGCGGGGTATAATTACTTTTTATTAATCTATCGAAATATGTTATGATTTCTTGTCCATCCCATTTAGATTAATAAGACTAGAAAGTTACCACAAAAAGTAACACATTTTTCGTTGAATTTCTTTGTTATTCTAGATTAGTAACACAAATGTAATTAATTAAAACATGACAATGACGTTATCCCATTGTTTAATAATTTCTGTCTATATGATATTGTCTCAACGTGATCCTTGAAACATTAAAGTTCATATGATATTCCGAACTTATCATTTCATTACTCTCAAAATTGTGTACCAAATTGCTATGACAAATCAAAGCTCTGAAGGAACTGATGGCGAGTTTCGTTTATTCATTTTAGAATGATATCAAACTATTTTATGGGATTTTTAAATATTGTATTAGCAGATAGAACATGTTCGGAAATAAAGATTTATAAATTGTCAGGGACGGAAATTGGCGGTCGCCCAGTCGCCCATGGCGACCAAATTTTTAGCTGGGCCCCCAAAACATCATGTCCTACTCGCCCATTTGGCAAATGAAAATAAAAATACATAGTCCATATTTAATTTTCTTAATTCATTTATCGAAAATCTTTTAAAGTCGTTCGCCAAATTTACGCCCAAAATCTCATTTCAACTGATTCAATCCATGCCATAGGGGACGGTATAACGGCGCGAATATATGTAATGAATGTGCCGACCAGAAACTCAATTTTTACATCTCTCTCTCTGTTGACTATACGAACCGTGTATTGTTCTAGCCCCCCCCCCCCTCTCTCTCTCTCTCATTGATTGATAACGTACATCAATAAGCATGAAACGTGAGACTGTACAATACTAAAGTGACGTTTTATTCAGTAGAAACCTATCGGATTAAAAAGACCCCCCCCCCAAAAAAAAAAAAAAATAAAACAAAAACAATAGGCAAGCGTTTGGAAGGGGTGTCATGACCCGCAGAAAGAAAAAAAAACCGATCGTGAAAGTGATTTCAAAAGAACTACAGCAGAGGTTTTTATTGTTCTATTAGAGGCTATTAAAACGTGTAGAACTCGACATTGTACAAGAGTATCTGTACCTGGAAGAAATAAACTTATCTTCTTTACAAGTTTAAGATTAGATGTGTATTTTTTCTGGGCCCCCAAATTTTAGCCTGGGCTCCTAAATTTTAGAGTTTAGGGGCCCAGTTGGCTCCTTGGATATTTTGATAAAGGTTTGTCCCTGTGAACCTATGTCAGCATGACTGCTAGTCAGTGACAGATTCAAGGGGGGCGTAGGGCCCCCTTTAATTTTCCAATCATGGGTAAAACAATCATTTTAAATCAAGAAAGATTAGTGAATATTACTTACCTTTTAGTAAATATAATTGTTAAATGCATCAAATCCATTTCTTTAATTAATTACAGTCACGAAAATGGTCCCAAAAAGGCTGAAATTCAAGAGATTCCAGGAGGCTTCAACCCCCCTAACAGGGCTCTGCCCTGGACCCGCTGGGGATCTAGGAAGTCCCTAGACCCCTTACCAATTATTTACGTCCCCCCCCCTAAATAATAAGTTGGATCCGCACTGATAGTACAGACGTTTATTTTTTCTTCATGTATAGCACAGGGGTGAGGTATTATCGCTTGGTCACAAACCCTTTCCTCTATACGTATCCTTTCTTCTATATGTCTATATTAAAAAAAGTTTTATGAGGAAAGGGTATGTGACCAAGCGATGATACCTCACCCCTGTGGTGTATAGATAAAGTGCCTGGTATGTGTACGATCTCGCAGATACACAGTCATGTCAAATTTCTAACTTCAACCATTGCAAAATTCGCTATAGAGATTCCAATAAGATCATACTTTCTACGATTGTACCTATATATTTTATCTACTATGTCACCAAATTTAATTAAAAAATTCCCCGTACTTCCAGAGATATCGTAGGTACCATTTCTTCAGTGACCTAGTTTTTGTTTACTCGAATTTAGCTGTTCAGCGTGTCCGTTCCAGCCCTGGCTCGGTGTTCAGTGAGTCAGTGCATTCTATTTGCGAGATGCGACAGACCAATGCGCTATGAACACTTGATTGTCTGTGAATTCTAAATTGATTTCTATACCTAGAAGTGTAATGTATGACCGTAACTCCTCGTTAATCGCTTAAACACTCGAACTGCTACGACTTGAATATCAGCGCCTTCCATTTTATTTACATAGTGTCACGTGGTACAGTATACGGATAATAGGAATTACCGAAAAGACAGCATTTACCGAAAAGACAGTGGTATTTACCCAAAAGACCCCAAATTGTACCGAAAAGACACTTAAATTTCAAAACTAAACACATTTTATGATTGGAAATGTGTTTATACAATTAAATGTATCACCAAAACAAAAAATGAATATATCCGTCTATTTGGTAAATATCACTGTCGTTTCTGTAAATGCTGTCTTTTCGGTAATTCCAAGTACCGCAGTATAGCCGATAAACTTATAAGCAATCTCAACACATGTGCACACGAGACAGTTGATGTTTACTGCATCCTAAGTATCCTTTTTAAAATAATCTCTAACTTATTTTTAAACATTATGAAACAACTGTTAAAACGCTGAATGCAATGTACGCTGTCTTAAATAAATATGGTGAATAATGAGGTCCAGGGTCATCGGGCCGCACGATCGGAGTTGAGAAAAACTGTGAATATATATTTATCTTTACTCATTTATACATTTTGGGGCGTGGGGATGTCACAGAAGTGGTGTGACGTCAAAATCCTGCAATCACTATAGCCGAGATCGCTACGCGAAACTCGCCTAAAAATGAGGAAGGGAGAAAAACAGAGAGATATACTATATAGAAATGCTATGTTGTTATGACTTTGTGATTACCTCATAATTCATAAAATTAGTTTGAATTATAATGGAAAGAGAAAGATAGAGAAGTAAATCTGTCAGTTGTGTCTTTCCCTAACTTTCAATTCTGAATCATTAAAAGTGAGCACATGACTACTACTTTTCATGTGCGCTCCGAATAAAGGACTAAATTTTAATTTACTAATAGGACGTTCTTCAATTATTTTACAGCAACCCGAAGCCAACAATATCAAGGTTTTTTGTTGTATTGGACAAGAATGTCTCTACGTGCTTTTAGGCTTCTACCTCTACTCGGATTTACACCACACAACAAAAAACCTAAACAGTGTTGGATGTGGGTTGCTGTACGTAATGTAATAAAGTCCTTAATTAAAATTCCGTCAATTTATTGCGAAGCGCACATTATAAGTGTCGCTTTGGATGAGGACTTCTCATCAATAATTAAGTGATTGCAATTATGCCAGTTTTAGTCTCAAAACTACTTGACCGTTTTTCTCAATTGTAAGGATATGTAAGAACATGTGTTCTACTTCATGTGTAGAGAGTTAAAAAATTATAAATCAAAATTAGTATTCAAATGAATTTTCAAAATATAAAATTATCCCCACCCCAAAAACGCTATTTTTAGCCACAAAATGACATTGACCTTGACCAAACCATATAATAGATTCGAAGATCCTAGGGCTGAGAGCCGTTCTATGTTCAAGGGCCATAACCCTGCTTAATATAAGTCCATTATTCCGACACTCGAACTGGATCTGTAATTCATTATTATAATGTCATAAATCAAGTTTCAATTTAGTAGCTGCAAGGGCTCGGTATAAAGAATTTGTCATAGAGATCCTTCTGGATCTAGTAATAAGAAAATTGTCGTTATTTCTAAGATGTCTGCTGCTGGCCTGATGAACTCGTTGAGGTACTTATTCGTTCAGATAATAATACGGAGGTGCAATTCTGCGTGTCATTTTCAAGAAAGTAATAAGGTCTCGATAAATTGTCTCCCAGCCAAGATCGTCAAGAATTGTGTTTGCCGAACATAATTTTGTAGCTCCCATAATATCTCTTTAATTTGTTTTTTCTATCGGTTCCCTCTCATAATTATATCAAATATCACATACAACATTCTCATTAAGGAACGATATGTGATTTCAAAGGATCTTTTTATATTCTAAAGTTTGAATTTCAATGTCTGAAGAACATGGGCTCTTTTCAAACCTTCATTACTAATTTCGAAGAGATGATTTTCTCACGTGCAACTTTAATTTAATGTTACCCCTAGACATTTATGTTCTTTATCACGATTTATTTCGGCATTGTTCATATAGGTGTTAGGGTGATCCGATAAGCTTTGTTTTTTGGAAGTTATTAGTTCTTCACTTTTGCGGGGCGTAAATTTCTTCAACCTTTGATTAGTCCAAATATGAATTATGTTTAAGTCTGTGTCCATCAGGTCAGAGGAAGATGCTGGGTCATCAATTACTATTACAGAGAGGTATAGTCCAGGAAAAGACTATTGTTAAGCCCTAAATCATCTACAATACCATTTATATAAGAGGACCCAAAACTGACCAATGTGGAACCCCCGATATATATACGACCTTATATTAGCAAAAAAGGATTTAAAATCCTCAATAACAACTTTTAGACTTCTTCCAAATGAATAATTGTGTATCTATTCTAGTAATTGGCTGCACACTCCAACTCGTCTCAGTTTTTGATAATAAAAGATTATCAGATCCCCCTTTCCAGAATGGTCAGTGACATTCATCATCTGAAAAAAAAAAATAAATTCCGGCTCTTTTAATGTGGTGGAGGTTTTTGTTTGTTTGCTTTATTATAATTTTGTATGCCTTCGGTTTATGATTTTCTGAATTATCGATTTTGTTCTGTGAATTGGGATATGGTCATTAATCATATTTGTCATTTTTTGGCGAAATATCACGCTGAATGATTTTAACTTACGGGTAGTTTTCATCATTTGAAAAAAAAAATCCGGCTCTTAAAATTGCTAAAACAAATTCCAGCTGGTTCCTCCGATGAAAAAGAAATTGTTGCTCCCTTAGTGATATGGCTTTCATATTTCAAACGTGTATTCCTTGTCATAAGACCTTTTCTTTGATACTAATTATTTAACGTGACATTTTTATTTAGTATTGTATTTCTGTTCACAATTTTTTTCTCAAAATTCCTGATAAGTGGGTCCTGTAGCATCACATCCCTCCCATCCAGCTACGTCTTTCTGTATTTTTGTACATAGCATTCAGAGTAATTGTCTATAATGCATTGTTTTGATTGAGGATCACTGACGAGGGTTCATTACCCGAAGCGTGCATGTCTGATCCTGCAAATGTATCTGTTCTTGAATAATGCTTTGAATTTGAAGACGTATAACATTAAAACGACGGGATGAGGGCGGAGACTTGTAAGCATATTTTTCAAGACAAACACCCAAAAGAGGGGGAACACAATCTCTTTTTTGTTCTAATTTCAGATTGCTATGATGTATTCGTTGTGCATAATATCGATACATTCCATGTATTATATTTTTGAACCCATGGCATTTATGAAATCGATGAAAGATATGCGTAGACCAAGTGATGATCCAGTGCCGTAAAAAGTAGATTTAGTTTACCGAACAACTGACAAGCAACATGGCATCGGAAAGGGGAAGAGTGTATTCAATATAACATTGTTTAGATTGAGGATCACTGACGAGGGTTAAAATTCCGAAACGTGCATGTCTGCTCCATGCTGAAAATTTTGCTGAAAATTTGCTCTTTATTTATGCTATTAAATTTGTAGATGTTTAACATTTGAACCACTTGGTGAGTGTCACTGCTGGTGAACCAGGAGTCCCCGAGGGCACATGTAGCTAAGTTCGATCAACTTCGGTGATCGTCTGTCTCTTCAACGCATTCGAAAATTTCTGTTATCAAAATTTCTTGAAATTTCCAAAACGTGGGTCCTGTAGCATCATATTATCCCTACCGTCTTCCGGTAGATTTTTGAACATAATAATTTTCACACTCTTTGGCGATACAAAGTATTACATTATTTAGGTGGAGGATCACTGACGAGGGTTGAATACCGAAACGTGCATGTCTGGTCCATGCTGTATATTTATCTGCTCTTTAATGATGCTATTGGATTTGAAGAAGTTTAACATTAACTTATTCTAATTTCTTTCGATGGAGTCCTTGATTACAAAATTTAAACTGAATTCTTATCATCATTAGGAGATGACTGGCGAGCGATAATAAACCAGTTACTTTTTATGTAGAAATGATTTTTGTGTTTTGAGTCCGATACCAATTCAAACAAAGGGGATTGTGGAAGAAGGGGTACATCTTACTGATTTATCATTTGAAATTCCTTTTGTACTCGTCAATCTTCAAAACTGGCAAGGGATGGAGAGCAATATTTGTTTAAAATAATGACAGAAAGATGACCACACTTTATTGATTGCGATTTCCATTGCATAAAATTCTAATCATATTTAGACATTCTGACCACCTTAATATAAATTTGAGCCCCTAAACATAAACATAAAAAGATATCTATATAATAAAACACACACACAGTAGCAAAAAAAGCAGAATATACGTGACCTGTATGTAGGCATTTAACAAAACATTAGATACAGAAAAATAAGTCAAAAAAAAGTCAAAAAAAAAAGTCAAAAAAAAAAAAAACATGGGACCCAAAAATTTTCTCGTAGAGTTAGTACTATACCAAAAAAGAAATTATTCAGAATCAATAACAGTTACTTTGTTTTGAAAAGAGGAGGGGCTTTTACCCTGTAATCAGCCACTGTAGACTCAAACTTGTCAGTAGTGGGGTTTTACAGTACTGAAATGTAGGCACTGTAATACGTACTGGTTTTTGACTCTCAGTTCTCGCGGCAAAAAGGAAAGGAAAGAGATTCATCAACCATCATTAATTTGTTTCTTTTTTCATTGGGTGTCCTGTGTTTTGCTGAGGGTGGAACCGAATTTTGTTGGAGATCCCCTCCTTTCTTGTGAAGGTAAATGTATCATGTTTTTGTTCATTTCTTTACTTCACATTTCGTTTCTTTGTAGAAATGTCTCGATTTATAGTTGTTGTTTTTGTCAGCCGACACTTTGCGGTCGTAGAAAATGAAAATAACCCACACAGTCAAATGGAAAATATGCGTTAACACACCCACTTACACACCGTGGCGTTACAATGATTAGGAGGGGATAGCAATCGAAACACCTCTATGTTAAGGCACAGAGTAGACGAACACAAAAGTGAAAAGTAAAAAGCAAGTATTATATATATATAAAAAACAATAACAAAAGACCACAAAAAAAAAAAAACAACGAGACCAAAAAAAAAAAAAAAAAAAAAAAATAGGTGAAGACGTAGGACGACAACGTCAGTAGCAAATGGCTTTGTTATCCTGATTACGTTGGAGCGCAACCTTTCAATTTGTACAGGTACCCAGTGGCTTTGAAAAAAGACACAATTTTATATAAAGGACGTCTCATTCGACGATGACCACACAAATAAGATACGTTCAGTATAACGATTGGCCCAAAAGAACACACAGATCGGTATGTAAATGGATATCGAAAATCGTGGATAAACAGCCGAGGGCGAGGTCATGCATACAATGTCTGAGGCGTCTTATAAGACTACTAATTTGAGAAGTATATTTCTATGATAAATGGGTTGGATCTTGATATGTCATATTTCCATGGATTGCTTTTTTGTATTCATTTAATATTGATATTTGTTGGAATGTTAAACGTCTTTAAATTCAATAGCATCATTAAAAACCTGATAAATATACAGCATGGACTAGACATGCACGTTTCGGGTACTAAACCCTCGTCAGTGATCCTCAGTCTAAACAATGTAATATGGCCAAAAAGTATGAAAATTATTGAGCTCCACATACCGTACATCGGGAAATTTTAGCCTGTGTTTTTGCTAAATTCGCAAGCATCATCAAATCGCAAAAAAATATACGTAGCGCAGAAAAGACAAATATCTTAACCTTTGATTTTGTTTAGCGAAAATTGCACTCAACAAAAAGAAAAAAAAAGAGACTCCTCTTTTCGCTAAATGTACCCGAAGCGAAAATTACCCGATATAGTACTCCTGTCTTTCGGTTGTCCCCTATTTTTGGTCTAAAGCATCACCAATGATTTATTGAAATTAACTTTGTTGCAAGTTTGTAATGATCAACATGCTCATGTTCTTACATGTAATGTTGTAGTGCATTAAAATACCTGCATCTCAGAGCTCCAGTAAATTTCCCTCTCTGGTACAAGTAGGGTACTTTTTACTGGGCACTTGTTCATTTAATGATCATTTAAAAGCATTCTAATTTTTTTTTCAGACATGACAGTTGATGTCTTCTTCAATACTATAAACTTCCGTAATGTTTGCGGGGTATAATTACTTTTTATTAATCTATCGAAATATGTTATGATTTCTTGTCCATCCCATTTAGATTAATAAGACTAGAAAATTACCACAAAAAGTAACACATTTTTCGTTTAATTTCTTTGTTATTCTAGATTAGTAAGAAAAATGTGATTAATTAGAACATGGCAATGATGTTATCCCATTGTTTAAAAACTTCTGTCTATATGATATTGGCTCAACGTGATCCTTGAAACATTAAAGTTCATATGATATTCCTATCTTGTGATTTCATTACTATCAAAATTGTGTACCAAATTGTTATGAAAACACAAATGAGGAAGGGAGAAAAACAGAGAGATATATTTATATATATATTGAAAAATGGTATGTGGTTATGAATTTGTGATTATCTCATAATTCATAACATTAGGTTTAATTATAATGGAAAGAGAAAGATAGAGAAGTAAATCTGTCAGTTGTGTCTTTCCCTAACTTTCAATTCTGAATCATTAAAAGTGAGCACATGACTACTACTTTTCATGTGCGCTCCGAATAAAGGACTAAATTTTAATTTACTAATAGGACGTTCTTCAATTATTTTACAGCAACCCGAAGCCAACAATATCAAGGTTTTTTGTTGTATTGGACAAGAATGTCTCTACGTGCTTTTAGGCTTCTACCTCTACTCGGATTTACACCACACAAAAAAAAACCTAAATTGTGTTGGATGTGGGTTGCTGTACATAATGGAATAAAGTCCTTAATTAAAATTCCGTCCATTTATTGCGAAGCGCACATTATAAGTGACACTTTGGATGAGGATTTCTTCCCAGGAGGACCTACTTTTCTTTTCAAAATTTCCGAGAATTAACCAATGGAATGAAGTGACATGCAAAATTGATAACGTATTAAAATTTCCAAATAAATTTTAATTAGAGTAATAAAATAAATCCAAACATTAGATGGATTAAGCAAACATATGAATTTTAGATTGCTATCAGGATTTAACAAAAAAAAAAAAGGAACGAGTAGTAGCATTTTTATCGTCACAGGTTTTTGTTATATAAACCCTATATCATCTACAATACCAGTTATATAAATTGCATGGAAATGGGTTTGGAATTCAAGAGGGTATAGAGTTGTAACCTTGGACTTTATTGAGAGCTTTTGAGGACCAATAACTGACCCCTGTGGAACCCCCCCCCCCCATATATATATACGACCTTATATTAGCATATAGAACCCTAAATGAAAACTTTTAGACTTCTTCCAAATGATAATTGTGTCACTGTTCTAGAAATTGACTACAGACTCCAACTCGTCTCAGTTTGATAATAAAAGAATATCAGATCCCCCTTTCCAGAACAGTCAGTGACATTTTGGATTGCGATTGAATCGCTGTCATCATAACCAAACAAGAAATATTTACCTGATATGTAAATCAATATGTACATCGAGGCAATCACCGAATTTAACGAGTTTGAATGGAGCTGATGCGACGGGTGTTGCATGCAATCAAGAGACGCTGATTCTCCCCGGGCACCTTGCGTACCAAAATACTTTTAATGTAAGGAATTGTCGCAACTTGATCGCCTAGTACGTCTTATAAACAACTAAAAATCACACTGTTTTCTTCTGAAATTTAAATATATTTTTAAAGCTTTAATTGGATGATGAAAGTTACGAAAATTCCTAAAATTCTTCGTAAGCATTTTTGTAAAATAGGTTTCTTGTTTCACTTAAGAATGTTATTTATTCCAAGGTTTGCAACCATTCCAATAGAAATTCTAATAGTGTTGCCTTGCCTCTTGACTTTGGGCTAAATAACTGATAGGTAATTCTTTAATGTTTATTTGAAGAACAGCTAGATCACGATCAAATGCTTTGCTTACGTCACGAAATACCGCGCAAATTTCTGTTCCTTCATCGATGGTTTTAGCTAACATATCGTTGAGTTATTTGTACTGAAAAAAGAGGAATCATTTGGAGTAAAGCCAAATCGAGAACAAGTAATTAATACATGTTAAATTATGTAATTATAAAAAAAATGTTTAAAGACACATTTTTAAAAAAAACATTTCCCCTTCCCAAGACAATTAAATAGAGATTTGAAACATGAGTCTTTTCACCGATGTTATGCACTGGTTTGATATAAGATTTTTTCCAAACATTTAGGAATGCAAGTCACAATGATTATAATGGGAAATTGAAAAGTTGAGATAAGTATGTGGACAGAATAGATGCTCCCTCTTTTGGTTATTTAGGGCTTATTTTTTCGGGACCACAAGCTTTATTTGAATCAAGATTTGATAGAACATCATTTACTTCACCACCAGAAATTTATGAAAATGGTCAATAGGATTTGATGGAATTTGAAATGGTAAGGGGATGTGTGACTGTCATTCTCGTTTTTCTGATCACTGAAATATTCGTTTAATAACTCTGCTTTCTCTAGCCAATAGGTGCCAACTTTGTACGTTCATTTAGTACCATGTTAGTAGCAAATGATTTTTGTATCCATATAACATATGCACAACCCACTTACTTGTCGAAGAACAAAAACGATCTGTAAGAACACACAATTGTTGTATTTCCACGTCTCATCACTGTATGGTGATTACGCAAAAAGGAAATTTGGGTAACCAGAAAAGTGGAAGGTTTGAGCACACGTAATTTGGAAAACCGAATCATTTGCTACTACATGTATTATGGTAGATGGTCTTCCTACGTCGGTACCTTTTGTCCATTGGTCTCGTTGGTTTATGTGTAGTCTTTTGCTTTATTTAATGTATGCTTCAATACCGCATGTCTCTTTTCTTTCTGTTCCCGTGCTTGTCTACTCTCTGTTTTCGCATCAGGTGTTTAGTGCTTTGCTGTGGGTGCTTAAAACGAGTATGGATAGAGATCATCTTCTTTCAATTATTAACTGCTTGTCATCCTTAGATTAATATAATATATCCCCAAATGTGATCAGTTACACTGAAATCCAATCATAGTGTCAAGGATTTGCTTGTACCACGAGGAGGCTAACTGGTCAATTTTGGGGTTGATTGTTTTTCTCCCACTGTCTAAATGCGTTCAAGCCGAGATTTTATGTATTCTTTTTCATATTTTGGTCGGCTAACGCAGCAATCGTGAATGACGTCGCAATCGACGTTAAAGTCAAAAGGAACATGAAAATGTTATCTTACCCCATAGGGATAAGACAAGGATATCTTTTCCCAGCGTTTCAATGGATACCCCTGTCCACAGCGGGAGTAATGTTTTTTTTTCTAATTTGGTCACCCAAATGTTTCAATAAATGATCGACTTGACGACTGCAACGTAAAAGGTGCTCGGCTAAGACATTGATTGATATTTAAATGAAAATCAAAAACGTAGACCGTAGGACAAATCCATGCTCAGCCTACTGAAGCGAGCTCATGCATGACGTCACCCGAAAAGTCTTTCGAGGGTACCCATTAAAGCCACGCAAGTCTCATCAAAGGCATTGGATACTGCATTTATAAATTTGTTTTCTTCATCTTTTTAGGTTTGAAAGGGAATTTGATATTTTATCGACTGTTTGGGCAGAGTTTAATTTGTGTAATAACATCTAAATTTAACAGGTGGCATCATTTCCCTGGGTTCCTTTTTTTCAAAGATTTATCCAATCCGAAAAGAGATTCAGAATAGATAATACTATATATTAACAAACGAGTCCAATGGCCAATAGGTGCCAAGTTTTGACGGCTAAATGAATCATTTGACTACTGTATCCCTATGTAATTCCGCCATTTTTGCGGGAATGTAATAAGTAAACTTCAATTAATGCCTGCAAATATATTGTGTTTGCTTTTTCATTCCTTTTAGCTTAATTTGATTAGAAATTCATGTTACATGTAACAAATATTCCGAAGAATTTCATTATTTATCTAAAAAGTAATATCATAATTAACTTTTTGCAATTTGAATACCCCGATGATAGGATATAAGATAAGGATAGTTAATTTCCTAATATTAAATTTGCAGTATAAGAAAATTAAAACAACTAATGATATAGAAAATGCAATTTCTACATGACCACCCTGCACCCACCCAGCGAAACAAACCTACAAGAAAGTGACACACGTAAATGACATCAGACAAAACTACAAACCACAAAAAAGACACCACAAAATCACTAGAACATCAAACAAAACAATCGAAGCAAACGTACAGAAACATTAATGACAACACATAAAAGAAAGGAGACCAATATGCACCCAGCGCCGACTTTGGACGGACATCTGCTATAAGCAAATGATGTGGTTATCCAGAGTACGTGCGCAAAACCCTCCAACCTATCCATATACACAGAGGTCTCCATAGACGCACAATAGTTGTATTAACATTAAACTTCTCACTGTAAGATGACGTCACAAACAAGTCATTCAAACGCAGCGGCCTTTTGTAAAAAAAAATTCTATGTAAAAGGATCTAAAAATTTTATGCCATGCGTATATAACAGTCTGTGCTTTACTGGCTGAAGAGAGCATAAGATCAATCACCCGAGAAGTCTGTCAGTGACCAACTGTCAGACAGGACAGAGAATCAGGACCCAGTCTTCTGTGGCGAGATTTGAACATGGCCAGTCATGACCGGCATATTTTCCCTTCCATCTGACGCTGGTTCTAGCACCGTGAAATCGATCGCTAATATTTCTTGGTAGGCAAGTAAGTTACCTATGGGTAGCTTAATTGTAGGTATTGGTGCCTTTGCGAGCATGCACCGTTCACACTTCTTGCAATATTGCTCTATGTCACCTATTATTGTTGTCCAACAGCATCGCTTTTTAACCAGGGATGAAGTTCATTCTACACCTGAATGTCCGGCATGATTATGTCGAGACTCCAAAACACACTGGTCCGGTCTCACCCTCACTATCTCTGTAGAGAACACCATCCTCGATCCGTAATTTTTCCTTTTGTTTCAGGAGTTTCCTCACATTTTTATTTTCAGCCTTTAAGTCTTTTAATGTGGACTTCGACGTATTTTGATCAAATATAATACCCGACTAATAACAGTATCAAGTGCTTGTAATAATGCGATCTTCGCGCTCTGATCGCTGGTTCGAATCCAGTTGCAAAATCAATTCATTTTATTGAAATTCTTTAGACAATTAGTATAAAAATATTTTGCCATCTCACACTAACATCATGGTCTTCAAAGATAGTGTCGATACTGGTGTTCACACTTGCTTGTAAGTTGTAAATTCTGGATAAAAGTAACCCTCTGATGCATTTTATCCATTCGGAAAAGGTGTCGAGCTGTACATCCTCTTTCGTCGCCCAATGTCCTGCATATTCCTCACACGATTCCATGATAATTTTGAAACTTTGGTTCCATGTAAAGGATTTTCTTTCTCTGTATTTTTGACTCTTCTCTTACAATTCTCTCAACTTTTCGTTCTTGACTATACTAAAGTCACCAGAAACAACGTGTCCGCAAGGAGAGTAGTTGAAATCCGATGAAGAACATTCTCAAGGTGATAGGTGTAGTTAGGGATTACTTAAATCAATACAATGCAGGAATCGTTTGTAATCTGTAATGCAAATATGTAAATCTGAATTCAAAATTATTTTAGATTTGGTTTGGAATTTTCTTCAAGAGGGTATAGAGTTGGAACCCTTCGACATTATTAATTGTGAAATTTAGATAAAATGTCGGTGTGTAGCTGTAGGAAATCCAAGGAGTTTCTTTTCTGTTGAAATATGGTGGGATCTTTTTTGTGACAGATAGGTGATTTAAAACGCAGCTACGTTAAGACACTCCTCAGAAATGGCGTCTTCAAATATGGCGCGAAATGACATCAACCTCAGATTTTGACGTCATCAACACGGAGTCTTTTGTCGTTTGCAAATTTAGATACTCTTTATTGTCATTTATCATCTAGTTAGATCTTTATACATGGTTGAATGTTTTGCTGAATATGTTATAACTTTTATCTATAGTAAAAATACTTGAATGGCATTACGTACTATACAAATATTTGATGAAAATGCTTGCCTAGCAACCACGTACGGATGTTACTCAAAGTCTTAGAAAAGCTTGACGGCTTGATGGATTCTGTTTCAAAATAGATGATTCGTTTTTTAAACTGACGTTTAACTAACTGAGGATACAGCCTTTCAATCTAAACAAGGTTAAAGCAAGGAAATAATAATGATAAGATCATAATAAATTCTCTATAAAGGCCAAATTTAAAGAGGGGAGAGAAAATACTACCGACGACAACTTAAAAAAAGGGCTTAAAAGATTAAAATGCTGGAAGTTACTAAGTAAGGTGGCGTGCGTAACAATCAGATTGGACTTTGTCAATTATGAATAATTGTACGACATGCATTTTCTTCGTGGTATTCTTTTAGATTTTAATTAGAATGAAAAAAAAAAAATGATATAAATTTCACGTCTCCCTGTTTGCTTTTTTTTTCTCTCTCTCTCTCTCTCTTAGACCACGTAAATTGAATATCACAAGCTAAAATAAAAATTGTAATTTATATGTTAGTAACGTAATGTTACAGAATTAATCTTGTCTTTCCTATTAAAAAAAGCAAGAACTTCGTCAAAATTTTGAAAAACAAAGGTACATTTTGCAGGATCGAACTCGCGATCATGAAATTTACAGTCCTGCGTCATCGCCACTACCCGACCGCACCATTGCAATACATGTAGGAGAATGAAATTGTAAAATAGATTTTACTGATTGCCAAAGATTTAATCTTTTCACTTTTTTGATTAGAATACGATGAAATTTTCCTCAATTAAACAACATAGTATTTATTTCATCTTCTCATGTAAATACTTGTGTTTAAAGGCCACGAAACTGTGAGAACTAAATCGGCAAAGTCAACCTTGATTGTTATAAACTACGAGTTGCTTCCCTTCGCTAGTCACATATACGTTTGAAAAAGATATCGTCGTAGGGTGATGCTATAAAATTGCACGGCGCAGGCTGAAACTACAATGCTATGTGTTGGGGTCGCGTTAAATTAGTCCGATAGATGGTTGTCCTCCATTATCTAAGTAGGCACTTTGTCGATTCTATCTATCACTATTTAAAATGAATGACAATACTGGGAGTTTAGTGCTGTTCTAGTTATTTTTTAGATAAAAATCGTCTTTTATTCCAAAAATATAATGAAATTTATTGTTGATCTAAGGATCAATGATACCCCCGCCCGGCATATTTTACATATAAGCTATGTATAAAAAGTTTGAAAGGGCACAATTCAACACAAAATTAAGGAACATGACCCTTTATTTGAACTTGACCTGTATTTCTCAATGTAAAGCTATATCTAAGAAATGAATATATTCCCTATTACATTTTTCATTTAAATGTCAGGCAAGCACAAAATATTGATTTTTTCCAAGTTTAAAGGGGCACAACTCTGCATAAAATTGAGTCATATTCAAACCTAACCTGTAATTTTTTGGTATAGTAGCTACATTCAACAATGAATTTATTATCTGTAACAGTTGTCCTTCTAATGTCCAGAAACACAAAACTGTGAATTTTTCTAAGTTTCAAGGGGCATAACTCTGCACGTAATTGAGGGACATGACCTATATTCGAACTTGACCTGTATTTCTTGGTGTAATAGCTATATGCAAGAAATGAATAGATTATCTGTAGTGGTTTTCCTTTAAACGTCCGGAATCCACCAAATTTTGAATTTTTCAAGGATTCAAGGGACAATACTCTGCACATTATTGAGGGACATGACCAATATTCGAACTTGACCTGTATTTCTTGGTGTAAGAGCTATATCCAAGAAATGAATTGATTATCTGTAACAATTTACCTTTAAATGTCTGGAAACCCCAAAATTTTGACTTTTTCCAAGTTTCAAGGGGTATAACTCTGCACAAAATTGAGGGACATGACCAATATTCGAACTTGACCTGTATTTCTTTGTATAATAGCTATATGCAATAAATGAATTCATTAATTGTAATGGTTTTCCTTTAAACGTCCGGGAACCACAAAATTTTGAATTTTTCTGAGTTTCAAGGGACATAACTTTGCACATAATTGAGGGACATGACCCATATTCGAACTTGACCAGTACATATTTCTTGGTGTAAAAGCTATATGTGAGAAATGAATTTATTATCTATAAAGGTTTACCTTTAAAAAACCGGAAACCACCAAATTTTGAATTTTTTTAAATTTCAAGGGACGTTACTCTGCACATAATTGAGGGACATGACCCATATTCAAACTTGACCTGTATTTCTTGGTGTAAAAGCTATATGTGAGAAATGAATGGATTATCTATAAAGGTTTACCTTTAAATGTCCGGAAACCACAAAATTTTGAATTTTTCGAAGTTTCAAGGGGCATAACTCTGCACGTAATCGAGGGACATGACCTATATTCGAACTTGACCTGTATTTCTTGGTGTAAAAGCTATATGCAAGAAATGAATTGATTATCTGTAATAGTTTTTCTTGGTTCAGCATCTCTTATATTTATCTCAAATACCTGCAGAAATAAAAAGTAAATATTCTTCATTTCCTTTTTTCATTATTGAAAATGTCTTTTAAAAATGTCACGAATATTGCAACGTAAAAACGAGGAGTGCCTTAACGTAGCTGCGAATTCGGCAAAGATTTAATTGATCAATTCATTTGTATTCAACATAGTAAATTTCCCATGGCTTGACGGTGATGTTCCAAGATTACCGTCATACGACATTTACATATCACAGCTCATCCGATACGCTAGAGCATGTACTGATATTTTGAATTTGCACGGCAGAAATTTTGAAATTGCCAAAAATCTTTTAGGTCAAGGTTTCCGCTTTCATAAACTAGTTAAGACTTTCTGGCAATTTTACAAAAATTACAGTCAACTTCTTTTAAAATTCGGATCTATATTCGCAAGGGGGTACATTACTTTTTGTATCACAAAACTTGTCTTTTATGGTGATATTCTAAACTAAATTAGAAGGATCAAAGGTAGGCAGCATAACCATCGAAAATGTGTCAGAATCATCAACGCCTTTTATACCGTGGATATGATCCCAATGTCATCAGACGGACACTAGGCTTGGTACTTGACCAATCTACAGCGCATCCCCGAGAATTGAACTCTGACTGACTGTGACGACGGGACTCCATGACGGCTCCTGTCCAAAGATCTTTAGAGAAGACGGGGCTACGACCACCTGTCCTCTCTGAATGTCAGTCGGACTCCTCGCTCCTCGGGTGATTACATACATGAGCTCGCTACAGCCGACAGACCTTGGTCTGTATTACGCACGCCCTCTTTTTATATCCATTTACATATGTATCTCTGTTGCTGGGGCCCCTACGTTTTGCGGTCATGTTTCTGTGAGGTCATCTAACAGTGAGGAGGTTGCTTTACATCACAATTGTACGTTCTTCGAGACCTCTGGGTAATTGGAGAAGTGAGAGGGTTGTGCGCACGAAATTCATGATAACAACACCATTTGCTACTTGCATGGCAAATGACCGTCCAAAGTCGGCACCGGTTGCCAATTCGTCTCGTCGGTTTAAGTGTAATCTTTTGTGTTTGATGTTTACATGTCGTATGTCTCTTTTCCGTCTCAAAGTATGCTCGTCTTTTGAGTTTTTGCACCGGGTGTTTTGGTGTTTTGCTGTTGATGCTGCAACATGGTCTTGCTGGAGATCACCTCCCTGTTTGTAGTCTGTATTCTGGGGAATAATTATCTGTTATTGTGAGGTCCTTAGTGTAATCGTTGATCATGTGTATTTTCCGTACATTTTGGTACGAATGTGGTGTAGACCTAGAGTCTCATTAAAAATGGAACCAAGTCATCGAAATACTATGTATCTCAGGCGTATTATATTTACGGATGCCATGACTTCGACGTCTTCTTTATTGGCTGTTGAATAAGCTAATCACATTTACCGAGTGACACCCGGGACTTGTTAGGTTCCCTTATCATTGCAACCATAGGGCGCTGCAGTGTTTAAATTCTTAATCACGTCTTCCTCTCTGTTACGACGGAAAGGAGTGCTCAAATTTGGATTGTTTGTGGGATGATATATTTTCTCCAGTATTCGTACTTTCATAGATAAAACAGAATAATCGGTTTGCTTAAAATGTTGATAAAGGAGTTGATTTCCTTTAATACTGATTTTTGACCGATGTCCTGATATTCTGGTCCGGAGATTTTGTTTGGTTTCACCCACATAAATCAATCCACAAAGTGAACAATCTATTCCGTAGGCAACATTGGATGTCTTACAGTAGAGGTTTTTAAAGAATATGCATATTAAATGAATGTTTTGTAAGGTTACTTGTAAATCAAGCGTCTGTTATGAGGATGATAAAAGTTTTCAATTCGGTTCATCATAATTAACTTTTTGTAATTTGAATACCCCGATGATAAAATATAAGATAAGGATAGTTAATTTCCTAATATTAAATATGCAGTATAAGAATACCAGTACAACTAATGATATAGAAAGTGCAATTTCTAATCTTGTAAATAATATATATAAGAGGACTTGCTGTAGATTTATAAAAGTCAATTATATGGGGGTTTAATCAGTACGTACGGAAGCGTATAAGTGCCAAATTATATTTTTTATTTTTTGATTTTCCGACTTTTAATCTTGGAATTTCCAACTTTAATCTTGGAATTTCCAACTTTATTCTTGGAATTTCCAACTTTAATGTCGGAATTTCCAACTTTAATCTTGGAATTTCCAACTTTAAAGTCGGAATTTCCAACTTTAATCTTGGAATTTCCAACTTTAAGCATGGAATTTCCAACTTTAAAGTCAGAATTTCCAACTTTAATCTTGGAATTTCCAACTTTAATCTTGGAATTTCCAACTTTAAAGTCGGAATTTCCAACTTAAATCTTGGTATTTCCAACTTTAATCTTGGAATTTCCAACTTTAAAGTCGGAATTTCCAACTTTAATCTTGGAATTTCCAACTTTAATCTTGGAATTTCCAACTTTAAAGTCGGAATTTCCAACTTTAATCTTGGAATTTCCAACTTTAAAGTCGGAATTTCCAACTTTAATCTTGGAATCTCCAACTTTAATCTTGGAATTTCCAACTTTAATCTTGGAATTTCCAACTTTTTTTCAGAGGTTTTACTATGTGGTCAATGCTGTTATACTAAGTGTACAATGTCATTTTGTTATCGCAACTGATTAATAATTATAGTGTTTTCTATTAGAAGTACAATTGAATAGGATTTGAACGTTCTTAAATGTTTATTTTGGCCGTGAAATGAATTATATGACTAGTCCGCATTTATTGTCCATTACAACCATTCAACGTGTTTGTGTATTGACACTTCAGATCTTACAGATAGATAACGACCGCTCAAGATTTTATCTGAATACAATATAAAAATAGCCAGCCAAAATCGGCAAATGTACATGCAATGACATTTAAATTCATCCAATTATAAAAGATAGATATTAAAGGATCTATTGGAAAAAATATCAACAAGTGCAACTCTGACGTAAGCTGCCAATCTTCCGACAGATCCATTTACGTTACGCGTAGGAGTCGCGTTTCTTATGTTACAGCAGTAATGGCCAATAGCTAATTTCGGGAAGGTCACAGTCAAGGCAACATTGTTAAAATTTTGATACTATATGTACATTTGTACGAGAAAGATCTTGTCACAAGGAAAATACATATGTTAAAATTTTTGAATATAGTCCAAGGTCAATGTCAAGGTCATGCGATAAGAAATGTTAGTACGAACAGAAAAGCTTGTCAGGTCTTAGTAATTTAATATTCTGTTTTAAGTCCTGAACTTTTTCGATAATTAATATAAGGTACCCTTAATTTTTTTTATAAAAATCACTATTATCTCCTAAAATTAAAGATGGAATAGGCATTTCATATAATCAAATATCATTTACTCATTTTTAACCCAAAAAATGCATGTTTGTGAGGATGTGTGTGTGTGTTTTGTTTTGTTTTTGTTTTTGTTTTTGTTTTTTTTGGTTTTGGTTTTTGTTGTTGTTTTTTTCTCTGAGCAAAAGGTACCCGCCCGATGTAAAACAAGTTTTACTATGGCTTTACAAGGAAGACACTTGCAAAAACTGCGAATGGTCTTCGCTAAAGTTTTTTTTTTTAATGTAGGTCAATGGTCAGGATCGAAAGGTAAAAATAAAATAGTACCAAGAGAACACCCATACCAAATATGAGAGCCCTATCTCTTATGGTGATGTAGTTAAGGTCAAAGTTAAAGTTTCTCATATGTAGGTCAAAAGGTTATTGTCAATGTCAAATGGTTAAAAAATTGACGCCACCCGAACAGTACACGAGTCAAAAAAGTTATTGCCAATTTTATTTTTTGACGGACAGGAAAACAGGGATAGACAGTCAGCCAGTCAGCCAGCCAGCCAGACCGACCGACAAACAGACAGACTGACCGACAGACAAACAGACAAATAGTTATTCCTTTAGGGCAACTGCCATTTGGCGGGCCCTTTAATCTGATTAATGTTAGATTTTTGACGGACAGGCAGACGAACGGACGGACAGACACAGTGATTACTAATTCTATGCGGGACCGTAGGTAATCAAACGATTGTACTAAAGACTTTGTAATTTGCTGTGCAGAATATAGCACTTTTTTTCAGGAAGGCGACAACCCCTGAAATAGAATACATGTAATAGCATTAAGTCCCCATTCCATTTTCTTCTACCTATTTGATAAACAGTGTTAACTTAAAAAAAAGACATTTCGAGTAGTCACTCATGAAATGTGATGAACGGACAAAAGAAATTAGAACGGATGTGTTAAAACATCATCTTCGGTAGTTTTGTTTTTGATATTTTTTTTTTCTTTTCAATATCTCGTAAAAGCATCATCTGCTATCCATAAGCATCTCTTATGCACAATGAAAGTATGTCTAGATTCTAAAATAAAGTTTACTGCCACCTTGACCATTGACCCTTGACCGTAAAAACTATTAGGGTTCATCCCTGAGGGACCATTTGTGAAAGGTGGTCTCTTGATGATTACTATGCCTTCTATTATGTTCACAAATATCATAAGCTTAAGCCTTTGACCTTTGACCCTTGATCTTGAAAATAAATAGGTTTCTTATCTCCCCATGGAGAACATTTGTGAATGCTTTGATGTTTCTATGATAATTTCTTTGGCGTCTATGCTGTTCACAAGGTCCACGCGAAGTCCACTTTGACCTTGAACTTTGACCCCTGACCTTCAAAATCAACAGGGTTTATTCTCTTTCCATTGGAAACATCTATGAAAGGTTTGATATTTCTCTGATGTTTACTTTGTCTTCCATGCTGTTCACAAGAAAATTTGGACACATGCATCCACACCCACACACGCCCTGACGCACGGCAGCGATAGTCGGCGTTGACCGGAAAAGTTGGGCAAAGTCTTATTTGAAGTCGGAGTTAGTCGTGGTTTATCGGGGTTAATTCGGGGGAATCGAAATTCTGGTTTCAATAAACAGTTTCGCATAATCTCTAACCTAATTTAATCCGTATTTATCCGTAAGAATCCGTAGCTCGATCGTCGTGGCAAGTCGTAGCTATTCTTGGCAATCCGTAGCTATCTGGGATGAGACGGAATTTTTTGAACATGTTACAAATTTTCCGTGGCTCTACTATGGATAATTTTGTCGTAGGGTGTCTTGGCAACCCGTAGTAGTGTCGTAGCTATCCGTAGGGGAGTCGTAGCAACCCGTAGCGCATCTGTAGCGATCCGGGACCATTTTTTGCGATAAAAATAGCCATAAGACTCTCCTACGGATTGCTACGACTCCCCTACGGATTGATACGACTGACCTACGAATTACTACTATACGGATAGCCACGGATTTTGTCTTATATTAACTTCAAATCTATCAGTACTCTATGCGTTTTTCGGTCAATATATGAGTTAATACTTCAATAGGTAATGATATAGACCTGAACACTTCTATTAAACAAATGACACTGTATCAATTTGAAAACATTGGGTGTTTTAGTAAATAATTATTGTTTAAAAGTACACAGGAATTCAAGCCAGTCCTACAAGCGCGGATCCAGAGGGGTTGGGGATCCGGACACCTTCCCCCCCTTTCCGTTGGAATTTTCGAAGCATAGTTTAAAAAAATATATGAATATACATTTTTTACGGTGCAACATCCGTTTTACTGGCTACGCTAGAAAAACTCAGTTTGTAACCGTAAAATCAGCATTTACCGTCCGCAAACATAACGTTAGAAGCTAGTTATTCTATAAATGCTGCGCTTTCTTACGTACACCTTGGTCAATAACCAAGGGAAACTGAAAAAGACACGAATAGAGGATTTCATTCCAATTCTGAAAAAAAAAAATTGGCTGACTCGCTATCGCTCGCCATTTGTTGTATTCACACATTAGAACGGACAAGCATTACATATGTAAGTAAGTCCTATAATGTGAAAATTCAAGATTTTAAGCTGTTCGCCAGTTATCTGTTTTATTTATAATAAGAAACAGAACTGACTTACGTTAATCAAGGACTTTATTCATTTATGTTTTTTCTTTTATTTATTTATTATTCTTATTTATTCATTTATTTATTTGCTCTTCAAGAAATTCTGAATTTAGGATCCCCCTGATAAAAAAAATCCTGGATCCGCCCATGTCCTACCAATCCGTACTGAATTCGTAGCTATCCTTGTGCGAATCGTGACTATCCGTACTCGAGTCTTGGTAATCCGTAGCAATCCGTACCTATCCGTATCTATCCGTACGCGTGTCGTAGCAATCCGTATCTATCCGTACGCATGTCGTGGCAATGTCAGGACGATATCCATAGCAATCCTTAGCTATCCGTAGCTATCCGTACTCGATTCGTACATGTATCAACCCGTAGCATTCCGTACTGGAGTTGTAGGTCCATGGTTCATCGCACATTTTGCGTCCCGACTCGCCAAGGATATATCTTTTGTGGAGTTGAAGTGTGGAGGGGGCTTTAATCTTCATACTGTATGCATGAAAACTAAAACCATGGCAAATTATAAGGTATAAAAATCTGTAAGAAATTTGCAAGATAATGGGAAATTTTCATTTTTTGAAACTCGTGTTCATTGGCAATGAGCTGGCGCTCATTAAAGGAGTCTATCTAATTCAGTTATATATTTTGTTGATATTGATGCACTCTTTATTTCATATAAATTTTATTCCCCAAACATTTACGAAACGATGTCGTTTCCGCTATAGAATTTGCCAAATTTCTACTATTTTCCCCTTTGTCGAGCACATTTCTAATTCTTATTCTAAGTTATAGGTATAATCTTGTGTAAGCATGATATAAAGTGTTAGACTAATTCTTTTCACCATGTATATACTTTGTTAGGTTTATATTTTATGAGAGTATTATATGACGCTGGGTTTAGACTGCGCGTCAACGGTGGACTTCATGAAAAAAAAACTGTATTTTGTAACCTATGTCCGGAGGAACGTTCGATCCCGATTCTCAAGTCTGTCAGAAAACATTTTCAGTGGTTAACTAAATGATCGTTTATTCATATGATTTTTCCTTGAAATAAATTTTTGATTATAAATTCAAAGTGAAGAAAAGCGGAACTGAAATCGGAGTCCCGGACGCATGCGTAGGAGATTGTGCTCTCATAATGCGACCAGAATAATGAATGTTATGCAATGGAAATCATGGATTCTGAGACATTATGATAATTTGTAATATAAGTTGTTAAAGTTTAATTTGATTTACGAATAAAGATTTTAATTTCTTTGTGTGTGTGTGTGTGGGGGGGGGGGGGGGGGGGGGGGGGGGGGGCTTGAGAGAAGGAAAGTAACTTCACTCCGCTCGCCGGGTCGTAGAATAAAACTTCCATCGTAAAACTGTCCGACTCGTTACATGTGTGCTATCCAGCTAACATATGAAAATTTCAACATTAAAGTACATCTAAAACCATATGCATTGTATGCAATCATCCCCTCTTCTGAATATAAATTTGAAGTCTCCAAAAATACCAAGTCCCTTGAAATGTTGTCTTGTAATATATTAACGTAGCAAGATGCATGTACTGCTGAAATATTTTTTTTCCAGATACAAATTAGTATTATATATGTCTCGAACATCTACAAGAGAGAGAGAGAGAGATCGTTCTATAATCCAACGTAGTCTAGACTGTTGAGATCTATAAACGTAAAAACAAGCTCTGTTTAATTGTGAAACATATAAATGTCCCCGGCGGCAGCTTTGAGAATACATTTTTATATTTAACCTGTTATCAAAACAGCAGGTCAAAATCATAAGTCAAAGTCACAAGGTCAAACTTTTGAGGGTCCCTGTAAAGTGCGAAACGAAACAAAAACGAAACGAAACGAAACGAAACAGATCGAAACGAAACGAAATAAAACGAAACGAAACAGATCGAAACGAATCGAAACAAAACATAAATCTTAAAGAACTTGAGAAAAATTGATTTTAATCCAGAGAACTAGCAAGGATATCAATATCTACATAATATTATGTTATTGCCTTCAGCCATTAGTTCTTGTGGCTGGAGGGATTTTAATGGGTCAAAGTCAACGATTAAAGCATATTATATACTATACGGTATATAGCACAGTTGCATTTTAAAGGATGAAAGGAGAGTGAACGGGATGAATAACCTCGTCATAGGCGAAAAAAAAAAATACATGTATTATTTAGCAGGGAGGAGTCTAGTACAGAGGAAATGGAACTGTTCCGTTATGTGTATTTGAAAACTTTATCAGAAAAATCAGAACAAATACGGGAGGGGGGGGGGCACATTTCGTTTGAAAAAGGATAAGATTTTTTTTTCCTGAAATGTGCCCCCCCCCCTCCAGTTTTATGATCTCATTACGGTGTCATAGCGTGGTTTTCTTTCCCCTCCCCTTTATTCCTCTTAAATACATGAATGGCATTTGACATTTTCTATTTCTAATTGTCAACTTCGACTTTTTCAAGAAACCCTCTCGACACTAGTTACAAATGTAGAGCTGATCTCGTCTTCAAATATTCGTTCTTGGCGATTTTTCCTCTTTTTCTCATATTCTTTAAGTTTTATGTTTTGTTTCGTTTCGTTTCGATCTGTTTCGTTTCATTTCGATCTGTTTCGTTTCGTTTCGATTTGTTTCGTTTCGTTTCGTTTTTGTTTCGTTTCGCACTTTACACGAACCCAACTTTTGATACTTACAGCAATGATATTCCAAATTGAATGCATATATGAAATACAAAGGCCCTATCATTTACTATTCCAAAGTTATACCAAGTTTAAAATTTGAGAAAAGAAGATCAAATTTCAGGGTCTAATTTCACACTGTCAAAGATCATGGTCTAAGGTGAATGTATCTACATGTGAAATATGTCAGATATTCCACTAATGGTACAAGAGATTTAGCCAACTTTTAAACTTATTAGTTTTCATCCCCTTTCCTTTCGTTGAGATAGATCTCAAAAGCATGACAAAACGTCTAAAAACCCGTTATATATACAACATAACATATGCATCACTTGAGCTGTACAAAATTTGAGGGCAAATCACGGAGAAATAAATTTTCTAATGATTTTTCAAATGTTTTTTACAAAAAATAGGAAAAAGTATATCAAAGATCAAGAACAAGGTCAAAAGCTCCAAAAATTAGTACCGAAAGATGGGTCCTCTCAAGATGTTTACACATGCAAAATATGAAAGCCATATCATCTCTTTTTAAAATTCTATGCCCTTTCATTGAAAGGGAGAAAGACTGACGGACGGACGGAATGACAAAAGGACGAATCCAACGCAATATGTCCCCTTGGTCTAAAGACCAGGGGCATAAAAAGTATATAAAGTTAACTATTAACAATGAAGGGAATTGTATTGAAAAAAAGTTGGAATTACCAAGATTAAAGTTGGAAATTCTGACTTTAAAGTTGGAAATTCCGACTTTAAAGTTGGAAATTCCAAGATTAAAGTTGGAAATTCCAAGATTAAAGTTGGAAATTCCGACTTTAAAGTTGGAAATTCCGACTTTAAAGTTGGAAATTCCGACTTTAAAGTTGGAAATTCCAAGATTAAAGTTGGAAATTCCGACTTTAAAGTTGGAAATTCCGACTTTAAAGTTGGAAATTCCGACTTTAAAGTTGGAAATTCCAAGATTAAAGTTGGAAATTCCGACTTTAAAGTTGGAAATTCCAAGATTAAAGTTGGAAATTCCGAGATTAAAGTTGGAAATTCCAAGATTAAAGTTGGAAATTCCAAGATTAAAGTTGGAAATTCCAAGATTAAAGTTGGAAATTCCAAGATTAAAGTTGGAAATTCCGACTTTAAAGTTGGAAATTCCGACTTTAAAGTTGGAAATTCCAAGATTAAAGTTGGAAATTCCAAGATTAAAGTTGGAGATTCCAGGATTAAAGTTGGAAATTCCGACTTTAAAGTTGGAAATTCCAAGATTAAAGTTGGAAATTCCGACTTTAAAGTTGGAAATTCCAAGATTAAAGTTGGAAATTCCAACATTAAAAGTCGGAAAATCAGAAAATAAAAAATATATAATTGGCACTTATACGCTTCCGTAAGTACGCATATTAGTGTGCACTGGAAGAAAAAAACGATGTAATCTTTCGCTTGAGGTACGTGTGTTTGAGTTTATAATGAAGATTTTTGTAAATCCAAAGCATGTAGAAAGACTGTCGTTGTACTGTGCGGTAGCGACTGATGTCACTCAAACATCATTTCTATCACTGGGCTAGTTAAAGGCTTTATTTTGTTGTGAAACATGCCGAAATCTGAGATGACGAGCTACTGTTCCGTGGCCATCAGCAGGAAAAAGTCATTTCATTCCATAATTGGTCTATTTGGCAGGCTGTATCTTAACATATGTATTCTCTACCACAACGAAAATCTAATTAGGCGTTTTGAGCCTGTCTAAAACAAAAACTTCACGAAATATTTGAGGACAAGCCTGTTTTTGTACGTATCACAACGAAATATGCCCGATTTTTACACTGAATACTCGATGATCAAACTTTTGGTAAATCGCATATGCTGTTCTCTTTCAAGATAGGAATGTCTAATTTAAAGATCAATGTAATTACGTCAAAGGTAATCATCAACGTGGTCATAACGGGACACACGCGAGAAAGTGGTGGAAAATCCAAAATCAGTGAAACTGTTACAGTTCACTTCATTTTCCTTTTAGAAATTGCCATGAATTGTCCATGTCTGTATGTCTTATTTTCAAATTAATCATCTTGACCTTTGCCTCTAGTATGACACTGAATACCTTTGTCTGAACATTGTGCCAAACAATTTGTAAAGTAGGAACAAATTATCCTACAGAAGTTATATGTAAAGCCCCCTTTATACGTTCAAGGATCGGGTCATGGATAGCTACGGATCGAGGAAAATTTAACATCCGTAACTATCCGTACCAATCCATAGCTCCGATCATGAAAAGTCGTAGCTATCCTTGGCAATCCGTAGCTACATGTATCTTGGATGAGACAAACAATTTTGAACATGTTCAAATTTTTCGACGACTCCGCTACGAATAAATTTGTCGTAGCTGAGTCGCAGCAACCCATAGCGCATCCGTTGCAATCTGGGACGATTTGTTTGATAAAAGTAGCCATACGACTCTCCTAGATTGCTACAACGCTCCTACGGAATGCTACCGTAACGACTTTCCTACGAATTGCTACGATTCACCTACGGATTGCTACGGATAACCGCTGGATCGAAAAAGTGTAAGCATGGATTGTGTTTTATATTTACTTCATTTCTTTCAATATTCTGTGTGTTTTTCGGTCAATACATGAGGTCATACTTCAACTATTTAATTTCAGGTACATATGTGATGATATAAAAGACATGTATAAAACCTCAATACTGTAAGTTATAAAACAAGTGAGACGTCTCAACTTCAAAATATTGGGTGTTTTAGTAAATATCATGGTTTAAGATGTTTTGTGATGTAACATTGATAAAAGGCCAAAACAAAGCTTCTTTCAGGTGACAGAGAAGTAATTAATACACTTGACAAACATCAGGTCACGGGGAACGATTTTAACTGCTCCACTTTTTAAAATACGAAAATGAATTAGTATACGCTGTTACCACATAAATGAATGAAAATTAAGGAGGGTTTGAACACCAAGATGGCGGCAACTTTATTTGTTTTCTCACAAATTTGAAGACGTTTACATTTATACCACTTGGTGAGTGTCACTGCTGGTGGACCAGGTGTCCCCGAGGGCACATGTAGCCAAGTTCGATCAATTTCGGTTGATCGTTCTTTCAACGCATTCTAAAAGGACCAGAGCCACGAACGGCAAAATCGGCCTAATTTGCCACAACGTTCATCTTTTATATTTTGATAATACCATATTTCAGCACTTCAGAACTGGCCAACTTTGTGATTTACGACCTTGCTGAAGCAAACTATTTTAATGTGAATTGAGGATATGGTATATCGTTTGCGACGTCATTTGACGTCATTTTCACATATGACGTCGCATAATGTCAGGACAAGTACCATGAATTACTAAGTATTAGAAATGATAAGAGATATTTCTACATTGAGAAAATGTGTGAAATATTAATTTAAAGGAAACATATTTTGAAAATTTCTATAAATACAATATGTGTACAATCTATCATGTACAATCCGTGTTTGTTTTGCCTTTGCTCGAAATCACAGGCTGAAAATGTTCGTCCTGGAACTACAGTATGCATGTCATCAATTTAATACTTTTACTTTTTGTATTCGTTTAAATCGCGTAAGATGTAAGCTGCATCGATCCACAAGAAATTGATGTCATTATTTATGATTATATGAAAAAAAAAAACAAAGAAAGACTTCATGTTTACCATCTTCATGAATCACGGATCCGATACGTTCAAACTGTCCTAGAAGAGTCTTCGGCTGTATCAGATCAGACAAAGGAATACCATGTATGCTTCTTCATTTTTTTCCGAAAATTTCTGAAATACCGTTAAATTAAAAGATTTTCTCGTAATAAAGTTGTCAGAATATCTCCAATTAAAAGTGAATACCCCTGTACAACATCAAAACACGGTTCTATATCTGCTTCAGATCTAGATAATTAAAGCATCCACTTAATTTTGCCGTAGATACACCACTGTCAGCGATGTATGAAGATGAACATTGATGTGACTCAATTTGACATCTATAAGTTCTTCAAATTTGTTCCTATAAAATAGTAGGCTCAAATTACACGTATCAGTTTTAATCCAATTTCGCGGTCAGTTGCTGGACTAGACAGAGATAGTGAAAACCCCTTCCGTAAACTTCGGTGCATAGGAGTCCATGACTCAATATAAATAAGTACACATAAAACTCGAGCTGAAAAATGAGAAAAATAATGTCTTAATTCATTGCATGATTTTCGTTCTAAAATCAGTGTGTAATGCCCATTTGCAGAGGTTGAGGCGGATACAGGAATTAGGGGGCGGGGTATTTCTAACATAAAAGCGAAGGGTCCCATTCGGGTCAATGGTAGCGGGCTTTGAACATAGAGTAAAAACGATGGTTGCATTTTGAATATTTCGTATTTTAAATAACTTTTCATGCTCTCGTTCTTATCATGACATATATAATTATTGATTAGAGAAATACGTGTGACTCTTCTCACATGTATGTGCTAGTACTAGTATAAGTGTTGGGCAATCGGAAGTTGAATCATAATCGATAAGCGGAAATAATCGGATGGGCATAACCCATTATTACTATAATCGGAAAATTCAAAACATTTCTTTTCTTCATTTTGCAACCAACAATGAATTGAAATAAACACCAAATCATTATTTCTTTGAATAAAATTGTTTTATTGAGTAAAGCACTTTCGATCACAACTACTAGGAATACCCTATCAATTCGTTCAAGCTTCTTTTTCGTGAATACCATGCAACAGAAAATGTCATACACTAGTATGTACTTTGAAGTTCAAGGAAAATAAAAAATAATAGTATAAAAGGGAAATACACGAATTTATCAAAACCAAGATACTAAATCGGACAATCCGGTAATCAGCGATGTCGGCGACAATCGCGTTTGATTTTCAACATCGATTAGTAATGTTCATCGCTGGCCATTCAACGACCGACAATCGATCGTCAGCGATAATCATTCCATAACTAAACTAGAATCCGTTGCCATGACTCCCATTCTGATACATTTTTAGTGTCATTTTGTGTGAAGAGAGAACTTTTTTTCAAAGAGGTGAAGATCTATTTACTCCGATTAATCGATTCTCAGAGATAGAATCGATAGTCGGCGAGTTGGATATTTTAGAGACGATAGCGACGATGGCTGCGACTATCGTTACAATAATTAATATATTATTAATGTGATCAAGATAGAGATCGAGGTATGGAATACGAATACATGTACGTAATGATTCGCGCTTAGAGGAATGAAAACTTAGGTACGTTACACGAATAAGAAAACCACTGATCCAAATCTGCCAGAACAGTACCATGAATATGACAAAACGGTGTCATAGATGCACAACATGATTAATTTCTGGATCGATGGACTGTAGCAAAGATGATTAATGTTCGAATGTTATGAATTGCAGCGTTCGCGTACCTTTTAAGAATCAATTTTTTTTTCTCACATTTTTGCAATATCGGGTAATTGGCGATTCTAAAGGGAGGGATGAGGCCAGGGCGAGAAGGGGAGCATGTTCTAGACTCTCCCCTTTTTGCGATCGACATTTTTAATGATGTGATTTTTGTTTTCAGAACTTGTAGTCGGGGAGCCAGTGGGACCCCCCATGCACCCCCTTGAGTACTTTTTTTCACGGGTACCAAAATGTTCCCTAGGGTCTACAGAATCGGTTTTCAGGATGTACTCAAAAATAAACTCATTTAGGCTATGTGTTTTTCGACCGTTTCCATGGCAACCCCCTGCTAAAGTCATAAAAGCACTATTGGTTAAGTAAAACAGCCATATCTTGGCCAAATGTTGAGCTAAACATCTGTAACTGGAATCAATATAACGAGGAAAGGATGTTCTATTAATAAAGTGATCACATGCAAAATAACTCATTTGCATATTCATGAATATTCATGAATTGAAATAAAAATGCTTGAAAAATAGATAAAAATCGACACTAAGTCTTTTTATTTTGCTTTTGCTCCTAAACTTTATAGTTTTATCTATGATCGTTATAAGATTACATGTATATAAGAAATACCTACAAAGTCTTCTCTCTCCAATGACATAACATTTGGCTCAATATTTAAGTTCAATGGCTTCTAAATTGATGTTTTTCACAGAAAATGGCTATTCTAAGTAAGATACGCTGATTTTTGTATACTAATTGTAAGATATTTATATTATAGAATCGAATATCTGAACCTGTTTTCTGGTGTATTTTCATGTTTTTCTGATGTAATAAATTTTTACAAAAGATGACATACGTATTTTTGGTAATTTTGGGGCAAAAAGCGTATTTTTCAGTAAAAACCAACAGATATCTGGATATTATCTATAAAAGGCAAATAGTTCCTGTAATCTATAAATGAAGCGTACATGCTGATGTAATTTCATGGTTCTAAGATAGATTTTTGTATAAAAAGCAAAATTACTGCTTTTTTCTGCTATTTTAGGTAAAAATGTCGGGTTTTCATACTAAAATTACAGATTTCTGAGAAATATATCAAATATGATTTATATTTGTTGTACATTGTAATATAGGATATGAAACAATTTATTTGTACATCTCATCAGAGTATCAAATTAGAAAAATATAAAAGTAATAAATATAGACATTCATACCATAACCACAGAATAACATTGCAAAAACACTCAATGAATCGTGAATAGCACGGTATGACCACCCAATAACGTAACAGAGCAACTCAAGAATAAAGTATAACCAACCAATAACATAGCAAAGCCACCCAAATTATGGTCTTTTAACCCTTCATTATATATACAAAACTTAATAATACAGTATTATCTCTTGATAACATAGAAAAACCACTGGATAACATAGTCGTTTGATCCTTTATTACATAAGAACTACTTAATTATACAGTGTAAACACTCAATGACATAGCAAAACCCCTCAATAAAGTTGTTGTAAGACCCTTTTCTATATTAAATGAGTTAAAGAAGATCCTGACGATCATCTCAACAGCACTCACAATAGAGCACTATGTTGAGCATCGACGGACCCCTAGCAAGCTAGAGGTGGGATCAGGTGCCCGGGAGGAGTAAGCATCCCCTGTTGGCTAGCCGCACCCGCCGTCGATGATAATGCACGATAAAGAACACAGTATATAAAATCACTTAATATTACAGCATAACCAACCAATAACGTGATGGTTTGAACATTTGCTATAACAAAAATTTAAGATAACACCGCATAGCTACCCTATATCTTAGCATTACCACAAAATAACGTGATGATTTGATCCTTATCATAGCAAAACCGCTCAATAACACAGCATAGCTACCCAATAACTAAGCATTTTTACTGAATAACGTGATGATTTGACACTTTATTATTACAAAACCACTTGATATAACACAATAACCACCAAATAACTTCTCAATAACGTGGTCGATTGCCTCTTTTTTATAATGGAACCACTCTAGAACAAAGCATAAGTACCCAATAATATTACAAAACCACCATATAACGTGATGGTTTGACCCTTTATTGTATCAAATCACTGATTAGCATGTCTGTTTGACCCTTTATATTGCTAAAATCCACATTAAAACAGTCCTGGTTCGATAGATAGAACGAGGAAAGATTGTTATTGAGTGGTAATGCTAAGTTATTGGGTGATTATGCAGAGTTATTAAGTGGTTTTGTTTCAATAAAGTGTCAAACCATCATGTTTTTGAGTGGTAACATTATGTTATTTGGTGCTTATGCTGTGTTATTGAGTGGTTTTGATATAATTAAGGGTCAAACGACCACCTTATGAAGTAGTTATGCTAAGTTATTGGGCGATTTTGTTATAATAAAGTGCCAAATCATCACGCTATTCATTAGTAAAGCTATGTTTTGGGGTAGTTATTCTGTGTTATTAGTGGTTTTGTTATAACAAAGGATTACATCATCAGGTTATTATGTAGTAATGCTAAGTAATAAAGTGGTTATGCTTTGTTATTACAAATGCAAGTGGTTTTTTTTTTATAACAAAGGATCAACCAATCACGTTATTGGGTGTTTTTTAATGTTATTGGTTGTTTATGTTGTATTATTTAGTGATTTTCATATAGTTAAAGGTCAAACAGCCTCTTTATTGAGTGGTTTTGCTATGTCATTGGGTGTTTACAGTGTATTGAGATGTGTTTTTTTTTATGTATAAAGGGTCAAACATGAAATCACTTAATATTACAGCATAACCAACCAATAACGTGATGGTTTGAACATTTGCTATAACAAAAATTTAAGATAACACCGCATAGCTACCCTATATCTTAGCATTACCACAAAATAACGTGATGATTTGATCCTTATCATAGCAAAACCGCTCAATAACACAGCATAGCTACCCAATAACTAAGCATTTTTACTGAATAAAGTGATGATTTGACACTTTATTATTACAAAACCACTAAATATAACACAATAACCACCAAATAACTTCTCAATAACGTGGTCGATTGCCTCTTTTTTATAATGGAACCACTCTAGAACAAAGCATAAGTACCCAATAACATTACAAAACCACCATATAACGTGATGGTTTGACCCTTTATTGTATCAAATCACTGATTAGCATGTCTGTTTGACCCTTTATATTGCTAAATCCACATTAAAACAGTCCTGGTTCGATAGATAGAACGAGGAAAGACTGTTATTGAGTGGTAATGCTAAGTTATTGGGTGATTATGCAGAGTTATTAAGTGGTTTTGTTTCAATAAAGTGTCAAACCATCATGTTTTTGAGTGGTAACATTATGTTATTTGGTGCTTATGCTGTGTTATTGAGTGGTTTTGATATAATTAAGGGTCAAACGACCACCTTATGAAGTAGTTATGCTAAGTTATTGGGCGATTTTGTTATAATAAAGTGCCAAATCATCACGCTATTCATTAGTAAAGCTATGTTTTGGGGTAGTTATTCTGTGTAATTAGTGGTTTTGTTATAACAAAGGATTACATCAACAGGTTATTATGTAGTAATGCTAAGTAATAAAGTGGTTATGCTTTGTTATTACAAATGCAAGTGGTTTTTTTTTATAACAAAGGATCAACCAATCACGTTATTGGGTGTTTTTTAATGTTATTGGTTGTTTATGTTGTATTATTTAGTGATTTTCATATAGTTAAAGGTCAAACAGCCTCTTTATTGAGTGGTTTTGCTATGTCATTGGGTGTTTACAGTGTATTGAGATGTGTTTTTTTATGTATAAAGGGTCAAATTAGTATGTTATTGAGTGGTTTTGCTATGTTATTGTGTGGTTATACTGAATTATTAAGTGGTAAGGGTTGAAATACCATTTAATTGAGTGGCTTTGTTATATAATTGGTTGGTTATACTGAATTATTTAATTGTAAATCATATTTAGAATGTTTCTAAGAAATCTGTAAATTTAGTATGAAAGACCGAACTTTGAACCAAAAATAGCAGAAAAAAGGAACATTTTTTACTTCTAACACAAAAAAACCGATCTTAGAACCATGAAATTACATCAGTATTTATGTTTCATTTATAGATTACAGGAACTGTATGTTTTTTATAGATAATATCCAGATATCTGTTGTTTTTTACTGAAAATACGGTTTTTGCTCCCAAAATTACCAAAAAATACGTATTTCATGTTTTGTAAACATTTATTACATGAAAAAAACATGAAAATACACAAGAAAACAGGTTCAGATATTCGATTTTATAAGTAGTAAATATCTTAAAATTAGTATACAAAAATCAGCTTATATTACTTAAAATAGCCATTTTTCTGTAAAAAAAAAACCCTCATTAATTTAGAAGCCATTGAACCAATATATTGAGCCAAATGTTATGTCATTGGAGAGAGAAGACTTTGTAGGTATTTCTTATATAATCTAATAATGATCAGAGATAAAACTATAGAGTTTAGGAGCAAAAACAAAATGAAAAGTGTCGACTTTTATTTTTCAAGCATTTTTATTTCAATTCATGAATATTCATGAATATGCAAATGAGTTGTTTTGCATATGATCACTTGATTAATAGAACAACCTTTCCTCGTTATATTGATACCAGTTACAGATGTTTAGCTCAACATTTGGCCAAGATATGGCTATTTTACTTAAGCAATAGTGTTTTTTTGACTTTAGCAGGGGGTTGCCATGGAAACGGTCGAAAAACACATAGCCTAAATGAGTTTATTTTTGAGTACATCCTGAAAACCGATTCTGTAGACCCTAGGGAACATTTTGGTACCCATGAAAAAAAGTACTCAAGGGGGTGCATGGGGGGTCCCACTGGCTCCCCGACTATTGATGATAAAGCTTTTGTAACAGTACGGTGTCCTTGAAAATTATTTGATTTTACAAAATCTTTAAATGCAAAATCTTTCTTTTCATATGAAAGTTTACGTTCTCATTTGTATAAATTCAAATTTTCAGGCGAATCTAACGCATACATTCGCTGCTATAGCCGTTTGAAAACGTCATTTTTAATTTGGGGTGCGCAGCTCTAATTCATTTCGCTGGCGCCAACTACAATGTATTGTGTTTTTATAACAGAGGTATATGGAGATTTAATTTTACAAATTCGACAATATTATGGTCGTTATTGCATATTTTCAAATAAAACTTTTTATGTCTCTTTTTTTTTCTCAACCCAGACCCGTCGGAATAAATTTTACGTTTTCAATAAAATTTATTTTCAGGAAAATGGTATCTTTGAATAAATTATTATATCACGGTTTCCTATCCCCTGTTATCCATTATATTGGGCGCTAGACTTTATATTACATCAAAATAAACGGACAGAGAATTGATCCAGCATAGTCTGAATCTCAATCAAAATTCGCTGTTCGATATCGTTCGTCAATCATCTATTTCAAATGAATCATTTGATTTCAAGTTTTCCATCTTTTTTATTTTTTGTCTTCAAAAATCCCCACCTCCTCTTTAAAAGAATTAGATCATAAATGTTTCTTCTTGGGTGGCGATCTATCTTGCTTCTTTATGCTGCATTCATATAACGTCTTTCTTTTATGTTTCGAATTCTCATTATTTCAATCACGTTTTCTACCCCTTATCTTCTAATTTCTCTTACTATCGTATGGGATAATTGTAGGAAGCCGATGCATTTTTTGTTTACATATTTTATTCCCGTTTTAAGAACATTTTAGGAAATAACATACATATATATAACAAACAAATGAACCATATGGCAAAATAGCGCTCAATTTATTCATATATGCAAATGTATACATATGACGATTATATTACGTCATATACCTATGTTTGAAACGCGCCAAATCTTAAACAAGAATGACCCGACATGCCAGGAAAAGCAACTACATTTTAAATGCATCAGATCAAATAAATACAGAGAGCCGAATGCGCCCTTGCAAAATAAAACTGTTTCTAATCCAATTTAACTTACTTATTACCAAAATATTTACCCACTCTACGTATGAACACAACATCATCTTTATCCTGTCAAAGCCGATAAAGTGATTCCATCAATATGACAGGCCTATTTCTCAAAATATCGATTTTTCAACCCAAAAGTGACAGAACTTAATTTCATTTAATGATTCTCAAGTTGACCAAATCCGGAATTTGATATCGCGATCTATCCGAAACGATGTGGACAAATACACAGCTCCCTTGATTTCCTAGTGATAAACAAAGTTAAAGTGCGGCTAGTGACAAGTTTTGGACTTTCTTAACATTGAGGGTATGGGCAGTATCGCCTCGAATTTTCACCTCAAAAGTGACAGAAGTAAAAATTAGTTAATTTATCAAAGATGTGGATTTATAAGTTCAGATTGTTGTAGAGTTTCTTCCTATATGAGGACAAATTTGATCGGTGTCATGAAATCGTGAGTATTCTCAATTTATTATATGCTCCCCATAGACTCCTATAGTAAGAATATGAAGCCTACGGAATCCAACATGGCCGCTATGCAAATTAGGAAATTGAGCGCTATTTTGCCATATGCCGAAACCCCCAAAATCCCACATACATTATATATGCCTTCTTTAAAAGATTTAAAAATTATTCTCTTATTTTTTCCTCTTAGCATCACGTGTATACATGCCGATATATACAGGGAAGACATAGAGTGGTTCAAAAGATTTAAGTATAACGAAAATATGTATCGTAACTACTCGAGTGCACAACATTTCAGGAAATGCATAAACGTCAATTTTGATGACGTCATTGGTATAAATGACGTCACAAATATTATCTACTATGGAGCAGTTTTCTGAAGGATTGGAATAATTTGAAATAGGTGTAAAAGTAATCAACCGCCAAATTTATGAAATTTTACATAATTTTAAAAGCTTTCAGATCATCTACTACCTATCTTGAAATACAACTTCTCATTTTCATCGTCTGGAAAGTCTTTTTCATGACGTTCTAACCATCTTTGATGAACAATTTGTCAAGAAATGTGCCAACAGAGAACTCATAAAAGTTTAATTTTCGACTACGACCGGACCTTCTACCAAAAAAATCTTCATCGAAATAATAACAGGTATAATCAAAGAATATTTAAATATATTATTTTTTGGGTAGAATGTCCGGCCCTATACGAAATTATCGATCAAATTTCATGATATCTCACAAAAATACCGGAAATGCCAATCCTGGCTTGGTTTTGGGCTCTATATCTTCTTAAGACATGTCCGGAATCTCATAACTTCGCACGTTTTCGAAAGACAAAATGTTCTCCTTTCCTTTTGTTAATAATTTAGAAACATTGTCTGTGTTTGAAAATATACGAAAACTTTAGGCCGATATCGCCGTTCGTGGCCCTGGTCCTTTCTGTTATCAAAATTTCTTGAAATTTCTAAAAGGTGGGTCCTGTAGCATGTAAACGTCTTCAAATTGAATAGCATCATTTAAAAACAGATAAATCATATCCCACTCATCCTGCTACGTCTTTCGGTGCGCTTTTTCGACATAGTTACTTTCATACTTTTTTGGCATATTACATTGCTTAGATTTGAGAATCACTGACGAGGGTTAAGTACCCGAAACGTGCATGTCTTGTCCATGTTGCCAATTTATTTGTTCTAAAATGATGCTATTCAATTTGAAGACGTTGACATTCCTATGAAAAGTTCAGTCTTAACTTTTTCGAAACAATTGATACGCTGATTGATGTACACATTCGAGTATCTCGATGAAATTTCAATAATCTCTGGCGTCATTTGAAGAAATTATGGCGTTTTTTGAAATTGTGGACTTTGGGAGTTTTAGCCATAAGCAAACCTCGACGTCATTTCGATGTTATCGGGAAAAATGGCGTCACAAACCCTCGCATTCAAAATGCAATAAAATCATCAATACAAAACGTATCGCATTGAAACTTTGCATGTGTAAAATAGAAAGTTCAATCTTCATCACGGTGAATTCGTGAACAAATTTTTATTACAGGAAAGCGGATGTCACTTCATTGAAAATGAACGATTTTGGAAGGAGAAATGTGAAAATAAAAAGCTTAGTAAAATCTTAATCATAAATTCATTTTTTCTCATTTAATCATGAAATCATCTCTAGACATTGTTGACCAATTTGTTAGTTTTTAACAAAGATTCATCCACAGGATTCCTAATAATCAGCTATCAACTTCAGTCAATTGACTCGGAATTGCAAAGTTTTGAGCGATAGTGTCATATTATATTCCAGTATCCTACCTTTGTTTACAACACAATTTATCTTATCTTTTCCATGTGTGAATGCAATACATTTATGAAGATTTTCGTAGTGAAATCAAAATTAGTTTCCAATAGCTTTACGAGAACTGGAATGATACTGTTAATATTATCACGTCATCAAGAAATTCACGGAAACGTTGAAAAATGCATATTTCAAAGTCTCATTTTTGTCTGTGGATAGAAGCAAATGTAAGTCTGTATAATCAAAGACAGACAAGTAATATATAATTTCAGAAATTTTGAGAAAAATTGAATTTGGCGTCCAAGTGTTCAATGCCTCCTTAAATACAGAACCTAAATATGTATTTTGATTTAAGGGTTTGTGTTCGCACTCTCCAAAACTTAATATCTCTTGAAATTGTATTAAATTTCACGATTGCATTGTCTTTCCTGCAATCGAAATTAAACTCAGTAGGGAAGGGAGTTAAAATGAAAAACTCATGTTCGATTATTATTTCTTAAACACTTTCATAGACAAAAAAAAAAATCTTTACTAATTGGCGAAATCTGAAATACTACTTGTTATACTCCTATTATCACAGTGTAAATTCTATACAAATGAAGGGCATATGTTCGTATATAGAAATATATCTTTCTACGTCAAACCCGTCCGATTTATAGTTATTGTAAACTTATGTGTAGGGAGTAATCCCAGGTAAACGGGTATTAAATCCACCATTTATTCTACTAAACAACCACTGAATTGTTCACTACTTCAATTAATTGATACTGATATTTGGAAAGCATAATATCCATTAACGTAAGGTGAACACGAGCATTGAAGAAAAATACGGCAGTGTGAAATTTTCTGGTGTTGAACTTCAAACTTAGAATTCTTTAAATTTCTAAGTGATGAAATTTACAGGTTCTATCATGATCTACTGAGCGAGACATAAAATGTTACATAAGTGACGGAAATTTAATCTTTTTCCGTGTGGAGCATAGCCATAAATCATAAGAAAGAAGTGAATTGAAAAGAACGTTTCATGTCCTTTTAACGCCATGTATTTGACGACGTTACTTTGAGGTCACAACAATATTTTCTTATATCATTGGTCAATTGTAGCCTTTGAGACAACTTATGTATATCACATAGGCTGTCTAACAGGGTACAAGTAAAACTAAAGAGGAAAAAACGATTTCAACTCCTGACGCCATCTATTTGAACATGTGATACTATCGCTGTCAAAGCGACGTTCTGGAAACATGACAAGAGACAGTTGTTTTTCATGAATACTATAAAAAGTCTACCATAGTCTAGGAAGTGAAAGTAAACAATCAAACAACACAGGAGCTTGTTTACTGTGGTTTATAATTTGCCATGTTTTCCTAAAATTATATATTTCTTTTACATTACAATTACCTCATTTCATCACGTTGAAGTAACGTTAATGATTGTACGCCACGTCAATTTGTGAACATTTTGTTGTCAGTTATTCTTACAAAGCTCAGTTTAGTAATAATGAAATGAGCTAACCGAAAGAAATAACAAATTACAAAAGTTCAACTGAGACAGGGAAACCTCACTCATTTGCAAAAGAATTTCTTAACATTACACTCTGCAAGATTGAAGAAAATTACACTAGGATGACATTCACTATATCAGTCCAAATTACATGGCATATTCTATTATTCTCTATCACATCAATCAAATCCACGGGAGAAGTAGCTAAGCTAGGTATTCATTATATACTTTAATTCACTGATAGTTCATTAACTATTCAGATTCAGCTTTTTATGACTTTGTAATATATACTATATATATATATCTGTATAACACAGTGTATATGCAGTGTATATACACACAATTTAGGCAGCGGTTTTATAAATGATATGCATTTTTTGTTGTAAATGAAACAAATTCTATCCTCATTTTTTTTCTGCACTACAAAAAGATAACCTAAGTCCTCTAAATCCTGTTTTTGGGCAGATTCCCTAATAATTTTCTTCCTTATTCAATGAATGTGGGAAGGACCTCGCACGATATGGCGGGAATTCCGCCCAGATAATAAAATCTCCTTCAGGGTTACTTAAACTATTTCAAGGTATAAAATATATGTTTATGGATAGAAAAACTTATAATCTATAATATTTACTCATATGTTTATCATTTACATCACCTACTTGGCATTTATTCGAAATCGAAGCAACGCGGGGTCCACCATTTAGAGTCCGTGGTATAACGTTATAAAATTCAATAAAATGAGATGAAATTGAGAAAATCGTTTTACTCCGAGATATATTAAGTTATCATACATTTAGTGATTTAATAAACGGTAGAATTATTGTCCTCCTTCAAAAACTAGTATTTCTTTTTCGTATTCAGAACTACAATTTTGGTTCATCACTATACTCCCAATAGTTCACAATGGATGAATGCGCTTAGTGCGTTTACATTACGAAAAAATACATATAAGCCAAAAACTATCGGAAAAAAGAGGGTTCTTTGTGGTTATTCGTTAAAACAAATAAAAGGGTGTTTGATAAATAAAATATAATCGAGAACAGTATTCTTTGTTGGAAGTGTTTGAATGAATATAGCAAAAGAAAAAATGTAGTTGCAAAATGTTTACAACTCACCCAAACCATAAAATGATATCATAAAAATAATTATTTAATTAACATATTAGTTATAATTGCAAAAAACCATCACTCTAAACCCATCGAAAGAAAACGAGATACGCCTATGTATAATTACTCAAGATTTCGAGCCTTCTCATCGTTCCCCACCTTGCTACAGGATCTTACTTGCCATGCTGGAAGATCTTGTCAAACTAAAGTTTCTATTAAAAGGAAATCATGTAGCAAGGTGGGGAACAATACTCTAAAAACCTTTGCCAGTTTCCATAGGCTTCAGTGTTAAAATCGACTGTTTTAACCCAAATTATACATAAAATATAGGTCGCATGTTTAAAATATTACTATTTTCATAAAATTCAGCACAAATCTTACCGAATTCAGAGTTTTAATTCCTTTTAATGAGGAAAAAATTTTTCGATCCCAACTGGGCGGAATTCCATACTTATCGTTCGAGCTCCTTTCTGCATTCTTTATTCGTCATTCAAATCTGATAAGTATTCTATAAATCAAGGAAATTTTCAAAAGGGATTTGACATAATGAAGGCTTTCAAACATTGATTTTAGTCTTTTTTAATATAATTGGATCTTTGAGTGTATGTCACCTTAAAGGAGAATATTTTACAGTTCTCTGCATTTCTCCGTTACTCAGAGTTATGATCGCTAATTAAGACACTACCAAATTGAGACGCTACCACGATGAAACCAAATGGAGGGCGTCGGGTGAAAATAACTTCCGTCTTTTTTCCTTCAATATACCTTCATTGAAGACTTCTAGAAGATAATTTTCATTTACAAAGATATCTTTATGCAGCACATTTCGTATCCACATTGAAAGAGATGTATCAGAAAGGAGGTGATCTGCAACAAAACTCGGTTGAAGCACCATCAGCAACACACCAAACAACCCAAGTGAAAACACAGAGAAGACACATACAGCAAGACACAAGGAACAGCAAACGATACATCAAACATCGAACATAAAAGATAACACATAAACCAACGAGACCCATCGGCAATCGGTGCCGACTTAGGACGGCCATCAGCCCATTAGCAACAGATGGTGTGGTTATCCTGGATTTCGTGCGCAAAACCCTCCCACTTTTCCGGTTACCCAAAGGTCTCGAGGAACGCACAATTGCTGTATAAAATAATATCCTCACTGTAAGATGACCATACAAACAAGACAGCACAACGCAGGGGCCCAAGGAACACAGATGAATATTTAAATATATATAAAAAAAAAATAGGGTAAGGGCGTACTAAATGCAGTCAGTGCTCTGCCGGCTGTAGCGAGCTCATGCATGTTATCACCCGAGGAGTCCGACCGACATTCAGAGAGGACAGGTGGTCGGGGCCCTGTCTTCTCTAAAGAGGTTTGGGGAGGACCCGTCATGGATTCACGTCATCACAGTCGGTCAGAGTGCAAGTCTTAAGGATGCACTGGTACAAGACTGTAGATTGGTCCAATACCATTCCGAGTGTCCGTCTAGTGACATTAGGATCATATCCACGGTATAAAAGGCGTTTGATGGTTCTGACGCATTTTCGACAGCTTTGTTGTCTGCCTTGGATCCTTCTAATTTTTTAGATGCTGTATGAGGCTGATCGTAACGTTTTTCTTAGAAAAGCAAAACAGCGAACGAAGAGCTCAGATTTTTTTTTAATCTTAGGAACAAATTATAACTAATAGAAGATGTCGTCAGACTAGCGATATTAAAAATGTTTAGAATTCAAACATTATCTGATCCAGATGCAGTTAATCGTATGAAGGATCAATTAACAGAGAAACCTCGAATAAAGAAAAATCAATGATCACCTAACCGGCAAACGATGTTAATTTGGATAATACCGACGAAATCTAACTCTATACTTTCACGAAGAAAATGCCAAACCAATTTATTATGCACCAGACACGTGTTTCGAATATTAAATCCGGATCAGTGATGCTTTCCTTTAGATATTTAAAGAGTGAAACAATATCTGGGCACTACAATTAAGCTACATTTGTATATACATGTACATATGCTATACAATGCCATGTTCATAAATAGGTAGTTAATATGTAATGTACTAAAGGCATTCCTGAGAGATTTGTTGATATACAAATACTTGTATAGTAATACAAGTTATAGAATATAATTTATGTCTACATAACACTTCTTATGAAATTTCAGAAGAGGGAGCGGTTACAAAAAAAGTTGGTATGGAAACAATTGTAAAATGGCCCCATTTTCTGTTATAACCCAATTATATTATCATGTTATTACAAGAAATCTATATACATGTAAAAAAGGATGCATTCGTTTTGACGCTTTCAAGGGTATCAAGCAGAAATCTTAGTCTGGCTGTATGGTTGTATTATAATAAATTTCATCTGCCTGTCTGAAATTAATATTCAAATCGTCATGCATTTTTTTCCACAAAGCATAAGAGGGGCCATCCAAAAATTATAATTCTATAATTTATTCTTTGACGTTTGTAGCGTGCACTTAGCATTGATCATGCAGAAAAATACGTACATAACCACGTCGTAGAGAAAACAAAAGCTATCGCGTTATAACGGTCGATGTCATGATTCCTTTAAACGAAAAAAAAACAAAACAAAACAAAACAAAATAACAGAAACAAAATCAAGAAAGAACATGAAATGTTTAAAGTAATGAGTGTATCCATTGTTTCAAATATTTGTATCCGACGAAAAAGAAAAAAAAAACCGCACCACTTTATCTTTATTCTATAAAGTATATGATGTAATGCATAGGTATTCTATTCCTTTCCATCATAAATTGTAAGTATACGAGTGACTTAATCGACGGCGGGTGCGGCTTGCCAACAGGGGATGCTTACCCCACCCGGACACCTGGTCCCACCTCTAGCTTGCTAGGGGTCCACCGCTGCTGAATTTGGTGCTCTATTGTGAGTGCTGTTGATATTATCATCAGGATCTTCTTTAACTCATTTGTGCCACACTTATCCCCTTTGCCGCCGTGTGGAGCTCGTAAAAAAAGTTTCCCGCGAGGGGATTGACAGCAATTGTTTTGGATATTTTTCCTGGCATTGTCGCCATAGCACTTTAAATATAGACTTAACCTCAGAGGGTGCATGTATTTGATATATTGTTTCATTTTCGTACGTGAACATCGACGGCGAGTGCGGCTAGCCAACACGGGATGCTAACTCCTCCCGGGCACCTGGTCCAACCTCTAGCTTGCTGTTGAGATTATCGTCAGTATCTTTTCACTTATTCTGTCAAACGCCAAACGATTCCGTCATCATGATCAGACACAGTGCCATTATAAAAGCACTTGGCTCAAAATACAATGTCACAAAATTGGTTTTAAAGAATTCTGTTCTTTTTTTTTTTTACAAATGATTAAAATCTGTTAAACGTATCAAAATTGGTCTATCAGGCATTGTCATTTGTTTTTTCATTGATCAGTAACAATTTTCTCTGAATACACATCATTTAATTTATTCAATTGACGTCATCAAACAAAAAATCTAAACTTGATGAAAACGTCATAAACGTCTTCCCTTTTGAAAAGGAAGTCCGTGGTTTGATATGAGTCACAAAGCACAAAATTAACCTACAACAGCTGGTATCTGACCTTTCTGCAAGCACAATTTCTAGAAACAATACCTATTTCTTGACAGGTCATCTTTTACGTGCATTTTCAATGGTTTTGGACGTGAATTTTAAACTTTTCTGGTATTTCATTTGATTATTTCTATGGGATGTTGAACCTTAAATACGAATTGCTGAAGACAAAAAAGTGTTCCTTTGAAATCAGAAATACAAGATAATGATATCCTTACTTGCAAAACGTACCCAAATATACGTACTTTAAGACATTAAATTTTAAGGTTTATTGGCATATTTTCAATAGACAAGAATAGAGAAACCAGTATCCATCTATCAATTTACTGAACATTTACAGAAAGTGGTCAAACAATAAAATTTCGGAAGTATACCAAATCAGCGGCCATGCACCAGGAGCTAGAACCAACACGCATTACCATTGTGATATGTTGCGAAAAAAAAGTATCGAAAATAGTTTAATACTTGGTAACTCGAGTGTTGGAAAAAGAAAACAATAATTGAATGAATAACTTAATATTTATGATCAATTAAAAATGAAATCACTATATAATACGATGTGCGTTTCTTTTTTTGTCGGGTATATAGTTCTTTAAAAAAGTTTTGTCATGCTACTAGCGAAACACTACATTCATTTTAGTGTTTGTAGATCGAAGCGAACCGAAATTGTTTTCATTGAAGAAATGTACGTTGACAATAATGTTTAGTTTCAACAATAAAGAGGGTCAGATAATTTATTTCCAATATTTATCAGAGTATCTATTTTTAAAAATTGCCCCCCCCCCCTCAATGATCAAATGGTTGTCCCCTAGATCGGTCACAGCAAATCCCAGCTGACAGTGACCGTCCCAAATGTGTTTCACGAATAAGAATATAGTAAAATACGCATATCATGCCCCTCTGCTTCGCGTCTTATGAAGACGGGCTTTAGAGAAATAAAAAATGGCAAAAGGTTTTCAATTCAATCTATTTTTATACATATGTCATAAGTACAAAAACACACACATGCAAAAGGAAGAAACTACGAAGAGATTTACACTTTCCTTAACTCCAAAGTACTTAACAAAATATCTTTCAACGAAACGGAAACAATATGAAAGATGTGATTTTCCAAGAATTTGCAAAACTCTTGTTTGAACGCACTTAAGGAAATTGATATATTTCGGATTAAAATTGTTCAAAAGGAGGGGATCTCCAACAACACTAGGGTAATGATTTTATGTATACTAATCTATTCTTTATTGTTATTTTAATATTCTGAGCATGAAATATGAACGGAATTCTTTTTTTAAACAGTTGATGTATGGTAAAGTAACCAAAAGGTGTATAACTGGTCCATAATGCATATTTTTCTATTCTTAGATGATGTTATTGAATTTGAAGACGTTTGAAATTCGAAGATTAAAAAAAGTAATAATGGTATATAGTCGAAAAAAAATCTACCATTTTGATATGATATATTCAATTTTAACTTGATGATGTTCCCATCATAGAATAGCTTCAAAAGTACGAAGTACGTTCACATGATTATTCCATTAAATTTCTGTTATTGATTTTAATTTCTTCTTTATCATTCCATTTTTCAGAAATTTGCCGAAAAGAGATATATATTACTTGCACAATGAACTATTTTGTCGACGCATCAACGACAACAAACAACTTTAATTATTCGAACTATTCTAACATAACGCGCGGAAGCAGTAAATTAGAGCGTTTCCCAGCATTTGTGCTCTCGGTTGTCCTAACTGTCATCGGTACAATTGGCAATGCACATGTTTTGATCATCTATATCCAAAGATACAAGTTACAGATGAAACAGCACATGGTGTTCACGAGCCCTTATCTGGTGTTTGTCCTAAGTCTTGCTGTGCTAGATACTTTCACCTGTGTCGTTACATTACCTCTCTCAATTGCAGAATTAAACCCAAATTTCACGCCTCTACCGGACAACTTGTGCAAAGCAGTTCGATACCTTGCCTACTTCGTTCATATAAGCAGTGTTTTACATCTATCGCTGATAAGTATCCATTGTTATCGCCAGGTTTGTCGTCCATTTGCATCGCAAATACAAAGAAACCTCGCCATGAAAATTTGCCTTTGCTTTGACATAGCTGCGACTATTATTGCTTTCCCCGTTATTTTTCTTGCACATAAAGTAACCAAGATCATTGAATGGAGAAACGAATCTGTATGCACGTTACTTATAAGACGAAGCGATTCACATTTGCCAAAAGTATATTTCGGCGCTTTATCAGCTGCTTTGTTGATCGGTTTGCTCATAATTTGTGCGTCCTATGTAACCTTGATCATTTCAAGATGTCAGCAATCAAAATTTGCAAACATAAAATCAAATAAATTTGCAAAAAGCACGCGGAAAACATCAGCTATACTTATAACTGTTTCCGTCTTATTTGTTCTGTCTTACGTACCATACATGGTACTGGCTGTTCTCAGCGTAGTAATGGAAGACTTCAGGAGGAACTTAAGCGATGCGGGCGCTGCAACAAGAAAATTTTGGTCCTGGTTTCCGTTTTTCAACAACGTGATCAATCCTTTTGTCTACTTCTTAAAGGATAGAGACTTTCGACAAAAACTTTTACAAATGTACCCATGTCTTAAATGTGATTCCAAACTCGACGCTTGAAATATTTGGATTATAATTCGCTTTTTTTCGCTAGCTAAATCGTGTGTTAGAGAGAGAGAGAGAGAGAGAGAGAGAGAGAGAGAGAGAGAGATTCATAATGTACATATATGTTGAAGATTATGATATGATATATGATAAAAGGGGTACATGCAAAGATTTATTACGTTTGGTATATGCAAAAGAGAGACTATTTTCTAAGTACATCATCGTAACCAGATCAATATGTTACGTGTAGTGATTTTTGCTGTATTTTTTAAATAGATGTACCTAGTTTTGATTTCATGTTCCATTTTGAATAAAATATTTTGAATTGTTTTGAATTCTCTTGTAAAATGCGAAACTCGATTTGTCTTGGATATGAAGTCTCCGTTGTGACCTGATATATCAATATATCAATAAGAATTGATTGTTAAAAAAATAAATAAACGATATCTAACAAGACTGCGTTCCAAGAATTACAGCGAAGAAAGACAAGCGCGAATAATCTTATCAACGAAAATCATTACATCTACAAATTTACAACACACATCTTGCGACGATGAAAATGAGACAATCTGGATGTAACGAAGAGCTACCGGATGCCAACGGACGAGTAACGGGTGTCCGTTCATTGTCCGTTTTGTCCGGTTCTTATCCCAACAACAATCCGAAGTGAGACTAGGTGCCCGGGTAGAGTCAGCGTCTCCTTATTGCAAGCAGCACAAAGACATACAAACGGACAGCATGATGCAGCAAGAAACACACAGATGGATATGGAAATGGATATAAAAACAGAACGCATACGAAATTCAGTCCGTGCTCTGCCGGCTGTGGCGAGCACACTAATGTGAACAACCGAGGAGTCTGCTTGAGGTTCAGAGAGTACAGGTGGTCGGGATCCCGTCTTCTCTTAAGAGGTTTGGACACGGCCCGACATGGAGCCCTCTCATCACAGTCAGCCAAGATGCAATTCCTAAGAATACGCTGGTACAAGACTTTATAAAGGTCATGGAATGCTATTCTTGCATAATATATTGTCCATTTCATTCCTTATCTCAAGTAGGCCTATTTCGATATACTTTCAGTTCCATTCTTTACGTTCACGCAGCAATCGAGGATAAATTAATGTAATGACATAAACAATACTGATCCGATCTCATTTGATAATTAAAACACTAAGACTAAACAAGTCGTGTCATTAACTTGAACCTTCTTTGGTGATACTTTACTTCCTTTATACTTGCATAAGGAGGCTGTATGAGAGTAAAATTTCCGTGAATTCCGTGCAGGGTGTAGCAGGATGGTCAATTGCGCTAGACTCATGATCAACTCTTTGAATACCTATGATGTACAATGATCAAAGAAAGTCGGGGATTCTCCAACATTAGAACACACAGTAAATTGCCGAAATAATATGTGGGTGAGTCGTAGAAATAGTTAGGGTAGACGTACCAATCCGTGGCGCATCATAGCTTAGAATAACTACGTATTGCTACGAACCCCCTACTGGTTGCTAAAACTCCCCTTTGTATTGCTATGGATAGTCACAGATGTCTGGTCCATGCTGTTAATTTATCTGGTCTTAAATGATGCTATTGGATTTGAAGACGTTTAACATTCAACAAGGAAAGACAGTGGGTAGTAATTTCTTGCTACGGGTTGAGGTTTAATAATGGTTTCAAATCTATCGGTATTCTGTCCACCAAGGAAGCAAGAAGGGAAACATTTTGCGTTATTCGGTAAACACACGAGGAAATACTCGTATATATTATTTTTAAATAATGATATAAGGACATTTAGGACCCACAGTAGGGTTAGGACAAGTGAGTTCGTCTTATCTAGAAAACATTAGAAGTTTTAGTAAATAAAAACCTCGAAAATATGCGTACCAATCCGTACTTTAACTAATAGCTATCCGTGCGCGAGTCTTTAATATCCATTCGAGAGGCATGACAATCTGTATATCTTCCGTAGCAATCTGTACCTAGCTTTGTTAAACTCTTCAAATTCAATAGCATCATTTAAGAACAATTGAAATTTGCAGCATGGAAATGACATGCACGTTTCGGGTCCTTAACAGTCGTCAGTGATCCTCAATCCAAACAATGTAATATGGCCGAATAGTGTGAAAGTTATGTCCAAAAATGTACCAAAAGACGTAGCTGGATGCTACAGGACCCACGATTTAGAAATTTCAAGAAAATTCGATAACAGAAATTTTTGAATGCGTTGAAGAAACGATTAACGAAGTTGTTCGAACTTGACTACATGTGCCCTCGGGGACTCCTGGTCCACCGTCAGTGACACTCACCAAGTGGTACAAATGTTATACGTCTTCAAATTCAGTAGCATTATTTAAGAACAATTAAGATATGAAGCATGGACCAGATATGCATGTTTCCGGCGCTTAACCCTCGTCATTGATCCTCAATCTAAACAATGTTACATGGCCAAAGAGTGTGACAGTAATGTCCAAAAATGTACCGAAAGATGTAGCTGGATGGGTGGGATATGATGCTACAAGATCCACGATTTAGAAATTTCAAGAAAATTTGATAACATAAATTTTTCAATGTCTTGAAAAAAAACGATTAACGAAGTTGATCGAACTTGATTTGACACTACATGTGCCCTCGGTGACTCCTGGTCCACCGTCAGTGACACTCACGAAGCGGTACAAATGTTAAACGTCTTCAAATTCAGTAGCATCATTTGAAACAAAGTGGGGGATATCCAACAACACAAGACATACACAGAAAGAGATACATAAGGGACAAGGAACGTCAACGTACAACACAGAAACATCAAACACAAAGGACTACACATAAACCAACGCGACCAATGGGCAACCGGTGCCGACTTAGGACAGCCATCTGCCACGGAAATAGCAGAAGGTGTAGTTATCCTGGATAACGTGCGCACAACCCTTCCACTTTTCCGATTACTTAGAGGTCTCGAAGAACGTACAAATGTGGTGTAAAACAACGTCCTCACTGTCAGAGGACCCATACGAACAAGACCGCAAATCGCAGGGGCCCTAGCAACATAGATGAATATGTTAATGGATATCAAGGGCGTACGTAATACAGTCCGTGCTCTGTCGGCTGTAGCCAGCTCAGTTATTTTATTACCCGAGGAGTCCGACTGACATTCAGAGAGGATAGATGGTCGGGGCCCTGTCTACTCGTAAGAGGTTTGGACAGGGTCCGTCATGGAGTCCCTTCGTCACAGTCAGTCAGAGCGCACGTTTAAAGAACGCGCTGGTACAAGAATGTAGATTGGTCAAGTACCAAGCCTAGTGTCCGTCTGGTGACATTAGGATCATATCCACGGTATAAAAGGCGTTTGATGATTCTGACGCATTTTCGGTAGCGATGTTGTCTATCGTTGATCCTTCTTATCTTGTTAATTATGCCAACACACCGTGGGGTATCACGTGATACACAAATGATATGTTCCACGGGAATCCCCTTTGATTGATACAAGTAAATACTGTCTAAATCTACTTTATAAGAATAGACGTATATTTGGAGAACACCTTAAGGTGGTTCGGGTATCGCGTGATGTCATCACTAATTTCCAAAATATATAAGAATGAAGTTGTATTGCCTTAATTAATTGCAGATGTTTAAAATAGTTTGTTTAACAAATATTTAATCATATTTGAATAATAAATCCTTCAATTTTTAGAACTTTTTTGTTTGTCATATAGGTTGTTTACGCATTTTTTGCTTAAAATAGAGCATTTTTGTATGTAAATTTACAATATCTTTAAAAGTTATGGTCGAAACTCCTTAGAATTTGGAATACTTATAAATTGTTTCACCCTTAAAACATGTAAATGACGAAAAAGGTACCTTGCAGGGAGTTTGCAATAATTAAAGGGCATATGAATATAGTCTCTGGCATATTTTGACATAAAATATTAGCCCACAAATTGGGACATTTTTTACCATTTCATTGCTATTTCTCAAAATATTACAACTATCTTGTCTTCTACTGCTTATAATAGTACATGTAGTTCTTAAACAAGTCTTTTCCGTTAGAAAATTTGACTTTAGATACCTTATATTCTTTTTTATTCAAGTTTCCCTGGGATATACTCAAAATTTGGGCAAAATATGATTTTCCACCAAGAGTGCCCGACTTTGTTCAAGTATTAGACCCTAAATATGCCCTGCACGATGCATATATTTTATACATTTTAGAATATCTGAAGATAGTTTTTTAGTTTAGAGAAAAAACAAAGTTAGTTTGACCATCCGAACAGTGTCAAAATAATGATACTCGAACCCCCTTAACAGAAAATTTTGTGTCTGTCCGTACACCATATCATAACATGTGGCGAGCATTGAAAAATTTCTGTGAAAGGGTTCTCCGAATACACGTCTATTCTTTTCCAGAATAAATTACCATCATATGATTGATAATAATGACCATATGATAGGCCTAAAATAAATTCATATAAAGTAGATTTAGACAGTATTAACTTGGTTCAATCAAAGGGGATTCCCGTGGAACATATCATTTGTGTATCACGTGATACCCCATGGTGCAACATAAAATTTAAGAACAATTATGATATGCAGAATGGACCAGAGATGCGCGTTTCGGGCACTTAACCCTCAGTGATTGTCAATCTATACAATGTTATATGGCAAAAGAGTGTGAAAGTAATGTCCAAAAATGTACCGAAAGACGTAGCTGGATGGATGGGATATGATGCTACAGGGCCTACGATTTAGATAAGAGAAATTTTTGAATGCGTTGAAGAAACGATAACCGAAGTTGGTCGAACTTGGCTACATGTGCATATACCTATCCTTACGTGACTCGTATCAGTCCGTTGCAACGTCAGGATTCTATTCGTAGGAATTTTTGTTATCCGAAGCCCTCTGTACTCGATTCGTATCAACCATAACAATATGTACACGAGCTGCAGTTTCATCGAACATTTTGCGTCCTAATTCACCCCGGATAGATCTATTTCGAAATCATAACGAAGCTGAAGTTCGATCTGTGAAACTTTGAAGGATCTTAAGGTTGATTATCTGCCCTGTAAGTCCAATGTTTATGCCGATCAAGTGCGCATAACCCTCAACTTTTGAGCTTACCAAGTGGTATCGAAGAAAGCACAAGTATTATGTAGAATAACTACATCATTGTAAGATGAAAACACAAAAAAAACCCAGCAAAACATGGGACAAAAGTAACAAGCAGATTAAAGGGTAAATTGATATCAAAAGCATGGAATAGAACAAATTTTCCGTGCTCTGATCAATAGCAGGAGCGAACGCCGAGCTAATAAATGAAATAAACGGAGGTAATAAAATCAGGAATATAATGACTTCTTTCAAAAATGCACAGTGTTTGTGTCGCCCGCAAAGCATAGCGACACTAAGGGATCACTTTGTCCGTTGTCCATCTGTCCGCCAGCCTGTCACACTTTGGGTGTCACATCCCATAACTTTTGAGTGGTAAGTGATATTGCTTTTTAAAAATTTCACATGAGTATTTCTCGTGACAAGACCTTTCTACACATAAATTTTTACGTAGTGGCCTTGACCTAAATATTTGACCATTGCAACCTTTTTACAAAATGAGGATTGACAATACCTTTTGATTGGTAAGTGATGGGGATTTTATATTTCACGTGTGTAATTCTTGTGACAAGACCTTTCTATTCTTGTCATTATTTTGATCTAGTGACCTTGACCTAGATATTCGACCTACATTTAAAAACGTTAAGGTTGGCTATATCTTTTTATTGGTAAGTGATAGGGCTTTGATATTTTACATATGTATTCCTTCTGCCAAGACCTTTCTACACGTACCATTATTTTTGACTAAATGACCTTGACCTAGATATTTGACCCATTTTTGAAAAACAATCAAATTGGCTTAATTGTTTGATCGGGAAGCGATCAGACTTTTTAAATATATTTTACGTTGACCTACTTTTAAAAATGATTAAGATTGGCGATATCTTTTGATAAGTAAGTGGGAGGGCTTCAATATTTCACTTGTATGATCCTTGTGACAAGAGCTTTCCAAACATACCATAAATATTCAATAAGTGACCTTGTCCTAGATATTTGATCTAGCATAATGGCTGGAGCGAACGCCGAGCTGATAAATGAAATCAACAGAGGTAATACATAGGAATTTAATAATTCCTTTCAATTATGGGCAATTTCCCATAATGTTTGATTGGTAAGTGACAGGGCTATTTAAATATTTCACATGAGTATTCCTTGTAACAATACCTTTCAACACATGCCATAAGTTTTACGTAGTGACCTTGACCGAAATATTTGACCTATTTTTCTACAAAATTAAGATTGACTAATAGTACATCTTTTGATTGGTAAATGATGGTGCTTTGATATTTCAAATGTGTATTTCCTATGATGAGTCATCATTTTATTTGTAATGAAAAATGTTGACCTATTGGCTTTAACCTAGATGATTGACCTTCCTTTCTGAACATTTGAGATTGACCACATCTTTTTATTGGTAATTAAGAGATTTAATATTTCACATGTGAATTTTATTTGCCAAGACTTTCCTACAAATAATACAAATAATTTTTGAAGCAAGTGACATTGACCTACATATTTGATCCACTATTTGCAAATTAGCCGCTTCACAATCGACACAAACATTACTTGGATTGCTATTTTGTACATTTTCGTTCACAGCAGGACCAGAATGAAAAAAAAAATATATATGTACTACAATACTAACATAGAGAGAAGTTCTTAGAGCTGTGTGAGGGAATATCTAGGACGACTTAGACAGATAGAATAGAGAAATATGCGATTTTATCTATATAATATTTTTTTCTTCCGTTTTACTTATATAAAGTTCTTGTTCTAAACAGCTCCTTATATTCCGTTCCCCTTGCGCCGGATGTAGATATTTTTCGTATAGATATCTTATTCATAAGGTAAGGTCGGAATCACATTTGAACGTCTAATGATAAGGTTAATTATCTATCATTGAATTATTCTAGAAGTTAAAATTTTGTATAAAGTAATACACATGAATAATTCTTATTCAACGAAGGCATTTTGAAGTCTTTACATATAAGAAGAAGAAGTGGTCAGAGCGTCTCTGAAGCTCCTTCTTATTCAAGTAGAAACTTCAATATAAGCGGCTTAGCTGGTAAATACCTCGTGTAAAATTAGGTCAATCGAAACCAAACTCGAACTTGATCTGTATCACACTAAGATATTCGCATAAAAATAAAGTCTTATGGAAGATTACGAAGCTCACCTCGCGGCAGCAAAGTTCAATTTAAACATATCTCTGAGTACATGCATATTGGCTTTAGAAAGAAAAAAATCACTCAAGTGAAAAAAAGTAGGCCAAGGTCATTGTACGAAAGTTTGATCAAAGATAACAGAAAAGGTCATTGAAATGACAAATATGGATAATGACCATATCCCTGTATACAGCACAAAATCGATAATTCAGAAAATCAGAAACCGAAGGCATACAAAATCAGGATAAAACAGGAACCAAAGCAAACAAACAAAAACCTCCACCATATGAACAGAAGCGAATTTCCGATATGGGAGTGAGACCAGGTGCCCAGGAAGAGTAAGCAACTCCTTCTTTTCTTCAATTCGGTAGAACTGTCACATCCGGTTACTTCAATTTCGGAAGACATAGAGTACAATCTTTTGTTGGATGGTTCAAATGGTCTATGATAGACTATCATACACCATATATCATACATCATAGTGTATGACGAGTTCCCTATATCGACCGTAGAACTTCCTCAGTGACGATGTTAGTCGGTCACAAACATATCCCTGACTGAGAAGCTTATCTGAAAGACGCCTAGCTCTCAGAAAAAAAATCCGTATATTTGGTACTTGCTCTGGCATAGCGTATCAACTGAGATATGAACACGCCAGCTTATATTTGGTACTTGCTCTGGCATAGCGTATCAACTGAGATATGAACACGCCATAAGCTGGCGATGAAGGGATGTTGCTACTCAGAAAAGGAAAGTTTGTAATGCTGAAATTGAAGTCGTCATGTTTGTCATAGAGTGAGATGTTCATGTGACCATCAGTGTCGTAGGACAACATTATGTACAAATAGGATGCTGAATTATTTGTCTCTGTAGTTTCTTTGACTACAAGCTCTGAAGGATAGATACTGCTCAGGTAATCCGTGAATTTTGAATTATCGATGGACACCACATCGTCTATGTATCTGTAAGTGAAGTTGAAGTCAGAAGATAAGTATCTTTTCCCATCAGAGACAAAATATTGAATGAATTAACCTTCGTACGAGTAAAGGAAAATGTCGGCAAGTAGTAGGGCACAATTGGAATTCCGACAATTTGCTGGAAGACCTTCCCTCCAAACACCAAAAAAATGTTATCGATCAAAAAGTTTAACATCGAAATAATATCTGTTTCAGTGTACTTATTTTCAGAATCGGACATTTCTTTTTCAAAGTAGGTTTTGTCATAGTTCACAACAATAAATTTGTATTTGCGATTACCATTCTTACTTGTAAACGCATTACTTTTATTTTTTGCGAGTCTTTCTTTCAATTTAGAATGTGGAATTGTAGTGTAAAGTGTCGAAAAATCAAAGGCTTTGATCGAATGGACTCTACTAAAATGAGTTGATTTCGGATGTTCTAAAAGTTTCTTCGAATTCTTTAAAATCCACATCTGGTTGATACCACTTCGAGAATATACTGTCGAACAATATTTTTGAAGCCCAGATTTGATTTCAGATAAAACTTTGGTGAGTAAGATCGATACAGATTTGGTAGAATATTTTGACATGTTTGAGGAACAAGCGATGAAACGTTGTTTGTACGGATTCTTATGCACTTAGGTATGCAGTATAAGTATGGTAAATCGAAATCTAAATTGTTAGTGTGGAAGCCAAAGGAAGCAAGAGCTGATTTGTGGTTGTCTATAATTTCAGAGGCAGAAAGGTTGTTGGGAAGTAAGTGGGATTTCCAGGTGTCGAATTTAAACCCAACTCTTTAACTAGACTGTCGAAATAGTACTTTTTGCTAGTAAATGTGTATTTATTTGAGGCTTTCTCCGCTGGTTTCAACAAATGTCAAACGTCTTTAAATTCAATAGCATTATTTAAGACCTGATAAATTTACAGCATGGACCAGACATGCATTTTTCGGGTACTAAACCCTCGTCAGTGATCCTAAGTCTAAATAATGAAATATGACCAAAAAGTATGAATATTATTATGTAATAAAAATGTGCCAAAAGACGCTACGTTAGCAGAATGGATGGGATATGATGCTACATGACCCACATTTTAGAAACTTGAAGAGACAGACGATCAAAAAGAAAAACAAGAATTCATAAAACGTAACGTGAACGTATGAATTGCGCATGTTTAGGTTATAGTAAAACAAGAGGATTACTCTTCTTTGTTTTGATATTTCTTCCTTGGTGTGTATGTATAATAAATAAGTTAGTCATATAAATGATATTTCTCACTGGTTTTACGAAGAAAATATTCACTTTCGTTTTCCTCCAAGTTTACAAATTCAAGGAAGAAGATCTAAATGACAGATAAATCAAGTGTATTTAGATCGAACAAACTTCCTTCTTTGTTAAATTTTAGTTTCTTTATAAATATGTTATTTCTATCTAAGTTGGCTGGCACTGACAAGTTGCAATGTTAAACGTCTTCAATTCAATAGCATCATATAAGAACAGATAAGTTTGCAGTATGGACCAGACATGTACCTTTCGGTTAATCTAAACAATGTCATATGACTAAAGAGTATGAAAGTATGGCGTACACAAATGTACCGAAAGACGTAGCAGGTTGGGTGGGATATGCTGCTACAGGACCCACGTTTTAGAAATTTAAAGAAATTTGGTAACAAAAATTTTTGAATGCGTTGAAGAGACAGACGATCAACCGAAGTTGATGGAACTTGGCTACATGTGCCCTCGGGGAATCCTGGTCCACCAGCAGTGACATTCACCAAGTAGTTCAAATGTTAAATGTCTTCAATTCAATAGCATCATTTAAGAACAGATGAATTTGCAGCATGGACCAGACATGCACGTTTCGGTTTCTTAACCTCGTCAATGATCCTTAATCTAAATTATGTAATATGGCCAAAGAGAATGAAAATGATGACGTCCAAAAATGTACCGAAAGACGTAGCAGGATGGATGGGATATGATGCTATAGGACCCACGTTTTAGACATTGAAGAGAGTGGTCTTATTATTCAATTTTCTTTTTTGATATATACCATTTACGTTTTTGGTAGAAATATAATATGGCAGACAAAAGAAGAAGGGTTTCAAACACGTCTATATAACATCATCTGAAATCGAAGAGATGAGGATTTATCTCGTATTATATTGACCACCAAAAAAATGAAGAAAAAATACGATTTGAATATAATACAAACACCTTATCCGTAACTATATGTAGCAATTTCTTGTCAAATACATGATTTTTCTCGCAGTGATCCGTAGGTGAGTCGTAGCTATTCTTGTTGTAAGAGTAGAAATTCGTAGGAGAGACGTAGCAATTCATAAAAGAGTCATATGAGTCTGCAATACTGTCTCTGTCATGAGATATTTCAAGATTGCTACAGTTGTTCTACGGGTTGTTGCAACTCTCTTTCGATTTGCTACGACTCGGTATATTAGTTGCTAGAGATATCCTCGAATAAATTATATTGGTCTGCCCATTTCATAACTTACAATGTGATCATTACTTTCTTGCAGGAGGAAACGACACGTATGTATAACAGGAAAGGGAAAATGAACCAGGCTATGAATTCATCAATACGCTATTCACTAAATTTTTCAACATCAAACAGTACATTATTTGGACGCAGCAGTCAAGATAGGCTTCCCGCCTTTGTGTTCTGCGTTTTTCTTGTCATCATAGGTACTGTGGGGAATTGCCATGCTTTGTATATTTATGTTCAGCGGTATCGGTTTGAAATGAAACAACGCCAGACGATTTCAAATCCTTATCTAATATTCACACTAAGTCTAGCATCGCTTGATTTGTTCACATGTTCAGTGGTTCTACCCCTAGAAAATATTTATATTGCGTTACCATTCACACCTTTTTCGGAGAATATGTGTAAATTTGCTAGATACATTCAATACGTTGTTCATATCAGCAGTGTACTTCACATTCTGTTGATAAGCATATACTGTTGGCGTTTGGTATGTTATCCAACGAAGCGACAGATAGACTGGAAAATGGCCATAAAATTGTGTTGGACTTGCAACGTCGCGGCCCTTATTCTTAGTGTTCCGGTGATTTTTCTTGCTTCACACAAGATGGAAATTGTTGATGGACAAGAGGGACCAAAATGTTATGTAGAAAAGAAACCAGATTCGACCTTCATCAGACTCGCATTTGGGTTTTTATCAATAGGATTCTTCATATCCTTATTTATTATATGCGCTTGTTATGTGGCGTTGATTGTATCCGTAAGACGAACTAAAATCAAAGTCATCAAAAACACGAGAAACAGCATGATGAGAAAGAATAATGACAAAACTACTGTAACTTTAGTAATACTTTCAATTATATTTATCATCTCATATATACCCTTTATGGTAGTTGCGATTTTGATCCTGTCGATAAAAGATTTTAAAAAGAACTTGAGTACAGCAGGTTTTGCGGCACAAAAGGTGTTCGTCCGATTTCAATTTATCAACAACGTTATAAATCCATTTGTCTATGGTCTCAAGGATGAAGAATTTAGACAGAGATTAATTCGAATATACTCCTGCCTTCATCGTCACAAATTAGATATACCAACATTAAATAGGTCAATTGAAATGACATAAAATAAGGTACGACTCAATCTTTAATCAAATACTTACCTATGCACATCCTTTGATGTACTTCATTAAATAATTTCGAATGTGATGGTTTAATGTGTTTCTTTTAGTTTACATACTCTATAACTTTTGTTTCTGTTGAAAGAAAATTAAACAAAGGTCTAGGTGCGCTAACCCCTCATATCGACCCTATAATTTCGACGAAAAATATTTTTGATAAACGAATTATTATTTATCACTTTTTGCAAAGTTGAGTGTTGGAGAAAATACCGCGTCATAATTTTGAGCCCTCGTAACGTCAAGCGCGTGATGTATGACGTCATGTTTTGACGTCATTTACCCTGAATGACGCACAACTCAGGAAAATCATCGCATTTTATACACAAATCTTCAAAACTCATCTATGCTCCAGGCCTCGCCCAGGAATTTCTTTTTATGCAAATTAAAAGGCTGATCAGAAATCCATCGATTGACACAAAAATATTTATAAGCAAGGCCTGGATAACCACTTGATTTAATAGTTTTGTATCAAAATATCGTTCATCTATTGATATTTATAATGATTTCAGCGTTTTTAGACGTTTTGAGCGACGTATTATTCAGTATAGGACTGCGAAATAAAAAAAAAGCTTACATAATTAGGACTCACCAGACATTTGACATTTTATAAACAAGAAAATTTTGGATATATAAACAACTTTGAAAATAGGGCCGAAATGACAGGTTACCGCACCTACTTCTTTAAACCGTTATTATGTCATTTATAAAATACGCTGTATATTTTTCAGATATATTTTATAAATCTTAATTTGCCTATTGATTGTTGAATTTTCATATTTAATCTGAACTGCTGGCTAAAATAAATGTTGCGCACCTACACTGCCATCTATAAATAAGTTTATCACGCCTCAGACAAAAATGTTGTAATCTGATTGGTCAGATCATGGTCACATGACGCCGTGAAAAAAGCCGTATCAGGCTTGTAAATCCGTATCGGGCGAGTAGTTTATTATGACGTCATGAATTGTATGATACAGAGACCCCCGCACATACAGTTAGAGGTCTTCGACGTGATAAATTCGTTACACGGTTAGTTAGTGACCTGATACGGAAAAATACATGGTGTGAAAAGAAAACCCGTATCGGGCTCGGCTTTCGCCTCGCCCGATACGGGTTTTCTTTTCACACCATGTATTTTTCCGTATCAGGTCACTAACTAACCGTGTAACTAATAATATTAAGGCTGGGACGATACTGCACCCAGCCGATCCGATATGTATCACGATACCTGATATCCGATACGATACATATCGCGATACTAAGTTAATAAATAAAACCTTCTCAAAAAGCTATTTGATAGTATTTATATTCATCATATAAGTAGCTTTTTTATTCAACATGTTATATTTTTAACACTAGATTTCTGTCTAGAATAAAGATGAAAAAAAAATAAATAAATGGTTTGTTATTTGACCAGAAGAAATGAAAAACAAATGACAAATATGGATAATGACCATATCCCTGTTTACAGCACAAAATCGATAACACAGAAAATCAGAAACCGAAGGCATACAAAATCAGGATAAAACATGAACCAAAACAAACAAAAACCTCCACCGTATGAAAAGAAGCGAACTCCCAATACGAGAGTGAGACCAGGTGCCCAGGAAGAGTAAGCATCTCCTGCTTGCATGCAACACCCGTCGCTTCAATTCGGTAGAACTGTCACATCCGGTTACTTCCATTTTGGAAGATATAGAGTACAATCTTTGGTTGGATGGTTCAATATTACTTATTTGGTCAGTTACAGACCGTCTACGGAGATATGTCGGGTTGGTAAAATCTTTGGAAGGCGAGGCGAAGCCGAGCCTTCTATAGATTTTACCAACCCGACATATCTCCGTAGACGGTCTGTTACTGACCAAATAAGTGTTTTATTTTGCCGAGGACCCCTTCATCACAAATTTCCCTTACCTTTGTGAATTCAAAAGTGTGTCACTTCCCAGGTATTCAACCTACATAAACGAGTCATCAGCTAAAAATAGATTACGTGTAGTCTGAGCTATATAAACAATATTTTTTACCTATTTCCATAAGCATCGGTGGTTCAGTGGTAGAATGCTCGCCTGCCACGCGGGCGGCCCGGGTTCGATTCCAGGCCGATTCATTTTTCATATTAACGTCCGCCATCTTGGATTTCCCACTTCGAATTTATTGTCTACTGACGGTCTATAAGAAAGTCTATAGAGTTATAGACCGCTTCCACGTGACGGGCTCTATCCAATCAGTTTTCGACATTCTAGTCCAAGGCGAAATAAATGGTCTATGACAGAATAACATCCAAAATCATTTCAAATAACAATAAGAAGTAATGAAAAATTCGTATCAAAAATCAATGGTTTTTATATTTTGTCATGACTGTTTATATCTACATGCTTGTAATAATTTTTCGGAGTTTTGTCATTGTAAAGAGGGACAAAAAGAGTAATAAATCATCAAAAAGAGGGGTAAATATAACACCAATGATGAACATAAAGAGAGACACTTTTTCATCACTATAATAAGCCCTTCAAATTATAATTGCAAGTTGAGGTTTTCTTGGGGTTTTTTGTTTTTTTGTTTTTTTTTCTTTTTTTTGGGGGGGGGGGGGGGGGGGGGCATTTCCTTCACCTTTGAAGGAGCAATACAGTCAATGAGAAGTGTAAAATTTTCAAAACAAAGGACAATGTGGTATCAATTTGTTTCTCACATTTCCTCTTTAATTTGTCTGGTTTTTTTCTGAATTTACTGAAATTTATCTCACTAAGTATCAGCATCTGAGTGTGTTGCACACAACACATCCAAAGCTAGCTTTCATAATTATGTTTAAGGTAACTTCCCATTAGGAGGTTGAACTTCAGATATTGCAATCCAAAATTGCACTAGATCATTGCTCAGAACGTCAGAGAAAAAAATAATCATATTAACGCGCGCCGTATACGTAGACGGCTCCTGGTTGGACGAATTTCTTAAAGTGGCGCTTCTGCAAACTTGTCCACCCTTTGAATTTTTCTCCATTGTTCACGTTTTATATTCACATGTAATTAAACACCTGTGCCGTTACCTGAGCTGACGTTGGCGAACAATAACAAGGGAGTTTAAATCAAATACACAACGACTCGGGTATCAAAAACGACAGTAAGCTAACGTACATTGATTAGTATTGAGAGTTTTTTGACATGCTAATAATAAAGAGAGTATTGCGTTCCGTGGTTGCCGTATTTGTTTACATTTATTTACTTCACGTTGTTTCTTCTCATAAAAATGAATTTATATCTTGGCTTACATAAATGGTATCACTCGAACATCGTTTGAATTATTTTGTGAGCAACAAAAAAAAAAAAAAAAAAAAAAAAAAAAAAAAAAAAAAACACCAACAAGAGAAAGTCTACATGCATTTATATAGCGACGTTAATTGTCTATTGTTTGTAGGACAGCCGACCTTTCATCAACCCATTACTATCAAAACATAGATTTCCTGTACATGGATGTATAGCGTAAATAAATATTATAAAACAGTTAAAGTTTATGAAAAGACGGAGCGACTTATAATCAATATTACGCTGAATATTAATAGAATGTCCAAAACATCGTGATTTTCCGTGTCCCGGCCTGGACAGTTTTTTTTTCGGTCGAAAATGCGGGACAATGACCAGTATATATTTATATGTAAACTGAAGAAAGTTAGATTTAAACTTGAAAATACGTAAAGTTCAAGCACAATTCCTTTGTAAATCTTTACTTCGGTATCGTCGGGGTGTATCGATACTTGGATCGCGAAAAAAAAAATATCGCGATGCATTGATGAATCGGAGTATCGTCCCAGCCCTTAAGTATATACCATTTCTGTTCATGTGTCTGTTAGAAAATGAACAGTTTCAAATCAATTGCTGTATATTCTGAAGATGAACCTTTTTGAAATCACTTATAAACCCGAGTCTTATGTTTACATTAAAAGAAATATTCCTTTTCATAGAAAAAATAACAATTTAAAAAAAAATATGCAAGTGAAAAAAGTTTCTATATGCATTTTCTTCATCACAATTCATAATTTTGAATTACGTTAAGTCAATTATCATGAATGTTTTAAGTTCAGAATAGAAATAAATAGGATGAAATGATAAATAATTTAGAATGATTTCCCTCTTTGTATGGATGGCAGTGTATATTGTTTTTATCATTGTTTTCTTGTTTCATCAACTTGAATACTGAAATGTAGTTTTATATCCAATGTTTAATCATGTATTATTTAAATTCACATTCTTTCGAGATATGGTATGCTCAGTCATTATCTGCCAGGTAATAATGCATAATTAAAGAAAAAAAAACAACATAAGTACTGAAAAGAACACAACGCATGTCGGCTGATTTAACGTATTACCAAAATAACACTTGCTGAAATTCATGATGATCAAAGACATAATGAGGAAACTGGTTCGAGGTAGGAGTGTTTTGCTCTCTTTTTACATTGAAACTGCACCATGAAATCGCGTCTTATGTCTCTTTTCCGTCTCATGCACGTCTTTTGTGTTTTTGCATCGGGTGTTTTGGTGTTTTGCTGCTGGTGCTGCAACAGGGTCTTGTTGGAGATCCCCTTCCTTCTTTTAAGCTATGGCAACCTAGCGGAAAACAACGCCAAAATGTGTTGATTTTGAGCTCAAATAACTAGATAAGAAAATTTCGCATAACGGACATTGTCACTTTCTTAACCCCTACTTAACAGCAAAACTACCCAAAGAACTTTTCGTTTTCTCAGACATTGACATTTCAGGTCGATAAATTGAAAAAAAAAATATTACATAATATTTGTAACACTTGGCGAGTGTCACTGCTGGTGGACCAGGAGTACAAAGGCAGATATAACCAAGTCTGATCAGCTTCGGTTAATCGCGTCTCTGGTTCATGCTGCAAATTCACCTGTTCTTAATTATTAATATAAAGTGTACAGAAGCAACCATCAGTTATTCAGTCTCATAGTCGGGAAGGCAAGGCAAAATAATTAGATTTTCCACAGGAACGGTTGCGAACCTCGGAATGAACAAAATTCCAAAGTGAGACAAGGTGCCCGGGTAGAGTCAGCGTCTCCTGACTGCATGCAACACCGTCGCAACAGCTCCATGGAAACCTGTCAAATTCGGTGATTGTCTCGATGTACATTTTGATGTACATATCAGGTTTGTATTGTTTGGTGATGATGACAGCCATTCAATCACAATGTAGAATGTCACTGATAATTCTGGAAAGGGGGATCTCATACGCTTTTATTACATCCCCGTAGCGAATGATGCCATGAATTTGAAGACGTGTAACATGATAACATTAATACATCTTGTATCAAACAATATCTAAATAATTAAAAGAAATGATATAATTAAGAATTAAGTTTCATGCGCCTATACCCATCACCGACTTTTGGCCATATTTGTCACTTTAATACGCTTCTGAATAAACTCTACACAAAATTTGGAGCCTCTCATTTCGACAAAAGGAAATTAAAAGTCTGTATTGTAGATGGCACCGGGAAATTATTTAAACTGTTTTATATGAATTACATGTACTACTGACGAGAATTCAGTATCCGAAACACGTGTATAGTACAATACAATTGGTACTACAGAACATATATTTCAATATTGACAATGAAAAAGACCTACAAAAATGCACTGTCTAATGTTATGTCTATCTAGAAAGTGCTATGGCGACCATGTCAGAAAAAAACAACATTTTAAATCTCTAACTGTCAAATCCCTCTCGGGGAATTTTTTTAAGAGGATCCACAAGGCACATGACACAAATAGGATAAAAAAATCCTGACGACGATCTCAACAGTACTCACAATTGAATACCAATGGACCCCTATCAAGCTAGAGGTGGGACGAAACGTAACAAAACGTTAACGAACCGACACAAAACATATATCTTAAAGAACTTCAAGAAAAAGCCATATAGAGGAGGAAATTCCTCCGAGATCGATTACGTAAAGTCAATATCTGCATATTATTGCCTTTTGATATTTCAGTTCTAGTGGCTAAAAGATTTCTTAAAAGAGTACAAATTGACGTTTAAAACCTAATGTTATTGTAAATGCCATTTTGCATTTGATAGGATTAAATGGGGAGGGGTATATGACCTCGTTATGGACAGATGGAACATATAATTTTGCAGGGAGGAGTCTAGTACAGAGGAGACGTGACTGTTCAATTCTGTATTTTTATAAACTTCATCAAGAAAAATAGGGGGGGGGGCATATTCATTCATTTCCTCCCGACTCTAGAATGATATAAAATTGAAAACGAGGCGCACAGCTGTGCAATATCGTAAAATACGGAACCACAAGGTAGCAATCTGAATGGTTGATACAAATCATTTATAACGCTATATGGAAAGAAAGACAACCATCATTTACAGGATTATCCTCAATATGAACGCTTTCTGTTCCTCATCAAATTCAACCATGTTTCCGTAAGAGTTCATGATCAGTGTAAAACAAATGGTTGAACATGAATAAATCATATCGTAAATCGATGTAATATGCATCAAGATAATTTCATTTTCATTCTTTCCATCCTTCGATTTTTTTGTCTTTTTTATTACTTTTCTGTAGTATTATTCCTGAAGGAAAAGGTGGAGTATTAAAATCTATAGGAAGGAAGATCATTTTGCCTCAAAACGGAAACATGTTTCAGTTTTATGAGGAACATAAAGAGTTCATTGTAAAGCAAAACCCTTCCTCCTTTTTTTTCAAAATTGCGATGCAACTGTAATAGCAAACGCCACGATATTTTCGTATAGGTAAGAATTATTCGAGAATCTGTCTATTTTTGAAAATGGTCATAATCATATAATGTAACAATTTATCATAAAAAAATGTACGATTTATGTCATCGTAATTTCTTGTTTTTAGGATTTTTTTCTCAAATCGATTTAAGATATTTTACATTAAAAGATAATAGATACATGCAAAATCAAAACTACGTTTAAAAGAATAAAGATTGGTATCTTTTAATGATTTCAGGAGGCAGTCTGAATTATATCTAATGGATTTCTTGAGCAACGCGTCGTCAACTTTAGGCATCGTCAGTACTTCAGACATTCTCAATATAACAAGAGGCCGAAAAAGCTCAGAGGACTTTCCGAGCTTTGTGTTCTCTGTTATTTTAACAGTTATCGGTATAATAGGAAATTTACAAGTGTTGTTAGTTTATATAGAGAGATATCGAAAACAAGTTAAACAACATGCAGCTGCCACTAATCCTTATTTAGTGTTTGTAATCAGTCTGGGCGTAATGGACACTTTTACGTGTTATATCATTTTACCAATGATTAATATAGACTTGAGCACAAATCTCACGCCTTTTTCAGAGAATATGTGCAGAGTACTTGTTTTTCTAACTTTTCTGGTGCACGTAAGCGGCGTTTTACATGTAGCATTAATAAGCGTACACTGCTATCGTCAATTATGCAAGCCTTTTGCTGCACAAATAAGAAGAAACCTTGCGATAAAATTATGCATCTCATTTGACGTTACCGCTGCATTGGTTGCTTTTCCTGTAACATTTCTAGCAACACATCGTACAGAGATTATTGATGGAGAAGAGGGTTTGATTTGCACGTTGGCCATAGGCAGGCACAAGAATTCGTTTCTCCCCAAGATGTATGTTGCATTCTTGTCATTTGGACTTTTTACTGGACTCGCAATAATATGTGCTTGTAACATAGGATTAGTGATATCAAGATGGCGTAAACCAAAACTGAATCATAAAAAATATGGAAATGATTTGAAAAAAACTTTGAAAACATCAGCGATTTTAATTACCATCGCCCTTTTGTTTATTTTGTCGTATGTACCATATATGACTTTGGTAATATTAAATGTAATAATTCCTCACTTTCAAAAGGGGTTAAGCGGTGAAGGAAGAGCGGCAAGGGAATTTTTTCTATGGTTTCCATTTTTCAATAACGTCGTTAACCCTTTTGTTTACGGTCTCAGAGATACAGACTTTAGACTAAGACTTGCGGAAATCTACTCATGCAATAGAAAAAGAAAGAAACAACTTGAAATAAGACATAATATTCAAAGAGAGAATAAGTTTCCCTTGGAATTCTGGAAATGAATACGATTGACTTTCGATAAATTCATCATCATGTTTATAGTTAGATAGGGTTTTTGTAATTTCACGTAGACATAGGATAAATTCTTTTTTCAGTAAAGGGTTTCTCTGTAGAAGAAATAAACATGCAAGGTGTGATATTGATTTTCCATAGAAAGATAGGAAGATTCTGTGACCACATTTTTACGTGTGTAAATATACTATAATATTTGTTACAGTAGTTGCATGTGATCATTAAAAGAAAATTATTTCACTGGGAAATAATAATTGATTATAATTATTAAACCATTTTCTTCGCGATTAATCTTATATTGAAAAAAGTAAAATGCAATTTGCAGGATCTCTCGCTCTACCCTCCTCCCCCCCGATTTGTCCAGGGAAAAGACTAAAGAAGACTTCCTTGGCTTTATTTCTAACATAAATTATTGTAGTATATATCATTCTATCTACATGTACAATTGGAAATAAATCATGTTAAAATTAATTCTCATATTTGTTTTCTAATATATCACGAAACGGATAAAAATAGGACAAAACTGATATCTAAGCAGCGCATGTACGAGCAAGACATTTTAATCAAGCCATCTTTATAGAAAAAGATGGAAGGCAGAGGACGAGAAAGACAATATCTTGCCGTGTCTTCTCGACTTTAAGACTGAATAACTTATCGGTACTTCTTTAATGTTTATTGTATATACATGTACCTTTATCAAATTGAATTAAGAAATTAAAATTTAGATCAGAATATTTCTTACAGTATTGAATGAATTTTATGCTAACAACTTATTCATGCGAAGGGATTTCAACCTTATTGTGAAACAAGAGGCCAAAGTAGCTAAAACACTTACCCATGTGCACCTATTGTATTGTGACAGCATTTTTTTCTTAAAGTATCCCACTATTTCTACTGTTTTCCCAGACCGAGTATCTTCATAACCAATCAATTTGGAAAGTCTAGATATAATTAGTTTTCTAGTTCATTAAGCGGTTCCTGAGGAGACAATTCTAACAGAGAGTACTTTATTCACACTTTTGGCTCTGTCCTGGATCCACCAATAAACGGATCTGGATCCCTGACAGAATCTTGGTAATAAAAGACTAATAAACTCCATACAAAATCAAAGTTTAAACATTGAACAAATGAAATGTGATATATATCACCCTGTTAGAGCGCACGTAGGGGTTTCGGCTATGTGTCAACGGGGGTTTCGGTTCCGAAGCGAGCGGTAGATGAACTTGGCGAGTTTAAGTTTTAATTATTACTACACAAATCAAGTTTTCACAGATGAATATGCAGTCGGAGTGGAGGCAATCATTTGCAACCTACCCATCACTTCAAACTGTCTCTATATGGCCAGGTTCTGCCAAACACTTCGGTACAGTTTTGCCGATTGGACAATTTTCAACGTCGCCTCAACATTTTGGTTCATTTTCTTCACTACTAGAAACTTAATGTTGCTTGACGAGGTTTTATTATGTCATATTTAAGTATCCACGTCAAATCACCGTAAATTTTCTCTTTAAGAAAATATATTTCTTCATTAGATAATACTTTTTGGTGGATTAATGCATGTGTCCACCGGGGTTTCAATTCAGGTGTCTGACGGGGTTTCGACACTTCATCTAGACAATGCATAAAAGGTTATCTCCATATAGGTAAGAAGGTATTGTGACGTTTCTACATGAATAAGAAGGGGGGGGGGGGTGGGGGCGTCAGCAAAGCACCTTCTTATTCATATAAAAGCTCTTAAATACATTCCAATTGCCCTTGATGTCATCTAGTTACCACGGAAGCTCAATTGGTAGGACATCCGCCTGCAGAAAGTCCCGAGTTTGATCCTCATCTCCAGTGAAAATTGTCAAGTTTTACATTATGCACGATCAATTTGAGAACCTGTGATTGGCTTAGCTTACATGTTACCATCTGATTTTATTTAGATGACTTAAGTTATATGTTGACCATGAAAGAGATATTTCCAACGTTTTGGTAAGGATATTATAGTGAAAATCGTCACTGGACAGGCATCTTAAACCTCACTTCAACCCACTCCTACACTCCACAACCTATACATTTAATAAAGACTGCATGTATGCGCACCTATTTCAAATCATATATAATTAGACAACACTAGCCGCAGAAGCCTTTGACACGAGTCTAGTTGGATAACAATATCAGATTCTATAGGTGCAGTTCAGGGACATAAAAAATCTAAGTTTGATTAATATGTTAGCCTAATGGGTAGAGGGGAGGGGTTCTTGAATGATTGGTCTCACTCCCATATCGGGAGTTCGCTTCTTTTCATATGGTGGAGGTTTTTGTTTGTTTGCTTTGGTTCCTGTTTTGTCCTGATTTTGTATGCCTTCGGTTTCTGATTTTTGAATTATCGATTTTGTGCTGTATACAGGGATATGGTCATTATCCATATTTGTCATTCATGGAAATAAAAAATCCTTGCATCTAGTCCCTGTGGTTCAATATGAGGTTTCTTAATATTCTGAACAGTGGTGGCGAAGGAGAAGTTAGCCAATCAGATCCTTCTGCGAAAATGTATATTGACCGATCGCCTCGAACAACAGGCACTTAGAAGGGTACTTTTCCTTTGAAGTTTCGCGATATTCTGTAAAGCAGTTGAAGGGAAAAAGGAGGGGGGGGGGGTGATGTTTCATGAGTACGAGCTGTGTGATATATGTCATCGATGTAGTAATAGTTAACGTTCATGAGTTTGTTACTGTAACAATGTTTATGAAAACAATTTTTTCCCCTCTGTTTCTTTTGTTAGTCTTTTTTGCCAAGCTTCCATTTCAAAATACTGATTTTCAATAATTATTATGTTTTTGTCTCATGAAAAAAACTTACGTTAAATTATTAGCATCACGTACTATATTATGTGTTCATAATCAATGAACATTTTACACAATGAAATTATTGGAATTGCTGACGAAGAAAAGATGAATAAACCCATTACCGGATTTTAATCTTTTACATAATTTTGTTAGGACAAATAAGTACATAATGTAAACCAGGTTTTATCAACACCCTTCAGTTTTTTTTTTCTGCAGGAAGAGGTAAAACTTTACAAAATGACCACCCTCCCCCTCACAAAATGGCGGGGTATTATTGATAAACATGTCCGTCCGTCCGTGCTGGCGTGCGCGTGCGTCCGTCTCACCTGCAGTTTCCGGACATTCAAAGGAAATGCCTTATAGCTGTTTATTTTATTTCTTACAAAAAGCTTTTACATGAAGATAATTATACAGTTCAAGTTCAGATAAGGGGAAAGTCTCTCAATTATTTGCAGAGTTATGCTGCTTGAAACTCAGAAAAATTCAAAATGTTATAGTTTCCTTTTAAAGGAAATCCATTACAAATATTCAATTCAATTCTTGGATAAATCTTTTACACAAAGATATACAGGTCAAGTTCGAATATTGGTCATGTCGCTTATTAATATGCAGAGTTGTGCCTCTTGAAACATTTTAAAAATCAATATTTTGTGATTCCGGACATTTGAAAGAAAACCATTACAGACATTCTATTCATTTCGAGGATAAAGCTTTTACACCAAGATATACAGGTCAAGTTCGAACATGGGTCATGTCGCTCCATTACATGTATGTGCAATGTTTTGCCCCTTTGAAAGTTAGGGAAGAATCTATATTTTGTGAATTCCAGACAGTTCTTCATGGATTTTGAGCACTTTTGATACCGTTTTTGACAATAACTTTCACACTGTTTGGTTATATAAGTACATTGCATTCAACTAAAATTCAATAAAGGATTATGAAGAAAGAAAAAAAAAATGATGAAAACACATAATTACAGAATGAAATAATAGTTTGAAAACGATTTGAAATCGATAAGCGTTTCTTAAGTTTTTTTTTATCGGGGAAGGGGTGTTTTTTGTGTGTGTATCTATGTTTTAGGCCGTTATCATCTCATTTAACATTGATTATCTATTCCTATTGCTTATAAGTCATACATATGCAGAAATTCAATATTCATCTGGGATAGAACAGATGACGAGCATAAAACAAAACTAGGAAGAGTAAAACAACACTTGGACATAATCACGATAGATTTGAAATTGATATTCCTTTTTTCGTCAACATTATCCGAGATTTAATAACTAGACGACAGCATATGTTTTTTAACAAATGTTCCTTTTCCCGCAAATACATTTATATAAAGTATACGAAAACATGAAAAGTAAATTACAAATAAATTATCAATCTTAGTTTTATAATCTTAAACGGTAAATGCCTACTCCAGCTGATAACGCGAATAAACACTCGAAAGCGTTTACCTAACGTCTAATTCCTTACGTACGGTCCCAACATCTTTCTAAAGAATCTTTAAAAATATAATATAAAAATTCACATATTTGAAATCGGAAAGAAGAATATTTCGAAAAAAAGATGGAAAAATTTTTTCCGGGAAAAAAAAAAATCGGAAAAAAAGTAATAGAAAAAATTTAAAAATCGGAAAAAAATTGAAGTGGAAAAAAATATTTCCAAATGATAAATCGTTTAAGTGAAATATAATTAAATAAATGAATGAAAAAAATAAAGGAATGGATAGACAAATAAATGTGAAATAAATAAACGAATGATCAATAAATTAATAATATGTGAAGGAAAATATTGTTTGTTGAATAGATAAATGAATAGATAAAAGTAACCTGAGAAATATGAAGGGAATTAAGACAAGCTTTAAGTAGATTTTTGTTCATGTTTTACTCAAGAAAGAACAAGACAACATTTTTGAAAAAAAATATTCAATTACATTTTCGGAAATGAATAAATTTTCACAGAAATAGAAAGCTTGGATTGCAGGCTGTTTATAAAAATACTTACAAAAATAATATTCAAGGTACGCATCATAAAATAGAAATTAAAAAGGCGGAGTAGATCGGTTTTTAGGTTTTTTTTCACTTTTTATCCAAAAAAAAAAATCAAATAAAACAGGCGTGACAAAATAGTTATATAATGTGTATGGTGCGTAGACATGTATAGAGTAAAAAAACCAAACAAACAAACATGCCGCTAGTTATGAATGTAACAAATAAACTAAATGTGTTACGTTGATATCGATTGAAAAGAAAATGATACAGGAAAATTCAATACAGAATCTAATATATGATTTATAAATAAAGTAACGCTTTTTTACGCTGTAACCCTAAGTCTTTTCTTGTTCGTACAATGTACAAATTAGAATAACATGATTAAAGAAAAAAAAATATTACAGAGAGAGGAATTAGATACGGGTCACATTCAGCGGGGAATACAATACATTTTGGCCACCCATTTATTGAATCCCGACACCTAAATTACGTCATAGAGGTATTGTTAAAATTAATTGAAAATGTTTGACCAATTAAGATATCGAAAATAATAGGTTACATCAAGTGTTATGCGCCCTAAGAGTTTACATTGAACTCTATGGAAAAATGCTATAATTTTTTTTTCTTAAAGTGCTATCAGAACATCTGTGAAAATAGTATATAGTATTAGCTCTTTAAAAGTGAATTTTTTCATGCTGTAACCACAGAAAAAAATCATGGTTTTAGAGGAAATTGACATGTGTATACGCATGTGGTTGCCGTTTCAAGAATAAATTAATAAATATCTGAAATATATATTTTTATTTATTGAACAATAATCTATAATAAAGGGCGCACCATTTCTAAACATGATAATGACTTGCGATCACCTGTAGATTCAGTACAGAAAAGTGTGACATGATTATATTCTAATCAAAGAAAAATAATCGTGCCAATATCTTTGATAGATTCTGTATCTATAAATTAATGAAATAATAGGTCTCTCACTTGCCGAATACATATCGTGGTTTGCGGGGGTAACCACCCCCCCCCCCCCCCCCCCCCCCCCCACACACACACGCACACTTGTCCATTTTGAGACATTGAGGGAGAGAGAGAGAGAGAGAGAGAGAGAGAGAGAGAGAGAGAGAGATCATCCCATCTTTTCTATCATGAATTGCCCTCTCATGGAAACGTATTTTAAAAATGTTTTCAGTTATGAATTTATTGCTTCTTTTATTATTATATTAAAAACAGCTAGCTGTGACATACCTGATGATTTAGAAAAAAAAAAGAATAATGTCGAATTGTTTGTCGTTGTTAATCCCAAAAATTGTGACCATATATATTGATAGAATAAAATTTGATCCTTATCTGAATTAGAATAGATTCAGTGTCATCGACCTCCTGAGAATAATTTTTAAATCTACTGACTGTTTTACCCACGGGGCAGGGGAGCTCGTGAAATACATGTAAGGTCTACCCTATATTCCTTGCACTAATGCAGGTGAATTTTTAAAGATATAAAGTTGAATTCTAAAAAAATATATATTTAAAACTGAATTAAGAACGTTTTGTTTTAGTCATTATACCCCCGCCCCCTTTCTGCGCTTCTCAGAAATTTTTTTCAATGTTCACTGTGATCCGCCCTCCCGATTCTTGAATCCATCTATGCCAAAGTTATCTCCATTTGTCATTAAAGTGAATGTATATAACAATATGAATATAGGTGATACTAATTTTCACACTAAGCTAAATAAAAGGATGGGCAGGGGACCTCCCGATCTGAAACTATATATTCAACCATTGTTTCAAAACGTGCGTGTTTAGAAAAAATAGTAAAATAGGACAGACAGAAAATATGATGTGTCATCATGTGTGAAATTCAAGACCCTTTTCCCCGTCCCCCCTCCTTTCTCTCATAGACAGTTGATCGGTCGTATACAAATTACTAACAGTAAACCTTTACATAACAATACTCGACATAATCAAGAAATTATCAAAAGATGTAAAACTGAGCAAATTAAATGCGAACTCAGCTTCATTACCTCAACGGTACATTGCGTTGTTGGTCGATATCCACTAGATTTGCATAGGTTGTCAACTTTCGATTTGATTCATCAGATTCAACATTGCATTAGGGGCAATTGTCCGATAGAAAGAATCATTCTTTTGTGACTAGTGAAAAACACGTGACCAGAGCTATCCACTTCACAAAAGTAGGATATGTCGTCATGACAACGCTTTGGTATCGCAATTCTGAATTTAAATATTGCACATTAACGTAATATCTACAATGATATATTTTTCTTGAACAATTTTTACTTTTAGACAAATTAGTGTGTGATACAGTAAACCCCATGCCTTCAAAATCCCTAATGACATTTCTGGATCCTTGGATCCATTGCATCAAAGAAATACTTAGAATGCGGGGCTGCTAGTGGGCTATTTAAAAAGTTTCTCACCATCCAGGCGACTAAGCTGTTTCGTTGAGGATATTCCATTTTGTTTGTATATTTTTTTTCAAAGATAAATTGATAAATGCAACAAAGAAATTAACATGATTAATGAGCGATATAAAAATCGATAAGACTGTGCGTAGTTACATAATTTAATAGGATTTTTTCCGGAAGTTTCCCCTAATTTCCCCCAAATTCTTTAATCGGAATTTCCGCCTTTCCCGCGAATATATACTGAAAGACTTTTGATTGGTCAAGTTAATTAGCGTTATAATGGGATTTTCCTACCGCACAGGTCAAGCAATTCATGAATGACTGTGACTTGAGTTGTCTAGTGCAAATGTACTATTTTTTAACTTTTCAGAATTATGAACATAAAAGTTTCTATTGTGTGGCAGTTTTTTGTGTGTGTGTGAATTTCATGCATTGCTTTACTAATACTACTCTTTACTCTTTATTCTAAGAGCCAAAATTTAAAATCTATTTGAACGAAAAAAAAAATCATTGTGTGATTAAATAAATGTTGATATCGACCAAGTTTTTTTGGAAAGCTAATACTTGTTCTACACTACTTTCGTCTTTCATGTACATCTTTCTACGTCATCAGTTTATCCATCATATTTATCGGAAGTGTTCATTTATAGAAAGGATTTTCTGTAAATGGCTAAAAATAGCTACTTAAATGAGTGCGATAAGAGCTGAAAACTGTTTTTGGTGTATTATGGTTTATTGTTAGAGATAGTTTTAGGAAAAAATATTATCTCTTGTGTTCTAAAAGCACTTTAATATTTTCAACAGAATGATAGGGCATCAAGTATCGATTGGTCTACAAAATCTGAAAAAAATAAGTATTATCAAATTTCGCTGAAAAATCAAATAAGATAAAAATTAAATAAAAGCAAATGTTCACCAATCATTTTTCCTCAATAATTTTTTTTCGATATTTTCATCAAGGAGAGATTACTCCTAAACATAACCCTATTCAAAATATTTTATATTTCAATATCTACTGGGATGGTACATGTATAAACGTTTTTAAAATATCATATGACACAGAAAAAATATCAAATGAAGAATACACTCAATGTAAATGTTTTGGCAGACTTTCTTTCATTACCCGTTGAATATATTAACGTAACTGTTTTTTTTTTTACAGTTTCCGAGCTTGCCAATGATTTATTCAAAGCACAGATCAAAAAAATTAAGATCAAGGATTGTTCAGGAAAAGGAATCTATCTTACAGAGTGAGTATATGTCCTATAATTATCATTATATTATATAATATGAAAAATTATAATTATCGGTGTACATGAAATAAAAAAACCAACATTATTCGTAAAAACGATTCAGAAAGTAATATGGAATTTAAAACACCCTGGTTTAAGCTCACCTTAGTAGAACGCATGTTTAATGGTCTAATTGATTATTGGAAATTATCACTAACAAATTGAAGGATATTAAATTCTGCAATTTTTTTATTTACCTGACTGCTCTGACTGCTGAGAAACAGTAGCTATTAAATCAGGTGAGCGATGTGATCTCCCAGTCGCCTTGTCTATTCATCAATAGGGATTTTGTTGAAACATATTGTATTTTTGGATACTATTTAATAAATACAGAACAGTTCCGGTGTTATTGCAGAGAAATTAAAGGGTATGCAATCGTACTATCAATAGGGAAAAAGTATTCCATTTCATCAATACGAAAAAATTTAAGAGCGGGAAATTCGGGCCGGATTATCATTTTTGTTTGGTAATTTTCCAATGTTTGAAAATTACTCTAAAGTTAAAATAATTCAGCGTGATTTTTCGGCTATAATAAAAATCAAATACAGAATGAATTAATCTCTTGCTAGCAGACCACCTCATTTTAATTTCTTGAATGGCATATGACACCTATAATCTATCCACTTAAATGATACTCAACGGAGACATGATATATGGTGCTAATGACTTAAATTTGATTAATTCACTCAAATTGCATGAAGTTTGTTCCATTTTTATTTGGGCAATTTCATGATCCGGAAGTTTTTTTGGCCGGCGATTTTTTCCCTAAAATTTCATTCCGGATTTTTTTTCCGCAAAGTCTTCCTGCCCCCCCCCCCCCATTAAAAATCAAATGGTTACTCCCTAACTATGGTATACAAAAATGCTTCATGCAAGATATCAATAAGAATAAGATGTATACAGATTTCTTCAGAAAAAAATAGAACAATGGACAAAATAATTATGAACTTGCACGCTAGTTCGTTTTTGAACTCACCTGCCCTTTGAGATACTATTAAACCAGTACTACCATCAGGTAGGGGGTACCAAACTTAGTCAGAATCCAAACTGTTTTACTTGGTACACACCTGGTACCTGAGATATTCACCTTTGATTAATAAACATCCTGTAGGAGTTTTTAATTTCCTGCAGGAATTTTAAAATTCCCGCAGGAGTTTTTAATTTCCTTCAGCAATTTTTAATTTCCTGCAGGATGCTAATTTCCTGCAGGAATTTTTGTAATTCCCACAGGAAAAATAATTTCCTGCAGGAATTTTTATTTTCTCGCAGGAATTATTTTTGTAGAATTCTTGCGGGAAATTATTTTTCCTGCGGGAATTAAGAAAAATCCTACAGGAAATTAAAAATTCCTGCAGGAATTGTAAAATTAAGGTAAAATTCGTATAAATGTCATCATATGTATTTGAAGTCATTCTTCTTTTCCGTTGTCTTTCCTCTCATTGCGATTTTTTGTTGGTCGTTCAATATAGATATCTACGGTGTTACATGTATGATGCCGTTGTTTAACATCGTGCCTAGATCTAATCATTATGTTGCAATTATGTTCATGTGTTTCATCGTCCAGTAACCCAATTTCAGATAATCTCATATGGTTGTCGTATTAAACGTCATTCTTATCTATTTTGGCATATTAATCAGAAGTGACATCTATTTATCTGTATATTTAATGGATTATATACTTGTCGTAAAACACATAAGGATTTTTATTAAACCATGATTATATTGTACAAAACTAAACAGTAAAAAATGCTTCTTTTCATGGTTTTTATTTCATCAATATAAGAGTAGGTAATAAAAGATAAGACATTTAATTCATAAGTTATACAGTATTTTACAGGGTATATACAGCAATGAACTGTGTCAATGAAAGACGTCGTATGTGGGGAGGTGAACCTAGCCCCAAACCCTTTTTTCATTGACCAAAAGCATGTTTGTATTCCCCTTGTAAACACTGTAAAACGAATTTATCCCGCCGATGGCTTTTGCTTTGTATATGTTACGTCAGCAGATTTTAAAGCGTCTCACTGACGTCAACTGCGTAAAGCGTTTTAGTCGAAGCAGGATATTACTGTTTAATATATGATGCTACAGGATCCACGTTTTAGAAATTTCAAGAATGTTTCATAACAGAAATTATGAAATTTAATTATATCCTGTCAGTAAAATGATACATGTACAACACAATATTTGGTTATTCTCAACGAATCAGAGATCAAGAACATATTGCTAGGGGTAAGATCTTAACAATGCGCATTTGTCTGCATATGATTATAAAGTATGGGAAGACATATCTAGATTAACTCATGTAAAGAGATGCAAAGCCGTTGTTTTATACATGCAGCATATCATTTTATCGTCAAATCAAATACGTCCCATTATTTGACAAATTAATTACAAATTTTAAATATTTTCATAAGATGAAAACGGAAAGATATTTTGCAAAATATAAACTTCTCAACCAAGGTTTTAAAAGACGATTTGAGAATAATGTGAAGAATGGATCTCTCAAATTCTTCGAAAACATGTTTTATTCCACTACTGGTGGTCCAGGACCAGGAGTCCCCGAGGGTACATGTAACCATGTAAGATCAATTTCGATTGGTCGTTTCTTCAAACGCATTCCAAAATTTCTCAAATTTTCTCAAATTTATTAAACCTGGGCCCTGTTGCATCCATCTTGCTACCTCTTTTGGTATATTTTGGACATGATTTCCACATATTTTGGCCACATTACATTTTTTAGATTGAGGATCACTGACGAGGTTAAATACCCGAAATGTGCATGTCTGGTCCGTGCTTAAAAATCTGCTTTTAAATGATGCTAATGAATTTGAAGACGTTTAATATCTATTTGGAGCTGGATATTAGAAAATGATTTCAATAGTGAATAAAGATATTTGTATAAAAAGCTAGCGACTGAACGATGGCTAATTTAACAGTAATTCAGTCAACCAGCCAAGACTTTAAAAAATCAGAGATATCTACGAGGGGCCCTTTTCAAATCTCTTTCGGAAGACAAGACTCTGACCATATATCCTTTCTAGCATTTAGCTATCTAGCGACTGTCTACATAAAAAAGACCAAAGTTATAGTTTCTTATCAAAGTTTTACAACCTACGATAGATATTTAACGGATCAAAATGTAGTAGGCTTCACGTAGATATGTACTACTTACTACATAGCTATACCCAATTAGCGCATATAACAAAACAACATATTCTGATTGTGATATCAAACAATGACGTGCACATGCATGTTGAAAACGCGTGTAACTTAACCATTCTTATAGAAAAGATTCTACGTGTACGCATATCTGGACGCATACACATTTGAAAACATACACTGTAATTATCTATATCTCTGAAATGTTGACCTACATGTACTAGACCCACAGGAAAATGTTGTAAGTACTACTGATACATTGTATATTATAAAAACCCGAGCCCAAATAGATCTATAAATGACAAATATGGACAACGACCATATTGCAATACACAAAAAAAAAACGAACTCCCAATTAAAGATTGAGACCAGATGTCCAGGAAAAGTCAGCATCTCCTGCTTACATGCAACACCCGTAACTTCGATTAGGAGGAACAATCACCTGTGGTTACCTCCGCATTATCAATATAAAAATGTATATCCCGTTGCAGCGTGGAGCAGTTAAACTCGTTCCCCATGACATTGGATGTTTTGAAGTGTATTAATTATTTCTTGCAAGCTCTGTCGCCTGAAATAAGCTTTGTTTCGGCACTTAATAAATTTGAAATCATACACATTATATGGCTATTTCGCATACTTGTCATTTCATCAAAAATATTATCGAAATTATAGGATGTTAACATCTAAGCATCATCCCTCCAATGCTATTTTGAACATATAATTTATTTGGATATGCTACTGTATCGACCCTTCAGGGAATTTGGAACGGCGTACTCTCTGTAAAGTAAATACTTAAATATAAATTCTAAAAATTAAATCTGAGGGCGTTAGTGAAATGAATTTTGGCGGCTTATAAAAAGTATTTTGGCTGGAAGCATCACTGATTAGAATTTAATATTCGAAACACGTGTCAGGTGCATGATAAATTTGTTTGAAACTTTCTTCAAGAAGGTATAGAGTTGGAACCCTTCCGCATCATTCCAATTCGGAAGATTTAAGTATAGTCTGTGGTTGGATTGTTCAAATGGTCTAAGACAGAATATCATCCCGGACAATGGTACATCATAGTGTATGACGAGTTCTCCATATCGACCTTAGAACTTCCTCAGTTACGATGTTAGTCGATCACACACGTATCCCTGACTGAGAAACTTATCGGAAAGACGCCTAGCTCTCAGAACGAAATATGTATGTTTGCTACTTGCTCTGGCATAACGTTCATGTGTCAATTATGATATGAACACACAATAAGCAGGCGATGAAGGAATATTGCTACTCAGAAAAGGAAAGTCTGTGAAACTGAAACTGAAGTCGTCACGTTTGTCATAGAGTGCTGTGTTAATGTAACCATCATTGTCATAGGACATCATTATGTCCAACTAGGATGCCGAATTATATGTCTCTGTAGTTCCTTGACTTCAAGCTCCGAAGGATAGATTCTGCTGAGGTAATCCGCGAATTTCGGATTGTTGACGGACAACGCATTGTCTCTATATATGTAAGTTAAGATAAAGTCAAAAGCTAAGTATCTTTTCCTTTCAGAGACCAAAAATTAAACGAATTCAGATTCGTACGAGTAAAGATTTCAATATAGAATGTGAGATTGTGGTGTAGGCGTCGTTAAATTAAAGGCTTTGATGGAATGGACTCTACTAAAATGAGTGGATTTCAGTTGTTCCTTCCGATTCTTTAAATTCCATATCTGGTTAATACTGCTACGAGAATATACTCTCGAACAATATTTTTGAAGTCAAGGCTGTGGTCGCACATTTTGTTTGCTCGTAAGAGACAGTCAAATGTATAGTTATATTAAGTATATATACTACCGTAGAAAATTTTACTTTTCAGAATGCTTGGTTAATACGGTACAGAGAATCAGGGAGTCTTAGAGCGACGGTCAAAAAAGTTAGCTTCCAATTTCCCATTTCTCTAAGTAAGTATTTATTGCTTTCCTATGCCACCATTTACACCAGGAGCTATTTGATATACCCATTCAGAATAGAGAAAATGTTCATATAGGCAGAAGAAATAATTCAGATTAATCACAACAGAAAGAAAAAAAAAAGAGCTTCATCTAGACTAGAGTTAGTTGAGGTTGACTGAAAACGTATATTCATGATTTGTTCATTATTGGCCGATTCAAATGTTTCTTCCTGGCCAGAGAAACAGAATAATACAAATGAGAACAGAATCAATGTTTGTTGATGCTTATGTTGTGTTTGTAATTTTGAATTGTCTTTTTGCCATATGGCATATCCCAAAACACGCATTTGACATAAGTTTATCTGTTTACAAATATGTACAAACATCGACTTTGACAGCATTTTTGAATCGTTACAAATGTAACACCGTATTGAGGATTCTACATTATTCTTTTACAAGAGTAACTAGAGAGGTTATGCGCTTGATACTGTGATAATTGTACAATTTGATATATGCCAACCAGATGACGATTCATTGCCAGTACCAGGTGTTTATAAATCTAGTAGCTGTAGGTAAAAGTGCGCAATATTCGTCATACATGTACATTGTAAGTGTTTACATTGTAATTTAGGTGTCTACGATGCTTGTTTTTCGGAAGAATGTTTCCCCCATGCAGATGTTTCCCTTGTAATGTATTGTCAGAGATCGCAGACCATCTTTAATAAACCCGTTGGCATTTATATTGTACACTGTTCGTTTTGTAGAGAGGGAATCGATGCTACAAGCTGACAGGTCCAAATGCAGTGACTCCATTGGTTATGTCAACTACAAGGCACGTGGAAGACTGTTGGCTTTACTTGCAAAAATATTCAAACCATTTATTAGAAACACATTGAAAAAGAAGTTCAGGGGAAAAGTAAGTAGATAGTTTTATGTCGTTTAAAAAAAAAAAACTTCTCCATAGTCCCACATGTCTCCAATGATACTTTGTAATAATACAAGCTCAGAAAACAGAAATGTACCAAATCTGCTTGCAGGGGACTATTTTCAGAACATAAAAAATAGTATAATTCGTAATCCGAAACTCATAATCATTAAGCGTACGCATGACAAATATGGATAATGAGCATATCCCTCTATAAAGCACAAAATCGATAATACAGAAAATCAGAAACCGAAGGCATACAAAATCAGGATAAAACAGGAACCAAAGCAAACAAAAAAAAATCATCACCATATGAAAAGAAGCGAACTCCCATTCTTGTAATAAACAATATAAAACAAACGAACGATAGGGTGAAGACCCCCTACTATAATACAGCGAAACATACTCTCCGGGGGAGAGGAGGGGGGGGGGAAGTAAAAACAGGCGGAGAAAATAAAATCACGCCATAGAAACACAATATGTATCTGTATGAAAAAATGTCGACATTGTCCAGTTTAGATAAGATATTTATCATAGACAATGTCCAGTGTAGATAAGATATTTATCATAGACAGTGTCCAGTGTAGATAAGATATTATCATAGACAGTGTCCACTGTAGATAAAATATTATCATAGAGAGTGCCCAGTGTAGATGAAATATTTATCATAGACGCAGTTCGAAATTATGCGACGTAAGTGCAAAATTAAAAATAAATACACTTAAAATTCAAATTAAGTCGTGAATTGATTTGATTGACTACATTTGATAGAAGATACATGTATGATTTTATATGATTACACTTTTTGAGACGATATTTCATTCAGCTGTGTGATGCTGTGACGAATGCAATCAACAAGCATAGCAAGCAACTTCTTGGAAAGCTTGGAAGATGATAGCGTAAGTTGTATGAACAATTAAAATCTTGGCGAAATTCGTATTCTATTTTAAATTAGTTCATTTTACGAAAAGTTATTAATTGATTATCTTATAAAAAGAGCTCTGCTATTCAAAAGTGAAATTCAAGGTATGATTTCTTTGTTTTTGTTCCAGAAATTGTACGGACGATTAGCAAACGTGGAGGATTATGGACTGTAATGTAGCAAAGTAATAGCTGAAAGAAATATTAAAAGCAATCTGAAAATAATATTAATTCAAGTTTAATTTCTCATTATTTCATGTAGACACAGTAGGTCATAAACATATCATGCAACATGGTGTTGACCTTCCTTGTCCCTCGGTGTCTCTTGTTGTCCTTTTCCATTTTGTATGTTAAACGTCTTCATATTCATTATGTTATTAGTGAAAATGAATCCCAAAAAGGATGGAATAGATCTCCAAGGACCTTTGATTGAATCCATAGTGCTTTGCGGCTTATCCTTCGTCCCCTGTAAATTCGGTCTTTTCGAAAGACAGATTTACTTCCCATTTGTGCAAGTATATGACGTCAACGCATTGTGACATCATTAAAGTTTATGTTAACCAGCATGAAATTCAGGGAAACAGGGTTTCATATATGACGTTTTCAAAGGAATTTAATGACGTCACAATGCTTTTACGTCAGATACCCGCACAAATCGAATGTAGGCCTGTAGAATCGAAAAGACGGAATTGAGTATTCATATAGCAATTGATACTCTATTCAAGAGCGTGTTAAAACTACAACGACGTCGATCTGATGGCAAGTAGACTAACAGAAAAACCTCTTCACCAAGGATACATTTGTAAGTGACTTTGATATTGCAAAACATGTTTGGACTATACAATGAAAATATAAATCATCCTGCATGTTAAGAACGGTGATGAAACCCCAAAAAGGGCTCTTTTTAGGAATTTAAAGGTCATTAAAGGCATATGGCTATATTATGTATTAAATGAAAGTTAAAGGTGTTTTCATTCAATCTAGTGTTGAAGTCAAACACAAAGATGTGCAAAAAGCGTTTAAAACGACGTCATCTGACGTCACTCCATTGTAAAATTTCTGTAGAAAGAGATATTCTGTATTATACAGTTTAATATAAACAAAAATCACTATATACCCCCACCATTATATGGCGGGGGTATAATGAGTAAAACATGAGACAAAACATATTTCAAAGAAAAAAGATATAACACTCTTCGAATAAGGATATATATCGATTGTGATTAAACGTCATGAAGCAGTTCAAAATGACGTCAAATTATTCAATTCTTGATAATTTTCGTTAAAACTCGATATTTTTCCTGTTTGTAACAGTGAACTGTTCTGCACAATGAAGCTAAGTTCAATTTGATTTAAAATTACGTGTAATTATGTGCAAGCTTCTCGGATCAGTGTGAGAAAAGAAGAACGTTATACAACGTCATCCTTCAATTCTAGGTAGTACGCAATGATATGATTAAAAAAAAAATGGTTTTACCATGCAATACGCTATATATTCGTTTACATTGCGATATTTCCTAATATTTTGGTTGAATACATGTTAAATAGATGTCAGATAACTGTCATTTGGAAAAAGAAGCAGCAGGATCATTGATGACGTCTCAATAAAAATTGCGATGTTAGTTCGTGATTTGAGCAAAATTAGGTAGAAATCTACCATTTTCTTAGGGTAATTTTTTTTCAAGAAAATTACAAATTATATGATTTTCATATCAAATAATCTAAAAAATTGATTCTGTATCATACGAAATTCATACAGCTCGTTTTGTAGTGAATCTCCCCTAGCGAATAATCACTAAACTTGCTTGGTGGATACCATTTGACTCTGAAAAACAATTAATATTCACTTATGATTACATCCAATTACCTATACTCGATCTTATTATGTTATTTCAAATGAATAATATGACACACCTCCCAAATAACTTTGAACGCATCATTAGATGTAAAATATGACAATGAAGTCACAATAAAATGGCGTAGATGCGCTATCTTAGCAAAGAAACTGTTCAATTTTTTTTCATTTAAATTCAATTTCTATAAGAGTTAACAATAATCAAAACATTCATCAGACAAACAATGATGCTATTACTATGAATATTTAATTACGTCATATTTTCCTTTATGTACGTATATATACATTGCATTTTATAGGATATAATTTTCCTATTTCATTTAGTATTCATGCATGTAACTCATTTTGTAGAGAAAGTTCTCTAGCAAACGCTCATGGACGTAAAATAACACCTGTTCGATATGCTACTAAAAGAAAGTATAGTGTAACTCTACCTTCGGCCAACATATATTCTGTTATCAATCAGATTTTGTGAAGTATAAAATGAACATCAATAAAGTAGGTCTTTCAACGACCACTAGGTTTCGACTGAGAGTAACGACAACTCGTACCCTAAGTGTCAGAAATCGGGACATTTCGAGCTTCTTCATAAAGATAATGGGCAAAAATCACTTCAAATCATAAAATTTCTCATTAAGGATTCCGACTATTCCGTCGGAATCCTTTCTGTTATTGCAATGTCTTTTCTTTATTCTTATTATTATTCTTATTATTATTTTTATTCTTACCCCCTCATCATTTCCAGACACTTTATTCAAAGGTCTTTTAACACAGAGCAAAAGGGATAGTACCATCAGAAAGAGCATAACAAGATCTTCTTTAACTATTTTTTGTTTGTCGATAAGTTCACCAATGCCCCCGCTGGAGGTCATCAAAGGACAAATCTTTAAACACCTATAACTCCTAAACTAACCGTACGATTTGAACGAAATTTCTTTTAAAATGTTCTTTGAGAAAATTGTAAACTTTTATACGCTTACATGCTCGATAAAATATTTACGGTTTTCGCGCTATTCCAAGTTGAAAATGGAACTTTAAATTGGCACAGTGCCAATTTCTACAGTTTTAGAGATTTTGAGTTGAAACTTTGATGGTAGGTTACTTATAGGTGGTCATTTAATATTGACCTACTTTCAAGGTCAAATTTTCATTCTCAAGGTCACAACAACCTTTTGCCTATAGAACAAAAAGTATTTGACCTTCAGAGTTCAAACTTTATACATATTATCGTTAAACCAAGCTCTTTCACCTTGACCTTGACCCAAGGTCAAATTGAGACTCTCAAGGTCACAACAAACTTTTGCCTATCGAACAAAGACTATTTGACCTTCAGAGTTCAAACTTCATACATATCATTGTTCAGTCAAGCTCTTTCACCTTGACCTTGACCCAAGGTCAAATTCTCATTCTCAAGGTCACAATAAACTTTAGTCTATAAAACAAAGATTATTTGACCTTGTGAGTTCAAACATTACACAAATATTCCTTGCAACAAACCCTTTCACCATGACCTTGACTCAAGGTCATTTGTTCAATTTCAAGGTCACAACCGACTTTGGTTGATTAGATATTGAGCTTCGCTCAGATTAAGATCAATCATGATGAGAATGATCACAATACTTATCTTTCATTTATGACATTGGTTCAAGGTCAAATAATCATTTTCAAGGTCATAACAATCATTTACTCTTGTAGAATTCACACACTTTGTCCATTACTATTTATTCTTCACACAAGTAGTCCTTCCTGTTTGAACTCAACATAGTATAAGAAAGATAACTCTTTTATTTTTGTTCTCTGTTTCCTTCTTTTTTTTTTTCTTAGTAGCATTACATATCTGTCCTTTCATGTTGTTGTCATTTTCTATTAATAGAAATGATCTCATTGCAAAATGATTGTGCAATCCTGTTTTGAGATAGTAATTGTAAAGGATTTTGATATTGATAGCACATGGAGTTTAAAGCTTTCGTAAAACTGAAAGGTATTTATTATTCTTTTCTTCTATTTTCTTGATAAATGAATAAGAGTCCCAAGTTAGACATAAGCTCTTTTGACTCATTTGCTGAAGTGAATCAGGTACTAAAGCAACTATTCTTTTTTCCATCTTCTTTTTTCGGATTTTAACACTTCAGTTCCAAGGAAGGTCTAATAAAGGAGGAATCCGTCTGTTGCTTGCAACAGTAGCCATCTAGTTATTCTTATTATTATTATTATTCTTACCCACAAACCGTTCCGGTCACTTTACAAAAAAGTACAGCATCATATGAAAAAACGGAAAGTACCATGTGAAAGAGCATATGAAGATCTAAATTTAAAATTTTTTTCTTGACGAAAAGTTCACATATGCCCCTGCTAGAGGTCATCAAAGGTAAAATCTTTAAAACCTTATAACTCCTAAACTAACCGTGCGATTTTAACGAAATTTGTTTTATATTGTTCTTTGGGAAATTTGCAAACTTTTATACGCTTACATGCTTGATAAAATATTTACGGTTTTCGCGCTATTTTGAGTTGAAAATGGAACTTTAAATTGGCACAGTGCCAATTTCTACAGTTTTTGAGATTTTGAGTTGAAACTTGGATGGTAGGTTACTTATAGGTAGTCATTGATGATGACCTAGTTTCAAGGTCAAATTATGATTCTCAAGGTCACAACAAACTTTTGCCTATAGAACAAAGACTATTTGACCTTGACAGTTCAAACTTCACAAATACAATCAATGATCCAAGCCCTTTCACCTTGGCCTTGACCCAAGGTCAAATTCTCATTCTCAAGGTCACAACAGAACTTTTTCCTATAGAACAAAGACCATTTGACAGTGAGAGTTAAAACTTGACGCAAATATTCCTTGCATCAAGTCCTTTCACCTTGACCTTGACCCAAGGTCATTTCTTCGATTTCAAGGTCACAACAGACTTTTGTTGATAAAATATTGAGCTTTGAACAGATAAAAAGAAATCTTGATGAGAATTAACTAAAATGCTTATCTTTCATCCATGACCTTGGTTCAAGGTCAAATAAACTTTTTCAAGGTCATAACAAACATTTACTCTTGTAGGATTGATAGGATTTTGTTCTTAAATATTTATTCTTCACAGAAGTAGTACTTCTTATTTGAACTTTACATAGTAAGATAGATAACTCTTTTATTCTTGTTCTCTGTTTCCTTTTTTATCTTAGTAGCATTACTTGTCTGTACTTTCATGCTGTTGTCATTCTCTATTTATAGAAATTTTCTCATTGCTATTTCATTGTGCAATTCTTTTTGGGATAGTAATTTAAAAGGATTCAAAATGGATAGAATAGATATAGGAGTTTAAAGCCTTCCTAAACTTGAAAGGTATTTATCGTCTTTTTCTTCTTTTTTGTCTATAAATAGATAAGAGTCCCAAGTTAGACTTAAGCTCTTTTGACTCATTTGCTGAAGTGAATAAGGTACTAAAGCAACTCTTCTTTTTTCATCATCTTTATTCAGATTTTAACACTTCAGTTCCGAGGAAGGTCTAATAAAGGAGGAATCCGTCTGTTGCTTGCAACAGTAGCCATCTAGTTTATTTATCTCTTTTTGGTTGTTGGACAAAGTTGGTATGATTCAGCACAATACTTTGATTTGTATCAGGTTCTTAAAATAATAAATGGACAGAGAAAGATAGCACAAATTTGCACATTCGATTTTAGACCGAAAAAAAAAATTGAAGGGAGGTAACTCCTTAATACATGCACTAGCTGTAAAACTCGGGGCCTTTAAAGTAAGAAACGAATGAAAAGAAACGAAATGAAACCAAAAAAAAAAAAAGAGAAAAGAAATAAAAATGTTTACCGTAAAATCATTCGTTTACGATCAAATAGTGGCGATATTTTCCCTTGTATTCACCTCACATGTGCCGCGGGAACCAGTGATAGTATACCAAGATAGTATATACATTTCAGCTCTGTTAAAAGGCAATCAAACAAAACTGAATGAAAAGTTTTAATCTACAATGATCTAAGCATAACTGTAACCAATTTCTTTAAAATTTTACGAGGAGTTTTACGTATAAATGGGAAAATGTTGGCAAAAGGTGCGCAAACGAAAAATAAACATTAAAATAAAATTGGCAGATATGCATGTTTGTGTCTAGATAAATGTCAATGACTTGATATTAAAAAAAAACATGAAATGTGTCTATAAGTATGCATAACGTAGACAGCATCAATAGTGATCGGAAACTAGCGAGAATAATTAACCATAATAATAATAATAATAATACGTTTTTAGGCCCGCTTATGTATCGGACAAATAATAACGATTTAGCATGATTATATAGTAAAAAGGAATTAATCGAAATCGGGACCCGATTCCGATTATTAACATGCACATAAGCGACCCTAACCTGTTTTGATAACCCCTTATTACAGCTAGTATGAATATAGCTTGTGCAGAAAATAATTATTTTCCATCTTTAAAAATTAGTAGCATTTGATTATAAGCACTGAAACTTTGATTTAGCATGTTGAAATCTAGAAATTCATTTTCAACTATGTAGAGGAAATTCGCGGACCCAAGCGAGCCAGGCGAGCTAAATCTCCAAGGAAAACAAGATGGACGCCGAGGTTGCATTTTCCGCGCGACGCTGAAAATGGAGCTGAATATAACCTTCTATATGCTGATTAAATTCATTTCAATTAGGTAAGCTACTTCAAGGGAAGTTATTTATTTGATTTCATTGGAGCTTAACAGAAATTGTAAGCCGAGGGAGACGGTGCAAGACATACCGGGTCAAACTCAATGATCGTCTGCAGGCTGACAGGTGCGAGTAAAAGTTTTCACAGTCATCGCGAAAACTCACTAGCCCAAATGCCCTGGCTACCAAAAATTTCCTCAGGCTACTAATATTTGCTCAGGGGCCCCCAACTGCACAGGGGGCACATACAATTTTTGATGGGAAACACTTGCGAGGCCCAAAGGGCCGAGTTTGGAGTTTTGTAGAAAACACGAGACTACCTCCACCTGGGATCGAACTCGCAACGTTTTGAAGCTATTGCTTAAGAAATAACAACTAGCTAGCCATGGTTTGTTGTCCAGTAATTCCCCCAGTTGCATGAACCAAACAAATTATCACCGAGTTGCGAAGCATCGAGGCCATGGATTAATCTACTTCTGCGTCCTGCATTACTGACGTATAAAAATTCCCCGGGACCCATTGATTCCAGATTGTGCGTCCCACCGTATGCATTATTCATTTTTGTACAATGTGTTCCCTTTAGTTCATCGTTCTCGACATTGAAAGTTTTCTGTAAAATTACTGTCTCGTGTTTATATTTTGTCTGGTCATTTAAACATTACAGAAGGTTGATCATGTCCATGGTATTGTAAGAGACATTGTTGCGCATCGAAATGTTTGGATATAAAAGTTATATGCAGTCCGATGCGAGTCTAACTTCTTATCATTCGGATTCAGATGTACATGTAACACAAAAATTCTTCCATGCCGTGGTAAACTTTGCAGGATAATATGAATCAACAAATTCAAATTGTTTAATTCACACCTAAGTGTAGTAAGTACCGTCTTCGTTCACCATATAGAGAATAAGTGTCTTAATTTGTGTTTTGTTACGGGTATACAACACACAGCAAGTGCATTTATCGCATGAAATGCGCTAACGCGCATTACATGTACGATAAATGCACTTGCTGTGTGTTGTATACCCGTAACAAAACACAAATTATGACATTTATTCTATATATATGCACTATAGTTGTCTATTTCATTCTTGTTTTCTGAAATTGCCTTTTCTAGGTAAAAGAGTGACGTCAAAATTCATTTCACCGCGGGTTCAGTTTGCAGGTTAGAACAACCGTCGCGTCATGTTTCTTTAGATCTTATGCATTGTGACGTCACGAGTGTTAATACACGAATTGCAGCACGTTCCTTTCAATAGTAACATCTCAGGGAATTACATTGGTTGTGCATATATATATAATTGGTTTGTACTATACACATATACATGATATACGAAGCCTCACATGCGTAAATATTTTAGCAACTAAATAAACAATAAATTACTTAATTTGGCAAATTTTGCTTTTAGATGGAATTTTTTGAGATACATTATTTTATTTCTATTTTTTTCTGGAATATAATGATCTCGCGGACATAAAACGCCGCAAGCCATTCATATCACTTCTATTCTCAAGCTTAAGACGCAGCGAAGAAAAGACCCTTTATTATACGCCCGTCATTTGACAGGACGTATTATGGTATGGCGAAGTCCGTCCGTCTATCCTTCCGCTTAAGGAACGCAATGAATTGAATGTGCGTCAACAGATATATATGATATTTGTACATTAATTGTGATCAGACTATGGAGATCAGGAAGCCGCCTTTCGATTTTTAGGTTCATCCAATTTGTCGTTACGGACTTATGGGACTTAGAATTTTAACATACTGTGAAAATATACTAAAATAGTTAGAAATTCTTTGAAAATCTATTTTGGTGGAAATGTTTTGAAATTTTGTATACTTCAAGTAGAAGGGATGTTCTTTGACACATGTAACGGGTTTTTAATTTTTTTGTCGCATAACCGAGATATTATGTGTAATGGGATGGAGGGGTTATATGCACTCACATTAAGCTAAGGGCAAAATATAAAGGCGCATGAATGCAATAACTTGAATATGCTTCAACAGTTTCACGATATTCATACATTATGATTGGACTGTGGAGAGGAAGCCGCCTTTTGATTTTCAGGTTCATCCAATTTGTCGTTACAGAGTTATGGGACTTTGATTACTAAAATAAAGTGAAAATATACTAAATTAGTTTAAAATTCTTTAAAAATCTATTTCTGTTCGAAATGTTTTGAAATTTTGTATACTTCAAGTAGAAAGGATGTTCATTAATATATGTAATGGGTTTTTAATTATTTTGTCGCATGACCTAGATATGTGTACCGGGAGGGGGGGTTATAAGCACATACATGTTAAGCTAAGGGCAAAATATAGGCACATGGAACGCAATAACTCGAATACGCATCAATGGATTTTCACGATATTCAGACATTATGATTGGACTGTGGAGAGGAAGCCGCCTTTTGATTTTCAGGTTCATCTAATTTGTTGTTACAGAGTTATGGGACTTAGATTTATAAAATACAATGAAAATATACAAAAAATTGTTCAAAAATTCTTTTAAAAATCTATTTCTGGTCAAAATGTTTTGAAATTTTGTATACTTCAAGTAGAAAGGATGTTCATTAATATATGTAAAGGATTTTTAATTTTTTTGTTGCATAACTGGGAAATTATGTGTAATGGGGGGATTATATGCACATACATGTTTAGCTAAGGGCAAAATATAGGTGCATGGAACGCAATAAATTGAATATGCATCAACAGATTTTCATGATATTTGTACATTGTGATCAGACTTTGAAGAGGAAGCCGCCTTTCGATTTTAATGTACACCGATTTGTCCTTATGGAGTTATGGGACTTAGATATTTTGATGTTGTGAAAAAAATCCCAACAGGCGTATCTTGCTGCGTGAGTGTAGGCTTTATAGTACTTGGGACCCATAAAATTCTGCTGACCCATTGGTCAAATTTCATTGGGTCCAAAGGACCCATTTAGATCAAATTGTAGATTAATCTCTGGCGAGTTGATAATTTGATTGGTTCATGTGACAAGGGGAATTACTATACAACAAATCACAGCTTGCTAGTTGTTATTTCTATTCAAATATTATTCTGCACAAACTTTATAGCACGTGAAGGGGCAGAGCTTAGCGAACTGGAAGTATACCATGTGAGTATTATAGTACATATTGGGAGAAAATCTCAAGCCATGTTAGAATTCTGTACAGATTGGACAAAGTGACGAATAATATTTTACCAGGAACGGACAAACAATATCAACAATCGATTGATTATCATGACTCGTACATGTTTACAACGTCAATAGTATTTTTTTAAAACCAATTTAAGTCCGCGATAGATAATATTTTGAATGTCCGGTAACTGTAGAGCTACTAATCAAAATTAAACTGTGTAGACATTCAAATAATGAATTAAAAATCAGCATGTTTTATTTCTAACTTGCAGTCACAAATGTACAAGTACATGTACTTAAACGTTACCCAGGTACATTACATATTTTTGACCTATTTTAAGAGGAGTTATACCCCTTGGTGACTTGCAAAATTCAGTTTGTTTTTTTTTTCTCTCAGTTTAACAGACTTTTTAGCTCACCTGAGCAAAGCTCAAGTGAGCTATTGTCATAGCGTGCCGTCCGGCATCCGTCCGTCCGTCGTAAACTTTTCACATTTTTTACTTCTCCAGAACTGCTGAAGGGATTTTGATGAAACTTGGTGGGTATGAAGTACTAATGGTCCCCTACAAGTGTTGTTGTTTTTCGTCCGGATCCGTCATAAGGTGGCGCCACCACAGCCAAAAGTAGGTCACGGGGGGTACCCTCCTTTGACAAACTTCTTCTTCAGAACCGAAGCATGCATCGACAAACCGAAAGCATCAGGATGATCTAGAGAGATGTCTTGAGAAGTGTTGTTATTTTTAGCTCACCTCGACGAAGTTGAGTGAGCTTATGCTATACCCCCGCGGGTCCGCGTCCGTGTCCGCGTCCGCGTCTGGTTAAGAAGTTTGGGGTAGCTCAGTATTTGGCAAAGTACTGATGCTACAGTTACCAAACTTGCACAAGTGATTCATCTTTGGATGCTGAGGTGAACCCATGCATCGGATGCTGCATCTGACCTACATTTTCTGCTTGAGTGACTTGGTTAAGAAGTTTGGGGTAGCTCAGTGTCTGACAAAGTACTGATGCTACAGTATCCAAACTTGCACAAGTAATTCATCTTTGGATGCTGAGGTGAACCCATGCATCGGATGCTGCATCTGACCTACATTTTCCGCTTGAGTGACTTGGTTAAGAAGTTTGGGGTAGCTCAGTATCTGACAAAGTACTGATGCTACATTAACCAAACTTGCACAAGTGATTCATCTTTGGATGCCAAGATGGATCCATGCATCAGATGCAGCATCTGACCTACATTTTCCGCTTGAGTGACTTGGTTAAGAAGTTTGGGGTAGCTCAGTATCTGACCAAGTAGAAATGCTACATTAACCAAACTGGCACAAGTGATTCATCTTTGGATGCCAAGATGGATCCATGCATCGGATGCAGCATCTGACCTACTTTTTCCACTTGAGTGATTTTGCTTTTAAAAGCCAATATTGAGCAAAGTATAAGTGCTACATTTACCAAACTTGCATATTGGATGTATCTTTGATCAAACTTTCATAAAATGACCTTGACCTACTTTTTCCGCTTGAGTGATTTTGTCTTTAAAAGCCATTATTGAGCAAAGTATAAGTGCTACATGTACCAAACTTGCTTATTGGATGTATCATTGATCAAACTTTCATGTAATGACCTTGACCTACTTTTTCCACTTGAGTGATTTTGCCTTTAAAAGCCAATATTGAGCAAAGTATAAGTGCTTCATGTACCAAACTTGCATATATGATTAATTTTTTATTAAACTTTCAGAAAATGACCTTGACCTACTTTTTCTGCTTGAGTGATTTTGCTTTTAAAAGCCAATATACATGTGTTTAGAAATATGTTTGAATTGAATTTTGCTGCCACGAGGTGAGCTTCGTAATCTGTGATTACCTATGTTTGGTTCCACTTCGAAGTCAAATTTTTGACGCGTTTTTGACGTCTTTTAGGACTTAGTAAGAAATCCAAATTTTTGCACTATTTCTTTAAATAACTTGATAAGAGTTGTCTTTCTTTAATATTGATATATGTTTTTGAGGTTTAAATTCTTGGATTATCGATTCATTTGAATCTTATATATTTTTATACCCCAGCCATATAATGGTGGGGGTATATAGTGATGCACTTTTCCGTCCGTGCGTCCGTCCGTCCCACCTGTGGTTTCCGGACATTTAAAGGAAAACTATTACAGATAATCGATTCATTTCTTGCATACATATCTTACACGAAGAAATACAGGTCAAGTTAGAATTTGGGTCATGTCCCTCAATTTTGTGCAGAGTTATGCCCCTTGAAAATTCGAAAAATTCAAAATTTTGTGGTTTCCGGACATTTAAAGGTAAACCGTTATAGATTATCAATTCATTTCTTACATGTACCTTTTACACCAAGAAATACAGGTCAAGTTGGAATATGGGTAATGTCCCTCAATTTTGTGCAGAGTTATGCCCCTTGAAACTTAGAAAAATTAAAAAATTTGTGGTTTCCGAACATTTAAAGGAAAATCGTTACAGATAATCAATTCATTTCTTGGATATAGCACTTACACCAAGAAATACAGGTCAAGTTTGAATTTGTGTCATGTCCCTCAATTATGTGCAGAGTAATACCCCTTGAAACTTAGAAAAATTCACAATTTTGATGTTTCTGGATGTTTAAAGGAAAACCGTTATAGATTATCAATTCATTTCTTACATATAGATTTTACATCAAGAAATACAGGTCAAGTTCGAATATGGGCCATATCCCTCAATTTTTTGCAGAGTTATGCCCCTTGAAACTTAGAAAAATTCAAAATTTTGTGATTTCTGGACATTTAAAGGTAAACCGTTATAGATAATCAATTCATTTCTTGCATATAGCTTTTACACCAAGAAATACAGGTCAAGTTAGAATATGGGTCATGTCCCTCAATTTTGTGCAGATTAATGCCCTTTGAAACTTAGAAAAATTCTAAATTTTGTGGTTTCCGGACATTTAAAGGAAAACCGTTATAGATAATCAATTCATTCTTGCATATAGCTTTTACACCAAAAAATACAGGTCAAGTTCGAATATGGGCCATGTCCCTCAATTTTGTGCAGAGTTATGCCCCATGAAACTTCAAAAAAAAAAAATTCAAAATATTGTGGTTTCTGGACATTTAAAGGAAAACCGTTATAGATGATCAATTTATTTCTTGCATATAGCTTTTACACCAAGAAATACAGATCAAGTTAGAATATGGGTCAAGTCTCTCTATGATGTGCAGAGTTATGCGGCTTGAAACTTAGAAAAAATCACAACTTCTTGGTTTCTGGATGTTTAAAGGAAAACTGTTACAGATAATCGATTCAGTTCTTGCATATAGCTATTACACCAAGAAATACAGGTCAAGTTCAAATATAGGTCATGCCCCTCAATTACGTGCAGAGTTATGCCCCTTCAAACTTAGAAAAATTCACAACTTTGTGGTTTCTGGACATTAGAAGGACAACTGTTACAGATAATAAATTCATTTGTTGAATGTAGCTATTACACCAAAAATTACAGGTAAGGTTTGAATATGGCTCAATTTTATGCAGAGTTGTACCCCTTTAATCTTGGAAAAAAATCAATATTTTTTGCTTGCCTGACATTTAAATGAAAACTGTAACAGAGAATATATTTATTTCTTTGATATAGCTTTACATTGAGAAATACAGGTCAAGTTCAAATAAAGGGTCATGTTCCTCAATTTTGTGTTGAACTGTGCCCCTTCAAAATTTTTATACATTGCTTATATGTAAAATATGCCGGGCGGGGGTATCATTGATCCTTAGATCAACAATAGGTTTCATTAATTATTAAATAAGTATGCAAAAGGAAACTAATTAATTGAAAAAAGATGAATAAGTATTTTCAAATTTATCTTGTGAAGACTTAGATATATAACTTTGAAATTAGAATATTGAGAGCAGCTCAAAATATTAATGTACATTTACATCAATGTTATCAACAACATAGTGAAAGGAGGGGGCTATAATTTATTAGCAGGATTTTTGCTTTAGCTTCTGTATAACTGTCTCTCTCGGGTTACTTAGATTACTCAAGAAGAAGGGGGGAGATGATTTTCATACATATTCAACTTCTTCTCCAGAACCGCTGAACAGATTTTCATGAAACTTGGTAGGAATGAAGTAATCATGGTCCCCTACAAGTACAGTTGTTTTTTGTCCGGATCTGTCTACAGGTGGCACCACCACAGGCAATTAGAAAACAGGAACCTGATCAAATATTCTTTTCTTTTCTTATTGGCCTCATGTATGTAAATGAACTAATAAGAGTAAAAATTAATATTACTTCATTTACTCCATACGTTTTCTGCACAAAATATTTTGTGCATGCATTTCATATGTCATATTCCTAATTGTTGTTTTGTTCAGTTTTGTGTGCTTTGTTTAATTTTACATGTATACATATTTGTCGGTCAAAACCTCTTAGGAGCTTGTGTTAACCTGTTTTCATATATGCCAATTTAAGATAAACATTGTCTTGTCTTAACATGCTAAGTGTTCTCAGGTGAGCGCTGTGGCCCCTGGGCCTCTGGTTTCTGCAACAAATAGAGATATTCAGTTGAAATTTGATACACAGCTTAGTCTTGGATAGTTACAGTGCAAGTTCAACTTTCCTCATGCTTGACCTATTTTTCGAGAAGTTATGCCTCTTGATGACTTGCGAAATTCAGTTCTTGTCAGTTTTTCCAGATTTTTCTGCAACAAACAGAGATTTTCAAGTGAAATTTGATACACAGCTTGGATAGTTACAGAGCAAGTTCAACTTTGGTTACTCTTGACCTGTTTTCCAAGGAGTTATGCCCCTTGATGACTTGCAAAATTCATGACTTGCAAATTTCAGTTTTCCTGACTTTTGTTCTGCAACAAATAAGATATTCAGGTGAAATTTGTACGTACCTTTGTCTTGGATAGTTACAGAGTAAGTTTGACTTTGGGTCACGCATTACCTTTTTCGAAGAGTTATGCTCCTTAAACCAAAAAACCAACAACAACAAAAAAAAAAAATATATATAAATAAGTTTTCCAGATATCTTTCTGCAACACATAGCTTGGCCTTGGATAGTTACAGAGCAAGTTTGACTCGAATTATTCATGTTTGATTGAAGAGTTTTTAGAAGGCAGAGTTGCAGGACATAAATTTATGCCGCGGGTAGGGGACTTTAATCGCTCAGCGATCATAACATTTTTGATAATGCCTGATATTAATTTATACACTGCAGTGATCTTGGTGATCAGATTGTAGAGAGGATGCTGCCTTTCTATTTTCATGTTCACCTAATATGGTGTTACAGAGATATTGCTCTTAAATTTGTTTGGTTTGTGAAAATCAATTCGGACAGGCATAATTTACTGTGTTAGCATAGGCTTTATTCGAAATGATGGAGACATTTCTTGGTTCATAAGGCATGTGTCATATACCTGTGCTTCATATGACTTAATAATATGTGCACACTTTTAAAATCAATGAGTCGGTATTAACCTATACATCAAGTATTCCCTTCTGAGTTGACTTTCTGAATTCATCCCTTCTTTTATCATATACATATTTTTTCTATTTTCAGTATACTTGGAAACTGAATGACATTTGATGCACTTCCACTCACAATTTCCAAATGTGACTCAACAGATGCAACCTGTTGTCGAATTTTTCTTTCATGTCAAGTGAAATAATGAAGGGCAACATTTGTCTGATTGATGAAAATTCTCAAAATCAGCATTTGTTACCTATTTGATATGATAGATAATTTCATCAAATTTAATGTGACTGTGCTGCTAAATGAAGGTAAGTGAAGTTCAAGGCCAGGCCATAACAAATTATACATGTTGTTCATGTTGTCTGATTTCCTTCACTATTCTTGGCTAAGTGGAAAACAAAACATTCTTATCAGGTATTCCATTATCTGAACATATTCACTCAGAATCGGTTTGAAATTCATTTCACTTCATTGCACATTGATTTAAATGTGACAGTTTTGAAAAACGAAATCTGATTTATCACTAAGTATTATGACACACCAATATTTAGACATAAATATCACAGTATCTGGATGTTTGTATCTCTGTCCACCTCCTCTTCTGTGTGCCACATCTGATAAGATACTGACCAAACACCTAGCCCTATAGAAATTTCTTCAATTTACCATGTTCATTGACTGTATGATGACCAGATAGAAAACCTTTCACATATGGACATGATGGAGGAGCATAAAGTCACCATACTGTCTGTCTGTCTGTCTGTCTGTCTGTCTAAGCTCATATCTTCTAAACCCTACATCAGAATTTGTTCATATTTAATATTAATGTTCATTAGGATAGATCCTCTGGGGCAAAGGTACTTAAGGTCAATTATCAAAGGTCAAGGGTATTACAGGGTAAAAAAGTATATTTTTTGTGAAAGTATATTTCTTGTGCAATAAAAACTTTTAAATTCATTAAAAATCAGTGTGTTGTCCAAATGATCTGAAATTTTGAATAATGATAGAAAAATGTATACTAGAAATCTCTTTTGAGATTTTTCATTGAGTTGATGAGAAATTTTGTGCCAAAGGGGGAGGGGATGGTTGTTACACATATCTTCAGGTGAATGTATATATATAGGCTGCTTATGAGTATTTCATCATGTATGCCACAATTGTTTATTGGGAAAGGTCACAGATTAGATTTTGCTTGACTCTGACCTCATATTCCATTTGGATGATGCCGGTGCATTACTTTGAAAATACTGAAATAACATACATGTATTACCTATGTAGTATATATGTACTAATATTACATGCACCGCAAGTTAATTGGTTCCATAATTAATAATATGGTGATTTGAGATAGAAAAGTTTAAACCATGATCACCATGGATCACACGATGGAAAAGTATAAACCACTAAAATGAAATATAGGCATTTTAGGGGATGTCATTGTTTACTGGTTTCAGATAATTTTTGGCTAGATTTTTTTAAATCACCATATTATTATTATGGAACCGATTAGCTTGTAATAATAATAATAATAATAATAATAATAATAATAATAATAATGATAATAATAAATTAAAAAGAAAAATATGATAGTAATAATAATAAGTATTGGTCGTACAGACTTACACTGTTAGTTGCAAGACATCGAGATTTATCCCCTATATAAATTTTAATCAGAACATATGCCGACGAAGAAGAAAGAAACCCTTCATTTTTACTGATGTGTAAGCTGCGTGGACAGTAGATGCTGATGTACTGTTTTACAGACGGCAAGTGACAAATATGGATAATGACCATATCCCTGTACACAGCACAAAATCGATAATTCAGAAAATCAGAAACCGAAGGCATACAAAATCAGGATAAAATAGGAACCAAAGCAAACAAACAAAAACCTCCACCATATGAAAAGAAGCGAATTCCCGATATGGGTGTGAGACCAGGTGCATACTGATTTTACGGTGCAAGCATCCGATAATATGTTAAAGTATTTGAAAGTTTTTCAATATTACAAATCTTCTTATCAAAATGAAATTATGTTGTAATTTAACCTCTTGCTAATTAAAGATGTAGGATGTAAACCCCCATGCCCCATCCCATGCGATAAATGATAAAATCTGCGAAATTAATATGCATGATATGCATTGTCTTTTTCGCACATTAATTTTGTCATATTTTCTTGTTTCAATACCTTATCGATTTAAAGAACGCTATTTAAATTTTTATCAGTTTGAATTGAATAAATTATACTCAAAACATGTCACCTAAACTTGCAAGCGTGGTCTAGAGTGTGATGATTTAGGGAGGGGGTAGTCTGAAGCACCCCATCCCATCCGTCATGATATTTGCAAAAACGAAGAGACTTTTCCAGATTTAATTTCAAAATCATAGAATTGGCTGATCCAATGCGATTTTATCGATTACTAATCTGTAACTAAGAATTGTATCATTTACACTCAGTCTGAAAGTATGAAAAGTGATTTATGTACGACAATAATTACTGCAGCACCTCAAATGTGCTTGTAGTGATACATTTAAAGGCTTAATGTCGAAATACACTTTCTCTGAAAAAAGAATCATGTTTTACTTATTTATATACTTATTTTCTCAAGGCATATGGGGCTTTGTACTTCTCATTTTCTTAAGAAAAACAAAAACAAAACAAATAAAAACAAAACGCAAAAAAGAAAGAAAAAAATTGCGAGATTCTTTTTACTTCTTTTCATACTAATCTGAAAAGACTGGATTAACTATATCTGGGGGTCGGTTGGTTCTTTGGATATTTTCACCTGTTTGATTATTTCTCAGAGACTTCCGCGTTTAACAGTCTTGAGAAATAAACTTGCTATACCGACACTGTTAAGTGTTGACCCTTAAAATACTGACAGACGTACATGTAATTTCATTTGACAGAATAGGAGAAATATCTGGTGGAAGAGGAGGGTTAGAAATATGTAGAAAAAAACATATCTAACTGTCTTGTAATACACAAATCCGCAACTTTCGATTTCATAAAAACGCACCGAAATTTTGTTTTATTTGTAAACGAAATGCCATCGAAGTATATGTGCATTTGTAACGGTTTTTTTTATAATAGATTAATTCTCTAATATTCTAGCTGTCAAAGATAAATAAAGGATATATGAGCATAAAACGCAAAATAAAACAAAAGAAATATAAATAAATAAAAAAAAAACAAAGGAGTTCTTCCAGCATTCCTATGAAGGAAATTGTCGTAGATGGCGCCACTGAATGAATTTTTGTCTTCCATGAAACAATTCAGAGTATTTTTTTTCCATTTATTGATCTTCATTAGTGTTGTTTAATCGTACAAACGTCATATTAATCAGAATTCTAATCAAGTGAGCTATTGTCATAGTGTTGCATCTGTCGTCCGTCGTCCGTCGTCGTCGTCCGTCGTCCGTCGTCGTCGTAAACTTTTCACATTTTAAACTTCTTCTCCAGAATGGCTGAAGGGATTTTGATGAAACTTGGTAGGTATGAAGTACTCATGGTCCCCTACAAGTGTTGTTGTTTTTCGTCCGGATCCGTCAACAGGTGGCGCCACCACAGCCAATAGTAGGTCACGGGGGGTACCCTCCTATGACAAACTTCTTCTTCAGAACCGAAGCATGTATCGACAAACCGAAAGCATCAGGATGATCTAGAGAGATGTCTTAAGAAGTGTTGTTATTTTTGGTTCCACTTCGAAGTCAAATTTTTGACGCGTTTTTGACGTCTTTTCGGACTTAGTCAGAAATGCACATATTTGCACTATTTCTTCAAATAACTCAATAAGCGTATGATTTTACACACTCATTTACTGCATATTTATCATAATTAACTTACTTAATGCTTTGATATGTATTTTAGGCTTAAATTTTATTTTTTTGATTTTTTATGAATTTTTTTCTTATGTAAAAAGGAAGGGGGGTGATTTTCATACATTTTCTGCTTCTTTTCTATAACCACTCTTCAGATTGTCATGACATTTTGTAGATATGAGGTACTCATGCATGGTATCCTACAAGTGAAAGAATTTTGTCAAGATATCCACTTTTAGATTTTTAAGGAATATTTTTTAAGATTGTACATAGGTATAATGTATGTTTTTCATGCCCAATGGACCCATGGGGATTGGCTTCAAACCCCGACGGGATCCCGACAAAATTTTTTTCCCTTTTTAGCTCACCTGAGCCAACGGCTCAAGTGAGCTATTGTCATAGTGTTGCATCTGTCGTCCGTCGTCCGTCGTCGTCGTCGTCGTCCGTCGTCCGTCGTCCGTCGTCGTCGTAAACGTTTCACATTTTAAACTTCTTCTCCAGAATGGCTGAAGGGATTTTGATGAAACTTGGTAGGTATGAAGTACTCATGGTCCCCTACAAGTGTTGTTGTTTTTCGTCCGGATCCGACAACAGGTGGCGCCACCACAGCCAATAGTAGGTCACGGGGGGTACCCTCCTATGACAAACTTCTTCTTCAGAACCGAAGCATGTATCGACAAACCGAAAGCATCAGGATGATCTAGAGAGATGTCTTAAGAAGTGTTGTCATTTTTGGTTCCACTTCGAAGTCAAATTTTTGACGCGTTTTTGACGTCTTTTCGGACTTAGTCAGAAATGCACATTTTTGCACTATTTCTTCAAATAACTCAATGAGCGTATGATTTTACACACTCATTTACTGCATATTTATCATATTTAACTAACTTAATGCTTTGATATGTATTTTAGGCTTAAATTTTATTTTTTTTTTTTGATTTTTTATGAATTCTTTTCTTATGTAAAAAGGAAGGGGGGTGGGTGGGTGATTTTCATACATTTTCTGCTTCTTTTCTATAACCACTCTTCAGATTGTCATGACATTTTGTAGATATGAGGTACTCATGCATGGTACCCTACAAGTGAAAGAATTTTGTCAAGATATCCACTTTTAGATTTTTAAGGAATATTTTTGGCCTAGGACATCTTTGGCACGCATAAAAACGAAAGAAAAAAAGGGGGTCATGCATACCTTTTCTGCAAAATTCACTTGTTTAATATGACCCCTCCTTCCGAATTGAAATTTTGCTAATTTTTATATATTTTCAAATCGATCTATAACAATCGATTTATTACATAAAAGGCAAAATCATGTTCAAATCTCAATTTCTACAGATAGCAGGGAATCATACATTGATTTAATGTGCTATTTTTAAATTTTCAATAGTTATGACCAATGAGGTGACACCTTTTATTCAGCCCGGTTCACCAGTCAAAAGAGAAGGGATTCCCTGCTAAAATGATTAACTGTAGTTACACCTTCTAGGTCAGAGACAACCAAATCATTTTCCATAGGCCGTAATGTTAACGAAATGCCTTATAACGTCTATACTAACAATGAATGTTATATACCGATTTGTTCATTGATTCAAGCTTTATACGAAACTAAATTAAAAAATATAGCATGACCTGCTCTTTTTCGCACTATTTGCGTCACAAGGTACCCCGCAGAGAATTTTCAAATTTTCCCGCGCCCGTCCCCTTTAGCGGATCGGGAGCTAGGGAAATATCCGGGTATCGCACTTATTTTTTACCTATATATATCATATTCAAACAATATACCAAAAGAAAATAGAATTGATAGCCAATCACATCTTCTGTCACATTTAAAATAACAGGCCCCCTCACCCTACAGGTTTTTCTCCAATCAGAGCCGGCCTTTTAGTGGTCCTTGACCTATAACTGTAACTGTAAACAAGGTCGCTGTACTTTAGATTTGATCCGTTTAATTCCTCCACAACCCTTTAGTACTGCGATACATTTCAGGAGATACAGTGCAAACGGAATAGATTTTTATTTAATGTGCATTATACTTGGAACACTTTCATAATGGTTATCATTCATGTACTTGGAACACTTGCATATACTTGTTATCATGTATAAAGTTTGCTCGAATTTCCTCTGTCTGAGACTCTCTTAGATGAAGTAATTTACGGACTGATTTCTTGAAGAAACGTCGAATGAGTAATCTCTTCCTCTGGATCATGAGATTTGATACACCGTACACTGCTTTTTATGCCCCCGGAATCAAAGATTCGGGGGCATATAGTTTTTGGCCTGTCCGTCTGTTTGTCTGTTTATCTGTTTGTCTGTTTGTCTGTTTGTCTGTTTGTCTGTTTGTCCGAAAAACTTTAACATTGGACATAACTTTTGAATGGGAAGTGATAGGGCTTTCATATTTCACATGTGTATTCCTTGTGACAAGACCTTTCCATTGATACCAAAATTTTTGACCTCGTGACCTTGACCTTGACCTTTGACCTACTTTTCAAAAACTTTAACATTGGGCATAACTTTTGAATGGTAAATGATAGGGCTTTCATATTTCACATGTGTATTCCTTGTGACAAGACCTTTCCATTGATACCAAAATTTTTGACCTCGTGACCTTGACCTTGACCTTTGACCTACTTTTCAAAAAACTTTAACATTGGGCATAACTTTTGAATGGGAAGTGATAGGGCTTTCATATTTCACATGTGTATTTCTTGTGACAAGACCTTTCCATTGATACCAAAATTTTTGACCTCGTGACCTTGACCTTGACCTTTGACCTACTTTTCAAAAACTTTAACATTGGGCATAACTTTTGAATGGTAAATGATAGGGCTTTCATATTTCACATGTGTATTCCTTGTGACAAGACCTTTCCATTGATACCAAAAAATTTGACCTCGTGACCTTGACCTTTGACTTACTTTTCAAAAAACTTTAACATTGGGCATAACTTTTGAATGGTAAGTGATAGGGCTTTCATATTTCACATGTGTATTCCTTGTGACAAGACCTTTCCATTGATACCAAAATTTTTGACCTTGTGACCTTGACCTTTGACCTACTTTTCAAAAAACTTTAACATTGGGCATAACTTTTGAATGGGAAGTGATAGGGCTTTCATATTTCACATGTGTATTCCTTGTGACAAGACCTTTCCATTGATACCAAAATTTTTGACCTCGTGACCTTGACCTTGACCTTTGACCTACTTTTCAAAAACTTTAACATTGGGCATAACTTTTGATTGGTAAGTGATAGGGCTTTCATATTTCACATGTGTATTCCTTATGACAAGACCTTTCCATTGATACCAAAAAATTTGACCTCGTGACCTTGACCTTTGACCTACTTTTCAAAAACTTTAACATTGGGCATAACTTTTGAATGGTAAGTGATAGGGCTTTCATATTTCGCATGCGTATTCCTTGTGACAAGACCTTTCCATTGATACCAAAATTTTTGACCTCGTGACCTTGACCTTTGAACTTTTAACCCAGCGACCTCCCATACATGTACTTAACAGAAAATAGTGTTCATACTAACAAAGATGCCACCGGGGGCATTCGTGTTTCACAAACACAGGCTTTATTGGAAAACAAATTGGCCCAATTTCTGCACAATTCACTTGAATTGATAAATATTGGATTAAAACGATTTTAACTGTACGTTTCATGTATTTGAGATGAAATCAATACTATTCAAAAGCATTCTTAGATTTCAGTATACTTTAATATGAATAAAGGCAAAACCGAAAAATCTTTGTTTTTTATGCCCCTGGAATAAAAGATTCGGGAGCATATAGTTTTTGGCCTGTCCGTCTGTCTGTTTGTCTGTCTGTTTTCCGAAAAACTTTAACATTGGGCATAACTTTTGAATGGAAGCTGGTGATAGAGGTTTCATATTTCACATGTGTATTCCTTGTGACAATACCTTTCCATTGATACCAAAATTTTGACCTCGTGACCATAACCTTGACCTTTGACGTACTTTTCAAAAACTTAAACATTGCGCATAACTTTTGATTGGTTAGTGATAGGGCTTTCATATTTTACATGTGTATTCCTTGTGACAAGATATTTCCATAGATACCAATATTACGCTGACCCTGACCTCTTACATACTTAACAGAAAATGGCGTTTATACTAGCAAAGATGCCGCCGGGGGCATTCTCGTTTCAGAAACACAGCCTGTCAGGCTTTATAATTTCTGGCATGCTAGCTATCAATAATGAAAGGTATGGTCGTTCTTAATTTATGAAATCATTTCATTGTTTTATTCTTTTTCTGCTGCGCATTAAATTGGGATTTTACAATATGATTTTATTTTTGATGTTGCATAATTGAACTATACTAGTTGGGCATATGACTTAAAAAAAGTTATTGTTTTGAAATGTGACTATTTTTTCTTGTTTGTCCTTATAAAGGTTGTCTGAAAAAAAACTTCTCTGCATCCGGCAAAAATCTTTTTAGAAAGGTTGTGGGCTAAAATCCCGGTACTGGCACTATCAGTATTCAATAGCAGTATGTCCATTAGAGCGTGCATGGGTATCAGGTGAGCGTTGTGCCCCCTGGGGCTCTTGTTTTTTAATTCAATTTGATTTTGATATTTGATATTTTCGGGGAAAAAATTAACAAATTTGATGATATAACTTCAATATTATGATACTTCTATTTATTGTAAAACTGTCTAGAAAATATTTTTACCACAAAATGATAAGAATTCTCTCTTTAGTAAATGCAAAGAACGGATGAATTGGCAAAACTAAACTATCACTGAGCTTGTCCTAACCTTAAAAAAAGTTCTCTCGGTCGACATAACTGATTTCTCCGTTAATGGTAAATGTTACGTATTGGGGGGGGGGGGGGGGGCTACCAGTAGCAGTTTAAGAACAGATAAATTTGCAGCATGGACAAGACATTTCGGGTACTCAAACCTTGTTAGTGAACTGGCCAAAAGTGTGTTACTACATCTAACATTGTAACGAAAGACAAAGCAGGATGACAAGGATATGATGTTGATACAGGCATTGATAGTTAATTAAACACAAGATAATTTACTGATATATGAAGTCTGATCTGAATTGGAATTTCCTGATATTTTAAGAGGAAAAGTGAAAGTGCATGTTTAGGGTTTTTTCTGATCAATCTTCCTAAAAGGTACCCGACCGCGGACGTAAAACAAAATATTTCATTACCAAGGCCTTAGTCGAGGTTCTCAATTCCACAAATCTAAAATTTACAATGACATAATGTCTTCTCTAGCGTGCTTTCGTTACGAATTGAAATTATTCTTTATTTTGGTAATTTTGAGATAATTTTCATCTGTGAAAAGTTGTAGTTGTGCCTCACATGATATATGAAATGAGCATCATGTAAATTTCACATGAATGTTCAAATGAATTGTAATTGAAATCTATATGAAATTGAATTTTACATGAATTTTTACTTGTGACCTTCATGAATTTTACATAAAATTAATATGAAAAAAATTCACATGAATTGCACAATTTACGTACATGAATTTCACATGAATTTTTACTTGTGACCTTCATGCAAAATTGACTTCACATGCAATTCGTGTCAGAACATCACATGGAATTCATGTGAAACATTTCATGTAAATTTAATGTTCGTACTTATTTCACATAGATTTCATGGGAACTTTTACGTAAAATTCATATGAATTTCATATGAGGCAAAATTGGCTGTGTATACTTGTTTAATTGGTCTAGGCTTTACGTCATGTTTAGAATTTGACTCTCTGTGTATTATCTAGATTTCCTCTATAACCTCATCTAGCATAACCCATAGTACATCACTCGTTCAAATGTGCATATGGAATAATACGGAAACCGATTTGTGCCAACCAAAGTGAAATTTTAAAGTCGTAATTAACGCTGAATATGTCGTAATAACGACTTACCTATCTCGTAATTACGACTCAGTTATCTCGTAATTAGTACTTAGTATGTCGTAATTACGACTTACCTATCTCAGTTATCTCGTAATTACGACTCAGTGTGTCGTTATTACGACTTACCTTTCTCGTAATTACGAGTTAATTATCTCATAATTACGAATTAGTATGTATATGTAATTACGACTTAAAATTTTCACTTAGGTTGGAACTAATCGGCTTCCGTAAAATAAGTGATTAAAATAATCGATAGGAAATAATCATTATGTCAATCTATTTGTTCTGATATGCATCACGGATATGTATGTCTTTCTTTACTTCTTTCGTTCTTCTTCATATAATTTGTCTAGATAGGAAAGGTGGAGTATCCATGCAATCTAGGGAAGGAAGATATTTTCATTCAAAACGGATATATATTTCAATCTCTAATCTTAAATGTAAAAAAAAACCTTAAAGTTCATAATTTTTGAAAAACACGATCAAAATGCTTAAAAAGGGAAAGACTTCAGAAACCAACATATTCTTTTTATTAAGCAGCATACGATGGGTTCCTTTTAGTAGGTATTTACTTTTTGTCTAAATTCGTTGTTGTTCTAAACAAAAAGAAATAGTTTTCTGCAAATCGGTAACATTATGTAAAACAATATAGTTTCAGGACATTTTAAGTGCTTGCAAGGACGAACAATATGTTTACTTTCCATATATATATTTAGCAGAAGTTTTATATCGTTTATGTACATCTAACTATACGTATGTTTCAGGAGACACCGTAAATATTTTCAGATGGATTTATACAGCAACAAGTCAGCGACTCTTGGTAACTTCATTACGTCAGATAGTATCAATATAACTAGAGGCCGAAAAGGATCAGAGAAACTTCCGAGTTTTGTGTTTATAATTACTCTAACAGTTGTCGGTATAATAGGGAATTCCCACGTTCTAATCGTTTATATTCAGAGATACTATGCACAGGTCAAACAGCACGGAAATGCCACGAACCCTTTCCTGGTGTTTGTACTTAGCCTAGCCATACTCGACTCGTTCACATGTTTCGTAATTTTTCCTATGATAAATATGGATTTGAACACAAATTTCACGCCTTTTTCAGAGAACATGTGTAAAGGACTTGCATATTTCACTTACCTGGCCAATGTAAGCGGCGTTTTACATGTGACATTAATAAGTTTACACTGTTATCGCCAAGTTTGCAAGCCTCATGCTGCTCAAATACACAGAAAGCTGGCCATTAAATTCTGTATCTCGTTTGACATAGCTGCTTCTCTAATAGCTTTTCCTATTACATTTTTATCAAGGCATCTTAAAGATACTGTTGATGGAGAACAGGGTTTGATTTGCACGTTAGGTTTAGGGATACGAAAGAATTCGCTTTTCCCAAAAATATACTTTGGACTCTTATCATGCAGCCTTATAGCCGGATTAACAATAATATGCATTTGTAACATTCTTTTAGTGATTTCAAGATGTCGTAAACCAAAACTGAATCACCAAAAACATGAAAATAATTTGAAAAACACTCTGAAAACTGCAGCGATTTTGATAACCATTGCAGCATTGTTTGTTTTATCGTATCTTCCATATATGACATTGACTATTGTAAGTGCAGTAAATCCTGACTTCCACAAGGAGTTGAGCGAAGAAAGAAGAGCGGCAAAGGAATTTTTCCTATGGTTTCCATTTTTCAACAACGTCATCAACCCTTTTGTATACAGTCTTAGAGATAAGGAATTTAGACAAAGACTTTTGGAAATGTACTCACGTCTGCAACCAAGAAATATAGAAAAATGAAACATAAAAGTCTAAAGGATTCAAAATATTCATTGGCAACCTGAAATGTCACTAAATTCGTCATACTTTATCATTTAAAAAAGGGGAAAATACAACATGTAAATGCATGACGTTTTCATATTGTGAAAAAGAGATAATTCAAATTCAATTCCATTGTAGATATATCATTATGTTTGTATTACAGTACTATGATTTAAATAGATATTGAAAGCATCTTAATATCATCACATAATTTGACATTTGCTTCTTATTACAACGTTATTGAATGAAAGACTTAACAAATTCACAACCTGATCATGCGATAGATTGTATGTTCTGACAAGTAAGATTCGCTCAACAGGTCGGAGCCAGTATCAATGTCGGATGTATTGAAATCGGGATCGGTTTGAACATCAACATCACCAGTAACTGCATCTCAGAGAGTGCATGCAATTCATATATTGTTTTCATTTCCATGCATTAACATCGACGGCGAGTGCGGCTTGCCAACAGGGGATGCGTACTCCTCCCGGGCACCTTGTCCCACCCCTAGCTTGCTAGGTGTACCTCGATGCTCAATTTTGTGCTCTATTGTGAGTGCTGTTGAGACTATCGCCATGATTTTCTTTAACTCATTCATTGTGTTGTGGGTCTTGTATTATTTTAGTTTTACTTTATGTGTTGGTACACATGTACTTAGTCATGTTATTTTAATGATTTCATAATAATTCTTTCTAGATTTTACTATGTAATGTTTATTTCATTAGAGAAAATTCCAGTATGTTCTTTGTTACATCATTATCATCACATGACTGTGATTTCTAGAATTTACTCTATTGTAAAATCATTTGTTACTTGGTAATAAGCCATTGTTTCAGAAGCTTCTGGTAAATTCATTGGTATTAAGTATAAATACCTCTGAGGAACTGTGTTGAGGGGACATTCGTACACATTCGTAGACACGATTCATTCATCCATTCGATATACTGGGATACTTTATTTGTTGAGACTTTAATCCATTTAACAACAATTGGACACCGATCTTTCGAGAACGTTTGTGATTACCGGAAACCATATATTCGATAGACTTTGTGGGCCGTAACGGACGCTTTGATCCGGACATTGTATTGTAAGTTGTAATCATTTTCGATATATATATTTTGTACATAATTAAACTTTTAAATTTATATTCTGTCTTTGTCTGATTTTTGCTGGCGTTTTGGGGTATTCTGACCCATAACAATGCTTTTACACGATTTTGGTCCATCGGACATGCTGACTGATCTAAATCGCCATCTAGTAGATTTCTGATCTTGGAATAACATGACAAAGCTATAGTTTGAAAAAAATATCATTTTCTCTTCCTTTAAAAGATTTCGTATTTTTTTCCTACTTCTTTTTATGTATTAAAGCACTTTATTTATATAATAGGGTGATTATTTTGATATATGTCATTATTTCATCACTCATATTTACTCATATACTTACCTTCATATCTATAATCATCATTCGTATACTTACCTTCATATTTGTCGTTATACATACCTATAATCATACTTACCTTTCTTTCATTCGTTACTACGATTGAATTGCCTCCCGTTCACCGTAGATCATACCTTTCTCTCATGACTATTTATATCCTTCAATGGGGTATTCTCCGATCACGTGATTGTCCAATCATGTGTACTAATTACACTCTAGTAGGGAATAACTTACCTGGCTGGTTTCTATAAATATCTTTTATTTCTATTGGTCTTTCTCTTACCCGGAAATTACGATTTGGTGAGTTTTGAAGTTGTTTATTGTACAGACAGACAGCCATATTGGTCAAGCGACGATCACCAGAAAATGTCCTAATCTTTATGATTGACCCAACATTATTTACATTTGTGATAATCAGCTATCATCATTTGTAAGTCATATATATATACGTGTGCGTCCTTTGATCGATGCAATATACGTATTTTCCATATTGTGTCCATTGTTGATATTCATTTTCCCTCGCCCATTCATTCGTCGTCATTTCATTATTTCATCTCAAATTAGAAATATTTCATATCATACTTATTTATTCATAACTCTACAATCCGTCTTACTGATTTATTTCATCATAAAAAGATATTATTTTATTCGGGTTCGTATCCATGATATACGTATCGTTGTCAACATCGTCATTATTTCCCATTTTTCCCAATCTATTTAGAATCCTATCATTTCATTACCTTATCATTTTACAGGTCTATTGATGATATGTAAGCCGTATTATTTACTTGATATACCTGAGATTTGTCGCCGATTTCTCGGACGGTTCTATTTCACATTTGGGTACATATAATTTTATTCATTCATCATATTTTCATATCATAATTATCGTCATTTGTATGATATCATTTATTCAGGTTTATATTGCATTTTTCGTAGAAAGGTCATTTATGTTTGAAATACATTTTTGAGGTAATTTATTGAATTGCAGAAAATAAAGATTAATTTATACTCGATAGGAATGTGAGTTAAGCTTTGTCACGGGTTATTTTTTTTAATTATACATGAATGATATACCTATATGCCACGGCTTCATGTGTGACGGCATGAAATGTACATGAATTAAAACAGATAAGGATAAAGATTTTTTATTGTCTCTATTTAAGCTTTTGCAATAAAAAAGCAGCATCCTATCCCTCCAAAATATCCTCACGTATAACAAAGCAAAAAAAAAAAAAAAAAGAAAAAAAAAAGTGTAACATGTACATGTAGATCAGGGGTAAAAGGTCCAAGAGGAAATGGTACATGTATAATTTTGTGCGTCTTCATTAACAAGGCATTTGCAAATCCACGGGATGGAGAAAGGAACAGGTGCAGGGACGAAAGGGCGAAATAGTTTTAAAAAAACCATTTTTTTCAATGTACAAAGTAAATTTAAAAAGACTATTGTAATTAAACAATTTCATTACACCTTCTATGTGAAATCACCGAAAGAAATTGTTTCATTTTCTTTACTAGTTTTCTGTCAGGAATAAGAAATCAAAAGACCAAGGCACGGCATGTCACATATTTTGTAGACTTTTGTTGAAGGGCATAGGTATAAATCACTTAGATTAAACTTTGTTGCATTTTCGCAATTTAAGTTTCCGTTGCCGTGGTTACCATGTCTGATTTTTTAGAATGTTGAAATATTGAAAACATTTGACATGGAAACATATAGATAAGACCTTAAACCCAACATTATTATTACTTAACTTGAAAGAGCAATAGTAGGGTACGGATAATGCATCAGTTTTTCTTTTTGATTATGCTGCATAAATGATGTATGTGACTTCAAAGACGCCCCAAAATGTATTTTTCAATATTCAAAGTCAGTTTCAATGGCAACCGGACGTGATATCAAGAAAGTTTTTAACGATTATTTACTATTGGGTCATACCCAACCTTATGTAAACATTTTATCAAAATCCGAGAAATGCCATGCAATGCGTCCTTCATAAAAGTGCACATGCTTATAGAGAATGGCTATTAAATAATGAAGAAAATTGCATTCTTACATGGTATGATTCTTTTATTCATATATATCAAGATAACACCTTTTTACTTGTTCCCTTTCTTCTGATATATTTTTTTGTTTCTAACAAAATATTTTCGAATTTTAAAAATCTTGTTATTCATGATGGCTTCATATTTGCCAAATTAACACCAATACATAGTCTTCATATATGGCATATTAACAAGATATTAATTTGATAAAGTAAGAATAAAATGTTTGTGAAGGTATGTTGGTAGCTCTGTAAGGAATTGGGATGATTGTGCTTTCATGATACGTTGTTATCAAAGTCTTTAAAGAAGACATGATAGTGTAGCTATATCTATGTACTCTCCGCAAACTCTTGGCGGGGTATAAAGACACATTCAATCTCGTCGGAATTTACCTTAACTAACATTTTCTGTCAAAATTTTAAAATGTAGGCGAGTCTATCATACTTAAAATAGGTGAAACTAGGCGATTGCTACAATGAAATATGTCATCGCTACCACGATTTGATAAATCATTGCTTATTAAATGGGTGTCGTAATATAACCTAGTTTTTCTCTGAAACAGACCGAATACGAACAGTTTTAAGAACGTATTTGTATAAGGGTAGAACTGCATCAATAGGGACAATATGGCGAGTCAACAATCGGTATTTTAGAATCTGAGAGGAGAAATTGAATATAAGCTATAAAAAATAGAATAAGTATTGGTTGAACGGTGGACAGATTGAGAGCTAAGAAAACGACCGCGGCCTAAATCTTAAAGGTACAAATAGTCTAACAGGGATTAAACTGTCAATAATGAAATTTTACCGTACATAGCTTTTAAGTACTACCATTTGAACATCTATATATTACTTAGTAATACATAATATATCTCTCACACTTTTGTTGAATAGACCTTTTTCTCTCTGGTACACACGATTTCGGTAAACTTCGGAAATTGTTATTTGCATATACAGTATGTAGAAATATGTCACGTTTACCAAGGTCAAAGTGAACACGCTATCACGATCAGCCAATCGCTTGAATGAACTTCACATCATGGGATTACTACGAAAGATGTAATAAACCACGTATACTGTCTTTTTGAAATTCTCTTTCTCGAAAACAAAAAAAAGAACTCATTAATATTTCATTAATTGCAAATACAAGGTTGATATCATGTATATATATCACGTTCCATTCAAATTACCACTTTGAACGTGGATAATCGAACACTTTCAAATGACTAACAACGTGTAATAGTGTATGACGGCTTGAATGGGAGGCAGGTGTAGTCTGCTATACACATTTGCGTTTGTTTACAAAATCCTGAATAAAAATTAACCTTTATTTAGTTATGATTTTTGTTCTTTTTTTCAATATTTGTTGTAGACTGTGGATATATATAAACACATCAACATCACTGTGGCTATAAATACACGTCAAACTTATATATATACTACTCATTAGGGCTGGGCGGTGCACCGAAAATTTCGGTGCTTCGAAATTAGAATTGTCGGTTCGATGCATCGACGTAGAATTGCAGATTTCGATTCGGTTCAGTCGTAATTTATCAACGTGAATTAGACGTGACCAGTGACCAGTAAAATGTTTGAAATAGCTCAGAAATTACATTAAGAAGGCCAAAAAGTAAGAAAAGAGCGTACATTCACTCATCGCGCAGATTTGAGTGCATCCCTCCCTTTCAGACCTCCCACGAAAAGGAAAGTGAAAGTAGATCTACTTTCGCTTTCCGTGAACTGGTCAGAAGTTTTGTACTGCAAGCAGCAAAAAGAATGGACCGCAATTGCAGTCGTCAAATATCATGTAAGGAAAGCTGTATGTCCACTGAAATATTTACTGGAATATTAAACGTCCTTAAATCCTATTGCATCAATTAAAACCTGATAAATTTACAGCATGGACCAGACATGCACGTTTCGGGTACTAAACCCTCGTCAGTGATCCTTAGTCTAAACAATGTAATATGGCCAAAAAGTATGAAAATTATTATGTCCAAAATTGTACCAAAAGACGAAGCAGAATGAGTGGGATATGATACTACAGGACACACGTTTTAGAAATTTCAAGCAATTTTGTAACAGAAAATTTCAAATGCGTTGAAGAGACAGACGATCAACCGAAGTTGATCGAACTTGTCTACACCTGTTTATACTTGGTTGTTGAAAAATGAGGCGTTGAACTTTGCTAGTTTGTATTTATATTTAATTTCTCACAGTACATGTTGTTGTGTTGGAGCACAAAATTGCATCAACAATAATTATGAATGTTAAACTGATATGGTTTTGTGTGTCGCCTGCGAAGCATAGCGACACTTAGGGATCACTTTGTCCGTTGTCCGTCCGTCCGTCCGTCTGTCTGTATGTCCGTCTGTCTGTTACACTTGGATGTCACACCCTATAAAAGTGATCCCTGAGTGTCGCTATGTTTCGCAGGCGACACATGCATTCCTTGGAATGATTTTTTAAATATATATACCCACACATTTTTCAGATATATATGCAAATAAATCTCTATAGATTTATACTGCAGTGATGGCTTGATAAAATCAATTTAGATTTTTTTCCCATTTTTTGTAAAATTTATCCATTTAACATATACTATTAGTTTAAACATATTTTATTCAATAAATAATTATTGAAAAGGATTAAATATACTATTTTGTATCTTAACCCATTCAAATGAACTGAATCGAAATTTAACGAACCGAGGCCTTGCGATTCGAAACCGAACCGAATCGAAGGATACCTGAATCGTCCCAGCCCTACTACTCATAGATAAAAATAAACGACAACTATACATGTACATATACACTGTAGATCCCTTTAGCTAATTTTCCCTAAGACTTGTCAGAGTTTTAATTTCACGGTCGTCCTCTAAGCTAGATCTTAACAACTTTTCAATACCAATCCAATACTATTTGTTCATTACATTTCTCTTTTCAGATTTTGATAACACCGATTGTCAATTCTTTTGCGTCCCACGTGTTATCCGTCAGCCATGTTGTTTTGATTTGATACAGTACTAGCCCTATGCAATTAAGTGTTTACACGTGTTCGCAATCGTTTTTCTACGGAGAAAAGTAGGTTAAGTTAGGGTACTCATTTTATAAGCAATACTTGATCATAGCTTTGTAATGAGTGCATATGTGACTACTGTAACCAGCCAGTTTCTAATTTCTAAGCATGAAAGACTCGTTTACGTTAAAATTTTGACAAAAATAGTTGATTCATGGTTTAATCTTGACGGGACCTTGTTCCTTGTACCTTTAAGCAGTACGATAAACTAGCCACATCTCTAACAGATCAATGAGCTACTGTTTATCTCGCTGCGTTATATGTATAATATAGATTTATATGTGTGATGTGTATGATAGTGTTTAATTTTGATTAAATTTAGATTGTATAATAAATATAAAACCCCCTGAAATTCCTAAGGCATTTGACATCAATATATAAATATTATGGATAATATCAACCTTTTATACAAAAAATAAACTAAATGAAATATTTAAGTAAGACTTCATGATTTCCTGGATGTAGCTTTGCACCAGGATATAATGGCTTTGAAAAGAGAAAAACAAAGGAGGGGATTCGACAGTCCTATCTATTTATCCTTCCAGATAAAAATAATTTGAATTTTGCAACGATAATCCTATATGAAAGTGACGTTTGATCGGTGTCTTAAAACTGAATAAAAAGTAAAATGTCATAATTTAAAACAATAATTTACGATTTTCATAGAATTGGATGTACTTGTTCTAATCGTGTATGGTTGTTTTGGTTCTTTGCGGTATACGCCCTTCCTATTTTGTGTTAAAAGTTTCCTCGTATTCAAAACAAATAAAGAGGAAATATGATATTATTTTTTGAAAGATACTATCTTTTTCATATAGATATTGAATTCATAATTGTTGGAATCGCGTATATCCAAGCCCTTCTTCGAATGAAAATGTTTGTGATAAAGCCACTGTCGGTCAATGATTTTATTTCCAATGGATATTTGATTCTGCCTCTTAAAAAAATATTCAACGTCAATGTTTTGATATATTTGATTTGGTTATTTTTTTTTTTCATTTGTTTTTTATCTGTTTTTTGTTTCATTCTAAAAAATTGCAGCTTAGTACAAATGTTGCCCATTGTTCATGCATTTTTTAAAATTTGATTTGGGTCTTTTGTTAGTCTTTACCTCACTCATTAATCTTCATTTACATGTTAATTAAAGTAATACATCTCTTTATGGCTATCAACATCTAGTAATTAATGATCTGTCATTGATACAGTTAGGAGAAAGGTTCTCTGATAAATCACATCCCCAACTACAGCAGACCACGCACTCACAGGATAAGAGACACAGCAAATTGCATGAAGACCAACCACTTAATTGGTTTGTCTTTGTTGAGAAGCAAAGGCTTTAAATCATTTTTTTACGTTCACCCGAATCTTTAGATTTGATGCTCTATTTAAGTGCTTGAAACTTAATTAAGGAAACAAAAGAAAATGAAAACATTTGACATCAACCATATATTACAAATATATCATTTGGTCCCCCGTCCCATTCAAAATGTCTTTAGTTTTAGGAAAGCGCATTTCTATTTTATTTCTATAAGGGAAAAGAAAAATGTAACTCTGTTTAGTGGTTGGAATAAACATCAAGAACCTATCGGTTATTCAGTCTCAAATTCGAGAAGACAAGGTAAAATTATTAGAACTCCCATTGGAGCGGCTACGGACCTCGGACTGAATAACATTCTGAAGTAAGACCAAGTGCGCAAGGAGAGGCAGGGTCTCCTAATTGCATGCAACAGCCGTGGTAACATTGTCAAAGTTAAATTATGTTTAAATCTGACATTAATCACATAGTTTTTTTTCTGATCTTTTAGTTACATGTAGTGGGATATTATACGAAATAATTTTTCTCACATTCTCTAAACACTTATATCATACATATTCTTGTGTTTAAGAAAACTTAATCTATTTTCAAAAAAAAGTCAAATATAATTTGATATAGGTATATCAAACATCCTGAATAAAATCGATTCCGGTGTATAATTGGTTCTATTGTCTAAATTTTAGGTTATGTTTTTGATTTAGTTCTCAATCCATTTTCAGGATCCCTTCTATTTCGGCTTCGAGCAGCACCAAAGACCTTATAGTTACTAGTTGAAGTGAATACTAACACCTGCACAATTGAACTTTTTTTCTTAATTGATAAATTAAACATATAGCAAACCTGAATACTAAATATATGTTTTGATGTGTTTCTATCCTACTTATAATACATTTGAACATGCCAATACAATGAATTTTCATGATTCAATCGAATGAATTTTATTACAGAAAAGACTACTTACAGGCAAATGGGTAGGTTCACTAACTCAAAAAATCGGCCATAAATTTTTGCAAAAAAATAATTTTATAAAGATTATGATTCAGCATTTCTTATATGTTTCTCAAAATACCTGCCGAAATAGAAAGTATGTATTTTTATTGCCAAAACGTCATGTGCGATAGTTACATGTATGGCGTCACATTTTGACGTCATCTGCTCTGCATGACGGAAAATGAAGAAAAGTCGGCATAAATCTTTAAAATTAGTAAAGGCGTCAACCCTCACCCAACAAAAATTTTATGTAGATCGAAATAGTAATTGCAAATTTAACTTTTCATATGAAATTATTTTTAATGAGGGCTGGCGCCCTACTAATTTTCAAAAATTTTGACCAGAATTATGCCAATTTCTTACGATTTTTCAGCATTTTACGACTTTTAGTCGATTTGGCAGCCATATCATTCGATGTACTGCACGTAAATTGAAATATTTAATTGGTATTTCAAACAACCTAACATTTAACTTTCTTGATACGAAATACAATGGAAATTTAAAACATGATTATAGAATAAGGGCCGATTTTCCATGTTACCGAACCAACTCTTTTATCATTATTGCATAAATAACATAAAATGTTTATTGTATTTAAAATAAATATTTAAAACTTGTATTTACAAAATGGTAATCAACTTTAAAAGTTCAGTTTTATAACGATATAAAACATATACGTAATTCCTTGTTATTCATTATTTATTTTGATACAAATAATAGAACACTTTTTATTCCGACTTTTAATTTACACTTTATGTCATATGAAATTGCATATGTCACATGAGTGCATGTGAGATTTGAATATATATAATCTTAGCTAATTCATACAGCGCGTTTTAACAGCGTCATCTACGTACAACACCCCCGTGCTCCTCTGATCTCTTGAAACTGTTTATTAGGTAGAGTTGTCCTTCGTGTTTCTATAGTGTTGTTTTGACAACTTTGTATTCTGGTTCCTTTGTATTCACTGCAGATGGACATGCTCCCTCTCTATTTTGTGTCATGTATTTTTTTTTCAAGAATTTGTACATAATGCCTCTTGATAGTGAGGGTTTCATTCATTCACTAATAAAAACTTCAGTCTTGATGCAGATTAAGAATAAATGACTGTTTTTCACCAAAGGATGTTTATATACAATGTGCATTTATAACCTTTCTGTACATGTCATTCATACTGCCACTGTCAAGCAGGTCTCGTCCACAGTGTTATAGATTTGTTCTGTACTTTCATTAGGTAAATCACTCATTTCACCTCCTTGGAACGTCGCTTTTCTATTTCGTTTTCTGTAATATGAATGTATATGACATATCCAGAAATATACTTATCTTTTGAACGATGAAATCATACGAACAAAATATTTATTCATGAGAGAAAAAGCAAAAAAGAAGCGATTTTATACATTCATATCAATTTCTTTAATTAATTTGCCTTTCCTTCTTCTGTGAAAAAGTAGATTTTGAGATGTTCTTTGGCTTTTTTGTTTTGTTTCGTTTTTAAAAGAAGTCATCGTGTTGTTCATAGATCGGTATGTTTTAAAAAAAGGGTGTATAAGTGAGACATTGAAATAAAATATAAATGTATGTAACTTTGTCTATGTGCAGCAGTGTTTTGCATTTAACTCGTAGCTCTTCATAAGAAAACACTTTATTATACTTTAAACATGCTAATATAAGTGGAAAACGAGAAAGTATTTTCAGGTAAAGTCTTCATACTAACTTTAGCATCTTGACCACAACTACTATATTGATGAGATTTCCAAGAACAAAGGCAAAAAACAAGATACCTGAAACAAACACATGCATGCAGTTAATATCATGATATGCATAAATTTATTGTTATGGAAACCTTTTCAGACACCATCTTATTTTTATCTTATAAGAGTACAAAGACCTCACAATGGTCTATACAGAATAATACAGACTTGTGGCAAATAGTGTCAAATGTATTTAATTTGAAAACGATTAACATTTGAACCACTTGGTGAGTGTCACTGCTGGTGGACAAGGAGTCTCCGAGGGCACATGTAGCCAAGTTCGATCAACTTCGGTTGATCGTCTGTCTCTTCAACCCATTCGAAAATGTCTAAAACGTTGGTCCTGTAGCATCATGGCCCATCCATCCTTCTACGTTTTTGGTATATTTTGGACACGATGTTTTTCACTCTTTGGTCATATTACATTGTTTAGATTGAGGATCACTGACGAGGGTTTAGTAACCGAAACGTGCATGTCTGGTCCTTGCTGAAATTATATCTGTTCTTAAATGATGCTATTGAAATTTGAAGACGTTTAACATTCCAAGACATGTTCTAACTGTATTGAATTCTAAAGGTTTATTCTGCCGATAACAACAATTTTTACGTTTGTGTTGTTGCAATTAACTACCCCTATATGTTAAACGTCTTCAAATGTAATAGGTATTCCAACACTGGTTGTGTGAATATATTCTGATGCATTGAAAAAGAAAGAGGTCCTTAATGGTTGAGATGGAATCAAGAATATGAGCAGAATATTTATTATATTTGACCTGTTCCTTGAAATAGATAAATGATGAATATTGAAACGTATGTTATTTTTGTAAATACACTTGTTGATTATCATGATTATATATAATGAAATAAAACCAGCTGTTTTAAATACAGGGTTTTCGAATAATGACATCTCCGCTGGCTTATCTTGGTTTTGTCGTCTATCCAAAGCTGCATCTGAAAAAAGTCTACAATTTTAGTGCATTACAAAATAAGAATTGAATGTATCACTGAGTGTAATTATCGACATCGAAATCCAAATTGATTTTCCTTGATTTGCTTGTAGTGCGAAGGGGCTTGCCGAGTTTTGGACAAAGGTAAATATGAAAACAGTGTCCACACCCGTTAATTGATAATTTATCTTCTTTTATTTCAGAAAAAAGACTGTCTAGAATGATACTTATCATATCCGTATCTCCCATGTATTAATCGAGACTTAAACAACTTAAGATTCCGTCTTCATTCATGTAAAAGTTTACGTCAGAACATTAAGCTGATCATCTAACCCCTTATTATAACCGATTAAAAAATTTTATTAAATTGTACAAGGACAAATTTTTTAATGTTGTAGACAAATAATTATAAGAAGCATATAGAAAAGATCTCCAGCATGGTCATCCTGTAACATCCACCATGAACGTTAACAGCACCCAAAAAATTGGACAAATAGCGAAAACATTCGAGGCGTAATGAAGGTATAGATCAACAGGGAAAGGACAATATATGATTTATATAGTAAAGAGGCCCCCTTAAGGGCAAACTCTTAAGTTATCACGAAATAATGAATTTGTACCTAAAGTTATTCTACAATGTAAATTACTGATGAAATGAATCGAAACCTTACATTTCCTTTCTCATTTTCTTGGTATTTTGGCTTCAAAAATGTTATAGTCTGCCAAATTTCGGGAAAAACGTCATTTTCGGGCTCATTTTCGACAAACTTCTTATTAGTATGTATCGATCGGTCTTCTGAACAACTGTTTTATTTTGATATGTTGTTATATTTGCATTTCTTTTAGTACATGCGGAAGGAAAAAAGTTGTTCACGATCCCGCTCGATGTTATCGAAATGAAAATAATCAAGAATTATGCTATTTTTCGGCAAAATCAAACTTACATTGTCTTTAAAAGCGAGGAGTAGTTTGTATTACTTGATTTATCAAAATATAGATATTTAACTAGAAATGAGAACAAAATTTGATTTAAGAGAAGTTGATTTTAGAGGGCCACTTTACTATATAAACCATATATACTCCTTTGCATGCAAGCATGGTCAAATTTATGAAATAGACACGGGCTGTATATAGAGTTTTATCTAAGACGAAATTCAAAGATATCTACAGGCACATATAGTATATAAGTTGTAGGATATGCACCGGTTGTCTGTTCTGACTCTCTTTAGTTGTATGATTTAAGGTTTCTTTGTTTTTCTATACTTGTTATTCTAAGTGATTGCAGTTAATATGATAGTTTTTAAGCACGAGATGTCTGTCTTACCTAATGTTAACGCAAACGGTGTTAATACATTTTCCTCATAAATATTTCTTTGGAATCCTGGTGATCCTGGAGATCCTGTTACTAACGATGTGGTTGTCAAATGTCCATGTGATCGACTTTTGGGTGCACTGAAATATAGTGCTGATTTAAAAGTTTATGGCTAATATGAAACGAACAGACTAAAGGCAGTAAGGAAATAATTTATTGTTAATTTTTCCTTATTGAAGTGAGTATTGGATCGTCCATTAGGAACAACTTTTATATGCAATATACGCTTGAATATGATTGTCATTTAGAGGATGATTGCGTTTAGTCTTGTCAGTTTGGTTGATTTGGAGAAACTTAACTACCTTCCCTATGATTCGACACACCAATTCTTGTCCTGCAGTTCGTTTAACGGATAATAAAATCACAATACAAATGACGCTTATATTGAAAGAGGCTAGCAAGTCAACCGCTTCATCAAGGTTATTTAGGGGGAACGCTTGCTATATTACGAAGGAAGTTCTGGCACCTGGACATGCCTCCATTTTTGGGTTCAAGGTTGTCTTGTGAATGGAGACTTATACAATCATGACATATTCCCCTGGAGGTTCGAATCCTGAATTACTATTGGTACTTCTTTTCTGGGATGAACTTATCACAGGCAACCACACATGTACAAGTTTAAGATAAATACCTGTTCGAACGTCAAAACAGTTCCATCTACATGGAATGAAAGATTGGAAAAAGAAAACAAGGACAGATACGGTGTTCATTAGAGGACATCGCTTCTTCAAATATTCGCCCTATTATATATCACAAGTCGAAGAATTGAAGAATTGAAGTAATGATGCAAAGAATTGAAGTAATGATGCGAAGGTTTGAAGAAATGATGCAAAGAAACGATTATTTCTTCAGATCTTCGCATTATTTCATGAGTACTTCAATTCTTAGCATCATTTCTTTAAATCTTCATTTCTTCGCATCATTTCTTCATTTCTTCGTTACATTACTTCAAATCTTCGCATCATTACTTCAAATCTTCGCATCATTACTTCAAATCCTCATATCGTCTCATCATTACTTCAAATCTTCGCATTTTGACTTTATCAGAAATACTCATTTTTGCACTATATTTTTTAATTACTCAATAAATATATGATTTAATGAACTGATTTATGTTTGTTAATCATTTTAAGTAATTTAATGCTTACTGACATTTTATTCAGTTTGAATCTTAATGAATTATCTCTTTGTGTAAAAAAATGGAGGGGGTGATTTTCAATTTACAAATTTTATGGAGGGAGACAAGCTCGTATGTATACCCGACTCAAAAATCTTGAATAGAAAAAAAATATTTGATTTCTAGCGTAAACGATTTCTTTATCAATGTCCCATATATAACAAAAGAAGAAAAAACTACCAAACAGAATAAAAATAACATTACAAAATTTCTCAGAAATATTTCTAAAATATAAAGACTAAGGGTTAATTATTTCGAAGATATCTCAATTTTAAAAACAATTATACTTTATAGTTGAAAAATCATCGACTTACATCACGTACATGTACACTTCCGAGTGTTAATGGAAAAGAAGCTGAAAATGTATGAAAATCACCCCCTCCATATTTACATAACAAAATTATTCATTTAGATGGAAACGGAATAAAATTCTAGCATAAAATATATATTTAAGCATAAAGATAGTCAAAATGATTAATATACAGTAAATCAGTTCATAAAATCATATACATATGATTGAGTTATTGAAAGATATAGTGCAAAAATGATTATTTCTTACAAAGTCAAAATGCAAAGTATTGAAGAATTGAAGAATTTTTAAAAGTAATGAAGTAATGATGCGAAGAATTGAATAATTGAAGAAATGATGCAAAATTTGAAGAAATGATGCGAAGATTTGAAGAAATGATGCGAAGATTTGAATCTTCATCTGTGCATAAGCAATTAATAGCTATTCTCTGTAAGCATTTGCACTTTTATGAAGGACGCACGGCACGGCATGTCTCAGATTTTGATAAAATTTGTACATAAGGTTGGTCTGACCCAAAAGTAAAAATGTATTAAAAATTTTCTTAATATCACATCCGGTTGCCATGGAAACGGACTTTGAATATTGAAAAAATGCATTTTTGGGCGTTTTTGAAGTCATATACATAATTTATGCAGCATAATCTACAACAAACACTAATGAATTATCAGTACCCTATCATTGCTCTTTCAAGTTAAGTAATAATAATGTTGGGTTTATGGTCTTATCTATATGTTTCCATAGCAACAACACAGGTACCCTATCAAAATAGTATTTTTGGCATTTTTTTTTCAAAATTCAACGATAAATTGCTTACATTTTTGAGTTTTTTATGCAAATAAAACATAAGCATTTACATTGGGACAAAGTTTCTGTTCGTTGCTATGGCAACATGACCTCAAATCGCAAAAATGAAAGCAATTTTGGACAATATTTAGAGTCATTTTTTTTACTAGATAATTGAATTTTAATTCAAAGTGATGAAAATTAATTAATGTATTCAAGTAGATCTTTCATTACTCGAAAGAAATTTTTTTTAAAATGTTAAGGAAATAGCCCGTTGCTATGGGGACGATTGTGTAAAATTGCACACAGACCCACTTTGAGTCCTTGGAAACGGGCATCAAAAGTTAAGTAATCTGAAATTTTTAAAATCTAAAATAAAGTTTAGACTTTGCTTTATCTAATATGTAAATAAGGTTGTGTAAGCCTGTTTCGTTTTTGAGGAAAAGACTTCGAAAAACAACAGAAAATGCTTATTTTTGTAATGTATGGCCAAATTACTATAGCAACCATTAATTATTTGAAACTTTTTTATTATATTTTGATAGAGGTTTACTTGATCTTTATTGTTATCAAATTTGAACTTCCTGGGATTAATAATTACTGTTTTATGAAAATAATAAAAAATGGTTGCCATGGTAACATATGTTCCCCATAGCTTTTTCACGGTTTTTGAAAGAGCTCTTTGTGTTGGATTTTTCCCAACAATTTTTATCTGTTCATCTCGATGCAAAATTTTTTTAAATGACTCTGAAGTTGCAAAATAAGTAATATTAAAGACCATAGTTACCGTTGCCAAGGTAACTTATGTACATAGTAACAAGTGGGTTTATCTTGAATTTGCTCATTTTATATAATAAATCCTATTTCCTTATAATATACCCATCAAGAGAGAAGAAAAATTGGAAAATACAAACAGCATTTTGAAATCAATATATCAAAATTAGCTAATTATGTTGTCATGGTAACCAGCCTTTTTACAATATCAGACACTACTAGTGAGCTTATCTAAAATTTTATGTCCTAATCTTTAGGATGCATAAAAAAATCTTCCATTGATGTCACATACAGACCAAATTATAGAGCTTCAAATTAGCTCAATTTTGCCAATTTTTCAACTTTAAAGGCCGTTGCCATGATAACCAGATGACCTAGAATTATTTTTTTTGTCAAATTTTCCATTTTTCATTGGTCCCTACTTATGTGTGAAATTTCATGAAAATCGGAGACCATGCGTGCCGAAATTGTTTAAATGCTTACAGAGAATTGCTATTAAATTCATACAAGTGATCCGAAAAATAAATGTCAAGTAATTATCAAATAATCGACACAATTCTGTGAATTTCAGGAACTTCAGAAAAATACAAAAGGAATATAGATGTGGATGACTTACATTGCCTTTGGAAGCTCAAGACAAGCAGGGTCTGAAAAAGAGAAGTACATATTTACATTTTCTTAAGCTTGATATGTTTTCAGTTTGGATGGTCCAAAGTGAATGTGGTAAATTATCATTCGTTGTAACTAAACTAGAAGATAATTCAGTCTTTGTTACCGCTTATATGATAGTCAGTCAAGTTAACAATTCAGAGCAGACCCGATTTTTCTTCGTTTTTGTCATGTTTTGCAGAAATCTGACACCAAATTTTGGTAATTTGATGTAGATTTAAAAGTGGACATAATTTACTTTAAGCAAAAATGTGTCAGGTGAACACTCATTCAGCATGTAAACATCTGTGAGTGGAGATCAAAGACAAAGCCAAAATCAGAATCAAAAGAGGACAATAATACATCTTAAAACTTGAAAAATGAAAAAAAGAGCTGAAGATAATGTTTCAAATAATTGGCATTTATAATTATAATTGTATATGTGTATTATTTCATTATTTCTTATAAATGCGCAATGCCGTTTGGCACCATTACTAAAATTTATATTTTACTTACATTTATATATTTCCCCCAAAGACACCTGCTTTGTTACATTTCGAGGAGGGCATCCTTCATCTGAGATACATCTGTCATATAGAAACTGGATCGTACCATTGTATACAGGACACCCATCTGAAATTCATTGTATCAGGAATTATGTAATTGTTTGTATAGTTATTAATGGATGGTGGTGTGTTTCCCGGTCCCAACAGATTGTTGAGACATCTGATTTTTCTTTCTGAAAAACGTTTTGAAATATTGTCTGAACTTGAGAGATCTATAATAATTATAAATTATAAACGATAATTCTGTTATCCAAATTTCTTGAAAATTCTAAAACATGGGTCCTGTAGCATCATATCCCACCAATCCCTGCCACGTCTCTCGGTATGCATTTTTGGAAATAACTTTCAAACTTTTTTGCCACATTATATTGTTTAGATTGAAATCACTGACGAGGGTTAAGTAACCGAAACGTGCATGTCTGGTCCATACTGAAAATATATATGTTCTTAAACGATGCTATTAATATTAAACGTCTTTAAATTCAATAGCATCATTTAAAACCTGATAAATTTACAGCATGGACCAGACATGCACGTTTCGGGTACTAAACCCTCGTCAGTGATCCTCAGTCTAAACAATGTAACATAGCCAAAAAAGTATGAAAATTATTATGATTGTCCAAAAATGTACCAAAAGACGTAGCAGAATGGATGGGATATGATGCTACAGGACCCATGTTTTAGAAATAGTCCGGCTGAATGGTGAAATAATTGTGCAAATTTTCAGGAAAGCATGAAACTTGGCACAATTGTTCTTAAGGCCATACTTTACAATATTAGCTATGGACCCACCTCGAGAAATCAAAATGACCACGGTTTTCAAGATGGCCGCAATTTTCGAGAAAAAAATATCATTTTCACTTGATAATTAACCCCTTCTATACCGTTTATGTTCCGATCAAGTGAAACTTATTCACGGAAATGTTAGATTCTCCATTTAAGATATTTTTGTCATAAGGAGGTCAACATGAACTGTGATCACGAATAGATTGTGTCATATGACGTAACGTTATCTTTCTCTGTATGAAGAAACTTTGGATGATTTCTATTGTCACTCTAACAAGTCGTAGAAAGTTGAAATTGGTATCAAATGAGAGCGTTCGTGTTTTAGGTTTGGTAATCAAATTCTTAGTCATTTGTGACTATTGTTACGTTAGTTACCGTTAGTTATAATCATAAGAGGCAAGAAACCATACTTCGCCACGACCATATTTCGCCTTTTCATAGTAAATGTTTTCTCGTTGGTGATCGGAAATATTAAGTTTGTCTTTATATCATAATAAATATCACCGAGGCAGTCATATTTAGGCATATTGTGAAATCTGCTGCTCTCAAATTGCAATGAAAAATATCTTAGAATTGGAAAAAGGAATAAAAACACTGAATTTTAGACGTTAACTTCCATTCTTTGTCTCAAAATAATAATGAATTAAAACATCTTATTTGTCATAATGTCTTACATGTAGATGTAGTGGTGACAAAATAGTTCCTTGAACGAAAATCATAGTTTTAATTATGCCATTGTATGTAAATAGGCTACTTATCAACGAAAACGGAAAAATATGGTCACCCCCGCAAAGACCAAAATAAAGTATTGGGACGTTTTATAAGGAAACAATGACCTGAGTAAATTTATTCTTTTTGTAGCATTTCGATCGAAAATGGACTTAAACTAAATTTTAATAAAACAATTTATTGATAGGCTTGAAGTATCAAGACTTTACAGGAAATGTATTAAAGATGTGGCGAAATATGTTTTCGATATTTAGGTCCTGAATAACCATATTTGTGTGGAATTCTTGTTTTATAGATGTCATTATTCTACAAGTAGATATCTTAAATGAATATCCTGTCAAGTAATCGTGAATGACCATCCCAACCCCTCTTTCAGACGCTATATTTGTTAAAAACATTTCCTATTTACTTTATGTCATATTGAAATATCATTACTGATTCCCGAAGTCATAAATGTCTCTAAAGGATTTTTGCTAACTTTTTTCATCAAACAGATGTCAAAGATTTGGAATAATGCTTAAAAGGACAATAGTTTTAAATGAATAAAGCACTTTTAATGGCAAGGTGGACTATTTGTCCTTTAAAATGAACACATACATGTAGCATAAAAAGCGATCAATAACAGCAAATGGACTTGATAGGACCTATAATTATAAAATATTTAATTTTCTATAGTAATATTGGCATAAATTATGCAATATTCACAACTGTTATAACAGTGTAATACCAGTGGTAGCCATATTTTTGTAATAACTTAAATGCAAAACCTTGTTTTCTGAATGTCAGTGTGCTTCTAAGTTGCTTCCAGACGATTCAGTACAAATTGTAGACTATCACATTTATATACTTTTGATGTCTTATAATCTTTCGTCTTATTTGAAAATGTTTTGCTGTCGTCTCTGGTGTCGCACCTTCTTTTTCATATCTTGTCTCTTATTTTGCTTTTGCATTGGTGTTTTCGAGTTTGGGTGTTTGGGGGATTTTTTGCTGAGGGTGCTGCAACAGAGATTGCTTCCTTTTTTAAATTCTAGTATTAAAATCTTTCAATTTATCCAAGGGCTGTTCCTATTCGGTTCTACTACAAAACCATCTAAATTCGATATGAAAGACCAATCCCAATATATTAAACTTTGGACAAAGAAACACATATACATGTATATGATGCAAGGATGGTCACTCCAGAAACTTAACAATTTAGGGTTTACAAAATGCTTTCTGTTTGATTCATAGGGATTAAAACAGTACTTTTTTACGTTTCGTTGTCTCTTCTATTCATTGTGAAAATCAATGACGAAACTGTGAAGAGCGGAGTAGGTTTATAACTTAATCAGAGAAACAAGGGGATATACAACAGAATTAGGTTGTAGCACCTGCAGCAAATCACTGAAACATCCCTATGAGACGCAAATGGGACAAGGAACTAGGAACATTAAGCTTTAAACATGAAAGGCTACACACAAACCAATGGGTAATTCTCCTGTCTTTAATATACTTATCTCAGTAGTTTGAGTTAAAGAAGATCCTGACGATAATCTCAACAGCACTCATAAGTGAGCACCAGTTTGAGCATCTACGGACCCCTTGCAAGCTAGAGTTAAGACCAGGTGCCCAGGAGGAGTAAGCATCCCCTGTTGGCTAGCCTCAACCGCCGTCGATGTTCACGCAAAACAAAAATATATAAAACATGCACTGTCTTAGGTTATGTCTATATAGAAAGTGCTATGGCGAAAATGTCAGGAAAATTATACAAATCACAGTCAAACCCTTCCCGGAGAACCTTTTAACGAGCTCCACTCGAGAAAGGACAAAGTGACCACTGGATTAAAAAATGTGAGCGAAAAATGTTCGTTTAAAATATTTGTCACTTCAAAAACCAAAAGAATCTGAAATTTGAATCATACTAGTACAAATGTAATACATAACGTAATGTAAATAAATGTTTTCTAACGAATAATATAACGTCTGAGCAATTAGAGAAGAGGGGATTGGGTATCGTCAATTCTCGTAAGAAACTCGGTAATATTCTCATTCTTTTGAATAAGGACATACATGTACATGTAAAAACTATAAGAATCTAACATATAAATGGATATTAAGGATGCAAATATACATCATAGCAACTACCATAACAGTACTCTGAATTCGAATCAAAATTATTTACTAAATTGAAAACACACACACGAGCTCTCTATAAGTTTTCATTTGATACCAATTTCAACTTTCTACGATCAGTAACAGCAGAGATGGAACACATCTTTGTACAGAATAAAGTTACGTAACGTCATATTACGCCAGATCACGCTTCATGTTGACCTCTCGATGATTAATAATATCACAAATGCAGATTCTATCATTTTCATAAATAATTTTTAATTGGCCCTTACTTAAACGGTCAAAATACTTGAATTATAAAGTGAATACTGATATTTTTCCTAAAAATGGCGGCCATCTTGAAAATAGCGGTCATTTTGATTTCTCGAGGTGGGTCCATAGCTAATATCGTAAAGAATAGTCTAAGGAATAATTGTGCCAAGTTTCATGCTTTCCTGAAAATTTGCACAATTCATTCATTTATTTGCACGAATCAGCTGGACTAAAATTACAAGAATTTTTTAACAGAAAATTTCAAATGCGTATTAAATTTGACGACATTTAACATTGGATTATATTAAAAGCTACACCAGTTTTTTCTCTGTTAAGCGTCAGGTCTTGTATCAAAAACCAACCTACCTATCAGACAAAAAAAGAAAAATACCAATTTAATCCATACACATTGCAATTAAAGCAATATTTAATAAAAAAAAAATCTTTATAAGGTCGAAATATTTGTCTTATGAGTGAAACACATCAAATTTCAAATTTGTTACTTAAAAAAAAACAGGTTGTTTCTTTAACATGGGAAAGGAACCAAGAACCAAGTAAAATTCCTTCTAAGCAACCAGTAAATGAAATGACATTTATTAATTATGCCATGGAAGGAAAATGCCTAATTCTTTTTAGAAAGCTGACTCGTTTTCTTGTTGGTCTTCAGTGTCAAATTAAAGCTTTCTTTACTGATTCATTGCAAAAGTAAACCCAAACGTCGAAGGGATATCTGTACATTTTTGGTCTTAATAATTTTCATACTTTTTGGGCATATTACATAGTTTAGACTGAGGATCACTGACGAGGGTCTAGTACCCGAAACGTGCATGTCTGGTCCATGCTGTGAATTTATCAAGTTTTAAATGATGCTATTGAATTTAAAGACGTTCAACATTCGATGTTACAAGAATTTTCAAACCCATAACGGACATTAATTTCAGAATTTTATTTTTGGCACTTGACCTCCTCAAAAGCTACCCACCCTCTGCCACTTAACAGAGGAAAATATTGCTGTGGCCTAATTCAAAATTATGAATTTTGATAAAGATAATGCATATAAACACTTTTTTCATCAGCACAGTTTTCTTTCAAAAATTGTCATTTTTATATAAAAAAGAATACACATATTTTTGTTTAGTTTGTAACAAATAATTTCTATATGGTTTATTTTCAGAATCACACGGCGAAGGACATGTAGTAGCATGAGCATATATGGTGTATACTAATTTGTAGATTGCTTTGAATATTGAATTATTTTTTTAAAGATTATTAAAACGTTTCAGTTGTCCATGGGAAGAAGATTAAAATATATAGAATAACGTAAACAAAGTAAATATTAATCATGATCAGCGCACGAAAAACAAATCTTTCGTGAATACTGTTGATATTCTCAGTAAGAAATACACGTAATAGTAAATTGAGATTATATAATGTAGAAAAAAAAAACACTTACTTAAGTCATGTATTAACAAATCTTGACGACAAAAATAATTTTAAGAGCACATCATTATAAATTTTCTAAATGCAAGTACCTTTCTTATCCATGCAACAGTTTTTTCTTTCAGTTTTGATAGAGGACGCACTAAGCGCCACAGGCGCAGGCGTAGTCCTCATCAAGGTAACACGTGTATATATGGAAAAATCGTGTTATTTAAATGAATTCTATGCTATACCTTTAGGTTCCAAAACCATGGTCAATGATGTCATTCTCCTCATTGCCACGGCGATAAGCGCAAGCTTATTTTTTTTTGACAACGTCAATTGACGACAGAGTGAAACCCATCGACGACCATGATTTATCAATCTTCTCCGGTGTCCCAATGTATGTTTTGTACTTTACTTCACTTAATTTTGACATTGCATGGTTACATTTTCCGCATATATCATTTTTAGTCCTAATATCCTCTTTTAAAATTACAACGTGACGTCAGCATGCAATGTCCGCATAAAACTACGTTTCGTGGACTTTCTTTCATTGACAGCTTCCCTCGACAACGCCTAGTATTCCATGGATAAACTCATAATGCTGAAATGAAAATACATACAAAAAATATCAGCGCGACTTACCGAATTTTATTCTGCTTCCGAAGATGGTTTGAAGCTGATATTTTGATACATTTAGATCTAATAATGTGGTTTCTCTCCACATATAAGATCTACATTTACAGAAAATCTATGCAGTATAAATTCCAACACAAACTTCTAAACGTCTGCTGCCTTCGATCATATACGTATATCAAGATATCTAGATACACGTCTATGCTTCGATACACAATGCGTCACAACTTACGTTATCATTTAAAGTATTTAGTGCAAATAGGTAAACACAAGCTGGGGCTCTATTCAAAGCACTGAGTATATTTTTCTTCTATCAGAAATAAGGCTGGCTATTTTTCCCCTTGGAGGTAAATGATAGGCGGATCCGAGGTTATTAAAAAGGGGGAGGGGTGAAAGCTTCAGATTTCTTTTAGAAGGGGATTGATTGTATTGGGGGGGGGGGGGGGGGGGGCAGGGGGGGATTTCTAATAGCTTCTCTCTCCCGTCCCACCCCTTCCTCCCCCTCCCACCTACTTACTCCTCCCCTCCCTCCCTTCCGCCTCCCTTCTTCCTCCGTCCCACTCCCTTTCATCCTTGCTTTTCATGGAGGTTAGGAGCAGACAGGGGGTACCTCTCTCCGCCCCCTTATCTCCCCCTTCCTTTCAACCTCTTTTATAGTAAAGGAATGACCAAGAATTTTATCTTCAGATTACATTATCTAGAAGGGGAAAACCTGTAATTCCAATGTTAATGTTATACTTGACTTATTTTTAAGTTTTAACTCCCTTCTAATAAAATGATGTATTGCTGATAACACTATGGCTTTCTCTCTCTTCTACATTATGAATGTTAACTTTTCCGGTGAAAGTAAAAGGGGAGGGGTGGGTGGACTTACAATGTATAGATTAAGATTACATCACTTGATCCAGATTTCATGTGTGAAATCAAACCGACATTGAGATGTTGATGCTGTCGATCCAGAAGTTGTCTATGAAAAATTTCCCTCTCCTGTAGATGATTCTGGATTTCAAGAAAAAATATAAGACTGATAAAGTGAAAAAAAATGCTTTAAAAGAACACTCAGTAACAAGAACACATATTGTATAACATACGTATTTCATTTATTATTAACTTATTAAAATATCCAACGATGTATGGTGAAAATTCACTGAAATAATAATTCATCTGCGTCCTCACAATGACTTTGCCATAATTCATATTATGTTTGAATAGAGAAACATTGTTTGACATAATCGACACGACAACAGGCCAATCCCCGAAGCGATGTGGGTCTCTATAGAGCTTTACCAATAACAGCGCTCATTTTTTAAAGAAATATATCTAGAGATTTACTAATTCATTATTTTCAAGAAATAAACATCTAATCAAATTATCTATGATGAGAAAATATTTGTTTACAAGACAATTTTAGCGTACAAACACACGCACAAAAAAGGCCGACCCCCTATCCTTCGGGATTTGGCGCTCAATTTATGACATTTTTAACATGATTCAGTAATCCGGAAATTCGTTAATCCGGACGAATTCCTTGGGAACCAATTCGTCCGGACTAACGAATCATCACTGTATTGGACCGTGTTATCCCCTGCTTTTGCGAAAGCGCGGGGACATCAAAACCGTTTCGTCTGTCCGTCTGTCTGTCAGTCGAAAAATCTGACACTCTTGGACATAACTTTTGAAGAAATGATGATTGGGCTTCCATACTTCACATGGAATACAATATTGTTTCCTTGTAACTTTGACCTTGTAATTTGACCTCTAAAACCCTTAACTTCGGACATCATTTTTGAGTGATAAGTGATAAGTCCTTCATATTTTACATGTGTAAATATTCTTTGTGACAAGACCTTTCTATGGAAACATATTTATAATTTGTTACGTGGACTTTGGAGTTTGATCTACTTTAAAAAAATTTAACCTTGACCTTTTGTCTGTGTAGGGGTTTTTTTTTTTTTATTGCGTGTGTATTCCTTGTGACAAGACTTTTCCTATGGTACAGGTTTCTAACATTATGATTCTGACTTTGGGATTAGATTTAGTTTTTGTGATAACAGATATAGTAAGATTCGGGGTCTTTAAAGAATATTTCAAAAACAATCACTCATTAGCCGGGGTCCACAATTCTTTGAATTAGATTTTTTTTATTTCATTTTTTCCTCGATTTCGGATTGATATGTTCGGTTTTTTTTGTACTATCGATTGTTTGTTGGAAACATGAGTCTATTACGCTATGGTAAATTCTACACAGTTATGTTCTTCTTCGGCACATTCTGTCATCTATAAAGGGAATTAGATAGAGAAGCAAAAAAAAATATATAAAAATTAATTCATCAAAGGAAAAGTAAGGAAATTATAATTTTGTGAAAATAACTTCATACCACGATTACATGATGAAATCCAAAAGGGTTAACAGTTAAAAAGCTATGTTCATTTATGACGAGGTGTCTTAACTTATCTGTGAATCTTTAGCTTTCTAGACAAAACCACGCAGGATGCATATTAATCATATACATGTATATGTACCAGACATATTGCTTGAAACTGAGTTCTATTACAGATATTGCCAAAATAATTATCAATTTATGTATGAAGTACTTTAGATAACCTGTATTTTAAAGTATATTGTGTCTGGTTTATTATGTTATGTGTATGTAGTACATATTTCGTTTTTAATTGATCTATAATTTCAAATAACCATTTCAGATATTATGCAAGTGCGCATGTTTCATAGTAAATTAAGTTTTCATTGTCTTTCGTTGTGCTCGTCTACTTTTAAGGGTTTCGCTGTTTTGCTGTGGGTAATGCAACCGAGTCCTGTTAACTATCTTCTTTCTTTTATGTATCTCATAATGTACTAGATTTTTTCCTAGGAGATAATGCTACCTTTTACATGTAGTATAGTATCAATTGAACTACATCGTCGGAGATCCACATCCTATTTTCCTACGACTATAGGCCATGGGCGCAATTGCCCTGGAATTCTCGTTTTCATTCGCCAAGCTCTTATTCATACATGTAGTTGGTTTGAATAGTTTCAGCTCTTCTGTGTTGGAGGGATATTGTAACGCTTGTTCTTATTGGCTTAAATACCCTGCTTAAATGTATTCGGAAAACGAGGGTTTTCTTAAAGACTGCCCCACGGTATCTTACAGAGTAATCTGAATTATGGAAAAGCCCTTGAAGCGAAGCAATGACATTGAATGAAAATTCGGCAAAAATCGCATGGGCCGTCGCACGTTGCAGTGTTTATATATGATACGAAACTAAGGATTTCAAAAAATCCGTATAGCATAGGAAACGAAAGATTTACACACTGTAAATCGAATCTAAATCATATAGCTACAAAAATATGGATTTATCTAGAAATATTTTCGTATCAATACTGACTAAAATGGCGGCGCACATAAGGTAGTGATCTTGGTTGAAGAAACAAAAAAAGATAGGTCAGTATATACATCCCCAACCAGTTGAAAGGTAAATATTCACTTTCAATTCGTTTACGAAGCTTAGCTTTCAAAATTTCGTCAGCGATTGCTTTGAAAATTTTGAAAACTTGAGAGGTGACGAAATTTCGTCAGCGAATTCTCATTAACTAATTTCGTCAGCGATTCCCTAGCTCGGCGATAATATCAGCGATAAGCTTTCAAGAATGTTGAAATAGTTAACGAAATTTCGTCAACTATAGCTTTCAATTTTTTTGAAAGCTAATCCCTGACGAAATTTCGTTAACTAAAGCTTTCAACATATTTTAAAGCTAGTCGCTGACGAAAATTTCGTTAACTAGCTTTCAAAAAATTTGAAAGCTTCTCGTGCACTATTTTCAGTCGAGAAAACCAAGATGGCCGCAATGGAAGCAATCATCGTCATAAATTGCTTAATTAATAGTAGTAATAATGATGTTTATTCAGATTAAGTTATGAAAATATATATATTCTTGGATTAAATGAAATATTGTACATGCATTTTGTTATTTATTATAAGTTTAAAGATTCCGTGTTTCCGAGATCGGACTACATGTAGGTTAAACAAATTACACAAGTTTGATATATCCAGTGAAATCCTGGTCTCTACTTGACTGTCGGAAGCTTTGAAAGATGTTTCAAAATCGGTGAATTTTAAAGTCTCACGGCAATAATGAGACGGCTTCTTTCATCCTCCAAACTGTGCAGAGGAATTCGCCCAAGGCGTGTCAAAGCCATTGTAAAAGCAATATGGCACCCGAGCGTTCAAAGCTTTCAAAATTCTCGTCAGCGATAGCTTACAAAATTTTCGTCAGCGATAGCTTTCAAATATTTTTAAAGTTCCGATATGACGAAAATTTGAAAGCTCTTAGCTTTCAAAATTTTCGTTAACAAAGATTAGTTAACGAAATTTTCCTCTACTTTTCGAAAGCTTTTCAGAGTTTTCAAAATTTCGTCATCAGTAGCTTTAAAAAAAGATGACGAATAATTAACGAAACTTTCGCATTTAGCTTTCAAAATTTCGTCATCTTAGCGTTTAATTTTCGGCTGGTCGGGGCTGTATCTTTTCTTCCTTATTTTCGTTCATTTTCCCATTTGTTTCATATTTATGTGTTACCATTAAAGCTTGCTCAGAGGAGTGGGTCCTTCGGGTCCGCTTGATCGCTTCGCTATAATGGAAAAGATGCCGAGGATTTCGGAAGATGATTGAACTACTGACAACAAAAAAAAGAAGATACGTGTACGTATGCATCATTGAAATACAAAAGGATAATTAATGATTATGATACATATGTGATACCAATGAATAATATGTCATTTAGCGATCAAGATATGATTGATAAAGCGACACATTTGGTTTAATAATGATAGAGATATTTCAGGGAATTGTAATGTGCGTATAATGCAACGAAAACTTCTCTGCGAAATTTGAGTATCAACGTATAAATTAATGTCTTCTGAATACGTTAACATGTTGAAAAAAAAAGAGTTATGTTTTCTTGATGCTTACATAAGTTTTGTTTGATTTGATAAAGGACTAACAAAGAAATCGTACCACCAAGTAATTTCATCATTTGTAACAGAAACAACAATGGTGTTTATCAAAATAGAAAAGTATTTCCTTCCGTATATTTCATACTGATAGAGCTCCTTTCTGTTCATATATTTTCAACGAAGACTGCAGTACTGTCACGATCATTTCGTATCACCTTATGTCTTAAGCACTCAATCTAAGATGACATTATTTCCTTAAGGTGGAATAAAAGCACATTCCACTTTAAAATGATTTCCCTTGTCAAGACGTATTCTAAAATAGAATTTTCTGAACAAAATCTTATTCTTGCTTGCAATAGAACGCTTTTAGTCTTCAGTGACCAGTTTCACAAAAAAGCATACAAAAACTTTTAGGAATTTTTAATTCGTAAGTTTCATTATCAAATACACATAAAAGCTTAAAATGTCTTTCAATGAAGATTATACTATACATGCCTAATATACATTCAGAAACAAAACATCGCGATAGTACTAAATGATCTAAGTTACGAACATTCCTACAATTTCTCGTCAATATTTTTTGTGAAACAGCTGCAGATGTGAATACTTGTTTCCAAGGCATTATTGGTTTACGAGATGTTGAAAATGTATAGAATATTAAAAAAATAAAGTGAAGCTGAAATTAAAGTAATCACAACAAAATGAACAAAAAGTGGGAATGTGGAACTCTTGAAATCAATAACCGGAAAAATAATCGAATATCATGCGATAGCAAATGAAAACACAACGAACAACACACTAGAGGAAGTAAAGAATACATTTAAGGACAATTAATTTACATCGAATTAAAACAAATATAAAATTTTATTTAGAGCCAAATGATATTAAACCTACGATAAAATGTAACATATAAATACTGTATGACATATATAGTCATTTCATTTTGAATTTTGCCAGCATTGTTGCCAATATAAGTGTCTGTAAAACAATGAACCAAGATATGTTAATGAAAATAACATTTATATACTTAAAAATAATTTCCAAGTCCAAATTAGAAAAAAAAATCCAAGTCTTACCTGATGGATAAAAGTACAAGGGAGCACTGCACATTTCAATAAGAGTTCTATTGACTGTTTTTAAACAGTAGTACTTCAAAGGCACTGGACATCTCTTTTCAAATGTGTTTAAACACTGTTTTGTTGTATTACTCTTCGTACTGTGAGAATCTATGTGATTTATAATCAAATTCCACATTAGCAAAATTGGCATACATACATTAAATGTATCCATCTTCATGTTTATACTTTATGAAGATTAATGACAAAGTCTGAAAAATAGATATTGTTTCCGTCTCTGCCTGTATCGATAAGGAAGTTTTATAATACTATGATCGTTTTGATTTCTCAATCGACAATAATTGTTATCTCATAAATTGATTTAAAATTACACCGAACAAAGGTTAATTATTTAGATGCAATTCTACATTCAAAGACCTCTCCAAGTGAATTGGTTAGCTAAATTCATGTTAAAACACCTCTTCAAAATACATATACAATTTGTAAGGGGATATTTTCGTCTATCACAGACAGAATTGTGAGGAATAAAGCTTCGATATGCAAAGAAATCATCAACATTACCATTCTTATCCTAAGAAGGTACATGGGTCAATGTTTTACAAATGAGTTATAGGAGATCCTGACGATAATCTCAACAGCACTCACAATAGAGCACACAATTGAGCATCGACGGACTCCTAGCAAGCTAGTGGTGGGACCAGGTGCCCGGGAGGAGTATGCATCCCCTATTGGTTAGCCGCATCCGCCGTCGATGTTCTTGCACGAAAATGAAAATATATAAACTGTATGCACTGTCTAAGATTATGGCTATATAGAAAGAGTTGTGGCGGATTCATAAATCACTATGGAAGTTAAGAGATTTTTCATGAAACATGTTCCTGGAATTCTAATTACGATGTTTAATTGCAATTGCAAAATAGTCATATGTTTCGAAAATCTAAATGAAAGGAAGGTTATGACACTTGACCCTTTCCCCCTTTACACTTCCTGTGTTGTATGACAACCTACAGTAATTTGATATTTTCATATTTGAATCCATGTTCTACCACAATAATTTCATAATCCCCCATCCAGAAGGGTGTTTGTCCCCCGTGGGATTTTGCAGACATAATTCATTTGAAAGAGCATCATCTTAGAAACATTTTAAGCGATGTTTGCACTCTAGACGTTGGGGCGATTAGGAAAGAAAGGAGGGGATCTCCAACAACACCTAGTTGCAGCATCAACAGCAACCTCCCAAAACACCCAGTGTAAAACACAAAAATGACACGCACAGAAAGGGACGCAGTAGTACATTGAACGTCAAATCACAGAAAAACATAAAACACAAATGACTACACATAAACCAACGAGACCAATGGGTAAACGGTGCCGACTTAGGACGGCCATCTACCTCGTCAGTAGCAGACGGTGTGGTTATCCTGGATTACGTGCGCACAACCCTCCCACTATTCCGATTACCCAGAGGTCTCGAAGAACGTACAATTGTGGTGTAAAACAACCTCCTCACTGTCAGATGACCACACACAAACAAGACCGCAAAACGCAGGGGCCCAAGCAACACAGATGAATATGTAAATTGATATAAAAAGAGGGCATGCGTAATACGACTTGTGCTCTGTCGGCTGTAGCGAGCTAATGTATGTTATCACCCGAGGAGTCCGACTGACAGATGGTCGGGGCCCTGTCTTCTCTAAAGAGGTTTGGACAGGGCCCGTCATGGAGTCCCGTCGTCACAGTCAGTCAGCGTGCAAGTATTAAGGATGCGCTGGTACAAGACTGTAGATTGGTCAAGTACCAAGCCTAGTGTCCGTCTGGTGACATTAGGATCATATCCACGGTATAAGAGGCGTTTGATGATTCTGACGCATTTTCGATAGTAATTCTGTCTACCTTTGATCCTTCTAATTTTGTTGATCATGTCACCATAAAATGCAGGTTGCGAAATACCCAAAGTAATATACTCTGTTGCTTGTATGGGTCCGAATTTCAAAAGTAGTTGACAATAATTTTTGTAAAATTTCCAGAATGTCTTGACAAGTTTGTGAAAGCGAAAACCTTGACCTAAAAGTTTCTTTGTTATTTGTAAATTTCTATCATGAAAATCCAAAACATCAGTACATGCTCTAGCATACCGGATGAGCTGCGAAATGTAGATACCATAAGACGGTAATCTAGGAACATCACCGTCAAGCCAGGGAAAATTTACTATATTGAATCCAAAGTCATCTCTTTTGTCATACACCCTTGTATGAATCTCTCCATTAATAATTTTGATATTCAGGTCCAAAAATGGTGTTTCTGTGTTTGTGACGTTCGCCTTGTTTAGAGTCAGTTCCTGTGGATAAATGACATTTTTATACTTTTCAAAAACAGGATTATCGATAGTAAGGATATCATCCAGGTACCTAGAAGTACCATTGAAACATTTCACATCATCATGTTTTCTTTGGTTTTGAAGATTTTGGATAAATTCTTTTTCATACGTGAATAAAAATAAATCTGCAACAAGAGGCGCACAATTAGTACCCATAGGGATCCCTACAACCTGCTTGTAGAGATTCTCACCAAATCTTACATAAATGTTGTCCAAAAGAAAGGACAAGGCAATACAAATGTCACTACATGTCCATGATTTATATGATTTGTATTCTGTATTGGAAAAGAAACCCTTTGATTCAGATGTACAAATATAAGTTTTACCCTCTCGGTTAAAGCACCATTTAATGAGTTTGGACAATTGATCATTAATCTTATCGTGAGGAAGCGTGGTGTACATATTTGAAAAGTCGTACGAAGAAATCGAATTGGCTTGAAAATTTCTCGATTTCATTTTGTCAATCACATCCCCTGAATTTTTAATACACCAAAATAAGTTTACATCATTCCTGTTTAGAACAGTTTCACAATATTTTGCAACGTGTTCCTTTTTCACCGTGAGTGCTGACGTCAGATTTCGAGACAAAATTGTAGTTGAGCAGTTGCTAGAATTAGCAATGTATCGAAATTTGTAAGGAGACTTGTGCAGTTTTGGTATGCAGTATAGTGTAGGAAGATCCAGTTTAGAAATAGGGATCTTGAATGAAGAAATTTCACTGTTGTGTCTGTTCAAAATGTTAGGAACACTTTCATTGCTTTTGATATAAGTGTTTGTAGACGAAAGTTCCGAAACCAAAGTTGATATGTAGTAACGTTTTCAAATGATTATGGTGTTGTTGGCTGCTTTGTCTGCAGGAGCGAAGACATATTTTTCGTGTAAATTGCGTAATTTGGATTTGAAATATCTTTCAGATTTAGAACTTGGATTTTCGAAAAGATGAGGATTTTTGTGGAAGTTATCTATTCGAATATCGGTAATATCCAATATGAGGTTCTTCCAGTCATTCAGAGAATGTGATTCGACCCCTTCCGATTTACACCATTTTTTGTATAGTTATCTAAGGCTTCCTTTAGTTCTTCGCGACATTCGATAAAATCTATCTTGGATGGAATTCTGTACTTAGGTCCTTTCTTGAGAAGACCGCGGAGCTGCCTGTCCTGGATAATTGAAAAGTCACCTGTTACAATATGGCCAGCTGGTTTATAAAGGTATTCAGAAGTTGCACATTCTCAAGAAGTAGGACTTGATTCAAGAATTTTAGGATCTGATGTTACTTTATTGTAGTTAAATACGAAATTTCGAATAGTTTTTTTTATACTTGTAACAAATAAGAGGAGGTTCAAAATTCTCAAAATATTGAGGAATAGCACTTTGGACGCGATGATCCCGAAAAATATTAGAGATGTTAAGAAGATCGAAACCTTTGTTAATAAATGGAATTTTTATGAATCGTCTTCTAAGGGGAATGTTTTTAATGACAGGAAAAAGTTTATTCTGCGCGAATGCAACAATGATATTAAGTTTGAATCAATCAGTATTTCTTAAGAATGCAACCTCTGCTTCATCCAAGACAGATTTCAATTGAACTGCTGGTATTGATGAGAGAGCATGAAGCAGTTCATGTCTGCCGCCGTTTCGTGCAATTATAAGTAGATCTCTGAGGGTACGATGTATTCTAGCTCTGTTTCTAAGGTTTCTGTTTCGCCTTTTTCCGTGTGACCTAAACTTTCGTTTAGCGTCAGGGCGGATTGAAAAGACATTGATCTTTGTCGAGGTCGAGGAAATATTTCCTTGTCCGTAAATTTGATCGTTTAAACCAAGGGGGTACGCATTTTGTAGGAGTAACGGGCGTTTAGATAACGTTACTTCACGTAACGTATAGCTATTCTGTTAAATCATGAGTCGACACCGGTTGCCCATTGGTCTCGTTGGTTTATGTGTAGTCCTTTGTGTTTGATGTTTCTGTGTTGTGCGTTAACGTTCCTTGTCCCTTACGCGTCTCTTTTTGTGCTTGTCTGCTTTGTGTTTTTGCATTGGGTGTTTTGGATTTTGGAGAACTACAAATTCAAGATGGCCTCCAAATTTCAACCTCATTATGGTACAATGTGAATATTTCAATACAACATTCGTGTAACACGTCTTATTTGTACATGTAGTTGCAATGGTCCTAGAATACATTTATTTTGCTTTGGTTGTATTAAGCTAACACATGCTTCTGGGACACCTTTGCTTATCAGGGGAATTCAAAATGGCCGTCTAATGCCTTCCACTCATGGGTGAAATTTAATTCTTTCTTTAAATGTTAAGTGTGGAACATCAAGTCAGGGGTTTTGGGGGTCAGCAAACTCATTTTCATTGTCATGTTGACATTTTAAGCTCATTCTAGCTTAGAGATAGCCGCCCAATTTCAACCTCATTATGGTACAATATGTAGATTTAAAAAAGTTGTTCGTGTTACACGTCTTATTTGTAGTTGCAATGATCTATGAATATATTTATTTTGCTGCTTTGGTTGTTTCCAGTTCACACATATTTATAGTACAACTTTTTTCATTGGGGGAAATAAGGGCCACACAATCGATATCTTGTGTCATTATCTTAAGGTATCCGTTGTACAAATAAATATCAAGTGTAATATATACTTAGAATTACGGCATATCTTTACCTAAATATATCATAATGCAAAATAAAAGTTCGTATCCAACATCAAAGGTCAGCATGCCAACCGCTAACTAAGCCACGGAAACTATCGAGACACTGCCGAAGATTACCGACATAATTTTAACACTGTTTAAATGGACGAGATGTCAGCGAGATCTCCATTTGTACAATGGATACGTTAATATGGATTTATTTAAGGCTGGAATCTCCAAATGGTAGCAAAATTTCAGCTTCAATGCAAGAACATTCATTTAATTTTTTCTAAGAAAAAGTAAGGACAAATCATCGTATTAGTATTTTAAGGGTCGTAGTATTCCTTCGCAGGGATCTTGCTACGATTTGAGCTTATATATGCTTATTTCAAGATTACCACCTTAGTTTGTTACTAAGAATGATACGGAAGAAAAATAAGTAATCAAAGGTAATAAATCAATGTGAGGATATTGTATTTTTCTAAAAAGGAATATCACAAGCTTGCATTTCATAAGACATACTATATGATGAAAAATGAATAAGCGTGACATATAAGATTGGATGGTTTCAACTTATAGCAGACTAAGATTCTTCAAAATGTAAAGCAAAGATAAATATGTCATTTGTTTGATTGAAATGGTTTTCAAGAATAAAGTTTCCCTATGGATCATGTTGATTAATAAGACCCGTTTGTTTGACGCAGGGGATTCTAGAGTAAGCAAGTAAACTCGAGGTGACCTGGCTATTTTGGCTCCTTTGACCACGATGGCGATTACTTTCAATTGCTTTGCCTGTATAGCTTTTTTTCAATCGTCAAGAATTCAACAGAAAGTGTTTTGTGTTTTCTTTACAACAGTCCCTCGGTGTAATTTATTTTGAGTTGAGATATCAACTATATTTATGTATAATGTTAATGATGACTTGTACCATTTTTCAATGAAATTCTGAACCTTGAAAATGGTACTTTGTAAGAATAGAATGTCTTGAAATGTGGCAAAACAAAATTAATTATGCTTCTTTGAATCATTTTGGCTTGAAGTACCACAAATGAGCATTCATTGTCCGAATCATGCATGTCTGGTGCATAGAATTTATTCTTCTATGTAAAGATGGCTGCTCAATAGTGACATGGTCAGCACTCTCCTTTCTCTTCATAATGACGGTTAAGTTTGTAAATGAACAGGACTTTCAAAATTTCATCTGCTATGATTACATCTAAGGATAATTATTACTTCTGGTTGGAGGTTCCCTCCGTTTTTCTCTACAGTAATTCAAAATATTGAATTTGAGGAGTACTACGTATGTTTTTGGCATATAAAACTTAAGTGAATGAAATCTTGAAAGCAATTGTCAGTGTTTCGTACAGTATGAAGGTTGTTTTTATGTCATATCTTAAACAGGTCTTCATTGCAAATGTTTTCTTACAACACAGATAGTATTTGGTTGAAATGTAAGAAGTGGTCAGGGTGACCAGCTTCAAATAAATCTAGAACAGTACAGGAGAATGAGTCAAAAGAACGGTGACAGGGAAAATGATCTATGTCAAGAATACAGATCATACAGCAATCCTGGAAAAACTTTGCTCTTTTGAATTCCTTTTGCAGACTTTGAAATAGGACAAGCACTTTAAAAGCATTTGACATGATATTTTGACAATTCCTAGCCCTATTATGTAGATTCCTGCTTCAGGTAGACTCTTATCCCCTTTTTTTTAAATATACAATATTTGCAATATATTTTTATCTTTATAACAAAAAAAGATTCTCCACTTTTACGGTTCGAGAATGTGCAATCTATGTAAAAACGGCATATGTAAGCTATTATCGACAAAGGAATTCAAAGTAGATTGTGGATTATACCACCTTTGGGATCACAAATAAGATGCTCTACAATTATTCGTAACGAAATGTGAATATTGAAGTGAGGAGTCATTCTATGTTTAGCCTTTAATGAACCAATAAGCAAAATGACACCAGATATGGATTTCTTGGCACTTAATAGCAGTTCTCTGTAAGGACCAAAATAATTTCAATAGCACATGGAAACAGCATGTCTCCAATTTTGAAGATTTTTGGTGTGGAAGGTGTATATGATGTACTGAGACAAAAATAAACTTTCTTTTTACAAATGAAGTTTTCGTTGCCATGGAAACCACGTTTGAAATTTTATGAATCAGTGGATTACTTGTAACATTGCATTTTCACAAGGCTCGTTTCCATGGTAACAGCTATTATAGTCAACTGAAATTTCCTTAATTTTTCTCTTTATATCTTTAATAGTATTAATATTACACAAGAAATATGTTTCTGCCCGCTATTCTCTTTGTCAATATGCTCAAAATGTAGGGAAAAACCTGTTTTGAAGAGGCCCTTTTTAAGACCGAAAAAGCTCCTAATTTATAATGATTTTGCTCAAATTTAAGGGCAAATAATCTGAAATGTCAGGCTAACTTGATTTCTACTGCCAATTATCTTTAAAAGAAGGGAGGAGATCTCCAACAAGACCCTGTAGCAGCATCAACAGCAAAACACCCCAATGCAAAAACACAAAAGACGAGTACAGCACGAGACGGAAAAGAGGCACACGACATGTAAACATCAAACACAAAAGACTACACATAACCCGACGAGACCAATTGGCAACCGGTGCCGACTTTGGACGGCCATTTGTCACGCAAGTAGCAAATGGTGTGGTTATCCTGGATTACGTGCGCACAACCCTCTCACTTTTCCAATTACCCAGAGGTCTTGAAGAACGTACAATTGTGGTGTAAAACAACCTTCTCACTGTAAGATGACATCACACAAACAAGACCTCGAAACGCAGAGGCCCCAGAGACACAGATGAATATGTAAATGGATATAAAAAGAGGGCATGCGTAATACAGTCCGTGCTCTGCCGGCTGTAGCGAGCTCATGTATGTAATCACCCGAGGAGTCCGACTGACATTCAGAGAGGACAGGTGGTCGGGGCCCTGTCTTCTCTAAAGAGGTTTGGACAGGGCCCGTCATGGAGTCCCGTCGTCACAGTCAATCAGAGTGCAAGTCTCAAGGTTGCGCTTGTACAAGACTATAGATTGGTCAAGTACCAAGTCTAGTGTCCGTCTGGTGACATCAGGATCATATCCACAGTACAAGGCGTCTGATGATTCTGACGCATTTTCGATGGTTTGCTGCCTACTTTTGATCCTTTCTATTTTGTTTATCATATCACCATATAAGACAGGTTGTGTAATACCCATAGTAATGTACTCTGTTGCATGTATAGATCCGAATTTTAAAAGAAGTTGTCTGTAATTTTTGTAAAATTTCCAGAAAGTCTTAACTAGTTTATGAAAGCGGAAACCTTGACCTAAAAGTTTTTTGGTAATTTGTAAATTTCTACTGTGAAAATCCAGAATATCAGTACATGTTCTAGCGTACCGGATGAGCTGTGATATGTAAATGCCGTATGACGGAAACCTTGGAACATCACCGTCAAGCCAGGGGAAATTTACTATGTAGAATCCAAAAGCATCCCTTTTGTCATATACACTTGTATGAATCTTTCCGTTTACAATTTTGATATTTAGGTCCAAAAACGGTGTTTCTGTATTTGAAAGGTTTGCTTTGTTAAGTGTTAATTCTTGTGGATAAATTCTAGGACCACCGCACCTACAAATTAGATGTGTTACACATACGTTTTACTGAAATATTCATATTGTACCATAACGAGATTGAAATTTGGTGGCCATCTTGATTTTTCCGTCCTGAGTGAATGAAATGTAAAACTGACTCTGGTAATGGGTTTGTTAACCCTCGAAACCCCTGATTTGATGTGCCACACTTAATATATAAAGAAAAAAATAATTTCATCCATTGGTGGAAGGCATTTTGGTGGCCATTTTGAATTTCCGCCGATAGAAATAGTTGCCCAAGGTTGCCAGAATGGCAACCAAGCTAGAATCGTTCAGTACTATTCCATAGATAAAAATCATTTAAAAAGTTCATGGGAAGGGACATTTCTAGGTTCTGAAATTTGTAAATCGACTATGACGTCACATCCATTGTTTAATTTCTGTGGAAAGAAATATGCTATATTATACAATTCAATATAAACAAAAATTAGTAAAACGAAACAAAACATATTTAAAAGAAAAGAAGATATAATCCTCTTCGAATAAGGATATTTATCGCTTTTGATTAAACGTCATGAAGCAGTTCAAAATGACGTCAAATCACGTAATACTATCCATTTCTTTTCACCAAAATTATTCAATTCATGATGATTTTCTTTAAACCTCGATATTCTTCCTGTTTGTAACAGTGAACTGTTGCGCACAATGAAGCTTAGTTCAATTTGATTAATTATGTGTAATTATGTGCAAGCTTGTCGGATCAGTGTCGGAAAAGAAGAACGTCATACAACGTCATCCTTCAATTCTTGGTAGTACGCAATGATATGATTGAAAAATGGTTTTACCATGCAATACCCTATTTATTAGTTTACATTGCGATATGTCCTAATAATTTGGTGGAAAACAGGTTAAATAGATGTCAGATAACTGTCATTTGGAAAAAAAACCACCTGGATCATTGATGACGTCTCAAGAAAAATTGCGATGTTAGTTCGTGATTTGAGCAAAATTATGTACAAATCTACCATTTTCTTACGGTTATTTATTCAAGAAATTTACATATTATATGATTTTCATATCAAAGAATCTCAAATACTGATTCTGTATTATACAGAATTCATACAACTCGTTTTGTAGTGAATCTCCCCTAGCAAATAATCATTTAACTAGCTTGGTAGATACCATTTGACTCTGAAAAACAATTAATATTCACTTATGATTACATCCAATTACCTATACTCGATCTCATGATGTTATTTCAAATGAATCATATGACACACCTCCCATATAAATTTGAACTCATCATTAGGTGTAAAATTTGACAATGACGTCACAATCATATGGCATAAGTGCGCTATCTGAGCAAATAAATGTTCACATTTTCATTTTTTTTTTCATTTAAATTCAATTTCTATATTGTATAAGAGTCAACAATAATCAATACATTCATAAGACAGACAAGATACTATTACTATGAATCTTGAATTTTACGTTATATTTTCCTTTATGTACATTGCATTTTATAGGATATAATTTTTCTATTTCATTCAGTATTTATGCAACTCATTTTGTAGTGAAGTTTCTCTATCAAACGCTCATGGACGTAAAATCACACCGGTTTGAATTACTACTGAAGGAAAGTATAGAATCATACTACTTTCAGCCAGCATATACTCTGTTATCATTCAGATTTTGTGAAGTATAAGAAGAATATAAATACTTCATTTCCATCAGCACAAAGTAAAGACAAAAATGAACACAAATTAAGGATAAATCTAAATGTTATTGCCCTTCTGCGAAAATTTTGATAAATAAGGTAGTTCCGGAAATTGCGACGATTTTTCTAATTTCAATTTTGGAATTGATCACTGTGTTTTAGGCAAGATAATTTTGACCTTTAGTTTTGAGACACCAAGTGTCTCCTGTGTCATGAAGATGTTTCGGTATCACTTTTTTACCCTTAATTTTGAGACATCAAGTGTCTTCTGTGTCATAAAGATGTTTCGGTGTCACTTTGGTATGTTTTCAAGAAGAAAAGGTTTAAATGCAAAAATGGGAGAATTTCAAAATCATCCCTTATTTACCAATCCTCAGAAGGTAAATTTGTAACAAATGAAAACAGAAAATGATAAATTTAGGGATATGTTTTGCTTGCATTGTCAGATGAGTAAACATTTCTAATTCATCGATAATCTAGTGGTCGTTTTCTACTGTTAAGGAGGTAATTGGCTAGAGGGCATAGAGAAAATCATATTAGTGATTTTATTTTTTTAGCAGCACACTTTGTGAGATCCTCTGTTGATTACATCAAACTACCTATATCAATTCATTCTAATTTTGTATTTTCACAATTTCTTCATTTGACACCCGACTCAGATCATGGAGAAGCTTGAAATTTAGATGTAGCACTCACAATCGACGATGATCATCAAAGAAGTACCCATGAATTCTTCAGTCTCAAAGTCGAGAAGGCAGGGCAAAATCATTAGAATTTCTATTGGAATGGTTGCGAACCTCGGAATGAGTTAGACCAGGTGTCCGAGGAAAGTCAACGTTTTTGCATACAACACATCATAACTTAATGACGTCTTTTGCGCGTTTTTAACATAAATAAAGTTAGAATGTCTTTTTACGTTATTTTTGGTCTCTATGTTATCTTTATAAAATGAGAAAAATAATCTCAATTATAATCTGTAGCATCATATCCCACCCATCCTGCTACGTCTTTCGGTACACTTTTTCGACGTAGTAACTTTCATACTTTTTTGGCATATTACATTGTTTAGATTTAGGATCACTGATGAGGGTTATGTACCCGAAACGTGCATGTCTGGTCCATGTTGCTAATTTATCTGTTCTTAAATGATGCTATTCAATTTGAAGACGTTTACATTTATACCACTTGGTGAGTGTCACTGCTGGTGGACCAGGAGTCCCCGAGGGCACATGTAGCCAAGTTCGATCAATTTCGGTTGATCGTTTCTTCAACGCATTCTAAATTTCTGTTATCAAAATTTCTTGAAATTTCTAAAAAGTGGGTCCTGTAGCATCATATCCCACCCATCCTGCTACGTCTTTCGGTACACTTTTTCGACGTAGTAACTTTCATACTTTTTTGGCATATTACATTGTTTAGATTTAGGATCACTGATGAGGGTTATGTACCCGAAACGTGCATGTCTGGTCCATGTTGCTAATTTATCTGTTCTTAAATGATGCTATTCAATTTGAAGACGTTTACATTTATACCACTTGGTGAGTGTCACTGCTGGTGGACCAGGAGTCCCCGAGGGCACATGTAGCCAAGTTCGATCAATTTCGGTTGATCGTTTCTTCAACGCATTCTAAATTTCTGTTATCAAAATTTCTTGAAATTTCTAAAAAGTGGGTCATGTAGCATCATATCCCACCCATCCTGCTACGTCTTTCGGTACACTTTTTCGACGTAGTAACTTTCATACTTTTTTGGCATATTACATTGTTTAGATTTAGGATCACTGATGAGGGTTATGTACCCGAAACGTGCATGTCTGGTCCATGTTGCTAATTTATCTGTTCTTAAATGATGCTATTCAATTTGAAGACGTTTACATTTATACCACTTGGTGAGTGTCACTGCTGGTGGACCAGGAGTCCCCGAGGGCACATGTAGCCAAGTTCGATCAATTTCGGTTGATCGTTTCTTCAACGCATTCTAAATTTCTGTTATCAAAATTTCTTGAAATTTCTAAAAAGTGGGTCCTGTAGCATCATATCCCACCCATCCTGCTACGTCTTTCGGTACACTTTTTCGACGTAGTAACTTTCATACTTTTTTGGCATATTACATTGTTTAGATTTAGGATCACTGATGAGGGTTATGTACCCGAAACGTGCATGTCTGGTCCATGTTGCTAATTTATCTGTTCTTAAATGATGCTATTCAATTTGAAGACGTTTACATTTATACCACTTGGTGAGTGTCACTGCTGGTGGACCAGGAGTCCCCGAGGGCACATGTAGCCAAGTTCGATCAATTTCGGTTGATCGTTTCTTCAACGCATTCTAAATTTCTGTTATCAAAATTTCTTGAAATTTCTAAAAAGTGGGTCCTGTAGCATCATATCCCACCCATCCTGCTACGTCTTTCGGTACACTTTTTCGACGTAGTAACTTTCATACTTTTTTGGCATATTACATTGTTTAGATTTAGGATCACTGATGAGGGTTATGTACCCGAAACGTGCATGTCTGGTCCATGTTGCTAATTTATCTGTTCTTAAATGATGCTATTCAATTTGAAGACGTTTACTTTTATACTAATTGTTTTGTGATGTACAAATCTAGCCTCGTTTCATAATGCAGTGTGGGATAGAAAATTATACCAATGTAATTAAATATATTGTATTACATCTGGAACTTTTTCTGAAAGGTATCCTCCCGCCAGTCATGAAAACACAAACTCATGATTAATATGATTTACTTGCGTAAGGATATCGAAAAACAAAACTGAAAACATTATTTCTTTGATAATTCTTTCTTAACTGATGCAATAATCACAATATATCCTGATGTTAAACGTCTTAAAATTCAATAGCATAATCTAAGAACAGATAAATTTGCAGAAAGGACCAGACATACATGTTTTGGTTGCTTAACTCTCGTCAGTGAGTCACAATCTAAACAATGTAATATAGCCATAAAGTGCGCAGTAGGGTAAATGTGAGATGACGAGGGTTAAGTACTCGAAACGTGAATGTCTTATCTATGCTGAAAATTTATCTGTTCTGAAATGATGCTATTGAATTTGAAGACGTTTAACATTTGTACTACTTAGTCAGTGTCACTGCTGGTGGACTAAGAACCCCGAGGACACATGTAGCCAAGTTCGATCAACTTCGGTTGATCGTTTCTTCAACGCATTCGAAAATGTCTGTTATCAAAATCTCTTGGAATTCCTAAAGTGTGGGTCCTGTAGCATCATATCCCACAAATCCTGCCACGGCTTTTGGTACATCTTTGGACATAACTTTCATATTTTTCGGCCATATTACATTCTGCAGATTGAGGATCACTAACGAAGATTAAGTACCCGGAACGTGCATGTCTGGTCCATGCTGAAAATTTATTTGTTCTTAAATGATGCTATTGAATTTGAAGACGTTCAACATGATGCTACAAGATCCACGTTTTCGAAATTTCAAGAAATTTTGATAACATAAGTTTTTGAATGCGTGGAAGAAACGATCAACCGAAGTTTATCGAAATTGGCTAAATGTGTCATCCAGGACTCCTAGTCAACCAGCAGTGAAACTCACCATGTGGTACCAATGTTAAACATCTTCAAATTCAATAGCATCGTTTAAGAACAGATCAATTTGCAGCATGGACGAGACAGTTCGGGTGCTCAAACCTCGTCAGTGAACAGGCCAAAAGTGTGTTACTATATCTAACATTGTAACAAAAGACATAGCAGGATGGCAGGGATATGATGCTAGAGGACAAACGTCAAAAACTTTGATAACATAAGCATTAATGTTGATACAGGCATTGATAGTTAATTAAACTCAAGATAATTTACTGATATATGAAGTCTGATCTGAATTGGAATTTCCTGATATTTTAAGAGGAAAAGAGCATGTTTAGGGTTTTTTTTTCTGATCAATCTTGCTAAATGGTACCCGACCGCGGACGTAAAACTAAATATTTCATTACCAAGGCCTTAGTCGAGGTTCTCAATTCAATAAATCTAAAATTTACAATGGTGTAATGTCTTCTCTAGCGTGCTTTCCTTACGAAATGAAATCATTCTGTATTTTGGTCATTTTGAGACATTTTCATCTGTGAAAGGTTGTAGTTGTGCTTCACATGATATATAAAATGAGCATCATGTAAATTTCACATGAATATTCATATGAATTGTACATAAAATCTATATGAAATTGAATTTTACATGAATTTTTACTTGTGACCTTCATGAATTTTACATGGAATTCATATGAAAAAAATTAACATGAATGGCACAATTTACGTACATGAATTTCACATGAATTTCTACTTGTGACCTTCATGCAAAATTGACTTCACATGCAATTCGTGTCAGAACATCACATGAAATTCATGTGAAAATTTCTTGTAAATTTAATGTTCTTACTCATTTCACATCAATTTCATGTAATCTTTTACGTAAAGTCCATGTACATGTACAATGTACAGTTCATATGAATTTCATATGAGGCAAAATTGGCTGTGTATACTTGTTTAATTGGTCTAGGCTTTACGTCATCTTTAGAATTTGACTCTCTATGTATTATCTAGATTTCCTCTATTACCTCATCTAGCATAACCCATATTACGTTACTCGTTCAAATGTGCATATGGAATTATACGGAAACCGATTAGTGCCAACCTAAGTTGAATTTTAAAGTCGCAATTGATACTGAGTATGTCGTAATAACGGCTTACCTATCTCGTAATTACGACTCAGTTATCTCGTAATTACGACTTAGTATGTCGTAATTACGACTTACCTATCTCGTAATTACGACTGAGTTATCTCGTAATTACGACTCAGTGTGTCGTTATTACGACTTACCTTTCTCGTAATTGCGAGTTAATTATCTCATAATTACGATTTAGTATGTCTTACATGTAATTACGACTTAAAATTTTCACTTATGTTAGAACTTATCGGCTTCCGTAAAATAAGGGATTAAATTAATCGATAGGAAATAATCATAATGTCAGTCTACTTGGCGTTCTGATATGCATCACGGATATGTATTCCTTTCTTTACTTCTTTCGTTCTTCTTCATATAATTTGTCCAGATAGGAAAGGTGGAGTATCCATGCATTCTAGGGAAGGAAGATATTTTCATTCAAAACGGATATATATTTCAATTTCTAATCTTAAATGTAAAAAATAACCTTAAAGTTTATGATTTTTGAAAAACACGATCAAAATGCTTAAAAAGGGAAAGACTTCAGAAACCAAAATTTTCTTTTTATTAAGCAGCATACGATGGGTTCCTTTTAGGTATTTACTTTTTGTCTAAATTCGTTGTTGTTCTAAACAAAAAGAAATAGTTTTCTGCAAATCGGTAACATTATGTAAAACAATATAGTTTCAGGACATTTTAAGTGCTTGCAAGGACGGACAATATGTTTACATTCCAAATATATATTTAGTAGAAGTTTTATATATATCGTTTATGTACATCTAACTATACGTATGTTTCAGGAGACACCGTAAATATTTTCAGATGGATTTATACAGCAACACGTCAGCGACTCTTGGTAACTTCATTACGTCAGATAGTATCAATATAACTAGAGGCCGAAAAGGATCAGAGAAACTTCCGAGTTTTGTGTTTATAATTACTCTAACAGTTGTCGGTATAATAGGGAATTCCCACGTTCTAATCGTTTATATTCAGAGATACAATGCACAAGTCAAACAGCACGGAAATGCCACGAACCCTTTCCTGGTGTTTGTACTTAGCCTAGCCATACTCGACTCGTTCACATGTTTCGTAATTTTTCCTATGATAAATATGGATTTGAACACAAATTTCACGCCTTTTTCAGAGAACATGTGTAAAGGACTTGCATATTTCACTTACCTGGCCCATGTAAGCGGCGTTTTACATGTGACATTAATAAGTTTACACTGTTATCGCCAAGTGTGCAAGCCTCATGCTGCTCAAATACACAGAAAGCTGGCAATTAAATTCTGTATCTCGTTTGACATAGCTGCTTCTCTAATAGCTTTTCCTATAACATTTTTATCAAGGCATCTTAAAGATACTGTTGATGGAGAACAGGGTTTGATTTGCACGTTAGGTTTAGGGATACGAAAGAATTCGCTTTTCCCAAAAATATACTTTGGACTCTTATCATGCAGCCTTATAACCGGATTAACAATAATATGCGTTTGTAACATTCTTTTAATGATTTCAAGATGTCGTAAACCAAAACTGAATCACCAAAAACATGAAAATAATTTGAAAAACACTCTGAAAACTTCAGCGATTTTGATAACCATTGCAGCATTGTTTGTTTTATCGTATCTTCCATATATGACATTGGCTATTGTAAGTGCAGTAATTCCCAACTTCCAAAAGGAGTTGAGCGAAGAAGGAAGAGCGGCAAGGGAATTTTTCCTATGGTTTCCATTTTTCAACAACGTCATTAACCCTTTTGTATACAGTCTTAGAGATACGGAATTTAGACAAAGACTTTGGGAAATGTACTCACGTCTGCAACCAAGAAATATAGAAAAATGAAACATAAAAGTCTAAAGGATTCGAGATATTCATTGGCAACCTGAAATGTCACTAAGCTCGTCATTCTTTATCATTGAAAAAGGGGAAAATACAACAGGTAAATGCGTGACTTTTTCATATTGTGAAAAAGAGAAAATTCAAATTCAATTCCAAGAAGATGTATTATCATGTTCGTATTACAGTACTATGATTTAAATAAATATTAAAAGCATCTTAATATCATCACATCATCTTAATACAACGTTATTGAACAAAAAACTTCATTAAGTTGACGCGGCTCGGTAATAAATGTGATTGGATGAGGACGATCGGGCATTATGAGACAATAGAGCCCGGCTTGTCATTTTTTATGTCTTAAATAGAAACAGGCTGTCATACATGCAGTTTGACAATATATCTTCAATTGTATATGTCACATAAGTTCACATGCGCTTAACTAATTCATAGAGCGCGTTTTAACAACGTCATCTAAGTACAACAACCCAGTTCTCCTCTGACCTCTGGAAACTGTTTATTAGAAAGAGTTGTCCTTCGTGTTTCTATAAATTTGTTTCCCTGTATATGAATCTGATCCCTTTGGTTTTTGTTTCATGTATTATTTTATGAATTTGTATGCCTGTTTTGTTATGAGATTTTCACTCTTGCTTCATTCATTAATTTAACTCCTTCCATGTCGATGTTTATTTAGAAGGAATACCTTTTTTCAATATGAGGATGTTAATATGCATGTATAACATTTCTTTACAGGTTATTCATACTGTCTCTGTCAAGCAGGTCTCATCCACAGTATTATATATTTCTTCAGTATTTGCATTAGGTAATTCACTTATTTCAGTTCCTGTTGCTTTTGCTTTTCTGTCTCTTTTTCTGTAATATGAATTTATATGAGAACATGAGAAATAAAATCTTTGGAAAAATTGAATTCATATGTTAAAGATAATTAATCGGGATAGGAAAAAGGATTTCATATATTCAATATAATATAACTTTCAATTTACTTTTTTATTCTTCTCTCAGGAAGTAGATTTTGATATTTCACTTGGCACTTTTTTTTCGTTTAGTTTTTTTAAAGGGTAATTGGTTTGTTCATTCGACATTATTCATAGGTCGGTATGTATTAGATAGGGTGTATGAGTGAGACATTGATACAAGACATAAACACATGTAACAATGTTTGTGTCCATATAAAGCAATCCTTTGCATTTATCTCACAGATCTTAATAAGATAGCCCTTTTTATACTTTATCAATGCTCATATAAGAGAAAAGCGAGAAATCATTTTCAGGTAAAGTCTTTATACTTACTTTATCATCTTCACCACAACAATTACAATGACGATATTTCCAAGAACAAAGACAAGAATCATGATACCTGCAACAAATATGTAGGAAATAACATATATGCATAAATTTTGCTCTTATCAACCTTTTAATTTACATTCTTAATTTCAAAATATGACAAAGACCGTAAATGTATAGCTATTTACTTTATCACAAGATATATATTTTCTTCATAGAAACCTACCAGGATATGAATATGTCTGATTTGTTTTTGTCGAAAGAACTGTTTCTCGTCTCCATCTCCTTCGGACTATGTTGCTGTTGCTGTTTCAATGATCTCTTAAAATAATCGGGATATGTGGGAGGGTTGTACGCACGTAATCCGAATAACCACACCATTTGCTAAAAGCAGATGACCGTCCTAAGTCGGCGTCGGATGCACATTGGTCTCCTTCCTCTTATGTGTTGTCATCAATGTTTAATGTTTCTGTACGTCTGTTGTAATCAATGTTTAATGTGTCTGTACGTCTGTTGTTTTGTATGCTGTTCTAGGGAATATTGTTATGTCTTTTTGCGATTCGGAGTTTGTATGATGTCATTTATGTGTCACTGTGAGTTTATTTCGCTGGGTGAATGCAGGGTGGTCATGCTGGAGATCAGTCCCTTTTCTTCAACACACGATGTTTGAATGTACATGTACCGATGCATTGAAAATGAAAGTCTTAACATCTCTGTAAGCAACAGAAAGTTATCATTTTTATTAGCATAGGGGCCCGGCACGCTATGTCACAGATCCTTATTGTTTAATGCATATGATAAGCCATGATGAAAATATTTGAAAATGACGAATTTAAAACATTTCACGTATTTACGCTGGTTGCCACGGAAACGGGATGTAAACACTACGAACTGACAATTTTAGCTTTTTTGAAGCCCCACAGGATCTAATTAGCACATTTTCTTTCGACATATTTGACTGAATCGTATTGTTTGATTCTAAGTCTTTGTGATAAAAGAATTGATTAAGGGGATAATTAAGAATAGGGAGCTACCATTGCAATGATTTTACCATTATCTGAATATAGTACTTTTTCATTTTTAACTTAAATAAAGGTAAATGGAGATGTTCTTTGGAAGTTTAAAGTTAAAACTGATCAGATACGAATTGTAATTTTTCTTGGTTGCCAAGGCAACATGGATTTTATCCAATGAGAACTGCTCTTTTTTTTAGTTCAGATCGATACCTTAATTCTGACAATATCAAAGGACAAAAAATGAAAAAAAAGATTCATTAATAATAAGCTTTTAACGTTATCTTAAATTTTCATCAAATCTATTTTGCTCAATACTAAGAGAAATATGCCGATGCTTATGAAACTTATATGATCTCCTCCCTTCTTTTTATAGAAGATTAAAACTTCAAATTTGAAATAGGCTTGTGTGTTTCCTTGGTTACGGCCTTTTGAATCAATATCATTGATTTAAACTTTCTCTATAAAAATGTTTAAGCAAACTACTTTTATATCACACAGATTTTTTTCTTTGTAACCTCATTAGACATTTGATTTCAAAAGCTTTAGAAAAGTACAAACAAGATGAAAATTTGTCTAAATCGGTCTTGTCTCCATAGTAACCATTCAAAAATGTGTTTTGTATTTATCGAAATGAATTCTGTTGAGAAGGTCAATTCTGATGGAATGGCCAATATTACTATAACAACACTTCATTCTTGAAATTCAACTTCTTTTTATAAATGGATGACATGGTAACGTTTACCCAACCAATTTAGAAATGATACATTACATGTGATATAAAGAATGTCATCACATTTTATCTATCAAGTGGATATTATTATTTATCAAGCTCGGAAAGTTCAATTTATCAGTATTCTTAACCCATTGAAACGGTTGCTATGGAGATTGAGATCTTTAGTTATCTACTTATTCTAGTGTTTATTGTAAGATCTTTCAAACCAATAGATAAAATGGCTAATTATTATCTCAAAGCAATTTAAAAAAAAAAAAAAAATAATAATTAAACCTCCTGAAAATTTGTTTCAGAACAATCAACATTTATTGCCATGGTAACCATGTGTATTAATAAAATCTGAAAAAGATAATGAATTTTATTGAATGTCTCATAGCTTCGATTTTTGAATTTTGTAATAATTGAAATTATGAATCATTAACATGAGATACAGTAAGGATTCTAACTTGTTTAATTTTCAATTTTTGTGCCTTTTGACCCGGTTACCATGGTAACCAAGTCACTAGGCAACAATTTGTTGATGATTTTTTGTTCCTGACATTTTGCCCTACCCATGTATGAAATTTCATGAAAATCGGAAAACATGTGGCCCAAAATATTTTGGTGCATACAGAGAATTGGTGTTAAGAGTTCTTTTACGACTGAGATGGAGTCAAGAACATGTGCATAAAGGTAAATGTAAACCCTTCAATAAGACAAAAAATAAAGGCAACACAAGCGTAGCATCTCCTCGCAATTGCATGTTCTGTATCACTGGGCAAAATGATTTAAAGCCTGAATTCACAGTGACCTTGACCTTTGACATTCAAAAGCAATAGCATTTATCCTCTTCCCTTAAGGTGGCTCCACACATCTACCCCCCAAAAAAGATCCTCTCGTTTAATTTATCTGGAACTCTCGGAATTTGATAACTGGTATACAAGATTAAATTTTGCAAAGTATGAACAAAATCGAACCTACGTAACTGTTTTCATGACGCTTTGAATTTTGGCGGTTCTGGGGTTTCTCTCCTATTTTTGCCAACGTTGCCAATTTGAAGAAAGTATGCTGATTTCAAAAATATTTTGCTGAATTTATGAATGTGTTTATGATTTAATTTTATATTCGAAGTATTTTTTTCATCTTTAAACAAAGATATTGAAATAAACTAAGGAAATGGAGGAATTATTACAAATTTAAGATCATTTAGGAGAGGTTAAAAACTCGTGTTGCGATCGTCATTCATTTTTTTTTTTGAGGTTATATGCCTATTGCGTGAAATTCTATCGTTTAATTTTCTTGAAACAAATATCAAATCATAAACTATTGTATATAAAGTTTTTCTATGCAATATGAACAAAATCGAACCTAGCGAACGGAAGTTATGACTATTTTTGTAACCCCACCCCCCTTAGTTTCTATGTTGCAATCCATATTCATTCGACGTTATAGTGACAAAGATAAGATAAGATAAGATAAGATAAGATAAGATAAGATAAGGTTTATTTAAAGTCGGCATGTCATATAACTGGTTAACATAAGCTCTTAGGAGCTTTTAACCGACATAAATAACATATAAAGTAACATAAAACAACAAGGCATGCAAAATGGCAAGTAAACTAAAAGGAAAGCACTTGACGTAAAATACAAACTAGCACAATTAACATAAAAGATGCAAGCATATCATGCAAATACTAAGAATTCAGCAACAAGCACAACTTAAAACTGACGCCAGAGGTAAGTAGAAATCAGCGTATGACTACAGGAATTTGTAGGAATTCTGGACGGAAACGACCTTAACGGAAACCTTACAAAGCTTTCATAGTGTGTATCCATACATACGAGATTCTTGATATGTCTAAACAACAGAATGCCATGCCCCCTCAAAAAAATTTAGGAAAAGGGAGAGTAAAAGCGCGAATCTAGAGGGAGAAAGACTCAGAATTAAGAACTAATGCACTATCATCCTGATATTTTTTTATTTGGTAAGGCAGGGACAGAGTTCTCAATAATCTTTTAAGAAGGGGGCGATTCTGAAAGATATTTTGCGATTAATCAGAGTGCCTTTACTAAGAAAGTAGGCGTCAGTTTTTCTCAAAGTAGGTCGTGACAAATATTCGGGTACCGACTTATAAATGGCGGGGGGGGGGGGGGGGGAGCTAGGCGCTGTTTCGTATACGTTTCGGGACAGGGAAGAAATAATTTTCTCTGACTTTTATGAATAAGAAATTTTAAAAAGATCAGGCTATATGTTAAACTTAAAGTCAGATTCAGGAGCGTATCCAGAAACTCAACTACAGTGTGCACATATAACTGTTAAATGGATGACTAACGATACTAGGAGGATTGAGGGCATTGAAGGATATTTATATTATCAACATAAAGCTCATATTACAACATCTAGAAATACAGAAAAAAAATCAAAACAAGCTTCGAGGACAATCTAATTCATTACGCAGGGAAATGCAAAGTGCAATGAATGTGAGCGTCAAAAAAAAAAAAAAAATATCCTAGATATAGGAAAATAGGAGCTATACGAAGTTTTATTGGACAAATATGTAGTAACAACCATAATATTGCCGAATTTGTAAAAATGTATCTCCGTTTACCTCGATTGTAAAAACGCTAAACATTGTAGGTGGCGCTAGTGAAATGGATTAGAGCTGCGCACCCCAAATTCAAAATAGTATGAGTTAGATTCGCCTGAAAATTTAAATTTATACAAATGAGAATGTAGACTTTCATATGAAAAGAAAGATTTTGCATAAAAAAAATTGTAAAGATAATTTATTTTCAGGGACATCGTAGTTTAAAATAGTGTGTAAAATTTGACAAAATCAGAGATATACGGCAGTATGAATCTGAGAGTAGGGATAAAGTAAACGAAAACTTATTTTTATGGACGTCATTCACCTCGCTCGTTCTCGATAATCAGTGATTCCAGAAAAAGTGCGACACTTAGATTTTGAAATTTGGCAAAAAAAAACATTAAACGTGAGGCATAATATATTCTGGACTGTATTATATAACTATTAATTAATATGAATTTTAGTTTTTACACACAAAATATTTTTCTTATTCGAGTTATGGGCTTCTGAAGGTAGTGGGGTCACATTCAGTGTTACGGAGGTGATTGACAGTAAAACTCGTGTCTACTTTGAAGTTATATTTTACAGACGTTTGAAACCTGTATGCCTCTGAACCTTAACCTATAACCGAACAAAACGCATAGTACTTTTTAGGAATTGTAAGAAATAAATCAATGCTCAGTTAAAAGAACATGTATTGATAGCGGATTTTCATTGTTAATTCAAATCGTATTTCTTCTAAAGATTTTTTTTCATAACAAGCCGGAGTTAATTCACTTATTCAGTTATGCAGATTCACAGTTCTGCGTTTTCACTATGAATATCCAAAATTTCCCCGCAAGTTTGATCATAGTAAAGGGGCCTTCGTTGATCTTATAAACCGCTAGTCTTATGTTACGTAGGTTATTACAAAGTACAATATATGTTTTGACACCTTTCTAATTTATCTAAATAATCATTTTCTTCGACAGATATACGTTTTCTTATCTGACATTGCTGCATCAACACAGTTTAAAATGTTTTTGGAATTATTTTATGTTAATTTTCATTTATTTGAGCTTAGCTGTCCTAGGAAATCCACTTTTCACGTCTCTATGATAATATCATACAATAAAACGTATATATGTTGATTGAAAGAGATATATCGTAATGAGAAATTCAATTACTATAGTTAAATAAAACGGAAAGAAGGGAGGAGATCAAACGGAACTTGTATAGCGTTTATCCTCTCAATTAGATGGACATCCAGAAAATGATAATTGGTATTTTCAAAACAGTGTTACGGAGGCTATACTGTTCAATTCATTTAAAAATTAGATAGCGAAGAGATAGAAATATAAGTAATATTTTTTCCTCGACATTATTCAACGCTTGATTGGCCCTTTTTTAAAAAAAACACGCCAAAATGAAATAAAAAAAAAGGCAAACTGAGGAACTGGAATGTGATCGTTACGGACGTTACACATTAACGCATCTTTAGTGGTACATCCCCCTAAATCTTCGATTTATATATTGAGAGGAGCTTAAATTTGTCTACTAGTTACACACTGCCTAAAACCCGGATGAAAATTTGATCGCCAGATCTATAATAAAGCTTAATGAATATTATCGTTACGTAGGTTGTTTAGTTATGGAGGTTATGTTTTTATAGTTAATAAGATATCTTGGAAAGAGGAGCACTACACAAATTTATATGCAAACATCATCTGATTGATATTATTACGTGTGTTGATCACTATGATCTTTTAAAAAGTTTATGTGGCTATTTGCAAAGAAAAATCCGTTATGTAGGTTAGGTTCTTATATGTGACACTCCAATAAAAGGACTTCCCTTTCTGAAAACTCAAAATTGGTAAGTTGAAAAGGATTTTTTTGTTAAAAAATCAAACTGATATCATAATCACTTGTTGGTAAGGCCTCTTGAGTATTCCAAAATAATGGAAATAAAAATTTGATAGACAATGACTACCTTGTTATGGAGGTTAGGCATATTTCAGCGACAGCGAGATTTTGAGCCATGACCTTGTATTTTTGTTGATTTTTTAAAAATCCATACTTATGTGATAAAATAGATATTAATTGCTATAATGATATTAGATTTTGTTTTTAAGTACGCTCACTATTCTTAGAATCTTAAGAAAAATAGTGAAAGAGCTCAGCGTCATAAATTTCTTGGTTAATTTCAGCTACTTTAGGATAGCATACTCCGTAAATATGTAATGCTCGGTCAGTATTTGACGTGTATGTGAGAGAAAAAGGTTGTTCTTCTCAAATGAGCACTCAGTTGCAGCAGTAGGTTATGAACATCACAAATTAGGACCTAGCGACAGGTAAAATCACTAAGTGTCGCGATTTTTCTGGAATGACTGTAATGCGTATAGTTATCTGCACAATGGATATATCTTTGAACAAAGCAGGATTGATACTAAAATTCGTTTGCTTTCAGTTTTTAAATAAAGAAACTTAGTTCGATAACATTTTGCTGCAAAGTAGGAAAGTTGACAAAATTGCAGAAAAAATTCATCTGATCATAGATAATCAGAGATACAATACTTTAAATATCTGATCCATTATATCGCTAAAATCAACAAGAAATAGCCTGTAAGACAGTTAAACCAATATTCTCCTATTTGATTTTATTTCAAAGTAACAAGTTGTTGAATTTCCGATGATGACGTTATAAAAAGGAAACTTTTACAGATATAGACAGGGGTCTCATTCATGGAAATTTTTGTACGTATATAGATTAAATGATAAATCTAGCTAAAATTAATTACTATCAGATTGTAGATGATAATTTTTTGGTTTAATCGATACCATACTTGCTGAAATCCGTTCTGAATTAAGCGAAATAGAAGAGTTTGAACGCCGAAAATTCCGAGCGCTGTGGACACTATTCACTATTCATCGGCAAGTTCACAATATTTATTTGGCGCGTTATCATGACGTCATAATCATAATGACGTCAGTATCCTCGGTAAGAGAACCTCCGAAAAGACTATATATTCGGATACTCTGTGGAGCCACCTTAAGAAACATTCGTGGAAGGTTTGATGTTTCTATGTTGATTGCTTTGTCTTCTATGCTGTTCACAAGTATAATTAGCCGAACGCCACAGGTACCTTGACTTAAACCTTTGACCTTGAGAATCAATAAGGTGCATCCCCTCCCCTTGGGAAATGTTTTGGAAGGTTTGATGTTTTTATGATAACTTTGTCTATTATGCCGTTCACGGGAATCCGGATACACACACACTAACACACCCTCACTAACCCTCTCATACATGTACACATGGCAACAGAGTTGCGAGGAGATAATTAGCAAAATTGAAATATACATGTATACTTTCAACATTACAAAAAATAAAATCAAACCAGCAGTTTTAATGACAGGGTTTTCGATTAATGACATCTGCGTTGACTTCTTTTGGTTTGGTTGTCTACTTACATCTTCAGTTTTATCTGAAAAAAATCAACAATTATTAAGTGTAATGATATGAAGTGAATATAGTGTATCACTGGATGTGATCGTCGACAAGAAATTCAAATCAGGTGTCCGAGATTTGTTTGTAAGAAGAAGAGGCTTTAATAGGGAACTATGGACAAATAAATAATGATTTATGGACACGTTAATTGAATTTCGACGTTAGTGATGACCCCTGATGATTACTGATTTAAATTCCTATGCTTGAATAGCGTCTTGAATGATAATTATCATACGCGTTTTTCAATCCATTGATCTAGACTGAAGCAACTAAGCAATCAATTTTTGAATGATATGATATTTATGATAAACATAAAATGAGTACATATCAGTTATTCCTTCTCAAAGTCGAAAACGCAAGACAAAATCATTAGAATTTCCATTGGAACGGTCTCGAACCTGGGAATGAATAACATCCCGAAGTGAGACTAGGTGCCCGGGGAGAGTCAGCGTCTCTTTATTCCATGCAACATTCGTCGAAACAGCTCCATAAAAACTTGTCGAATTCAGTGATTGTCTCGATGTAAATTTTGATGTACATATCAGGTAAATATGTCTTGTTTTGTGATGTTGACAGCCAATCATTCGCAATCCAAAATGTCACTGATCATTCTGGAAAGGGGGATCTGATATTCTCTTATTATATCCCTGAAGAACTTCCTCAAATTGAATGATGATTTCAGCCGTTCTGTAATATAACTCTGAACAAGAAGCTTACTTCCAAGCCGTCTGGCTCTAAGGATGAACATGCCCTGGCGTACCGTACTAGGAAACAAGAACGTCATAAGCAGGCGAAGATGGAGTGTTGCTACTCATAAAAGAGAAGTTGATGACGTTGAAGCTTAAATCATTTTTTTATATTTATATTTTCAAATGACCGTTTGCGTCGACAGATAAAAGTATATCCAAGTACGAGGCGGATCACACGCTATCGATTGTTTCCTTGATTTCTAGTTGATTATCCTAAAACTTCGAGTTATTGATGGATTACACGTCATCTATGTAATGTAAAATTGAACTGAGATGCGAGGTGCTTTCGCCCAGTCGAGAGCAAGGTCTTGATGAAGTCAGATTCGTCTGAATGTAACAACAATGTCTACAAATATCGGTGCGCAATTGTTACCCTTGAGGATGCCAATTACTCGCTGGAATACAGTTCCTCCAAACACCACAAACATGCTGTTAAAAACTCAAGCATCCGGATGATATCATCTTCGGTATACTTTTGAATCAGAGTTTTCCTTGCCATGGGTCTCTTTGGTTTAAGTGTTGTCTTTGCTGTTCGGTGTTTGATGTCTCATTTGCTGTTCCTTGTCTCTTGTTGTATGTATCTCCTCTGTGTCTTCACTTGGATGTTTGGTGTGCTTCTGTTGGTGCTATAACCTAGTTTTGAGATCTCCTCCTTTCTTGACGAAATAAGTGTCATTCAGCCCTATGACAAGGTATTCATATTTCCTATTCCAATTTTTGAAAGAAAGGTTTTGCGAATGATATTGGAGAGTCTGTGTTTGAGAGTTTGGTTTGGATTGGTAGTTAAGAGCGTGGAGAATTCGAAAGATTTTATGCAGGTAATATTATTGAAATTGTTGGCTTTAAAATTTTCAAAAAAAATTAAGTTTCTTTATGATCTACTTCTGATTGATTCCATTTCTCGAATATGCTGTGCTGCAGTATGTTTCAAGACCTTGCTTTATGCAAGTTCATATTTTCGTAAAAGGTTTTGTGAATGTAAGAATGTGAATCATTTAACCCCTTTTTTATAGTCGTATTGTCATTTTTCCAATCCTTAAGAGGATAAATCTGTGAGATCAATGTCGGAATACAAATGATAAGAAGCAAATGGAAGATATATCTGATAATGACCACGGCATAAAGGTGTAAATAGTCTGGTTAATTGGAGAATGTTCGGTTTACCCAGTGTTAACTGAAACGACGTTGATAGATTTTCCTGAGAATGATTTCTTGAGAATCCTGTTGATAAAGAAGTCGAAGACAAATGACCAACTGATCGGTATCGGGTCAAATCTGATCTGAAATTCACAATGCACATTTTAAACTCATATTACATTGTACTTGCAACAAATAATAATTGTAAAAAATATAAGAAAAGCTGATGCTATTGCATTGAAACTGAAAATCGCGATCGCAAGTAGTGTAACGATGTTAGATGTGCAAACAGAAGGGTGTTTAGGAAGAAAAACGACCCCACACTGTCAACAACAGAAGAGACACGAACAGGATTGAAAGAATAGTCGGAACGTCAATCCGTGTTTTGACGGTTGGAAGGATTGTTTCTAGAACGCCGAGTCAGGGGCCGATAAGTCTTGACAGACAAAGTCGCCGTATATGAAAAAAAATGGGCTAAACAACCAGAACTATTTATCTCAAATTTTAAATGCTAGTATACAACAATTAGTACTGCAGAAATAATTCACTACGAATAAATAAAATCCATTGGAAGGGATTTTTGATATTTTTCAGCACTGTTAACATCCATCGAAAATTGCGCATACACTGTTGATTTGAAAAGCTTATACAAATGAACATCTTGCCAAAAGTCAATGCTAATCTTTTCAACTGAATCCTAATTATGATATCTATATAGAATTTTGGTCAATAAGTACTCTACAAATGAATGGAAACCTTATTACATGGACCAGTTTTAAATCTGAAGTTATAATACGGACTCAGAATACAAGAACTTAAGGTAGAAGATCCCATAGAATTCAAGTTAGAAAAATGACGTGGAAGGGTTCCAACTCTAGACCTTCTTGAAGAAAATTTCAAACCTATTTTCATGCACCAGACACGTGTTTCGAATATTTAATTCTCATCAGTGATGCTTTCAGCCAAAGTGCTTTTCATAAGCAGTCCAAATTAATTTCACTAGCGACCTCTTGTGTTATTTTCAGAATTCAAATTCCTGTTTTTACTTTACAGAGAGTGCGCGGCTCCTTCGAAGGGGTGATTCAGTAGCATATCCAAATAAAATCTATGTTCAAAATAGCATTGGAGAGGCATTAACCTCCTTGAGTTTCGATGATATTTTTCGATGAAATAGCAAGTTTCAGTTGAGGTAACTACGACTTATTAACAATTTTATCAGCTTGTATATTCTTTTCCCTTTCAAGAATCAATGTATCCACCTAAATTATTGATATATAGCCATATAAAGTTAAATGATTCTGGTCTATGGGTATTGTAAGAAAAAAAGCTTTATTTCATCGGAGAAGGTAATGAGAATATTTTGAAAAGTTTTCTTGCTTGTAAATGAAATACTTAACTTGGTTCAATTTGTGGGTATCCACTCTTGTTTTGGAAAAAGATGGCAATTTCATTTTCAGAAAAAAAAAATAGAAAAAAAAAATCACAAGAGTTACCTTTCCTGGATCTTAGTTTTGTAATTGACAATTGAACACACCACCCAAACGTAATTATATCTCTTAAGTTTTATTACTACAAGGATTATTGTTCACCAAAATATGGTCACAGGAAATTTCTGAATTTTCTTGAGCATCCCTATAAAGGGGGTAGGAGGACGAAATCTTCAAAGAAATTTAAATTAAATTCGTAGAAATGTGTCCTGAGGAGGGAGGATAATACCCTTCCACCTCCCTTTCACCTTACCTGTCCTTCGAAGATGGGCGTAATTTAAAAAAAAACAAACAAAAACATAGAAAACACAACATTTACTACAATACTCGCCAAGACAAAAACTGTCAGTTTACAAATAAACATAACATAAATATATGAACTGGTGCTGTCTTTGATATAAATTATCAGTAATCAATGAGACAAATGTAAAGGCGTATGCGAAAGGGGACATCCCTTGTCCCTCCACGGTGAACTGTTTGGGACAAGCATAGTAAATTTTACCCTCCCTCTTTTTCGATCAACGTTTATGAATATGAATTGTAATGGAATTCTTTAATTTTAATGTCATTTAAAAAAAAAATGCTTGCGCTCGCCAACTTTTATTGCTTTCATTTTCAAACCAAAAATTATAAAAGCAATCGAAAGAAAAGAAAAAGGGAGACGGAGTGGGTGGTGGGGCATCACAATATATTCGAGAGGTACAAATAAAATTCATCTTTACCTTGTTGTAAATGTAATCAGATTTTGCATTTGAGTTGTCGTAGGTGAAAAAATGACAATTAAGTGTTAGATGCCTCCATTTTCATACATTTTTTCTCAGATACTAGTATTTCAAGTACTTAGCGTAGAACATGATGAAATCAGCCTAAGATCATTCCCTTTCATAACACCCCGCACCTGCATCTAAGTCGGCCTCGGTGTTTCGAGCCTCAAATTAAGTCATAATAAGTATTGGTGGTGGTGATGGTGGTGGTGGTGGTGGTGGTGGGAGGGGGGAGGGGGTTACATCTAAATCAAGAACTTGCAAACTTTATAATGCTTCGGTCTTCTCCTTGTAAAAGTCATTGTTTCAATGAAAATATTGAGAAATTTTATGTCCGTCAAATTGATAAATCCACTTATTTCTTTTTCGTAATTTACAGTAGTATATCTTTCATTATCTATCCGTACATAAAATGGTTTTAAAGAAATATTGGAGGCTGATCAAGAAAAAGGTCAAAACATCTAGCAACCATTTTTCCTACCTTCTATGGACTGAGGAAGGATACAAAATATAAAAAAATAGCGAAAAACACTCTGACGTTTTAGGAATTTGGGTCATATGTGTTATCGATCTTGCCTAAGAGATCATCTACCTTAAAGTAAAAAATTGAACTTTCGTTTGATTGTTTGATACTTTATGGTTATCAAGGATATCCACACCTCCTGATATTTTCGTGATAGATGACAATCCTAAGTCGGCACCGTTTGCCCATAGGCCTTATGGTTTATGTGTAGTCCTTTGCGTTTGGTGTTCTGTGTTGTGTGTTGGTATTCCTTGTCCCTTCTGCGTCTCTTTCTGTGCTTGTCTGACTTGTTTTATTTTTTGCATTGGGTGTTTTGGGGTTTTGCTGTGGATGCTGCAACATAGTGTTGTTGGTAATCCCCTCCCTTGTGTTATGGATAATTTTGTGCAAATTCATATTTCATTTGGCATATTGAACCACTTCAAAGTGCTGAATTGATACATTTGTACCCGTGTACTTTCTGTTTACAAACGGGTTTACACACGTTGACTTATAAGATGGAAGTCCAAACAGAATATAGAAGTTTGAAAGATGACACAAACATCCTAAGGCAAAGGTTTTGGCTTTGGTGTCTTTAGTGATATCTAAAGTTTGCATTCATATTGTTTCTAATCATTTTCATTAATCCAAAAGATAATTGTCCTCAAAAACGCCAAATTCATTTCAAAGTGCCACAAAATTTACCTGATTAAGGCATTAGGGGTATAATACTCTAATTCCGGTTGTTTATATAACAGAAAGATCAAATACTACAAAGTTTGCCGCAGATGCACAACTTCGGCAATGTTCAGGACCAAACATTTTCACGGTGAGTTGAATGAAATATTATTATGTTAAAAAATATCAAATATCTGAAAATATGTAAAATATGTAAGTACATGATTTCTAGCTTTTCTGTGATATTGTTTTTAAACCCCTAAAACCTTAAATTTATGAATTGAAACGATATTTCGATTGCCATCAAAATAACTTTTGCCATTCTTGTTTACACAAATAGCACAGTCAGTATGACGTGTTTTTGATGACGTGGTACAATGTCGTCATATTCAAATCTTTTGTCACATAACTTCGTCTGTGAACTTCAAAGGTAACTTGTGCCGACTGCCATTCCGGCTGTAAACAACGGTTATCAGACAAATGGTTTTCAAGAAACGAGATACACAATAACACACATACAAGGGCTGATTGATATGTTTTGAACCTCGTATTAATGGGGATACGCAGGGATTTTTTGGGGTCCTGCTATTCTATGTTAAGACATGTATCCACGGTCTGGCCTCATTGCATCAATTTGAATCGATAAGGTAAGAATCTAAAGTAAAAAAAAAGACAAGTTGCTTTTGCAAAATGGACAAAATCGATTTAAGGGCTGTGATCCAATATATGTACAGAAGAAGGATAAGCACCTTTAACACTTCGAACATTTAGATTTTTTATTGATGTATGTTGAATTCTTTATTAACCATAATATTGCAATAGTCTCTCTCTTATCTGTAATTTATACTTGAGTCAATAAGTAAGTGTTTTCCGTCCTTATATCTTAGTTCCTTTGGAGGAATCGATCTTACTTCCTTAACATTGATTAAAGACCCTTATTAAAAATAACCTTTATTAAAGACTCTTATCATTTTCCGATGTTTATATTAAAAAGAATATCACGTGCGAGAAAAGGTATTTAAAGAGTAGGCTTAAAAATGAATATGTCCAAATGAAAATCACCGATAAGAGTTGAAATATAATTTCTCTAAATAGAATTTTTTTTCATAACTAACTCCACTGGTGCATGTATCACTACCAGACGTGGTGATACATGTTATTTAGTTTCCCATTTCTACCTTCAACGCAATGGTTTGTTGATTTAGACACTTCAATTAAAATCTGGGGATGGTTGAAATATATCGGAATTAATCAGATGGTCATGATTTTTTCATCATCATGTAATGATAATCTAATTAAAAATTCTTGTGGAACCGAATTTGAAAAAAAAAACATACTGAAATAAATACTTCTACGACCTACTGCACATATGAATACATATTTGAGAAAATATGATACCAAAGTATGAATACAAAGAATGCTTACAAGAGACAAATAAATCAACAATTTCGCGACATGGTCGCCATAGCACTTTTAATATAGATATGACCTACGACAGTGCATGTTCATTTTCGTGCATGAACATCGGCTGGTGCGTTTAGCACCTGGTCCGTCGATGCTCAATACAATTTGATTTTCTATTGTGAGTGCTCTTGAGATTATTTACATTATCATCCTTATCTCATAAACAACGAAAGAATATGAAAGAACACACACTCACAAAATATAAACTATTGAACGGACCAGGTTTCTATCAGAATCGCAATAATCATCATAGGGCTTGAAAACGGTTTTGTTCAACGAAAATAGCGACGACCCAATCTATACATTGTCACTAAAACAATCAACTTAATCGGAAAGTTAACGTCAGATAACAATTATAAAAAAGATATAATTTACAAAATGTAATTAACTGCAGGTACTTCAGTAGAGAGATGGAAATACAGATGTACAATGATGACTTACCTAGTTGTTGGAATCTTAAGACAAGCAGGGTCTGAAAAAATAAATACAGTAATCGTTACATTTCTTCCTTTGCTTGATATGTTGTTAGTCGTGTAGTTCTTACGCAAGAGTGGTGAAACACCAGCGGCTATTCTTTAATTTTCAAAGTCAGTAATTCATTATTCGCTTCCTGTTAAAAGGTATTTTAGAAATTGTCATGTCTACGGTTACGGAGAAGAAAAGGGAATGATCTTCAGCATGACCACCCTGCGCTCACCCAGCGAGACAACCCCACAAGAAAACGACACATAAATGGCATCATACAAATTCCAAATCACAATAAAACACAACTATATTCACTGGAACATCATACAAAACAGACTTACAGAAACATTAAACATTGATGTCAACACATGAAAGGAAGGTGACCAATGTGCACCCGGCGACGACTTTGGACGGCCATCTGCTTTTAGCAAATGGTGTGGTTATCCGGATTACGTGCGCACAACCCTTCCACTTATCCGGATACACAGAGGTCTCCTTAGACACACAATTGTTGTATAAACATGAAACTTCTCAATGTAAGTTGACATCACAAACAAGATAGTTAAACGCAGCGGCCTCTTGTTTCACCGTAAAATGAAGGCAATGAAATTCCCAACGATACATACATACTCTGATGCCGGAGTCGTCCCAAATTTTGAAATTATTTCAGAATAGATAATGTAGAATTTGCAAAAAGAAGACCCGATTATCCTCCATTTTCAGTCGTATCTTTGAACAATAAACAATAAAGAGTTTGAATACATTAGGAAGGATCCATCATAATGCTTGCATATGGGTTTACATATGCATCAGATATGCATGTGTTGTATACTTGACGTTTGGCCACACCATTTTTTTCTCTGTTAAGCGTCAGGTGTTGTATCAAAAACCAAACTACCTATCAGGTAAAAAACAAGAGCCCCAAGGGGCACAACGCTCTCCTGATACCCATGCACGCTCTAATTGACATACTGACATTGAATACTGATAGTGTCAGTACCAGGAGTTTAGCCCACAACCTTTCTAAAAAGATTTTTGCCATACGCAGAGAAGTTTTTTTCAGACAACCTTTAAAAGTACAGAAAAGAAAAAAAATTGTCACATTTCAAAACAATAACTTTTTTTACTGCTTTGAAAAGACGGATAAAGTGGTCCAACGTCATATGCCCAGCTAGTTAAGTTCAATTATGCAACATCAAAAATAAAATTATATTGTAAAATTCCACATTAATCTGCAGCAGAAAAAGAATAAAAATAAAACATGCATGAGTACCTCATACCTACAAATTGACATGACAATCTGACGAGTGGTTATAGAAGAGAAGCAGAAAATGTATGAAAATCCCCCCCCCCCTTCCTTTTTACATAAGAAAAAAATCATAAAAAATATAAAAAAATGAAATTTTAGCATAAAATACATATCAAAGCATTAAGTAAGTTAAATATGATAAATATGTAGTAAATGAGTGTGTAAAATCATACACTTATTGAGTTATTTAAAGAAATAGTGCAAAAATGTGCATTTCTGACTAAGTCCGAAAGGACGTCAAAAACGCGTCAAAAATTTGACTTCGAAATGGAACGAAAAATAACAACACTTCTTAAGACATCTCTCTAGATCATCCTGATGCTTTCGGTTTGTCGATACATGCTTCGGTTCTGAAGAAGAAGTTTGTCAAAGGAGGATATCCCCGTGACCTACTTTTGGCTGTGGTGGCGCCACCAGTTGACAGATCCGGACGAAAAACAACAACACTTGTAGGGGACTATGAGTACTTCATACCTACCAAGTTTCAACAAAATCCCTTCAGCCGTTCTTGAGAAGAAGTCGAAAATGTGAAAAGTTTACGCCGGACGGACGACGGACGACGGACGGACGCCGGACGCCACACTATGACAATAGCTCACTTGAGCTTTGCTCGGGTAAACTAAAAACCAAGAACAAAACCTATTCTAACCTCAGACATTGCAATTACGGTAATATTTAGTAAAAAAATGTTATGATCGCTGAGCGATATAAGTCCCCTACCGGCGGCATATATTTATGTCTTGCAACTCTGCCTATGAATTACTCTTCAATTTTAAAAACATGAGTTTAAATTAAACTTACTGTCTGTGCAGCTCAGTTCTGAGGTTTTATCTGCTTTATCGATTCGAAAAAGAGGTCAAGTGTGACGAAAGTTGAACTAGCTCTGTAACTATCCAAGACTAAGCTGAGTATCAAATTTTACCTGAATATCACTATTTGTTGCAGAAAAAAGTCCGGAAAACTGACAAAAATTGAATTTTCCAAGTCATCAAGGGGCATAACTCCTCGAAAAATAGGTCAAGAATGACGAAAAAAAAACTTGTTCTGTAACTATCCAAGACCAAGCTGTGTATCAAATTTCATCTGAATATTTCCATCCGTTGCAGAAAAAAGTCCGGAAAACTGACAAAAACAGAATTTTCAAAGTCATCAAGGGCCATAACTCCTCAAAAAATAGGTCAAGCGTCACGAAAGTCAAACTTGCTCTGTAACTATCCAAGACCAAGCTGTGTATCAAATTTCATCTGAATATCTCCATCCGTTGCAGAAAAAGTCCGGAAAACTGATATTCGGACAGACGGACAGACTGACAGACGGACGGACGGACAGACAGACGGAGAGGGAACTAAGAGTCACCTTCGGCGTTGCCGGTAGGGGACTAATAAATAATACATTTTTCTGAATTTGTACGATAAGGTGTACTACGGTGATGAGTATTGAAATTTTCTTATATTTCCTATTATTATATTATTTTATTTGTTATGATTCAAGGTTTTTTGTTGTTAGTTACTTATTACTTTGAGTCTGTAAGGGTCTACAAGATATACTCCTGGTAATGGACTCCTTGGGAAGGGAATCAAATAAAACAATCCTTCTAATGCAGTACCTTCCATTAGGGTAAGGAGAGGGTACAGATACACGTATTTCTGGAATAGCTCAATCTCAATTGTATGTCAAAGTGGGTTTTTACACGTAATGTCGACGTCTTTCTCTACTATATATGTAGACAGACTGCTCTAAGCAACCCGAAAATACAATGACATTCACTGATAATGCCATGGAAGATAAATTCCTATTTCTTTTTCCAAAGCTGACTCTTTTTTGTTTTGGTATTCTGTGTCAAATTAAAGCTTATCTAACTGATTCATTGTAAATGTAAAAGCCAAACGTCTGAGTGATCTTAGATGTTACAAAAAAATTTCAAACCCATTACGGACAATAACCCCAGGATTTTTTGGCACTTTATCCCCCCAAACAAAATCTACCCGCTTAACGGAGAAAAAATTATGTAAGTGGCCTTATCATAAAAACGTGTCTTTTAGTTATCAGTTTTATTTAAAAAGTGAAATACAACTTTAAGTCATAACTTAAATGATTTTTTGTAAGTTTGACTTACATTTGATTAGTTCTTTTAAAGAAATTTTTGTTGAATTATGAGGAGGACATCCTCTATCAGCCGTGCATCTGTCATATTTCAGATATATCGAACCATTGTATATGGGACATCCAGCTGAAATGAAAAAAAAAAAAACTAGCATAAGCATACGTACCTGGATTATTTGAAAGACATCAGAGGGATAAATTAAGCAGTCACAGAAAAATAAAACTTAACCTTAATATGCATGACAACAGATTCGAGGGCCGTAATGTTGGGATTTTGGTACTGTCATATTACCAAAATCTCAACATAACAACCCTCGAATATAGGGATGTTTAGTTGTAGGAACCTATCAGTCCTAATCAATTTACCTGAGCTATACTGCAGAAATTTGGTCAAATTTAGCTTTCATTTTTAATGAGATGTCCAAATAAAGCAGCCATGAGTACAAATTATAGATTTCTGAACAAAAAATGACCAAACACAATGCATAGAGGCCTTGGAATTTATGCATACATTTCATTTGATTCACAGTATCGCCGTTTACAATCAATTTGGTCAGCAAAAAAATTGCAACGGACAAATCAAAGCCAATCAGAATGCATAAATTGTATCGCCTTGTATATGACAAATCCGGAACGCAAACTCAGGATATGGCGAATCGGCAAAATGTTCAGGGGATTGCTGATTCTGTGTGACTCAAATAAAGCAAAAGTAAACGATCGGCAATCATATTTTACCTTGTTAAGCTTTGATATCAATAATACGACCGGAATTCAACTTTCGTCTCTTCGAATGACAAATATGGATAATAACCATATCCCTGTATACAGCACATAAATCGATAATTCAGAAAATCAGAAACCGAAGGCATACACAATCAGGATAAAACAGGAACCAATGCAAACAAACAAAAACCTCCACCATATGAAAAGAAGCGAACTCCCGATATGGGAGTGAGACCAGGTGCCCAGGAAGAGTAAGCATCTCCTGCTTGCATGCAACACCCGTCGCTTCAATTCGGTAGAACTGTCACATCCGGTAACTTCCATTTCGGAAGACATAGAGAATAATCTTAGGTCGGATGGTTCAAATGGTCAATGACAGAATATCATCCACCATTCTGGAGAGTGGGACATCATAGTGTATGACGAGTTCCCCATATCGACCGTAGAACTTCCTCAGTGACGATGTTAGTGACGAACTCAGGCACCAAATTCTAAGTTTTACTCCTACATAACGTCAAATAAGTGATGGCCCCGACCCATACATAGGAGGTTGTTATGGAAACAACCTCGCAGTATCACATGTTTGACCTGACGCTAATGCACGTTTTGTGGCAATTGGGTAGAGACGGAAATAAACTTTGCTTTTCGGACTTTGTCCTTTCATAAAGTAAGAAGATCGATACATATTATGTGGCCAACAAACCCAAACAAACCAAATAGCCAAGTGTCACTGGCCGCTTCTGCGTCTATGGGTAGGGTTGAACGAGGGCGTTATTTATCCTCGTAATGATGAATTATGACGGGGAACCTTTATCTAACATTTCTCTATATCATTCAGCCATTGTACCTCCTTGACTATTTTACTCGCCATTGAAATATTTATTCAAGTAATCAATCAACAAATGGATTTTGGTCTAATTACATTAAAAAGTATAAGTCGGTTTAAGGATTTTCCTGGATGATCCTTACTTGTGCATGTACTTGAATTATGTGACTCAATATATAATTTGCAAAGAAATGATATCACTCGGTATTGAAAATACCTGATAGTGAAACTGTAACAGTCTTACCAAAATAGAGAAGAATTTCCTCCTTTACGATTGTTTGTCTCAATTGAATTTAGTTATATTATAATCTAAAAGGAGTACGTAACTGGCGCGATTATTTCGTATCATCGTATATTAAACATTCAATTTAGACATGATTATTTCCTTATGATAAAACAAACGCGTACATGCACGTTTCGGATATTTAACCCTCGTCGTTGATCCTCAATCTAAATAAATAAATATGGCCAAATTTTGTGAAAATTATGTCCTACATTTGCCGAAATACGTAGAAGAAATGCTGGGATATGATGCTCTGTTGTCGTTGATAATTAGTTTCCTACTCGCCCATGTTGTAATCAATGAATGCAATGTAAACGTCTTTAAATTGAATAGCATTAAATTAAGAACAGATAAATTGGCAACGTGGACCAGACATGCACGTTTCAGGTACTTAACCCTCATCAGTGATCCTAAATCTAAACAATGTAATATGCCAAAAAAGTATCAAATTTACTATATCGAAAAAGTGTACCCAAAGACGTAGCAGGATGGGTGGGATATGATGCTTCAGGACCCACTTTTTAGAAATTTCAAGAAATTTTGATAACATAAATTTAGAATGCGTTGAAGAAACGACCGACATAAATTTATCGAACTTGGCTACATGTGCCCTCGGGGACTCCTGGTCCACCAGCAGTGACACTCACCAAAATCATACATATACAAATAGAAGTGTTTCCATTATATCTTTTTTGTTGATTGAAATTTTATTCTATAAATGTTTAAAATGTTCCCATATCTACATTGATATAATCATTTAGTGCACAGCTAAAGTCTTGTCCTTTACGTAAATGCATATGTTTTCTAGTATTGATATCTGCACATTATTGATACCTTTACAAAAATTTACTTATCCCTTCTTTTACTACAAAAAGTATCTGCAAACATTTTACTTATGGATATATCTTTCCACTGAGAAAAATACAACTTAAAAAGGGAAACTTACATATTGAATAAAAACGTTGAATAAAAACAAGCATCTCTACATTAGTTTCATTAAGTCGAAATGTTAAACGAGTTCAGCATTCAATGATTCAATCAAATAATTTTGAAAAATATTTAGAATATTTTGTATTACATGTAATTTCGTTCTTTATATAACAGAATGTTTTGTACTTATTCCTTTCCTTATAATACAAAAGGGTAATAATTTCAGTAAAGAGTAAGCTTCATTCGATAAGTGTCGATATCATTGTATAAGTCTGAAGAACTATGGAAACAAGTCTTACCCGATGGGTTGAAGTAGATAGGAGCACTGCACATTTCAACGAGAGTTCCATTCACCGTCTTTAAACAGTAATATCTCATCATCTCTTGACATCGGTTATCATATGCGCTTAAGCACTGCTGAGTTGTATTTACATTCTTGCTTCGAGAAGTTGCAAGATTAGTGTCCAGGTTACACATTATGAGAATTGACAAACAGACATTATATCTATCCATCTTCATACTTTATGAAAAGACAAAGTCACACAACAACTTATTTCATTTCCGTCTCTGCCTGTATCGATAAGGAAGTTCCATACTAATATGATCGTTTTTAATTCGTTATTGAAAACGACCTTTATCACGTAAATCAATTCAAAAGTAACAAAGGTTCACTTTGTGATGTGATTTCTAAATACAACGAGCAATTAACATACATGTTGAATACATTTGCAGTTACCGACACCATTCCGTCAACAATGACCACATCATTTTATTTCCGGAAAAGGCAGCAAATATCTTCATGTACTTATCTTTTATAGTATGCAAATTAGTGAATGAATGAATTAGTGAAGAACTCGATATCAGATTCCAAAAATCACAATCACAAGGCTTACGCAGCCAATTGTGCCTCACATGAAATTCATATGAAATGAGCATCATGTAAATTTCACATGAATGTTCATGTGAAATTCATATAAATTTCACATAAGACTTATGTGAAAAATATTTCACATGAAATTCACATTAGATTTATTTGAAAAATATTTCACATGAATTTCACATAAATTTCCTTCACATGAATTTCAGACTTTAAAATTCACATGAATTTTTCTAAGTGACATTCGCGGGAAACTGAGTTCACATAAGATCCATGTAAAAATCTTCACATGAATTTCATGCGAATTTCATGTTCGTGCTCGTGTCACATAAATTTCATGTGAACTTTCATGTAAAGTTCATGTAAATGTCACATGAATTTCATATGAGGCACAGTTGGCTGTGTAAATATTCTTGAATGAAATTACATTAAGAACTTTCTCACAAGGAAAGACAATAGGACAAATAGACGAAGTTTGTGTATACAATAGCACAGCTTCATAGAAACAAGAAAGACAACTCAATCTAATGAACAATGTCAAGAGAATAGCTATAGTAGAAGTACGGAATATGTAGTATATGTAGGTGGCACTTCAAACGATGTGCCCTGCTAGTTGGTGTATTTTAAAAATATTCAATTACCATATCAATCGTGTTACATTTATGATGCGAGTTAAAGAATCCTACCACGTAGGGCTAAAAATGAAACTTAAAATTTAGTGGAATTATTCAAATATAAGCGCGGTGAATCAATCAATGGCTTATCTCGATAAGCCATTAAACCATCAATCAATGGCTTATCTCGATAGGCCACCAAACCATCAATCAATGGCTTATCTCGATAAGCCATTGATTGATTCACAATAAATGAAAAACACAAAGTTGTTACTACAAATCAAAAATGTAACTGACAGCTTTTTTCTTTAAGTCAGTTCCTGGATTTTGATTTTAACGTAAAAATGCATGAGAGATTAGTACAAAAGAGAAATATCTTTTAAAAATCTATGTATGACCTTTATAAATTCGACATATTTCATATTTCTTTGCTAATTCGGAAAGCAGTCTTTTCATTCTCATGTTCTAAAACTTCACCTTGACAAAAGGAGGTAAACATCCTTGCACCTTCTATCATATGCTTTTCAGTCCCATATTGTATTCAGTTTTGCTAGTAAATCGACTCTGCGGGAAATTTGAGCCGCATAATCATAGCAAGTAAGATACATGCGATTCAGAATTCAAATTGGAAGGTTGAAAATAGATAAGGCTTGTCTGAAAATCACCTTGACTTGTAATACCATGATCTACCATTTGCTTAAGTCGACCTCGAACACTTCCCATTTCTCCGTCTTCTCTTGTTCATAGATATCACTCAGAATATAGCACTATTGGATAAAGCGATCGCAGGTGAAAATTGTACGAATACCACAGGAACGGACAAGAATTAATCCGATACGATCTCCTACAAAACTTTCCGTAAGTATTTGTTTTACATTCATTCACTGATGACAGGAACGCTATGATTTTTTTTCTATGACAAAACATTAATGCGTAATCAACGAAAAAATCTTTAGAAGAAAACAAAAAGCAAGTTACTAGGTTGTAGTTCACATTCGGATCTAATAATGAAGGTTTTGGCGAATAATCACTGTGCAGCTCTATAAAGCATATAATATAAAGACCAGTCTGTCATTAGTGTATTGAAATTGACGTTTTATCCATGATCCGGATATCCACACAATTTGTGACAAGCATGGCAGATGGCCGTCATAAGTCGGCAGCGATTGCCCATTGGTCTCATTGGTTTATGTGTTGTCTTTTTTGTTTGGTGTTTTGCATGTCTTCTCTGTTGTTTCACCTTTTGTAATTTTATGCTCATATGAGCATATAGCCATCCATTCTCAGTTGCCCCTTCCTTACAGTCGACAAACTCTATACCATGGACCAGGTGCCCGGGAGGAGTAAGCATCCCCTGTTGGCTAGCCGCACCCGCCGTCGATGTATAAGATGCCGAAGTGTTTTCTGAAACAACCAAATGTATTTCAGTAGCGCCTAGATTTGATTTCTTTTGATTCAAATGACGCTAGACGCTAGTCATAAAGTAACTATGACGTTATAGCAGTGTTACGTGAAGGAACTAGGGTTATGATACAAAACTTCCGGTTATTTTAATAACAGAAGAGAAAAATTAATTCCACGAAGTTGGCCGAAGAAGCACTACTTCGGCAATGCTCGGGACCATATATTTTCATGGTGAGTTGAATGAAAGATTATAAAAAATCAATTATCGAAAAATATGCAATATGCATTGAAGCACATACTTTCTAGTGTTATATCACCCCTAATATCTTTTAAAGATATGCTTTATGGTGGCAATTCTGTGGCAGTGGTGTTGTAGGTTAGGGTAACGAGACGTAAACTTGAGCTGCCTGGAATTTGATAGTCGCTGTCGTGTCAGTCAGTCTGTCTGTCTGTCTGAACACAACAAGCCTCCGTCATGCTACGTTGTGTGAAAGAGATAGGTAAATTTTCTGTAATTTCCTTCTTGATCGCTTTAGGGTTAACATCTGTAATTGATAACTGATTGTACCGTTTTTATCCTTTTACCCCATTTAATTCTTGATTGAAAGATTTAAATAGATGAGACTTGGATATCTCATTAGCATAATAAAGGGTTACATGTCGGTATATGAATGTCTTTGATTTAACACACCGCTCGCGTCTTAATTTAATAGACTCTCTATCATCAAAGAAGGTATATCACGCCTACCAAGCCTAGGTAACTCAGGTAGGAATATAAATTGTTGCCAAAGTCCGCCTTTGCGTTTCCTCGTGAAATTGACATTTGTCAAGAAAGTGACTTTGTCCCTCTTGTGCAGGTCCTCTCTGTGATTTCACGATTTGGTGTTTTTAGATGTATGTGATCATTAAGCAACTGGTCCTGTTATATATAATCTCTTTTCTATATTCCACTGATTTAAATTCATTTATTGAAATTTAAATCATAATTGCTCGTCAAAAGCGAAGTCGTTATCTGCGGTCGAATATGTAGATATTGATTCATGTAACACCCCCCCCCCCCGAGTGCAAATCTTTGATACGAGGGTTGGATTTCCCTGTATATTGTACAAAAGGTTGACTGAATATCTTTCTCTTGCACATTTGACATTTTTAACATAATTCGGAAATAAACATTGCTTGATTTGCATTATATGTTCCTTTTTATGGCGTCAAACACTGCTAAACCTACGTTGAGGTATATAATGTCATAATAGTGGATACGCGACAAACATCCGGGAGTTCGAAGCAGAGTTGTCTCAGAACTGGCAAATTCCTGGTTAACTCTATTTGTGGTCACTGTGAAGTACAAAACGAAACAACAAGAAACGGAACAAATCGAAACGAAACGAAACCCGACTTGCATAAACCAACTAAAGATCGCCGACTCGTTGAAGTGTTGATTTGATTGGGTCATGTGACGAGAGATAACTGAGCAATATATATTACATGAACCTTTATCATTCCTTATTTAGTCGAAACACGAATTACTTCTACTGATTATTTGCCAATAGATTATCCCATTTAAAAGAAAATGTACCGAAGCACATACAATTATATTCAAAATAGAGGGTTTTTTTTAACATATTAGCTACGTAAGTGATCCTTAATGAACATAGTTTACCAAATGATCAATTTGACAAGTGACATATTCATGTTTTTCCTTTTATCTATGATTCGATCGATTAAGAAAATTGATTTTAAACACGATCATCTAAGGCGGCCTTGTTGGAAATTATCCCAAAACTATGATAAGATCAAACTCGTACATACGTGTAGAAGGTTTAAACACATGTATATACCGTTGAAAGGTTCTTTTCTTTAAAGAATGTTTATTATGCAATATATTTGGAATGCCATGAGAGGATAATAATGCTGACAACTATAACGGGAAGACAGTATGTACATTTTCGTAAATTACATCGCATATGTATAGTATCACTGAATTTGATATCGATCTTAAATGCAAGAAGTCACATTTAATAGCTGAATACCAATATGTTTAATTCTAATATGACTTGATTCTTTTTCCCTATTAAGACAACAGACGCGAGCCGGGCTCCATTCTAAAATATAGGTCCTATAGCGATAAGCCACGCCTACCCATTTTCTGAAAGCAGATAAACCGGCAGGAACTGGTTTTTAACCAAAAAATGGCAAGCCGGGCTCTATTGTCTCATAATGTTCTCGCCTCCTCAGCCAATCACATTTATATTCTCGCCACTGACGCGGCTCGGTAATAATGCCTCGTTTACACGGAGAGTTTATTGCGCAATAAACGTAAATTTGTTGCGCAATAAATTTGTTTTGCGTTCACACGAAAAAAATTATTGCGCAATAAATTTTCGATTTGTTTCGCAATAACTTTATTGCGCAACAAATTCTGCCGTGTAAACGCAAAGCGAAACTGTTGCAAATATAACTATTCGACGTGTTGATTTTTACGATTCTTTTCAGAGATTCCGATTTTTCGTATATATAATGAACGCTTTTCTGTAAGTCTGGGCCCCTTGTAGAGCATGACGTCACAATTGAATGACGTCATGCTCTAGACTAAAATGACAAATAAGTGAATGAAATACCTCCCAAAATAGTCTTAGATTTGACTTTACGAAAATTATTCGAACGATTTTTCCAAAGCAATTCGTTGTACACTTTTATTCATGATTCTTGTGCATGTTCATTGACATTTTATTGCGCAATAGTTTCGGTCTCGTGTGAACGCAAAAAAAAAGCTGATTGCGAAACAAATTTGTTGCGCAATAAAGTTATTGCGAAATAAATTTATTGCGCAACCGTGTGAACGAGGCATAAATGTGATTGGCTGAGGACGCTCGGGCATTATGAGACAATAGAGCACGGCTTGTCATTTTTTATTTCTTAAACATAGAACCCCGTATGATGGAGTGGACATGTTGAAAGGGAGGGGAGGAACAGGAATAAATGGAAAGAGAGAGAGAGGAGGGGGAGAAAGGAGGAGGGAGTGGTAGGAATAGGGTTGACAGGTGAAATGGAGAGAAGGAAGGAGGGAGGAAGGGATGGATTGGGGAGGAAAGAGGAAGGGGGAGAGAGGTAACTGTTGCCCCCACTCTCTATGTTGACAATCTGTGTCATTATATTTAAGTAAAACAAGAGCTATTTAATCTTTCCCCTGTACATTCATACGATAACTTTGAAAGCATTGTCTTATTTTGTTTAATTCTGAAGATTCAAGTCTGATGAAAAATCTAAGCTTTAAAAATTTGTACGATCGCGAACAAAATAGAATTCTAAGTTCCAATATTATGAAATATTTACCGGGACAGTTTGTCTAATGTTACGAAGAATTTGCTGGTCTTGAGTAAGACCAACGATGAGAAGCAGCAGTTCTTGTGAATAATCGTTTTTACCCTGTCGATTTTTAAAGTAATACCATGTACTTTATTTTTTTAAAGTTAATTTGAAATTAATGTAAAGAATGTACATGTGTTTATGAAAACCATGGAAGATGATATCAAATAAAAATATATTAATTTATAAACATGATAAATAAAAACACAAACACTCGAATACACAAATTTTCGGATCTTTGGTCTTTATGAAGTGAAAAAGACGACAATGTATAATAAAACTAGGTAAAACCCATCTTTGCTTCTCTGGCGTTCATATTGGAAAGTTTTTACGCTTTTTGCATTGTCGTTTTACACTTGGTAAATGCAAAGGGGGCAAAATTTGTTTATTCGAATGTTTGTGTTTTTATTTTTTTCATACCTTCCCTCTGAAAAAATCAATCGCAAAACCATCACCAATACACTGGCATAATTACTAGGGCTGAATGATATGTTTTGAGCCTCGTATTGAAGAATTTGAATTTTACCAGACATTTTGCATAATCCTCTTCAGTATATATACACCTTTTCCGCCGGTGTTTAAGGGCTTCAATACCACTTTTAAAGAACTCGTTGTCTTGACTGGTGCGAAAGCCATCCGCTGTAAGTATGACGTCATCATTGGACTGAAAGTTGGGGCCAGAATAGCTTCCTTCAGTTTTGGGAATAGATGAAATGCTAAACGTCTTCAAATTCAATAGCATCATTTAAGACCTGATAAATTTACAGCATGGACCAGACATGCACGTTTCGGGTGCTAAACCCTCGTCAGTGATCCTAAGTCTAAACAATGTAATATGGCCAAAAAGTATAAAAATTATTATGTCAAAAAACGTACCAAAAGACGTAGCAGAGTGATGCTACAGGACCCACGTTTTAGAAATTTCAAAAAAAAATTGTACCGAATAATTTCAAATGCGTTGAAGAGACAGACGATCAACCGAAGTTGATCGAACTTGGCTACATGTGCCCTCGGAGACTCTTGTTCCACCAGCAGTGACACTCACCAAGTAGTTCAAATGTTAAACGTCTTCACATTTAAAAGCATCTGAAGTCTGATTGGAAAAGATCAGGTGAATAAGGCAGATGCTTAATCAAATCAAAGCCAGAATCATAAATAACAGCCATGGCAGTGACATAATTGTGAACAAGAGCATTATCCTGATAGAACCTTTAACTAGTGAGCTTTACGCGGCGCTTAAGTTTAGTATTTTCCCCGTAACTGTGTCAGAGGTGAAGCTTAGCTCTATGACGGGCCCTGTCCAATCCTCTTTAGAGAAGACAGGGCCCCGACCACCTGTCCTCTCTGAATGTCAGTCGGACTACTCGGGTGATTACATACATGTGCTCGCTACAGCCGGCAGAGCACGGACTGTTTTACGCACGCCCTCTTTTTATATCCATTTACATATTCATCTGTGTTGCTGGGGCCTCTACGTTTTGCAGTCTTGTTTGTTTGATATCATCTTACAGTTAGGAGGTTGTTTTACACCAAAAGTGTACGTTCTTCGAGAACTCTGGGTAATTGGAGAAGTGATAGGATTGTGCGCACGTAATCCAGGATAACCACATCATTTGCTACTTGCGTGGCAAATGGCCGTCCAAAGTCGGAACCGGTTGCCCATTGGTCTCGTCGGTTTATGTGTAGTCTTTTGTGTTTGATGTTTACATGTCATGTCGTATGTCTGTTTTTCGTCTCATACTATGCTCGTCTTTTTTTTTTTTTGTTTTAGCATCGGGTGTTTTGGTACTTTGCTGTCGGTGCTGCAACAGGGTCTTGTTGGAGATCCCTTTCCTTCTTTAGTATTCACCATTGATTGTTTGTCCTTTTTGGAGATAATCTATGAGCAGAATACCTTCTGCATCCCAGAAAACCTAGGCTCACAGTACATCAATCACCCTTCGTATATGCGAAAGCAGAGTGGACAAGCACAACACATTGCGCAACGATACAAATGGATTATATATACTTAGTAATTACTTTTGAATGTAATTTCGTATTCGTCTTTATCAGGTCAGCAATTTTTTGGCTCGTTTTATATCACTACATCAGGACGGCATTGTCGCAAGAATGTGGAATGTCTGAAACTATAAAATGCCCAACAAACAATGTGGAGCTTAGAAAAAGATCCTCTGAATTTGGTTGTAAAAGCTCTATCTATACCTGTATTTTGGATGACCATGACAGGCTTGTGGAATTATGCGCATTTCATTACGATATTCCTTCAGATATGGATGGTACGTATTCTTTCGATTGTAATTAATAGTAAACATATGTTCCTTTGAATTAGGCCTTTTAAAAGCAACACGACTGCATTGTGAAAAGCCCAAATTCAAGTCCTAGTAGCTTTTCATATGACCTTTATATGTTGAATATTAGTGAATTAGTAAGAACATTTGACATTTACCAAACGAAACATTCAGGAAAAAGTCAAACTGGTATTCATGGTAAGACATTAAAAAGAAAAGCATTCATTGCAAAACTACTCTTTGACTAATATAATCCTGAAACTGTGTTCTTATTTAGTATGTAATGTATTAAAGGTACAAATAGTCTAACAGGGATTAAACTATCAATAATGAAGTTTTACCGTAAATAGCTTTTAAGTACTACCATTTGAACATCTATATATTACTTACATAGAATATCTCTCACATTTTTGTTTTAAAGAAGTTTTTACTCTCTGGTACACACGATTTCGGTAAACTTGGAAAATTCATTTGCATATACAGTATGTAGAAGTATGTCACGTTTACCAAGGTCAAAGTGAACACGCTTCCACGATCAGTCAATCGCTTGAATGAACTAACATCGTGGGATTATTACAAAACATGAAGTAAACCACGTATACATACAGTCTTTTTGAAATTACCTCTCTCTTAACAAACTAAATTACTTATATTTCATTAATTGCAAATATGTATCATGTATATATATATATCATGTTCCATTCAGATCACCATTTTGAATGTGGATAGTCGAACACTTTCGAATCACTAACAACGTGTAATATTGTATGACGGCTCGAATGGGAGGCAGGTGAAGTCTGCTATACATATGTGCGTTTGTTTACCAAATCCTGAATGAAAATTAACCTTCATTTAGTTATCATTTTTTGTTCGTTTTTTTAATATTCGATTTAGACTGTGAATATACGTATATATTATAGATACACATATCAAAATTAATGTGGATATACATATACGTCAAACTTATATATACTTCTCATAGATAGAAACGATAGCTATCATGTACATGTACACTGTAGATCCCTTTAGCTCATTTTCCCTTACACATTTCAGTTTTAATTTCACGGTCGTCCTCTAAGCTAGGTCTCTATAACTTTCCAGTACCAAGCAAGTACTAGCAAATAAGTGCTTACATCTGTTTGCAATCGGTCTTCTACGGAGAAGAGTAGGTTATATAAGGGTACCCATGTTATAAGCAATAATGAGCATAGCTCTGTAGTGAGGGAATATGTGTCTATTGTAACCAGCCATTTTCTAATTTCTAAGCATGATAGACTCGTTTGCGTTAAAATTTTGACAAAAATAGTTGATTCATGGTTTGATCTTGACGAGACCTTTTGTACTTTTAAGTAGAGGAAATTACCATGGGTCATATACTTGGAGCTTAACCAATAACAGACGGTTGTTGGTAGAGGAAGTACGTCTGAACGACACTCACCATACATAAGGGGTCGTGTAAAACATGATATATGTTTCAAAAACCTAAATAAAACTCTATTAAGACGAAAACATGACTCTATATAATTGTATGTATTTATTCATGTTTTTTTATTACTGACCACATTAATAACAGTATTTTGCTTACATTTTAAAAAGATAAAGATCATGTTTTCTTTATACACGATCCCTTATGTTTAGTGAGTTTCGTCGCGTTTTGTTCGGACGTACTTCGTCGGCCAACAACCGTCTGCTATTGGTAAAGCTCTATTAGAACTCTCAGTAAGAAGCATGCATTCAAGAATACATTAGAATAAGTAACAGTGAAATGGTGTTTGAGACTTTGGAATGGCACAGTTAACTCATTAAATGAAAAACGATGATAATTGTGAAAATTGTAGCAATAAGGGCCAAAAAATAAAAAGAAACAGAAGGATTTGATTTCCTATAATATGAAAATTAAATTAAAACAGTTTGACAGAGTGAAAATAAATGTATCGAACCAGTTTAAATAACTGTGCATACACAAATGTAAACATATATTTAAATGGATTTAAACTGTGGCCGCTTATTTCGTTCAAGTATATGCACATTGTTAACACCTACTTTGTGACACGATCCTCTGATAACAGTCAAAACTAAACGATAAAAATCTCAAATTTGAAAGCAGCATTTACGTGTATACGCCTTGTGCATTCTTTCGCACCGGTATGACGAATCGAGTCGGGTGATTTATTTACAAAACGAAAGCTCAGTTGAAGGAAGACCTTCACCTGCAAATATTTGAACTCAAACACATGGTATTTGTGATGTTAACATCAAAGAAGTACCGTCCAGCTATTTAGTCTCAAAGTCGAGAAGGCTAAGTAAAATCAATAGATTTTCCATTGAATGAATAAAATTCCGAATTTAGACCAAGTACCCGGGGAGAGTCAGCGTCCCCTGATTGCATGAAGAAAACAAATTGAGTTCCTGAAAACAGCAAACTGATATTAACTTTAGATCCAACCAATCTTCGACAAAAACTCAATAAAAGAACAAGTATGAATTATATATTTAGTACATTTTGATCTTCATCTTCCTAATAAATTGATATCTATTTTACATGATTCTTGTACGAAGCTAGAAAGAGATTTCTTTGGAATTGACGTACATTTATATGACAGATGGTGTAGAAATCTTTTAGGGAACTATTTTCACTGTGTAACATCACGTTACTTAAGTTGGTGGACCCACGAATACAGAATTGAGACATACCGTTCGTTTGGTGGAAAGAAAACAGGTACTGTGAAAATTGCGTTGATTCCATTTTATCTTTTCATATCTGATATCATTGTAAAGGATGATACTTTGATGATTCTTTGTTTGTCAATCACGAAACCATTGTATTTTTACAAACTTTCTGACAACAGGAACTTCGTGGTCGAAATATGTTAAACACAATATTGTGGTGGTTTCCACAAAAATATATACAGCTTTTGTCACAAAAACAATGGAGGTTTACTTACTAACGATTCGATGACAGTAAAAGAACCATTTTAGACAAAGATACTATTTGCCTCTGAAAAGATAAAATTTATTCAAAGCAGTTATTGCAGTTTCTGTTTTCTTTCTTCCAATTGCCCTTTATAATCATTCGTGGTTTCACCAAATAAAGTAACGTGATGCTACACAGTGATTTTCGGGGCTTGTTTGTTTTACATTTTCCAAAGAGATCTTACTAAGTTTTCAAATAATTTAAACACAAAGAGCATTATCCTTATAGCATGAAATGGGCTCCATTATTTGTTAAGAAAAAAAAAAACATCATAGAAATGTGTTACATGTAAGCACATCAATAGAGATCGTATAGTTTTAAAATATACGTATAAGCACTGGGTTATTTACATCTGTCGGAATCTTTTTGGCAAAATAGACCATACCTAAAAAAACAACATATTGTAAAAAAATATGTATACCATATTGATAAAATAGTATAGATTAAACTTTTACATTATTGAGATCTCACATCATAAGTAAGATATTTACTTTTTAAGATAAATTTCATTATAGGACCATTATGTATGGAGAGCCCCTACATTATTATTTTCCCTACAGAAATACATTCAAATAAAAATATTGAACAAAAAATAAAGATGTTACGTTTTTTCTAGAACGACATTATTTTTATTTTGATCTAAAATGATAATCGTGCTACTGGCTCAGGTTGTTTTATTCCATCTAGAGTCATTATCATTGTGAAAATAAATATGTCGTCATCAAGCATGATTCTGCAACAACTTTATTATCTATTGCCCATGTTATATAAAAATAATATCGTTGTCTGATCAAGGTCATTTAAATTATAGTTATTGTGACAATTTCTTTTTTCATTTTTGACCAAATATACTAATCGTGTCGCTTGCAAGAACACTTTTTTTAATTATATTGCGACCGTGTTTATTTTTATTACAAAGAAAGATAACACTGACCTCCTTTCACCAGCTGCACAAATCTATTGCTGCATTGTCTCGAGTCTGACGTATGCATCATATTCAAGCGTCAAGACGAGTTAGATCGACGCTTCGATTTTGCTAGAGTTATTTATCTTTCCTCACTCGGTAAAAGAAAAAGACCATGGACCATTCCAAATCTCTGGTTTCAGGGCTAAATCAGTCCCTTATTCAATCCCAAGGGGGCCACATTTGTCAACTGAGTTGCAAACAAAAGAATGGTAGTTGGAAATTCGGTGGAGGCCTTAAATACTTGCTTCATTTAAGGTTTCGTGAGATTATGAGCATCAGTTTTGGAGATGTCAAAAATGCGTCAGCCAATCCGAGCAATCGGTTGCCATATTTGTTGACCGATCGGCACGTAAAACACAAACTTTTTTATCTATTTTTTTTAAAACACCACAGACATGCATAGATAAGGACATTTGTGTTAGGGCTGAGTGGTTTTATCGCGGTACCGGTATATCGCGATACGAGGTTTCGCAATACGTACCACAGTATTTGTTTTCAAAAACCGGTTTTTGACGATATTATTTATCTCCATATTTCTATGTTGTTTCTTTGAAACTTATGGGCAAAAGAGTTCATTTCTGCAATTCTCTGACTAGCCACTTTTAAACATGACGAGGTGTCTGTTCTATGCTACACAGCAAAACATATTTCAAGAAATAGGTAAAATAACGTTTCTTCGACCTTTAGAAATGTTCCGCAACACACTGCACATTGGTATACTAATTTGCAAGAAAGACTTTATCATGTTAGTTTGATTCTTATATTTTGTTTATAGTACATGTATATATTTAGTTATGATTGTTTAAACATACAATATAGTGGTGTCATTTTAAGTTTCCTAGCGACTTTTTGCACTGTCTGTCCGCGAGTGTCCGCCGATGTCTCAGCAGAATTATCAGATTAATCATGTTAATAGCTTAAAATAACTGGATGGATATTATTTTTTTCAACCGGATATTCATGCATGTACGTATGATTGGCCAAATTTGTCTGCACGTGTGCATCCGTAATTATATCATGATGAAGACATTTTCAGATTTTAAAATAAAATTTTGAAAGGAAAATTGGGGTTGGAAAAAAAATAACCATAAGGACTCTTGATGTTACCGTATAAAAATATTGCAATATATATCGCTATATTTTTCAAAATATCGCTATATATCGCAATACACATTTGACCTGCGATACTCAGCCCTAATTTGTGTATATAAGAGTATAGTATACTATGTCGGCCGACCCATGGCCATAGCAAGTCTTGAACCAACAATGTTAAGATTACTAGCCCCAACCCCTATCCGTTAGACCACAGCGCCTACAATACTTGCTCCCTGTAAGATTTTGATTTTTAAATTCTGTGCAGAAGTTACAGAGGAGAAGTAAAAAGGCGTCCGTGAAGAGAGGACAATTGTTACACCTATTTGATTTAAAACTTTGATTATAAGGGTGAGAGGTCAAAGGTCATGACTACAAAGAGCGATATAGAAAGAGCCTGTGGACACTCTAGAGGTCACAATTTAACTCCGATCTTCTTCAAATATTGCATGCAAGTTGTCATCGACGGAAAACGACGCCAATGAATAGTCATGGGGAAAGGCCAAGGTCACAAAGGGCGATAAAGAACCCGGTACCATAAGCCAAAAAGGTTTTCATTCATCCATCCCCAACCCTTCCCCACCCTTTTTACAGGAGGGGACATACTACCTCTACATCCCCAACACATTACCAAACGGCCCTAACCTACACATACACAGAGCTACTTTTGAAAAAGGTTTTTTTAAATATTGTTAATGAATCAATTTTGCGTGCCCCTCTGAGCCTCTTCCAGGACTCATCCATTGATATACTCAGTCCAAGACACCTCTCCTCTTTTGGGCTTTGTTCAACCCCTCCCTGAAAACCCTGGATCCGCCCATATTGATTACACATACTGTGTTGATTTTATATATTGAAAGATTCCCATTGGTCAATTGAAACAATATTTTGTTCTTGTCCTTAACAGTGATAGATCACACTTTGAATAAACAGTTTTAGCCTTGAAAACTGTGTATATTTGGAATGGTCCGCGGTCTTTTTACTTTTACCGAATGAGAAAAGAAAAATAACTCTAGCGATAGCGAAACGTCGATCCAACTCTTTTTGACGCTTAAATCTGTCACGCTTGATATGATGTACCCGTCACACTCGAGAAAGTGCAGCCAAAGGTTTGTGCAGCGCTGTTATTATTCTTGGTGTTACGAAGTCAGCGTTATCGCTCTTTGTAGTAACAATAGACACGGCCGCGTTATAATAATAAAGACGTGTTCTTACAATCAACATTGCTATTACATTCAGTCAAAATTTAAAAAAAAAAGAGTGTGCAAGTTTTTTTTCCCTGGAAGGGGTAAGAACTATGATTTGAATTACTTGATCAGATAATCATTTAATTTCCATTGTAATTTTCAAGAAACGAAGATTCTGATTGGCTGAAAAATTTTGTTGATACATCGATCAATACAATTTTTCACGGAAGTCTATTCATAGCACTAATTTTAGAAACGGGGGTTCCCTAAAAGAGGAATGAACTCGTTGCTGAAAATACAATTCATTGATGTTTGCTTATCATTTCAAGGGTACCATGTCTTTTCTACTTGCTAAGAAATTAACTGTGCATGTAGAATTAACTCAAACTGGTCCTTATTCCACAGATATAGAGAGACGATCTGTCGCTGTTTAAATAATGGCGGCTAGCATCACTTTTTTTGGCAGACGTATCACTGCGAAACCCTCCGACTTACGAAATAAAGTGCGGTGATTGATGGTTCTTAGATCCAAGAAAACAGTATATTTTCCATAAGTAGATGATAATAAAATGATAGAAATTAATCTTATATTTTTTCTGTTGATGCAGGTATCACCTGAAAAATTGGACAGAAAACTTTCGCATCCACTCGCTATGCGCCTTGATAGAGTGTTGCATGCAAGCAGGAGATGCTTACTCTTCCTGGGCACCTGGTCTCACTCCCATATCGGGAGTTCGCTTCTTTTCTTATGATGGACGTTTTTGTTTGTTTGCTTTGGTTCCTGTTTTATCCTGATTTTGTATGCCTTCGGTTTCTGATTTTCTGAATTATCAATTTTGTGCTGTATACAGGGATATGGTCATTATCCATATTTGTCATTTCTGTCCAATTTTTCGGGTGATACCTGCATCAACATAAAAAATATAATATTCATTTCTTAAATAATTATCATCAAGCTTGCTTTTTAAAGACGACAAATTGTATTACCTTTACATAACATTTGCTAGATAATAAAGATGTTGCAGAATCATGCTTGCCGACGACATTTATATTTTCACAATAATAATGACTCTAGATAAAACAAAACAATCTGAGCCAGTAGCAAGATTATTACTTTGGATCAAAATAAAAATAATGACTCTCTAGAAAAAAAGAACATCTTTATTTTTTTGGTTCAACATTTTTATTTGGATTAATTTTTGTAGGGAAAATCATTATAATGTAGGGGTACCCTACGGCTTTCCATAATTATGTTCTAATGAGACTCTGTTTTAACTTTCGTAAATTGATGAGAATATGTAAAACTTAATATCTATGCGATATGAAACGTATCCAAACTAAAGAAAAAGGCAAGTGCAAAATACATCTGTCAATTCAAAATTCTGTGTCTACAAATATTGCAGATGTTGAATACAAAATAATGATGACATTTTACCTTCAAACGAAACAGGGTTAATGCTTTTCGTATGAGAAGGTTTAAGGAAGGTTGATGAAAATTATTACAGGGAAAAATTGATTAGTTTAATCTTTCTTTTTTTAAAAGGTAACTCAGTGTGGTTTTTGTATAAGGTTTCATCTTTTTATTATTATTTATTTCCAGTCTTGGCGATTTTAAGCCTTAGTGAACGGTGAACTTGACCTTTAATGTTTGACCTTGAAAATCAGTATGATTATCCTATTATCAACAGAACAAATTCTTGAAGGCTTCGATTATAGTATGATGCTTGCTTTGATTTATCTGTATTCAGAAGGTCACTAACTCGAGTAAATAGAAGCATCAACTTTGACCCATGACCTAGATTTGTTACTTGCATTATTAATTTGTCTAATATGTTTTTTTTAAACAAATTACAACACAAATAAAAACAGATAACGGGACTACATACACTCCGCTAGGCACATAAAGTAATGCCGGGTTCTTAACTTTTTTCCTTTTTTTTAATCAATTTTGTTTCGAGTGCCACTGATGAGGAATTCTCACCCGACAAATGCATATCTGATTCACCGGTTTCAGAAATGACCAGAGCTGGTTACTTTAATTTCCATGTAGTTACGAGCCAATTGAAAATTGGAAACGATATTCAATCAAAATTTAATGATTTTTAGTATTAATTAAGGATTCCGACTTCCGTCGGAATCCTTTCTGTTACTGTATTGACTTTTCTTAATTCTTATAATTATTATTATTCCTACCCCCACCTCTTCCGAACACTTTACAAAAAAAAGTGATGCATCATAGGATAAAATGAAAAGTTTCATATAAACAGCATATAAAGATCTCAATTTAATTTTTTTTCTTGTCGAAAAGTTCACATATGCCCCCGCTAGAGGTCCTCATAGTTCAAATTTTTAAACTCTTATAACTCTAAAAGTAACCGTACGATTTGAACGATTTTTTTATATTGTTCTTTGGAAAATTTGCAAACCTTCTCACATTTTCATGCTCGACAAAAAAATTACGTTTTTCGCGCTATTCCGAGTTGAAAATGGAACTTTTAATTGTCAAAGTGCCAATTTCTACAGTTTTTCAGATTTTGAGTTGAAACTTGGATGGTAGGTTACTTATACGTAATCATTTAATGTTGACCTAGTTTCAAGGTCAAATTTTTATTTTCAAGGACACAACAATTTTTTGCCGAATGAACAAAACATATAATCTTTAAACCAAGCCCTTTCACCTTGACCTTGGCCCAAAGAGAAATTCTCATTTTCAAGGTCACAACAACATTTTGCTTATTGAACAAGGTTAGACCTTGATAGTTCAAACTTGGCACAAATATTCAGTGCATCAAGTCCTGTCACCTTGTCCTTGCCCAAGGTCATTCGTTTCATTTCAAGGTCACAAGACTTTTGTTGATGAAATAGTGAGCATTGATTAAATCATACTCAATCTCGATTAGAAGATCCAATGCTTAACTTTTATCCGTGACCTTGGCTCAAGGTCAAATAATCTTTCTCAAGGTCTTAGCAAACATTAACTCTTGTAGAATTTACATGATTTTGTCCTTAACTATTCATAATTCGCATTAGGACTGTACTTCTTATTTGAACTTAACATAGTAAAAAAGGTAACTCTGTTTTTTCTTGTTCTTTGTTTCCTTTTTTTTTATCTTACATAGCATTACTTGTCTGTACTTTCATGCTGTTGTCATATTTTATTTATAGAAATTTTCTCATTGTAAAATCATTGTGCAATTCTGTTTTGAGGTAGTAATTCTAAAGGAGTTAACATGGATAGATCAAGAAGTTTAAAGCTTTCGTAAACATGAAAATTATTTATTATCTTTTTCTTCTATTTTTTCGATAAATAAATAAGAGTACAAAGTTACACAAAAGCTCCTTTGACTCATTTGTTGAAGTGAATAAGGTGCTAAAGCAACTATTCCTTTTCCATCTTCTTTATTCGGATTATGACACTTAAATTCTAAGAAAAGTATGATGAAGGAGGAATCCGTCTGTTGTTTGCAACAGTAGCCGTGTAGTTTTATAGATATTTTTATATCTTTATTTCCAGGATGTCCTGTTATGACATGTGGATCTGATGGGGCAGGTTTGTCGCCGTCCTCATTTGCATTCTGTCCGAAGGATGTAAAAGGCTGTCCTGATGAATCATATGGGACATACAACACAAGTACAATATATCTATGTAAGTAGTACTACTCAACGCATTGCCTGATAACAAAATGTTTCTTATTAATTAATATATATTGTTAACAGTATTGCTTGATAACTTGAACTTTATCTGTATCATACAAAGAAAACAAAAAAAAAACATCAGTTTGATATCTGCAATAAAACCGACCAAAAATCGCGAAAACGGACAATTTCAGGAAATTTGTGAAGTACAAGGGCCATAACTCTTCTTAAATTAGGTCAATAAAACCAGAATCAAACCTGATCTATACCACACAAAGATGTATTCATATACCAATTATCAATTTGATATCTGCATTAGAACCGAGGAAAATTCCGAAAACTGAAAACTGCATGAAATTGCTAAGTCCAAGGACCAGAACTCTTGTAAAAAAAGGTAAATCGAATCCAAACGCGAACTTGATATGCATCACATTGAGATACTAGTAGATCCACATACCAAAAGTGAGTTCACTTTATGCAACAACAGCGATAAAAAGTCAGGAAAACTAAAGTTGGACAGACAGACAGACGGAGAAATAGACCAACGTGGTGGAACCTATCAGTCCCCTCAGGCGAGCCGGTAGGGACTGGGGACTAATAAATACAGATCCACTTCGAGTTTCAGAAAAGAAAATGAACTATTTTAGCAGAGTTATGGCCCTTGCACATATAATTTTTCAACAATTTTACAGTCTTCCGGACTTTTTTCACAGCCTTTCCAGCTATTAAATTGAAACTTGGTAAACGTCTTCATGATAAATAATTGCAGATCCAGTGTGAGCATCGGCAAAATGTACCTTTTTTTAACGAACTAGAGTTATGACCCTTGAACATAGAAATTTTCAATAATCTTACGGTTTTCCAAACTTTTTTCGCAGCCTTTGAAGCTGTTGAATTGAATCTCAATACATGCCTTCAAAATGAATAATTAAAGATCTACTTTAATCTCTCAACAGTTGACCTATTTTTAGCAGAGGTATTGCCCTCAAACTTTGATTTTTGTAAACAATTTTACAGTTGTTCATACCTTTTTTCACAACCTTTGAAGCCGTTGACCTGAACCTTGTTATACATCTTCATAATAATCAATTACAGATCCCGTTTTAGTTTGACTTTTTTGCAGAGTTATGGACCTTGAATATAGCTCTGCAAAAAAGATATCCCGACGGGCGTTTATTGCAGCGTTTGTGTTGCTATTTTTGCAGTTTTTTTTTCATGATGTCAGTGTATTTTCTAAAGTCTCGTTAGCTTATGATGCTTGTCATTTTATTTGCTTTGCATGATATTTTATTTTCATTGTAACAATGCTTCTTCGTCGTCATCACATTGACCTAAACACAACAAATTCATTTACCAAAGGTATCTTCAAATGACAGCAGTTGTACAGATAGATTCTGCTTTAATACCATATCAAAGTCAAAATGAAAAAATATGTGCCATTTTTGCTCACTATGGATCCACTCGTTCGATTTTACTAGTAACTAATGCATCATGTCCTAATCACATTGTATTTGTTTTCAGATCCAAAATGTTTGTTAAGGTTACAAGATAGATTCTCAAGGTAATTATATAATGAATGAAATCTAGTAGTATAGATATTGCACATTGTATCACTTCGATCACGAGGTAAAGACCATCTTCCTTTATTTGGCACCTGTTTCATTGTCACAATCATTCTTCTACAAAATCCTTGATTTTTAATGTAAAATGTAAGTAAAAGAAGGGAGTAGATCTCCAACAAGACCCCATTGCAGCATCAACAGCAAAACACCAAAACACCCGATGCAAAAACACAAAAGACGAGCACAGCACGAGACGGAAAAGATACACACGACATGTAAACATCAAACACAAAAGACTACACATAAACCGACGAGACCAATGGGCAACCGCTGCCGACTTTGGACGGTCATTTGTCACGCAAGTAGCATATGGTGTGGTTATCCTGTATTACGTGCGCACAACCCTCTCAGTTCTCCAATTACCCAGAGGTCTCGAAGAACGTACAATTGTGGTGTAAAACAATCTCCTCACTGTAAGATGCCATCACACAAACAATACCGCAAAACGTAGAGGCCACAGAGACACAGGTGAATATGTAAATTGATATAAAAAGAGGGCATGCGTAATACAGTCCGTGCTCTGCCGGCTGTAGCGAGCTCATGTATGTAATCACCCGAGGAGTCCGACTGACATTCAGAGAGGACAAGGAAACTTATGTTCCATATAGATGCACTTAACCTAATATTTCGTTGGCTTAAAACTGTGCGTGTGAAAGGCGAACCCGATACCTTACGATTTGTTAAGTTATATCCCATCTTCATCTCCTGACAAAGTTCCAGATAATTTTAAGTTCTTGGTTGATACATAGGTACATGTAATCTGATGCAATTTCTAATTCTTCGCAAGACCGTTTATCTTAATTTAATGATTTCAAAAGTTTTAAAATCAAACATTCTTACACTGCTATATATGTAAAAGTTCTGACCAAAGACAAATGTTATTGCATGTGTAAGTACGATTTTTTTTTCACTAGAAAAGACAGCGGCACGCCTGCTTCATTCAAAATATAATTATAAGTATTAGTATCGCTGTATTTGATCTGATATATGATTTGATTTCTGATAACTTGAAAAATATGAACTAGAGGGAAAATTCGTTTTACAGAGGCTGTGGATACGATCTTTTGCAAAAAAAAGGAACTGTTACAGATAATAATAAGAGTATTGAAACGACACAGAGTACGACAAGAGATACTTCTTGGATGTGGGCTTGTCTCCTCCCAGTCACTGTCACTTCGCTCATTTTGAATGTGATTTGTGCAATGCTCCTTTTCATTCTGATTTGGCAGCACCATGTTAAAGGAAAAAGGTATCTGCTCACTACTTTTAAACATCAGGACCAATCTAAACCAATCCCATGCCCTATGGGCTATGAGCTTTACTACATTTGACATGTTCTGTAAACAATTTTGTAAAGTAATTTATGTAACGATGCATGTGGATGCAATCTGTCATGTCATATCAATTACTTCAGCTTAGTCATCCTTATACATTTACTTGTCAAAAGGCTCACTTTTCCTTCGTTTATCTTTTCAATGGCGTCATATTAATCAGATTCGAATTCTTTCGAAGATTAGGTTCTCCTTTTATTTGCTCCAGGAAAGGTGTCAGTTGTATGGTTTTCTTTTATATTTTCTCAAATACAAATTCTAAGCAATTGCATTTCTAATATTTATTTGACATCATCAATATCACCAATGTTGCAATGAATATTCCCCAAAATGATATGCTTGTAAAGATCTATGTCTATGTGATGAGCGTTATTTGATTAATTTGGATAAACATCACACGGGTATATCAATATGCTCCAATCAGGATGGTGTTGGAAAAAGGATCTCAAAATATTGATAACAATAACTGATCGAGTACAATGATCTTTTCAAAAACGTTATGCAAGTGTTAAACGTCTTCAAATTCAATAGCATCATTTAAAAGCAGATACATTTGCAGCATGGACCATACATGCACGTTTCGGGTACTTAACCCTCATCAGTGATCCTCAATCTAAATGATGTAATATGGTCAACAAGTGTGAAAATTATCATGTTTCAAAAATGTACCGAAAGACGTAGCAGGATAGCACAGGGATTTATCACGCTAATACCGGTTGCTCTATTTACTATATATGTGTGTTAACACATATATATAGTAAATAGAGCAACCGGTATTAGCGTGATAAATCCCTGTGCAAGATAGGTGGAATATGATGCTATAGGACTCACGTTTTAGAAATTTCAAGAAATTTGGTAACAGAAATTTTAGAATGCGCTGAAGAGACAGACGATCAACCGAAGTTGATCGAACTTGGCTACATGTGCCCTCGAGGACTCCTGGTCCAACAGCAGTGACACTCACCAAGTAGTACTAATGTTAAACGTCTTCAAAGTCAATAGCATCATCTAAAAGCAGATTAATTTGCAGCATGGACCAGACTAAGATAGCAAACTTTGGACACATAACGAGTTCTAGAATTCATAAGATATTCAACAAATTATCAGAAAATAAACAAAACAAGTTTTTTTGATAAAGAACACAAATATGATATAAAAAATCAAAGCAACATATTATCATTTACAAAAAGCCAAACACAAAAGTAAAAAAGAAGATAATGAATAAAAAGTATAACGAAGAACAACACCGCTTCTCTCTAATGAACAATCTCCACATAATCCAGTGTAAGAACGGTGTTTAAAGTAACTTTAACACTTTTAACTCCTCTAAAGTAGATTTCCCTTCTAAAAGCACACGCTATAATTTAATAAAACATGGAAAGGTAATGTTTCTCCTCAAAAACATATTAAGTCCTCTATTCTTCTTTTGATATTACGTATGCTCTTGATTGTATTTTGCAATGATCCTTAAATCCACAAATTGAATGTCTCTACCCTTATTTATTCATGTAATTTAATTATGAATTTGGTTTTGTTGTTTCAGAACTTCTGAAAGAGTTATATCAGCAAATTATCCAAGACGAGAAAGTGCAGGAGAATGCAAAGAATTTTTGACTCAAGGATTTTAATCCTGATATCTTTTAGCTCGCCTGAATGGAACTCAAGTGAGCCATTGCCATAGCGCGACTACCGGCGTTTTCAAATTTTTGATCAACTGAATAGATTTTGATTACTCTTGGTAGAAAACATGTACACGTGTTCTTATACTTGTGTTGTTTCTTACAAAAAATGTTTACGAGTGTATTCTCCTTTGATAATTTACTTCAGAACCAAAGCATGCATCAACAATAAATAACCAACATGATGTTATAATCTTTAGGGATGTCTTACAATAAATTTATCATTTGATCCCACTCTTAGGCAAACTTTTCACGGGTAATTGAAGTCTTCTCATACTTTGCTAGAATTGCTCAATTTGAGCTGTTCCATTTGAATAACTCATTGAATGCGTGATTTTGTGCACTCATCATATGGCAAAATAGCTCTCAATTTCCTAATTTGCATAGCAGCCATATTTGATTCAGTAGGCTTCACATTCTTACTATAAGATTCTATGGAAAGCAAGGAATAAATCGAGAATACTCACGATTTCATGGCACCAATCAAATTTGTCCACATATAGGAAGAAACTCTACAACAATCTGAATTGATCAATCCATATCTTTGATAAATTAACGAAACTTTACTTCTGTCATTTTTTAGGTGAAAATTCGAGGCGACGCTGCCCATACCCCCAATGTTAAGAAAGTTAAAAACTCGTCACTAGCCGCACTTCAACTTTGTTTATCATTAGGAGATCAAGGGTGCTGTGTATTTCTCCACATCATTTCTGATAGATCGCGATATCAAATTCCGGATTTGGTCAACCTGGGAATCATAAGATTTGGCGCGTTTCAAACATAGATGTATGGCGTAATATAATCGTCATACGAATAAATTTGCATATATGAATAAATTGAGCGCTTCTTTGCCATATGTGTGCTGCATTGGTCTCGTTGGTTTATGTGTAGTCTGTTGTGATTAATGTTTCACTAAAAGCTGAAGTGGGTAAGGGATGATTTTTCCTTTTTAGGTCTTCCGACTTCCGTCGGAAGACCTATTGTTTTCGTAACCGTGGAAAATTGGATCAGCGATTTCTCAAGAACCCTGTAAGCTAGGACAATGAAAGTTCTCCAACGTTACGTTTGGAGTAAAAGCTAGATTGGTCTTTTTTATTTTTGGTCTCTGTTATTTTTTTATCATGTTTTTTAGTAGATTCAAATATTTGACGGGAGCGTCGAATTACTCAAAAGGACCGAAAATTTCATGTTTTGCTATTTGTAAGCTTAAATATCTCGTATTTTGCTATCTACAATTTCCATTCTTTTTGAAAGTCGACAGCCATGCAAGATATGAAATGCTAGATGCACACTGTAACGATTTATTACGATGACGTCCTTCACCGTCCTTCATATTTCCAAATTCAGAAGTTCATAGGAGGAAGACACTCTTTTGCTTATAATAGTAAACAAAAATTAAGCTTATGAAGTTTCCTAAAAATTTCAATATTATTATTTTTTATCCATATATCTGTCTTATTTAGTCTTTCTGATTTTTCCTATCTCTTACTGTTGAAAAGATATGAGCATCGAAATTTTTAGTTGGGTATTTCGATACACCTTCACGCCAACAGATCGGGCGCACACTAAAATTGGTAGTCCGAGTCCGACTCGAGAAAAGCAGTGTTGAGATTTCACGGCAATGATGAATATACATTTCATAAATACATTTCGATATACACAATTTGATTTTAAAACAAATCAAATGGTTGCTCACCAACAATTATCGGTTTGAAAATTTAATGTTACTGCTATTTGAAAACTTAAATATATAATATAAATACATGTAATGTGACGTCCTTCATATTTCCAAACCAAAAATTGTATAGGAGGAAGACACTCTTGTTGCAACCGCAACAAGAAACCTTTCTAGTTTAATTGCCCTTTTCTAACACTGAGGAGTCGTGTTACCACGCAAATTGTATACTCAATGTGCCCTTCAAGTTTTGTCTTTATTGAGAAGGATTTCCGAAATGGTTGCCACTTCTTAGAAGTTCTCCACCTTTCACAGTTAATGTACAAAATATCTACTACGACAGTGGGATGAAAAATGTTCTGAGGTGAAATATATACAAATAAAGGTCCTGCTGGGCCTCTTGTTTCAAATGAAAAGATGTGTTGTTGCCCATCAAATGTACATAAATGCAGCTATTTTAAGTCCACGTAGATGATATCATGTTTTTGATTCCGTATCAGCTAAAGAAAGAAACCGCTAGAAAGATAGATTCGAGAAGAAAATGTATTTTAGCTCGCTTACCTAAGATTTTCATAAATTAGTCCAAGCGTTATCGATTGGACCAAAAAAAAAACCCCGCTATATTTTGACAATTTTTATTTCATACATATATATCAATTTTAAACATTTCGCTTTCTTTAGCTATGATGAGATTTAACTTAATTCCATTATAACATACTTTTTTTAGATATGACCCTGTTTCACTATATTAATAAAGTTCTCATATTTACTTTTTATGTTAAGGTGAAATTCTATTTCTAATTACAATTTACTCATGTATTAAACGTATTTTTTATTTTCGAACACCAAAAATCCCAATCGTCTAAACATTGTTGCCATAGAGCTATAGAAACGGCAAAAAAATGAGACGATTATGAATTGTTGTACGTTTTAACATGTGTTAATAGTTGTTTAAATTTTCATAATATGATAAGTATATTATAAGTTTTATAAGACTGTATAAATTTTGATTGATATATATCGTTTCTGAAATGAAAAAGAAAATCTATATGTTTTCAATTGAGTTGTGATATATTAAAATATCCAAGTCTCAACAAAAATATTCAATGTTCCGATACATTCTTTTATCACTTAACTTGCGATGAAATATTAAGGTCATACTCATTGTATGCAGAGGATAAGCTGAGATAGTCGATGGTTAGTCCGGTCCATCCGTCCGTTTGTCAATTATCCTTCTTTTCATACGCATATACCCTTATCCCTACATCTGTGAATGGAAGTAAAACACAGAACCCTTAAGAAGAATCCAAAATCAAAACAATAGAAATTCTTAAAAGATACATGTATAAAAAGAACAAACATAAGGGAAAACAGTTCAAGGTGTTCGTATGAGATTAAGCAGTTAAAAAAATACATATTAGACATTTTTCATCGTGACGAACTTTGCACTTCGACCTTCGTACTTCGCACTTCGAACATTGAAGAAAAAGTGGAGTAACTGTCATTTACGTATAAACTCATGAGCGAAGTCATCTACATCTTGATTAGTATACTCAATAGAATGGGTATAATGAACTTCCTGTACTACTGGTGCGTTTTTTGGCACTCAATTTATAAAATTAAAGTGCGAAGTTCGAAGTACGAAGTGCGAAGTTCGTCACGGTGAAAAATGTCTATTATAACCACAAATATAACGCACGATGAAATAATTATACATATTTTCAGACGCTAAACTTATGACTGTGATCAATTTGAAGAACCTCATTAAGAGTTTGGAATTTAGCGTGTTCCCATGTTAAACTATGGTTAAATAGCCTTCCGATTTTGATGGGTTTTTTAGCTTGGTATCCGAAACGGATACCAAAATCATTGACATAGTGACCTTGACCTTAAGAGTTTCAGATGATCTTCTTAGGAGAATACAGTGGTTTACTGATAACAAATGCAAACGGTTACATTTATGTTTCACTAAAACATCTTTTTTATCTTTCATTCATATTAGTCTGGGATGTATCACTGGGTTGGGTGCAACCCCCCCCCCCCTTGATCCTCCAAAACCGGCCTGACTTTGTAGCATTTTTTGCGCTCTTTCAGATAAAAATTTGTCTCATGGAAATTTCCATTGCAAAAGTGGTGTTTTTTTTTTGGAACACGTTTTTTTAGTCAAAAATCGCTGAAAATAGGAAAAAAATTATAACTTTTATATGGTTGATGTTTTTAAACATTGAAAAGTGTAAATATATACTATTTTTGATGCTCTTTCAGATGAAATAAGTTGCAACTTCCAATTCCTATTTTTACTGTGTATTTTGGGGTAAAAAAGTCGAATTTTTGCCAAAATTCACAGAAATTTGAGGAAGTTTTAATTTATTTCTGCTTCTCAGCTCCTCAATATTGCATATGATCGTTCAATGATGATTTTAAAAACATCTTTAAAGTCTCCTCTTTTAAATGACATATATTTTATATTCTTATTTTTTTGCAAAATCCTCGAAATTAATTATTTTATACAGAAACCTGTATTTTCAATCAGAAATATCAAATTTCAGTATATTTATTTAAAGAACCCTTATTTGTTATAAAAACAATGATTGAAAGCTATTTTCTAGTGTAACTTTTCACACTCTATCAGATTATATATATTTTACTAACATTTCATTCAAAATCAACGTGTTTTTTGGGGAAAAACATATTTTTTCACTTAAAAATAGCTGATTTCTGGAGAATATTTATTGAATCTATATAAGTTCTTGAAATGATAGCAGGAATGTATTTTGAACTGTAATTATTTAGGTTCACTCATAAATTACATGTATGAAACATAAAAGGTATATTTTCTACTTAATTTTGGGGCAAAATGCCTGTTTTTTGTCTAGAAATTACAGATTTCTGGAAAAATTTTATTAATTCATTTTCTTTGCTAAAACTATACATTTAAAGCTTTTATCATTATAGAAAGTAACCATCTTGTCAGATGATTGTGAAATTAAATGTAATAATTAATTAAAACCATCATTTTTGGGTAAAATATGCATTTTTATGCAAAAACCACTTATTTTGAGAAAATAAGTACTAGCTCTTTTAATTTGCCTAAATTGATATGTTTTAGCTTTGATATTATGCTGTTTCTTATTATAAATGGATAGAAATGTTATTTGATAGCTAAAATTTAATTTATGTCTTATTTTGGGGCAAAAAACCTTATTTATGTGAAAAATTCACTTATTTCTGTTAATATTTTTTTAAATTTATATTTCTTATTTAATCAACACTGGAGAGGTTTCATATAATTGGATGGCATAAATGTGATCAAGTTTACTGAGTTAGAAGAGACTTCTTTGAATATCTTGCTATTTTGGGTGGAAAATCTCGATTTTTATTAAAAATCGCTAATTTCTGCAAAATCCTTATTACTATGAAATAAGACGTTATTATTTATATTCAAAAGAGTTCCTGGGTATATTATAGCTTGTTCTTGTAAGTCATATGCATTTGAAATATCCTCTTTTAATTCAATTGGTATTTTGGGGCAAAAAACCTAATTTATGTGCAAAATTCACTTATTTCTGTGAAAATTGTTTAAAATCTATACTTTTTATTCAATCAAAGCTGGAGAGGTTCCTTATAATTGGATGGCATAAAAGTGATCAAGTTTAATGAGTTAGAAGATATTTTTTTGATAATCTTGCTTTTTTGGGTGGAAAATCAATTTTTATTTAAAAACCGCTGATTTCTGGAAAATCCTTATTACTATGAAATGTGTCGTTATTATTTATGTTAAAAAGTGTTCCTGGGTATATCATAGCTTGTCCTTGTACGTCATATGTATTTGAAGTATCCTCTGTTAGTTTAATTGGTATTTTGGGGCAAAAAATATTGTTTTTTATGAATTATATATAGCCTATATCAAGAAACTTGCTATAGAAAGTCTCATATTTCAAACTATGATTATCATCCTCTGTATTTCCTATTCAACTGAAATATAGGACTTTCAATAATAAGTTTCTTGATATAGGCTATATATTCATATAAAACATATTTTTTGCCCCAAAATACCAATTAAATTAACAGAGGATACTTCAAATACATATGACGTACAAGGACAAACTATGGTATACCCAGGAACACTTTAGAATAAGAATAATAACGACACATTTCATAGTAATAAGGATTTTCCAGAAATCAGCAGTTTTTAAATAAAAATGGAGATTTTCCACCCAAAAAAGCAAGATTGTCAAAGAAATCTCTTCTAACTCATTAAACTTGATCACTTTTATGCCATCCAATTATATGAAACCTCTCCAGCTTTGATTGAATAAAAAGTATAGATTTAAAACAATTTTCACAGAAATAAGTAAATTTTGCACATAAATTAGGTTTTTTGCCCCAAAATACCAATTGAATTAACAGAGGATATTTCAAATGCATATGACTTACAAGAACAAGCTATGATATACCCAGGGACTCTTTTGAATATAAATAATAACGTCTGATTTCATAGTAATAAGGATTTTCCAAAAAATAGCGATTTAAAAAAAAAAATCGAGATTTTCCACCCAAAATAGCAAGATAATCAAAGAAGTCTCTTCTAACTCAGATAACTTGATCACATTTATGCCATCCAATTATATGAAACATCTCCAGTGTTGATAAAATAAGAAATATAAATTTTAAAAAATATTAACAGAAATAAGTGAATTTCTTACATAAATAAGGTTTTTTGCCCCAAAATAAGACATAAATCAAATTTCAGTTATCAAATAGCATTTCTATCCATTTATAATAAGAAACAGCATAATATCAAAACTAAAACATATCAATTTAGGCAAATTAAAAGAGCTAGTACTTATTTTCTCAAAATAAAGGGTTTTTGCATAAAAATGCATATTTTACCCAAAAATGATGGTTTTAATTAATTATTACATTTAATTTCACAATCATCTGACAAGATGGTTACTTTCTATAATGATAAAAGCTTTAAATGTATAGTTTTAGCAAAGAAAATGAATTAATAAATTTTTTCCAGAAATCTGTAATTTCTAGACAAAAAACAGGCATTTTGCCCCAAAATTAAGTAGAAAACATACCTTTTATGTTTCATACATGTAATTTATGAGTGAACCTAAATAATTACAGTTCAAAATACATTCCTGCTATCATTTCAAGGACTTCTATAGATTCAATAAATATTCTCCAGAAATCAGCTATTTTTAAGTGAAAAAATATGTTTTTCCCCAAAAAACACGTTGATTTTGAATGAAATGTTAGTAAAACATATATAATCTGATAGAGTGTGAAAAATTACACTAGAAAATAGCTTTCAATCATTGCTTTTATATCAAATAAGGGTTCTTTAAATAAATATACAGAAATCTGAGATTTCTGATTGAAAATACAGGTTTCTGTATAAAATAATTAATTTCGAGGATTTTGCAAAAAAATAAGAATATAAAATATATGTCATTTGAAAGAGGAGACTTTAAAGATGTTTTTAAAATCATCATTGAACGATCATATGCAATATTGAGGAGCTGAGAAGCAGAAATAAATTAAAATTTCCTCAAATTTCTGTGAATTTTGGAAAAAATTCGACTTTTTTACCCCAAAATACACAGTAAAAATAGGAATTGGAACTTGCAACTTATTTCATCTGAAAGAGCATCAAAAATACTATATATTTACACTTTTCAATGTTTAAAAACATCAACCATATAAAAGATATAATTTTTTTCCTATTTTCAGCGATTTTTGACTAAAAAAACATGTTTTTCCCAAAAAACACAACTTTTGCAATGTAAATTTCCATGAGACAAATTTTTATCTGAAAGAATGCAAAAAATGCTACAAAGTTAGGCCGGTTTTTGAGGATCAAGGGGGGGGGGTGCACCCAACCCAGTGATACATCCCAGACTATATCACAAAGAATTAAGACAACATAATCACGTTCACTTGTCTCTAGAAGGTGCATGTTCATATTTTGATATATAAAAATAAGTATCATGCGATTATAAATTTCTCCCACGAGTTTAACAATATTTAATGACGTGTGCCAAAGTGGTGTTTTCAGGGGCGAAGCCAGAATGCAATGAATGTGTACGAGCAATATAGGCAAATGGTTTGGGGCAAAAGTTATCCTTATTTCGAAGTCGATGCGTGACTTTCAAACTTAATATTTAGATAGATGGCTAGCGAGCGACTGTGAATTTTTACAAATTTGGAGTAGAGGTATCGGAAAATTCTATCTCCTTTTTGTGTCGCCTGCGAAGCATAGCGATACTACGGGATCACTTTGTCCGTTTGTCTGTCCGTCAGTCAGTCAGTTAGTATTTCTGTCGGTCTGTCAGTCTGTCAGTCACACTTAGGGTGTCACAACCCATAACTTTTGATTCGTAAGTGAGAGGGCTTTGATATTTGACATGTGTATTCCTAGTGACAAGACCTTCTACACACACAAAAGTGTTTACTTTATGACCTTGACCTAGATATTTTTCCTACTTTTTTCAGTTGACCAAGATATTTGACCTACTCTTTCAAAAAACATTAAGCTTGGTTAAATCTTTTGACTGGTAAGTGATAAGACTGGCTTAATCTTTTGATTTGTAAGTGATACGGCTTTAAAAATATTTCACATATGTATTTCTTATGATGAGATCTTTCTGTTGTTACCAAAATGTTTACATAGTGACCTTGACCTGGATGATAGACCCTCTTTTCTGAAAACTTGAGATTGATCATATATTTAATCGTTGAGTAAATGGTATGATATCTAACATATCAATTTTATTCGACAATACTTTCCTAGTGATACCAATATTTTCTAACCAAGTGACCGTGACCTACATATTTGATATATTTTTTTAAATAAGCCACTTTGCAGGCGACACGAGCATTCCTTGTATTGCTATGTTCATAAAACAAAGGAGGGGATCTCTAACAACACCAGGTTGTAGCACCCACAGCAAAACCCCAAAACACCCAATGCAAAAACACAAAGCAGATAAGCACAGAAAGAGACGCATAAGGGACCAGGAACGTCAACACACAACACAGAAACATTAAATACAAAGGACTACACATAAACCAACGAGACCAATGGGCAACCGGTGCCGACTAAGGACGGCCATCTGCCACGGAAATAGCAGAAGATATGGTTATCTTGGATTACGTGCGCACAACCCTCCCACTTTTCCGATTACCCAGAGGTCTCGAAGAACGTACAATTGTTGTGTAAAACAACCTCCCCACTGTCAGATGACCACACACAAGACCGCAAAACGCAGGGGCCCAGGCAACACAGATGAATATGAAAATGGATATAAAAAGAGGGCATATCTAATACAATCCGAGCTCTGCTGCCGCGAGCTCATGTATGTTATCACCCGAGGAGTCCGACTGACATTCAGAGAGGACAGGTGGGCGGGGCCCTGTCTTCTCTAAAGAGGTTTGGACAGGGCCCGTCATGGAGTCCCGTCGTCACAGTCAGTCAGAGTGCAAGTTTTAAGAATGCGCTTGTACAAGACTGAAGATTGGTCAAGTACCAAGCCTAGTGTCCGTCTGGTGACATTAGGATCATATCCACGGTATAAAAGGCGTTTGATGATTCTGACGCATTTTCGATAGTGATGTTGTCTATCTTTGATCCATCTTATTTTGTTAATAATGTCACCATAAATGAGTTAATGCAGGTTGTGAAATACCCAAAGTAATATACCCCGTTGCCTGTATTGGTCCGAATTTCAGAGGAAGTTGACAATAATTCTTGTAAAATTTCCAGAAAGTCTTTACTAGTTTGTGAAAGCGAAAACCTTGTCCTAAAAGTTTCTTGGTAATTTGTAAATTTCTACTATGAAAATCCAAAACATCAGTACATGTTCTAGCATACCGGATAAGCTGTGAAATATAGATACCATAGGATGGTAATCTAGGAACATCACCGTCAAGCCAGGGGAAATTTACTATGTTAAATCCATAATCATCTCTTTTGTCATACACACTTGTATGGATCTCTCCATTGACAATTTTGATATTTAGGTCTAAAAACGGTGTTTCTGTATTTGAAACGTTTGCCTTGTTTAGAATCAATTCTTGTGGATAAATAACATTTTTATGCTTTTCAAAAACAGGATTGTCGATAGTAAGAATATCATCCAGGTACCAAGAAGTACCAATGAAGCATTTCACATCATCATTTTTTCTTTGTTTTTGAAGATTTTGGATAAATTCCTTTTCATGCGTGTATAAAAATAAATCTGCAACAAGAGGCGCACAATTAGCACCCATTGGAATCCCTACAAACTGCTTGTAGAGTTTTTCACCAAATCTTACATAAATATTGTCCAAAAGGAAGGACAAGGCAATACACAGGTCAACACATGTTCATGATTTGTATGATTTGTAATCTGTGGCGGAAAAGAAACCCTTCGATTCAGAAGTACAAATGTAAGTTTCCCCTCTCGATCAAAACACCATTTAATGAGTTTTGGAAAGTCGAGCATTTATTTTGTCGTGAGGAAGCGTGGTGTACATATTAGAAAAGTCGTATGAAGATATCGTATTTGAATCAAAATTTCTTGATTTCATTTTGTCAATCACATCCCCTGAATTTTTAATAGACCAAAAGAAGTTGACTGAAATATAGGACTTTCAATAATAAGTTTCTTGATATAGGCTATATATTCATATAAAACATATTTTTTGCCCCAAAATACCAATTAAATTAACAGAGGATACTTCAAATACATATGACGTACAAGGACAAACTATGGTATACCCAGGAACACTTTAGAATAAGAATAATAACGACACATTTCATAGTAATAAGGATTTTCCAGAAATCAGCAGTTTTTAAATAAAAATGGAGATTTTCCACCCCAAAAAGCAAGATTGTCAAAGAAATCTCTTCTAACTCATTAAACTTGATCACTTTTATGCCATCCAATTATATGAAACCTCTCCAGCTTTGATTGAATAAAAAGTATAGATTTAAAACAATTTTCACAGAAATAAGTAAATTTTGCACATAAATTAGGTTTTTTGCCCCAAAATACCAATTGAATTAACAGAGGATATTTCAAATGCATATGACTTACAAGAACAAGCTATGATATACCCAGGGACTCTTTTGAATATAAATAATAACGTCTGATTTCATAGTAATAAGGATTTTCCAAAAAATAGCGATTTAAAAAAAAAAATCGAGATTTTCCACCCAAAATAGCAAGATAATCAAAGAAGTCTCTTCTAACTCAGATAACTTGATCACATTTATGCCATCCAATTATATGAAACATCTCCAGTGTTGATAAAATAAGAAATATAAATTTTAAAAAATATTAACAGAAATAAGTGAATTTCTTACATAAATAAGGTTTTTTGCCCCAAAATAAGACATAAATCAAATTTCAGTTATCAAATAGCATTTCTATCCATTTATAATAAGAAACAGCATAATATCAAAACTAAAACATATCAATTTAGGCAAATTAAAAGAGCTAGTACTTATTTTCTCAAAATAAAGGGTTTTTGCATAAAAATGCATATTTTACCCAAAAATGATGGTTTTAATTAATTATTACATTTAATTTCACAATCATCTGACAAGATGGTTACTTTCTATAATGATAAAAGCTTTAAATGTATAGTTTTAGCAAAGAAAATGAATTAATAAATTTTTTCCAGAAATCTGTAATTTCTAGACAAAAAACAGGCATTTTGCCCCAAAATTAAGTAGAAAACATACCTTTTATGTTTCATACATGTAATTTATGAGTGAACCTAAATAATTACAGTTCAAAATACATTCCTGCTATCATTTCAAGGACTTCTATAGATTCAATAAATATTCTCCAGAAATCAGCTATTTTTAAGTGAAAAAATATGTTTTTCCCCAAAAAACACGTTGATTTTGAATGAAATGTTAGTAAAACATATATAATCTGATAGAGTGTGAAAAATTACACTAGAAAATAGCTTTCAATCATTGCTTTTATATCAAATAAGGGTTCTTTAAATAAATATACAGAAATCTGAGATTTCTGATTGAAAATACAGGTTTCTGTATAAAATAATTAATTTCGAGGATTTTGCAAAAAAATAAGAATATAAAATATATGTCATTTGAAAGAGGAGACTTTAAAGATGTTTTTAAAATCATCATTGAACGATCATATGCAATATTGAGGAGCTGAGAAGCAGAAATAAATTAAAATTTCCTCAAATTTCTGTGAATTTTGGAAAAAATTCGACTTTTTTACCCCAAAATACACAGTAAAAATAGGAATTGGAACTTGCAACTTATTTCATCTGAAAGAGCATCAAAAATACTATATATTTACACTTTTCAATGTTTAAAAACATCAACCATATAAAAGATATAATTTTTTTCCTATTTTCAGCGATTTTTGACTAAAAAAACATGTTTTTCCCAAAAAACACAACTTTTGCAATGTAAATTTCCATGAGACAAATTTTTATCTGAAAGAATGCAAAAAATGCTACAAAGTTAGGCCGGTTTTTGAGGATCAAGGGGGGGGGGGTGCACCCAACCCAGTGATACATCCCAGACTATATCACAAAGAATTAAGACAACATAATCACGTTCACTTGTCTCTAGAAGGTGCATGTTCATATTTTGATATATAAAAATATACAATATTTAATGACGTGTGCCAAAGTGGTGTTTTCAGGGGCGAAGCCAGAATGCAATGAATGTGTACGAGCAATATAGGCAAATGGTTTGGGGCAAAAGTTATCCTTATTTCGAAGTCGATGCGTGACTTTCAAACTTAATATTTAGATAGATGGCTAGCGAGCGACTGTGAATTTTTACAAATTTGGAGTAGAGGTATCGGAAAATTCTATCTCCTTTTTGTGTCGCCTGCGAAGCATAGCGATACTACGGGATCACTTTGTCCGTTTGTCTGTCCGTCAGTCAGTCAGTTAGTATTTCTGTCGGTCTGTCAGTCTGTCAGTCACACTTAGGGTGTCACAACCCATAACTTTTGATTCGTAAGTGAGAGGGCTTTGATATTTGACATGTGTATTCCTAGTGACAAGACCTTCTACACACACAAAAGTGTTTACTTTATGACCTTGACCTAGATATTTTTCCTACTTTTTTCAGTTGACCAAGATATTTGACCTACTCTTTCAAAAACATTAAGCTTGGTTAAATCTTTTGACTGGTAAGTGATAAGACTGGCTTAATCTTTTGATTTGTAAGTGATACGGCTTTAAAAATATTTCACATATGTATTTCTTATGATGAGATCTTTCTGTTGTTACCAAAATGTTTACATAGTGACCTTGACCTGGATGATAGACCCTCTTTTCTGAAACTTGAGATTGATCATATATTTAATCGTTGAGTAAATGGTATGATATCTAACATATCAATTTATTCGACAATACTTTCCTAGTGATACCAATATTTTCTAACCAAGTGACCGTGACCTACATATTTGATATATTTTTTAAATAAGCCACTTTGCAGGCGACACGAGCATTCCTTGTATTGCTATGTTCATAAAACAAAGGAGGGGATCTCTAACAACACCAGGTTGTAGCACCCACAGCAAAACCCCAAAACACCCAATGCAAAAACACAAAGCAGATAAGCACAGAAAGAGACGCATAAGGGACCAGGAACGTCAACACACAACACAGAAACATTAAATACAAAGGACTACACATAAACCAACGAGACCAATGGGCAACCGGTGCCGACTAAGGACGGCCATCTGCCACGGAAATAGCAGAAGATATGGTTATCTTGGATTACGTGCGCACAACCCTCCCACTTTTCCGATTACCCAGAGGTCTCGAAGAACGTACAATTGTTGTGTAAAACAACCTCCCCACTGTCAGATGACCACACACAAGACCGCAAAACGCAGGGGCCCAGGCAACACAGATGAATATGAAAATGGATATAAAAAGAGGGCATATCTAATACAATCCGAGCTCTGCTGCCGCGAGCTCATGTATGTTATCACCCGAGGAGTCCGACTGACATTCAGAGAGGACAGGTGGGCGGGGCCCTGTCTTCTCTAAAGAGGTTTGGACAGGGCCCGTCATGGAGTCCCGTCGTCACAGTCAGTCAGAGTGCAAGTTTTAAGAATGCGCTTGTACAAGACTGAAGATTGGTCAAGTACCAAGCCTAGTGTCCGTCTGGTGACATTAGGATCATATCCACGGTATAAAAGGCGTTTGATGATTCTGACGCATTTTCGATAGTGATGTTGTCTATCTTTGATCCATCTTATTTTGTTAATAATGTCACCATAAATGAGTTAATGCAGGTTGTGAAATACCCAAAGTAATATACCCCGTTGCCTGTATTGGTCCGAATTTCAGAGGAAGTTGACAATAATTCTTGTAAAATTTCCAGAAAGTCTTTACTAGTTTGTGAAAGCGAAAACCTTGTCCTAAAAGTTTCTTGGTAATTTGTAAATTTCTACTATGAAAATCCAAAACATCAGTACATGTTCTAGCATACCGGATAAGCTGTGAAATATAGATACCATAGGATGGTAATCTAGGAACATCACCGTCAAGCCAGGGGAAATTTACTATGTTAAATCCATAATCATCTCTTTTGTCATACACACTTGTATGGATCTCTCCATTGACAATTTTGATATTTAGGTCTAAAAACGGTGTTTCTGTATTTGAAACGTTTGCCTTGTTTAGAATCAATTCTTGTGGATAAATAACATTTTTATGCTTTTCAAAAACAGGATTGTCGATAGTAAGAATATCATCCAGGTACCAAGAAGTACCAATGAAGCATTTCACATCATCATTTTTTCTTTGTTTTTGAAGATTTTGGATAAATTCCTTTCATGCGTGTATAAAAATAAATCTGCAACAAGAGGCGCACAATTAGCACCCATTGGAATCCCTACAAACTGCTTGTAGAGTTTTTCACCAAATCTTACATAAATATTGTCCAAAAGGAAGGACAAGGCAATACACAGGTCAACACATGTTCATGATTTGTATGATTTGTAATCTGTGGCGGAAAGAAACCCTTCGATTCAGAAGTACAAATGTAAGTTTCCCCTCTCGATCAAAACACCATTTAATGAGTTTTGGAAAGTCGAGCATTTATTTTGTCGTGAGGAAGCGTGGTGTACATATTAGAAAAGTCGTATGAAGATATCGTATTTGAATCAAAATTTCTTGATTTCATTTTGTCAATCACATCCCCTGAATTTTTAATAGACCAAAAGAAGTTGACTGAAATATAGGACTTTCAATAATAAGTTTCTTGATATAGGCTATATATTCATATAAAACATATTTTTTGCCCCAAAATACCAATTAAATTAACAGAGGATACTTCAAATACATATGACGTACAAGGACAAACTATGGTATACCCAGGAACACTTTAGAATAAGAATAATAACGACACATTTCATAGTAATAAGGATTTTCCAGAAATCAGCAGTTTTTAAATAAAAATGGAGATTTTCCACCCAAAAAAGCAAGATTGTCAAAGAAATCTCTTCTAACTCATTAAACTTGATCACTTTTATGCCATCCAATTATATGAAACCTCTCCAGCTTTGATTGAATAAAAGTATAGATTTAAAACAATTTTCACAGAAATAAGTAAATTTTGCACATAAATTAGGTTTTTTGCCCCAAAATACCAATTGAATTAACAGAGGATATTTCAAATGCATATGACTTACAAGAACAAGCTATGATATACCCAGGGACTCTTTTGAATATAAATAATAACGTCTGATTTCATAGTAATAAGGATTTTCCAAAAAATAGCGATTTAAAAAAAAAAATCGAGATTTTCCACCCAAAATAGCAAGATAATCAAAGAAGTCTCTTCTAACTCAGATAACTTGATCACATTTATGCCATCCAATTATATGAAACATCTCCAGTGTTGATAAAATAAGAAATATAAATTTTAAAAAATATTAACAGAAATAAGTGAATTTCTTACATAAATAAGGTTTTTTTGCCCCAAAATAAGACATAAATCAAATTTCAGTTATCAAATAGCATTTCTATCCATTTATAATAAGAAACAGCATAATATCAAAACTAAAACATATCAATTTAGGCAAATTAAAAGAGCTAGTACTTATTTTCTCAAAATAAAGGGTTTTTGCATAAAAATGCATATTTTACCCAAAAATGATGGTTTTAATTAATTATTACATTTAATTTCACAATCATCTGACAAGATGGTTACTTTCTATAATGATAAAAGCTTTAAATGTATAGTTTTAGCAAAGAAAATGAATTAATAAATTTTTTCCAGAAATCTGTAATTTCTAGACAAAAAACAGGCATTTTGCCCCAAAATTAAGTAGAAAACATACCTTTTATGTTTCATACATGTAATTTATGAGTGAACCTAAATAATTACAGTTCAAAATACATTCCTGCTATCATTTCAAGGACTTCTATAGATTCAATAAATATTCTCCAGAAATCAGCTATTTTTAAGTGAAAAAATATGTTTTTTCCCCAAAAAACACGTTGATTTTGAATGAAATGTTAGTAAAACATATATAATCTGATAGAGTGTGAAAAATTACACTAGAAAATAGCTTTCAATCATTGCTTTTATATCAAATAAGGGTTCTTTAAATAAATATACAGAAATCTGAGATTTCTGATTGAAAATACAGGTTTCTGTATAAAATAATTAATTTCGAGGATTTTGCAAAAAAATAAGAATATAAAATATATGTCATTTGAAAGAGGAGACTTTAAAGATGTTTTTAAAATCATCATTGAACGATCATATGCAATATTGAGGAGCTGAGAAGCAGAAATAAATTAAAATTTCCTCAAATTTCTGTGAATTTTGGAAAAAATTCGACTTTTTTACCCCAAAATACACAGTAAAAATAGGAATTGGAACTTGCAACTTATTTCATCTGAAAGAGCATCAAAAATACTATATATTTACACTTTTCAATGTTTAAAAACATCAACCATATAAAAGATATAATTTTTTTCCTATTTTCAGCGATTTTTGACTAAAAAAACATGTTTTTCCCAAAAAACACAACTTTTGCAATGTAAATTTCCATGAGACAAATTTTTATCTGAAAGAATGCAAAAAATGCTACAAAGTTAGGCCGGTTTTTGAGGATCAAGGGGGGGGGGTGCACCCAACCCAGTGATACATCCCAGACTATATCACAAAGAATTAAGACAACATAATCACGTTCACTTGTCTCTAGAAGGTGCATGTTCATATTTTGATATATAAAAATAAGTATCATGCGATTATAAATTTCTCCCACGAGTTTAACAATATTTAATGACGTGTGCCAAAGTGGTGTTTTCAGGGGGGAAGCCAGAGTGCAGTTAATGTGTACGAGCAATATAGGCAAATTGTTTGGGGCAAAGGTTATCCTTATTTCGAAGTCCGTGCGTGACTTTCAAACTTAATATTTTGATAGATTGCTAGCGAGCGACTGTGAATTTTTACACATTTGGAGTAGAGATATCGGAAAATTCTATCTACTTTTTGTGTCGCCTGCGAAGCATAGCAATACTAAGGGATCACTTTGTCCGTTTGTCTGTCCGTCAGTCAGTCAGTCTGTCTTTCCGTCGGTCTGTCAATCTGTCAGTCACACTTAGGCTGTCACAACCCATAACTTTTGATTCGTAAGTGAGAGGGCTTTGATATTTGACATGTGTATTCCTAGTGACAAGCTTAAGACCTTTCTACACACACAAGAGTGTTTACTTTATGACCTTGATCTATATAAATTTTCCTACTTTTTTTCAGTTGACCAAGATATTTGACCTACTCTTTCAAAAAAGATTAAGCTTGGTTATATCTTTTGACTGGTAAGTGATAAGACTGGCTTAATCTTTTGATTTGTAAGTGATACGGCTTTAAAAATATTTCACATATGTATTTCTTATGATGAGATCTTTCTGTTGTTACCAAAATGTTTACATAGTGACCTTGACCTGGATGATAGACCCTCTTTTCTGAAAACTTGAGATTGATCATATATTTAATCGTTGAGTAAATGGTATGATATCTAACATATCAATTTTATTCGACAATACTTTCCTAGTGATACCAATATTTTCTAACCAAGTGACCGTGACCTACATATTTGATATATTTTTTTAAATAAGCCACTTTGCAGGCGACACGAGCATTCCTTGTATTGCTATGTTCATAAAACAAAGGAGGGGATCTCTAACAACACCAGGTTGTAGCACCCACAGCAAACCCCAAAACACCCAATGCAAAAACACAAAGCAGATAAGCACAGAAAGAGACGCATAAGGGACCGGGAACGTCAACACAGAACACAGAAACATTAAATACAAAGGACTACACATAAACCAACGAGACCAATGGGCAACCGGTGCCGACTAAGGACGGCCATCTGCCACGGAAATAGCAGAAGATATGGTTATCTTGGATTACGTGCGCACAACCCTCCCACTTTTCCGATTACCCAGAGGTCTCGAAGAACGTACAATTGTTGTGTAAAACAACCTCCCCACTGTCAGATGACCACACACAAGACCGCAAAACGCAGGGGCCCAGGCAACACAGATGAATATGAAAATGGATATAAAAAGAGGGCATACCTAATACAATCCGTGCTCTTCTGCCGCGAGCTCATGTATGTTATCACCCGAGGAGTCCGACTGACATTCAGAGAGGACAGGTGGGCGGGGCCCTGTCTTCTCTAAAGAGGTTTGGACAGGGCCCGTCATGGAGTCCCGTCGTCACAGTCAGTCAGAGTGCAAGTTTTAAGAATGCGCTTGTACAAGACTGAAGATTGGTCAAGTACCAAGCCTAGTGTCCGTCTGGTGACATTAGGATCATATCCACGGTATAAAAGGCGTTTGATGATTCTGACGCATTTTCGATAGTGATGTTGTCTATCTTTGATCCATCTTATTTTGTTAATAATGTCACCATAAATGAGTTAATGCAGGTTGTGAAATACCCAAAGTAATATACCCCGTTGCCTGTATTGGTCCGAATTTCAGAGGAAGTTGACAATAATTCTTGTAAAATTTCCAGAAAGTCTTTACTAGTTTGTGAAAGCGAAAACCTTGTCCTAAAAGTTTCTTGGTAATTTGTAAATTTCTACTATGAAAATCCAAAACATCAGTACATGTTCTAGCATACCGGATAAGCTGTGAAATATAGATACCATAGGATGGTAATCTAGGAACATCACCGTCAAGCCAGGGGAAATTTACTATGTTAAATCCATAATCATCTCTTTTGTCATACACACTTGTATGGATCTCTCCATTGACAATTTTGATATTTAGGTCTAAAAACGGTGTTTCTGTATTTGAAACGTTTGCCTTGTTTAGAATCAATTCTTGTGGATAAATAACATTTTTATGCTTTTCAAAAACAGGATTGTCGATAGTAAGAATATCATCCAGGTACCAAGAAGTACCAATGAAGCATTTCACATCATCATTTTTTCTTTGTTTTTGAAGATTTTGGATAAATTCCTTTTCATGCGTGTATAAAAATAAATCTGCAACAAGAGGCGCACAATTAGCACCCATTGGAATCCCTACAAACTGCTTGTAGAGTTTTTCACCAAATCTTACATAAATATTGTCCAAAAGGAAGGACAAGGCAATACACAGGTCAACACATGTTCATGATTTGTATGATTTGTAATCTGTGGCGGAAAAGAAACCCTTCGATTCAGAAGTACAAATGTAAGTTTCCCCTCTCGATCAAAACACCATTTAATGAGTTTTGGAAAGTCGAGCATTTATTTTGTCGTGAGGAAGCGTGGTGTACATATTAGAAAAGTCGTATGAAGATATCGTATTTGAATCAAAATTTCTTGATTTCATTTTGTCAATCACATCCCCTGAATTTTTAATAGACCAAAAGAAGTTGACACAATAATTGTACTCTTAACCTCATTTAAAGGAAATATGGTTATATTGGAACACACTTATAATTAAACAAGTTCAGATATTGTTGCGGGGAAGAAAATGGGCATGGAAGATTTTTTTTCTGTAACAGAATGGAATAAACCATCAATCTGAAAAGTTTATCAAAGGAAGGTACCTCCATAGCCTACTTTTGCCTACGGTGGCGCCGTCTATTTACGGATCCAGACAAAAAGAGACAACACTTGTAGGGGGCAATGAATAATTCATTCCTACCAATTTTAAGCAAAATCCATTCAGTTGTTCTTGAGAAGAAGAAAAAAAGTGAAACAATTAAGGACAGATGACAGACGAAGCGGTATGACAATAGCTTACATTGAGCCTTTGACTCAGGTAAGCTAAAAATCTATGGTCATGAGGATTTTGCATGTAAAATATCAAAGCCCTACCACTTATACTTCATAAGTAGGTCAAAGGTCACTTGGTCATGAGATCAAATGAAAGCTGTGGTGCGTTTGGGAACGTAGCTGCGCAATAGCGCTTACTAAATCTGCGTAGCTGAACGGACCGCTCATTGAGCCGCTACATTGGGCTTAAGAAGCCTAAAAATGCTATGCTTACTCTCGCCATGTGTCATGTTGTCTGCTATAGTATCAACGTCAAGTGGTTGACATTAATGTATCATTTTATTCAAAACCTATATTTTTTATGCTATTTCCATCCGAATATCTTTACTGTGTCGCCTGCGAAGCATAGCGATAATTAGGAATCACTTTGTCCGTTGTCCCTCTGTCAGTCCGTCCGTCTGTCTGTTTGTCACACATTGGATGTCACACCCCATAACTGTTCATTGGTGAGTGATAGGGCTTTGATATTTCACATGTGCATTCCTTGTAATATGACCTTTTTACACATACCATAATTTTTGACCTAGTGACCTTCACCTAGATATATGACCTAATTTAAAAAAAAGATTGGCTATATCTTTTGATTGGTAAGTTATACGGCTTTGATATTTAACTTGAGAATTCTTTCTGATAAAACCTTACTTTGCATACCATAGTTTTTGACCTACTGACCTTGACCTAAATATTTGACCTACTTTTCAAATAAAACTATGACTATATCTTTTGATTGGTTAGTGATAGGGCTTTGATATTTCACATGTGTATTTCTTGTGATATGACCTTTTTACACATACCATAATTTTTTACCAAGTGACCTTGACCTAGATATTTGACCTACTTTTAAAAAAAAATTGGCTATATCTTTTGATTGGTTAGTGATTGGGCTTCGATATTTCATATGTGTATTTCTTGAGATAAAACCTTACTTTATATGCCACAGTTTTTGACCTAGTGACCTTGACCTAGATATTTGACCTGCTTTTCAAAAAAATTAAGATTGGCTTTATCTTTTGATTGGTAAGTGATAGGGCTTTGATATTTCAGAAGTGTATTCTTTGTGATGAGACATTTTTTACGCATACCATGATTTTTTACCTAGTGACCTTGACCTAGATATTTGACCTAGTGTCTAAAAAATTAAGATTGGCTATATATTTTGATTGGCAAGTGATAGGGCTTTGACATTTCACATGTGTATTTCTTGTGACATAACCTTACTACACATACCATACATTTTGACCTAGTCACCTTGACCTAGATATTTGACCTACTTTTCCAAAAAATAAAAATAAAATCGGCTATTTCTTTTGATTGGTAAGTGATATTAATGATTTATTTCACATGTGTATTCCTTGTCATGGAACCTTTCTACACACACCATACTTTTTACCTAGTGACCTTGACATAGGTATTTGACCTACGTTTAAAAAATAAAGATCGGCTATATCTTTTGATTGATAAGTGATATAGCTTTAATATTGCAAACATGTATTTCTTATGAGTCCTTTCTTTTATTCCCAGAAATTTGTACTTAATGACTTTAGATGATTGAACTTTTTAGGAAGTAATAGATTGACCATATCTTTTAATTGGTAATTTAGTAAGAGGTTTGGTATTCTTTACTTGTGAGTTCATTTGACAAGACTTTCCCATTGATACATGTACAATATTAAACCAAGTGACCTTGACCTACATGTTTGATCAACTTTTTAAAAATAGACCACTTCGCAGGCGACACAAGCATTCCTTGGACTGCTATTTTTTTTAATTAGCAGGTGAGAATACGTGTATATGAATACTTTTCCTTCTCTCTGTTTTTTTAATTTATTGGAAACAAAAATCTAGGCCAAAAGTTAGTGAAGCATTCAGGCAAAGTTAGCCTCTCATAGTTAGCCACTCAATGAGTGGCTACGTTCCTGAACACACTCCTTGTCAGTAGGATTAATCTATATGTGATCAAAAGAACAACAACCGGGGCATGTTTCTACCGAGCTCATGCATTGGGCCTTCACGAGCGTTTAAATACAAAATGCAGCATGTTTCTTTTAATAGTTTTATGTCATTACACTGGCTGTGCATATATTATGCTTACTTCTGGTTCCTGTCACACTTACATGAAGGGGGGGGGGTGCAGGGCAAGATAGGACAGGAGTAAATGGTGCCCGCTACATAATTCAAGAATGAGGGTAAAGACTCCAGGTAAAATTTGCCAGATTGTAGGCTTATTATGTATATTTTTGTCCTATTGTACTACATGTATCAGAACAACAGAAACTGTTCGGTCGTAGATTTAGTGTGCAAAATTGTGTACGGTTGAAGATCTCGCATTTCCTTTGATGTTTCGAAGAATACTGTAGACAATTCTATTAATATTGCTTACCTTAGATTTAAGGGCATAATGTCTTGATGAAAGGAAAAGTCTTCTCTGTTAAGAAATTAGAGACCACAACAAGCTCATGTTGTCCTCTTTCGCTTTTGCCCTGTCTGTAGATGGCGGTATACACACGGTGGGTTACGTTGAAAAAGGGGCACCTTTCAGGAAAATTTTCTCAATTAAAAGAAAAATACAGCAATCTGGTTTTTCCAATAAATTTGTTACATGTAAGAATACCTTCAATACCAATCTCATATTAGTATTATATCGATCCATGCTTGCGTAAAAATATGTACCACTTTTTATGGGGGCCGATAACAAAAAAATATGTATCGGATACTTTGGCAAAGTGGAAGAAAGTAATTTGCTTGGAAGATTTCTTTTCTTTTTATCTTCCAGAAGATTCGAAAAATGATTATGTGCTTATCTGCTTTGTTTGAACATTAACTTATGACGTTGTCAATTGGGACTCTTTGTCGTCATAAATGCTTAATAACTTACCCTTAAATCCATAGGCGGATCACTTTTTCGGATGGCGCTTCTACTGTTTAATTCCTGGCCAAGACGTCAACGGGTATAATTGTTTTACAGTTTTATTTAAAAAATATATTTACAATGCGTGAACATACGTTCAAAAAAAAAACAAACAAAATGACTTTGCTCTTAACAACAGGACATATCGGAAGAGATGATTTACACTTTCAGCTTCTTATATAAGTTAACTGAAATGAACAGATTTTGATTAAACTTACATTGTAGTTGGTATGAAGTACTTAGTTTGACAGTAATTGTTTTGAATTTCTTTTCCAGACATGGTCGCCATAGTACTCTCTATATAGACATAACCTCAGACAGTGCATGTGTTTGAAATATTGTTTTCATTTCATGCATGGACATCGACTAGCCAACCAGGGGATGCTTACTCCTCCCGGGCACCTGATCCCACCTCTAGCTTACTAGGGGTCCGTCGATGCTTATTTTGGTGCTCTATTGTGAGTGCTGTTGAGATTGCCGTCAGGATCTTCTTTAACTCATTTGTGTCACAGTTATGCCCTTTGCCGTGTGGAGCTCGTAAAAAAGTTCCCCGCGAGGTGTTCGACAGTACGTGTTTTGAATTTCTTTTCCTGACATGGTCGCAATAGTCCTCTCTAAATAGACATAACCTCAGACAGTGCATGTGTTTAAGATATTGTTTTCATTTTCATGCATGGACATCGACGACGGTTTCGGCTAGCCAAACGGCATGCTTACTCCTCTCGGGCACCTGATCCCACCTAGAGCCTGCTAAGGGTCCGTCGATGCCCATTTTGGTGTTCTATTGTGAGTGATGTTGAGATTGTTGTCAGGATTTTCTTTAACTCATTAGAAAATCTTTTCGCACTTTCTTACTCATGTAATTCTATATAACTTACTCGATTTACAGTCATTATACCGCCTGAAAACAAAGTTTGGGGGTATATTGGAATCACCTTGTCTGCCTGTCTGTCCGTATGTCTGTGTATATGTCTATTACACCTTGTCCATAGCGTAACTCCTTCGACTTCTCTGCAACCGCTGCACAGAATTTCAAGAAACCTTACAGGATCACGTACTTAAGGTTCTCCACCATGTTTGTTTTTTTTTTCGTGCCGATTGGTCAACAAATATGGCCGCTGAGGATTCTGATTGGCTAATTCATTTTCGACTTGTCGTCTGCCACCGTTGAACAGAATTTCAAGACAATATGAAGGAAGCTTGCCAAGTACTTAAGATCCTCTTCCAAGTTTGTGTTTATCACGCAGATCGGTCAACAAATATGGCCGCAGAAGGTTCTGATAGGGTGACGTATTTTCGACTTCTCCTTATCAACCTCTGCACAGAACATGCAGAATTTCAAGAAACTTTACAGGAAACAAGTACTCAAAGGCGTCCAACCAATTGTACTGTATAATTCTAATGTTTGAAACTCAAGTGAGTATTTTGGCCCGCTTAGACCTCTTGTTTTCTACCCCCGCAACAAAGTTTTGGAGGGTATGAAAGATTCACCATGGTCGTCCGTCTGTCTGTCTGTCCGTCCGTCTGTCTGTAGAAGAAAGCTTGTCATCGAAACTCTACCCAACCCGATCGATGGATTTTAATGAAACTTTACACAATGTAAGCTTTCGATATGAAGATGTGTATGAAGAAAGGGGATTGCTGTTGAAGAATTAATAGCTATTTTCTGTAAGCATTTGCAATTTTATGAAGGACGCATTGCACGGCATGTCTCAGATTTTGATAAAATTTGTACATAAGGTTGGGTCTGACCCAAAAGTAAAAATTTGTGAAAAATTTTCTTAATATCATAGCAACAAGTGGTTTTATCTTGAATTTGCTCATTCTATAAAATAAATCCTCTTTCCTTATCATATACCCATCAAGAGAGAAGGGAAATTGGAAAATACAAACAATATTTTGAAATCAATACATCAAATTTAGCTAATTATGTTGTCATGGTAACCAGCCTTTTTTACAATATCAGACACTACTAGTGAGCCTGTTTAAAATCTTATGTCCTAATGTTTAGAATGCATAAAAAAGCTTCAAGTGATGTCACATACAGACCAAATTATAGAGCTTCAATTTAGCTCAATTTTGCCAATTTCTCAACTTTAAAGGCCGTTGCCATGATAATCAGATGACATAGAATTAATTTTTTTGTCAAATTTTCCTGTTTTCCTTAGTCCCTACTTATGTGTGAAATTTCGGGAAAATCGGAGACCATGCGTGCCGAAATTGTTTAAATGGTTACAGAGAATTGTTATTAAGACTTAAGTTATGGACTTGGACTTTTATTCATTTTTACATTTATTTTAAATGTCCAACCCTGTCATCGCAAAGTAATCTTCCAAAACCAATTGCTGGATTTCAGTAAAACTATACACAATAAAAGATCATGATATGTAGATGTACATGAAGAAAGGGGATAGCATTCGAAAAGTTTAACCTTAGTTTTGACCCTTGGCACTACATCTTCCAATCATTTTCATCGTCAAACCTTGTAATCGCAACACTTTCCAAACCAATCAATGAATTTCCTTGAAACTTAGCACAATGAGATCATGATATGAAGATGTGCATGAAGAAAGGGGGTTGCTGACGTAAAAGGTAAACCTGATTTATGACCCTTGGACTTACCCCCCGTTCACACGATGTTCCCGGCGGCCACGGAGGCCACGTTTCCTGCCACCGTGGACGAAACGTGGTGACCGTGAGACAACGTAGGGGAACGGGATCGACAATTGTAACTAGCCGTGATTGCCGGGGCTGACGGGGCAAATGTTTAAACTGTCAAAACATTTGTCACGGCAGCCCACGGTGCAGATGGCCTACTTAAGAAACCGTAGCAAAACGGGCCGAACGCAACGCAACGTGACAGAACGTTACAGACCGTGACAAAACTTGGGACAGTGTCCGTAGCGGAACGAAAAGCAAAAGTATGACTCAACAAATTACGATCCCAGCGAAGTTGAGTTACGGTCTGCCACGTTTATGTCCCGTTTAGCTGCGGCTGATTTAGGGCAGATGCACGTTTTATCAAGGTGTGCTACGGTTCTCACGGCGAGCTAAGGAATGTGTTAGCCGTTTCATCACGTTCAGTCACGGTAAGTCCCGGTTTGTTACGATTTATTTCAAGTTCTACTACGGCCTGGCACGACACGCACGGTCACACAAGAGGTATAACAAACAAAACCCTTTTATGCAGCTTTTTGTGTCTCCTTTTCCCGGCGGTCACGGTTAATCGTAGTGGGCCTTGACAGAACTTGGTAGACGTGGCCAACTTGATTGGATCGTAACAAACCGTGACAGACCTTATCAGAACACGACAGGTCGTGAGGAAACGTACAAACGTCCGTAACAAGCCGTAGGTTGAAACGTAGTGCGCCGTTAGGTCTCCGGGATTCAGGAGCAGCGGCTCGTCAAGGATACCTAGATAGACCGTGCGAAAACGTAACGAGACCAAACAGAACTTGAATACCAAGATAAAAACTGCCAAAAATCATACGGCGTGCTACGTTTTTTGCCGCCGTGACTGCCGTGGTCGCCGGGAACATAGTGTAAACCTAGGGTTAGATAGTTCATGCATTTTCAATATCAAACCTTCTTATCGCAACACCTCCATTTGAATAATGATACAATGATACAAATAATACAATGAATATCATAATATTTATATAAGCTTCATTTGTGACCGACTAACATCGTCACTGAGGAATTTCTACGATCGATATAGGGAACTCGTCATTAACTGTGATGTTTGATGAAACTTTACACTATAAAAGATATACATGAAGAAAAGGGATTATAGCCGAAGAGATTATACATCTGCAAGTGTTATGACCCTTTGACTATATTTTTTACGCATTACAATTGTAAAATCTTGTCATCGCTCATCTCATTCTTAGTATTCCATTCGATATAGTGATTTAAACCCTGAATGATGACCTTTCATGAGAGAATATCCAATTCGAAAATTGAATGTCACGTCACAAAAGTGGATCGGCTCAGAAAGAATTTTCGGCAGGATATATGATTTGTCCCTTTAGGGCAGTTCTCATTTTAAACTTTTTTATTTTGAAAATAATCCTGTCACATGTCTCGTTCATTTTTCTTTCATTGATCTAAGACTACTATTTACCTTGACATCTTCTTTTACTCATTTGTGTCACACTTATGCCCTTTGCAGTGTGAAGCTCGTAAAAAAGTTCCCTACGAAGGGTTTCACAGTAAGTATTTTGAATATACTTCCCTGCCATTGTCGCCATAGCACTTTCAATATAGACATAACGTCCGACAGTGCATGAATTTTATATGTTGTTTTCATTTTCGTGCTTGGACATTGGTGCGGCTAGCCAACAGGGGATGTTTACTCCTTCCGGGCACCTGGTCCTTCCTCTGCCTAGCTGGGGGTCCGCCGATGCTTAATTTTATGCCCTATTGTGAGTGCTGTTGAGATTATCATCAGGGTCTTCTTTAACTCATTGATAAACTAGATGAGTCGATATATGGTGAATAATTTATGATAACAAATTATAAGATAATAATGATCTGCAGGTAAGATAAAAAATATATTTAAGATGCATAACTACAACTCTACAAACATGACAAATCAAGATTTTTATTAATTGTACTGTTTGAATAGTGTTACTTACGTAAGGTGAAAAAGACAATTACAGAATTCATACTAAGAAAGTAAAAATATTTATAAAGTCTGTCAGACTGTTAACTCAATTTGCACCTATTTGGGATTTCAATCTGCACCTATTTGGGATTTCAATCTGCACCTATTTGGTTCAATCTGCACCTATTTGGGAGATCAATCTGTACCTATTTTCGGATTTCAATCTGCACCTATTTGGTTCAATCTGCACCTATTTGGGAGATCAATCTGTACCTATTTTGGGAGTTCAATCTGCACCTATTTGGTTCAATCTGCACCTATTTGGAAGTCCGCTGGTCGATAAAGGACAGGGTCCGCTGCCTCGGTTGAGCCCGAGTGCAATTAAATTCAAATAAATATATTTAACATTTCAATAGCATTTTCGTGTCGTCGTGTAGTATTCAAATGAGTAATTCGCCAGGTAGTTAAAAGATAAAAAGTAACCCGTATACGGAACAACGAATCGGTTCAGTTACTATCTACTGATGTATCTTTAATGTCAGCCTGACGGTTTATTCTATACGAGTTTCATCGACTCTGTGATAGATATGGTTGTCAGTTCCTAGTTCAAACATCTCCATAGAGTTCAGGTTCAATTCAGTCAGACTTCTGTCTTTATCCCTAAAATTATAAATAAAATTGCATTACAAATATTTGAATAGAATTTAGATTGCAAAAGCCACAAAAAGACTCTATAACGATTCCCCGATTCCCTAGGATTTTAAGTAAAACACTAGTGTGATAACCTTCTTATAATGCTTTGGTCAGCAACGAAAAACAACTTTAAATGACGTAAACATTAGTACTCATAACAAAATAGTCGAATTGGCTAAATGGTCAAGCTCATTTCTAAGAAGCATTACTTTCGATATTTTAAAAATTATATGTTCAATTTAAAAACATCAGAAATAGTTATGTACATTTAATTTCACTGTGTTTATATTTCTTTCTTTAATAGATAGAAATTAATTCTCTGCATTCAACCTGTATTGCAACAGTCCAAGAGAATACTAGAAACAGTAATATTATTTAAAACTGTAATATTACTGTTAACAATAATCCCTGATATTACTGAAAACAGTAATGTTGTCACCTTATATTACATCTTTCTGTAAAATAGACAAAGCAATGTTTTATAGCTCCTAGCAAAGCTTTTATCACACAATTCTTTTATTTAGAGACAAATTCATTAAATATGAACCAATTTTACTATGTAAAAGTGAAAATAATTGCCATTTCGAGCCTATTTTCATTTTTTCCTCTTTCTGATATCACATTTTCATCAAATATGTTGAGGAAAACAAATCTGATGTTTTAAACAAATTTTTTCAGTGTACATTTGAATGAGATACAACTCCTAATTATCTTCATTTCTCCACTGATATAAGAGCGAACTGATAATCTAAGTGGTACATTGTATTACTGCTTACAGTAATATAAAGAGATAAATTTCCAAGAAATATGACTCCAATTTAGGTTATATTATCATTTTGAGTAAGATTACTGTTTTCAGTATTCTCTTGGCCTGCTTAAGTAAAGATAAAAAAATGATATCTTCTCAATATTTTATGAATTAAACTTTTAAAAGTCATGCGAAAAGAATTTGATATGTTCTTGCTCCAAATCGACTTACCTTATACGCATGATGAGGACGCATGCTGTGAAGATGTGAGCAATAACCAAAGCAAAAACAATAATCCCTGAAATAAAAGCGTTCAGAAAGAATAGTAAAACAGTTATTCAAACTTTCAATATAATTATATGAGGAAGAAAGGTCGAGAACGATCCGAGCATGACAATGTTTGTTCATAATTTCGAAGCAATTTTCCAACGTAAAGGATAACTAGATTAATTTATGAAATATAAGCAATTTTCCAACGTAAAGGATAACTAGATTAATTTATGAAATAATTATTGACATACAATAAAGGAACATCAAAGTCAACTGAAACATGTTAAAAGCAAGTCGAACAGTTACTATTTAAGGTAGTAAACCGATAACTGCTGCCTTCTTCCGCTCGAAATAACGCTTTTTGCCAATGGCTAATAATATGCTAATGACAAATTAATATTCGGCAACGATCGACAAATCTGAGCTGTAAAACGCAAATTGTATTTTTCAAACATTTATTTGCATGTTCGTTCATTTTGGCTGTAGAACTTCATTTTGATTCCTTTGATACCAAACACGACTACAATACTCCAAATCAATATAATGCTTAGAAATAGGTTAACACATCGCTTTTTGTTTATCTTCAAAACAAAGCAGGGGGTCTCCAACAAAACTAGGTTGCACCACCCACAGCAAACTCCAAAGCACCCAATACAAAAATACAGAACAGACACGCACAGAAAAGACGCAAAAGGGATACGGAACACCAAATCACACAATAGAAACATGATACTCAAAAGACCACACATAAACCAGCTAGATTAATGGAAGCCGTTGCTTTGGACGACTTTGGACAGTCATCTGCCACGCAAATAGCAGACGTGTGGTAATCCTGATTTAATGCGCACAACCCTCCCAATTTTCCGATTACCCGTCGAAGAACCCGCAATCGTGGTGCAAAAATACCTCCTGATTGTAAGATGATCATACAAACAAACGGCATAACACAGGGACCCCAAAACACACATATTGATATGAACAGTGTAAATGGATATAAAAAACAGAAGGCATACGAAATACAGTCCGTGTTCTGCCGGCTTTAGCGAGCTCATGCATTTGATCATCCGAGGAATTCGACTGACATTCAGAGAGGGCAGGAGGTCGGGGCTGTATCTTCTCTCAAGAGGTTTGGACAGGGCCCGTCATGGACGTCTTCAAATTCAATAACATCATTTAAGTACAGACCTCTCACTTGCTAGGGGCCCGTCTATACTCAATTCGGTGCTCTTTTGTTAGTGTTGTTGAGATTGTCATCAGGATCGTCTTTATTCACTTATGCCCTTTGCCATGTGGAGCTCGTAAAAAAGTTCCCCACGAGGGGTTTGACTGTAAGTGTTTTATATGTTTTCCCTGACATGGTTTCTATAGCACTATCTATATGGACATAACCTCAGACAGTTCGTGATATTGTTTTCATTTTCATGTGTGCATATCGACGGCGTATGCGGCTAGCCAAACAGGGGATGGTTACTCCTCCCGGGAACCTGGTCCCACCTCTAGCTTGCTACGGATCCTTCGATGGTTAATTCGGTACTCTATTTTCGTCAGAATCTTCTTTATCTCATTTTATACCATGGATATGATCTTGCTGTCACCAGACGGACACATGGCTTGGTACTTGGACAATATAAAGCCTTTTATCAGCGCATTCTAAGGGATCACTGTCACTCTAATGACTGTGACGACAGAACTCCATGACGGACCCTGTCCAAAACTCTTTAGAAAAGACTGGATCCGACAATTTGTCCTCTCTGAAATTAAGTCGGACTTCGTGGGTAGATACATACATCAGCTCGCTACAGCCGGCAGAATACGGACTTTATTTCGTATGCCTAATGTTTTTATATCCATTTCAATATCAATCACTGTGTTCCTTTGGCCCCTCCGTAATGCTTTCTTTTTGTATGGTCATCTTACTTAAAGGAGGTTATTTTACACCACAGTTGTGTGTTCTTCGAGACCCGGGTAATGGGAAAAGTGGGAGAGTTGTATGCACGTAATCCGGATTACCGAACCGCCTGCTACTGGCGTGGCAGTTGGCCGTCCTAAGTCAGCACCGATTACCTATTGGTCTTGTTGGTTTATGTGTAGTCATTGTAGTCATTTGTGTTTGATGTTTCTATGATGTAATTTGGCGTTCCCTTTTCCTTTTGCATCGCTTTCTGTGCTTGTCTGCTCTGTGTTTTTACATTTGATGTTTTTCAGTTGGTGCTGCAACCGAGTGTTGCAGGAGATCTCCTTTCCTTATGAAGTATGTTTAAGAAACCTTTAGCTGGTTTTAAATTGATTTCATAGGAGTTTGATTTTTCGCAAATTCTGAAAAATATTTTTCAATAATATTTCCTTTCTTATCGGAAAACTTGTGCTCCAAACTTCCAGATACATGTATATGATGTGTGCATCACAGTATATAAACACGATTTGTAATACATAGTGATTATTATATGACAAAATAGGAAATATTAGGGTGCAATTATTGAATAAACTATATTCTTAATGAGAAATATTCAAATATGATGGATTTTACTTGAATAAATGGTTATGAAAACGGACAATTATTTTATGTTTTGCATTAAAATATTAATTTTAAGTTCCGATATGTATTCATGTACATTCTTTTTTGAAAAACTCTTGAAAATTAAAGAAGAACCTTTGAACTCTCATTAAGTATTTTCAGACGGCTCAACCTCTTGGGCATGCTGGAGTAATACGTTCTTACCGAAAGCAAGCTATTTCTAAATTTAATGCAATTTTTTAAATACCTTTTTTGATCCCAAAACACTATGATATATGCAAGTACACATGTATCAAAATAGATATCAAAATCAAAATAGTATCAAAAAGATAATCGCAACATTAGAATTATATGAAGTTGCTTCATTTCACTTAATACATTTAAACCTTCAAATTTAATTTCGTTAAAAAAAATAATTTAATTTCGTTAAAAAAATAGTGCAATATTTATTTTGTTTTTCATTTTTTTCATTCATTAACAAAAAATCAATGTTTTACCCCAAAACTCCTTACCGCCCCAGTCGCCAAAATCTCTTCGTCGCAGTTCTTAAAGAACATTCAGAAAAATATACCTTTGAAATTTACCCCTGGAGGACAGGGTTATTGGCTGATCATGATCTATGTCTAATCAATAGTAAAATGGCAAATAAGTCAATTTGTTATTATAGTAGTTTCAGTAAGTGATTTAAGCCCAATCATTTAAAAACAGAAGAGTCCGCGAACTTTCCGGACAACCCTCGTATAATACAGTTTGTAAATGTGGTATTTTGTATTGCATTAGTTGGTGTTCCTTGTCCTTCTTGTGCCTCTTGCTGTACGTGTCTGCTTTGTGATTTTGGAATGTTATTGGTGTTTAGCTATTGGTGCTGCATCAGATAATTGTTGAAGTAACCCTCCTATCTCTCATATCAAATACAAATTTATGTGTTATTTTCGTTAATATATCAGATTGAAAAGGATTTCATAGTCGATATTGATAACATTATTGCAGTCTGCAAGTTGGATATACAGCATGACATTTGTATAACATGAAATATGAATACCTCTGGTTATTTTGATGTATATTCCTGCACATCGTGGCTGCTTGTTAGATCATTCCATGTTGTGTGCCAACATAGGAAGTAGAGAAATATCTCTTTTTAAAAGTAAACGATGCTACAGTATCTTGCGGTTGCAGACTTATTAACAGGAAAAGGACGATCGAATGTTAAACGTCTTCAAATTCAATCCATCATTTAAGAATAGATAAATTTGCAGCATGGACCAGACATTATTATATCCTAATTGAAAAAAAAAAGTTTTAAATCGTACCAGCTATGATGATATAGTAGAAGTCCTTGAATACATGTAACACCTTTGGTGTTGAAACAAATATTGTAATTTCTGTTGTTTGGAGTGGTTCATGGACATCTGAAATAGATAAAAGCCTGTGAAGAAAAAAGTGCCTTATCCTGTTAATTCTTAATTCGGTGTTTTGTGTGTTCTACATGAAACTAAGAATAACTTCCAATTTTAAGGACAACGAGATATTTTCATTGCATCATCCATTTTTTCAGTCGAAACGTCAGTTGCACACAAATTTACGATTGATTTAATTTTTTATCTGTTAGTCATCTTGATCTCATAACGAGATCGTGGAAGCTTGCTCTTGAATAGAGTACAAATTGCGATATGAATACATCATTAGTAGATGACGTAGGACTGATACTAAGGAAAGGAATGTTTTAATTCTGTCACATTTGTAATATTTTTTAAAAAGTCTTCAGGTGATCATTTCCATGAAAAAATAACATGAGATTTTAATTTGAAATGGAGTTAAGATATTCAGTTCTTTCTTTCACCTCTACTCCACGCGTATAGATTGTCCAAATATACCTCAGGTAATAAGCAAAATTTGGATTATTGATTGAGAGAACGTCGTCGATATATCTGTATGTAGAATTGAAGAGGAGTATTTGACTTTCCTTTCCTTGAAAGAGCAAAGGCTGAAAAACCTCGGGCTCAGACGGGTATAAAAATATCAGCAAGAAGTGGACCACAAATTTTTCCTATTAGAATTACTACTATTTGTTCAAATATTCATTCATTCAAACTACACGAATATGTTATCGATCAGACGGATAAACATTTTGACTCCATCTCCTATGTGTATTTATCATTACAATCGGATTTTTTTCTATCAAAATAAGTTTTCTTTGTAACTCACAAGAATGAACCTGTATCTATGATTACCATTTCTGCTGTTGTATAAGGCATTTTTTATCATTTGAGAGATTCTTTCTTTCTATTTAGAATAAGAATTTGTTGCGTGAAAATTCGAAAATTGAATGACTTAATCGATAAGAAATAAAGTATTGAGATTTCCATTCATTTTCTTTAAATTATAGTTATTATTACTTATGTATAAAAATAGAGATAGAAAGGTGGGAAGTTGTCCAAAATATGGCTTAACTTTTCCCTAAGGTTAGCGTTGCGACTACAGAGAGATAACTCTATATTCATATCACGTAATATTTGAAACTTACATGGACGATGAATGATATAAGCTAAGTTTGTTACATTATTTTAGAAAAAAAATAATACTTCTTGAAATTTTTATTTCTGGATGTGTATTTTGGGGAAAATGGATATTTTCCAATGCAAAATGGAAATAGGAAAAACATAGTCATTTTCGAATGAGTTCTGATTTTAAAGAGTCAAACATAAGAATGTAATATATTGATAATACTCTTTAAAAATGAGATAATTAGAAATTTGAACCTCGAGTAAATCTTTATGTTTTTGGGTCAAAATGTTGATATTTTGCATAAATTGTTGTGCTGTTTATAGAAACAGTCATTTCGCTAAAAAAAATCGGGTACATATGGGTTTGACTGCTTTAGGATAAAGTTATACTATAGCTCTATACATAGAAAAAAATGTGTAACTGGCGACCTTCTAGCTATTAATAAAAATAACGAGTTGTTGCCATGGCAACCAGCGAAAATTTATCTATAACAAAATACACTCCTTAGAATTGTTTATTTTATCGGAATCTCTCAAAGTAGGCTTTAATTCATACATAAACTAAAAGAATCCAGAAAAATAAGGGTATATACGACCTTTTGAAATTTTATGCATGACAGAGGTATGTTAAGTTATGATGTGGTATTCTCTAAAAGGACAAAAATGTTAACACAGGCCAAAATGGACGTTTGTAGCCAAAAAGAAAAAAAAAACGAGACTGGCATCTTTTGATTTTTGGGTCTGAATAGTTCGAGGAGATGTTCCTCTACATGTGGACATATCCATCTTTCTTCTACCTCAGTTTTATTCAAAGTCGCCAACCTGACATAAATTTGAATCATAAGGTCTTACATATTTCGTACTCACATTCATTGTCACAAATACTGCATCTTAAGATAGATTTTTGTAACATAGTGACCTAAACACCGATCACTGTCATTACCTTTAAGTTACTTTTCTGAAAGCAATAAACTTACCAAAGCATTTACAAAATGTATTTAAGTGAATCTCATATTATGATATCGTTTAGATACAAAAAAGTACCCGGTAGCAATTTTAGATTTTTTCAACTAATTTAAGTCATTCCCGTGTGATAAAGAAGTATTAATTCCAGACATGCTTTGCATAAAAGTAACTTTTCAATACAAAATATATAACATGTAACAGCAAAGTATTTGATATCATATATCTATTCCATTGTAATAACAGATGAGACAAAAACAAGGACATGACCTTCCCTCTAATCAGTCCAAGAGAATACTGAAAACAGTAATATTACTAAAAACAATAATTTAACTTAAATTAGAGTTGTCTTTCTTGGAAATTTATCTCTGTATATTACTGTAAACAATACTACTATTTAGATAGTCAGTTCGCTCTCATACCAGTGGATTCGGGGAGAAATGAGGGTTATTAGGAGTTGTATCACATTCAAATGAACACTGAAAAATTATTCAAAATGTCAGGAAATTTTTTTTTCCGTAAGATTTTTGAGGAAAATATGATATCAGAAAGAAGAAAAAGGGAAAAATAGGTTCCAAATGGACATCATGTTCATTTTTAAGTGAAAAAAATTGTTCATATAAAATTAATTTGTTGTTGAATGAAAGAATTGTATGATAGAAACTGTGCTTGTAGCTTTAAAACTTTGCTTTGTCTATATTACGGAAAAATGTAATATAGTGTGACAACATTACTGTTTTCATAAATATAAGGGATTATTTATAACAGTGATATTACAGCTTTATGTAACATTACTGTTTTTAGTATTCTCCTGGACTGCTAATGGCAGATTGCCCTAACCGATTAAGCTAAAGCGGTTTACTGTTACCGTCTTCTATTTTAGACGGTTTGTAATATCTCAAAAGGGCTAGGTGCGCTAACCCCTCGTATCGGCACTATAATGTCGACAAAAAATGCTTTTGATAAACGAATTATTAATTATCACTTTTTGCAACGTTGAATGTGTGAGATAGTCCTCGAGGGCACATGTAGCCAAGTTCGATCAACTTCGGTTGATCGTCTGTCTCTTTAACGCATTTGAAATTTTCTGCTACAAAATTTCTTGAAATTTCTGAAACGTGGGTCCTGTAGCATCATATCCCAACCATTCTGCTACGTCTTTTGGTACATTTTTTGGACATAATAATTTTCATACTTTTCGGCCATTTTACATTGTTTATACTGAGGATCACTGACGAGGATTTAGTACCGGAAACGTGCATGTCTGGTCCATGCTGTAAATTTATCAGGTCTGAAATGATGCTATTGAATTTAAAGATGTTTAACATTTGAACTACTTGGTGAGTGTCACTGCTGGTGGACCAAGTGTCTCCGACGGCACATGTAGCCAAGTTCGATCAACTTCGGTTGATCGTCTGTCTCTTTAACGCATTTGAAATTTTCTGCTACAAAATTTCTTGAAATTTCTAAAACGTGGGTCCTGAAGCATCATATCCCACCAATTCAGCTACGTCTTTTGGTACATTTTTGGACATGATAATTTTCATACTTTTCGGCCATTTCACATTGTTTATACTGAGGATCACTGACGATTTAACATTTGAACTACTTGGTGAGTGTCACTGCTGGTGGACCAAGTGTCTCCGAAGGCACATGTAGCCAAGTTCGATCAACCGAAATTGATCGTCTGTCTCTTTAACGCATTTGAAATTTTCTGCTACAAAATTTCTTGAAATTTCTAAAACGTGGGTCCTGTAGCATCATATCCCACCCATTCTACTACGTCTTTCGGTACGCTTATTCGACATAGTAACTTTCATACTTTTTGCGCATATTACATTGTTTATACTGAGGATCACTGACGAGGGTTTAGTACCCGAAATGTGCATGTCTGGTCCATGCTGTAAATTAATCAGGTCTTAAATGATGCTATTAAATTTAAAGACGTTTAACATTTGAACTACTTGGTGAGGTCCACCAGCAGTGACACTCGCCAAGTGGTATAAATGTAAACGTCTTCATATTGAATAGCATCTTAACCCTCGTCAGTGATCCTCAAATCTAAACAATGTATATGCCAAAAAAGTATGAAAGTTACTATGTCGAATAAGCGTACCGAAAGACGTAGCAGAATGGGTGGGATATGATGCTACAGGACCCACGTTTTAGAAATTTCAAGAAATTTTGATAACAGAAATTTTAGAATGCGTTGAAGAAACAATCAACCGAAATTGATCGAACTTGGCTACATGTGCCCTCGGGGACTTCTGGTCCAGCAGCAGTGACATTCACCAAGTGGTATAAATGTAAACGTCTTCATATTGAATAGCATCATTTAAGAACAGATAAATTGGCAACATGGAGCGTACTGAAAGACGTAGCAGAATGGGTGGGATATGATGCTACAGGACCCACGTTTTAGAAATTTTAAGAAATTTTGATAACAGAAATTTTAGAATGCGTTGAAGAAACGATCAACCGAAATTGATCGAACTTGGCTACATCTGCCCTCGGGGACTCCTGGTCCACCAGCACTGACACTCACCAAGTGGTATAAATGTAAACGTCTTCATATTGAATAGCATGAATTAAGAACAGATAAATTGGCAACATGGACCAGACATGCACGAGTCGGGTACTTAACCCTCGTCAGTGATCCTCAAGTCTAAACAATGTAATTTGACAAAAAAGTGTGCACCATGTGTTGTCTATTTCATTCTAGTTTTCTGAAATCGCGTTTTCTGGATAAAAGCGTGACGTTACAATTTAGGCATATTTCTTTAGATCTTATTAAGCAATGCTCTATAAGAACAAAGAATGTCAATGACATGTTCGGCACGGCATGTCATGGATTTTAGAGATTTATGGTATGGAAGTTCAATATGAAGTACTAGAATGTAAACCAACCCCATTTTTTTCGAAAAGGTTGTCATTGCCATGGTAATCGTGTCTGAAGTTTCAAAAAGCGGGAACATTTATATAGGACGAGGCATTTTAGCACACGTAGGCTTCGTTACAATGGTAACAGGGGATGCTTACTCCTCCCGGGCACCTGATCCCTCCTCTAGCTTGCTAGGGGTCCGTCGATGCTCAACATAGTGCTCTATTGTGAGTGCTGCTGAGATTATCGTCAGGATCTTCTTTAACTCATTTATGTGATTATTTTCTTTCAATACTTAGTATTATGCATATTTAGTCCCCTTACCGGCAACGCCGAAGGGTACTCTTAGTTTCCTCTCGGTTTGTCTGTCCGTCTGTCCGTCTGTCCGAATATCAGTTTTCCGAACTTTTTTCTGCAACGGATGGAGATATTCAGATGAAATTTGATACACAGCTTGGTCTTGGATAGTTACAGCGCAAGTTTCACTTTCGTCACGCTTGACCTATTTTTCGAGGAGTTATACCCCTTGATGACTTGGAAAATTCAGTTTTTGTCAGTTTTCCGGACTTTTTTCTGCAACTAATAGAGATATTCAGACAGGCTTTCTACTCTTCCTTGATGAAAAAAGGAGAAAAAAGTAGGAGAAGTCAGCGTAAAAAAAGTAGGAGAAAAGTAGGAAAAAGTAGGAATAAATAGGGGGAAAGTAGGAAATTTTCCATCACTTTTAGCGACAATTTTCAGTAAGTATGACAAACAAAATCATAGTAAACAATGTTTGTAGACTGATAATGTTCACCTTTGAGGAAATCACAGAGAGAAAATAAGGACAAATTTCTTTTTGAACTGAAATATACAGTGGGCGAGCGAAGGGAGCCCGAATTTTTTTTTAAGAAATTTGAATCAGATGTCGATGACAAGTGAAGCGAGAGATTTTTTTACTTTTGAGATGAAAAGTAGGAATAGTAGGAGGTTTTGAAGAAAAAGTAGGAAAAATAGGATCAAAATAAAAAAGTAGGAAAAAGTAGGAACAATAGAAAGCCTGTTCAGATAAAATTTGATACCCAGCTTAGTCTTGGATAGTACAGAGCAAGTTTGACTTTAGTCACGCTTGACCTCTTTTTCGAATCGATCAAGCAGAGAACTGAGCTGCATAGACAGTAAGTTTAATCAAAACTCATATATGTTTAATTGAAGAGTAATTCATAGGCAGAGTTGCAGGACATAAATATATGCTGCCGGTAAGGGACTATATCGCTCAGCGATCATATCATTTTTGCAATTTTTTTACATTCATGTCGGATGCCTTTAGTATACAGGATGAAAAATGTGGCCAAAAGAGGAAATGAATAGGCTCTGTTTTGGGCACTTAAGGATCCTTTTTTGCAAGTTATTACTGTTTAACAAGGTTGAAAATTTCATAAAAGTACCATTTTTTAAGTCCAAATTCTAGTTATTGAATTAGTATCATCTTTGAATTATACATTGAAAAATTTATTTGGCTAATTTGTCCTTTTTATGCAAAGCAGCATCATATTTAGTCGCCATGGCAACAATCGGCTGAAAGGTTTCGATACGATGATTTTAAACACAACCTCTATCAAACTATCTACACATGATATTGGAACAGAAGTTCATGTATACATCTTTCAGAGGCCTTGTAATATAAAGATGACCCTGAAAATATTTTAAGGTCACCCACTGCATTTCCAAGGTCATTAAACTTTAAGTGACCAGATTTGAAGAAAAGTGCTGATTTTTCATAAAATGAAAGTGCCGATATTTTAGAAACCTTGAGAAATTGATCTTAAAAGTAATATGCATTAAAATGATGAATCTATCACTAATTTCTTTAATTATTTCTCTAATTAAATATTGTTCAAGTTTCTTTTTATCTTTGAATATCTAAATTCTTGGTGAGTGTATTGATAGGAAAGAGACGAAATCGTTATTTTCTTGTTTCTTTGACCAAGATATTTTTCTATTTAATTGCTACAGTTAAATAAATTCTACGATTTCCCTTTCTTACATTCATGTGCTTTCATAATAAATATGACCTTTGAAAATATTCAATTAAAACATAATTAAAATCGATGACAAAAAATTGGAAACTTCCATTTCTCAAAGTTGAAATGACCTTGAATATCAAGCCAATGATCTTGAACATTTTAATTGTTTTTATGTGAAAGATGTAAGTCATATCTATTCACACTGGGTGAAAAAACAAGTTTACGCAATGCGTAAACTATATGGAAACTTTGCGGGAACCTGAAGTTTCCATATAGTTTACGCAATGATTCCGTCGCTGAAACTCAAGTTTACGCTTTGCGTAACCCGACTACCTGCTCAAATTCCAAATGGTTTACACAAGCGTAATCTTGTAATTTTCATCAAGTTTCCGCAACTGAAACTTAAAGGCACCAACTTGCGTAATCAATTGAAACTTCAGGATTCCAGATAGTTTACGCATATTTTACCTTGCGTAAACTTGATTGCCGTTTTATGATATAAAGGTTCTGCTTGCGTAAACCATATGGAAACATGCGTAAACTATTTCGAATCTGAATCAACACAAGTTTACGCATTGCGTAAACCATTTGGAATCTTTCAATATCAAGTTCAGGATAGCGTAAACCATATAGAAACTGACGTTATAAAAGTTTTCAAATGTGTAATCTTGTTGAAACTTGCGTAAACCATTTGGAATCTGAATAAACGCTGGTTTATGCAGTGTGTAAACCATTTGGAATCTTACTATATCAAGTTCAGTCTTGCGTAAACCATTTGGAATCTTACTTGAGTCTTGCGTAAACCATTTGGAATCTTATAACATCAAGTTCAGTCTTGCGTAAACTATTTGGAATATTACAATATCAAGTTCAGACCTGCGTAAACCATTTGGAATCTTACAATATCAAGTACAGACTTGTGTAAACCATTTGGAATCTTACTTGAGTCTTGCGTAAATCATTTGGAATCTTACAATATCAAGTTCAGTCTTGCGTAAACCATTTGGAATCTTACAATATCATGTTTAGATTTGCGTAAACTATTTGGAAACCATGTGTATAAAAGTTTCCAAATGTGTAATTTTGTTGAAACTAGCGTTAACTATTTGTAACCTTGGTGTTCTAAAGTTTCAATAGTGTGTAAATTGCGAGGAACTAATGCTTCAAGTGTGATTACAGATTAAACCAGCAGAAGGTTTTGAAAACCATGTACTGATGTAGAAACTCAAAAGTTAACGAGTTTTCAATGCATCCCCAAATAGCAAGAATATCTCGATATCAGCAAATTATTTTTCATCTACATTGCCTTATGTTACTGAAAAAAGACCAAATAATGTAGAATGAAACAAGTATTTAATTTTTATATTAATAATCATGTAATAAATTTATATATCAAAATGTAGCAAGAAACACATACAAAGGAAAAGAGTAGCCTAACAGCATTTTCCTATTTTTCCATTTTGTCTAGATGTGAAACCTATTTTCAAAATCTGAGTAAAATAAAAAACACTATTCTTGGACATAATTTCAAAAATCATGAAGAGGAAAAACAATATATGTTTATGAAACATTAATGTACTTCTGTTATCTACAATAATAGCTGTAGTCTGAAAAGTATGCAAAACTTCCAGGCAAAGTTCACTAGGTCAAGACAATTGGTATCACTAGGAATTTTTAGAATGGTCTTATCACTAGAAATACATTGTCAAATGAACTATGAAAGCCCTGTAACTTATCATTCAAAAGTTATGTCCAAGGTTAGTTTTAAAAAGAAGGTGGTCAAACTCTAAAGTCGAGCACAAAATTTTGATATCAGAGAGTAATGAGACAAGATTTCAACATTTCTCTTCAATTTGGCCTTAAAAATGCAAAGTAACAATTTATAAATACATGCAACAATACAAGAGAACAATAATCATTAAATACTAGAATTCTCTGATGAGACTGAAGCTCTCCTGGTTGTTTGCTTAAATAAATCTAAGTGACACCAATTTTCCAGGACCCTGGGGATCAGGGTCTAAAACAAAATACAAGACCAGAAAATGATTGATGTAATGGAAAAGAATTACTCTCTATTCTCTACTAATTATACTTTCTGAGAATCGGTGCTCATAGAGTTTGGTGCTCATAGAGTTATATAGGGGAAAATGACCACACCCATTTTCCAAGACCCTGGGGGTCAGGGATTCAAACAAAATACAAGGTACATATCTACTGTCCTGTTCATTAAATACAGAGCACCCTGTTTTGTATATTTTCTCAGCCGTCTTAGGAATGTTCAAAATATTTATTGTCTCCGTAGATTGAACTCCTTTAGTCGTAACAGAAAATGTGCATGAACTCACCTTTTCCACTGTATTTAACCTGCCATACGAAAAATAAAATGTCTACGGGAATTTCCCATGATAATTTCAGCCTGCCGACATATTGTTCTCTGTACAAACAATGGTGAACATTGACGTCATGGTGTCCGGCATCATGCATTTTAGTCGTTTTTACTATAGAAAATTCACATAGACATTATATTTTCCGTCGTATTTTTTAACTAAGCAATGCACAACCAAAAAGGAGGCATTTTCTGTTAAACTGAAAGAGTTCGATAGACTGGATATCAATTTTCAAGTTGACAACATTATACTTCAGAGAGAATCGCCAAAACAGGGTGCTCTGGATTTAGCGAACAGGACAGTAGATCAAAGACTATGAATAATGAGAAAACAATTATCTTTCAGTTACAGCAGTTATGGATATTACGTAGAATTCTTTTATATTCGTGCTTTTCCACTTGATAAAGGCCAAGTGCCCGAAAATTTGTGGATATAGAGTGTTCATTGTTATTAGGGCTGTGACGATTCACCACGGTTCTCGATTCACCGTGGTTATTGATTCTCCATGGTTCTTGACGACGGTTCGATACATAATACAAGAAGAGGCCGTATGGTTGACTTATGGCTCGTTCTCGGCATTTAGATTTATCTTTAAAAAATCAACATGGCAATGCTCGACACCGAGTCGTCAAAGATTATCTCTGAGTTTTGTTTTTGATTTTTCTAGTCAATACCATACTTCTCGAATCATTCAAATTATGAATGATCTTAATTTGTTGTTGTTTTAATAAAATATCTCACGAATTACAGAAATACCTTCATATCTTATATCTAGATATGACGATGATATCGTGAGCCCTAATTGTTATTCATTAATTATAACTTGATACATGTATAACCAAAAAAAAAACAATAATAATAATAAAACCTGTGTTTGTGAAACACAAATGCCCCCGTTGGCATCTTTGTCAGTAAAACTGATGAAAAGTAGTTTCACATTTGACGTAAAGGTCACAAGGTCAAATTAAGTATTCATGGAAAAGTCTTGCCACATGGAATTCATATCTGAAATATGAAAGCCCTATCACTTACCATTCAAAAGCTATGCCCAAGATTAAAGTTTCTCAAAAGTAGGTCAAACTCCAAGGTCACAAGGTAAAAAAAAATTGGTATCCATGGAAAGGTCTTGTCACAAGGAATACACATGTGAAATATCAAAGCCCTATCACTTAACATTCAAAAGTTACTCCCAAGGTTAAAGTTTTTTCAAAAGAAGGTCAAACTCAAAGGTCAAGGTCACAAGGTCAAAAATTTTGGTATCCATGGAAAGGTCTTGCCACAAGAAATGCACATGTGAAATATGAAAAACCCTATCACTTACCATTCAAAAGTTATGCCCAAGGTTAAAGTTTTTGTAGACAAACAGACAGACATACAGACAGACCAAAAGCAAACTCTGTAAAGTATGATTCAAATCGAACCGACCAAGCATGAACCGAGGGTAACCGAATTTTCAGTTAACCGTGACAGTCCTTACGAAAACCCATCAAAGTATCATGTACGTACCGTAATGTACTTACTGCTATCTTAAACTAGATAACATTTTCATTGCAAACATGGCAAAGGTTCATGCCAGTCATCCTCTACCTAGTGACAGCAAAATGATGACCTGTAAAATGTAAATAAAATCAGATTTCAAGCTTAAATACTTTGTCACATTCTAGAAAGATTAGACCTACCTGAATCTATAAGTAATTATTAAGTTGGTGTGCATATAAGTGTAGATTTCAAAGAATAGACTGATTTTTATGATTGAAACGTATAATATTGAAAATATTGGTTGTATATTGCATTTCATCATGTCACAAGGGGGAGGGATTGTATAAGTGTGTTTTGACATCAATTTTGTATGACAGACAAGTACATGTATATACAAATCTCATGTACATAGAAAAAAGAGAATCTGTTTACCAATTGAAAAAAATAATATTGGCATACCATCCTTCATGTATATTGTGCAGCATCTTTTACAGAAAGGGCATCCTTTTAGAAGCCAAAAGTCCAACATACCAGTGACGTACCAGTGACCACTGAGTATCATCGTGTACATGTAGTAAGGTGGAGATCCATCAACGCTACAAAGAGGAATCCAAAATTAAATTTCAATGTTTCAGACCTACATTTTTTATATAATCAGTCTGAATGTTCCCACATAACAATATTTCCTCCAAATTGGCTAGAGTTATCTCCCTCCTTGAACACATTGAACTACAACCCCATTGGACTCTTCGGAACTAGCCATTCTAACTGTTCGTGTTCTTGAATAAAGACACGCCCCTTGTTATTGAAAAAAATGATGACGCGATTTATTCAAGCAATAAGCCTTGTTCACGTAACTGCGCGACTAGTATTTTGTGGACGGCAAGTACCGACACTCATTACGTCACAGTTAAAAACTGATTGTCCTTGACGTCATATTGCGGGAAAGATACTTATTTTGCCGTCTAAAACAACTGGACCGCAGTTATGTGAAAAGGGCTTATTGGTGATGAATAGTCATTCTCTGAAGTGCTGACACATCAAAATATTCAAAACAACACTTATTATGATAAGGAAGGGTAAGATATCATGCATCTTCTCAAGACAAATGTACAAAACCACTGGACCAATGAGTATCGACCTTAAGTGTCCTGATTAGCATACGAAGCGAAGGTTCGAAAATAAAACGGACACGCCCACAGAAATCTGCCGAAGACGCTGACGTAAAATATTTAGCAATACCTTCTTATGTTTCATAGATATGTCAGTTACTTGATTATGTAGCACAAACGAATGAAAACTATCGAAATATGTGTGCTGATTAATTGGCTAGTGATGACAAACTCTCAAGAGACATAAATTTTGAATGCTCACTCGACATGCTAGATGGCGCTCAGAGAATTGTGGGAAATATAAAATGTTTGATTTGAGATCCAACAAGGGGGAGCAAATTATGTACGCTTGTTTTGAAGAGATTGATATTGCAATACGCATTGGATCAACCCATCATGGGATCGGCCGAGCCCCACCTATAATACTTAAAAAAGCTAAGAAATAAAATCATGAACAATTTCTTTTTAAATCTGACATTGGTTTGCAGCTATGAAAATGCTAGGTGGCCCTAAAGACCCTATCCGTTTTTCACGTCCCCCCAACTCAAATCATATCCTGTATCCGCCCCTGAAGAATGGTTCCAGGATCTTTCGTCATGTTTGTACCGAGATTTTTCGTACGGGATCTTTCGTACCTGTTACTCAGATCTTTCGTACATATTGCAGAGAAAAAAAGATTATGTTTCTGCTATATAAAGTTGATTTACTTGAGCTCCTCAAAATTTGATAGTGGGATCTTTCTTACTTATGTCTGGTGTTTGACCATTGTCGGAAACCCACGCTTGGACACGCAAGCTCACCTCCCGTGGGTCATAATGACAGAATTTTCGCTGGATAGCATTACAAAAATCTAATGCGAGTACTTGTCGGTTAATTTGTTATCGATAGCAAAATATCATCTATTTTATTTTTCCATCAACAAAAGATGCCTTAAATAATCATAATAATGTTGACAGTGATTAATATTTGTTAATTTTAGGAGTTACAAAACAATATTGCTTACATAGTGGCTTTAAATGGCTAATTCACTGACAAGTAATCGCATTAGATTTTTGTAATGCTATCCAGCGAAAATTCTGCTGATATGACCCACGGGAGAGCTTGCGTGACTGATCGTGGGTCTCCGACAATGGTGTCAGGGATGAAAATTCGTTGACATTTTCAGGGGCCAAGTGGGCTCCTAAGTCAATAAATTTAGGCGCCCACATCAAAATGTATCTAAATTTACATTTTCAAATTTAAGCCCAAACCCCCTTCTCTCCTTGTACAGTGTACATGTTGAGTTTATTTCAAGTACAAGTACCTTTAAATAAATCAATAAATACAGGTAAATCCATTTATAAACATATTACGTACACGTCAGTCGGTCTCCAGACAGTGACTTTGTGCGCTTTTGGAAACATTAGTTAGTTTTTGTATATACAGCTGTACTGATCTAAAATTACAGTACGTCTCTACAAGGAAATAAGAGAGATCTATTCATTTTCTGTGAGAAAGCGATCCGAAAATTTGTCAAATACCCATGAGTTTATGTTTCCAAACGTTAGTTACGGCAACTATGATACAAGAAAATAATAAAGATTGGAATTTTACGGTCGCCAAGTGGGCGATAAGAAAAACATTTTTGGTAGTCCACACTGAATTTTTAGTCGCATTGGCGAGCGGGCGAGTGCTTATTTGCATCCCTGGGTGTTTGACTGTCTCACAAGTTTATTGGAAAATCATCTATTGGTACGAAAAATCCTGATAATTGGAACGAAAAGTACAAAAGAACTCAATACGAAAAGACTAGAGTTGTAAAATCAGAAAAAAATTTACTATCAATTATCGGAAACTATCGGAGGAGTACATCGATATCAGAATCAGACTTTTTTACTTTAAAATTGTTATATGTTTTGTATCTTCAGAAGGAGAATACTCAGGGCGTACGTATGCAAGTAGATCTTGCAAACAAAGGTATTCATCTCAAGGTTTGCTTTAGACATGATAGAAGGGGGGCCTTCTTTTTTCTTTCTATTAAAGCCAAAACAGTCCCACGCTGCGGACTTAGTACTGCCGGGATATGGATAAATCTGCTCCTCCTCAACCGGTAACTTTGCCAAAGCAATCGCGTCTAGTTTTTAGTTTTGAATTATAGCAAAGACTTTTCGCACTGAGATCATTTCGTGTAACTTCAACAGCGACAATCGATTTTCGAAATCATTATCGATAGTCAGCACTTTTCAAGATTCAGCGACTATCATTACAACACTAGAAAAGACATCAATATGAAAAATCCTGACGCCCTGAAGATCCTTCCCATGGCAAAGGCCGAAAGGGAAGGGGGGGGGGAGGTTAGCTTGCTACAAAGTAAACAAAGATTTTACCTGATACATGTTCCTTTTTAGGAGGAAGCAATCATACAAATATGTCTAAATATATAAAAAGTGATTCAAATAGTCCACAGGATCGCCGTAAAATAAACAGGTTCGGGAGAAGTGCAAAAGTAGCTATTATAGCTATTTATAGCTATAATAGCCTTTTATAGCTATAGATTTCACTTGTTTTTCTTGGAAAATTCCATTTTCTCTGCAAGTATTCGTTTCCGCAAAACATGTGGATGGGATTAGATACATTTTGAGGATTCATTATGACTTTCATTCATGAAAATTTCTTGGGGTGTTGCAACTTTTGCTATCACGACGTCCATTTTTAGTAAAAAAAATGCAAGTTTTAACAAGTAATGATATAACTAGTTCAAACCTTTTTAATATTCACTTCAATGATAGAAAACATTGAAATTAACTGTTTCAGCCATAAATACCTTGATTTATTTGTTTAATTTGCAGTTTATTCAATATTTTTTGGTCCTATTTGTTGTAAATATAGAATTCCTGTTCAGTCAGTTTGTGCTGCATGCAGTTCAACCCAAATTTTTTTAATATAATTTGTGTTCTACTAGTAAAACTTGACATGTATTTCAAATCTTATTAACTTGCTTTTGATGTAGATACATGCATTTGATTAGAAAATATTCTCATTTTAATTTTGAGACCAAACAATTACTAAGAATATGCTTTGTTATGGATTGAACAAATGTTTAGTCTAGTTGTCCTTTATTGGGATAATCCAAATCTAAAAATAGAACATAGAAAATATGTGATTTAAAGCTGATCTATCATATTGATTTGACTGTTTATGACTAAAAACAGTCTTTTTATATATTTTCTATGATATCTGAACATATTCAAAAGGTTTGTGTAAGATAAATGATAAATTTGTTAAACCTTCCATTTTCACTCAAAATGGAAGTCGTGAGAGCAAAAGTTGCAACCCCCTAAGAAATTTTCATGAATGAAAGTCATGATGAATCATCAAAATGTATCTAAGTCCATCAGCATGTTTTGCGGAAATGAATACTTACAGAGAAAATGGATTTTTCCGAGAAAAACGAATGAAATGTATAGCTATAAAAGGCTATTATAGCTATAAATAGCTATAATGGCTACTTTTGCACTTCTCCCGAACCTGATAAAAGCAAGAACAAGAAAAATCAGCGCGTGGGTCGAACTGACCAAGCCGGCGTCTTTATTTAGGGAAATGCACGTTAAAAAGTAAATATTAATGACTTAGAAATGCATCTTACCATTTATCGCCATGGGATTACCCAAATAAACATGTTTTGTTTAGTTTCTTAGTAGGAAAACAACTTTCAACCCGCTTCTGGATGTCCTCTGTATACAAATAAAATGCTCGCCTCTGATTGGTCAATATTTGATTTGAAATTGTGCTAGCGCGAACACAGAGCCCGCTGTATTTTTCGGCGTTTTTTCACTCTCTCTTTTCTTTCTTTTCTTTTCTTTTTCTTTTTCTTTTCTTTGTTTTTTTTTTATTGTTCTGTTTTTTATTTCATATACATATATTTTGTCATAATGAATATTTTTATTTTAAACCTCGAAAAGAAAATTCACTAGGCCTAGAGGTGATTATAGTGATTAGCAGGTGATTTTGTGTTTCCAGCTCGGAGATCCAGACAATATTGATCGAGTATCAGTAGCGGATCAAGCGCTCCTTTTGCTGGGGGATCAAGGGGCGAATTTTGCCGATTTTGTCTTTTGTTTTTTTCTGCAAATAGACCAAAATATACCTGGTTATTTGAAAATTTGGAGTCAGTGCTGTGGATGGACGTTCTTCGTATTTTTTTCAACTAGTATATCGACATTTTTTTTTAAGTTGCCATCTTGATATTTATATGATGTATATGATAAGGAGAGGGCTTATGTAATGTTGTTATAACTTTTGCCCCATCCTATTTCATGTTATTATGAAATAAAATATGTTAAAACTAAAACATTTTTTTTTGTTTCTTGGGTGATGCAAGCCAAGAATAAGGCTTGGTTGGCCTGTCCCTTAGAATAAAAATATGTACGATTATTTACGTTCATAGACTAGACTTGAAGTCTCGGGAGGGACTGGACCAAACTTGAAAAAGTATATCCTCCCCACATATTGTATTTTATGATTGAGGGCGAAGCTGGCCCAATCGGCATTTCAAAGCTCAATTGATGAAAAAAATTGTGTGAGAAGACAATGAATTCTTTTCGACGAATTGTCCTGTTTAAATTATATTGTATTTATATACTGTATTTATGAAAGAGATTAATTTATGACTGAGAAGTGTCCCACTTGTCTTGTGTTTCATCAATACGTCAGAAAGTCACAATAGGGCAGAACTTTTTCGTGTTTATAACTTCATTTTAAAAAATACAAGTTGTCTTCTTGTGTGGTGGTGGGAGCCGGGGGATGGGCCTAGGGGTAATTTATTAATGAGATCCCGGATAGATTTGCAATCCCCCCTTTCATATTTAAGCGTACAGACGATCGTACATGCATTCATGAAGGATCGAACATGAAAAGCAAAGTAATCGATTATTAATTCTCTCTCTCTCTCTCTCTCTCTCTCTCTCTCTCTCTCTCTCTCTCTCTCCTTTAACATAATGTAAGGCTAGAGCAGATATTAATGTCAGCAGCGGATCCTAAGGTTCATGAGCGATCAAAAAAAAAAAAAACCATCACTGTAAGTTTGACAAATAATTGTTGATTACAAATATACATAATTATTTTGAGCTTCAATTAATTTATTTCTTTATCTTTCCCTGTAATAGTTCACAGAAAAAAAAGTTTTGAGGAAATGCCCACTCGAGTGCCGATCCAAAACATGCTGTCATGAGGGCGCGCAAATATCTTCAAGTTGGACATGATGTCAAAGTGCCCCCCCCCGCGACTCTCATATCCATGAGTACGCAGCGTGAACCCTTTTAGGTCACAGGATTTTGGACATCATTAATTTTAATGCTTCTTTAAGCTTTTTAAGAAAATATTTGAAATTTTTTAAGGGGGGGGGGAGTTTATAGGGTATAAACTTAAGACACTCGGGATTTAAACCATCCATTCAACTACAAGAATATCATTTAAAGTTCAGTGGTCATTAGCTCACCTCGACGAAGTTGAGTGAGCTTATGCTATAACCCCACGCGTCCGCGTTCGCGTCCGTGTCCGCGTCCGCGTCCGGTTGAGAAGTTTGGGGTAGCTCAGTATCTGACAAAGTACTAATGCTACAGCAACCAAACTTGCACAAGTGATTCATCTTTGGATGCTGAGGTGAACCCATGCATCGGATACAGCATCTGACCTACATTTTCCGCTTGAGTGACTTGGTTAAGAAGTTTGGGGTAGCTCAGTATCTGACAAAGTACTTATGCTACAGTAACCAAACTGGCACAAGTGATTCATCTTTGGATGTTGAGGTGAACCCATGCATCGTATGCAGCATCTGACCTACATTTTCCGCTTGAGTGACTTGGTTAAAAAGCTTGGGGTAGTTCAGTATCTGACAAAGTACTGATGCTACAGTTACCAAACTTGCACAAGTGATTCATCTTTGGATGCTTAGGTGAACCCATGCATCGGATGCAGCATCTGACCTACATTTTCCGCTTGAGTGACTTGGTTAAGAAGTTTGGGGTAGCTCAGTATCTGACAAAGTACTAATGCCATAGTAACCAAACTGGCACAAGTGATTCATCTTTGGATGCTGAGGTGAACCCATGCATCGTATGCAGCATCTGACCTTCATTTTCCGCTTGAGTGACTTGGTTAAGAAGTTTGGGGTAGCTCAGTATCTGACAAAGTACTGATGCTACAGTAACCAAACTTGCACAAGTGATTCATCTTTGGATGCTGAGGTGAACCCATGCATCGGATGCAGCATCTGACCTACATTTTCCGCTTGAGTGATTTTGGATAAGAAGTTTAATTGGCGTAGCTCAGTATCTGACAAAGTACTAATGCTACAGTAACCAAACTTGCACAAGTGATTCATCTTTGGATGCCGAGATGGACTCATGCATCGGATGCAGCATCTGACCTACGTTTTCCACTTGAGTGATTTCGCTTTTAAAAGCCAATATTGAGCAAAGTATAAGTACTACATGTACCAAACTTGCATATTGGATGTATCTTTGATCAAACTTTCATAAAATGACCTTGACCTACTTTTTCCGCTTGAGTGATTTTGCCTTTAAAAGCCAATATTGAGCAAAGTGTAAGTGCTAGATGTTCCAAACTTGCATATTAGATGTATCTTTGATCAAACTTTCATAAAATGACCTCGACCTACTTTTTCCGCTTGAGTGATTTTGCCTTTAAAAGTCAATATTGAACAAAGTATAAGTGATACATGTACCAAACTTGCATATTGGATGTATCTTTGATCAATCTTTCATAAAATGACCTTGACCTATTTTTTCCGCTTGAGTGATTTTGCTCTATAAAGCCAATATTGAGCAAAGTATAACTGCTACATGTACCAAACTTGCATATTGGATGTATCTTTGATCAAACTTTCATAAAATGACCTTGACCTACTTTTTCTGCTTGAGTGGTTTTTTTTTCCTTTAAAAGCCAATATACATGTACTAAGAAATATGTTTGAATTGAATTTTGCTGTCACGAGGTGAGCTTCGTAATCTGTGATTACCTATGTTTTTTATCTGCATTTGATATTTTGCTAGGGGCCATTTATCAACACAAAGGGGAAAGGGTGGGATACTAGTATATAGAACAACTCGACGAAAGTCTTAAAAAATGGCACTCGCTTATAATTAGAACATATCGATATATAGTCTTCTTTTTTTTTCATCATTTATTATTTTTTTTTATTCTACATATATACATATATAGTCTTGTATTCTCGTGTAAAAGTAACTGACATGCGGATGCAAAATACACGGGTTAGTGATTGTGTACTTGTCAAACTGTCAAAATGTTCAATTGTGTGGATACCTCTAAGCACAGAACTGGACACTTACATGTTTCAAAGCAGACCTTAAATAAAATGAAATGAAATGAAATTAAATGAAATGAAACAAAATAAAATAAAAAAAAGAAATAAAATAAAATAAAATAAAATAAAATAAAATGAAATAATTGATAATAAAAAGAAACATAAAAATGATATGCTGATTATAAATAATTTAAGGAACAAAAGAAAAAAAAAAACGGACAAAAAGAATTGATGAATAAAATCGCTTCTTTTATGATGTAAAAGTAACTGACACGCGGATGAAAATTACACGGGTCAGTAATTGTGTACTTGTCAAACTGTCAAAATGTTCAAATGTCCGGATGCCTCTATGCACAGAACTGGACACTTACATGTTTCAATTTAACAAAAGAAAAAAATCGACAAAAAGAATTCAAGAGTAAAATCAGCTGATAAAAAATGATTTTTTAAAAATAAAGTCATTTATATTGTTATTTGATATACTTGCATATTTCTAAATAATAAGTTGAAAAACAATTAAATATGAAGAAAGGAAAAATGAAATAAAATATATATCTAAAATATTGGAAAAAAGGAAACATACCATGCATCAGTTACCATATTCACACACACACCCTCAGAGAGAGAGAGAGAGAGAGAGAATTTTACTAACCCATAATGGTAAATAAACAGTTTTCAATGTATATTTTCCTAAAAACAATATGCGTCTTAGTCTAGAAATTTATAAACTAATTATATAACTATCTAAATAAATGAATAGATAAATAAATAAATAAATAAACAAATAAATAAATAAATAAATAAATAAATTAATTAATTAATTAATAAAACACAGTAGTTTCTTATACAGATACAATAATATAGTGTTTTTATTTTATTTAAATAAATAAATAAATAAATAAATAAATAAATAAATAAATAAATCGATAAATAAATGAATAAATAAATAAATAAATAAAACACAGTCGCTTCTTGTATAAATGCATTAATATAGTGTTTTTATTGTATTTATATAGATAATAGATAAAAGAAATAAATAAATAAATAAATAAATAAACAAATAAATAAATAAACAAATAAATAAAACCCAGTCGTTTCTTATATAAATACAATAATATAGTGTTTTTATTGTATTTAAATAAATAGATAGATAAATGAATAAATAAATAAATAAATAAATAAATAAATAAATAAATAAATAAATAAATAAATAAATAAAATGAGGAATCATAAGCACAAGTTTTACAATTTATCAATATATGACAGAGAAGATTTTTGGATTATGTAATAGGCAGGTAAAATTTTGTCATAATTTTGAAAGTTACCATACTTATCGAATTCGATTGGTCATTGCTACGACCTTTATATCTCTCAAATTTGATTGACAGGAATAGCTAGGTGAGGTAGGAGTAGCTCATTAGCATAATTGATTGACATGTATGGGTGATGCAGTGGTAATTCATTAGCATAATTAGGATTACGTACTGTGTTTTTATGTCATACACCGCTGAAATCATTTGAACGCCGCTATTATCACGCGAATCAAATCTTCTGCACTCATGAAGTGACAAGGTATTCGAAAACCTATAAAATGACGCTATCTCATTTTGATAATAAAAAATAGGTAGATTTTCAAAAGTAGTTAATAAAAGTAAATTAAATAATTTCACATGTAAATAGATTATAAGATAATTAAATAACAAAAAAAAAAAAAACAAACAAATTGATGAAAATTAACAAATTAATAAAAAGAAAATAAAATTAGTGAAAATGATCAACAAGGAAAGTATACAGATAAAAATAAATGAAAATAAAAAAATCAATAAGATAATAATAAATTAATAATAAATAAATTAGTAGAATAAGTTAAAATAATAAATAAATTAAAAAATAAATTAATGAAATGAATTAATTAATAAATACATAAATTTATTAAATAAATAAATGAATAAAATAAATGAAAAAAAATAAACTAATAAAATAAATTAACTAACAAAGTAAATAATTTAATAAAAATAAATGAATTAATAAAATAAATAAATTAAAATAAAAAAAGAATTTTAAAAAATTGAAATAAAATAACTTAAATAATAAAATCAATAAACTAATAAGATGAATGAATAAATAAAATTAATCTATTAGTAAAATGAAGCAATTAAATTAAATAAAAACATCAATAAAATAAATCAATTAATGAAATAAATAAATTGATAAAATAAATAAAATAATAAATTTAATGAAATTGAGAAAAGAAATAAAATTGAGAAAATAAATAATTGATAAAATGAGTTAATAAAAATAAATTAATTTATTGATAAAAAAATCAATTATAATAAAATGAATGAATGAATTAAATAAATTGATAGAATAAATAAATTAATAAAATAAATAAAGTATTAAAATAAATTAATTAATAAAATAAATAAATGAATAAAATAAATAGATTAATAAAATGAATAAATTAATAAAATAAATTAATTAATAAAATTAATTGATTAATAAATAAATTAATTGATAAAATAAATATCTTAATAAAATAAATTAATTAATGAAATTAATTAATAAAATAATTAGATAAATAAAATAAATTAATAAAACAAATAAATTAATGAGAAGAAAAATAAAAAGAAATTAATGATAAAAACTTTATTAGGTTTCCGCAACTGCGTAAACTATAGAAGTAGTTACATATCAAGTTTCCGCAACTGCGTAAACTATTTGAAAAGTTGAATTAGGTTTCCGCAGCTGCGTAAACATATTTAACAGATTTCATCAAAATTCCGCAACTGCGTAAACCATTTGTTCCAAGTTTACATTGCAGAAACTTGTTGAAATAAAATGGAAAGAAATTTAACAGGTTTCATCAGGATTCCGCAACTGCGTAAACCATTTGTTCCAAGTTTACATTGCAGAAACTTGTTGAAATAAAATGGAAAGAAATTTAACAGGTTTCATCAGGATTCCGCAACTGCGTAAACCATTTGTTCCAAGTTTACATTGCGGAAACTTTATCAAGGAAAATTTATCAAGTTTCATCAGCGAAAACATTGCGTAAAATTGCGGAAACTATATGCCAGTTTACGCAATGCGGAAACTTGTGGAAACCTGAAAATATCAAGTTTACGCAAGTTTACGCAGTTGTGTAAACCTGTTTTTTCGCCCAGTGTAGACAATTCATCTTGAAACCTTTTCATAAAGACTCGTTCTTTAAATCACGTCACTATGTAATCCATTATTGAGAGCCATAACCGATAATCGGAATCAAGTATCGAGCGATAATCGATTACTTGCGATAACCGGTTCCCACTCTTGGACACCACCATGAATGTGAAAAAACCTCGTTTTCCAGTTCCTATTTTTGATCAAATAATTTTGAGTCATTTACTGTTATTATCTTATACAGAATGTTCTGTGACTCTATTTGCATATACGTATACGTGAGTTCAATTTTTTTCTTCAGTTTTTTTTTCAAAACCATGTGTTGGATAGGCTGACAACCCCAACCCCCTCTCTCTAAAAAAACTTTTCCTGGAGAAGAAAGAAAAACAAAGCTTCTTAAGGTTCTTACATCAATAAAAAAACTACGTACGTAATCGATGTTTTTGACAAATTTTGCTCGGCTTTAAACTAACAAAGAATGAAAACCATTATAAGTTCACTGCATGATGTCGACCAGTAATTGTTCAGTGAAATATGGGATAGGAACCCTCCCCCGATATGGGCATTTCTTTTACATGTCTATAGCAAGCAATCCATGCAAAAATAAGAGGGATCTCTGAAATTAAATGAAATGTATTCATCTAGTCACTCAATTTTTTTCTGTACAACTCAGTTTAGAAATCTGAAAGTCGTGAAAATTTCTTCTTTTTTTTTAATTTATAATTTGTTTTGTTTGCTTTTTTGAACAACTTGTGTTTAAACCGTTTGATTGTAATTTTTTCGTAAATTTTGATTTACATGTAATAAGTTCAATGATAACAAGAACAAAAAACTGAAATTTACAGGGCGTTTTCTATGATGTCTGCGACGCTTATAATCCGTTTATTTTTAAAAATTTTTTGCCGACCAAAAAAAAAATTATTATTAAATTTCGTTCCGTTACTTTTCATTTCGTTTCTTGTGCGTTTCATATTTTTAAAGAACCGGTAAAACTCGGTTACTCAAGATGCGTCCCGGGAATCAAATGTTTGTTAAATTCTATAGTTTGAATTACCTCCCTTCTTAAGCAGTTTTGATTTAAAATTCGGTAGAAAAAATTAATAATTTATCGATTATTAGCATTTCTTTCCAATTCAAAGTTCCTTACTGCTATTTAGACACAGATTCCAAAGTCGTGAAGCACTTTCAAAGGAAAATTTTTGGATTTTAAAATTCAGTTGAAAGGCCTATATTATGCTATTTGTTTGATTATGAGAATAATCAGTAATATTACATAGTGTATGAATATAAGATAAATAGATAAATATGAGATAAATATCGATTTTAGAGAACATCACTATGAAAGAATAAACTTTAAGGGGATTTTAAAAGATAAGTAAATAATTACACGTCTTTAAACTTTTAATGATATGATACAAACTCCTCATTAAACAATTACTTCAAGTGAGTTAAAGAGGATCCTGACGATAATCTCAACAGCACGCACAATAGAGCACCAAATTGAGCATCGACGGACCCCTAGCAAGCTGCAGGTGGGACCAGGTGCCCGGGATGTGTAAGCATCCCCTATTGGCTGGCTGCACCTGTCGTCGATATTCAAGCACGAAAATGAAAACAATATATATACCACATGCACTGACTAAGGTAATGTCTATATAAATACCATGGCGACAATGTCGGGGAAAATATTCAAAACACTTACCGTCAAACACCTCGCGGGGAACTTTGTTACGAGCTCCACATGGCAAAGGGTAAAGTGTGACACAAATGAGTTGAAAAAGTCAAGTTACCCTCTGAAGTATAACTGCTCCTCGTGGTACTCAGTTTTGTCTTATATGTTGGTGTAGTTTTACTTGTTGTATTCGCTTTTTGTGTGCTTCCTAATAATTCAACGTCTGAAATTTAGAATGGAATGTATATTGAAATATTTCTTCCAAACAGAAGGGGTGGTACAAATAAAAACACAAACACTCATATATATTGTCGGGGTTTTTACACTGGTTAAAGGCCAAATGGCCGAAAATTTGATGAACACATTATACACGCATATTCAAATTAGGGCACAAACTTTTTGTCTAAGAGTTGCTACAAGAAAGAACGTTTGTAAATGTTATTAGCTACATTGCTTTTCCTCAAAAGCAACAATGGAAGTCAAAACACTAATTTTCACCTAACATTAGCCAAAGACTTCACAGTGTCTTCTTCAGTCTTCAACTATTTACGATTTTTCGATTACGCCTCTGCAACCTCTCTTTGATATGACTCACTTGCAATGACAATACAGACAAGACGACAAAACACAGGGGCCCTACGTAACACACAGATTAATATGTTAATGATATTAAAAACATAGGGCATACGAAAAATAATCCGTGCTCTGTCAGCTAGCTCATGCATAGGTGTCCGACCGACATTCAGAGAGGACAGGTAGTCAGGGATCAGTCTTCTCTATAGAGGTTTGAACAGGGCTTGTCATGGAGTCCTGTTGGAACAGCAGTGTGCATGCAATTCCATGCCGAGTGTACTTCTGATGACAGCAGGATCATATTTACGATTTAAAAGGCGATCGATGATTCTGACGCATAAACGTGAACACCTAGGGAATTTAAAAGTATTCAAAAATTCTCTTAGTTTTGTTTCTAGGGCCTAATGCATTTTCAACCTCTCAGAATTTCAAGAATAAATTTCATTTTGATATAATACTTATTTTGGAAAATCTTTCTTGTAATTAAACAAGATCGATTTTAGAATTATCAAAATACTCTGAACAGTAAAAAGGTGTATATTTCCAGGTTACACAGAGATATTTGTTTGGATATTCACTACTTACCATCACGGCATCCGGTCACTGGGTCACATTCATGCCATGTGCAATCAGTACATTCTGTTATACACATTCTACCATAATGGCTTCTAGGACATCTCAGTGCACAGTTAATCCCATAGAAACCTGCTGGACACTCTGTAAGGTGATGAGTAAAGATCATCTATCAGTGAATGAAAGTTTAAAACTAAACTCCGCTATCTGCAGATGGCCGCTCTAAGTCGGCACCGGTTGCCCATTGGTACATTTATGTGTGGTCCTTTGTGTTTGATGTTTCTGTGTTGTTCGTTGATGTTCCTTGTCCCTTTTTTGTCTCTTTCTGTACGTTGTCTGCTCTTTCTTTTTGCATTGGGCGAATTGGGGTTTTCCTGTGGATACTGCAAACTGGTGTTATTGGAGATCCCCTCCTTTGTTTCAAAGTCAGAATCCAAATAATACAATAAGCTTCCAATTCTTGAAAAAAAATTACTCACGAGAAATTAATAAGCGGACAAAAGACGGAGACAGTGTCATAACACCATATCAAGAGACAACAATCTCAAAAATCTGGTTCAAAACTGAAATTTTGAAAGTGGCTTTGTGAAATTACAAGCGGTATTTATTTCTTCAGATTAAATAGTATTATACATGTGCAACAGAAGTTTACGATAAAGTATACAGTGATGATTCGTAAGTCCGGAGGAATTGGTTCCTGAGGAATTCGTCCGGATTAACGAATTTTCCGGATTACTGAATCATGTTAAAAATGTCATAACTTGAGCACGAAATTCCAACGGAAAGGGGGGTCGGCCGTTTGGGTTTTTTGTGTGCTTGCGTTCGTACGGTTTAATTGTCTTTTAAACAAATATTTTCTCATCAAAGACTATTTGATTAAATGTTCATTTCTTGATAGTAATGGATAACTAAATCGCTAGATATGTCTTTAAAACATTAGCGCAAAACTAGAAAAGGGGAAGACGGTTCGGTCGTCGGGAATTTATCTTCGCTTTTTTTGTATTGGTAAGATCGTATTGAGGCCATTACTTTTCTCATTTTCTTTATAATTTTAATTAATAGAAATAAATAGAACAAAATACACAAGAAGAAAGATCAAACGAAAGTGGAGGGAGGCCACCGTTTTATTACGCTGAGATCAATAAGTTTTTTTTTGTTTTTGTTTTTGTTTTTGTTTTTTTTTTTTTGGCCGAAGAGTAAAGCGTTACTTTAACCTGTTAGAATAAGAATAAAATTTTATTTAAACATCGAGGTTCAGCGGGCGCCGATACTTACCAATACCTACAGAAATTAACCATTTTTCTTCCTGAAAAATACGGAAATCATCGTCTGTCAAGAGCGGTTGACGGCCGTTTTTTATTCTATTTTAACTAAATACAAGACCTAAATATCTAAGCTAATTCTAACATTCAGTTCTCTCTTATCTTCATCGTGATACAAACATTAAAATTGAAACATCAACTTTAATTTGAAATGATTTTAGGGCATGCATCTGTTAAAAAATAATGATTGAACGCTACAAGCTGGACAATATCACGATAAGAGTTAAGAAATTGGTCAAAGAAGCGAACAATCAAGTCTTTTTATGCATTGATTTGATAACTCACCCCAAGTCGTGACTAGTGTTGCGTATCCGATCACCTAATTAACCTGCCGGTTTTCAGGTCAATTTCTCCAGGTAAAAATTAATGATTATGAAAACGTGTCCGTGACTTGGTAAAAATTAATTGTGATGAAAACACGTCAGTAGTTGCTTATATCGTCCGGACTAACGGGGCAAGATAACATATGATCCGCACGTCCGTTTCCTAAAACTACAGTCCGGATCCGGAATGCGGATTTTTGGATTATCGGATTATCGGATCATTTTTGCACTATGCACGTTTGTTCCCTGAGAAATCGTCCGGAGTAACGAATTTTCCGGAGTAACGAAATCCGGACTCACTAATTATCACTGTACATGCAAAGGAAACGCAAAGTATACGTAAGCAAAGAGCGAACAAAGAAATAGAAAAGGATCATCTCAACAACTATAATAACACAACTTCAGACACCATGAAAAATAATATGCAACAAAATTGATTATGGTGATGAGTGGCTAGATGTTAATTATTCCTATGGTATCAACAATATAAAATTTGGAGGGATGCATTTTGGATAGACATGTAATCTTCCTACCTTCCACCTGAATATGATACTTGAAATGGAATTACTATTACACCAATGTTTAGTATGGAATCCCAGGGCAATAAAGTTTACATTTGTGGGTTTATAGTTCCTGGATTTGATTTTAAGTGTACATGTATCTTATGCTTCGCCATGGTTCAATCATGTCGGACCTTTGTGTTAGATTTCCTGGTCAATTATCACGTATGGTGATGTATAGTATAAAATAATAAAGGAAACAAGGAAACTATATCTATCAATGTATATAAACTGAAACTTTGCTTTCTGTCCATTAAACTTCGTCATTAATAGACTCGGTTATGTAATTGATAAAAAAATTGTATAAACAACATTTATGAGCCAGGGATAGATAATAAGATATGTAATAGTAAAATTATTTACAATTTATTTCAATCTCATCATAAAACACATATTGAGACAATTTACAACAAATACATAGTCAAATAGAATAAATATGTACAACTATGAGCAGTACTTAAAGCTCCTAACCAGGAGGGGCAACTCTGTCATTTATGATATCAATTGATTTACAAAGATACAGGTATTCCCCTCCATCTAAGTGGCTTTGACCCTTGTCACATGACCTTGTATCAAGATTGTATGAAGCCTAAGAATCGTGAGCAGCATTATACTTACATATGAAACTGATTGGATATATAGTTTAAGAGATTTAGCCCAAACATGATAAGCATATAGAATTTTATCATGAAAGTATAAAGTGACCTTGGCCTTGATCGCATGGTCTAGATTCCGGGATGTGGGAAACATACTGAAGCATGAAAGTAATTGGATACACTTTTCAAGAGGTACACCCCTCACAAGATTAGCATACTTAATTTCATATAAATTTTCTAAATTACCACCTGGCCTCACTCCCATATTGGGACCTCGTTTCTTTTCATGTGGTGGAGACTTTTGTTTGTTTACTTTGGCTCCTGCTTTGTCCTGATTTTGTATGCATTCGTTGTATGATTATCAGAATTGTCGATTTTGTACTGTATATCGGGATATGGTCATTTTCCATATTTGTCATATTACCTCAATCTAGGTCTTTGATCTTGTTACAATGTAATGTGAAACATTGAGGCCCTGAAACATACTAAATATGCAAACGATTGTATATACTGTTCTATAGATGTGCTCAAATGATAACATCCGGTCATGATTAGCATAATATGATTTCATTTCAAATGTACGAAGTGACCTTGACCCTGATCACATGACTTTGAAGTAAAATACGTTTTTGGTTTTTGCAGCAACACATGAAACGTGAAAGTGATTGGGTAAACAGTTCAAGAGATATAAACACTATGGCATATAAACTTTCATTTAAAAAGTATTCAGTGACATTGATCCGCTTAAGGTCACTTATAGCATGTAGCTTAAGTGAAACTGGTGCGAAATAACCCGGTGCTAAATTACCTGGCGCGAAAACGTCTTGGTGCGAATATTTCCGTATTTAACGAAAAAAGCTTAAGGCGGGATACCAATATGGCGGACATTAAAAAATGTTGGACGGTCGACAATATTGGAACCAATTGTTGATATTTTGTATTCTAACTGATAAGAAATTTGATACAATTTTGCCATTACTGCGAGTAAATTTGGTACATTTTCACCTGCTTATTTTTCTTCACCTTACCATATATGTATACAGCTTGCACAGGGCATGTTCGCTTCGCGTCGCATGCAAAGTGACTTTGAGCTTGGTTCGATTGATGTGAAACCGTTTGGTCATAACCAACAAAAATATGACAATGATTTGGTAAACGGTTCAACAAATTTAGACAGGTAAAGATTTGTAAAAGACTGAATAAGAAATGGACGGACGCAAAGGCAAACGATGTCTCCTCACATGTGAAAGAAACATAATTTTAATGATGAATAATATTGAATAAGAAGAGTGACATACCTATGCAGGATCCATTATCAAAGTAGTGATTCGCGATACACATCTTCTCTGTTGATCTAACAGTGAAAAATCATACAATTAATATCGGTTTCAAAAGAAATATTTGAAATTTAATGATAAGAATATTCCATTTATGTGTAAAATATGAAAAAAATTACCTACCCTAGAGTCGTTTGTATTTTCAAGCAAAATGTATTGACGGGAAAATAGAAGTAATGAATAACAAACGAATGTCCATGATTACATTACAGTACATCTTGATCGCTTCCTTTTCATATGTCACATTTACATGTACATAAAATAATAAAGGAAACAAGGAAACTATATCTATCATGTGATTTCAGCATAGAAACCCATTTTAAAATACTATTCGATACTAGGGAATGAAGGAACTTGTGCAATTATCAATTAAAGGCCTCATCTTTGCTCCAAGGATATTCATGTAGATTCAAACGCGTCAATAGATACTATTAGTTATAAAGTGTTTTACAGGGGGATACAGAAATATATATGTGTCGATGAATAAAGTGAGGCGAAGCCGAGCCCAATACAACTTTTTTCGTCGACCCAATATATTTTTGTATCCCCCTGTAAAACAGTGTATAACGAATTTATCCCACCAATGGCTTTTGGCTTGTGTATGTAACGTCAACATATTTTAAAGCATTTAGGTGACGTCAATATCGTAAAGCGTCTTAATGGAAGCAGGATATTAAAATAATATCATGTCAGTAAAATAATACAACATAATATTCGGTTCTTCTCGACCAATCAGATTGCAAGAAATTTGCCAGAGGTGGGATAATAAATATCATGCATGCATTAAATTTGAGGAATTTAAAAAAAATCCGTTTTGCATGATAAATAATTTTCAAATATATTCAATAAATATCAGAAAATGACATTAAATATTTATTTATCACGTTAAAATAGGATTTGATACTGAGGTATAAATCAACTTTTGGAATAAATCCATTAATCTTAAGCCTTTGCCCCAAGGATACTATTCATATAAACACGAACACGACGATAAATATTAATATTATTGCTTTGGTTCCTGTTTTATCCTGATTTTGAATGCCTTCGGTTTCTGATTTTCTGAATAATCGATTTTGTTCTGTTTACAGGGATATGGTCATTATCCATATTTGTCATACAGTGGTGATCGTAGTAGTTTACACACTGTTTTTCGGAAACTTCGGGCACACCTCGGAAACTTCGTTAGGAAAAACTGGTAATTCGGAAACTTCGGGCAAAATTCCGCCCTAAATTTACCGATGTTACCTAAAATTCCTAACTTTCCGAATTTCACCGGAATTGTATTTACCCGAAATCCAAAACGAGGCTGCGTTAAAATTTATTATTATTGTTTATTTCTTTTAATAAATGTATTATTTCGAAATTGTTTTTCATTTGAAGGCATCAAATGTACAACTGATTCAATTTGATTGTCTAACGAGCATCATTTGCACCATAAAGTGACGATAAAATTCATTTTCGTTTTCTATTATTGCAAACCACGGATCTGTAATTTTTTGACGATACGTCGAGGTTAATTTCCTCAAATTTTAGAAAATAAGATATATTCTAGGATAATTTTAGTATAAAATTAGACAAGTGATCCCTCTCCTTTGCCTTTAGACGTGGTCTGGGTCACCCCTCCCCTCCCAAATCAAACACAGACATACATGTACATTTTTTCACTCACTACCGAGAAATTACATATTGCATAATGATGATAATAAAACAGCTTTATCTCTCTCTCTTTATTTTATTTTTTTTTTGATATGTATAGCTCTGCATTTTGTCGGATTCGGAATGTTCTAGGTCTACTTTCGGTTTCAAAACATTACTACGATCGAATTTTGGGAGAGGCTAAAACTCCGTGAGTTCGATCACAGTGTTTATACCGTGAGCTCGTCTACACAGCAAACGTCTACGTCATAAGGTACAGTACAGTACAATAGTAAATCTACGATTATGAGAATATCCTACTGTACTGTATGAAGATAAGTTGACAGTGACAGTGTCATAATTTGAGGGAGGGGGGGGGGTTAGGGTGTGGCAACATGTAACAATAACATGAATAAAGGAAGAGTTCCGTTTTAAAATTCATACAATATGACCAAATTATTGTACTGTGACCAGGTACAAGTCTATTATAGTACCGTGACCTCACACACTTTTACACACATTAGGCAGTTAGGTATGACCAGGTAATAATACCGTGACCTCATACACACATTAGGTATGACCAGGTAATACTACCGTGACCTCATACACACATTAGTTATCTCAAGGTAAAAGTACCGTGACCTCATACACATTAGGAATGACCAGGTAATAGTACCTGTTGACCTAATACACACATAAGGTATGACCAGGTAAGTACCGTGACTTCAATCGCTCATCAGGTATGACCAGGTAATATAGTACCGTGACCTCATACACACATCTGAGGTATGACCAGGTAAGAGTACTGTGACTTCATTCAAACATCAGGTATGACCAGGTAATAGAACTGTGACTTCATTCACACATCATACACACATAAGGTATGACAAGGTAAGAGTACCGTGACTTCATTCACATATCAGGTATGACAAGGTAATAGTACCGTGACCTCATACACACATCAGGTATGACCAGGTAATAGTACCGTGACCTCATACACATATCAGGTATGACCAGGTAATAGTACTGTGACCTCATACACACATCAGGTATGACCAGGTAATAGTTACGTGACCTCATACACACATAATTGACCAGGTAAGAGTACCGTGAGTTCATACACACATCAGGTATGACCAGGTAATAGAACTGTGACTTCATTCACACATAAGGTATGACCAGGTTATAGTACTGTGACCTCATACACACATCAGATATGACCAGGTAATAGTACCGTGACCTCATACACACATAAGGTATGACCAGGTAAGAGTACTGTGACTTCATTCACACATCAGGTATGACCAGGTAATAGTACCGTGACCTCATACACACATAAGGTATGACAAAGTAAGTGTACCGTGACTTCATTCACACACAGGGTATGACAAGGTAAGAGTACCGTGACCTCATACACACATTAGGTATGACCAGGTAATAGTACCGTGACCTCATTCACACATAAGGTATGACCAGGTTAGAGTACTGTGACTTCATTCACACATCAGGTATGACCAGGTAATAGTACCGTTACCTCATACACACATTAGGTATGACCAGGTAATAGTACCGTGCCTTCATTCACACATAAGGTATGACAAGGTAAGAGTACCGTGACTTCATTCACACATCAGGTATGACCAGCTAATAGTACCGTGTCCTCATACACACATCAGGTATGACCAGGTTATAGTACCGTGACCTCATACACACATCAGGTATGACCAGGTAAGAGTACTGTGACTTCATTCACACATCAGGTATGACCAGGTTATAGTACCGTGACCTCATACACATATCAGGTATGACCAGGTAATAGTACTGTGACCTCATACACACATCAGGTATGACCAGGTAATAGTACCGTGACCTCATACACACATAAGGTATGACCAGGTAAGAGTACTGTGACTTCATTCACACATCAGGTATGACCAGGTAATAGTACTGTGACCTCATACACATATCAGGTATGACCAGATAATAGTACTGTGACCTCATACACACATCAGGTATGACCAGGTTATAGTACCGTGACCTCATACACACATCAGGTATGACCAGGTAATAGTATCGTGACCTCATACACACATAAGGTATGACAAGGTAAGAGTACCGTGACTTCATTCACACATCAGGTATGACCAGGTAATAGTACCGTGACCTCATACACACATTAGGTATGACCAGGTAATAGTACCGTGACATCATACACACATAAGGTATGACCAGGTGAGAGTACTGTGACTTCATTCACACATCAGGTATGACCAGATAATAGTACTGTGACCTCATACACACATCAGGTATGAATAGGTAATAGTACCGTGTCCTCATACACACATCAGGTATGACCAGGTAAGAGTACCGTGACTTCATTCACACATCAGGTATGACCAGCTAATAGTACCGTGTCCTCATACACACATCAGGTATGACCAGGTAATAGTACCGTGACCTCATACACACATAAGGTATGACCAGGTAAGAGTACTGTGACTTCATTCACACATCAGGTATGACCAGGTAATAGTACCGTGACCTCATACACACATTAGGTATGACCAGGTAATAGTACTGTGACCTCATACACATATCAGGTATGACCAGATAATAGTACTGTGACCTCATACACACATCAGGTATGACCAGGTAATAGTATCGTGACCTCATACACACATAAAGTATGACAAGGTAAGAGTACCGTGACTTCAATTGCACATCAGGTATGACCAGGTAATAGTACCGTGACTTCAATCGCACATCAGGTATGACCAGGTAATAGTACAGTGACCTCATACACACATCAGGTATGACCAGATAATAGTACTGTGACTTCAATCGCACATCAGGTATGATCTGGTAATTGTACTGTGACTTCATACACATACTAAACCATGAATATAGGAACTTCTGTCCAAGTCCAGGGTCAATCAGCAACTAATTTGTACGTATTAAGAATTACTCAGGTTTCAAGTGGTTTGACCACTTATGAGCTTTGTCGCATTGATTGTATTAGTTACGTACAGGTGTAAGTTATTTGCCTGAGATCTCATCAGTGGTCTAACCCGGTTATAAATGCCATTCTACTACAGTACTGTGACTTCTTACACATATTAGGTATGACCAGGTAATAGTACTGTGACCTCATACACACATCAGGTATGACCAGGTAATGGTACTGTGAAAAAAAGACAATATAGCAGGCCTTTGAGGTCATGTACATACCAGATAGTACTACACCCTGATCGACCATTTCACTTTAAAGGTCCAATAGAAGTCAACACATGTAAGGAATAGTCAATCTTAAGTTTTCTTTTTACTTTTATCTTGATGATACTTGCACTTGAATCTTCAATTGTTTCTCTTACTATAATTTAAAAACTTTTCCTCTGCATTTTCAAGGGCTTGGAACCTTCAAATTTGAAATTATTTCTTAGAAATGTTTACAAATTTGGCTGCATTAAAAGTTTTTTGTACTGTCACTATCAGTCACAAATATGATGTAGCTGAATCAATATAACATTCATTCACAAATAAAATCACTGTCACTATCAGTCACAAACAAATCATAGCATATCACTGTCACTATCAGTCACAAATAAATCATTATATCATATCACTGTCACTATCAGTCACAAATAATCCACATTATTAATGGTGTACTGTTCTGGGGTGTATCCCTAAATTATCCTTTTCTTTTGTCTTGCCTCATATCCCTTTCTGTAGCTTTGCATTTTTCATTTGCCAATTCTAGTGGCATCCCAGACTTAAGTGCCACTAGCAGAGTTAACACCTCTTTTGCCAGAACATGGCATATGTAATCCAAAGCAATCCTGAAAAAGAAATAAAAATGTCATATTATACAAATGTTATATCCTATTTCATTATTTTTTTCACGAATGAATGAAATAAAGTTATGTTGCTTGAAATGGAATATTTAAATGGATCCAATACAGACTTATAATCAAAGTTGAACATAAAATCTGGACTTATTGAACCTGTAAAAAGTACTTACAATTTTTTATCAGTTAGCAGACCATACAGAGATGTTCCCTCTTTAACATGCCTTATCAGTGATATTTTTGCTCCTGATACAGGGTATCGAAAATTAACACAAGCAAATATAAATTAATACAGTAACAAAGATGAATGAACAAACATGGTCGATCTAAAACATGAATGGGAAAATCTATTAGGATTATATACATGTATATATATATATATATATATTTGTTTATGATGATCCCACTCTCAATTGATTTCAAAAAGAGAAGAACAGTATAAATGAAATAGCTCTCAACAAAGCGAACAGGGGATACATTTTATTTTCAGATTATAAATGATAAGCAATTTTTTTTTCTGGTGATAAGCTTGTTAAATACAAGTCAAACGACTTAATTCGTTGTTGAATTCTTATGAAAATAAGGTGATGCAAATATAAGGCAGTTCACAGTGTTTCGTATTTGTATTTTTGGAGTTCCTTCCTTTGTTGAAGGAGCACCCAAAGAAGTAAAAAGTGTGCAAAATACCTAAATAAAATACTAAAATAAATGACTTTTGTCTTAAGTGTGTCATAAGATAAAAAAATTTTTCTTAGCTAAGATAAAAAAATTAATAAACTTATGATCGCTGTGCGATATAAGTCTCCTACCAGCATAAATTTATGTCCTGCAACTCTGCCCAGAACTTGTTAATTAAACATGAATTTAAATTTACTGTCCGTGCAACTCACTTTAAAAATATGAAAACTCCTCGAGGCCTTCATAAATAATCATTTACAATATATACATATGTAAGACAATTGTTAATAATAATAATATATATGTTAATTAAAGTTAATGGAAACACAGATTAATTTGTGTATGATAACTCATTTATCAGAAGGAGCATCTGAAGATCACTCTTTAATTACGTCCTCTTTCAAATACGTATTCAAAAAGACAATTTTTAAAGCTTAATAACAAAGAAGGTGCTCGTTTTATACACAATTATACACAATGGAAGTTAATTCCAAAGAGACTTCTGACTCCACCGTATTGTAAAGTGCGCTTAAAGAACTCAGTTTTGTGTGTTGGTATTTGTAAGTAATTGACCCTTCCGAACGCGGGAAAAATTTGAGAAATTCCATGACGTCACAATGCAATTTCGATGTTTGACCGAGCTTCGAAGCTTGTTTGTACAGGTACGAGGTAAACACATGGTAAAAGCATTGTGACGTCACTGAAATTTTGCATTTTTTCCCCACAATCGGAAGGGTCAATTTCCAGTTATATATCGTAAAGTGTAACTAGGCTGTTTTGAGTTTTTAGAGAAAAGTTTCCAGAGATATGGAGGGGACATGCAGATTATTAAAAATTTTGTAAAAAAGTACTCCCTTGTTTCATATGCACCTACCATTGATATTTAACCAACCAAGTGCTCGTCAAATAAAGGTTAAGATATATGGAATCAGGTGGGGCATCCATCATTTTACACACTCTTTTTGCAACTTGAGGTCGAGGCAATCAAGTTGTGTTTTTGAAGCGTTACTTTATATACCAGTAGTAAGGCAATAGTCTATAATTGGTAGTATATAATATGCACTGAAGTACTGATCGAGCTTTGTATAATGCTCAGAATGATCGAGATTCAAATATCATTTATTTCTTATCAAAAGATTGTTTTACAGGGCAAATTTTTACGCATAGTGATCAATGTTTTAAGTACGATATACGCCCCAAACACTTCATTCTTCCCTGCGGACCTCAAACTGTCCAATAGCTTAAGAATAAATGTTTGGCATATAATGATATACACCAATAAATAATCCAATATACCTGTTAATAACTTCTCTATGTCAACTGATGTGTTTGTTAAAATGTATATTGTTGTTAATTGTGACTCCAAGTAACTTATCAAAAATTACGACTTACCATGAGATAAACTGACATCCTGTATCGATAGAATGTGCTTCAAGTATACGCGCTAAACACTCACTATCAGCTACCCAACCTTTAACAATTTCTTCGTTCTTTTCAACTAATGCGAATCCTTCAATATATTCAGCCATTGCTCCTCTCCATCCGACTACCAAAGTATCAAATGCCAAGCCGAGTATCAAATAGCACGCCTGCATCATACTGATAATCTCAACAGGGGGTACCGGGGTACTCTAGTCTGTACACAGCATGCAATGCAATCCACTGATAAATGATAACGAAAGTAGAAATCTATAACGTAGGTAAACAATGTGTAGTCGAGCTCACGGTACTTCCGGTGCGATGAGCTCACGGGTTTTTAGACTCTCCCTCGAATTTTTGTAGCAGTAAAACTTGATATTTTATATTTCTCCCTTGATGAAATGCACGAAACAGTCAGGAATTTGATGAAGAATGATCATAGCCGTGTTACATATTGAAGAACAGACTGGTAAATGTCAGTACTGACAGCAAGGTATCCAAGAATCTGCAAGATGTGCATGGTAGAATTGCTGCATGCATGTACATGTACTGATGAATGGTACCAGGGACGTATATAGTACGTATCAGAAACAACAACAAACTTGGTCCAAACATAATGAAGGAATCGCAAACTACTGTCAGAGCCACTGCATTCAATCGAACAATCAACGATTGACGTACGGATTGCACTGGCCCGGTATTCTGGAAATTCAACGGTAGGTTAGTACACGTAGGACATGTAAAATGATCTGATGATGTTTAATATTTATTTCGTTTTGTGATTCGGGCTTGGACCGTTTTATTATGCTGCTGTTGTCTGATAATCCTTATTCGGGTAGGGACTATCAGTCAACGGCAGTGTAATATAACGGTTATTATGTTACCGTTGACCGATAGTCCTTACTCGAGTAAGTCGACAGCAGTATAATATATAATTGACTGATAGATCGATCCTTACTCGGGTTAGGACTATCAGTAAATAGCAGCATATTAGAACGGTGTGTGCCTGAATAACAAAATTAAGAGATTATGATTTAAATCACTGTCCACCAGTCTTTACAAAAAAATTCAACCACTGGCCCGAAGACAAGCTAGACATTGAAAATGCCCCCATCTAAAAAGTATTTGGCTTGATTGCAAAGCAATTCCAGTCTATACATGCTATAGATTGACGATGTCCGCCTGTCTGTCTATCCGTCTGTCTGTCATCCGTTGTCAACATTTTGGTTAAAGTTTCTGGTTAAAGCAAAATCTAAGAAACTTTACCTTGACCTTGGACTTTGAAGTAGTTAAAGATTTTGGTTAAAGTTTCTAGTTAAAGCAAAATCTAATGAACTTTATGCAGTAGAAACTTTATGTTATACATGTAGGTTCAAGTCTGGTTGCCTTTGACAAGACCTTTCAATTTATCTCGTAACATTTGACCTAGTGACCTTGACCTAGGGCTTTGACCTAGTTAATGATTTTGCTTAAGTGTCTGATTGAACCAAAATCTCAGGAGCTATATACATAGTAGAAACATAATATTATACTTATTGGTTGCCTCTGACAAATCCTTTCAATTTATGCCATAGCATTTAACCTGACCTAGACCCAGTTAGTGACAAAAACTTACTTTGCAATCCGGCCATACTGTCTTTAGCAGTATTTTATTTGTTTATAAAATATAATTGCATTATTGCATTCCTCTACCATATAACCATATAATTTACGACTAAGTGAGAACTATTCAATGATATCTATTTGGTAATGATAGGAATTTACCTTTATGATTTATTGTTAGATGATGTGATTTAGATGTTTGTTATCATCACATTTTTATGCCCCCGGAATCAAAGATTCGGGGGCATATAGTTTTTGGCCTGTCCGTCTGTTTGTCTGTTTGTCTGTTTATCTGTTTGTCTGTCCGTTTGTCCGAAAAACTTTAACATTAGACATAACTTTTGAATGGGAAGTGATTATAAGGGCTTTCATATTTCACATGTGTATTCCTTGTGACAAGACCTTTCCATTGATACCAAAATTTTTGACCTTGTGATCTTGACCTTGACCTTTGACCTACTTTTCAAAAACTTTAACATTGGGCATAACTTTTGAATGGGAAGTGATAGGGCTTTCATATTTCACATGTGTATTCCTTGTGACAAGACCTTTCCATTAATACCAAAATTTTTGACCTCGTGACCTTGACCTTGACCTTTGACCTACTTTTCAAAAACTTTAACATTTGGCATAACTTTTGAAATATATATACACAAATATGTCAGCACAAAATGCAAAAAAAAAATTACCAAGCACTTACAGAAGTTGGATCAGCCAAAGGTCTATAGATCATGTTTACACATGTAAATTTATATTTATGATGTGATTAGAATCATTAGATCACTTATTTGAATATCTGTTTATACATGATCATGCTCATCAGTTCATTATGTTACACTTCCTTTTGATTTCTACTTTACTCACTGCAATTACACCATGCATATATGCGGAAAACTTTATTCAATGTCTGTTATTCAGTATCTATGTCAAGGTAACTTCAAAATCAAAGTCACATATTGAGGGTCAATCTGCAACGAGCAACTTGCCCTCTCTTTGAACAAATCAGTTTCCGGTCCTCCTGGTTATCAATTTTATTGTGTTGTTTGCAGAATTGTTACGTATACGTAGCACTCGAGGGTTTTTTATTGACCAGAATCTAGAACAGAGGTCAAGGTAACAACAGACTTTCTTGGCAAAACTTTGTGACAAAACTTTTTCCCTTCTACATGGTTTTCAAAAACATTTGACATAATTATCTCTGAGGACCCAAGGGTGTATTATGCTCTTAAATAAAGGTAAGAGGTCAAGGTCATAATATACTTTTTTATGAAACTGTGTAGAAGATTCAGTATGAATACTTTGAATGAATAGTTGGGTATAATTCATTCCTTTATGACAGATCTTGCATAGGAGTTTTTACTTCAAGATTGCAGACAATCGCAGGTTTTCGGACAGAGTCGGGCAACATATTTGTATCTCGGGACTTGTAAAAAAATTATAAATAGTGTGTGACGGTACGGTTATCGTGCCCGGTTAGCACAGTTGCTAAGAGCGTCTGCCTCCATAGCAGAAGGTCTCGGGTTTGATTCCCGGACCGGCCACATTTTTCATTCTGCCTATCACAATTAATTGTGCAAAGGGCTGTCATAAGATTGAGAACACCTTGGAAATGAATTTGTTAGATATAGAGTTGTACATGTAATGGATTATGGTAGTTAGACAAGAATTTTAACAGATTTGTCTAACAAATTATAAAATATTGAGACGGACAAAGGAACCCCATATGATTTTTATGAGGGGAGGGGTAGGAAGAATGCACCCCTCCCCAAGAAAAATGTCCAGAAAGTTTGCACCTCTACAAAAAGAATCTAGCCCGAAGGGTCTGCTGAATTATCTTTGGTCATGCATCCGCTAAAGAACAGAAAAAAATGGGGCCCTGATCAAGGACTTATAAACAGTCCTTGCCCTGATCGAGGGTCTCCAAAATAAAAAACCAACAACAAAACCCTCCACGCCTCTCCATTGTACAAAATGCTGTTATTTTTAAAAGCCACGGCAGGGACGTATTATATACGTCCCCGGCTACGGACAGCTGAAATTCTAGAAAATAAAAAAAAAAAAAAAAACCCACACACACACACCCTCACAAACACACGATGAGGAATTATTTAAAAAAAAAACACACACACAGAACTTTCCTGAATTTGCAAACAAGTTCGATCATTAGCTCGTTTATAGTCGGTACACAGTGTAAAATCGGCTTTTTATGTAGGAATATAATATATTACTTATTGTCTTTTGAAAGTACATTAGTTTTCTCAATTTGAAATTAAAAAATCTCTAAGTATTTTTGAAAATGCCAAAGTGTTTCCACTGCGAAAAGTACAACTTCGTCGATCAGAGGAAATTCGAATTGTTTATATTCAACGATCTTTTCTTAGATAAGATCTTTTCTTTAGTTCAACGATCTTTTCTTTTAATACTTTTCTAATATCGGATCTTTTCTGGGTTTTTTTTTTATTATTATTTATTGTACACAGGGGGCCGAAGCAAGGTTTTTTTAACATTTGAATGACTGACGTGACCTCGTGACCTTGACCTTTGACCTACTTTTCGAAAACTTTAACATTTGGCATAACTTTTGAATGGTAAGTGATAGGGCTTTCATATTTCATATGTGTATTCCTTGTGACAAGACCTTTCCATTGATACCAAAATTTTGACCTCGTGACCTTGACCTTTGACCTTTTTAACCCAGTGACCTCACATACATGTACTTAACAGAAAATAGTGTTCATACTAACAAAGATGCCACCGGGGGCATTCGTGTTTCACAAACACAGGCTTTATTTTCTATTTCATTTAAAAGTTGTACTCATTTTATTTCAGGATAATGAGAGTCAACACATACAACATGGTCAAACAGAAGTGAGTGATCATGGATTGGTGCGGCATAGCTTCCTTCCTTCACAATTTCAGTGTATCTTAGACACCAGAATCAAGACAAGATGAAGAAAAATTAACCGATTTATATTGCATGTAATACATGTATGTGGAATGGCAAAAACATGTGGTTTCTGATTTACTCAGATTGAGTCGCCATATAAAAATCACTTTGTTAGGCTGTTTGTTCATCTGTCTCTGACTGTCTGTCTGTTTGTCAGTCTGTCACATATTTGTCTGTAACTTACTTGATATACATCAAACATTTTTTTTTAAACTTGCAGAGATAGTAAAGCAGGATGAGACTCAGCAGGTCAAGGTCACTTTCAAGGTCAAAGATCATTACAAAGCATATTTAGTTAAAAATTCTAAAATTTCATTTATTTTTCATCAAAATGTTTTGAAACATTGTATAATTCAAGAAATCGGCATGTGATATATTAGGGCAGGGACAATACTGCACCCAGCCGATACGATACGTATCATGATACCCGATATCGGATATAATATGTATCGCAATACTTAATAAATTGATAAAACCTTCTCAAAATCCTATTTGATACTATTTATATTCATTATATATAAGTAGCTTTTTTTCATTCATCAGGTTATATGTAGTCAATACTAGCTTTCTGACCCGAAATTTTTCTGATTCCTATAACATATACTTCATAAACCAGGAAACAAAATGTTTACCACACCAATCTTGTGCTGTACTTGGCATTTCTAACTTAATCCACTTCCCCGTAGCCATATTTCACTTTCTCCGAATGTTACATGTACATGTACTTTTTATTTTCTCTGATAGTTATTTTTCTTTTTGGGGTGGTGGACAAAAATCCAGAAAATTCAATAAAAAAATTTTTGTAGAATTTTAACTATGGCGTGTTTGGATATATCGATACTTGGATCGAGAAAAAAAATATTGTGATGCATTGATGAATCAGAGTATTGTACCAGCCCTATGATATATGTCACAGGTTTTTAGATCATGTGTTACATAGTTGTGAACTTAAGTGAAAAGGGAGGGGGATGTTCATTGAAGATACATGATCATTTATATATATATATGGCTACAGTATCTATAGCTAATTGATATGCATCATAATGAAGTATGTTTAGAGGCAATAGTCTAGCTCAGGGTCATTTTCAAGGTCAAGGCAATGTTTTAGGGTCAAACATGTGACAGGTGACATACCTGTTCTTGAACAGTGTTATTCTTGTACTCAAATGTAGACAGTAATTTACCATCTACTGCCATTCACACTTGCTGTCTTTTGACAGTTACAGTTGTAAATTTCTTATTGTCAGATTGATAGTATTCTACATGTACTTCATCAGTTGCAAGAAAGGAAATAAATTGTAAAGCAACTGGGTTTTGGTATCTAATATTAATTTTTTTAGCTATACCTTCTTGACCTAGAAGGTGTTGAATATTGACCCACATTATACTTGAGCTTAATAGGCTATAATAATTACAATTACAATGAAATTGAAAGGGTTAAAAATCTTTGCAAAAATATATATACACAAATATGTCAGCACAAAATGCAAAAAAAAATTACCAAGCACTTACAGAAGTTGGATCAGCCAAAGGTCTATAGATCATGTTTACACATGTAAATTTATATTTATGATGTGATTAGAATCATTAGATCACTTATTTGAATATCTGTTTATACATGATCATGCTCATCAGTTCATTATGTTACACTTCCTTTTGATTTCTACTTTACTCACTGCAATTACACCATGCATATATGCGGAAAACTTTATTCAATGTCTGTTATTCAGTATCTATGTCAAGGTAACTTCAAAATCAAAGTCACATATTGAGGGTCAATCTGCAACGAGCAACTTGCCCTCTCTTTGAACAAATCAGTTTCCGGTCCTCCTGGTTATCAATTTTATTGTGTTGTTTGCAGAATTGTTACGTATACGTAGCACTCGAGGGTTTTTTATTGACCAGAATCTAGAACAGAGGTCAAGGTAACAACAGACTTTCTTGGCAAAACTTTGTGACAAAACTTTTTCCCTTCTACATGGTTTTCAAAAACATTTGACATAATTATCTCTGAGGACCCAAGGGTGTATTATGCTCTTAAATAAAGGTAAGAGGTCAAGGTCATAATATACTTTTTAATGAAACTGTGTAGAAGATTCAGTATGAATACTTTGAATGAATAGTTGGGTATAATTCATTCCTTTATGACAGATCTTGCATAGGAGTTTTTACTTCAAGATTGCAGACAATCGCAGGTTTTCGGACAGAGTCGGGCAACATATTTGTATCTCGGGACTTGTAAAAAAATTATAAATAGTGTGTGACGGTACGGTTATCGTGCCCGGTTAGCACAGTTGCTAAGAGCGTCTGCCTCCATAGCAGAAGGTCTCGGGTTTGATTCCCGGACCGGCCACATTTTTCATTCTGCCTATCACAATTAATTGTGCAAAGGGCTGTCATAAGATTGAGAACACCTTGGAAAGGAATTTGTTAGATATAGAGTTGTACATGTAATGGATTATGGTAGTTAGACAAGAATTTTAACAGATTTGTCTAACAAATTATAAAATATTGAGACGGACAAAGGAACCCCATATGATTTTTATGAGGGGAGGGGCAGGAAGACTGCACCCCTCCCCAAGAAAAATGTCCAGAAAGTTTGCACCTCTACAAAAAGAATCTAGCCCGAAGGGTCTGCTGAATTATCTTTGGTCATGCATCCGCTAAAGAACAGAAAAAAATGGGGCCCTGATCAAGGACTTATAAACAGTCCTTGCCCTGATCGAGGGTCTCCAAAATAAAAAACCAACCACAAAACCCTCCACGCCTCTCCATTGTACAAAATGCTGTTATTTTTAAAAGCCACGGCAGGGACGTATTATATACGTCCCCGGCTACGGACAGCTGAAATTCTAGAAAAAAAAAAAAAAAAAAACCCACACACACACACCCTCACAAACACACGATGAGGAATTATTTAAAAAAAAAAAACACACACACAGAACTTTCCTGAATTTGCAAACAAGTTCGATCATTAGCTCGTTTATAGTCGGTACACAGTGTAAAATCGGCTTTTTATGTAGGAATATAATATATTACTTATTGTCTTTTGAAAGTACATTAGTTTTCTCAATTTGAAATTAAAAAATCTCTAAGACTTTTTGAAAATGCCAAAGTGTTTCCACTGCGAAAAGTACAACTTCGTCGATCAGAGGAAATTCGAATTGTTTATATTCAACGATCTTTTCTTAGATAAGATCTTTTCTTTAGTTCAACGATCTTTTCTTTTAATACTTTTCTAATATCGGATCTTTTCTGGGGTTTTTTTTTTATTATTATTTATTGTACACAGGGGGCCGAAGCAAGGTTTTTTTAACATTTGAATGACTGACGTGTCCCTCTTTCCATTTAATCAGCTACGTAACGTACAGCGATTTCCCGCAGATTCCATATATCTTTCATATAGAATCTGTGGGAAATCGTTGTACATAGCTGATTAAATGAATCGAGGGAAGGGGGGGGGGGGGGGGTTGGGATTATGATTGCAGAATGATTTCATGGAAATAAAAATAATCTGGCTACGGTCCCCTGTGATTTATTCAATACCAAATTTGACTTGTATACATCATGATGTATGTGCGACTCAGTCTCTAGACAATCAGGGGAGGGGAAGAGTTATAACAGCGTGAGCCCTAGTATTGCAATTTGCCAATAAAAAAGTATATGACTATGTTTGGGAAATTTTCAAGGGATATCCCCCCCCCTTTCAATTACACCCCAGAATTCCCGAACACATATTGCATTCCTTTTGTTTACATAATGGAAATTTCGTTTTGTTGATATCAATCTTAAAACTACCATTACCCCGAAAAACCCGAAATATTACACTAAAATACCTAACTTTCACGGTTTACCCTAAATTTCCTACCGAATTTTAATAATTCGGAAACTTCGGTCAAAGCGGTAATTTTCGTAAAGTTAGGATTCGGAAACTTAGGTAGGATTTTTCCGAAATTCGGAAACTTAGGTTAAGCCTCGGAAACTTCGGTAAAAGTGTGTAATCTCCCGCGATCACCACTGTACATGCATTGAATTTGAAGGGTGTATAAAAATTTTTTTTGCGTGATAACGAATTCTCAAACATATTTAATAATTAATTTATGTAGATAATGACATTGAACATGTATTTGTCAAGCACTGATAGTGTTAATGAAAATAGAAGTGCATAGAAGTGTCCCAATTCTGCCACCAGATAGATAGCAGCATTCTGGACGTAATTTTATCAGTAGATCTTGCGTTGCAGATGGCCGTCCTTAGTCGGCACCGGTTGCGTATTGGGTCGTTGATTAATGAGTGTTTTTATGTTTAATGATTCTATGTGAGTTTATGTTCCATGACCCTTTTGCGTCTCTCTCTGTGGGTATCTGCTCTGTTTTTGCATTAGGTGTTTTGGGGTTTTGCTGTGATTTTGCATTTGGTGTTTTTGCATTGGATGTTTTGGGTTTTTCTGTACGTGCTGCAACCGAGTCTTGTTGAAGATCTTCCCCTTTCTTTCGGACATGCATGTTTCAGATAATGAAAGGAGCACATCAAACTGAATGATAAAGAGAAAAGCATTTTCATGGCATCCATTGTATCATGATTTCAAATGTAGGTTTTTCGTAACGAGTAAGTGACTGGCTTAAAAGTTCGTGTCGTGTTTTGTCATTAATCAGGTGCAATAAAAAGAGACAATAACGTTCTCAGAAGCCATTTTAGGACGATTGAAGGATGAGAGAGTGAAACTTTTCTTTCTTTTTTTGGTCCCAATTCAGTTTGGACTGCCAAGGGTTTTATATAGTGACTTTGTTCAGATATGGTAAAAGAATTGTGACATGAGTATGAACATCGCTCAGTTACCAGCGTTGATAGGTGAAAAAATTGAAATGTTCCAATTCGTAACCTTCTTGAGTAACATTTCAAACCAATACTAATGCACAAAACACGTGTTTCAAATAGTGAATCCTCATCAGTGGTGCTTCAAGCTAAAATGATTTTAAGACAAGCCAATTTTCTCATAATGATCGATTCAGTTCCATAATTAAGTAACATTAAATAAAATTTATAACAAAGGGTATTGGAAGGATTCTGCTCAGATGTAACCTCCTTTAATTTAATGGTATGTATGGTATGTTTCCAAAATAGCAAAGTAATATTTGATGTCAAATTGATAAAGGGCCAATACAAAGCTTCTTTCAGGCAATAGAGATGGAACGATAGCCATTGGTACACTTGAAACTCTCAAGCGCGGGGAACGTAATCAAGTGATAAAAGTAATGAATATAACTAATTCTAAGAGTAACAAATATGGACAAGACCCATATCCCAATATAGAGAACAAAATGGAAAATTCAAAAATCATTAACCGAAATGCGCACAAAATCATGACTAATCAGGAACCAAAGCAAACAAACTAAAACTTCCACCATATGAAAGAACTTCCAATAAGGGAGTGAGACCAGGTGCCAAGAAAGTATCAGCTTTGGTTGATCGTCTGTCTCTTCAACGCTTTCAAAAATTTCTGTAATCAAAATTTCTTGAAATTTCTAAAACTTGGGTCTTGTAGCATCATATCCCATCCGACCTGCTGCGTCTTTAGGTACATTTTGGACATGATGATTTTCACACTTTTTGGCCACGTTGAATTGTTTGGATTTGGGGTGGGTCGCTGACGGGGGTTGAGTGCCCGAGGCGTGCGTGTCTGGTCCATGCTGCAAATTGATCTATTCTAGGGTAATACTATTGAATTTTAAGACGTTAAATATCCACTGCTTGCATGTAACTACCGTCGCTTCAACTCGATAGAGAATTAATTTTGAGCATTCTTATATTCTCAGGGTTGTAAATTACATTGCTTCTATGAAGTCAGTGTCACAAAAATGTGTTTGAACTGAGGAAAAATGTAATTTATTTCCATATCCAAAAGGCTTAGACTCGATCTCTTGTACATGTAGATAGGCCGCTGTGCTGCTTTGCTACTGATTGTGCATCAATATGACGAATATATTTGTATATTAGGATGCATAAACATGCATTTTATAGAAGAGTGAACACCCGTCCATTGATTGGAGTACTTCAGTTGTTCTTTGAAAATAGGACAATTCAATAAACCTACATTTTTTTCTTTTAACAAATTGATCTTGCAACGAAAGACAAATTTTGATTACATTTATAGATAAAATAATTGACTTTCCATATGTTTTATTGAATAAATCGGAAAGACCCTGCATAAAGACCAAGAATTTATTCCAAATAAGTTATTGAGGGTGAATCAAGTGGAAAGTCTCACAATGTGTTTCATTGATATTCATGTAAAAGGTATTCAAAGTAAAATTATTATTATTTATTATCTTCATTAATTAATTGATTAATGTCCTATTCTTCATAGCCTGTGTTTCTATGGAAAAGATTTAAGAGAATGATAATTTATTCAAAGATTTGAAGATGATATGTAAACGAACATGTAAGTAATTGAAGCCCCGGTCACACTGCAATCCACGTCCAAATCACGTTCAAATATCTTCTGGACGTCGTCGTACGTGGTAATTTTTGCAATGGCTGTGTTTTGTACGGGGTATGACCGCCGCCGGCTGTTCCACTGCTGAAACACTGCCTAAGCACGACCAACCACGTCCAAACACGTCTAAGGCTAAAAGCGTTCGTGGTAAGACGCTTTACACACGCTATTATCCGTGATACCAACGCGGAACACCCGTCGAATGACCGTGGTCTGGTCGTGACAGACCGATCAAGCTTTCGCGTCTTACCGCGTCTTCCCCAAGTTTTAATCACTGCCGGAACACGGATTATCACTTGTGTTTCGCGTGCGTTGCACGTCTTTACCACGTTCACCCTCCGTTGTTGTCCTCGGAATCCAATTTTGAGCAGTTCAAAACTTCTTTCCGCGTCCAACGCCGTTCAGATTTTTTACCGCGTCCTACGTCCTACCACGGCTACAAATTGTCTGTAGCGCGTCTTAAAAGCGGACAACAACGTCTGTTCTACGGGAAACCATTTTTGGACGTGTTTTGGCCGTGATCAAGCCGTAAAGCTCAGTGTGACCGGGCCTGAAATCTATTGTACAGGAAAGGAGCAGGTAAATTATTTAGTATTGTATATCGTAAATAAAGTATTTCTTGTATTGATAACGATATACATGTTCAATTTAAATAAACCAAGTCACCATCAGCGCATTTCAACAAAGAGCACCTCATCAGTGATGCTCGAAGCCAACATATAAGAAATCCAAAAAGTGAATATATATGGAGAGCATAATTCTAAACATGACGTTACATTTAGACCAAAAACACGAGCTTAGGACAGTAATCATCTATGAAAAAGATATTTGTATCCTTTTTGTGTTAACCTATAACAACCCATCAAGACGTCAAAAATCATGATATTATTATTGTTCCATCATTGAAGAGTCACTTTTCGGAACCTCACTCTCAGTATGTTTCAATATGAGCGAAAGAATTTAATATGTGATAAGCTGTTGTCTTTTTTGCGACGACAGAAAAAATTAACAAACATGCCTATTGCAGGTACTTGATGAATTTTTTTTTCGATAGCATATTTTCCTCATAGGCATACAATTGATTTCCTGTCTCGAATTTCGCTCTTCATATTCTGAAAATTTGGATTCCTGTCTTTCGGTCTTGAGCATCACTGATCATACCTTGTTTGTTGAAACGCGCATATTGTGCAACAAACTATAACGACGAAACATATATTTCAATATGATAGTGTTGATATAAATTTCAATATGAACTGCGTTTCTCTTATATACAAGTATATAGAGCTCTTGCTTTTCATTTTACATTGTGGGCAATTGTGATAAGTATATGACGTCACGCGGAAGGAAGAGGGGATCCAGTGATGGAAACCATATTAAAACACAAAAATAAGGATTATTTTTTTATTAGTTTTGCTTTGCATTGTTGGATGCAGGCATTTGGTTATTGAATAAAAACACTACGTGCTGCTCAGAAGTTATTCAACGTCCAACTGCCTATACCTGCATACCCCAATGCAAAGCAAAACGAGAAAAACAATCCTGAAACAAATTATGATCTGTCACATTGCTTAATAATGGAGCATATGACAGATAATGTAGACTTTTTGAATGAGGAAATAGGGGGTAGGCTGTAAAGAAAATTTAAAAAATGATGAAATAGGGAGGCTGCTAAGAAAGTTATTTTTAAAAAATGAGGAATTGGGTTAGGCTGTAAAAACAGTTAAAGAAATGTGGAAATGGATGGGAGGCTGGAAATGGGGGGCTGTAAAGAAAGTTAAAGAAATGTGGAAATGGATGGGAGGCTGTAAAGAAAATTAAAGACATGAGGAAATGGGGGGCTGTAAAGAAAGTTAAAGAAATGAGCAAAGGTTGTAGACTGTAAAGACATGTTAAAAAATGTGGGAATGGGGGAGGCTGTTAAGAAAGTTAAAGAAATGAGCAAATGTGGGAGGCTGTAAAGACAGTTAAAGAAATGTGGAAATGGATGGGAGGCTGTAAAGAAAGTTAAAGAAATGAGGAAATGGGGGAGGCTGTAAAACAGTTAAAGAAATTAGCAAATGGGGAGAGGCAGTAAAGAAAGTTAAAGAAATGAGAAAATGGGGGAGGCTGTAAAGAAAGTTAAAGAAATGGGGAAATGGGGGAGGCTGTAAAGAAAATTTAAGAAATGAGGTAATAGGGAGGCTGTAAAGAAAGTTAAAGAAATGGGGTAATGGGGGAGGCTGTATAAAAGTTAAAGAAATGAGGTAATTGGGGAGGCTCTACAAAAGTTAAAGAAATGAGGTAATGGGGGAGGCTGTAAAGAAAGTTAAAGAAATGAGGAAATGGGGGAGGCTGTAAAGAAATTTAAAAAAGCTCGGATTAGGTCATACGAGATGGGACTTTTGTAAAAGTTTAAATTCATGCATACATTTTGACAATCTTATGTAACTCTAAAGAGGAATAAAATTAATTTCATAATGATATGAAACAAGCAAAAGGTTGCCATGACAACGGTCTTTGACGACAGAATATAGTAAAAACTCTTAAAAAGCCCACTCCAATTTTCGTTCATTTTTTTTTCAATAAATATATATTTCCTTCAATAAAAATCACTGGTCTCCTATTGGTGCATTTTGTGATATTTAAGATTGAAAATGGTCAAAAACAAACTAGATTGGCCCTTATATTCACCTCCGTTTTTCGCTTCATTTTAACTGATATTGGCTCAAGGAGGCAAATGATAATTTGACGTCATCAGATATTGAGTGCGGTACGTTTACATGTTGCCTTTTTTAGTTTTCGGCCTTCAAACTCCTCCGTAATTCGACAAAGCTAACGACCAAACAGGATATTTCTTGGAAATATTAGCAGTATCATGCATAAGATATTTCAATTTGGTTTTTCTATCAATCTTTGGTTAAAAGAATTTTTCTTCAATTTTGTCAACTTTCGTACTTTGCAGCGAGATGTTATCGAATAAAGTTTCCCTATTTGAAAAGTTTGAGCGAATGAAATTTAGTTTTAAGACTGCTTTATTCAAACAATTCTATTTCACAGATAACTGTACGCATTATCGGGAACGAGGGAGGCGAATGACGTCCACATATTGACATGGAATGTCAAAATGTCTAAAAACGCTTCCATTTACTTCATTTCGATTTCTCTAATATAATAGATTCATGGAACCAGAAATAAAATTTTGAACAAAACACTTTCTTAAGCTTTGACTTGATCTTTCTTAAACAAAACTTATTTCACTGACACTAACAAAACATGAACTGTGAGTTTACAAAAGAAAAGGGCGAAAAACGCTTGATCAGATATATTTAGAATTACACATGTTACACCCCTTTTTTGTTTATTTTTTCGACACATTATTTGTAAACTTGCTTATTTTTATTTCATTTCGATGATCATAGTTGTGTAAGTATTCTTCCTTGTACAAGGATTTGAGATTTTCGCTGAATGTTGGGAAATGATAATCTCGACGCGGAGTATCTTATTTTTTTTTAGCTCACCTGAGGTATTGTCATAGCGCGCTGTCCGTCCGTCCTCTGTCGTCCGTCCGGCGTAATCCAAGTAGATTTTTACAATATGGAAACGAGGTAAAGCGGAATTTAATTTTGTAAAAAGATTAGAGTCTGGTCTTGAAAAATATGTTAATTATAACAGCTTACAATTAACAAATATTTTCATCATAACAATGTCAACTAAGGGAACAGGGCAATTTAATTTGAATTGTTGCAAAGTTTTACTAAATCGTTAATATGACAACCAAGTATTTTAAATCAGGATGAAGGATACATGTAACATGTATTTTTTATATATTTTTTTCAAAGGACAGAGTTTGTCATTGAGAAATATGTAAAAGAAAATAACTTCTGACAAAGACTTCTTATCACTTTGATGTCAAATAAGGGTACTGAATACTTTTTTATCCTCATTTTGGGGTTGGAATTACACACAATGTACTTTAGATATTTCACTCTTTGAAAGCATCATATATAAAGAAATATTCATATTTGATGGAATTATGGTGAAAATGATTACAAGAATTGTTTGTATTGAAATAATTATTATTATATCATGCTTTTATCTATCAAATGATCGAGGGGATCTCCAACAACAACAGGTAGAAGCGCCCACAGCAAAATCCCAAAACACCTAATGCGAAAACACAAAGCAGACAAGCATAGAAAGAGACGCATAAGGGACAAGGAACGTCAACGCACAACACAGAAACATCAAACATAAAGGACTACACATAAACCAACGAGACAAATGGGCAATCGGTGACGACTTAGGACAGCCATCTGCCATGGAAATAGTAGAAGGTGTTGTTATTACGTGAGCACAACCCTCCCACTTTTCCGATTACCCAGAGGTTTCGAAGAACGTACAATTGTGGTGTAAAATAACCTCCAAACTGACAGAGGACCACACACAAACAGGACCACAAAACGCAGGAGCCCAAGCAACACCGATGCATTTGTAAATGTATATCAAAAGAGGGTGTACGTAATACAGTGCGTGCTCTGCCGGCTGTAGCGAGCTCATGTATGTTATCACCCGATGAGTCTAACTCACATTCAGGGAGGACAGGTGGTCGGGGCCCTGTCTTCTCTTAACAGGGTTTCATTGCTTTACGACAGATCTCTGAGTTGGTTTACATATCTCTCGGTTGGTTTTAGAGGACGGATCTCTGAGTTGGCTTTCAGAGGACCACTGGTAAATCAAAATCAAATGTAATCTTAATAACAAATATAATTCATCAGATATCAATGTTAGATAAACAGAATATTTTTTCCCTTGACAAAGACTTTTTGTATAATTGAGCCACCTTTAATACAATACGCTTCCTGTAATATATATCACATGACTAAATATGACAAATATGGATAATGACCATATCCATGTATACAGCACAAAATCGATAATTCAGTAAATCAGAAAACGAAGGCATACAAAATCAGGATAAAACAGGAACCAAAGCAAACAAATAAAAACCTCCACCACATGAAAAGAAACGAACTCCCGATATGGGAGTGAGACCATGTGCCCAGGAAGAGTAACCATCTTCTGCTGGCATGCAACAACCACCGCCTCAATTCGGTAGAACTGTCACATCTGGTTACTTTAATTTCGAAAGACATAGAGTACAATCTTTGGATGGATGGTTCAAATGGTCTATGACAGAATATCATCCACCATTTTTGAAAGTGGGACATCATAGCGTATGACGAGTTCTTCATATCGACCGTAGAACTTCCTCGGTGACGACGTTAGTCTGTCACAAAGATATCCCTGACTGAGAAGCTTATCTGAAAGATGCCTAGCTCTCAGAACAAAATCCGTATATTTGGTAGTTCCTCTGGCATAGCGTATCATCTGAGATATGAACACGCCATAAGCAGGCGATGAAGGGATGTTGCTACTCAGAAAAGGAAAGTTTGTAATGCTGAAATTGAAGTCGTCACGTTTGTCTTAGAGTGAAATGTTCATGGGACCATCAGTGTAGTAGGACAACATTATGTCCAAATAGTATGCTAAATTATTTGTCTCTGTAGTTTCTTGGACTTCAAGCTACGAAGGATAGATACTGCTCAGGTAATCCTCGAATTTTGGATTATTGATGGACAACACATCGTCTAAGTATCTGTATGTGAAGTTGAAGTCAAAAGCTATGTACCTTTTCCCTTCAGAGACCAAAGATTGAATGAATTTAGCTTCGTACGAGTAAAGGAAAATGTCGGCAAAGAGTGAGGCACAACTGGTCCCCATTGGATTTCCGACAATTGGCTGGAAGACCTTTCCTCCAAACACCACAGAAATGTTGTCGATACTAACTAAGAATGGAAATAAGGAAGAATAGATTATGTAAAGATGAAGAAACTGTTGCAGTGGTATCGATGGCAACGAGATAACAAGTGTTTGCTTCATTCATGGTTCCAAGAGTGCTATAAATAGAATGAGCTCATTACCAAGGCAACCAGAGGTCACATTGACCGAAAAGTGTAATTATCATAGTCAGTACTTAAAATATACCCGTTATACTGAAAATCATCAAAACCCATGACAGGCCATGACACTCGATTTTGGTCCTTACAGGAATGGCTATTATGCATTGCGACGTCACAAGCGTTAAAATACATGTACGAATTAAAGCACGTTCCTTTCAATAGTTACATATCAGGGTATTACATTGGTTGTGAAATAAATCCACCCATAGATGGACTATGATGGAATGAAGCAAGCGTGTATCAGCTTTTGAACTAGTGATAATAGATTCAATTAAAAGTACATGATGTTAGACATTGTACAGAATATGTCTGTATAATTGACTATAGGTAAAGTACATCTTTTAAGAGCTACAGGATTAAAACGGATTTTGCAGTTAACCTGATTTTTTTTGATATGAAGTATCTGTACTTTGAACCAGGGATGTAGGGGCGAAAGACGTGTGCTTATAGTTGTCTTCTTTTCTGAAAAAAAAAATCATGAGATTAGTTGCTGGCATGATGTTTTAATGCTTTACACAAAATGAAGAGAACTTTAGTTTAGAAACGTTAAGTAACCCTCTTTTCGCCTAATCACCCAATCTTATATCTAGAAAAGCATATGGAAACAACAGACAATTTAATAAATACTACACACATTTCAAAGTGAAACACTTACATGTTCAAAGTTTCTTGTATCCAGAAGCAAAACATATGGAAGCAAAATACATTTAAGGAATATTATCAATATGGATGTGGTGTACGAACATATACGAATTTATCAATACGATTATATGTGTATGTTATGCATTTCAAAAGAGCATGCATTAGTCGTTAAAATAATTTTTAAAGTCTGCTTTATGGGTTTGAAAAATTAACAGAAAGTTAGACTGGAAAATATGTATTTGAGAGTTGAATCCAAATGTAAAGTGAGATTTTTCCGAAGTTCGGCTACTAATTGACAAAGCTTCGTCACTCCTTTAACGAACAATTTTAACTAGAGCAGTTAAACTTGTTCCCCATGACTTAATGTTTGTTAAGGGTATTAATTACATTTTTCCAGCTCTGTCGCCTGAAAGAAACTTTGTTTTAGCATTTATCAGTTTGACATAAATATTATTTGGCTGTGTCAGAAACTTCTCATTTCATTCAAAAAATCATCGACTTAGGTTAAAGAATGTTAACGCCATCCCTCCATTGCTATTTTGAACATATATTTTATTTGGATGTGCTACTGAATAGACCCTACAGGAAATTTGGAGCCGCGCACTCTCTATAAAGTAAATGCAGAAATTTAAATTCTAAAAATAAAAACAGAGTGCGCTAGTAAAATTAATTTGGTCTGCTTATGAGAATCACTTTGGCTGGAAGCATCACTGATGAGAATGAAATATCAGAAACACTTGTCTGCTGCATGAAGATTGGTTTGAAATTTTCTTCAATGCGGTATAGGGTTGGAACACTTCCGTGTTTCAATCACTCCTCTTTAACATCTTATCAGCTGATTACATACAGGGAAAAGGAAGGAGTGAAACGCATGTAAACAGAATGACACCAATAGTCCTTTTGGATAAAATGCAGGTACATGTATAATATCAGATGAACTTTTCAGATCCACTTTTGTACGCGTTTCTGTCCTTGAACCGTCCACTGGAACACCAATAAAGACATGCTCGCATGTTGTGAACACAGCTGCAGGGCCTAAATGCTTACTATTCAGGTAAACTAATCTCCTTCATTCGAGCTAAACTATTATTCTTGTACCTGTATGTGTTCGTTTGTTTTTGTTTTATTATCTTTTTGTACAGTGATTTGTTCATATTTTTCTATGTAATTTGGATTGAATCACTTACTTATTTCAGCCTTAATTTTTCGTCCCCTCTCGATGCTAGTCTTTTTAATTACCTGATTATATCTGGATGTATGATCTAAGGAGCTGGATCAATCGTTTAAGTCTGATGAATTTGAGAATTGAAATATTTTGTTTTCTTTTTAATAACCAAAGTCCACCACATGCACAATTCAACACCAAATGACTGATCAATGAAGCTCTATACAGAAATACAGGGAATCAAATTTCAATACAACAATATGAAAAGCAAAAGGACTAGGTGCGCTAACCAGCTAACCCCTGATATCGGCCCTATAATTTCGACGAAAAATGCATTTGATAAGCGAACTATTAATTATCACTTTTTGCAATGTTTAATGTTTGAGAAAATACCGTGTCATGAGCCCTCATAACGTCATGCGTATGATGTATGACGTCATGTTCTGACGTCATTTGCCCTGAATGACGCAAAACGAGGGAAAATCATCGCAATTTATGCACAAATCTTCAAATTCATCTACAATCCAGGCCTCACACACAATTTTTTTTATGCAATTTAAATGGAAGATCAGAAATTCATCGATTGGTACAAAAATCATCATGGGCAAGGCCTGGATAGATGTTTGAATTTATAAATTTGTATCGACATTTCGCTCATTTGTTGATATTTCAAATGATTTCAACGTTTATAGACGTTTTGAGCGACGTGTTATTCTGTATAGGACTGTGAAATCAAAACAGGCTTAACCTGATTTGGATTAACCATACATTTGACCTGTTATAAACTAGAATATTATGGATATATGATCCAGTTTGAAAAAATGGCCGATATAAAAGGTTTTCCGCACCTAATCCTTTAAGACATATTTACGCCACTGAAGATGCGTAGGACGATGTTATGAAATCCAATGTTATGTCAGTTAATGAAACATTTTTCCAACATATTCAACAGGAAGCCACAGATTTCGATAAATCAAATATACTTGAGAATTCCATAATTTTCCCTGACTCGTACAAGATCTTCCCTGACAAAAAGTGAGCGAATACTAGACTATTTTGCACATTTTTTGTTCAAATATGCTGCTATATAGTTCCTATTTTCTCTTTGGCGAGCAAATTGAGCCAGAAAAAATAAAGACAATGCAAATAATAAATGTAAATATCTTATTTCTTTGTTCAAATTGTCAATTCCATAAGGTACTTGTTGTTTTTTCCTTCATTAAGCGAATAGAATCAAAATCTCCTGTTTTCCCTGATTTTCATTTTTCACTGCAAGGAATTTTTATTCAGCTTTTCCCCTGTTGTGCACAGTCCGTTGCCACATTGACCTAAGTTATTCCCACAATTTGTGCCAAATACAGCCTGTATTTGTGACACACGAATGCCCCCGGTGGCATCGTTGTTGGTATAAACACACTATTCTGTTAAGTACACGCATGTGAAAGGTCAAGGTCAGGGTCACTGTGTTAAAATTGTCTGGGCATCGATGGAAACATCTTGTGACAAGGAATATACATTTATTTTGAAATATCAAAGCCCTATCACTTACCATTCAACATATAGTCCAAGTGTTTTTGTGAAGTAGTTGTGTCAATGTTAAGGTGAAAAAATTTCGGTAGCAAAGGTTTTAATATCAATGGAAAGGTCTTGTCACAAGGAATGTACATGTGAAATATGAAAGCCTTATCACTTACCATTCAAAAGTTATGCCCAATGTTAAAGTTTTGAAATAGTAGGTCAGGGTCAAGGTCACAAGGTCAAACATATTGGTATCAATGGAAAGGTCTTGTCACAAGGAATACACATGTGAAATATGAAAGCCCTATCACTTACCATTCAAAAGTTATGTCCAAAGTTAAAGTTATTCGGACAAACAGACAGACAGACAAACAGAAAAACAGACGGACAGGCCAAAAACTATATGCCGCCGAATCTTTGTTTCCCTGGGCATAAAAAAGAAATGTCGATCATCCACGGATGAGGGATTACAATGTAAGTTACTCATGTGAAGGTTGATTAAGATAGACGTTTTCAGTCTTTTCGGTTTGTATTGAAACTAGGTATAAACATAAGTGGAAATTCTTATAATAATTTCATTTGTTTTACGGAAAATCAAAGAACAATAATCAATCATTTTTTTATCCTTGAAAAGGAAATTCATCCTTCGCGTCCCGTAATTTCTGATTTTGTTACAACTCCGCATCACTCATATTGGTAAAAGCAAATCATATATGCTTTGATAGGATTTCATTTGAAATGATCAGAATTTGTGATTCTATTAATAACATTAGGTGATGGAGAATATACCGTGACCACTTTCCGTGATATCATTGTTAATTTTTGCTCAACTCTACAAAACAATAATGAAAACATTGTCTTTATCGGATACGAAATTGAGAACATAATAAATGAAATATAACCGCAAAATGAACATCACTGGCAAGAAGTACTTTTACCTTCGTGTTTTTTTTCCAATTTAGAATCCTTTCAATATTGATCGTTTCTTATTTAAACAGTTATGCTCCTATATGTTGCCATTCATTGTTATTTGAGGGTTGATTCAGACACATCATTCCGAAGCAAGTACACTTGCTTTTTACATAATTTGAACTTTCAATGATAGATTGCGTCAGAAATAAAAGAAGAAAACTTTAATTCAAGTAACTCACCTGTCGTCAGTGAATGTTATACAGCGCTCATCTAAAATGAATTTAATAATCTGCTTGTATTATAGATGGCGCCAGGAAAATTCACATTGGCTTTATTTTAACTGTTTGGCATGAGGTACTACTGACGAGGATTAAAATATCCGAAACACATGTCTAGTACAACAAAATTGGTACTATAGAACATATATTTCAATATTGCCAATTTAAGGAGGTTTCATGTTCCATTTCAAATGTTTAACGTCTTCAAATTCATTAGCATCGTTTTAGAGCAGATAAATATACAGCATGGACCAGACGTGCATGTTTCGGGTATTTAACCCTCGTCAGTGATCCTCAATCTAAACAATGTAATATGGCCAAACTCTGAAAATTATGTCCTAAATTTGCCGAAAGACTTAGCTAGAGGGCTGGGATATGATGCTAACAGGACCCAGGTTTTGGAAATTTGAGAAAATTTTGTTAACAGAAATTTTCAAATGCGTTTGAAGAAACGACCAACCGAAATTGATCGAACTTGGCTACATGTGCCCTCGGGAACTCCTGGTCCACCAGCAGTGACACTCACCAAGTAGGTACAAATGTTTAACGTCTCCAAATTCATTAGCATCATTTTAGAGCAGATAAATTTACAGCATGGACGAGACATGCACGTTTCGGGTATTTAACCCTCGTCAGTGATCCTCAATCTAAACAAAGTAATATGGCCAAAATCTGTGAAAATTATGTCCTGAATATACCGAAAGACGTAGCTAGAGGGCTGGGATATGATGCTACAGGACCCAGGTTTTGGAAATTTGAGAACATTTTGTTAACAGAAATGTTCAAATGCGTTTGAAGAAACGACCAACCGAAATTGATCAAACTTGGCTACATGTGCCGAAATGAACAAAGTGTATCCAAAATGAACAAAGCACGCATTTTGAATATCATTGTTATACAAATGGACATATGAAAGAATAATGAAAGAGAAAATGGTATCAAGCATCAAAACAGCTATTGCCATGCCAATTTTAAAGTAGTTATGTTCCTTTTTTGAGTGATTTATGCGCGTATTACTTCAGCAGAATCTATCCTTCGGAGTTTGAAATCAAGAAACTACAGAGACAAATTATTCAACATCCTATTTGGATATAATGATGTCCTACGACATTGATGGTCACATGAACACCTCACTCTATGACAAGCGTGACGACTTCAATTTCGGAATCACGGGTTTTCCTTTTCTGAGTGGCGGCGTCCCTTCATCGCCTGCTTATTGCATGTTCGTATCTCAGTTGGTGCGCTATGCCAGAGCGGGTGTCGGGTATACAGACTTTATTCTGAGAGATGGGCGTCCTTCTGGTGGGCTTCTCGGTCGGGGTGCGTTTGTGACCGATTGGCATCGTCACTGAGGAAGTTCTACGGTCGATGTTGGGAACTCGTCATGCACTGTGTCGTCCCACTCATCGGAGTGGTGGATGGTGTTCTGTCATGGAACATTTGTGCCGTCCGGCCAAGGATTGTACTTCGTGTCTTCCAGGGTGGAGGTGACCAGATGTGACGGTTCTTCCGGGTTGAGGCGACTGGTTTTGCATGCGGGCGGGGGAAGGGTTGCTGGCTCTTCCTGGGCACCTGGTCTTGCTCCCGTTTCGGGAGTTCGCATCTTTTCATATGTGGAGGTTTTCGTTTATTTGCTTGGTTCCTGTTTTATCCTGATTGTGTATGCCTTCAGTTTATGATTTTCTTAATAATCAATTTTGTGCTGTTCGTTACATGCATTTTGATGCTAAATATGTTTCCTTGGTGTGGCTGTTCTGAATGAATGAAAAGTTAAGACCAGTATTCAGTAGCTATGTTGTGATTTATTAAGTAAACATTCTTTATAATTGACATGCCGATGATTGGCAATCATTACATCATGTGTAGACAACACGTCGCCGAATAGGTAATTAGCGAGCGGACAACAGGCGAGGAGAGCAATTATTTGATAATTAGTAATTATCTGTCCACCAGTTGTCTTAATTAGGAATACAAATGTACCTGGAGGGCATTTCGTTACATCAGGTGAAAAAAGTGAAGAAACTATGACCCGGGACCACAAGATGGCTTCGTAAAAGCCGAAAATTCGTTATAAACCTGTTCGTTATAGGTGAAGTTTACTGTATAGGGATATGTTTATTATCCATATTTGTCATTTTTACCACTGTTTATGTGTCACTGCTGGTAGACAAATTGTCCCCTAGGGAACTTGTCGTTTAGTCTTTTGCTTAGATGGATAGTACTCAGGAGACCTTCAAAGTGGCTGGGGCGTCGCCCATTATAAAAAGGCCAAACCTGTTGCGTCTACGGACACATACACAACAGTTTATTTAGGTGTCCCTAGATATAATTTTCATGATATTAGAGATGAAACATTCGTAGTAAATACCAACCATGAGTTTTGGTATCAACATGCAGATGGGAATGTCAAACTCAGCCTTGTAAGATTGAAGTCGTCGATATACTAAAAGAGCATCGATTTTCACCAAGCGATTGCTTAATTTCTACGTGCGGCACGACGAGCTGCAAAACTTTTAACATCCTCATAACAGACACTATATTCGCAAGAAATTTAACAAAACACACATTTAACATGCATAGTTTTGAAAATCTTAACTGTAGGACATCTACGGAATAGATTGCTCACTTAGTGGATTGATTTATGTGGGTGAAACCGAAGGTCAGCTCCGAGCCAGGATGTCAGGATGTCGGTTAAAAATCAATAATAAAGGAAATCAACTTCTTTATTAGCATTCTGACCAAACTGATCATTCTGTTTTTTCTATGAGAGTCAGAATCCTGGAAAAAATATATCACCTCACAAACAATCCCAATTTTAGCATACTCTTCCGTCGCAAAAAAGAAGAGTTCTGGATAAAATTTTTTTAACACTGTAGCGCCCTATAAGTGCATCAACAACATAACTAGCATAGGAAACTTAACAAATCCCGGTTGTCAATCGTTAAATGTGACTAGCTTATTCGACAGACCACAAAGAAGACCTCGAAGTCATGGCATTCGTAAATGTAACAGGCCTGATACACATATTTTCTCCTTCGATGACTTGGTTCCGTTTAGGCCTGCATCATATTTTTACCAAATTATACTCTGTTCCTTTACGGAAAATACACGAAGTCTACGATTATACATGTACTACATGTAAGGACCTCACATTTACCGATACACGTTCTTCAGAATACAGACTACAAAAAGTCATCATGGACATTTCTACTTTTCGTTTATTTCAAGCAGTTAAATCAGATAAATCAGAAGAGAAAACAAAGCGCCCTTTCATTAAGGTAAGATTTGCAAACAGAAGTATTGATCAATCAAATCTTGGTCACTGGTGAACTTAATATAGTCAAGAACGACAAGTTGAGAGAATTGTTTAAATAAGGGTCCCAAATACAGAGAAAGTAAATCATTTACATGTAACCAAAGTTTCAAAAATATCATGGACTCTTGTGAGGTATATGCAAGACATTGGGCAAAGAAAGAGGGTGTACAGATCGACACCCTTTCTGGATACAATCCATCAGAGGGTTACTTTTATCTCGAATTTACCGATTAAAATCAACTATGTACACCAAATTCGAGTCTATCTTTAAAGACTGAGGTTATCATAGAGCTTACCTACCTCCCAGAACATTATGTCATCACACCAGCAGACAAAGCCTCAAATAATTACAGATTTACTTGCAAAAAGTACTATTTCGACAGTCTTGTTAAAGAGTGGGGTTTCAATTCGACGCCTGGAAATCCCACTTACACCCCAGTAAACCTTTCTGCCTCCAAAATAATAGATAACCACAAATCAGCTCTTTCTTTCTTTGGCTTCGACAGAAAGAATTTAGATTTACCATACTGACAAATGTATACTGCATACCTAAAATGCACAAGAATCCATACAAACAACGTTTCATCGCTGGTTCCTAAAAATGTTCTACCAAATCTGTATCGATCTTACTCACCAAAGTTTTATCTGAAATCAAATCTGGACTAAGAAAATATTCTTCGACAGTATATTCACATAGCGGTATCAACCAGATGTGGATTTTAAAAAAAAATCGAAGGAACTTTTAGAACATCTGAAATCCACTCATTTTAAAAGAGTCCATTCGAACAAAGCCTTTGATTTTTCCACACTTTACACTACAATCCCACATTCTAAATTGAAAGAAACACTCGCAAAAATATAAGTTATGCGTTTACAAGCAGGAACGGTAATCGCTTAAACAAATTTATTGTTGTTAACTATGAAAAAACCTACTTTGTAAAAGAAAAGTTCGATTCTTAAAATAAGTACACTGAAACAGATATAATTCAGATGTTAAACTTCCTGATCGACAACATTTTTGTGTTTTCGGAGGAAAGGTCTTCCAGCAAATTGTCGGAATTCCAATGGGGACCAATGGTGCCCCACTCCTTGCCGACATTTTTCTTCGCTCGAACGAAGCTGAATTCATTAAATCATTGGTGTCTGAAGGGAAAAGATACTTACAAGTAGCTTCTGACTTCCACTTCACATGCAGATACATAAACGATGTGTTGTCCATCAATAATCCAAAATTCGTGGATTACCTAGGCAGTATCTATCCTTCGAAGTTTGAAGTCCAAGAAACTACAGAGCAGAATCTATCATTGAAATTAAAGAAACTACAGAGACAAATAATCCAGCATCCTATTTGGACATAATGTTATCCTACGACACTGATGGTCACATGAAAACATCGCTCTATGACAAACATGACGACTTCAATTTCGGCATCGCGGGCATTCCTGTACTGAGTGGCGGCGTCCCTTCATCGCCTGCTTATGGCGTGTTCGTGTCTTAGTTGGTGCGCAATGCCAGAGCGGGTGCCGGATATACAGATTTTACAGGTCATGGACCATTTGTGCCGTACGGCCAAGGATTGTACTTTGTGTCTTCCAGAGTGGAGGGTGACGGTTCTGCCGGGTTGAGGCGACGGATGTTGCATGCAGACGGGGGTGCTGGCTCTTCTGGGTACCTGGTCTCGCTCCCGTTTCGGGGGTTCGGTTCTTTTCATGTGGTGGAGGTTTTTGTTTGTTTGCTTTGTTTCCTGTTTAATCCTGATTTTTTATGCCTTCGCTTTATGATTTTCTGAATTATCGATTCTGTGCTGTATATAGGGATATGGTCATTATCCATATTTGTCATCATTACATATGGAAACATTGAATTATCTATAACGTTTTCTTGTTTGTGTCGCCATGTTCTTATAGCTTATAAAATGACAAAGATGGATAATCACTTCTTTGAGATTTTGGTTACATTTCACAATGTTCAAATATACCACAATAGTAATTACAACCAGAAAATTCGATCAGCGCTTTTAATTGTTGAACACTTTACACTACAATTCCATATTCTAAATTGAAAGACAGACTCGCAAAAATTATAAGTAATGCGTTTACAAGTAAGAACGGTAATCGCAAATACAAATTAATTGCTGTTAACTATGACAAAACCTACTTTGTAAAAGAAAAATCCGATTCTGAAAATAAGTACACTGAAACAGATATTATTCAGATGTTAAACTTTCTGCTCAACAACATTTTTGTAGTGTTTAGAGGAAAGGTCTTCCAGCAAATTGTCGGAATTCCAATGGAGACCAATTGTGCCCCACACCTTGCCGACATTTTTCTTCACTCGTACTAACTTGAAGTCAAAGAAACTACGGAGACAAATAATTCAGCATCCTATTTGGGCATAATGTTGCCCTACGACACTGATGGTCACATGAACACCTCACTCTATCACAAACGTGACGACTTCAATTTCAGCATTACAAACTTTCCTTTTCTGAGTAGCAACATCCCTTCATCGCCTGCTTATGGCGTGTTCATATCTCAGTTGATACGCTATCCCAGAGCAAGTACCAAATATACGGATTTTGTTCTGAGAGCTAGGTGTCTTTCAGATAAGCTTCTCAGTCAGGGATATGTTTGTGACCGACTAACATCGTCACTGAGGAAGTTCTACGGTCGATATGGGGAACTCGTCATACACTATGATGTCCCACTCTCCAGAATGGTGGATGATATTCTGTCATAGACCATTTGAACCATCCAATCAAAGATGTACTCTATGTCTTCCGAAATGGAAGTAACCGGATGTGACAGTTCTACCGAAATGAAGCGACGGGTCTTACTTGCAAGCAGGAGATGCTTACTCTTCCTGGGCACCTAGTCTCGCTCCCATATCGAGAGTTCGCTTCTTTTCATGTGGTGGAGGTTTTTCTTTGTTTGCTTTGGTTCCTGTTTTATCCTGATTTTGTATGTCTTCGGTTTCTGATTTTCTGAATTATCGATTTTGTGCTGTATGCAGGGATATGGTCATTATCCATATTTGTCATCTATTCCCTGGACTCACAAAGGGTCAGTGCCTTGTCTGGTGCACAAGGCTACATTTCTTATGTAGAAAAATACAATTAAGAAATGTATGATCAGTGTCCTTTTTACTCCCAATTAAATTTCCAAAGTATTACTTTTACTTAAGGGCTAAAACTTTTCCTATATGAGAAATATTGTTTTCGAAATAAGAATTATTCTGTTGTCCGTTTGAAGGTGAACAGATATGTTACCTTGTTTAACGTCTTTAAATTCGAAAGCATCATTTAAGAACAAATCAATTTGCAGCATCGACCAAACATGCACGTTCCAGATGCTTAACCCTCGTCAGTTATCCTCAATCTAGCATAGGTCTCACGGTAAAAGGCGAAACAAAAAACTCAGAAAAAGAGCAAGAGTACATCGTACCCTCAAAGATCTACTTATCATTGCACTCAACGGCGGCAGACATGAACTGCTACATGCTCTCTCTTCAATTCCAGCAGTTCAATTAAAATCTATCTTGGATGAAGCACTGGTTGCATTCTTAAGAAACACTGATTGATTCAGGCTAAATATCATCGTTGCATTCGCACAAAATAAACTATATCCTTTGGTTGAAAACATCTCCCCTAAAAGACGATTCATAAAAATTCCATTTATTAACAAAGGATTTGATCTTCTGAACATCTCTAATATTTTTCGGGACAATCGCGTACAAAGTGCCATTCCTCAATATTTTGAAAATTTAGAACCTCCTCTTATTTGTTACAAATATAAGAGACCTATTCGAAATTTCGTTTTAAACTACAACAAAGTTACACAAGATCCTAAAATGCTTGAATGATGTCCTGCTTTTTGAGAATGTGCAACGTCGGCATATATATATATAAACCAGCTGGTCATATTATTACAGGTGACTTTTCAATTATCAAAGACAGGCAGCTCCGTGGTCTTCTTAAGAAAGGACCTACGTATAGAATCCCATCCAAGATAGATTTTATTAAATGTCGCGAAGTGCTAAAGGAAGCTTTAGATAACTATACCAAACGATGGTGTAAATCGGAAGGAGTCGAACCGCATGCTCTGAATGACTGAAAAAAACTCATTTTGGATATTACCGATATTCGAATAGATAACTACCACAAAAATCCTCAACTTTTTGAAAATCCAAATTCTAAATCTGAAAGATATTTCAAATCAAAGTTACGTAATTTACATGAAAAATATGTCTTCGCGCCTGCAGACAAAGCAGCCAACAACACCATACTTATTTGAAAACGCTACTACATATCAACTTTAGTTTCGGAACTTTCCTCTACTAATACTTATATAGCAGTCCAAGAGAATACTAAAACAGTAATATTACTAAAACTAATGATATAACTTTAATTGGAGTTATCTTTCTTGGAAATTTATCTCTTTATGTTACTGAAAGCAGTAATACTATATAGATTGTCAGTTCGCTCTTATACCAGTGGATTCGGGGAGAAATGAGGGTGATTAGGAGTTGTATCTCATTCAAATGTATACTGAAAAATTGTTTAAAACATCAGGAAAATTTTTTCCTCAACATATTTTAAGAAAATGTGATATCGGAAAGAAGAAAAAGTGAAAAATAGGTTCCAAATGGACATTATTTTCCTTTTTTCAGTATAAAATTTGTTCATATTCAATGAATTTGTTGTTGAATGAAAGAATTGTGTGATAAAAGCTGTGCTTGTAGCTTTAAAATGTTGCTTTGTCTATATTACAGAAAGATGTAATATAAGATGGCAACATTACTGTTTTCAATAATATAAGGGATTACTGTTAACAGTAATATTACAGTTCTAAGTAATATTACTATTTATAGTACTCTCCTGGACTGTATAGAAAGCAACGAAAGTGTTCCCAATATTTTGAACAAACATAACAGTGAAATTTCTTCTTTCAACATCCCTATTTCTATATTGGATCTCCCTACAATATACTGTGCACCAAAACTTCACAAGTCTCCTTACAAGTTTCGATACATTGCTAATTCTAGCAACTGCTCAACAACAATTTTGTCTAGAAATCTGACGTCAGCACTCACGGCTATAAAGGAACACGTGGCAAAATACTGTGAAACTGTCATGAACAGGAATGGCGTAAACTTCTTTTGGTCTATTAAAAATTCAGGGGATGTGATTGACAAAATGAAATCAAGAAATTTTGAAGCAAATACGATATCTTCATACGACTTTTCTAATATGTACACCACGCTTCCTCGAGACAAAATAAATGATCGACTGTCCAAACTCATTAAATGGTGCTTTGATCGAGAGGGGAAAACTTATATTTGTACTTCTGAATCGAAGGGTTTCTTTTCCGCCACAGATTACAAATCATACCAATCATGGACATGTGGTGACCTGTGTATTGCCTTGTCCTTCCTTTTGGATAATATTTATGTAAGATTTGGTGAGAAACTCTACAAGCAGGTTGTAGGGATTCCAATGGGTACTAATTGTGCACCTCTTCTTGCAGATTTATTTTTATACACGTATGAAAAGGAATTTATCCAAAATCTCCAAAAACAAAGAAAAAAAATGATGATGTGAAATGTTTCATTGGTACTTCTAGGTACCTGGATGATATTCTTACTATCGACAATCCTGTTTTTGAGAAATATAAAAATGTTATTTATCCACAAGAATTGATTCTAAATAAGGCAAACGTTTCAAACACAGAAACACCATTTTTGGACCTAGGTATCAAAATTGTAAATGGAGAGATCCATACAAGTGTGTATGACAAAAGAGATGATTTTGGATTTAACATAGTAAATTTCCCCTGGCTTGACGGTGATGTTCCTAGATTACCGTCCTATGGTATTTATATTTCACAGATCATCCGGTATGCTAGAGCATGTACCGATATTTTGGATTTTCATAGTAGAAATTTACAAATTACCAAGAAACTTTTAGGACAAGACAGCCTAAAAGTACCTATTTTCAGTACATGGTCAAAACAGCAAACCGAAAGTAAGCCGGCTGCATGGGAGTTTCTACACAGTTTCGGATCTGTCTAAGATGCCTATTTTCAGCAGAAAATCCTCCCAAATTAATTTAAACTTCAAAAGTCAACATTTCCTATTACAATTTAAAGCAACTTTAAGTTTACTCAAAATTAGAATTTTGACAGTGGTCACTTTTTTGAAAAGTCGCTACATGGAAAAGTCTAGAGGTGTTCCGCGAGACCATAAACATGTCATTGCTCCCCCTTCGAAGATTTTTTGGGCGAATATACTAGAATGTGAGGTTTTTCGAGTTAAACGCAACTCTCCATTTTGTGTTGCACATTTTAGTTTTGTCGCACTACTCTGCCGAAAGAACTATACCATGCGAATAGCCATATCACGTATTGCGGCAAAAATGAAAGAAGTCATGAAATACAAAAGTCTAATAAAATGTCATAAGTGTTCATGTTATTGACTATCCGTCAAAGCAATTTAAATGATTGAAAAAGTCCAAAATGATGTTTTGATAAGCAGTTGCCATGGCAACGACAAAATTTTGTCGCTTCGGAGCTCGATAAAACGTTCCGTATAGTAGCCAAAGTGAAAATCACAGTCAACAGCAGTAATAAGGTTTGCAAGAAAATGGTTGCTATGGTAACAACAATTGTCAATATTTGACTATTTTCTTCTAAATATACTATTTTTGAATATTATTGCTTAAGCAATAAGCAAATTTTCAGCAAGGAGTGCAAAATAATCTTATTAACGCATCCTGATTTTTATCAATGTATTTACCATTGCTTGTACTGTATTCAATGTTAATACAAATGTTACATTATTATTATCTGAAGAGGCTAACCTGATACTAGCCGAAACACGTGTCGTAATAAAAATGTAAAATTTTACATCGCCTTTGTTGTGGTGCTTTAACCTTTTTTCATATTTATATCCTTTACGTTGGATCCTATTTTTTCTGATTTTGGATACTATTTTTGTATACATAGATACTGAAAGTTTTCATATACATCAATAAATCATGCTGTAACAGTGGCTGACTGGGACCATCTTGCCACAGGTTGAGTACCATTTCTTCACAAAATGAACTGTACACTATGGTACAATGAATTTTCATAACAATAAAAAATTTTTTGTTTTCAGCTTTACCACCCCAATCTTGGTATATTATGAAACAGCAGAGTCAAGACCTACAAACTATGTTAAGTGTTGCCATAGAAACCATTTTTGAAAATTTGGACCTATAGCGACAATGCGCTTATGGTCTCGCGGAACACCTGTCTCGTAATGTCGCTTTGAGGGAAAGGGTGTTTTTCTTTTTTCCCAATCTGTTGCCAACCAACTTATTTAACATTTTATATCTTAATACTCACAGTACCCCCTCAAAGTACTAGAACACATATAAACATTACTTTCTTCTAGCTTCCATGTCCCAGAACATTGAATGGAAACATACCCAAAATGACTCTAAAATTATGCAAATTTGAGCAAAACCTACCCATTTTAAGGTCACCATAGCTCAGGGGAGAAAACTTTCCCACAAAATATGGTTACCATGTATCTCTAGATAAAATCTGAAACTTTCAAATGGTACCAAATTACATACCTCTTCCGTGATTCATTTTCTCACAAATTTATCATCTATGAACAAGACTGGTAGTTTCCCTCCATATTTCTTACCTATTTTCAGTACATGGTCAAAACAGCAAATCGAAAGTAAGCCGGCTGCATGGGAGTTTCTACACAGTTTCGGATCTGTCTAAGATGCCTATTTTCAGCAGAAAATCCTCCCAAATTTATCTAAACTTCAAAAGTCAACATTTCCTATTAAAATTTAAAGCAACTTTAAGTTTACTTAAAATTAGAATTTTGACAGTGGTCACATTTTTGAAAAGTCGCTACATGGAAAAGTCTAGAGGTGTTCCGCGAGACCTCAATTATGTGCAGATTTACGTCCCTTGAAACGTAGAAAAATTCCAAATTTTGTGGTTTCCGGACATTTAAATGTAAACTTTTATAGATAATCAATTCATTTCTCAAGTAAAGCTTTTACACCAAGAAATACAGGTCATGTTCGAATATGGGTCATGTCCCTCAATTTTGTGCAGAGTTATGCCCCTTGAAACTCAGAAAATGTCAAAATTTTGTGGTTTCCGGACACTTAAAGGTTAACAGTGGTAGATAATCAATAAATTGTTCATTTCTTACATATAGCTTTTACACCAAGAAATACAGGTCAAGTTCGAATATAGGTCATGTCCCACAATTTTTTGCAGAGTTATGCCCGTTGAAACTTGGAAAAATTCAAAATTTTGGGGTTTCCAGAAATTTAAAGGTAAATTGTTACAGATAATCAATTCATTTCTTGGATATAGCTCTTACACATAGAAATACAGGTCAAGTTCGAATATGGGTCATGCTCCTTAATAATGTGCAGAGTAATGTCCCTTAAAAACCTTGAAAAATTCAAAATTTGGTGGATTCCGGATTTGACGTGTTAAAGGAAAACCACTACAGATAATCAATTCGCTATAACACCAAGAAATATAAGGTCAAGTTCGAATATAGGTCATGTCCCTCAATTACGTGCAGAGTTATGCCCCTTGAAACTTAGAAAAAATCAAAATTTTGTGGTTTCTGGACGTTTAAAGGTAAACTGTTATAGATAATCAATTCATTTCTTGTGTATAGCTTTTACACCAAGAAATACAGGTCAAGTTCGAATATGGGTCATGTCCCTCAATTTTGTGCAGAGTTATGTCCCTTGAAACTTCGAAAAATTCCAAATTTTGTGGTTTCCAGTCGTTTATTGGAAAACCACTACAGATAATCAATTCATTTCTTATATATAGCTATTACGCCAAGAAATACAGGTCAAGTTCGAATATAGGTTATGTACGGTTATGTCCCTCAATTACGTGCAGAGTTATGCCCCTTGAAAATTAACAGTTTTGTGTTTCTGGACAATAGAAAGACAACTGTTACAGATAATAAATTCATTGCTGAATGTAGCTATTATACCAAAAAAATTACAGGTTAGGTTTGAATATGACTCAATTTTATGCAGAGTTGTGCCCCTTTAAACTTGGAAAAAATCAATATTTTGTGCTTGCCTGACATTTAAATGAAAACTGTAATAGGGAATATATTCATTTCTTAGATATAGCTTTACATTGAGAAATACAGGTCAAGTTAAAATAAAGGGTCAGGTTCCTTAATTTTGTGTTGAATTGTGCCCTTTCAAACTTTTTATACATTGCTTATATGTAAAATATGCCGGGCGGGGGTATCATTGATCCTTAGATCAACAATAAATTTAATTCTTTCATAAATTTATTTTTTGGATTTAGCAGAGAAATAAATAAGTGGTTCATTTGGGATATAAGAAGAGATTTTATAAGAGTTATTCTACCTATTGGAGTGATGTTTCTTTTTTCCCATTGTTCAATTATACTCTGAATTTTTTTAAGTTTATTTCTGTAATTGATTTCACATATGTTGCTTAGATCAACATCAAAATTTATCCCTAAATGAGTGAATCTGTGTTCACCCTATTTTAGTCCCCAATTTTTACATAACTTCTCACTGCTATATTTCTTTTTACCGATCCATATGACTTGTGTTTTTTCAAAGTTTACTTTAAGGCCAGATATATCTTCAAACCACTTATAATTTTTAGGGAAGTATTAAGAGATTCTTCAGAGCCATTAAGAAGGAGGGAAGTTTCATCAGCGTATTGTGATATTTTAAACTCAAATCTGTCTACAATTATTCATTTAACTTTTGGTTCATTTCTTATCTTAATTGATAATATTTCTGCACAGAGTATGAATAGGTACGAAGAGACAGGATCCCCCTGACGGCAGCCTCTTTGAGGATTAAATATTTCTGATAAATGCCCTCTCAAGTTAATTCTTGAATTGATATTATTGTACAGTACTTTTATCCATTTTTGAATAAAAGGTCCAAATTTAAAGAATTTAAGTACGTTTTGAATAAATGTCCATGATGCAGAATCAAATGCTTTTTCGAAATCTATGAATAAAAGAAGCCCTGCAGTTTGATTTTCTTCAGTGTACTGTAGTAGACCATATATTAATCGGACTTTTTCACCTATATAAGCGTCCTGATATGAATCCTGTCTGTTCTTTACTTATTAGTTTATCGAGATAACTTTTCAATCTGTTTGCAATAGAACCTGAGCCAATTTTATATACAGTATTTAGAAGGGTTATGGTTCTCCAGTTTTTTAATAAGTGTTTGGGTTTGTTTTCTTTTGGAATACACGTTATTATACCTTCTTTTTGTGTGTTTGACAATTCTCCATTTAAGTAACCAAAATTCAATGATCTAACAACAAAGTAACCTATTTATTTCCAAAACAAAAATTAAAAATTCGGCTTAAAATCCATCAGATACTGGACTCTTATCTTGCTTCATATTTCTAAGAGTATCAGTTGCTTCTTTATAGGTAATGATACCCTCTAATTTATTAGATTCAATTTCTGTAAGTTTTGGTATTTCTAGGTTTTCAAATTCATCATGTAAGTCAATATCTATCAAATTTGATTTTTCTGTATATAGACTTTCATAGAACTTTTTTGTTTCATTAAGAATTTCTTTTTGATCTGTAATTAAGTTGCCATTATCTTTTTCAATGCGTGGTATTATCTTGTTAGCAAAATTTCGGGATTCTAGATTAAAGAAGTATCTTGAAGGCTTTTCACTACTTTCTATCCATTTTGCTTTTGAACGTATTAAAATTCCTTTTGTTTTTTCTCCGCGGATTGTCTGTAATGTATGTTTTTTAAAATCTAGGTCAGCTAAGTTAGAATTAGTGGGGTGGATAACATTTTCTAGTTTTGTAATTTCATCGGCAAGTTCTTTTTCTTTACTTTCAGTTTTTTTTATGTGATGCAAAGGAGATAGTTCTAACTCTAATTTCCATTAACATAACATCCAAGAAAAGTTGATTATTAATAACAAATTGAATGTCGTTAATTGGACTTTGTTTTAAGTTTTCACGACTGTATACAGGAAGTGCATATTGAGAAACAGTGTTGTCTATAATTGAATTTATTGTATCAATATATTCCATGTCATAAAGTAAAGATATATTAAATTTCCAGGGACTCTTGCCTTTTACGAAATCATTAAACTTTGAACTCATTTGTATAGGGAAGTGGTCAGACCTGTAACTTGATTTAATTGAACATGATGCGATACTAGGTGAAAGAATATCAGCGATTAGGAAAAAATCAAGTCGAGATTGTTTAAGAGGATTTCTCTTACGCCATGTGTATCTTCTCAAGGAGTTATCTATTTCTCGAAAGAGTTCAATCAGACCTATCTCATCTTTAATTTGTAAAAGTGTATCTCTCGCTTTAGGATTATTTATGTTGGTGTAGTTAAAACAGTCAATGTCTGGGTTTTGGACATGATTGAAATAACCACAAATGACTATATTGTCATTTTCAAATTCAACAATCAAGTCAGAAATACTTTTAAAAAATTGTGGAGAGTCAGTATTAGGGCCATAGAGGTTACACAAAGTAAACTTTTTATCATCAATAAGCATGTCTACAATAAGGTAATTCCCACCTACATCTCTTTTTACTTTATTTATCTTATATCCATAATCATTTTTAAAAAGTATACAAACACCTCTCGAATTCGAACAGAAATAACTAAACAGACAATCATATCCCCATTCAGATCTAATTATTGTTTCTTTATCTTGCGTAAAGTGGGTGTCTTGTAAACAGTTAATATTGGCATTAAAATTACGAATATAGTTAAGGACGTCCATCCGTTTAACATTATTACCTAGCCCTTGACAGATCAGAGATACTATATCAACCATAAAAACAATTTTTCATTTTTGTATAATGTACCCATACACACAATTATGGAAGCGAATAAAGACGACGAGAAAGTGGAGAGAAAAGAAAAAGAATTGTAAGCGTAAGATGAGAGGAGAATAGACATGTACAAGAACTGTAAAATGTTTCTGATGATTAAAAACATGGCTAGAGCGTCAAAATGACCGATACATTTTGTTCAATACACACAATATGTTGCGGGACTTCTCAAACCGGAAATCGTTAGATGTATGAAACACGCATGTGTCAATACGGAACCTGTCCTGGGATTAGCAGTGATAGGAGAATCCGGATGTTTTAATGTGACGGTTTACTGCGCACTTTCTCGTCTACATTGTTGTATAAGTCAACATTATACGTTTACCATTTACCTGGCCAAACACTCGTCCGTTGAAATACCAGGCAGAGTTTATTTGGTCGTGGTTTATCAAGCGTGTAATAAGCTTGGCATTCAGTTCACTTACGCCGTCCACAAGCTTCACATTACCTTGCGCTTTTTTAATCACGGATCGTTTCCTCATGATGATAGATTTACACTCTGTGTTTTTCAGTTTGATTAGAATGGGCCTGTGGTGATCTTTTTACCCGGGATACGATGTATGGCGATGACATCCTCTGTTTTTAACTCCACATTTCCTTTTTCTTTGAGTATGTCCTGTGCGACTTTAATGGCCACATGCGCACGTGGGGCTCAGGTAAGCTAGGATCGAGAGGTGATCTTCGGATCAGGTAACCCTGGCTTAAGTCAAACTTAAGCTGTGCTCAAGTGAGAACTAGTTTGATTGCAGACCTGTGGATTCACGTTTACTTACCTGAGTACAGCTTGAGCCTGGATCACAATGCAAAAATGGCGTATAATATTGAAAAATCTTAACATGTTCAGGTTCTTCAAAAATAAGTTTTATGAAATTTGATAAATACATTCGAGATTAGGATTATTAGAATTTTAACAAAATTATTTAAATCATATATATATTGAAAATCTGACGTTATTTATGATTCCATTTGAAATCTCTTGCAAAGCATTCCCCCTTTGAAAAGCACAGGACAGTATGAAATTTACATGTTTAAACATGTTCATCGCACGTTAAAAAGATAAAGGGGGGATGGTTCGGAAAACTCTCGATCGATCTCTAGATTCACCGGTCTTTTTAGTGCAATAAATGCCAGTATCACTAGATTGTTAGTCTCCTCTAAATTTGTCTTTCCAAAATATTAGAATTGCATATTTTGTAAGAAAAGAAGTCATAAACCTAGGCTTAAACCTACCCTCAACCAGGATCAGATCTTCGCTCAAATCTGAGCTCCGCTCATGTAAGCCATACAGGTGTGCAAGTGAAATTGAAATTTCAAGCTCGGCTTGAGCCAAGATCATACTGATCTAGGCTTAAGCCTGACGTACGCAAGTGGCCATAAGTGTGTTTTCATTTCTATTTTCTGGTACCCCTTGGATCTTAATAATATTTTTCCTGCTATATTGCTCATTATAGTTGCATTTCTTCATGGCATTTTTAGCCAGTATTTCGTTTTCGCACTCTGATTTTTCTAATTCTCGCACCTTTTTGTTTGAGTCTGCAAGTAATTCTCGAAGTTTGATGCTTTCTCCTTCAATGCGATCTCTATTGTGTTCTAATTTTGTAATTTTTTCTCTCAAAATTTTCTCTTTCTCTTCCGACTCTGATTTGTGCTCAAGTTGTACTTTCTTGACTATGCTGGTAATAAGCGTTTCTTAATCGTCTGATTTTACCGGTTTTTTTTTCACATTTTCGTTTAAGGTACGCAGATCATTTTTAATTGTCGTTATGTCATCGCTGCATGATGAGGCACCGTGCTTGCCAACAGCAAAGCTTCTTCTACTACTCATATCTGTACTCTTTTGAAAGTAATGTTTGATGTTGTATTTTGAATACACCTTGATTATATATTCAGGTATCGTACAATGTACATAGGTACACCGTACACAGAGGTGAAAAGGTATGCAGTTAGTAATTTACAACTCACTGTTTGTTGATCTGTTTCAAAACACGTCCATTAAATCCTTCTAAATGCACATCTCCCCATCAAAAATCACTATAGCAATCACAAACATACGATCAACTGTTTTATCCAAGAAAATTCGCTATAAAGTCATTATTTATGCGTTTTATGGTCAGATTGTAACGCTCGATACTTAGCGTGTCATACGTTACTGAGCGCCATATTTGTCTATCTTTCTAGCGATCTTGACTTACGCGGAATGTGTGCCCAACGATCGCGCAATGTTCGTATAACGTTTTGATTGCGTGTTGGAGCGTTGTATGAGAATTTTCAGTTACTTTGCGCTGATGTGGTTAACATTCGTTTATACGTGAAGAATCCATGCCAGAGGAAGAAAAAGAAGAATGGTAGATTTCTAAACCATGGCCTTGCATGGTCTCATCCCTCATCGCTTGTTATCTCTTTATTTTATTACATATAATATCAATTATTATGATGCCACTTACACAACGATTTAAGCTATCATGATACATGTACAACTTTCTTGTACTTTTCATAACTAAGCATTTAACAATTTGTAAAAAGGATTTAAGCTATCATGATACATGTACAACTTTCTTGTACTTTTCATAACTAAGCATTTAACAATTTGTAAAAAGGATATAAACAATCCAAAATTAATAATCAATTAATTGTATCTTTTACTTTTGATGTAAATTAACTTGAATTTATATCAAAATAATTTTTCAGTATTGAATTTGTGTAGTGGAAGTTATTTGGTCGCTTCCCGAACGTTTCGTACACACCGAGAACGCCAGGCAGTCGTTATAGACACGCCACGAACACGTTAAAACACGTTGCGCGAGCGCTAGACTATCGTCAAGCTTATTTTTTCGAGCGTGTTAGAAACAAGCATAAACGTGTGAGTAACGTTCGTGCTACGTATGACAGCGTGTGGTGCGTAACGACTGCATTGTGTTTGAATAATGATCGAGGAGTTCTGCACACGCTGTTGATTGTGTGCAGGCACAATTTTTTTCGAAGCCAATAGCGCTCGACAGCGTATAGCTCCATGTGAGAGCGTTTTCACAACGTCCTAATAACGTCCCAAGAGTGTGTACGACGATCATCCAGCGTGTTAGCCAGCGACCTTACACGCTGCTGTCAAACGCTGTAGTGTGACAGGGCCTTTAGACAGCAACATATAACCAACAACCAACTGTCTAGCTCAACCCAACCGATTTGGTCCTATTTATGGATTAGAAGGAGTGTATGTTGGCTCAAGGTGACGGCTTTTAAAATAAAAACAAACATACGAATAATCCGGAAAATGCAGCTAAAACAGATAGAGACAGTTATCGACAGATATGTTACCTAGATTTCGTTTTTGCCCATATAGAAGTTATATATAATGACAAATATGGATAATGACCATATCCCTGTATACAGCACAAAATCGATAATTCAGAAAATCAGAAAGCGAAGACATACACAATCAGGATAAATGTTAAACGTCTTTAAATTCAATAGCATCATTTAAAACCTGATAAATTTACAACATGGACCAGACATGCAAGTTTCGGGTACTAAACCCTCGTCAGTGATCCTCAGTCTAAACAATGTAACTTGGCCAAAAAGTATGAATATTATTATGATTGTCCAAAAATGTACCAAAAGAAGTAGCAGAATGAGTGGGATATGATGCTACAGGATCCACGTTAAAACTGGAACCAAAGCAAACAAACAATAACTATCACCATATGAAAAGAAGCGAACTCCCGATATGGGAGTGAATCCAGGTGCCCAGGAAGAGTAAGCATCTCCTCCTTGAATGCAACACCCACCGCTTAAATTTGGTAGAACTGTCACATCCGGTTACTTCCATTTCGGAAGACATAGAGTACAATCTTAGGTTGAATGGTTCAAATGGCCGATGACAGAATATCATCCACCATTCTGGAGAGCGGGACATCATAGTGTATGACGTGTTACCCATATCGACCGTAGAAATTCCTCAGTGTCGATGTTAGTCGGTCACAAACATATCCCTGTCTGAGAAGCTTATCTGAAAGACACCTAGCTCTCAAAACAAAATCTGTATATTTGGTACCTTCTATGGCATAGCGTATCAACTGAGATATGATCACGCCATTAGTAGGCGATGAAGGGATGTTGCTAGTCAGAAAAGGAAAGTTTGTTATCCTGAAATCGAAGTCGTCACGTTTGTCATAGACTAAGGTTTTCATGTAACCATCAGTGACCTGGGACAACAATGTGTCCAAATAGGATGCTGTATTATTCGTCTCTGTATTTTCTTTGAAGAATATATACTGCTGAGTGAATCCGCGAATGTTTTATTATTGATGGACAACACATCGCCTTTGTATCTGTAAGTGAAGTTGAAGAAGCTTAGCATCTTTTCCCTTGAGAGACCAAAGATTGAATAAATTTAGCTTCGTACGAGTAAAGATAAATTTCGGCAAGGAGTGGGGCACAATTGCTCCCCATTGGAATTCTGATAATTTGCTGGAATACCTTGCCGAAACACCACATAATGTTGTCGATCAGAAAGTTTACATATAACATCTGTATAATATCTGTTTCAGTGTACTTATTTTCAGAATCGGATTTTCTTTTACAAAGTAGGTTTTGTCATAGTAAACAACAATAAATTTGTATTTGCAATTGCCTTTATTACTTGTAAACGCATTACTTAAAATTTTTGCGAGTCTTTCTTTCAATTTGAAATGTGGGATTGTAGTGTAAAGTGTCGAAAATCAAAGGCTTTGATCGAATGGACTCAACTAAAATGAGAGGATTTCAGATGTTCTAAAAGTTCCTTCGAATTCTTTAAAATCCACATCTAGTTGATTATAACTCGTTTTACGCTGATGTTTTAGCTTTTGTCAGAAGAAACATATAACAGTTGAAAATAAAGCAAAACCACAGCTTATAGGGCATATTTTGTGTTTTATTGAAAATCCTGAGAAAACTGCCTTTCCCTCGGAAAACCAATAAATGTTTCAATATACAGAGGCATGATTTATACCATAAATTGTTGTTACATTACTCATTTGTCATAATATTGAGATTCATAGAGGATAACCTTTGCACTGTACTCAAACACGGCTTCGGTGCTGAAAATAACGTATCTGTTTCAAATGGCAACGTATCTGTTTGAATAATATTTGAAGTATTTTAGAGAAACTAACGTGAATATCATAAAATAATGGGTTACTCATTTACACTGCTTACTAATTACATCATTTAGAGACATTTTTACCATATATTTTGATAATTTGTACTTTTATAACAAAAGCTCTACCACTGGTATACCAGCGTAAAAATGATGTTAACGATTTTCTAAGCAATTTACATAAATAATAATGCGCAGGATTACATATCATACCCTCTTGCATGACAAGCAATAAAATTTAGTTTAGGGATGCGTGTTTTGTATAATTTTAGATGGAATGTACAGATAGCGAAAAATTTTAAGACATAAATATTTATGTCTTCATCAGATGTCGAATTTTCAAATAATGTACGAAATCAAAAAGGTTTATTCAACATCAAAACATTTCTTATGCATAGTAAAACGTCACAAGATAAAAAGTTTATAATGTGACTATTTTTGTTTCTTTAATTAAGAAAAGGCTACCCCTTGTAACGTAGCTCTGTGTCTTCAACACATTCGTAAATTTCCGTTTTCATATTATCTGGAAATTTCTAAAACGTGGGTCCTGTAGCATCATATCCCACCAATCTTACTACATTTTTGGACAAATATTTTTCACACTTGTTGGCCATAATACATCGTTTAGATTGAGGATCACTGACGAGAGTTATGTACCCGAAACGTGCATGTCTGGTCCATCATGCAAATTTATCTGCTATTAAATGATGATGTTGAATATGAAGACGTTTAACATTTGAACTGCTTGGTGAGTGTCACTGCTGGTGGACCAGGAGTCCCCGATGACACATGTAGCCAAGTTCGATCATCTTCGGTTGTTCGTCTGTCTCTTCAACGCATTCGAAAATTTCCGTTATCAAAATATCTTGAAATTTCTAAAACGTGGGTCATGTAGTAGCATATCCAACCCATCCAGCTACGTTTTCGGAACATTTTTGAACAAAGTATTTTTCACATTTTTTGGCCGTATTACATTGTTAAGATTGAGGATCACTGACACGGGTTAATAACTCAAAACGTCCATGTCTGGTCCATGATGCAAATTTATCTGATCTTAAATGAAGCTATTGAATTTGAAGACTTTTAACATTTGAACCACTTGGTGAGTGTCACTGCTGGTTGACCAGGAGTCCCCGAGAGCACATGTTGCCAAGTTTGATCAACTTCGGTTGTTCGTCTGTCTCTTCAATGCAATAGAAAATTTCCGTTATCAAAATACATGTATCTTGAAATTTCTAAAACGTGGGTCCTGTAACATCATATCCCACCCATATTGCTACAGTTTTTCGGTAATTTTTTCGGACAAATATTTTGCACACTTTTTGGCCATATTACATTGTTTGGACTGAGGATTACTGACGAAGGTTCAATTACTCCGAAACATGCATGTCTGGTCCATGATGCAAATTTGTCCGCTCTTCAATGAGGCTATTGAATTTGAAGACGTCAAGTCCCCTACATTGAAAAGAGCACATCACTAGGCATCTCCCCTGTTCCATTTCAAATACCTAAGATATGTATCCTTTAGTAAAAATAACTATCAAATGCGAAACTTTATTTTTCACCATTTTTAAATCATAATTTTACACTTCACGGGAGAATGCACCTTAAATAAGATGATAACGATATAAATAAGAAAAGAAAACAAGGCACACATACACACGTCCACTCTCTCAAACGCACACTCACACACTGATAATTCCATGTACATGCATTTCGCTTCAATTAAATTACATTCATTATTTACAGAACGCGATACTTTCTGGGCTCTACAATTTATATGATATGGTATATGTACATTGTCAATATTGAAATATAGGTTCTATAGTGCATGTGTACCAATTTTAAAATTATAATATGATATTTGACGTGTTTTTATATTAGGTAATACTATATAAGAATCGATTGATTTAAAATTCGTTACCAGCAGAGAGAAACATCTTATTGTTTTAAGTTGCAGATAGTTGACTTACACTTGAACAATTCACTGATTGCAATCAGTTTCTGCTCATGTTTTGGGGGACATCCCTTGAAAAGCTCGCATTGTTCATACGTAAAGTTGTCAGTATCACACTCTGTATTGGATATCGGACACCCATCTAAAAAGAGAAAATGAAATATATTTAAATGTGACTTGAATATTGTTGAGTATATTTGCCTCGTTAGTTTGAATTTAAGAAACCGACATAGGCTTAAAACGATGATAATAAACGAAAATAATTATTCTATATTAAAAGAGTGAGATACTATTCCTCCTCTTTGACGTCATAAACAAACAGACAAACACATATATTAACAATGCAACTACATAAAACATAGAAATAATCATTTTACACGTAAGCTATTAGAAATAAAATTTGATGTATGGTAAATGATATGGCAGAAGGGAAATTAAGGGACGATCATTTGTATTCTGAGGCGGGGGGGGGGGTACTGGCAGTTTTTGGGGTCAGATTATTTATCTTCAACACAGAGCCGATTGAATTATTTAATTTCCAATTATTCAAGGTCAGAATATTCATTTTTAACCTGTTATCAATCCTGATGATCAAAATAAGAAATCAAGGCACACACACACACACACACACACACCCTTACATACACTGAGAATTTTATGTACATGCATTTCGCTTCAACGTTTTTACAGTAAACAAGACTTTCTGTGCTCTACAATTTATATGATATGGTATATGTACATTGTCAATATTGAAATTTAGGCTCTATGGTACATATGTACCGATTTTGTTTTGCTAGACACGTTCTTCGGTTATTAAACCTTCGTCAGTAGTACGTTGAAAAAAGCCAAAACGAATTTTCTTAGCGCCATCTACAATGTTGATTGTTAATTTTCTCTTGCCAAAAAGTGAGCGGTTCCACATTTGTGTAGGGTGTATTCAGAAGCGAATTTAAGTGAAACATATAGCCAAAAAAAAAACCCTTGGAAGGTAGACGCAAGGAGCTTAAATCTAAACATGACCGAAATCATTGTGCCAAAATCTCTACGAACTACAGAGCTATGCAATGAGGGAGATATCCCTTAGGATTATAAATTTAGGTCTAATTTGATGACAGAAATTAGAATATATTTCATTGCAGTGCGAAAACACTAAAGCGATGTTCCACCTCTATATTATACATTGGGTTTAAACATCATACGGGGAGAGGAATACATGTATGCTCAAGAAAGTTTTGCGCAATACCTCAACAGGTAATTACTGTGTAATGTACGATTCATTATTTAGACTTGACGCTGAGCATATTTGCTTTAATGGAACATTTATTTTACTTTACGATTATTAATAAAATGTTATAAAAGAAAATATATGTCTTAATAACACTTGATATGAAATATCAGGGAAGGGCAAACTAAACCAGATAAAACAAAGGTAACCATGGATTAAGAAGCTCATCTGGCAGCAGCAAAACTCAAACCAAACATATTTCAAAGTACATGTATATTGGCTTTAAAAGTCAAATCACTCAAGCGGAAACTAGTAGGTCAAGCTAATTTTATGAAAGTTTTATCAAAGATAACCCAATATGCAAGTTTGATACATGTTTCACTTACACTTTACTCAATATTGGCTTTTAAAGGGAAAGTCACTCAAGCGAAAACTAGTAGGCCAAGGTCGTTTCAGGAAAATTTGCTCAAAGATGCATACACTTTGCAAATCTGGTTCATGTAATACTTATACCTTGCTCAATATTGACTTTTGAAGGGAAAATCACTCAAGCGGATAAAGTAGGTCGAGGTCATTTTATGAAAATTTGATCAAAGATACAACCACTATGCATGTTAAGGACATGTAGCACTTATACTTTGCCCACCATTGGCATTTAAAGGCAAAATTACCCAGGCGGAATAAGTAGGTCAGATGCTGCATGAGTTCACCCCAGTGTCCCAAGATAAATCACTTGTACAAGTTTGGTTATGTAGCGTCAGTACTTTCTCAGATACTTAGCTACCCTACAAAATTTAACCAGACATGGACACGAGTCACTGAACCGGAAAATGAAGGTCAGATGCAGCATCTGATGTATGGGTTCACATCATCATCCCAAGATCAATCACTTGTGGGAGTTTGGTCACTGTATAATCAGTACTCTATTTGATACTGATTTACCCCAAATACGCTAAGGGGAGGCGTACACCGCGGGTGTAATATAAGTTCTTCTCAGCTTCGTCGAGGTGAACTAAAACTGAGAGTAAGGCGAGCGAAGCCTGTAACAAAAGATGCTGAACTGTGGACTATAATATTTATTGTCTGCTACATGTACCAATAGAGTAAGATGATTTATTTTCAACATTTTATTGGTATGAATATTTATTTCCAAAAGTGCAATTCCCCCGCCCTCAGAATAAAATGGTCATCCCCTTATAATCATTCACTCCATTTTCAAAATTGTCAAACATACAAGTTTTAAAATGAAAGAAAGAAGATGCTTGATTTATATAATTTATAAGATGGAAGTTTATTTTATAAAATGAAGACATACTTCACTGCATTGTGCAATGAGTCTAGGCACGGTCCATTTGATATTCTAGGGGGGGCTTGGGTTTTTTCGAAAAAAAAACATTTTGCTCTGAATTTTGATGAAAAAAATAAATATGCTTATGGTGTGACAGAAAAAAAATAATCTTGCTCTTACAAGTAATCTGAATTTGAAGAATAACCATAAAATTTGCTTAAAATTCCTGAAATTTTTTCGGCTCGCTTCGCTCGCCGCAGTTTTTACTTTCTATGAAAAATTTTTGGCTCGCTTCGCTCGCCATAGTTTTCTTCTGTAATGGCAAGTTCATATTTGAAAATATCAAGAGAATGCATGTTACTGAAACAATTAAAATGCTTATATACATTATCAATATAATTCATTACTATAATAGATACATGTATCACCATAGTGTCTGATTTTATATACAAGCTTGGAAGGAGAATTTAAATAAGTTTTTCACTAGTTTTCATTTTTACATGTAAAATCTTGCATCAGGCCCTTTTACATGTTACATGACCTTTTATACATTTTGTTAACTAAACATTATATATAGCATATTGTAAAAACCTTTCACCTCTCTCAGTTTAGATATGAATACTTTACATAAAAATAATGTTTGGAGTATTTTCAAAAGTAAAAATAAAGAATTTCTATTGAAAAACAAACATTCTTAATATTCACATCAATTGTTATAAAAAAAATTTCCTTGCTCCAACTTTGCGAGAAAAAAATAATTTTGCCCCGGTCCGGGGCGAAAAAAATAATCTTGCTCCGACAAAAAACCCAAGCCCCCCCCCCAGAATATCAAATGGACCGTGCCTTAAAGAACTCAGTGTTGGTCTTGATATGTGTGAGTAATTTACAGTACGCAGATATTTCAAAGTGTAAAATTAATGTTGTATCTCCGGAGTGATGTAGAGTTGTAACACAAGCACAAAGATAAAGAGATAAGTTTTTGACATAATGTTGGAGGACTCAATATACATTAGGAACAAAATTGACCCAATACAGAGCCCTGGCCATTTGTTTGTTCTCTTCTGTTTTGCGTCCTCGTGCTGGTAGGTTTTAAACCCAAGGTCAGAAAACAAAACAAAATTAAAGTAATAAAATCGTTTGCAAATTAAATGTGTTTTCTTTAAAAATTGAAGAGAAATGGATTAATTTTAGAAACGTAAAAACGTTTCGACGGAAATGAGCTTATTCGTTCCTTTAGAAGTATTAATTTCTACATAAAAACATACACCCTTAGTCTGTATCGAATGTATATTTGAGGGATCATTTGTTCTATACAAACACGGGTGTTTCATATTTAATATTGGGTTTAAACAAAGAATAAATAATAAACATTCTATTTTTTTCTAACATATGTCATTATTTTCTATGTAGAACATCATATTGTACGACAAAGCGTGGCCAAATAAGAAAAATAATTGCCTTGAACATGTTGAATTTTTGATTTCTCGATCATGGGGAGATCTTTGTATATATGCCATAATGATAAAAGCCTTTTTTGTTTGGTTTTTATATCCAAAATCATTCATTTTCAAAAAGTTGTATTGGCTTTAGTTATAGAGCTCTGAAAGCATACAGGACATGATTATTTCCGAAAAAAGAAGGAAGTGTTACGTGTGATTATTTGTTTTAATCATATTCATATATTTATTTCCTCACAATCTGTAGGAAGTAAAAGTAAAATCATATGCACTTGTTTTTGGAACAATTCATATGTATAGATGTCGGTAATATTTTTTTCCGTTGGATATTATAGGGAAAAAGTAAAGATCAGCCAAGCATTTCTAAACAAATTTGTGTATTTTATTTCCTTTTTGGAGTATAAGTACAACAACCTATTCCTCGATGATTTCTTCATTTTCCGTATTCAATAAACTATAAAAATTTTTTATGATATTAATTCAAGGCAAGATAATGTATACTAGAAACAACACTTCCTTGCTTCTACATGAATTTTATAATTGTAAGCTCTCTTGCAGCAAAATGGGAAACTAAGTTCATAACTCTGCTACAGAAAACAAAACAAAATTAAAGTAATAAAATCGTTTGCAAATTAAATGTGATTTCTTTAAAAATTGAAGAGAAATGGATTAATTTTAGAAACGTAAAAACGTTTCGACGGAAATGAGCTTATTCGTTCCTTTAGAAGTATTAATTTCTACATAAAAAACATACACCCTTAGCCTGTATCGAATGCATATTTGAGGGATCATTTGTTCTATACAAACACGAGTGTTTCATATTTAATATTGGGTTTAAACAAAGAATAAATAATAAATATTCAATTTTTCTCTAACATATGTCATTATTTTCTATGTAGAACATCATATTGTACGACAAAGCGTGGCCAAATAAGAAAAATAATTGCCTTGAACATGTTGAATTTTTGATTTCTCGATCATGGGGAGATCTTTGTATATATGCCATAATGATAAAAGCCTTTTTTGTTTGGTTTTTATATCCAAAATCATTCATTTTCAAAAAGTTTTATTGGCTTTAGTTAAAGAGCTCTGAAAGCATACAGGACATGATTATTTCCGAAAAAAGAAGGAAGTGTTACGTGTGATTATTTGTTTTAATCATATTCATATATTTATTTCCTCACAATCTGTAAAAGTAAAATTATATGCACTTGTTTTTGGAACAATTCATATGTATAGATGTCCGTAAGATCAGCCAAGCATTTCTAAACAAATTTGTGTATTTTATTTCCATTTTGGAGTATAAGTACAACAACCTATTCCTCGATGATTTATTCATTTTCCGTATTCAATAAACTATAAATTTTTTTATGATATTAATTCAAGGCAAGATAATGTATACTTTTAGAAACGTAAAAACGTTTCGACGGAAATGAGCATATTCGTTCCTTTAGAAGTATTAATTTCTACATAAAAAACATACACCCTTTGCCTGTATCGAATGTATATTTGAGGGATCATTTGTTCTATACAAACACGGATGTTTCATATTTAATATTGGGTTTAAATTTTTTATGATATTAATTCAAGGCAAGATAATGTATACTAGAAACAACACTTCCTTGCTTCTACATGAATGTTATAATTGTAAGTTCTCTTGCAGCAAAATGGGAAACTAAGTTCATAACTCTGCTACAAAGTAAAGGAAATTAAGCAATATTATTCGAAATTGGAAGGCTTTTGTTTACAGAATTGTGTTGAGCATTTTTTTTTTCTTCTTTTTTTTCTTCCATTATGGTTTTTGTTTGTTTGTTTGTTTGTTGTTTTTTTTTATTGGAATGTCATTATTAATATCAAGGAATGCAAATTTTCAAAGATTTCAGTGAAGATAAGATGGCGAAACACAATCACAGATTCTTCAACGAGTAATAGAATTCACGCACATACGCCTTGTAAAAGAATCACCGGACTGTAACTCAAGGGACTTATATCAAATACAAAACATATTAATCAGGAGAAATAACAAAACAAATGAACAAAAACCCATACCAGAAGTCTATGACGAGAATTTAGTTCTCATCGGTGTTTTGGAGTGAATATGATACATAAACCTGAATATCAATTTCAATTTTTTATGAGAACCAGAAACCATAGGGGCAGAGACTTCAACAAAATTATAAGTAGTATAAACTGAAATTAGGATTCATGAAATGAATCTTAATATTTTTTTCTGTTGATGCAGGTATCACCCTGAAAATTGCTACAGGCATTGATGCAAAAGTTTTCTGTGACAATTTAAGTACTATTTATTGAGGTTTTTTCCGTAATCTGATTGATGCTCAATGAAGAAAAATCCACCAGATACGGCATAATCAGTGTCAATATTGTAAGAACATCTGACAGTTGAAAAGATGATAGAAAAAAATCCTTAATTACGTGGACTTATGCTATTTGCTGCAATATCACATTTCTTTGTTCATTATATAAGCGATATTTGTGCTCCCTCTCGATGATTGTCTATCCAATTGAAGATGTATTCTAACTATACATACCTTTTGAATTAAAATAGAATAACTTGTCACAGAATTCAACCAGAGTCTTTTGATGGGTTTTCATACAATGATACTGGTGATTTTGTCTTCCTGTACAAGTTTTCCTTTTCACATTTATCGTATCATTACTTTTTGGCGACTTCGCACAGTTTTGCAGGCAGAAGCTATTGAGAAGGTTCTGATGAGAAAAACTGTAACGTACATAGCATTATAAACATCCATTGTGCACTCTATAAAACTAAGCGTGATAATGCTTAAAACGTATTGTTCCTTGTTGCAATTACGAGGAAATGCAAGGGGCTAGACGGCAACCATTCAATTCATAGACTATTCGCCTCTCTCTCTCTCTCTCTCTCTTTATTTCTAATTGCTAAACAGGTAGGAGATAAAGAAAGAATATTTTTAATCAATATTATATTTGATATTAATTCTAAGGGAAACAAAATTGGTATTATGCAACCTCTTGTCCTGTATTTTTTAATATGATGCATTCTAAGTATCTGATCTGTGACAAACATCGCATAATTAATTATAGCAATACGCATTTATCCATATAGTATGTTATTTCGACTTCAATTTAAGGTGATATGAAATGTCAAAACTCACCGGATTTGTACGAACATACACAAAAATGTCAAAGAAATAATACGATCGCAAAATGAGTGATATAGAAAACACTGATACAAAGTATCGTTGGAACCAAGTCAAATGCTAATCAATACAATTTATTACTTATTGCTTTATCAATGATTTAAAAAGGGTAAGTTCATTCGTTGAAGGACCTTGTCTGACGTCTAACACTGGGTGAAAAAACAAGTTTACGCAATGCGTAAACTATATGGAAACTTTGCGGAATCCTGAAGTTTCCATATAGTTTACGAAAGGATTCCGTCGCTGAAACTCAAGTTTACGCTTTGCGTAACCCGACTACCCGCTCAAATTCCAAATGGTTTACACAAGCGTAATCTGGTCATTTCCATCAAGTTTCCGCAACTGAAACTTAAAGGCACCAACTTGCGTAATCTATTGAAACTTCAGGATTCCAGATAGTTTCCGCATATTTTACCTTGCGTAAACTTGATTGTCGTTTTATGATATAAAGGTTCTACTTGGGTAAACCATATGGAAACATGCGTAAACTATTTGGAATCTGAATCAACACAAGTTCATGCATTGCGTAAACCATTTGGAATCTTTCAATATCAAGTTCAGGCTAGCGTAAACCATTTAGAAACTGACATTATAAAAGTTTTCAAATGTGTAATCTTGTTGAAACTTGCGTAAACCATTTGGAATCTGAATAAACACTGGTTTATGCAGTGTGTAAACCATTTGGAATCTTACTATATCAAGTTCAGTCTTGCGTAAACCATTTGGAATCTTACAATATCAAGTTCAGACTTGCGTAAACCATTTGGAATCTTACAATATCAAGTACAGACTTGCGTAAACCATTTGGAATCTTACTTGAGTCTTGTGTAAACCATTTGGAATCTTACTATATCAAGTTCAGTCTTGCGTAAACAATTTGGAATCTTACAATATCAAGTTCAGACTTGCGTAAACCATTTGGAATCTTACAATATCAAGTACAGACTTGCGTAAACCATTTGGAATCTTACTTGAGTCTTGTGTAAACCATTTGGAATCTTACAATATCAAGTTCAGTCTTGCGTAAACCATTTGGAATCTTACAATATCATGTTTAGACTTGCGTTAACCATTTGGAAACCATGTGTATAAAAGTTTCCAAATGTGTAATCTTGTTGAAACAAGTGTAAAATATTTGTAACCTTGATGTTCTAAAGTTTACATAGTGTGTAAATTGCGAGGAACTGATGCTTCAAGTGTGATTACAGAACAAACCAGCAGAAGGTTTTGAAAACCATGTACTGATGTAGAAACTCAAACCTTAGTGAGTTTTCAATGCATCCCCAAATAGCAAGAATATGTGGATATCAGCAAATTATTTTTCATCTACATTTCCTTATGTAACTGAAAAAAAGACCAAATAAATAAATGTAGAAAAAAATACTAGAATGAAACAAGTATTTAATTTTTATATTAATAATCATGTAATAAATTTATACATAAACATGTAGAAAGAAACACATACAAAGGAAAAGAGTAGCTTAACAGCATTTTCCTATTTTCCATTTTATCTAGATGTGAAAACTATTTTCAAAATCTGAGTAAAATAAATAACACAATTCTTGACCACAATTTAAAAAACCATGAAGAGGAAAAATAATATATGTTTATGAAACATTAATGTACTCCTGTCATCTACAATAATAGCTGTAATCTTAAAAGTATGCCAAACTTCCAGGCAAAGGTCACTAGGTCAAGACAATTGGTATCACTAGGAATTTTTACAATGGTCTTATCAATAGAAATACACTGTCAAATGAACTATGAAAGCCCTGTAAGTTATCATTCAAAAGTTATGTCGAAGGTTAGTTTTAAAAAGAAGGTGGTCAAACTCTAGTCGAGGCCAAAATTTTGATATCAAGAGAGTAAATGAGACAAGATTTCAACATTTCTCTTCAATTTGGCCTTCCAGATATGAACATGACACATCCTTGGGTTCTGGGCAACAACTTTGTGACTATACATGTATTATCTAAATTCATGAAAGGGATTAAAAGTTATAAAACATAAATGATTGTTTGATAGATGGACAATAGACTGGGTAATTCCTATTAGTCAAGATATAATTCCTTAAATTCTGTTTACATGTGATATATGTCCCTTAACACCATTGATTATATTATGCATGTGGTGTTGAAAATTGACTTGATAACTTCAAAGTAAGAATTCTACAGAATGTCAGTACAACATATATGTTACAAATTTGTAACCATTTCAAAAGTTTGTCACTATTGATGATATTGGTCTGCTAGCCACACAAATTGTCCTGAGGTTAAATTTCCCTGAATTAACTGTATCAGCTCATGAATCTTCTTAAGATGCTGAAAATAAATGCAAAGTAACAATTTATAAATACATGCAACAATACAAGAGAACTATAATCATTAAATACCAGAAGTCTCTGATGAGACTGAGACCAGAAAATGACTGATGTAATGGAAAAGAATTACTCTCTAGTCTCTACCAATTATACTTTCTGAAAATTGGTGCTCATAGAGTTATATAGGGGGAAATGACCACACCCATTTTCCAAGACCCTGGGGGTCAGGGGTTCAAACAAAATACAAGGTACACATCTACTGTCCTGTTCACTAAATACAGAGTACCCTGTTTTGTATATTTTCTCAGCCGTCTTAGGAATATTCCAAATATTTATTGTCTCCATAGATTGAACTCCTTTAGTCGTAACAGAAAATGTGCATGAACTCACCTTTTCCACTGTATTTAACCAGCCATACGAAAAATAAAATGTCTACGGGAAATTCCCATGTTAATTTCAGCCTGCCGCCATATTGTTCTCTGTACAAACAATGGTAAACATTGACGTCATGGTGTCCGGCGTCATGCATTTTAGTCATTTTTACTATAGAAAATTCACATAGACATTTTATTTTCCGTCGTATTTTTTAACTAAGCAATGCACAACCAAAAAGGATGCATTTTCTGTTAAACTAAAAGAGTTCGATAGACTGGATATCAATTTTTAAGTTGACAACATTATACCTTTCCACTTGATAAAGGCCAAGTAGCCGAAAATTTGTGGATATAGAGTGTTCATTGTTATTAGGTCTCTGACGATTCACCGCGGTTCTCGATTCACCGTGGTTATTGATTCACCGCGGTTCTTGACGAAAGATCGATACACAAAATGAGAAGAGGCCGTATCGTTGACTTATGGCTCGTTTTCGGCATTTAGTTCTATCTTTAAAAAATCAACATGGCGATGCTCGACGCCGAGTCGTCAAAGATTATCTCTGAGTTTTGTTTTTGTTTTTTTCTAGTCAATACCATACTTCTCCAAGCACCCAAGTTATGAATGATCTTAATTTGTTGTTGCTTTAATTAAATATCTGACGAATTACAGAAATACCTTCATATCTACATTAAACATCAGGTAATCAAAGATAACATAGCTTTCGGTAGCAGGTTTTTGTAAAAAATCAAATAACTTCCAAAATACAAAAAGTGTTGTTATGAGGATTCTATTCATCTAGAATGTTAGTCTTATCTCTGAGAGAGCTAAAGATATTGCCAAAGTATGAGTAATATAAAATTTGGTAAATGGTTATGGTCAAAGTCAAAGGTCAAGGTCACTTGGTCAAAGGTCATGGCCGCAAATGAAAGGTCTTGTCACAACATGCACAAAGTATCTACATGTGAAATATCAAAGCCCTACCCCTTGTAGTTCAAGAGATATAGCCCAGGTTAAAGTTTTGTCTACGAACGATGACAACAACATGAACAATGAGGGTATGGCATTAGCTCTCCGGACTTTTTCGTCCCAGCGAGCTAAAAATGTTGTATCATGATTCGAATCATATCGTGAGTAAATGTTTCAATACATATCATATCGTGAGCCCTAATTGTTATTTATGAATTATAACTTGATACATGTATAACCAAAAAAAAAAAATAAATAAATAAAGCCTGTGTTTGTGAAACACCAATGCCCCCGTTGGCATCTTTGTCAGTAAAACAGATGAAAAGTAGTTTCACATTTGAGGTAAAGGTCACAAGGTCAAATTAAGTATCCATGGAAAAGCCTTGCCACATGGAATTCATATGTGAAATATGAAAGCCCTATCACTTACCATACAAAAGCTATGCCCAAGATTAGAGTTTTTCAAAAGTAGGTCAAACTCCAAGGTCACAAGGTCAAAAATTTTGGTATCCATGGAAAGGTCTTGTCACAAGGAATACACATGTGAAATATGAATGCCCTATCACTTAACATTCAAAAATTACACCCAAGGTTAAAGTTTTTCAAAAGTAGGTCAAACTCAAAGGTCAAAGTCACAAGGTCAAAAATTTTGGTATGCATGGAAAGGTCTTGTCACAAGAAATGCACATGTGAAATATGAAAACCTATCACTTACCATTCAAAAGTTATGCCCAAGGTTAAAGTTTTTTGCGGACAAACAGACAGACATACAGACAGACCAAAAACTATATGCCCCCGAATCTTCGATTACGGGCGCATAAAAAAGAAAGAACCGAAGCAAACTTTGTAAAGTATGATTCAAATCGAACCGACCAAGCATGAACCGAGGGTAACCAAATTTTAAGTTAACCGTGACAGCCCTTACAAAAACCCATGAAAGTATTATGTACGTACTGTAATGTACTTACTGCTATCTTAAACTAGATAACATTTTCATTGCAAACATGGCAAAAGTTCATGCCAGTCATCCTCTATCTAGTGACAGCAAAATGATGACCTGTAAAATGTAAATAAAATCAGATATCTTTCAAGCTTAAATACTTTGTCACATTCTAGAAAGATTAGACCTACCTGAATCTATAAGTAATTATTAAGTTGGTGTGCATACAAGTGTAGATTTCAAAGAACAGACTGATTTTTATAATTGAAAAATATTGGTTGTATATTGCATTTTATCATGTCACAAGGGGGAGGGATTGTATAAGTGTGTTTTGACATCAATTTTGTATGACAGACAAGTACATGTATATACAAATCTCATGTACACAGAAGAAAGAGAATCTGTTTACCAATTAAAAAAAATAATATTGGCATACCATCCTTCATGTATATTGTGCAGCATCTTTTACAGAAAGGGCATCCTTTTAGAAGCCAAAAGTCCAACATACGAGTGACGTACCAGTGACCACTGAGTATCATTGTGTACATGTAGTAAGGTGGAGATCCATCAACGCTACAAAGAGGAATCCAAAATTAAATTTCAATGTTTCAGATCTAAATTTTTTATATAATCAGTCTGAATGTTCCCACATAACAATATTTCCTCTAAATTGGCGAAAGTTATTTCCCTTATTGAACATTGAACTTCAACCCCACTGGACTGTTCGGAACTAGCCATGCTAACTGTTCGTGTTCTTGAATAAAGACACGCCCCTTGTTATTGAAATAAATGATGACGCGATTTATTCAAGCAATTGGTGATGAATAGTGTTATGGGTCAGAATACCCCAAAACGCCAGCAAAAATCAGACAAAGACAGAATATAAATTTACAAGTTTAATTATGTACAAAATATATATATTTACAATGATTACAACTTACAATACAATGTCCGGATCAAAGTGTCCGTTACGGTCCACAAAGTCTATCGAATGTGTGGTTTCCGGTAATCACAAACGTTCTCGAAAGATCAGTGTCCAAACGTTGCTAAATGGATTAAAGTCTCAACAAATAAAGTGTCCCAGTATATCAGAATAGATGAATGAATCGTGTCTACGAATGTGTACGAATGCCTCCTTAACACAGTTCCTCAGGTATTTATACTTAAGAACAATGAATTAACCAGAAGCTTCTAGAACAATGACTCATTACAAATGATTAACAATAGAGTAAATTCTAGAAATCACAGTCATGTGATGATAATGATGTAACAAAGAACATACTGGAATATTCTCTAATGAGATAAACATGACATAGTAAAATCTAGAAAGAATTATTATGAAATCATAATACAACATGACTAAGTACATGTGTACCTAGACATAAAGTAAAACTAAAATAATACATGACCCACAACACCTCCCCCCTTAAAAAAAGTTTGAATGTCAATGAAAACTTAGCTGGTAAATTCTGCAAAAATCACTCATTTTACTCTCAATCTCATAAGGACCGAAATATCTAGCTTGCAAAGGATGACCAGGGATAGGCAAAAAGACAAGAACTTTATCGCCTGGTTTAAAAACTCTGTTTCTAGCATCTTTGTCATACCATGTTTTCATTTTCATTTGAGATGTTTTGAGATTTTCTTGAGCCAATTTGCAAGCATTATATAATTTCTCTTTGAAATTAGACACGTAGTCTAAGAGATTCAAATCGCTAGTCTCAGTCAACCATTTTTCCTTCAACAACTTCAATGGCCCCCTGACCGTATGCCCAAAAACTAGCTCAAAGGGACTGAACCCCAGGGACTCCTGAACCGCTTCTCGTGCCGCAAACAACACGAGGTGAACCCCTTCATCCCAGTCTTTTCCATACTGGTGACAATATGTTTTCATCATAGTTTTAAGGGTTTGATGAAAGCGTTCAAGTGCCCCCTGGGACTCAGGATGGTACGCAGAAGACTTATACTGCCTGATACCTAGCTCATGCATAACCTGCTGAAACAATCCTGACATAAAATTGGAACCCTGATCTGACTGAATAGCCTTGGGAACACCTACGAAACTGAAAAATTTTGTAAGGGCCTTAACTATGGTCTTTGCCTTAATATTCCTAAGAGGTATGGCCTCAGGAAACCTAGTCGAAGTACACATAATCGTCAGTAAGTACTGATTCCCTGACCTAGTCCTAGGCAAAGGACCTACACAATCAACTAACACCCTACTAAAAGGTTCCTCAAAGGCTGGAATGGGTTGGAGGGGAGCAGGTGGTATAACTTGATTGGGTTTACCTACCATCTGACAACTATGACAAGACTTACAAAACTCAGACACATCTTTTCTCAACTTAGGCCAGTAAAAGTGACTTAAAATCCTATTATAAGTCTTATTGACACCTAAATGACCTGCCATGGGTGTGTCGTGAGCTAAACTCATGATGTCCCCGCGATACGCTACTGGTACCACTATCTGGTGAACGACCCGCCACACGTCATTAGGGGGTGCATCAGGTGGTCTCCATTTCCGCATAAGGATGCCATCTTGTATGTAGAAGCACTCTCCGACTTTGTCCGCTTCTTCTTGGGGAAGGGCCCTCTTGCTTAGTCGGATGATCTCCGGATCTTTAGTTTGCTCGGAGAGGAGCTGCTCACGGCTTAAGGCATCTGTATCTCTGTCTAATGGCGGATGATAATCATCACTAGGTACTGTCGGAGACTTGTCAACATGAAGTGGTACTGACGTCTCAGGTACGCTGTCATCAATGGTAGACATGAATGTGTCAGAAAGGTCTATATTTTCGGAGGGATGGTTCTCGTTAAGTGCAAAAGTACTCTCAGCCTCTTTTAGTCTGTTCCTGACCATCGCCCTGGTAACTGCGCAGGCTGGGTACAAGTCGTCGTCTTCATCATCGGACACGACATCGGACGTGATTTTTTCACAAACAATCGGATCGGCTACAACTTTGCCGCCAGCTAAATCGTTGCCAAGCAACAAGGAAACGCCTTGAACGGGAAGAGTAGGTCGAACACCTACGATAACAGGTCCAGTAATTAAGTCTGACTTCAAATAAATTTTATGAAGGGGAACATCAATGACGCCTAGCTCCACACCCTGTAATAAAACTGACCTACCAGTAAAAGTGTGCTCAGACAAAGGCAATGAACCCTCTAACAATAAAGTCTGGGCAGCACCAGTATCTCTCAAAATCTGAACAGGCAACGCTTCGCCAGAATCACTGAGTGAAACAAATCCCTGTGACAAAAAGGGCTTATAATGATCCTCCACAAAATCATCAGAACTGGACTTAGAACCCTGAATCTCAGGAGTGTCAGAACAAATCGAATCTAAGGCTTTCCTATCATTTCTAACAGACGCACAGGCCTGTGACTTAAGTTCTTTTTTCTTCTTAAGCTTCAAACACTCACCAATAACATGACCTTTTTTCTTACAATAATTGCATGTAGGAAGCGACCCCACCCCTGGGGATGCCTCAGAACGCTCGGACCTAGGTCCGGACGTAGAACCACCTTGAGATGGTGACTGGGAACTAATGGACGACTGAGACTCTTGTAAATTTTTCTTTGGAACATCTGACGTTTTTGCGCTATCGCTAGATTGAGTTTTTGACACAAAATTTTTCTTATGAGTGAGAGCATACGTATCAGACAAAACAGCAGCTTCTTCAAGAGTTTTAACATTTTTGTCTTCCAAATGAGTTCTTAAATCTTTATGTACACACTCTTTGAACTCTTCTATCAGAATTATTTGACGCAAATTGTCAAATGAATTGGGAATTTTCTTAGATCGAAACCACTGATCAAATAAATCTTCTTTTTCTCGAGCAAATTCAACATATGTTTGATTTTCAAATTTTTTGTACTTTCTAAACTTTTGTCTGTACGCCTCAGGTACTAACTGATATGCTCTCAAAATCGTGTCCTTGACCTTGTCATAGTCTGAACTCTCAGCAATACTGAGCGCCGAGTACACTTCAGCCGCTTTGCCAATAAGTACGCTTTGTAACAAAGTTGGCCAAAAATCACGTGGCCACTTCAGATTGGCCGCGATTTTCTCAAAATGTGGAAAATATTTGTCCACAGACTTTTCTTGAAATTTTGGTACTAATCTGATGTTTTTGGCGGCGTCGAATTCAGACTTGACAAGCGAAGGAACAGGATTTTCCTTAGTGCTTTTCTCTAATTTTAACTTTTCTAACTCAAACTGGAGTTCTTTCTCGTGCATACGTTCCTGTTTCTCTCTTTCTTCCTTTTCTCTTTCAAATTGTCTTATTTTTTCTTCTTTTTCAAATTGTCTTTCTTTTTCTTCTCTTTCAAATTGTCTTTCTTTTTCTTCTTTTTCAAATTGTAATTGTATTTTCATTTTCTCTAATTCAAACTCAAATTTTGACATTTTGGTTTCGCTTGAAACAGGTTCAACAGGAAAATCGTATGACGAAAAGATTTCCTTAGCTAAAAGCTCTTTAGCCACAATATTTCTAATTTCTTGTTTTCTCATAGAAGATTTTACATCTAACTTCAATTGAAGACCTAAACCAATCGAATCATCTTTTTTCAATGATTCGAACTCACCTAAAGTCGGCGATTTCAAAAATTCAGTGACCGAAAATACCATGATTGATTTCTGCTGGCAAAAGTTTGGAGAATTTTCCTTTTTTCAAAAAACGAACTTTACGTTAAAGTGCAAATATGCAGAGATTACTATCCCGGACGAGCCCCCAATTCTGTTATGGGTCAGAATACCCCAAAACGCCAGCAAAAATCAGACAAAGACAGAATATAAATTTACAAGTTTAATTATGTACAAAATATATATATTTACAATGATTACAACTTACAATACAATGTCCGGATCAAAGTGTCCGTTACGGTCCACAAAGTCTATCGAATGTGTGGTTTCCGGTAATCACAAACGTTCTCGAAAGATCAGTGTCCAAACGTTGCTAAATGGATTAAAGTCTCAACAAATAAAGTGTCCCAGTATATCAGAATAGATGAATGAATCGTGTCTACGAATGTGTACGAATGCCTCCTTAACACAGTTCCTCAGGTATTTATACTTAAGAACAATGAATTAACCAGAAGCTTCTAGAACAATGACTCATTACAAATGATTAACAATAGAGTAAATTCTAGAAATCACAGTCATGTGATGATAATGATGTAACAAAGAACATACTGGAATATTCTCTAATGAGATAAACATGACATAGTAAAATCTAGAAAGAATTATTATGAAATCATAATACAACATGACTAAGTACATGTGTACCTAGACATAAAGTAAAACTAAAATAATACATGACCCACAACAATAGTCATTCTCTGAAGTGCTGACAAATCAAAATATTCAAAACAACAGTGTATAACATTTCTTTACAGGTTATTCATACTGTCTCTGTCAAGCAGGTCTCATCCACAGTATTATATATTTCGTCAGTATTTTCATTAGGTAATTCACTTAATATTTCAGTTCCTGTTGCTTTTGCTTTTCTGTCTCTTTTTCTGTAATATGAATTTATATGAGAACATGAGAAATAAAATCTTTGGAAAAATTGAATTCATATGTTAAAGATAATTATTCGGGATAGGAAAAAGGATTTCATACATTCAATATAATATAACTTTCAATTTACTTTTTTATTCTTCTCTCAGGAAGTAGATTTTGATATTTCACTTGGCACTTTTTTTTTCGTTTAGTTTTTTTTAAAGGGTCATTGGTTTGTTCATTCGACATTATTCATAGGTCGGTATGTATTAGATAGGGTGTATGAGTGAGGCATTGATATAAGACATAAACACATGTAACAATGTTTGTGTCCATTTAAAGCAATCTTTTGCATTTATCTCACAGATCTTAATAAGATAGCCCTTTTTATACTTTATCAATGCTCATATAAGAGAAAAACGAGAAATCATTTTCAGGTAAAGTCTTGATACTAACTTTATCATCTTCACCACAACAATTACAATGACGATATTTCCAAGAACAAAGACAAGAATCATGATACCTGCAACAAATATGTAGGAAATAACATATATGCATAAATTTTGCTCTAATCAACCTTTTCATTTACATTCTTAATTTCAAAATATGACAAAGACCGTAAATGTATAGCTATTTCCTTTATCACAAGATATATATTTTCTTCAAAGAAACCTACCAGGATATGAATATGTCTGATTTGTTTTTGTCGAAAGAACTGTTTCTCGTCTCCATCTCCTTTGGACTATGTTGCTGTTGCTGTTTAAATGATCTCTTCAAATAATCGGGATATGTGGGAGGGTTGTACGCACGTAATCAAAAGCTTTAGAAAAGTAAAAACAAGATGCAAATTTGTCTAAATCGGTCTTGTCTCCATAGTAACCATTCAAAAATGTGTTTTGTATTTATCGAAATGAATTCTGTTGAGAAGGTCAATTCTGATGGAATGGCCAATATTACTATAACAACACTTCATTCTTGAAATTCAACTTCTTTTTATAAATGGATGACATGGTAACGTTTACCCAACCAATTTAGAAATGATACATTACATGTGATATAAAGAATGTCATCACATTTTATCTATCAAGTTGATATTATTATTTATCAAGCTCGGAAAGTTCAATTTATCAGTATTCTTAACCCATTGAAACGGTTGCTATGGAGATTGAGATCTTTAGTAATCTACTTATTCTAGTGTTTATTGTAAGATCTTTCAAACCAATAGATAAAATGGGTAATTATTATCTCAAAGCAATTTAAAAACAAAAAAAAAAAAATAATTAAACCTCCTGAAAATTTGTTTCAGAACAATCAACATTTATTGCCATGGTAACCATGTGTATTAATAAAATCTGAAAAAGATAATGAATTTTATTGAATGTCTCATAGCTTCGATTTTTGAATTTTGTAATAATTGAAATTATGAATCATTAACATGAGATACAGTAAGGATTCTAACTTGTTTAATTTTCAATTTTTGGTGCCTTATGACCCGGTTACCATGGTAACCAAGTCACTAGGCAACAATTTGTTGATGATTTTTTGTTCCTGACATTTTGCCCTACCCATGTATGAAATTTCATGAAAATCGGAAAACATGTGACCCAAAATATTTTGGTGCATACAGAGAATTGGTGTTAAGAGTTCTTTTACGACTGAGATGGAGTCAAGAACATGTGCATAAAGGTAAATGTAAACCCTTCAATAAGACAAAAAATAAAGGCAACACAAGCGTAGCATCCCCTCGCAATTGCATGTTCTGTATCACTGGGCAAAATGATTTTAAGCCTGAATTCACAGTGACCTTGACCTTTGACATTCAAAAGCAATAGCATTTATCCTCTTCCCTTAAGGTGACTCCACACATCTACCCCCTAAAAAGATCCTCTCGTTTAATTTATCTGGAACTCTCGGAATTTGATAACTGGTATACAAGATTAAATTTTGCAAAGTATGAACAAAATCGAACCTACGTAACTGTTTTCATGACGCTTTGAATTTTGGCGGTTCTGGGGTTTCTCTCCTATTTTTGCCAACGTTGCCAATTTGAAGAAAGTATGCTGATTTCAAAAATATTTTGCTGAATTTATGAATGTTTTTATGATTTAATTTTATATTCGAAGTATTTTTTCATCTTTAAACAAAGATATTGAAATAAACAATGGAGGAATTATTACAAATTTAAGATCATTTAGGAGGTTAAAAACTAGTGTTGCGGTCGTCATTCATTTTTTTGAGGTTATATGCCTATTGCGTGAAATTCCATCGTTTAATTTTCTTGAAACAAATATCAAATCATAAACTATTGTATATAAAGTTTTTCTATGCAATATGAACAAAATCGAACCCAGCGAACGGAAGTTATGACTATTTTTGTAACCCCACCCCCCTTAGTTTCTATGTTGCAATCCATATTCATTCGACGTTATAGTGACGTCAGAGGTAAGTAGAAATCAGCGTATGACTACAGGAATTTGTAGGAATTCTGGACGGAAACGACCTTAACGGAAACCTTACAAAGCTTTCATAGTGTGTATCCATACATACGAGATTCTTGATATGTCTAAACAACAGAATGCCATGCCCCCTCAAAAAAATTTAGGAAAAGGGAGAGTAAAAGCGCGAGTCTAGAGGGAGAAAGACTCAGAGTTAAGAACTAATGCACTATCATCCTGATATTTTTTTATTTGGTAAGGCAGGGGCAGAGTTCTCAATAATCTTTTAAGAAGGGGGCGATTCTGAAAGAGATTTTGCGATTAATCAGAGTGCCTTTACTAAGAAAGTAGGCGTCAGTTTTTCTCAAAGTAGGTCGTGACAAATATTCGGGTACCGACTTATAAATGGCGGGGGGGGGGAGCTAGGCGCTGTTTCGTATACGTTTCGGGACAGGGAAGAAATAATTTTCTCTGACTTTTATGAATAAGAAATTTTAAAAAGATCAGGCTATATGTTAAACTTAAAGTCAGATTCAGGAGCGTATCCAGAAACTCAACTACAGTGTGCACATATAACTGTTAAATGGATGACTAACGATACTAGGAGGATTGAGGGCATTGAAGGATATTTATATTATCAACATAAAGCTCATATTACAACATCTAGAAATACAGAAAAAAAATCAAAACAAGCTTCGAGGACAATCTAATTCATTACGCAGGGAAATGCAAAGTGCAATGAATGTGAGCGTCAAAAATATCCTAGATATAGGAAAATAGGAGCTATACGAAGTTTTATTGGACAAATATGTAGTAACAACCATAATATTGCCGAATTTGTAAAAATGTATCTCCATTTACCTCGATTGTAAAAACACTAAACATTGTAGGTGGCGCTAGTGAAATGGATTAGAGCTGCGCACCCCAAATTCAGAATAGTATGAGTTAGATTCGCCTGAAAATTTAAATTTATACAAATGAGAATGTAGACTTTCATATGAAAAGAAAGATTTTGCATAAAAAAAATTGTAAAGATAATTTATTTTCAGGGACATCGTAGTTTAAAATAGTGTGTAAAATTTAACAAAATCAGAGATATACGGCAGTATGAATCTGAGAGTAGGGAAAAAGTAAACGAAAACTTATTTTTATGGACGTCATTCACCTCGCTCGTTCTCGATAATCAGTGATTCCAGAAAAAGTGCGACACTTAGATTTTGAAATTGGGCAAAAATAAACATTAAACGTGAGGCATAATATATTCTGGACTGTATTATATAACTATTAATTAATATGAATTTTAATTTTTACACACAAAATATTTTTCTTATTCGAGTTATGGGCTTCTGAAGGTAGTGGGGTCAGATTCAGTGTTACGGAGGTAATTGACAGTAAAACTCGTGTCTACTTTGAAGTTATATTTTACAGACGTTTGAAACCTGTATGCCTCTGAACCTTAACCTATAACCGAACAAAACGCATAGTACTTTTTAGGAATTGTAAGAAATAAATCAATGCTCAGTTAAAAGAACATGTATTGATAGCGGATTTTCATTGTTAATTCAAATCGTATTTCTTCTAAAAATTTTTTTTTTCATAACAAGCCGGAGTTAATTCACTTATTCAGTTATGCAGATTCACAGTTCTGCGTTTTCACTATGAATATCCAAAATTTCCTCGCAAGTTTGATCATAGTAAAGGGGCCTTCGTTGATCTTATAAACCGCTAGTCTTATGTTACGTAGGTTATTACAAAGTACAATATATGTTTTTACACCTTTCTAATTTATCTAAATAATCATTTTCTTCGACAGATATACGTTTTCTTATCTGACATTGCTGCATCAACACAGTTTAAAATGTTTTTGGAATTATTTTATGTTAATTTTCATTTATTTGAGCTTGGCTGTCCTAGGAAATCCACTTTTCACGTCTCTATGATAATATCATACAATAAAACGTATATATGTTGATTGAAAGAGATATATCGTAATGAGAAATTCAATTACTATAGTTAAATAAAACGGAAAGAAGGGAGGAGATCCAACGGAACTTGTATTGCGTTTATCCTCTCAATTAGATGGACATCCAGAAAATGATAATTGGTATTTTCAAAACAGTGTTACGGAGGCTATACTGTTCAATTCATTTAAAAATTAGATAGCGAAGAGATAGAAATACAAGTAATATTTTTTTCCTCGACATTATTCAACGCTTGATTGGCCCTTTTCCAAAAAAAAAAAAAACACGCCAAAATGAAATAAAAAAAGGCAAACTGAGGAACTGGAATGTGATCGTTACGGACGTTACACATTAACGCATCTTTAGTGGTACATCCCCCTAAATCTTCGATTTATATATTGAGATGAGCTTAAATTTGTCTACTAGTTACACACTGCCTAAAACCTGGATGAAAATTTGATCGCCAGATCTATAATAAAGCTTAATGAATATTACCGTTACGTAGGTTGTTTAGTTATGGAGGTTATGTTTTTATAGTTAATAAGATATCTTGGAAAGAGGAGCACTACACAAATTTATATGCAAACATCATCTGATTGATATTATTACGTGTGTTGAGCACTATGATCTTTTAAAAAGTTTATGTGGCTATTTGCAAAGAAAATCCGTTATGTAGGTTAGGTTCTTATATGTGACACTCCAATAAAAGGACTTCCCTTTCTGAAAACTCAAAATTGGTAAGTTGAAAAGGATTTTTTTGTTAAAAAATCAAACTGATATCATAATCACTTGTTGGTAAGGCCTCTTGAGTATTCCAAAATAATGGAAATAAAAATTTGATAGACAATGACTACCTTGTTATGGAGGTTAGGCATATTTCAGCGACAGCGAGATTTTGAGCCATGACCTTGTATTTTTGTTGATTTTTTTTAAAAATCCATACTTATGTGATAAAATAGATATTAATTGCTATAATGATATTAGATTTTGTTTTTAGTACGCTCACTATTCTTAGAATCTTAAGAAAAATAGTGAAATTTCTTGGTTAATTTCAGCTACTTTAGGATAGCATACTCCGTAAATATGTAATGCTCGGTCAGTATTTGACGTGTATGTGAGAGAAAAAGGTTGTTCTTCTCAAATGAGCACTCAGTTGCAGCAGTAGGTTATGAACATCACAAATTAGGACCTAGCGACAGGTAAAATCACTAAGTGTCGCGATTTTTCTGGAATGACTGTAATGCGTATAGTTATCTGCACAATGGATATATCTTTGAACAAAGCAGGATTGATACTAAAATTCGTTCGCTTTCAGTTTTCAAATAAAGAAACTTAGTTCGATAACATTTCGCTGCAAAGTAGGAAAGTTGACAAAATTGCAGAAAAAATTCATCTGATCATAGATAATCAGAGATACAATACTTTAAATATCTGATCCATTATATCGCTAAAATCAACAAGAAATAGCCTGTAAGACAGTTAAACCAATATTCTCCTATTTGATTTTATTTCAAAGTAACAAGTTGTTGAATTTCCGATGATGACGTTATAAAAAGGAAACTTTTACAGCGATAGACAGGGGTCTCATTCATGGAAATTTTTGTACGTATATAGATTAAATGATAAATCTAGCTGAAATTAATTACTTAATTAATTAATTAATAACAGATTGTAGATGATAATTTTTTGGTTTAATCGATACCATACTTGCTGAAATCCGTTCTGAATTAAGCGAAATAGAAGAGTTTGAACGCCGAAAATTCCGAGCGCTGTGGACACTATTCACTATTCATCGGCAAGTTCACAATATTTATTTGGCGCGTTATCATGACGTCATAATCATAATGACGTCAGTATCCTCGGTAAGAGAACCTACGAAAAGACTATATATTCGGATACTCTGTGGAGCCACCTTAAGAAACATTCGTGGAAGGTTTGATGTTTCTATGTTGATTGCTTTGTCTTCTATGCTGTTCACAAGTATAATTAGCCGAACGCCACAGGTACCTTGACTTAAACCTTTGACCTTGAGAATCAATAAGGTGCATCCCCTCCCCTTGGGAAATGTTTTGGAAGGTTTGATGTTTTTATGATAACTTTGTCTATTATGCCGTTCACGGGAATCCGGATACACACACACTAACACACCCTCACTAACCCTCTCATACATGTACACATGGCAACAGAGTTGCGAGGAGATAATTAGCAAAATTGAAATATACATGTATACTTTCAACATTACAAAAAATAAAATCAAACCAGCAGTTTTAATGACAGGGTTTTCGATTAATGACATCTGCGTTGACTTCTTTTGGTTTGGTTGTCTACTTACATCTTCAGTTTTATCTGAAAAAAAAATCAACAATTATTAAGTGTAATGATATGAAGTGAATATAGTGTATCACTGGATGTGATCGTCGACAAGAAATTCAAATCAGGTGTCCGAGATTTGTTTGTAAGAAGAAGAGGCTTTAATAGGGAACTATGGACAAATAAATAATGATTTATGGACACGTTTATTGGATTTCAACGTTAGTGATGACCCCTGATGATTACTGATTTAAATTCCTATGCTTGAATAGCGTCTTGAATGATAATTATCATACGCGTTTTTCAATCCATTGATCTAGACTGAAGCAACTAAGCAATCAATTTTTGAATGATATGATATTTATGATAAACATAAAATGAGTACATATCAGTTATTCCGTCTCAAAGTCGAAAACGCAAGACAAAATCATTAGAATTTCCATTGGAACGGTCTCGAACCTCGGAATGAATAACATCCCGAAGTGAGACTAGGTGCCCGGGGAGAGTCAGCGTCTCTTTATTCCATGCAACATTCGTCGAAACAGCTCCATAAAAACTTGTCGAATTCAGTGATTGTCTCGATGTAAATTTTGATGTACATATCAGGTAAATATGTCTTGTTTTGTGATGTTGACAGCCAATCATTCGCAATCCAAAATGTCACTGATCATTCTGGAAAGGGGGATCTGATATTCTCTTGTTATATCCCTGAAGAACTTCCTCAAATTGAATGATGATTTCAGCCGTTCTGTAATATAACTCTGAACAAGAAGCTTACTTCCAAGCCGTCTGGCTCTAAGGATGAACATGCCCTGGCGTACCGTACTAGGAAACAAGAACGTCATAAGCAGGCGAAGATGGAGTGTTGCTACTCATAAAAGAGAAGTTGATGATGTTGAAGCTTAAATCATTTTTTTTATATTTATATTTTCAAATGACCGTTTGCGTCGACAGATAAAAGTATATCCATGTACGAGGCGGATCACACGCTATCGATTGTTTCCTTGATTTCTAGTTGATTATCCTTAAACTTCGAGTTATTGATGGATTACACGTCATCTATGTAATGTAAAATTGAACTGAGATGCGAGGTGCTTTCGCCCAGTCGAGAGCAAGGTCTTGATAAAGTCAGATTCGTCTGAATGTAACAACAAGTCTACAAATAGCGGGGCGCAATTGTTACCCTTGAGGATGCCAACTAGCTGGAATACAGTTCCTCCAAACACCACAAACATGCTGTTCAAAACTCAAGCATCCGGATGATATTATCTTCGGTATACTTTTGAATCAGAGTTGTCCTTGCCATGGGTCTCTTTGGTTTAGGTGTTGTCTTTGCTGTTCGGTGTTTGATGTCTCATTTGCTGTTCCTTGTCTCTTGCTGTATGTATCTCCTCTGTGTCTTCACTTGGGATGTTTGGTGTGTTGCTGTTGGTGCTGTAACCTAGTTTTGAGATCTCCTCCTTTCTTGACGAAATAAGTGTCATTCAGCCCTATGACAAGGTATTCATATTTCCTATTCCAATTTTTGAAAGAAAGGTTTTGCGAATGATATTGGACACTCTGTGTTTGAGAGTTTGTTTTGGATTGGTAGTTAAGAGCGTGGAGAATTCGAAAGATTTTATGCAGGTAATATTATTGAAATTGTTGGCTTTAAAATTTTCAAAAAAAAATTAAGTTTCTTTATGATCTACTTCTGATTGATTCCATTTCTCGAATATGCTGTGCTGCAGTATGTTTCAAGACCTTGCTTTATGCAAGTTCATATTTTCGTAAAAGGTTTTGTGAATGTAAGAATGTGAATCATTTAACCCCTTTTTTATAGTCGTATTGTCATTTTTCCAATCCTTAAGAGGATAAATCTGTGAGATCAATGTCGGAATACAAATGATAAGAAGCAAAAGGAAGATATATCTGATAATGACCACGGCATAAAGGTGTAAATAAACTGGTTAATTGGAGAATGTTCGGTTTACCCAGTGTTAACTGAAACGACGTTGATAGATTTTCCTGAGAATGATTTCTTGAGAATCCTGTTGATAAAGAAGTCGAAGACAAATGACCAACTGATCGGTATCGGGTCAAATCTGATCTGAAATTCACAATGCACATTTTAAACTCATATTTCATTGTACTTGCAACAAATAATAATTGTAAAAATATAAGAAAAGCTGATGCTATTGCATTGAAACTGAAAATCGCGATCGCAAGTAGTGTAACGATGTTAGATGTGCAAACAAAAGGGTGTATAGGAAGAAAAACGACCCACACTGTCAACAACAGAAGAGACACGAACAGGATTGAAAGAATAGTCGGAACGTCAATCCGTGTTTTGACGGTTGGAAGGATTGTTTCTAGAACGCCGAGTCAGGGGCCGATAAGTCTTGACAGACAAAGTCGCCGTATATGAATAAATTGGGCTAAACGACCAGAACTATTTATCTCAAATTTTAAATGTTAGTATACAACAATTAGTACTGCAGAAATAATTCACTACGAATAAATAAAATCCATTGGAAGGGATTTTTGATATTTTTCAGCACTGTTAACATCCATCGAAAATTGCGCATACCTTGTTGATTTGAAAAGCTTATACAAATGAACATCTTGCCAAAATTCAATGCTAATCTTTTCAACTGAATCCTAATTATGATATCTATATAGAATTTTGGTCAATAAGTACTCTACAAATGAATGGAAACCTTATTACATGGACCAGTTTTAAATCTGAAGTTATAATACGGACTCAGAATACAAGAACTTAAGGTAGAAGATCCCATAGAATTCAAGTTTGAAAAATAACGTGGAAGGGTTTCAACTCTAGACCTTCTTGAAGAAAATTTCAAACCTATTTTCATGCACCAGACACGTGTTTCGAATATTTAATTCTCATCAGTCATGCTTTCAGCCAAAGTGCTTTTCATAAGCAGTCCAAATTAATTTCACTAGCGCCCTCTTGTGTTATTTTCAGAATTCAAATTCCTGTTTTTACTTTACAGAGAGTGCGCGGCTCCTTCGAAGGGGTGATTCAGTAGCATATCCAAATAAAATCTATGTTCAAAATAGCATTGGAGAGGTATTAACCTCCTTGAATTTCGATGATATTTTTCGATGAAATAGCAAGTTTCAGTTGAGGTAACTACGACTTATTAACAATTTTATCAGCTTGTATATTCTTTTCACTTTCAAGAATCAATGTATCCACCTAAATTATTGATATATAGCCATATAAAGTTAAATGATTCTGGTCTATGGGAATTGTAAGAAAAAATACTTTATTTCATCGGAGAAGGTAATGAGAATATTTTGAAAAGTTTTCTTGCTTGTAAATGAAATACTTAACTTGGTTCAATTTGTGGGTATCCACTCTTGTTTTGGAAAATGATGGCAATTTCATTTTCAGAAGAAAAAAAATAGAAAAAAAAATCACAAGTTAGAGTTACCTTTCCTGGATCTTAGTGCACTTAGTTTTGTAATTGACAATTGAACACACCACCCTCTGATTGATAATTCTTTATGTGCAAGTTGCGCTTCTACAATGATTTTATTTAAACGTTTGTAATTATATATCTTAAGTTTTATTACTACAAGGATGATTGTTCACCAAAATATGGTCACATGAAATTTCTGAATTTTCTAGAGCATCCCTATAAAGGGGGTAGGAGGACGGAATCTTCAAAGAAATTTAAATTAAATTCGTAGAAATGTGTCCTTAATTCTCAGAATGAAGGAAATCTTTCTAAGATTATACATTTTGTGGAGGATGGATAATACCCTTCCACCTCCCTTTCACCTTACCTGTCCTTCGAAGATGGGCGTAATGTAAAAAAAAAACACACAGAAAACACAACATTTACTACAACATGTACAATACTCGCCAAGACAAAAACTGTCAGTTTACAAATAAACATAACATAAATATATGAACTGGTGCTGTCTTTGATATAAATTATCAGTAATCAATGAGACAAGTGTAAAGGCGTATTCGAAAGGGGACATCCCTAGTCCCTCCACGGTGAACTGTTAGGGACAAGCATAGTAAATTTTACCCTCCCTCTTTTCGATCAACGTTTATGAATATGAATTGTAATGGAAATCCATAATTTTAATTTCATCTAAAAAAAAATGCTAGCGCTCGCCAACTTTTATTGCTTTCATGTTCAAACCAAAAATTATAAAAGCAAACGAAAGAAAAGAAAAAAAAAGGAGAAGGAGTGGGTGGTGGGGGGCATCACAATATATTCAAGAGGTACAAATAAAATTCATCTTTACCTTGTTGTACATGTAATCAAATTTTGCATTTGATTTGTCCTAGGTGAAAAAATGACAATTCAGTGTTAGATGCCTCCATTTTCATACATGTTTTCTCAGATACTAGTATTTTAAGTACTTAGCGTAGAACATGATAAAATCTGCCTAAGATCATTCCCTTTCATAACACCCCGCATCTGCATCTAAGTCGGCCTCGGTGTTATGAGCCTCACATTAAGTCATAATAAGTATTGGTGGTGGTGATGGTGGTGGTGGTGGTGGTGGTGGGGGGGGGGGGGGTTACATCTAAATCAAGAACTTGCACACTTTATAATGCTTCGGTCTTCTCCTTGTTAAAGTCATTGTTTCAATGAGAATATTGAGAAATTTATGTCCGTCAGATTGATAAATCCACTTATTTCTTTTTCATAATTTACAGTAGTATATCTTTCATTATCTATCCGTACATAAAATGGTTTTAATGAAATTGGAGGCTGATCAAGAAAAAGGTCAAAACATCTAGCAACCATTTTTCTTACCTTCTATGGACTGAGGAAGGATACAAAATATAAAAAAATAGCGAAAAACACTCTGACGTTTTAGGAATGCGTTATCGATCTTGAGATACTCTACCTTAAATTAAGAATTGATTTTTGACATTCGTTTGATTGTTTGATACTTTATGGTAATCAAGGATAACCACACCTCCTGATATTTTCGTGGTAGATGACAATCCTAAGTCGGCACCGTTTGCCCATAGGTCTGGTGGTTTATGTGTAGTCCTTTGTGTTTGATGTTCAGTGTTGTGTGTTTGTATTCCTTGTCCCTTCTGTGTCTCTTTCTGTGCTTGTCTGACTTGTTTTATTTTTTGCATTGGGTGTTTTGGGGTTTTGCTGTGGATGCTGCAACATAGTGTTGTTGGTAATCCCCTCCCTTGTGTTATGGATAATTTTGTGCAAATTCATATTTCATTTGGCATATTGAACCACTTCAAAGTGCTTAATTGATACATTTGTACCCGTGTACTTTCTGTTTACAAACGGGTTTACACACGTTGACTTATAAGATGGAAGTCCAAACAGGATATCGAAGTTTGAAAGATGACACAAACATCTCAAGGCAAAGGTCGGCAAACTGCGTTTTGGCTTTGGTGTCTTTAGTGATATCTAAAGTTTGCATTCATATTGTTTCTAATCATTTTCATTAATCCAAAAGATAATTGTCCTCAAAAACGCCAAATTCATTTCAAAGTGCCACAAAATTTACATGATTAAGGCATTAGGGGTATAATACTCTAATTCCGGTTGTTTATATAACAGAAAGATCAAATACTACAAAGTTTGCCGCAGATGCACAACTTCGGCAATGTTCAGGACCAAACATTTTCACGGTGAGTTGAATGAAATATTATTATGTTAAAAAATATCAAATATCTGAAAATATGTAAAATATGGAAGTACATGATTTCTAGCTTTTCTATGATATTGTTTTTAAACCCCTAAAACCTTAAATTTATGAATTGAAAAGATAATTCGATTGCCATCAAAATAACTTTTGCCATTCTTGTTTACACAAATAGCACAGTCAGTATGACGTGTTTTTGATGACGTGGTACAATGTCGTCATATTCAAATCTTTTGTCACATAACTTCGTTTGTGAACTTCAAAGGTAACTTGTGCCGACTGCCATTCCGGCTGTAAACAACGGTTATCAGACAAATGGTTTTCAAGAAACGAGATACACAATAACACACATACGAGGGCTGATTGATATGTTGTGAACCTCGTATTAAAGGGGATACGCAGGGATTTTTTGGGGTCCTGCTATTCTATGTTAAGACATGTATCCACGGTCTGGCCTCATTGCATCAATTTGAATCGATAAGGTAAGAATCTAAAGTAAAAAAAAGACAAGTTGCTTTTGCAAAATGGACAAAATCGATTTAAGGGCTGTGATCCAATATATGTACAGAAGAAGGATAAGCACCTTTAACACTTCGAACATTTAGATTTTTTATTGATGTATGTTGAATTCTTTATTAACCATAATATTGCAATAGTCTCTCTCTTATCTGTAATTTATACTTGAGTCAATAAGTAAGTGTTTTCCGTCCTTATATCTTAGTTCCTTTGGAGGAATCGATCTTACTTCCTTAACATTGATTAAAGACCCTTATTAAAAATAACCTTTATTAAAGACTCTTATCATTATCCGATGTTTATATTAAAAAGAATATCACGTGCGAGAAAAGGTATTTTAAGAGTAGGCTTAAAAATGAAAATCACCGATAAGAGTTGAAAAATAATTTCTCTAAATAGAATTTTTTTTTCATAACTAACTCCACTGGTGCATGTATCACTACCAGACGTGGTGATACATGTTATTTAGTTTCCCATTTCTACCTTCAACGCAATGGTTTGTTGATTTAGACACTTCAATTAAAATCTGGGGATGGTTGAAATATATCGGAATTAATCAAATGGTCATGATTTTTTCATCATCATGTAATGATAATCTAATTAAAAATTCTTGTGGAACCGAATTTGAAAAAAAAAAAACATACTGAAATAAATACTTCTACGACCTACTGCACATATGAATACATATTTGAGAAAAAATGATACCAAAGTATGAATACAAAGAATGCTTACAAGAGACAAATAAATCAACATTTTCGCGACATGGTCGCCATAGCACTTTTAATATAGATATGACCTACGACAGTGCATGTTCATTTTCGTGCATGAACATCGGCAGCGGGTGCGTTTAGCACCTGGTCTGTCGATGCTCAATACAATTTGATTTTCTATTGTGAGTGCTCTTGAGATTATTTACATTATCATCCTTATCTCATAAACAACGAAAGAATATGAAAGAACACACACTCACAAAATATAAACTATTGAACGGACCAGGTTTCTATCAGAATCGCAGTAATCATCATAGGGCTTGAAAACGGTTTTGTTCAACGAAAATAGCGACGACCCAATCTATACATTGTCACTAAAACAATCAACTTAATCGGAAAGTTAACGTCAGATAACAATTATAAAAAAGATATAATTTACAAAATGTAATTAACTGCAGGTACTTCAGTAGAGAGATGGAAATACAGATGTACAATGATGACTTACCTAGTTGTTGGAATCTTAAGACAAGCAGGGTCTGAAAAAATAAATACAGTAATCGTTACATTTCTTCCTTTGCTTGATATGTTGTTAGCCGTGTAGTTCTTACGCAAGAGTGGTGAAACACCAGCGGCTATTCTTTAATTTTCAAAGTCAGTAATTCATTATTCGCTTCCTGTTAAAAGGTATTTTAGAAATTGTCATGTCTATGGTTACGGAGAAGAAAAGGGAATTATCTTCAGCATGACTTCCCTGCGCTCACCCAGCGAGACAACCCCACAAGAAAACGACACATAAATGGCATCATACAAATTCCAAATCACAACTATATTCACTAGAACATCATACAAAAGAGACTTACAGAAACATTAAACATTGATGTCAACACATGAAAGGAAGGAGACCAATGTGCACCCGGCGACGACTTTGGACGGCCATCTGCTTTTAGCAAATGGTGTGGTTATCCGGATTACGTGCGCACAACCCTTCTACTTATCCGGATACACGGAGGTCTCCTTAGACACACAATTGTTGTATAAACATGAAACTTCTCACTGTAAGTTGACATCATAAAACAAGATAGTTAAACGCAGCGGCCTCTTGTTTCACCGTAAAATGAAGGCAATGAAATTCCCAACGATACATACATACTCTGATGCCGGAGTCGTCCCAAATTTTGAAATTATTTCAGAATAGATAATGTAGAATTTGCAAAAAGAAGACCCGATTATCCTCCATTTTCAGTCGTATCTTTGAACAATAAACAATAAAGAGTTTGAATACATTAGGAAGGATCCATCATAATGCTTGCATATGGGTTTACATATGCATCAGATATGCATGTGTCGTATACTTGACGTTTGGCCACACCATTTTTTTCTCTGTTAAGCGTCAGGTGTTGTATCAAAAACCAAACTACCTATCAGGTAAAAAACAAGAGCCCCAAGGGGCACAACGCTCTCCTGATGCACGCTCTAATTGACATACTGACATTGAATACTGATAGTGTCAGTACCAGGAGTTTAGCCCACAACCTTTCTAAAAAGATTTTTGCCATACGCAGAGAAGTTTTTTTCAGACAACCTTTAAAAGTACAGAAAAGAAAAAAAAATTGTCACATTTCAAAACAATAACTTTTTTTACTGCTTTGAAAAGACGGATAAAGTGGTCCAACGTCATATGCCCAGCTAGTTAAGTTCAATTATGCAACATCAAAAATAAAATTATATTGTAAAATTCCACATTAATCTGCAGCAGAAAAAGAATAAAAATAAAACATGCATGAGTACCTCATACCTACAAATTGACAGGACAATCTGACGAGTGGTTATAGAAGAGAAGCAGAAAATGTATGAAAATCACCCCCCCCCCCCTTCCTTTTTACATAAGAAAAAAATCATAAAAAATATAAAAAAAAATGAAATTTTAGCATAAAATAAATATACATATAAGTTAAATATGATAAATATGTAGTAAATGAGTGTGTAAAATCATACACTTATTGAGTTATTTAAAGAAATAGTGCAAAAATGTGCATTTCTGACTAAGTCCGAAAGGACGTCAAAAACGCGTCAAAAATTTGACTTCGAAATGGAACCAAAAATAACAACACTTCTTAAGACATCTCTCTAGATCATCCTGATGCTTTCAGTTTGTCGTTTCATGCTTCGGTTCTGAAGAAGAAGTTTGTCAAAGGAGGATACCCCCGTGACCTACTTTTGGCTGTGGTGGCGCCACCTGTTGACAGATCCGGACGAAAAACAACAACACTTGTAGGGGACTATGAGTACTTCATACCTACCAAGTTTCAACAAAATCCCTTCAGCCGTTCTTGAGAAGAAGTCGAAAATGTGAAAAGTTTACGCCGGACGGACGACGGACGGACGCCGGACGCCACACTATGAGAATAGCTTACTTGAGCTTTGCTCGGGTAAACTGAAAACCAAGAACAAAACCTATTCTAACCTCAGACATTGCAATTACGGTAATATTTAGTAAAAAAATGTTATGATCGCTGAGCGATATTAGTCCCCTACCGGCGGCATATATTTATGTCGTGCAACTCTGCCTATGAATTACTCTTCAATTTTAAAAACATGAGTTTTAATTAAACGTACTGTCTGTGCAGCTCAGTTCTGAGGTTTTATCTGCTTTATCGATTCGAAAAAGAGGTCAAGTGTGACGAAAGTTGAACTAGCTCTGTAACTATCCAAGACTAAGCCGAGTATCAAATTTTACCTGAATATCACTATTTGTTGCAGAAAAAAGTCTGGAAAACTGACAACAACTGAATTGTGCAAGTCATCAAGGGGCATAACTCCTCGAAAAATAGGTCAAGCGTGACAAAAGTCGAACTTGCCCTGTAACTATTCAAGACTAAGATGAGTATCAAATTTCACCTGAATATCTCTTTTTGTTGCAGGGAAAAGTCCGGAAAACTGACAAAACTTGAATTTTCCAAGTCATCAAGGGGCATAACTCCTCGAAAAATAGGTCAAGAATGACGAAAGTCAAACTTGTTCTGTAACTATCCAAGACCAAGCTGTGTATCAAATTTCATCTGAATATCTCCATCCGTTGCAGAAAAAAGTCCGGAAAAGTGACCAAAACAGAATTTTCAAAGTCCGGAAAAGTGACCAAAACAGAATTTTCAAAGTCATCAAGGGGCATAACTCCTCAAAAAATAGGTCAAGCGTCACGAAAGTCAAACTTGCTCTGTAACTATCCAAGACCAAGCTGTGTATCAAATTTCATCTGAATATCTCCATCCGTTGCAGAAAAAAAGTCCGGAAAACTGACAAAAACAGAATTTTCAAAGTCATCAAGGGCCATAACTCCTCGAAAAATAGGTCAAGCGTGACGAAAGTCGAACTTGCTCTGTAACTATCCAAGACCAAGCTGTGTATCAAATTTCATCTGAATATCTCCATCCGTTGCAGAAAAAGTCCGGAAAACTGATATTCGGACAGACTGACAGACGGACGGACGGACAGACAGACGGAGAGGGAACTAAGAGTCACCTTCGGCGTTACCGGTAGGGGACTAATAAATAATACATTTTTCTGAATTTGTACAATAAGGTGTACTACGGTGATAAGTATTGAAATTTTCTTATATTTCCTATTATTATATTATTTTATTTGTCATGATTCAAGGTTTTTTGTTGTTAGTTACTTATTACTTTGAGTCTGTAAGGGTCTACAAGATATACAGTAACTCCTGGTAATGGACTCTTTCAGAAATATCTGTAACCCCTCCTTCCCCTTGGGAAGGGAATCAAATAAAACAATCCTTCTAATGCAGTACCTTCCATTAGGGTAGGGAGAGGGTACAGATACACGTATTTCTGGAATAGCTCAATCTCAATTGTATGTCAAAGTGGGTTTTTACACGTAATGTCGACGTCTTTCTCTACTATATATGTAGACAGACTGCTCTAAGCAACCCGAAAATACAATGACATTCACTGATAATGCCATGGAAGATAAATTCCTATTTCTTTTTCCAAAGCTGACTCTTTTTTGTTTTTGTATTCTGTGTCAAATTAAAGCTTATTTAACTGATTCATTGTAAATGTAAAAGCCAAACGTCTGAGTGATCTTAGATGTTACAAAAAAATTTCAAACCCATTACGGACAATAACTCCAGGATTGTTTGGCACTTTATCCCCCCCCAAACAAAATCTACCCGCTTAACGGAGAAAAAATTATGTAAGTGGCCTTATCATAAAAACGTGTCTTTTAGTTATCAGTTTTATTTAAAAAGTGAAATACAACTTTAAGTCATAACTTAAATGATTTTTTGTAAGTTTGACTTACATTTGAATAGTTCTTTTAAAGAAATTTTTGTTGAATTATGAGGAGGACATCCTTTATCAGCCGTGCATCTGTCATATTTCAGATTTATCGAACCATTGTATATCGGACATCCAGCTGAAATGAAAAAAAAAAACTAGCATAAGCATACGTACCTGGATTATTTGAAAGACATCAGAGGGATAAATTAAGCAGTCACAGAAAAATAAAACTTAACCTTAATATGCATGACAACAGATTCGAGGGCCGTAATGTTGGGATTTTGGTACTGTCATATTACCAAAATCTCAACATAACAACCCTCGAATATAGGGATGTTTAGTTGTAGGAACCTATCAGTCCTAATCAATTTACCTGAGCTATACTGCAGAAATTTGGTCAAATTTAGCTTTCATTTTTAATGAGATGTCCAAATAAAGCAGCCATGAGTACAAATTATAGATTTCTGAACAAAAAATGACCAAACACAATACATAGAGGCCTTGGATTTTATGCATACATTTCATTTTTACATCGATTTGATTCACAGTATCGCCGTTTACAATCAATTAGGTCAGCAAAAAAATTGCAACGGACAAATCAAAGCCAATCAGAATGCATAAATTGTATCGCCTTGTATATGACAAATCCGGAACGCAAACTCAGGATATGGCGAATCGGCAAAATGTTCAGGGGATTGCTGATTCTGTGTGACTCAAATAAAGCAAAAGTAAACGATCGGCAATCATATTTTACCTTGTTAAGCTTTGATATCAATAATACGACCGGAATTCAACTTTCGTCTCTTCGAATGACAAATATGGATAATAACCATATCCCTGTATACAGCACATAAATCGATAATTCAGAAAATCAGAAACCGAAGGCATACACAATCAGGATAAAACAGGAACCAATGCAAACAAACAAAAACCTCCACCATATGAAAAGAAGCGAACTCCCGATATGGGAGTGAGACCAGGTGCCCAGGAAGAGTAAGCATCTCCTGCTTGCATGCAACACCCGTCGCTTCAATTCGGTAGAACTGTCACATCCGGTAACTTCCATTTCGGAAGACATAGAGAATAATCTTAGGTCGGATGGTTCAAATGGTCTATGACAGAATATCATCCACCATTCTGGAGAGTGGGACATCATAGTGTATGACGAGTTCCCCATATCGACCGTAGAACTTCAAATGTGACGATGTTAGTGACGAACTCAGGCACCAAATTCTAAGTTTTACTCCTACATAACGTCAAATAAGTGATGGCCCCGACCCATACATCGGAGGTTGTTATGGAAACAACCTCGCGGTATCACATGTTTGACCTGACGCTATTGCACGTTTTGTGGCAATTTGGTAGAGACGGAAATAAACTTTGCTTTTCGAACTTTGTCCTTTCATAAAGTAAGAAGATCGATACATATTATGTGGCCAACAACCCAAACAAACCAAATAGCCAAGTGTCACTGGCCGCTTCTGCGTCTATGGGTAGGGTTGAACCAGGGCGTTATTAATCCTCGTAATGATGAATTATGACGGGGAACCTTTATCTAACATTTCTCTATATCATTCAGCCATTGTACCTACTTGACTACTTTACTCGCCATTGAAATATTTATTCAATTAATCAATCAACAAATGGATTTTGGTCTAATTACATCAAAAAGCATAAGTCGGTCGAAGGATTTTCCTGGATGATCCTTACTTGTGCATGTACTTGAATTATGTGACTCAATATAGATTTTGCAAAGAAATGATATCACTCGGTATTGAAAATACCTGATAGTGAAACTGTAACAGTCTTACCAAAATAGAGAAGAATTTCCTCCTTTACGATTGTTTGTCTCAATTGAATTTAGTTATATTATAATCTAAAAGGAGTACGTAACTGGCGCGATTATTTCGTATCATCGTATATTAAACATTCAATTTTAGACATGATTATTTCCTTATGATAAAACAAACGCGTACATGCATGTTTCGGGTATTTAACCCTCGTCGTTGATCCTCAATCTAAATAATGAAATATGGCCAAAATTTGTGAAAATTATGTCCTACATTTGCCGAAAGACGTAGAAGAAATGCTGGGATATGATGCTCTGTTGTCGTTGATAATTAGTTTCCTACTCGCCCATGTTGTAATCAATGAATGCAATGTAAACGTCTTTAAATTGAATAGCATCATTTAAGAACAGATAAATTGGCAACGTGGACCAGACATGCACGTTTCAGGTACTTAACCCTCATTAGTGATTCTAAATCTAAACAATGTAATATAACAAAAAAGTATCAAATCAAAATTATAAGTGAATGAATGAATTAATGAAGAACTCGATATCAGATTCCAAAAATCACAATCACAAGGCTTACGCAGCCAATTGTGCCTCACATGAAATTCATATGAAATGAGCATCATGTAAATTTCACATGAAAGTTCATGTGAAATTCATATAAATTTCACATAAGATTTATCTGAAAAATATGTCACATGAAATTCACATTAGATTTATGTGAAAAATATTTCAATTGAATTTCACATAAATTTCCTTCACATGAATTTCAGACTTTCAGAATTTTTCTAAGTGACCTTCACAGGAAACTGAATTCACATAAGGTCCATGTAAAAATCTTCACATGAATTTCATGTGAAAAATTTCATGTAGATTTCATGTTCGTGCTAGTTTCACATAAATTGCATGTGAACTTTCATGTAAATTTCATGTAAATTTCACATGAATTTCATATGAGGCACAATTGAATGTGTAAATATTCTTGAATGAAATTACATTAAGAACTTTCTCACAAGGAAAGACAATAGGACAAATAGACGAAGTTAATACAATAGCACAGCTTCATAGAACTAAGAAAGACAACTTAATATAATGAACAATGTCAAGAGAATAGCTATAGTAGAAGTACGGAATATGTAGTATATGTATTTCGCACTTCAAACACAGTGCCCTGCTAGTTGGTGTATTTTGAAAATATTCAATTACCATATTAATCGTGTTACATTTATGATGCGAGTTAAGGAATCCTACCACGTAGGACAAAAAATGAAACTTAGAATTTAGTGGAATTTATCTCTTTGTATTATTCAAATATAAGCGCGGTGTATCAATCAATGGCTTATCTCAATAAGCTTACAATAAATGAAAAACACAAAGTTGTTACTACAAATCAAAAGAGTAACCGACAGCATTTTTCTTTATGTCAGTTCCTGGATTTTGATTTTCATGTAAAAATGCATGAGCGATTAGTAAAATAGAGAAATATCTTTCAAAAATTTATGTTTGACCTTTATAAATTAGACATATTTCATATTTCTTTGCTAATTCGGAAACTAGTAATTTTATTCTAAAACTTAACCTTGACAACATGTACAGGAGTTAAACATCCTAGCACCTTCTATCCTATGCTTTTCAGTCCCATATTTTATTCAGTTTTGCTAGTAAATCGACTCTGCGGGAATTTGAGCCGCATAATCGAAGCAAGTAAGATACATGCGATTCAGAATTAAAATTGGAAGGTTGAAAATAGATAAGCTTGTCTGAAAATCACCTTGACTTGTAATACCATAATCTACCATTTGTTTAAGTCGACCTCGAACACTTCCCATTCCTCCGTCTTCTCTTGTTCACAGATATCAGAATATAGCACTAATGGATAAAGCGATCGCAGGTGAAAATTGTACGAATACCACCGAAACAGAAGAATTAATCCGACACAATCTCCTACAGAACTTTCCGTAAGTATGTGTTTAACATTCATTCACTGATGACAGGAACGCTATGGTTTTTTCCTATGACAAAACATTAATGCGTAATCAACGAAAAAACCTTTAGAAGAAAACAAAAAGCAAGTAACTAGGTAGTAGTTCACATTCGGATCTGAGAATGCAGGTTTTGGCGAATAATCACTGTGCAGCTCTATAAAGCATATAATATAAAGACCAGTCTGCCATGAGTGTATTGAAATTGACTTTTTATCCATGATCCGGATAACCACACCATTTGTGACAAGCAGGGCAAATGGCCGTCATAAGTCGGCAGCGTAGCCCATTGGTCTCATTGGTTTATGTGTTGTCTTTTTTGGTGTTCTGTATGTCTTCTCTGTTGTTTCGCTTTCACAATGTGTGTTTTTACGCTCATATGAGCATATAGCCATCCATTCTCCGAACAGAGTTGTCTCCTCCTTACATTCTACACATTCTCTGCCATGGACTTCACGACTCTTGTCCGAACTGAGTTAAAGAAGAGATCCTGACGAAAATCTAAACAGCACTCACAATAGAGTACAAAATTGAGCATCGACTGACCCCTAGCAAGCTAGAGGTGGGACCAGGTGCCCGAGAGGAGGAAGCATACCCTGTTGGCTAGAAGCTAGTCATAAACTAACTATGACGTTATAGCAGCATTACTTGAAGGAATTAGGAGTATGATACAAAATTTTCAGTTGTTTTTATAACAAAAAAAAAAAATAAATAAATAAATACCACGAAGTTGGCCGAAAAAGCATTACTTCAGCGATGCTCGGGACCATATATTTTCATGGTGAGTTGAATGAAACATTATAAAATATCAATTATCGAAAAATATGCAATATGCATTGAAGTACATACTATCTAGTGTTATAACAGCCCTAATTGCTTAAGATATGCTTTATGGTGGCAAGTCTGTGGCAATGGTGTTGTAGAGTAGGGTAACTGGACGTAAACTTGAGCTGCCTGGACTTCGATAGTCGCCGTCGTGTCAGTCAATCAGTCTGTCTGTCTGAGCACAACAAGCCCCCGTAATGCTGCGTTGTGTGAAAGAGATAGGTACATTTTCTGTAATTTCCTTCTTGATCGCTTTAGGGTTAACATCTGTAATTGATAACTGATTGAACCGTTTTAATCCTTTACCACTTTCAATTTTTGATTAGAAGATTTAAATAGATGAGACTTATATATCTCATTAGCATAATAAAGGGTTACATGTCTTTGATTTAACACACCGCTCGCGTCTTAAGGTGGTTCGGGTATCGCGTGGCGTCATCGCTAATTTCCAAAATATATAAGAAAAACGTTGCATTGCCTTAATTAATTGCAGATGTTTAAAATAGTTTGTTTAACAAATATTTAATCATGTTTGAATAATAAACCCTTCAAGTTTTAGAATTTTTTGTTTGTCATACAGGTATTTTACGCATTTTTTGGCTTAAAATATAGCATTTTTGTATTTAAATTTACAATATCTTTAAAAATGGTCGAAACTTCTTAGAATTTGGTATACTTATAAATTATTTCACCCTTAAAATATGTAAATGACGAAAAAGGTACCTTGCAGGGGGTTTCCTTTAATTAAAGGGCAGATGAATATAGTCTCTGGCATATTTTGACATCAAATATTAGCCCGCAAATTGTGATATTTTTTACCATTTCATTGCTATTTCTCAAATTCTTACAATTGTCTTGTCTTCTACTGCTAATAATAAGTACCTGCAGTTCTTAAACAAGTCTTTTCCATTAGAAAATTTGACTTTGGATACCTTATATTCATTTTTATTCAGTTTTCCTTGGATGTACTCAAAATGTTGGCAAAATATGATTTTCCACTAAGAGTGCCCGACTTAGTTCAAGTATTAGACCCTAAAGATGCCCTGCACGATGCATATATTTTATACATTTTAGAATATCTGAAGATAGATTTTTAGTTTAGAGAAAAAATAAAGTTAGTTTGACCATCCAAACAGTGTCAAAATAACGATACTCGAACCCCCTTAATTTAATAGACTCGCTATCATCAAAGAAGGTATATCACGCCTACCAAGCCTAGGTAACTCAGGTAGGAATATGAATTGTTGCCAAAGTCGGCCTTTGCGTTTCCTCGTGAAATTGACATTTGTCAAGAAAGTGACTTTGTCTCTCTTGTGCAGGTCCTCTCTGTGATTTCACGATTTGGTGTTTCGTTTTTAGATGTATGTGATCATTAAGCAACTGGTCCTGTTATATATAATCTCTTTTCTATATTTCACTGATTTAAATTCATTTATTGAAATTTAAATCATAATTGCTCGTCAAAAGCGAAGTCGTTATCTGCGGTCGAATATGTAGATATTGATTTCATGTACCCCCCCCCCCCCCGAGTGCAAATCTTTGATACGAGGGTTGGATTTCCCTGTATATTGTACAAAAGGTTGACTGAATATCTTTCTCTTGCACATTTTAGATTTTTTAACATAATTCGTAAATAAACATTGCTTGATTTGCATTATATGTTCCTTTTTATGGCGTCAAACACTGCTAAACCTACGTTGAGGTATATAATGTCATAATAGTGGATACGCGACAAACATCCGGGAGTTCGAGGCAGAGTTGTCTCAGAACTGGCAAATTTCTGGTTAACTCTATTTGTGGTCACTGTGAAGTACAAAACGAAACAACAAGAAACGGAACAAATCGAAATGAAACGAATCCCGAGTTGCATGAACCAACTAAAGATAGCCGACTCGTTGAAGTGTTGATTTGATTGGGTCATGTGACGAGAGATAACTGAGCAATATATATTACATGAACCTTTATCATCCCTTATTTAGTCGAAACTCGAATTAGTTCTGCTGATTATTTGCCAAGAAAATGTACCGAAGCACATACACTTATATTCAAAGTAGAGGGTTTTTTTACATAAGAGCTACGTAAGTGATCCTTTATGAACATAGTTTACCAAATTATCAATTTGACAAGTGACATATTCATGTTTTCCCTTTTATCTATGATTCGATCGATTAAGAAAATTGATTTTAAACACGATCATCAAAGGCGGCATTGTTGGAAATGATCCCAAAACTATGATAAGATCAAACTTGTACAAACACATGTACGTGTAGAAGGTTTAAACGCATACATGTATGTACCGTTAAAAGGTTCTTTTCTTTAAGGAATGTTTATTATGCAATGTATTTGGAATGCCATGAGAGGATAATAATGCTGACAACTATAACGGGAAGACAGTATGTACATTTTCGTAAATTACATCGCATATGTATAGTATAACTAAAATGTACTGTATGCATAAAAGAAGAAGAATGTACATTTATATTTATGTCTTTCGATTCTCTCTCTTTTTTAAGAAAATATTTTTTGTGACATTTAAGCGAGTTTTAAACTGTGCTTTTTAGGAGAATGTGTGAATCATCGGGAAACATGTAAGAGGGTACCTCCTGAATCTTATGAGTGGTTGAGTGCCCTTCATTGGCGTGTATATCTTTCTATCGTGGTTAAGACTTGTGAGTGCATTACTTACCCCTTGAAAATTTGATATCGATCTCAAATGCAAGAAGTCACATTTAATAGCTGAATACCGATATGTTTAAAACTAATATGAATTGATTCTTTTTCCCTATTAAGACAACAGACGCGAGCCTGGCTCTGTTCTCCAATATAGGCCCAATAGCGATAAGCCACGCCTACCCATTTTCTGAAAGCAGATAAACCGTCAGGAATTGGTTGTTTTTTGTTTTTTTTTTTTTTACCAAGAATCGATTTTGTCGTAAGGTCTAAGTTTGGTGATCATTAGAACAGAAATAAAAAATGGCAAGCCAGGCTCTATTGTCTCAAAATGTCCTTGCGTCCTCAGCCAATCACATTCATCACCTCGCCACTGACGCGGCTCGGTAATAAATGTGATTGGCTGAGGACGCTCGGACATTATAAGACAATAGAGCCCGGCTTGTCATTTTTTATTTCTTAAACATAGAACCCCGTATGAGGGGGCGGACATGTTGAAAGGAGGGGGAAGAAGAGGAATAAGAGGAATGAGAGACGGGAGGGGGAGAAAGGATGTTGGAGTGGTAGGAATAGGGTTGAGAGGTGAAATAGAGAGAATGAAGGAGGGAGGAAGGGGTGGATTGGGGAGGAAAGAGGAAGTGGGAGAGAGGTAACTCATGCCTCCTCTCTATGTTGTCGCGTTGGCAATCTGTGTCATTACAATTAAGTAAAACAAGTACTATTTAATTTTCCCCTGCACATTTATAGGACAACTTTGAAAGCATTGTCTTATGTTTTTTTTTGTTCTGGAGATTCCAGTCTGAGGAAAAATCTAAACTCAAAAACTAAATAGAATTCGAAGTTCCAATATCATGAAATATTTACTGGGACAGTTTGTAATTAAATGTTACGAAGAATGTGCTGGTCTTGGGTAAGACCAACGATGAGAAATATATGCAGCAGTTCTTGTGAATAATCGTTTTTACTGTGTCGATTAAATTTAAAGTAATACGATGTACTTATTTTTTTATAAAGTTAATTTGAAATTAAGGTAAAGAATGTACATGTGTTTATGAACACCATGGAAGATGATATCAAATAAAAATATATTAATTTATATATACATGATAACTAAAAACAGAAACACTCGAATACACAAATTTTCGGATCTTTGGTCTCTATGAAGTGAAAAAGACGACAATGAATAATAAAACTAGGCAAAACCCATCTTTGCTTCTCTGGCGTTAATATTGGAAACGCGTTTTGTATTGTCGTTTTACACTTGATAAATGCAAAGGGGGAAAATTTGTTTATTCGAGTGTTTGTGTTTTTATTTTTTCATACTTTCCCTCTGAAAGAATCAATCGCAAAACCATCACTAATACACTGACACAAATACTAGGGCTGAATGATATGTTTTGAGCCTCGTATTGAAAAATTTGAATTTTATCAGACATTTTGCATAATCCTCTTCAGTATATATACACCTTTTCCGCCGGTGTTTAAGGGCCTCAATACCACTTTTAAAGAACTCTTTATCTTCACTGGTGCGAAAGCCATCCACTGTAAGTATGACGTCATCATTGGACTGAAAGTTGGTGCCGGAAATAGCTGCCTTCAGTTTTGGGAATAGATGAAATGTTAAACGTCTTCAAATTCAAAAGCATCATTTAAGACCTGATAAATTTACAGCATGGACCAAACATGCACGTTTCGGGCACTTAACCCTCGTCAGTGATCCTAAGTCTAAACAATGTAATATGGCAAAAAAGTATGAAAATTATTAAGTCCAAAAACGTACCAAAAGACATAGAAGAGTGATGCTACAGGACCAACGTTTTAGAAATTTCAAAAAAAATGTACCAAATGATTTCAAATGCGTTGAAGAGACAGACGATCAATCGAAGTTGATCGAACTTGGCTACATGTGCCATCGGAGACTTTTGTTCCACCAGCAGTGACACTCACTAAGTAGTTCAAATGTTAAACGTCTTCACATTCAAAAGCATCTGAATAAGGCAGATGCTTAATCAAATTAAAGCCAGAATCATAAATAGCAGCCATGGCAGTGACAGAATTGTGAACAGGAGCATTATCCTGATGGAACCTTTAACTAGTGAGCTTTACGCGGCGCTTGAGTTTAGTATTTTCCCGTAACTGTGTCAGAGGTGAAGCTTAGCTCTATGACGGGCCCTGTCCAATCCTCTTTAGAGAAGACAAGGCCCCGACCACCTGTCCTCTCCGAATGTCAGTCGGACTACTCGGGTGATTACATACATGTGCTCGCTACAGCCGGCAGAGCACGGACTGTTTTACGCACGCCCTCTTTTTATATCCATTTACATATACATCTGTGTTGCTGGGGCCTCTACGTTTTGCAGTCTTGTTTGTGTGATGTCATCTTACAGTTAGGAGGTTGTTTTACACCAAAAGTGTACGTTCTTCGAGACCTCTGGGTAATTGGAGAAGTGATAGGATTGTGCGCACGTAATCCAGGATAACCACATCATTTGCTACTTGCGTGGCAAATGGCCGTCCAAAGTCGGCACCGGTTGCCCATTGGTCTCATCGGTTTATGTGTAGTCTTTTGTGTTTGATGTTTACATGTCGTATGTCTGTTTTTCGTCTCATACTATGCTCGTTTTTTTTGTGTTTTTGCATTGGGTGTTTTGGTGTTTTGCTGTCAGTGCTGCAACAGGGTCTTGTTGGAGATCCCCTTCCTTCTTTAGTATTTACCATTGATTGTTTGTCCTTTTTGGAGATAATCTATGAGCAGAATACCTTCTGCATCCCAGAAAACTGAAGCTCACAATATATCAATCACCCTTCGTATATGCGAAAAAAGAGTGGACAACACATTGTGCAACGAAACAAATTGATTATATCTATTTAGTAATAACTTTTAAATGTAATTTCGTATTTCGTCTTTATCAGGTCAGCACTTTTTGGGCTCGTTTTATATCACTACATCAGGACGGCATTGTCGCAAGAATGTGGAATGTCTGAAACTATAAAATGCCCAACAAACAATGAGGAGCTTCGAAAAAGATCCTCTGAATTTGGTTGTAAAAGCTCTATCTATACCTGTATTTTGGATGACCATGGCAGGCTTGTGGAATTATGCGCATTTCATTACGATATTCCTTCAGATATGGATGGTACGTATTCTTTCGATTGTAATTAATAGTAAACATATGTTCCTTTGAACTAGGCCTTTTAAAAGCAGCACGACTGCATTGTGAAAAGCCCAAATTCAAGTCCTAGTAGCTTTTCATATGACCTTTATATGTTGAATATTAGTGAATTAGTAAGAACATTTGACATTTACCAAACGAAACATTCAGGAAAAAGTCAAACTGGTATTCATGGTAAGACATTAAAAAGAAAAGCATTCATTGCAAAACTACTCTTTGACTAATATAATCCTGAAACTGTGTTCTTATTTAGTATGTAATGTATTAAAGGTACAAATAGTCTAACAGGGATTAAACTATCAATAATGAAGTTTTACCGTAAATAGCTTTTAAGTACTACCATTTGAACATCTATATAGTACTTACATAGAATATCTCTCGCATTTTTGTCTTAAAGAAGTTTTTACTCTCTGGTACACACGATTTCGGTAAACTTCGAAAATTGTTATTTGCATATACAGTATGAAGAAGTATATCACGTTTACAAAGGTCAAAGTGAACACGCTTCCACGATCAGTCAATCGCTTGAATGAACTAACATCGTGGGATTATTACAAAACATGAAGTAAACCACGTATACATACAGTCTTTTTGAAATTCTCTCTCTCTTAACAAACTAAATTACTAATATTTCATTAATTGCAAATATATATCATGTATATATATATATCATGTTCCATTCAGATCACCATTTTGAATGTGGATAGTCGAACACTTTCGAATCACTAACAACGTGTAATATTGTATGACGGCTCGAATGGGAGGCAGGTGAAGTCTGCTATACACATGTGCGTTTGTTTACCAAATCCTGAATGAAAATTAACCTTTATTTAGTTATCATTTTTTGTTCGTTTTTTTAAATATTTGATTTAGACTGTGAATATACGTATATATTGTAGATACACATATCAAAATTAATGTGGATATACATATACGTCAAACTTATATATACTTCTCATAGATAGAAATAAACGATAGCTATCATGTACATGTACACTGTAGATCCCTTTAGCTAATTTTCCCTCACACATGTCAGTTTTAATTTCACGTTCGTCCTCTAAGCTAGGTCTCTATAACTTTCCAGTACCAAGCCAGTACTAGCCTTATGCAAATGAGTGCTTACATGTGTTTGCAATCGGTCTTCTACGGAGAAGAGTAGGTTATATTAGGGTACCCATTTTATAAGCAATAATGAGCATAGCTCGGTAGTGAGGGAGTATGTGTCTATTGTAACCAGCTAGTTTCTAATTTCTAAGCATGACTCGTTTGCGTTAAAATTTTGACAAAAATAGTTGATTCATGGTTTGATCTTGACGAAACCTTTTGTACTTTTAAGTACAGGAAATTACCATGGGTCATATACTTGGAGCTTTACCAATAACAAACGGTTGTTGGTAGAGGAAGTACGTCTGAACGACACTCACCATGCATAAGGGGTCGTGTAAAACATGATATATGTTTCAAAAACCTAAATAAAACTCTATTAAGACGAAAACATGACTATATATACATGTAATTGTATGTATTTATTCATGTTTTTTTTTTATTACTGACTACATTAATAACAGTATTTTGCTTACATTTTAAAAAGATAAAGATCATATTTTCTTTATACACGACCCCTTATGTTTAGTGAGTTTCGTCGCGTTTTGTTCGGACATACTTCGTCGGCCAATAACCGTCTGCTATTGGTAAATCTCTATTAGAACTCTCAGTAAGAAGCATGCATTCAAGAATACATTAGAATAAGTAACAGTGAAATGGTGTTTGAGACTTTGGAATGGCACAGTTAACTCATTAAATGAAAAACGATGATAATTGTGAAAATTGTAGCAATAAGGGCCAAAAAATAAAAATAAAAAAAAATAGAAGGATTTGATTTCCTATAATATGAAAATTAAATTAAAACAGTTTGACAGAGTGAAAATAAATGTATCGAACCAGTTTAAATAACTGTGCATACACAAATGTAAACAAATATTTAAATGGATTTAAACTGTGGCCGCTTATTTCGTTCAAGTATATGCACATCGTTAACACCTACTTTGTGACACGCTCCTCTGATAACAGTCAAAACTAAACGATAAAAATCTCAAATTTGAAAGCACCATTTATGTGTATACGCCTTGTGCATTCTTTCGCAACGGTACAAAACGAAAGCTCAGTTGAAGGAAGACCTTCAACTGTAAATGTTTGAACTCAAACACATGGAATTTGTGATGTAAACATCAAAGAAGTACCGTCCACCTATTTAGTCTCAAAGTCGAGTAGGCGAAGTAAAATCATTAGATTTTTCATGGAATGAATAAAATTCCGAATTTAGACCAGGTGCCCGGGGAAAGTCAGCGTCCCCTGATTGCATGAAGAAAAAAATTGAGTTCCTGAAAACAACAAACTGATATTAACTTTAGATCCAACCAATCTTCGACAAAAAACTCAATAAAAGAACAAGTATGAATTATATATTTAGTGCATTTTGATCTTCATCTTCCTAATAAATTGATATCTATTTTACATGATTCTTGTACGAAGCTAGAAAGAGATTTCTTTGGAATTGACGTACATTTATATGACAGATGGTGTAGAAATCTTTTTATGGAACTATTTTAACTGTGTAACATCACGTTACTTAAGTTGGTGGACCCACGAATACAGAATTGAGACATACCGTTCGTTTGGAGGAAAGAAAACAGGTACTGTGAAAATTGCGTTGATTCCATTTTATCTTTTCATATCTGATATCATTGTAAAGGATGATACTTTGATGATTCTTTGTTTGTTAATCACGAAACCATTGTATTTTTACAAACTTTCTGACAACAGGAACTTTTTGGTCGAAATATGTTAAACACAATATTGTGGTGGTTTCAACAAAAATATATACAGCTTTTGTCACAAAAACAATGGAGTTTTACTTACTAACGATTCGATGACAGTAAAAGAACCATTTTAGACAAAAATATACTATTTGCCTCTGAAAAGATAAAATTTATTCAAAGCAATTATTGCAGTTTCTGTTTTCTTTCTTCCAATTGCCCTTTATAATCATTCGTGGTTTCACCAAATAAAGTAACGTGATGCTACACAGTGATTTTCGGGGCTTGTTTGTTTTACATTTTCCAAAGAGATCTTCTAAGTTTTCAAATAATTTAAACACAAAGAGCATTATCCTCATAGTATGAAATGAGCTCCATTATTTGTTAAGAAAAAATAAACATCATAGAAATGTGTTACAAGTAAGCACATCAATAGAGATCGTATAGTTTTAAAATATACGTATAAGTACTGGGTTATTTACATCTGTCGGAATCTTTTGTGCAAAATAGACCATACCTAAAAAAAACAACATATTGTAAAAAATATGTATACCATATTGATAAAATGGTATAGATTAAACTTTTACATTATTGAGATCTCACATCATAAGTAAGATATTTACTTTTTAAGATAAATTTCATTATAGGACCATTATGTATGGAGAGCCCCTACATTATTATTTTCCCTACAGAAATACATTCAAATAAAAATATTGAACAAAAAAATAAAGATGTTACGTTTTTTCTAGAACGACATTATTTTTATTTTGATCCAAAATGATAATCGTGCTACTGGCTCAGGTTGTTTTATTCCATCTAGAGTCATTATTATTGTGAAAATAAATATGTCGTCATCAAGCTTGATTCTGCAACAACTTTATTATCTATTGCCCATGTTATATAAAAATAATATCGTTGTCTGATCAAGGTCATTTAAATTATAGTTTTTGTGACAATTTCTTTTTTTCATTTTTGACCAAATATAATAATTATGTCGCTTGCAAGAACACTTTTTTTTAATTATAATGCGACCGTGTTTATTTTTATTACAAAGAAAGATAACACTGACCTCCTTTCACCAGCTGCACAAATCTATTGCTGCATTGTCTCGAGTCTGACGTATGCATCATATTCAAGCGTCAAGACGAGTTAGATCGACGCTTCGATTTTGCTAGAGTTATTTTTCTTTCCTCACTCGGTAAAAGAAAAAGACCATGGACCATTCCAAATCTCTGGTTTCAGGGCTAAATCAGTCCCTTATTCAATCCCAAGGGGGCCACATTTGTCAACTGAGTTGCAAACAAAAGAATGGCAGTTGGAAATTCGTTGGAGGCCTTAAATACTTGCTTCATTTAAGGTTTCGTGAGATTATGAGCATCAGTTTTGGAGATGTCAAAAATGCGTCAGCCATTCAGAGCAATCGGTTGCCATATTTGTTGACCGATCGGCATGTAAAACACAAACTTTTTTATTTATTTTTTTTAAAACACCACAGACATGTAAACAATGCATAGATAAGGACATTTGTGTTTGGGCTGAGTGGTTTTATCGCGGTACCGGTATATCGCGATACGAGGCTTCGCAATACGTACCACAGTATTTGTTTTCAAAAACCGGTTTTTGACGATATTATTTATCTTCATATTTTTATGTTGTTTCTTTGAAACTTATGGGCAAAAGCGTTCATTTCTGCAATTTTCTGACTAGCCACTTTTAAACATGACGAGGTGTCTGTTCTATGCTACACAGCAAAACATATTTCAAGAAATAGGTAAAATAACGTTTCTTCGACCTTTAGAAATGTTCCGCAACACACTGCACATTGGTATACTAATTTGCAAGAAAGACTTTATCATGTTAGTTTGATTCTTATATTTTGTTTATAGTACATGTATATATTTAGTTATGATTGTTTAAACATACAATATAGTGGTGTCATTTTCAGTTTCCTAGCGACTTTTTGCACTGTCTGTCCGCGAGTGTCCGCCGATGTCTCAGCAGAATTATCACATCAATAGCTTAAAATAACTGGATGGATATTATTTTTTTCGACCGGATATTAATGCATGTACGTATGATTGGTCAAATTTGTCTGCACGTGTGCCTCCGTAATTATATCATGATGAAGACATTTTCAGATTTTAAAATAAAATTTTGAAAGGAAAATTGGGGTTGGAAAAAAAAATAACCATAAGGACTCTTGATGTTACCGTATAAAAATATTGCAATATATATCGCAATATTTTTCAAAATATCGCTATATATCGCAATACACATTTGACCTGCGATACTCAGCCCTAATTTGTGTATATAAGAGTATAGTATACTATGTCGGCCGACCCATGGCCATAGCAAGTCTTGAACCAACAATGTTGAGATTACTAGCCCCAACCCCTATCTGTTAGACCACAGCGCCTACAATACTTGCTCCTTGTAAGATTTTGATTTTTAAATTCTGTGCAGAAGTTACAGAGGAGAAGTAAAAAGGCGTCTGTGAGGAGAAGACAATTGTTACACCTATTTGATTTAAAACTTTGATCATAATGGTTAGAGGTCAAAGGTCATGACTACAAAGAGCGATATAGAAAGAGCCTGTGGACACTCTAGAGGTCACAATTTAACTCCGATCTTCTTCAAATATTGCATGCAAGTTGTCATCGACGGAAAACGACGCCAATGAATTGTCATGGGGAAAGGCCAAGGTCACAAAGGGCGGTAAAGAACCCGGTACCATAAGCCAAAAAGGTTTTCATTCATCCATCCCCCAACCCTACCCCACCCTTTTTACAGGAGGGGACATACTACCTCTACATCCCCAACACGCCACCAAACGGCCCTAACCTACACATACACAGAGCTACTTTTGAAAAAGGTTTTTTTAAATATTGTTAATGAATCAATTTTGCGTGCCCCTCTGAGCCTCTTCCAGGACTAATCCATTGATATACTCACTCCAAGACACCTCTCCTCTTTTGGGCTTTGTTCAACCCCTCCCTGAAAACCCTGGATCCGCCCATATTGATTACACATACTGTGTTGATTTTATATATTGAAAGATTCCCATTGGTTAATTGAAACAATATTTTGTTCTTGTCCTTAACAGTGATAGATCACACTTTGAATAAACAATTTTAGCCCTGAAAACTGTGTATATTTGGAATGGTCCGCGGTCTTTTTACTTTTTACCGAATGAGGAAAGAAAAATAACTCTAGCGATAGCGAAACGTCGATCCAACTCTTTTTGACGCTTAAATCTGTCACGCTTGATATGATGTACCCGTCACACTCGAGAAAGTGCAGCCAAAGGTTTGTGCAGCGCTGTTATTATTCTTGGTGTTACGAAGTCAGCGTTATCGCTCTTTGTAGTAACAATAGACACGGCCGCGTTATAATAATAAAGACGTGTTCTTACAATCAACATTGTTATTGCATTCAGTCAAAATTAAAAAAAAAGTGTGCAAGTTTTTTTTTCCCTGGAAGGGGGAAGAACTATAATTTGAATTACTTGATCAGATAATCATTTAATTTCCATTGTAATTTTCAAGAAACGAAGATTCTGATTGGCTGAGAAATTTTGTTGATACATCGATCAATACAATTTTTCACGGAAGTCTATTCATAGCACTAATTTTAGAAACGGGGGTTCCCTCAAAGAGGAATGAACTCGTTGCTGAAAATACAATTCATTGATGTTTGCTTATCATTTCAAGGGTACAATTTCTTTTCTACTTGCTAAAAAATTAACTGTGCATGTAGTTTTAACTCAAACTGGTCCTTATTCCACAGATATAGAGACACGATCTTTCGCTGTTTAAATAATGGCGGCCAGCATAACTTTTTTTGGCAGACTTATCACTGCGAAACCCTCCGACTTACGAAATAAAGTGCGGTGATTGATTGTTCTTAGATCCAAGAAAACAGTATATTTTCCATAAGTAGATGATAATAAAATGATAGAAATTAATCTTATATTTTTTTCTGTTGATGCAGGTATCACCCGAAAAATTGGACAGAAAACTTTTGCATCCACGCGCTAAGCACCTTGATAGAGTGTTGCATGCAAGCAGGAGATGCTTACTCTTCCTGGGCACCTGGTCTCACTCCCATATCGGGAGTTCGCTTCTTTTCTTATGGTGGACGTTTTTGTTTGTTTGCTTTGGTTCCTGTTTTATACTGATTTTGTATGCCTTCGGTTTCTGATTTTCTGAATTATCGATTTTGTGCTGTATACAGGGATATGGTCATTATCCATATTTGTCATTTCTGTCCAATTTTTCGGGTGATACCTGCATCAACATAAAAAATATAATATTCATTTCTTAAATAATTATAATCAAGCTTGCTTTTTAAAGACGACAAATTGTATTACCTTTACATAACATTTGCTAGATAATAAAGATGTTGCAGAATCATGCTTGCCGACGACATTTATATTTTCACAATAATAATGACTCTAGATAAAACAAAACAATCTGAGCCAGTAGCAAGATTATTACTTTGGATCAAAATAAAAATAATGACTCTCTAGAAAAAAAGAACATCTTTATTTTTTTGGTTCAACATTTTTATTTGGATTAATTTTTGTAGAAAATCATTATAATGTAGGGGTACCCTACGGCTTTCCATAATTATGTTCTAATGAGACTCTGTTTTAACTTTCGTAAATTGATGAGAATATGTAAAACTTAATATCTATGCGATATGAAACGTATCTAAACTAAAGAAAAAGGCAAGTGCAAAATACATCTGTCAATTCAAAATTCTGTGTCTACAAATATTGCAGATGTTGAATACAAAATAATGATGACATTTTACCTTCAAACAAAACAGGGTTAATTCTTTTCGTATGGGAAGGTTTAAGGAAGGTTGATGAAAATTATTACAGGGAAAAATTGATTAGTTTAATCTTTCTTTTTTAAAAGGTAACTCAGTGTGGTTTTTGTATAAGGTTTTATCTTTTTATTATTATTTATTTCCAATCTTGGCGATTTTAAGCCTTAGTGAACGGTGAACTTGACCTTTAATGTTTGACCTTGAAAATCAGTATGATTATCCTATTATCAACAGAACAAATTCTTGAAGGCTTCGATTATAGTATGGTGCTTGCTTTGATTTATGTGTATTCAGAAGGTCACTAAACTCGAGTCAATAGAAACATCAACTATGACCCATGACCTAGATTTGTTACTTGCATTATTAATTTGTCTAATATGTTTTTTTAAACAAATTACAACACAAATAAAAACAGATAACGGGACTACAAACACTCCGCTAGGCACCTAAAGTGCCGGGTTCTTAACTTTTTTCCTTTTTTTAATAAATTTTGTTTCGAGTGCCACTGATGAGGAATTCTCACCCGACAAATGCATATCTGATTCGCCGGTTTCAGAAATGACCAGAGCTGGTTACTTTAATTTCCATGTAGTTACGAGCCAACTGAAAATTGGAAACGATATTCAATTAAAATTTAATGATTTTTAGTATTAATTAAGGATTCCGACTTCCGTCTTAATTCTTATAATTATTATTATTCCTACCCCCACCTCTTCCGAACACTTTACAAAAAAAGTGATGCATCATAGGATAAAATGAAAAGTTTCATATAAAACAGCATATAAAGATCTCAATTTAATTTTTTTTTCTTGTCGAAAAGTTCACATATGCCCCCGCTAGAGGTCCTCATAGTTCAAATTTTTAAACTCTTATAACTCCAAAAGTAACCGTACGATTTGAACGATTTTTTTCCATATTGTTCTTTGGAATACTTGCAAACCTTTTCACATTTTCATGCTCGACAAAAAAAAATTACGTTTTCCGCGCTATTCCGAGTTGAAAATGGAACTTTTAATTGTCAAACTGCCAATTTCTACAGTTTTTCAGATTTTGAGTTGAAACTTGGATGGTAGGTTACTTATACGTAATCATTTAATGTTGACCTAGTTTCAAGGTCAATTTTTTTTCAAGGACACAACAATTTTTGTCGAATGAACAAAACATAATCTTTAAACCAAGCCCTTTCACCTTGACCTTGGCCCAAAGTGAAATTCTCATTTTCAAGGTCACAACAACATTTTGCTTATTAAACAAGGATAGACCTTGATAGTTCAAACTTGGCACAAATATTCAGTGCATCAAGTCCTGTCGCCTTGTCCTTGCCCAAGGTCATTCGTTTCATTTCAAGGTCACAAGAATTTTGTTGATGAAATAGTGAGCATTGATTAAATCATACTCAATCTCGATAAGAAGATCCAATGCTTAATTTTTATCCGTGACCTTGGCTCAAGGTCAAATAACGCGGGTATGTTAAGGCGTCCCATGGAATATTACGTCAAAAATTTGCCGCGAAATAACGTAACGTCATTTGACGTCATCGACTCCGTGTCGTCAAGTACGGTAGCAACACAGTAATTCAATTAATTTTTATGATATTTTGTAAATTCAAAGGATGAAAGTTATCAGTTTTCAATGTCATGTACTTTAACTCAATCGTTGACACTCTATTCAATATACCTTTGAGAAGACCCCCAATCTATTGAGTGCACTTTGTGACCCCCTTGCGTTGTTAAGGACCTCTGCGTTACTGAGAAGCTTGAGAAGCGATGGAAGGTGCGATCCGACAGTTGACAAGGCGGGTGATAAGAAAAATTGAGAAAATGATATGTATTTGTTAAAATTACATGAAAACAGAGATGCTGCACAGAGAAAATATTCTTATATACTCAATCATATATGTAATCAACGACAAAACTATTTAAAAATGTACGAAATCATTCTTTTTATGTACCTTGTTTACAGTACTGACCACAGGCTGCCGATGTTTATCTATTAAAAAATATAAACCAACCTTTTTATTGTTTTTTATCATACGTACAGGGAAAGAGCCTCTTTCCCTGTACGTATGATAAAAAACACAAAAAGGTTGGTTTATATTTTTTAATAGATAAACATCGGCAGCCTGTGGTACTGACGGAGTACACGTGTGTCATATGATGCATGTGTCGTATAGGAATATTGTTGCATCAATGCTGTGAAAAAAAGTATGGTTGTAGCGCTATTGTTATTACTTTATTTTCCATATCATCGGTGTCTGCTACGATATATTATTTAGATACAAGCATATGCATGACAAAGGTAAACTTTACGAGGAGAAAAAAAAATGGGGAAGGGGTTGGGGTGGGGTGGATGTGGGACATGCATGTGTACTGTTTAAGTATGTAACAATGAAACTACTTTGTATTATACAATTTATAACACTTATTTTTTATTCATTTGTATTTCAGACTGATGAAAATTACATATTCAATCATCTCATAAAAAAAAAAACAAAACAGAAATATTTTGGCACTGGATCAGTGTTGAATGCTGCCTTAGCCCAGAATCATAATTGAAAGAACTTTTCAATGACCAGGTATAAATATGATATATAATGTTCTTAGAGACTTGAGTGTAAAAATATCTTCCCATATATATATACATAGTTGAAGTTTGATATAAATCTAGATCTATCTATGAATATTGTCAGAACAAATCTATAACTGTTAACATTATTTTCTTTTCTTTTAAGTTATAATAATTGACTTGTAAAGAAGTTAAATTAACTGTACACCAAAAACCCCAAAAGGTTCTGTAAGAAATTACATTTTAATACAAAAAAAACTTATTTATTTACCTAAATTTGAATTTTCTTCTAATTTCAGAGATTTGCCTTTGGAAGAAAATATAACTTTACCCGAATGCCAGCAAGAAGATGTCACGTCAAGTGTCTGTCAAATGTTAAAAAATGTGTCAATAAAGATCTTTTATTGTAAAGAAGTACATGAATTTGTGATATATTTAATCCTAAACTATAAAAGCCTACATTTGGAGTCTGTCTGATGTCTATTAACATATGGATATCATGGTGTTTTATTCTAATCATGGGCTCTAGTCGCTCTATCAGTTGCGTAGCTTGGGCAAAACTAAGTGAATCCTTTCATGATACAAGGAAAACGAGTTCAGAAGCTTAGGACATTCGAATGGCAATGAATGAGGTCGAATGCAAATAAAGATTTACCTCCAGCAGCTTACAAAAAAAAAAACCCCAGAGGGAGGAAAATTTTGACTGAATTGAGGAATTTTAGAGGAAAAGTGGATGCTTTAGCATATATTGTAGCTACACCACTGTCAACTCAAAGATACTTTGTTATACAAGACTGACATGTTACTCTCACAAAGTTACAGTCCTAATGCATTATGGTTTTCACAGAGATATTCAATTCTTGTAATAAAGGATGCCATTCTAAATGTACATGTACAAAGGAGTTCACGTCTATCACCTGATAAATACAGAGCTGCTGAGTTATTTTGTTTATTTATTTATATTAAAATCTGTTGAAATTGATCATAGCAAATCTTCCGTCCTTTGTATCTAAATAGTAATAGTGTACAGATCTAAACTTAAATAATAAGGAGTTATGAAGGGGGGAGGGGGGTTCAAGCCTGCCCATCATGCAGGGTGATACAGCCTATAATACATGTATATAATACTGGGTTGTTGGTCTAAATATGACCATGGATTTCATCTTAAAATGAGGAAAACAATGACCGAATGATTTTATACAAAGCTGAAAGATGGATACCCCTCCCCCTTCCTCTCACGAATTCGAAAAAATGTGGTGATAAAATGAAGAATATTATTGGCAGACAAAGTAAAAATTTTGTCGATGATGGCGAGATACAGGTTTCAATTAAGTATACATGTAAATATAGATTTATCTCGACAGAGTGAAGGTTTCTCCTTTCGGTGCCCCTGACGTTGAACATTGCATATTTGCATAAAATTGTATTTTCCGGCTTTTTCCTGAGTGGAGAGGTAATCGCAGTTTCACGTCACTTACATCCATTGTCAAGGGCATGGCCGGTCATGATTATGCGAGATTGGTACATTATTATAGTTTTAAAGTAGTACTGATCACATCCTTTTCCTCGAATCTAGGTGCGGTTTTTTTTTCTGTGTGTTAATCATCCCGATAAGCAGTAGATTGAAATATTTCTTCCGGAGGGAAAATTAGATAAACTTGAACTTATAGGCTTGAACTTTCAAAGGAGCAGTATTACATACATGTATAACAGGATTCATCACCCTGCATGGGCAGGCTTGACCCTCTCACCCCCCCCCCCCTCTCCCCGATAAGGATCCTTCCAACCCTTGTTGTATTTCTATCGTATGTAACATGTAATTTAATGAAGTAACGAAATGAATATGCTTCACTTAAAGCTTGTTAAAAATCGTATATTTGCTATCAGAACCGCCCCCGCCACCTACAAATATATAAGCTAGTAATAACCCCCCCCCCCCTCTCTCTCTCTCTCTCACGTGAACAATTATGGACCCGTATTATCACCAGCAAAATTTAAAAGTGGAAATAAAAAAATAAATAAATAAAAGGTTTCCTGGGTGACAAAAATAATTTCAGAAGACTCGACGCTTCATCTGACCCCTCCTCCAAACATTCTGACTAGCAGAAAGAAAAAAAAAAAGAAATGAATGGATAGTAAAAATGTATCAGAAAGACATGGCTATATAGTGATAAAAGCTATTAAGTTAATGATAAAAGAATAGAACCGTTAAAGATACAGCGTCCCTGAATTTTTTTTTTATTGAAAACGTAAATTTGTAAAATTAAATCTCCATATACCTCTGTTGTAAAAACGCAATATATTGTAGGTGGCGCTAGTGAAAAGAATTGGAGCTGCGCAGCCAAAATTAAAAATAACGCTATTTTTTTCAAACGGTTTTAACTACGAATGTATGCGTAAGGGTCGCATGAAAATTTGAATTTATGTATACAAACGAGAATATTAATGTCACAAACTTAAATTTGAAAAGAAAGATTTTGCATACTGAAATTTTGTAAGATAAATTAATGTTTAGGGACACCGTGCCTTTAATTAAAATGATGCTTAAATCAAATTATGAATTTATTTGAAAATCAATAAAAACTTGAAAACATTGTCACAGATAAATATTGCAATATAGAAAAGCAGAGGGGCGCACAAAGGGATCTTTAATGAAGAGTATTCTAATCTACTGCATTAGATCATGACTTCCATTGGATTTGTACATTACTCTAAGTCTTCAACAACATATTATAATAAATATTGACACTCTACACTTCAAATTCTTCAAGAAAAATTATATTCTTGCCGAATTCACTTGATCATTCCGATTTTGAGACAGAAGAATATGAATTTTCGTCGAAATGTACCTGTACTGAAACGTTTTTGAGAAATTATCTCCCCCTGTCAATCGCGCATCACTTGAACGTTTGAAATGGTTCTCGGGAGAACTTTTAGGGGTACTCATAGAAAATAGATTAGCGCAAGTTGTTCCTCAAAATAAATTGAAAGAAGTTTGGTGTAAATCGAATCTTCCATGATTTATCTATATAGTTCTTGCTACGACAACTTGATTTTTTTTCATATTAAACCTATACAGGGACGTTGTCATTGAAGGTGTAACGCAAAAACCAGGGTGCGCCGTAGAATTCCTTAATTTAATCCATAAATATATGGAATTCACGACTTGTAGTAGCAAGATATATGAAATTTGAACATTTCTCTACACAACATAAACCATAAGTTCACTGAGAAATTAGTGGAACAACTTGCGCTCGAAGCTTCTTTTTCGTACTGTGTATATGTGTTATAAATAGCGATCACGTGACTTTCAGCACACCTGCAGAACTCGCCAATGACCCTTGACTTTCCTTCTATAAAGTACATATTCATACTTTTGATTAAAGTATATTTTATTGAGAGAAAGAGGTGTCCATTACAAAGGTGCGATAAAGGTGATGATATTTCCATGGGACGCCTTAACATACCCGCGAATCTTTCTCAAGGTCTTAGCAAACATTAACTCTTGTAGAATTTACATGATTTTGTCCTTAACTATTCATAATTCGCATTAGGACTGTACTTCTTATTTGAACTTAACATAGTAAAAAAAAAGGTAACTTTGTTTTTTCTTGTTCTTTGTTTCCTTTTTTTTAACTTAGTAGCATTACTTGTCTGTACTTTCATGCTGTTGTCATATTTTATTTATAGAAATTTTCTCATTGTAAAATCATTGTGCAATTCTGTTTTGAGGTAGTAATTCTAAAGGATTTAACATGGATAGATCAAGAAGTTTAAAGCTTTCGTAAACATGAAAGGTATTTATTATCTTTTTCTTTTATTTTGTCGATAAATAAATAAGAGTACCAAGTTACACAAAAGCTCCTTTGACTCATTTGTTGAAGTGAATAAGGTGCTAAAGCAACTATTCCTTTTCCATCTTCTTTATTCGGATTATGACACTTAAATTCTAAGAAAAGTATGATGAAGGAGTAATCCGTCTGTTGTTTCAGAAATGACCAGAGCTGGTTACTTTAATTTCCATGTAGTTACGAGCCAACTGAAAATTGGAAACGATATTCAATTAAAATTTAATGATTTTTAGTATTAATTAAGGATTCCGACTTCCGTCTTAATTCTTATAATTATTATTATTCCTACCCCCACCTCTTCCGAACACTTTACAAAAAAAGTGATGCATCATAGGATAAAATGAAAAGTTTCATATAAAACAGCATATAAAGATCTCAATTTAATTTTTTTTTCTTGTCGAAAAGTTCACATATGCCCCCGCTAGAGGTCCTCATAGTTCAAATTTTTAAACTCTTATAACTCCAAAAGTAACCGTACGATTTGAACGATTTTTTTCCATATTGTTCTTTGGAATACTTGCAAACCTTTTCACATTTTCATGCTCGACAAAAAAAAATTACGTTTTCCGCGCTATTCCGAGTTGAAAATGGAACTTTTAATTGTCAAACTGCCAATTTCTACAGTTTTTCAGATTTTGAGTTGAAACTTGGATGGTAGGTTACTTAAACGTAATCATTTAATGTTGACCTAGTTTCAAGGTCAATTTTTTTTTCAAGGACACAACAATTTTTGTCGAATGAACAAAACATAATCTTTAAACCAAGCCCTTTCACCTTGACCTTGGCCCAAAGTGAAATTCTCATTTTCAAGGTCACAACAACATTTTGCTTATTAAACAAGGATAGACCTTGATAGTTCAAACTTGGCACAAATATTCAGTGCATCAAGTCCTGTCGCCTTGTCCTTGCCCAAGGTCATTCGTTTCATTTCAAGGTCACAAGAATTTTGTTGATGAAATAGTGAGCATTGATTAAATCATACTCAATCTCGATAAGAAGATCCAATGCTTAATTTTTATCCGTGACCTTGGCTCAAGGTCAAATAACGCGGGTATGTTAAGGCGTCCCATGGAATATTACGTCAAAAATTTGCCGCGAAATAACGTAACGTCATTTGACGTCATCGACTCCGTGTCGTCAAGTACGGTAGCAACACAGTAATTCAATTAATTTTTATGATATTTTGTAAATTCAAAGGATGAAAGTTATCAGTTTTCAATGTCATGTACTTTAACTCAATCGTTGACACTCTATTCAATATACCTTTGAGAAGACCCCCAATCTATTGAGTGCACTTTGTGACCCCCTTGCGTTGTTAAGGACCTCTGCGTTACTGAGAAGCTTGAGAAGCGATGGAAGGTGCGATCCGACAGTTGACAAGGCGGGTGATAAGAAAAATTGAGAAAATGATATGTATTTGTTAAAATTACATGAAAACAGAGATGCTGCACAGAGAAAATATTCTTATATACTCAATCATATATGTAATCAACGACAAAACTATTTAAAAATGTACGAAATCATTCTTTTTATGTACCTTGTTTACAGTACTGACCACAGGCTGCCGATGTTTATCTATTAAAAAATATAAACCAACCTTTTTATTGTTTTTTATCATACGTACAGGGAAAGAGCCTCTTTCCCTGTACGTATGATAAAAAACACAAAAAGGTTGGTTTATATTTTTTAATAGATAAACATCGGCAGCCTGTGGTACTGACGGAGTACACGTGTGTCATATGATGCATGTGTCGTATAGGAATATTGTTGCATCAATGCTGTGAAAAAAAGTATGGTTGTAGCGCTATTGTTATTACTTTATTTTCCATATCATCGGTGTCTGCTACGATATATTATTTAGATACAAGCATATGCATGACAAAGGTAAACTTTACGAGGAGAAAAAAAAAATGGGGAAGGGGTTGGGGTGGGGTGGATGTGGGACATGCATGTGTACTGTTTAAGTATGTAACAATGAAACTACTTTGTATTATACAATTTATAACACTTATTTTTTATTCATTTGTATTTCAGACTGATGAAAATTACATATTCAATCATCTCATAAAAAAAAAAAACAAAACAGAAATATTTTGGCACTGGATCAGTGTTGAATGCTGCCTTAGCCCAGAATCATAATTGAAAGAACTTTTCAATGACCAGGTATAAATATGATATATAATGTTCTTAGAGACTTGAGTGTAAAAATATCTTACCATATATATATACATAGTTGAAGTTTGATATAAATCTAGATCTATCTATGAATATTGTCAGAACAAATCTATAACTGTTAACATTATTTTCTTTTCTTTTAAGTTATAATAATTGACTTGTAAAGAAGTTAAATTAACTGTACACCAAAAACCCCAAAAGGTTCTGTAAGAAATTACATTTTAATACAAAAAAAACTTATTTATTTACCTAAATTTGAATTTTCTTCTAATTTCAGAGATTTGCCTTTGGAAGAAAATATAACTTTACCCGAATGCCAGCAAGAAGATGTCACGTCAAGTGTCTGTCAAATGTTAAAAAATGTGTCAATAAAGATCTTTTATTGTAAAGAAGTACATGAATTTGTGATATATTTAATCCTAAACTATAAAAGCCTACATTTGGAGTCTGTCTGATGTCTATTAACATATGGATATCATGGTGTTTTATTCTAATCATGGGCTCTAGTCGCTCTATCAGTTGCGTAGCTTGGGCAAAACTAAGTGAATCCTTTCATGATACAAGGAAAACGAGTTCAGAAGCTTAGGACATTCGAATGGCAATGAATGAGGTCGAATGCAAATAAAGATTTACCTCCAGCAGCTTACAAAAAAAAAAACCCAGAGGGAGGAAAATTTTGACTGAATTGAGGAATTTTAGAGGAAAAGTGGATGCTTTAGCATATATTGTAGCTACACCACTGTCAACTCAAAGATACTTTGTTATACAAGACTGACATGTTACTCTCACAAAGTTACAGTCCTAATGCATTATGGTTTTCACAGAGATATTCAATTCTTGTAATAAAGGATGCCATTCTAAATGTACATGTACAAAGGAGTTCACGTCTATCACCTGATAAATACAGAGCTGCTGAGTTATTTTGTTTATTTATTTATATTAAAATCTGTTGAAATTGATCATAGCAAATCTTCCGTCCTTTGTATCTAAATAGTAATAGTGTACAGATCTAAACTTAAATAATAAGGAGTTATGAAGGGGGGAGGGGGGTTCAAGCCTGCCCATCATGCAGGGTGATACAGCCTATAATACATGTATATAATACTGGGTTGTTGGTCTAAATATGACCATGGATTTCATCTTAAAATGAGGAAAACAATGACCGAATGATTTTATACAAAGCTGAAAGATGGATACCCCCCCCCCCTTCCTCTCACGAAGTCGAAAAATGTGGTGATAAAATGAAGAATATTATTGGCAGACAAAGTAAAAATTTTGTCGATGATGGCGAGATACAGGTTTCAATTAAGTATACATGTAAATATAGATTTATCTCGACAGAGTGAAGGTTTCTCCTTTCGGTGCCCCTGACGTTGAACATTGCATATTTGCATAAAATTGTATTTTCCGGCTTTTTCCTGAGTGGAGAGGTAATCGCAGTTTCACGTCACTTACATCCATTGTCAAGGGCATGGCCGGTCATGATTATGCGAGATTGGTACATTATTATAGTTTTAAAGTAGTACTGATCACATCCTTTTCCTCGAATCTAGGTGCGGTTTTTTTTCTGTGTGTTAATCATCCCGATAAGCAGTAGATTGAAATATTTCTTCCGGAGGGAAAATTAGATAAACTTGAACTTATAGGCTTGAACTTTCAAAGGAGCAGTATTACATACATGTATAACAGGATTCATCACCCTGCATGGGCAGGCTTGACCCTCTCCCCCCCCCCCCCCTCTCCCCGATAAGGATCCTTCCAACCCTTGTTGTATTTCTATCGTATGTAACATGTAATTTAATGAAGTAACGAAATGAATATGCTTCACTTAAAGCTTGTTAAAAATCGTATATTTGCTATCAGAACCGCCCCCGCCACCTACAAATATATAAGCTAGTAATAACCCCCCCCCCCTCTCTCTCTCTCTCTCTCACGTGAACAATTATGGACCCGTATTATCACCAGCATAATTTAAAAGTGGAAATAAAAAAAAAAATAAATAAAAGGTTTCCTGGGTGACAAAAATAATTTCAGAAGACTCGACGCTTCATCTGACCCCTCCTCCAAACATTCTGACTAGCAGAAAGAAAAAAAAAAGAAATGAATGGATAGTAAAAATGTATCAGAAAGACATGGCTATATAGTGATAAAAGCTATTAAGTTAATGATAAAAGAATAGAACCGTTAAAGATACAGCGTCCCTGAATTTTTTTTTTATTGAAAACGTAAATTTGTAAAATTAAATCTCCATATACCTCTGTTGTAAAAACGCAATATATTGTAGGTGGCGCTAGTGAAAAGAATTGGAGCTGCGCAGCCAAAATTAAAAATAACGCTAATTTTTCAAACGGTTTTAACTACGAATGTATGCGTAAGGGTCGCATGAAAATTTGAATTTATGTATACAAACGAGAATATTAATGTCACAAACTTTAATTTGAAAAGAAAGATTTTGCATACTGAAATTTTGTAAGATAAATTAATGTTTAGGGACACCGTGCCTTTAATTAAAATGATGCTTAAATCAAATTATGAATTTATTTGAAAATCAATAAAAACTTGAAAACATTGTCACAGATAAATATTGCAATATAGAAAAGCAGAGGGGCGCACAAAGGGATCTTTAATGAAGAGTATTCTAATCTACTGCATTAGATCATGACTTCCATTGGATTTGTACATTACTCTAAGTCTTCAACAACATATTATAATAAATATTGACACTCTACACTTCAAATTCTTCAAGAAAAATTATATTCTTGCCGAATTCACTTGATCATTCCGATTTTGAGACAGAAGAATATGAATTTTCGTCGAAATGTACCTGTACTGAAACGTTTTTGAGAAATTATCTCCCCCTGTCAATCGCGCATCACTTGAACGTTTGAAATGGTTCTCGGGAGGAGAACTTTTAGGGGTACTCATAGAAAATAGATTAGCGCAAGTTGTTCCTCAAAATAAATTGAAAGAAGTTTGGTGTAAATCGAATCTTCCATGATTTATCTATATAGTTCTTGCTACGACAACTTGATTTTTTTTCATATTAAACCTATACAGGGACGTTGTCATTGAAGGTGTAACGCAAAAACCAGGGTGCGCCGTAGAATTCCTTAATTTAATCCATAAATATATGGAATTCACGACTTGTAGTAGCAAGATATATGAAATTTGAACATTTCTCTACACAACATAAACCATAAGTTCACTGAGAAATTAGTGGAACAACTTGCGCTCGAAGCTTCTTTTTCGTACTGTGTATATGTGCTATAAATAGCGATCACGTGACTTTCAGCACACCTGCAGAACTCGCCAATGACCCTTGACTTTCCTTCTATAAAGTACATATTCATACTTTTGATTAAAGTATATTTTATTGAGAGAAAGAGGTGTCCATTACAAAGGTGCGATAAAGGTGATGATATTTCCATGGGACGCCTTAACATACCCGCGAATCTTTCTCAAGGTCTTAGCAAACATTAACTCTTGTAGAATTTACATGATTTTGTCCTTAACTATTCATAATTCGCATTAGGACTGTACTTCTTATTTGAACTTAACATAGTAAAAAAAAAGGTAACTTTGTTTTTTCTTGTTCTTTGTTTCCTTTTTTTTAACTTAGTAGCATTACTTGTCTGTACTTTCATGCTGTTGTCATATTTTATTTATAGAAATTTTCTCATTGTAAAATCATTGTGCAATTCTGTTTTGAGGTAGTAATTCTAAAGGATTTAACATGGATAGATCAAGAAGTTTAAAGCTTTCGTAAACATGAAAGGTATTTATTATCTTTTTCTTTTATTTTGTCGATAAATAAATAAGAGTACCAAGTTACACAAAAGCTCCTTTGACTCATTTGTTGAAGTGAATAAGGTGCTAAAGCAACTATTCCTTTTCCATCTTCTTTATTCGGATTATGACACTTAAATTCTAAGAAAAGTATGATGAAGGAGTAATCCGTCTGTTGTTTGCAACAGTAGCCGTGTAGTTTAATAGATATTTTTATATCTTTATTTCCAGGATGTCCTGTTATGACATGTGGATCTGATGGGGCAGGTCTGTCGCCGTCCTCATTTGCATTCTGTCCGAAGGATGTAAAAGGCTGTCCTGATGGATCATATGGTACATACAACACAAGTACAATATATCTATGTAAGTAGTACTACTCAACGCATTGTCTGATAACAAAATGTTTCTTATTAATTGATATAAATTGTTAACAGTATTGCTTGATAACTCGAACTTTATCTGTACCATACAAAGATGTTTTCATATACAAAAAAAATCAGTTTGATATCTGCAATAAAACCGACCAAAAATCGCGAAAACGGACAATTTCAGGAAATTTGCGAAGTACAAGGGCCATAACTCTTCTTAAATTAGGTCAATAAAACCAGAATCAAACCTGATCTATACCACACAAAGATGTATTCATATACCAATTATCAATTTGATATCTGCATTAGAACCGAGGAAAATTCCGAAAACTGAAAACTGAATGAAATTGCTAAGTCCAAGGACCAGAACTCTTGTAAAAAAGGTAAATCGAATCCAAACGCGAACTTGATATGCATTACATTGAGATACTAGTAGATCCACGTACCAAAAGTGAGTTCACTTTATGCAACAACAGCGATAAAAAGTCAGGAAAAGTAAAGTTGGACAGACAGACAGAAGGAGAAATAGACCAACGTGGTGGAACCTATCAGTCCCCTCAGGCGAGCCGGTAGGGACTGGGGACTAATACATACAGATCCACTTCGAGTTTCAGAAAAGAAAATGAACTATTTTAGCAGAGTTATGGCCCTTACACATATAATTTTTCAACAATTTTACAGTCTTCCGGACTTTTTTCACAGCCTTTCCAGCTATTAAATTGAAACTTGGTAAACGTCTTCATAATAAATAATTGCAGATCCAGTGTGAGCATCGGCAAAATTTACCTTTGTTTAACGAACTAGAGTTATGACCCTTGAACATAGAAATTTTCAATAATCTTACGGTTTTCCAAACTTTTTTTCGCAGCCTTTGAAGCTGTTGAATTGAATCTCAATACATGCTTTCAAAATGAATAATTAAAGATCTACTTTAATCTCTCAACAGTTGACCTAATTTTAGCAGATTTATTGCCCTCAAACTTTGATTTTTGTAAAGAATTTTACAGTTGTTCATACCTTTTTTCACAACCTTTGAAGCCGTTGACCTGAACCTTGCTATACATCTTCATAATAATCAATTACAGATTCCGTTTTAGTTTGACTTTTTTTGCAGAGTTATGGACCTTGAATATAGCTCTACAAAAAAAGATATCCCGACGGGCGTTTATTGCAGCGTTTGTGTTGCTATTTTTGCAGTTTTTTTTTTCATGATGTCAGTGTATTTTCTATAGACTCGTTAGCTTATGATGCTTGTCATTTTATTTGCTTTGCATGATATTTTATTTTCATTGTAACAATGCTTCTTCGTCGTCATCACATTGACCTAAACACAACAAATTCATTTACCAAAGGTATCTTCAAATGACAGTAATTGTACAGATAGATTCTGCTTTAATACCATATCAAAGTCAAAATGAAAATATATGTGCCATTTTTGCTCACTATGGATCCACTCGTTTGTTTTTACTAGTAACTAATGCATCATGTCCTAATCACATTGTATTTGTTTTCAGATCCAAAATGTTTGTTAAGGTTACAAGATAGATTCTCAAGGTAATTATATAATGAATGAAATCTAGTAGTATAGATTTTGCACATTGTTTCACTTCGATCACGAGGTAGAGACCATCTTCCTTTATTTGGCTCCTGTTTCATTGTCACAATCATTCTTCTACAAAATCCTTGATTTTTAATGTAAAATGTAAGTAAAAGAAGGGAGGAGATCTCCAACAAGACCCCATTGCAGCATCAACAGCAAAACACAAAACACCCGATGCAAAAACACAAAAGACGAGCACAGCACGAGACGGAAAAGAGACACACGACATGTAAACATCAAACACAAAAGACTACACATAAACCGACGAGACCAATGGGCAACCGAAGCCGACTTTGGACGGTCATTTGTCACGCAAGTAGCAAATGGTGTGGTTATCCTGTATTACGTGCGCACAACCCTCTCAGTTCTCCAATTACCCAGAGGTCTCGAAGAATGTACAGTTGTGGTGTAAAACAACCTCCTCACTGTAAGATGCCATCACACAAACAAGACTGCAAAACGTAGAGGCCACAGGGACACAGGTGAATATGTAAATTGATATAAAAAGAGGGCATGCGTAATACAGTCCGTGCTCTGCCGGCTGTAGCGAGCCCATGTATGTAATCACCCGAGGAGTCCGCCTGACATTCAGAGAGGACAAGGAACCTTATGTTCCATATAGATGCACTTAACCTAATATTTCGTTGGCTTAAAATTGTGCGTGTGAAAGGCGAACCCGATACCCTACGATTTGTTAAGTTATATTCCATCTTCATCTCCTGACAAAGTTCCAGATAATTTTAAGTTCTTGGTTGATAGATAGGTACATGTAATCTGATGCAATTTCTAATTCTTCGCAAGACCGTTTATCTAAATTTAATGATTTCAAAAATTTTAAAATCAAACATTCTTACACTGCTATATATGTAAAAGTTCTGACCAAAGACAAATTTTATGCATGTGTAAATACGATTTTTTATCACTAGAAAAGACAGCGGCACGCCTGCTTCATTTAAAATATAATTATAAGTATAAGTATCGCTGTATTTGATCTGATATATGATTTGATTTCTGATAACTTGAAAAGTATGAACTAGAGGGAAAATTCGTTTTACAGAGGCTGTGGATACGATCTTTTGCAAAAAAAGGAACTGTTACAGATAATAATAAGAGTATTGAAACGACACAGAGTACGACAAGAGATACTTCTTGGATGTGGGCTTGTCTCCTCCCAGTCACTGTCTCTTCGCTCATTTTGAATGTGATTTGTGCAATGCTCCTTTTCATTCTGATTTGGCAGCACCATGTTAAAGGAAAAAGGTATCTGCGCACTACTTTTAAACATCAGGACCAATCTAAACCAATCCCATGCCCCATGGGCTATGAGCTTTACTACATTTGACATGTTCTGTAAACAATTTTGTAAAGTAATTTATGTAACGATGCATGTGGATGCAATCTGTCATGTCATATCAATTACTTCAGCTTAGTCATCCTTATACATTTACTTGTCAAAAGGCTCACTTTTCCTTCGTTTATCTTTTTCAATGGCGTCATATTAATCAGATTCGAATTCTTTCGAAGATTAGGTTCTCCTTTTATTTGCTCCAGGAAAAGTGTCAGTTGTATGGGGTTTTTTTTATATTTTCTCAAATACAAATTCTAAGCAATTGCATTTCTAATATTTATTTGACATCATCAATATCACCAATGTTGCAATGAATATTCCCCAAAATGATATGCTTGTAAAGATCTATGTCTATGTGATGAGCGTTATTTGATTAATTTGGATAAACATCACACGGGTATATCAATATGCTCCAATCAGGATGGTGTTGGATAAAGGATCTCAAAATATTGATAACAATAACTGATCGAGTACAATGATCTTTTCAAAAACGTTATGCAAGTGTTAAACGTCTTCAAATTCAATAGCATCATTTAAAAGCAGATACATTTGCAGCATGGACCATACATGCACGTTTTCGGGTACTTAACCCTCATCAGTGATCCTCAATCTAAATGATGTAATATGGTCAACAAGTGTGAAAATTATCATATTTCAAAAATGTACCGAAAGACGTAGCAGGATAGCACAGGGATTTATCACGCTAATACCGGTTGCTCTATTTACTATATATGTGTGTTAACACATATATATAGTAAATAGAGCAACCGGTATTAGCGTGATAAATCCCTGTGCAAGATAGGTGGACTATGATGCTATAGGACTCACGTTTTAGAAATTTCAAGAAATTTGGTAACAGAAATTTTAGAATGCGCTGAAGAGACAGACGATCAACCGAATTTGATCGAACTTGGCTACATGTGCCCTCGAGGACTCCTGGTCCACCAGCAGTGACACTCACCAAGTAGTACTAATGTTAAACGTCTTCAAAGTCAATAGCATCATCTAAAAGCAGATTAATTTGCAGCATGGACCAGACTAAGATAGCAAACTTTGGACACATAACGAGTTCTAGAATTCATAAGATATTCAACAAATTATCAGAAAATAAACAAAACAAGTTTTTTTGATAAAGAACACAAATATGATATAAAAAATCAAAGCAACATATTATCATTTACAAAAAGCCAAACACAAAAGTAAAAAAGAAGATAATGAATAAAAAGTATAACGAAGAACAACACCGCTTCTTTCTAATGAACAATCTCCACATAATCCAGTGTAAGAACGGTGTTTGAAGTAACTTTAACTCTTTTAACTCCTCTAAAGTAGATTTCCCTTCTAAAAGCACACGCTATAATTTAATAAAACATGGAAAGGTAATGTTTCTCCTCAAAAACATATTAAGTCCTCTATTCTTCTTTTGATATTACGTATGCTCTTGATTGTATTTTGCAATGATCCTTAAATCCACAAATTGAATGTCTCTACCCTTATTAATTCATGTAATTTAATTATGAATTTGGTTTTGTTGTTTCAGAACTTCTGAAAGAGTTATATCAGCAAATTATCCAAGACGAGAAAGTGCAGGAGAATGCAAAGAATTTTTGACTCAAGGATTTTAATCCTGATATCTTTTAGCTCGCCTGAATGGAACTCAAGTGAGCTATTGCCATAGCGCGACTACCGGCGTTTTCAAATTTTTGATCAACTGAATAGATTTTGATTACTCTTGGTAGAAAACATGTACACGTGTTCTTATACTTGTGTTGTTTCTTACAAAAAAAGTTTACGAGTGTATTCTCCTTTGATAATTTACTTCAGAACCAAAGCATGCATCAACAATAAATAACCAACATGATGTTATAATATTTAGGGATGTCTTACAATAAATTGTTCATTTGATCCCACTCTTAGGCAAACTTTTCACGGGTAATTGAAGTCTTCTCATACTTTGTTAGAATTGCTCAATTTGAGATGTTCCATTTGAATAACTCATTGAATGCGTGATTTTGTGCACTCATCATATGGCAAAATAGCTCTCAATTTCCTAATTTGCATAGCAGCCATATTTGATTCAGTAGGCTTCACATTCTTACTATAAGATTCTATTGAAAGCAAGGAATAAATCGAGAATACTCACGATTTCATGGCACCAATCAAATTTGTCCACATATAGGAAGAAACTCTACAACAATCTGAATTGATCAATCCATATCTTTGATAAATTAACGAAATTTTACTTCTGTCATTTTTAGGTGAAAATTCGAGGCGACGCTGCCCATACCCCCAATGTTAAGAAAGTTAAAAACTCGTCACTAGCCGCACTTCAACTTTGTTTATCATTAGGAGATCAAGGGTGCTGTGTATTTCTCCACATCATTTCTGATAGATCGCGATATCAAATTCCGGATTTGGTCAACCTGGGAATCATAAAATGAAATTACGTTTTGTCATTTTGGGTTGAAAAATCGATATTTTAAGAAATAGGCCTGTCATATTTGATGGAATCACTTTATCGCTTTTGACAGGATAAAATCATGTGTTTATGCGTACACTTGGTTACATTTTCGATAATAAATAAGCTAAAGTGCATTAGAAGCAGTTGTAAGGGACCGGGACGCATTCTGCTCTTTGTATTTATTTGGTCTGTTGCAATTTAAAATGTATTGCCTTTCCTGGCATGTCGGGTCATTATTGTTTGATTTGGCGCGTTTCAAACATAGATGTATGGCGTAATATAATCGTCATACGAATAAATTTGCATATATGAATAAATTGAGCGCTTCTTTGCCATATGTGTGCTGCATTGGTCTCGTTGGTTTATGTGTAGTCTGTTGTGATTAATGTTTCACTAAAAGCTGAAGTGGGTAAGGGATGATTTCTCCTTTTTTAATTGCCCTTTTCTAACACTGAGGAGTCGTGTTACCACGCAAATTGTATACTCAATGTGCCCTTCAAGTTTTGTCTTTATGCTGTTGTCATTCTCTATTTATAGAAATTTTCTCATTGCTAATTCATTGTGCAATTCTTTTTGGGATAATGATTTAAAAGGATTAAAAATGGATAGAATAGATCTAGGAGTTTAAAGCCTTCCTAAACTTGAAAGGTATTTATCATCTTTTTCTTCTTTTTTTTGGTCGATAAATAGATAAGAGTCCCAAGTTAGACATAAGCTCTTTTGACTCATTATCTGAAGTGAATAAGGTACTGAAGCAACTATTATTTTTTCATCTTTTTTATTCGGATTTTAACACTTCAGTTCCAAGGAAGGTCTAATAAAGGAGGAATCCGTCTGTTGCTTGCAACAGTAGCCATCTAGTTAAGGATTCCGACTATTCCGTCGGAATCCTTTCTGTTATTGTATTGTCTTTTCTTTATTCTTATTATTATTCTTATTATTATTATTCTTACCCCCAGATCGTTCCAGTCACTGTACAAAAAAGTGCCACTTCTTATGATAAAACGAAAAGTATCATGTGAAAGAGCATATAACGATCTAGAGGTAAAAAAATTTTGTCATCGAAAAGTTCACGTATGCCCCCGCTAGAGGTCATCAAAGGTAAAATCTTTAAACACTTATAACTCCTAAACTAACCGTACGATTTGAACGAAATTTGTTTTATATTGTTCTTTGGGAAATTTGCAAACTTTTATACGCTTACATGCTCGATAAAATATTTACGGTTTTCGCGCTATTCAGAGTTGAAAATGGAACTTTAAATTGGCACAGTGCCAATTTCTACAGTTTTTGAGATTTTGAGTTGAAACTTGGATGGTGGGCTACTAATAGGTAGTCATTGATGATGACCTAGTTTCAAGGTCACATTATGATTCTCAAGGTCACAACAAACTTTTGCCTATAGAACAAAGACTATTTGACCTTGACAGTTCAAACTTCATAGATACAATCATTGAGCCAAGCCCTTTCACCTTGACCTTGGTCCAAGGTCAAATTTTGATTCTCAAGGTCACAACAAACTTTTGCCTATAGATCAAAGACCATTTGACCTTGAGAGTTCAAACTTGGCGCAAATATTCCTTGCATCAAGTCCTTCCACCTTGACCTTGACCCAAGGTCATTTATTCGATTTCAAGGTCACAACAGACTTTTGTCGATAAAATATTGAGCTTTGATTAGATTAAGAGGACTCATGATGAGAATAAATTCAAATGCTTATCTTCTATGCATGACCTTTGTTAAAGGTCAAATTAACTTTTTCAAGGTCATAACAAACATTTACTCTTGTAGAATACACAGGATTTTGTCCTTAACTATTTATTCTTCACACAAGTAGTACTTCTTATTTGAACTTTACATAGTAAGATGGATAACTCTTTTATTCTTGTTTTCTGTTTCTTTCTTTTTATTCTTAGTAGCATTACATACCAGTAGTTTCATGGTGTTGTCATTTACTATTAATAGAAATTATCTCATTGCAAATTCATTGTGCAATTCTTTTTTGAGAAAGTAATTGTAAAGGATTAGATATTGATTATGCATGGAGTTTAAAGCTTTCGTAAAGATGAAAGGTATTTATTATTTTTTTCTTCTATTTTGTTGATAAATTAACAAGAGTCCCAAATTAGACATAAGCTCTTTTGACCCTTTTGCTGAAGTTAATATGGTACTTAAGCAACTATTCTTTTTTCCATCTTCTTTATTCGGATTTTAACACTTCAGTTCCGAGGAAGGTCTAATAAAGGAGGAATCCGTCTGTTGCTTGCAACAGTAGCCATCTAGTTATTATTATTTTTCTTACCCCCAGATCGTTCCAGTCACAGTACAAAAAAGTAAAATTTCTTATGATAAAACGAAAAGGATCATGTGAAATAGCATATAAAGATCTTGAGGTAAAAAAATTTTGTCGTCGAAAAGTTCACATATGCCCCCGCTAGAGGTCATCAAAGTTCAAATCTTTAAACTCTTATAACTCCTAAACTAACCGTGCGATTTGAACGAAATTTGTTTTAAAATGTTCTTTGGGAAATTTGTAAACTTTTATACGCTTACATGCCCGATAAAATATTTACGGTTTTCGCGCTATTCCGAGTTGAAAATGGAACTTTAAATTGGCACAGTGCCAATTTCTACAGTTTTTAAGATTTTGAGTTGAAACTTGGATACTAGGTTACTTATAGGTAGTCATTTGATGTTGACCTACTTTCAAGGTCAAATTTTCATTCTCAAGGTCACAACAAACTTTTGCCTGTAGAACAAAGACTATTTGACCTTCAGAGTTCAAACTTCATACATACTATCGTTAAACCAAGCTCTTTCACAATGACCTTGACCCAAGGTCAAATTTTGATTTTCAAGGTCACAACAACCTTTTGCCTATAGAAAAAAGACTATTAGACCTGCAGAGTTCAAACTTCATACATAATATCATTAAACCAAGCTATTTTACCTTGACCTTGGCCCAAGGTCAAATTCTGATTCTCAAGGTCACAACATGCTTTTGCCTATAGAACAAAGACTATTAGACATTCAAAGTTCAAACTTCATACATAATATCATTAAACCAAGCACTTTCACCTTGACCTTGACTTAAGGTCAAATTCTGATTCTCAAGGTCACAACATACTTTTGTCTATAGAACAAAGACTATTTGACCTTCAGAATTTAAACTTCATACAAATAATTGTTCAGTCATGCTCTTTCACTTTGACCTTGACCCAAGGTCAAATTTTCATTCTCAAGGTCACAGCAACTTTTCCCTACAAAACAAAGACTATTTGACCTTCAGAGTTCATACTTTATACATATCCTGCTTGGGCCCAGCTCTTTCACCTTGACCTTGACCCAAGGTCAAATTCTGATTTTCAAGGTCACAAAAAACTTAAGTCTATAAAACAAAGACTGTTTGACCTTGAGAATTCAAACTTTAAACAAATATTCCTTGCATCAAACTCTTTCATCATGACCTTGACCAACGGTAATTTGTTTGATTGCAAGGTCACAACTGACTTTGGTTGATTAGATATTGAGATTTGCTCAGATTAAGATCAATCGTGATGAGAATAATCACAGTACTTAGCTTTCATCCATGACATTGGTTAAAGGCCAAATAATCATTCTCAATGTCTTAAAAATCATTTACTCTAGAAGAATTTACAATTTTTGTCCTATACTATTTATTCTTCACACAAGTAGTCATTCTAATTTGAATTTAACATAGTATAAGAAAGATAACTCTTTTATTCTTGTTCTCTGTTCTGTTTCTTTTTTTTTTTCTTAGTAGCATTACATATCTGTACTTTCATGTTGTTGTCATTTTCTATTAATAGAAATAATCTCATTGCAAATTCATTGTGCAATTCTGTTTTAAGAAAGTAATTGTAAAGGATTTGATATCCATAGAGCATGGAGTTTAAAGCTTTCGCAAAGATGAAAGGTACTTAATTTTTTTTCTTCTATTTTGTTGATAAATAAATAAGAGTCCCAAATTAGACATAAGCTCTTTTGAACCATTTGCTGAAGTGAATAATGTACTTAAGCAACTATTCTTTTTTCCATCTTCTTTAGTCGGATTTTAACACTTCAGTTCCGAGGAAGGTCTAAGAAAGGAGGAATCCGTCTGTTGCTTGCAACAGTAGCCATCTAGTTATTAAGGATTCCGACTTCCGTCGGAATCCTTTCTGTTATTGTATTGTCTTTTCTTTATTCTCATTATTAAGGATTCCGACTTTTCCGTCGGAATCCTTTCTGTTATTGTATTGTCTTTTCTTTATTCTTATTATTATTAAGGATTCCGACTTCTGTCGGAATCCTTTCTGTTATTGTATTGTCTTTTCTTTATTCTTATTATTCTTATTATTATTATTATTCTTACCCACAAACCGTTCCGGTCACTTTACAAAAAAGTACAGCATCATATGAAAAAACGGAAAGTACCATGTGAAAGAGCATATGAAGATCTAAATTTAAATTTTTTTTCTTGTCGAAAAGTTCACATATGCCCCTGCTAGAGGTCATCAAAAGTCAAATCTTTAAAACCTTATAACTCCTAAACTAACCGTGCGATTTTAACGAAATTTGTTTTATATTGTTCTTTGGGAAATTTGCAAACTTTTATACGCTTACATGCTCGATAAAATATTTACGGTTTTCGCGCTATTTTGAGTTGAAAATGGAACTTTAAATTGGCACAGTGCCAATTTCTACAGTTTTTGAGATTTTGAGTTGAAACTTGGATGGTAGGTTACTTATAGGTAGTCATTGATGATGACCTAGTTTCAAGGTCAAATTATGATTCTCAAGGTCACAACAAACTTTTGCCTATAGAACAAAGACTATTTGACCTTGACAGTTCATACTTCACAAATACAATCATTGATCCAAGCCCTTTCACCTTGACCTTGATCCAAGGTCAAATTTTGATTCTCAAGGTCACAACAAACTTTTGCCTATAGAACAAAGACCATTTGACCTTGAGAGTTCAAACTTGGCACAAATATTCCTTGCATCAAGTCCTTTCACCTTGAACTTGACCCAAGGTCATTTCTTCGATTTCAAGGTCACAACAGACTTTTGTTGATAAAATATTGAGCTTTAAATAGATAAAAAGAAATCTTGATGAGAATTAACTAAAATGCTTATCTTTCATCTATGACCTTGGTTCAAGGTCAAATAAACTTTTTCAAGGTCATAACAAACATTTACTCTTGTAGGATTGATAGGATTTTGTTCTTAAATATTTATTCTTCACAGAAGTAGTACTTCTTATTTGAATTTTACATAGTAAGATAGATAACTCTTTTATTCTTGTTCTCTGTTTCCTTTTTTATCTTAGTAGCATTACTTGTCTGTACTTTCATGCTGTTGTCATTCTCTATTTATAGAAATTTTCTCATTGCTATTTCATTGTGCAATTCTTTTTGGGATAGTAATTTAAAAGGATTCAGTATGGATAGAATAGATAAAGGAGTTTAAAGCCTTCCTAAACTTGAAAGGTATTTATCGTCTTTCTCTTCTTTTTTGTCGATAAATAGATAAGAGTCCCAAGTTAGACTTAAGTTCCTTTGACTCATTTGCTGAAGTGAATAAGGTACTAAAGCAACTATTCTTTTTTCATCATCTTTATTCGGATTTTAACACTTCAGTTCCGAGGAAGGTCTAATAAAGGAGGAATCCGTCTGTTGCTTGCAACAGTAGCCATCTATTCTTATTATTATTATTCTTACCCCCAAGCCAATCCAGAGACGTTACAACAAAGTACCGCATCATATGATAAAATGGAAAGTATCATGTGAAAGAGCAAATGAAGATCTTCATTTAATTTTTTTTTTTCTTTTTGAAAAGTTCACATATGCCCCTGCTAGAGGTCATCAAAGGCAAAATCTTTAAAACCTTATAACTCCTAAACTAACCGTGCGATTTGAATGAAGTTTGTTTTATATTGTTCTTTGGGAAATTTGCAAACTTTTATACGCTTACATGCTCGATAAAATATTTACGGTTTTCGCGCTATTTTGAGTTGAAAATGGAACTTTAAATTGGCACAGTGCCAATATCTACAGTTTTTGAGATTTTGAGTTGAAACTTGGATGGTAGGTTACTTATAGGTAGTTATTGATGATGACCTAGTTTCAAGGTCAAATTATGATTCTCAAGGTCACAACAAACTTTTGCCTATAGAACAAAGACTATTTGACCTTGACAGTTAAAACTTCATAAATATAATCATTGATCCAAGCCCTTTCACCTTGACCTTGACCCAAGGTCAAATTCTCATTCTCAAGGTCACAACAACATTTTTCCTATAGAACAAAGACCATTTGACCTTGAGAGTTCAAACTTGACGCAAATATTCCTTGCATCAAGTCCTTTCACCTTGACCTTGACCCAAGGTCATTTGTTCGATTTCAAGGTCACAACAGACTTTTGTTGATAAAATATTGAGCTTTGAATAGATGAAAAGAAAACTTGATGAGAATAAACTAAAATGCTTATATTTCATCCATGACCTTGGTTCAAGGTCAAATTAACTTTTTCAAGGTCATAACAAACATTTACTCTTGTAAGATTGATAGGATTTTGTTCTTAAATATTTATTCTTCACACAAGTAGTACTTCTTATTTGAACTTTACATAGTAAGATAGATAACTCTTTTATTCTTGTTCTCTGTTTCCTTTTTTATCTTAGTAGCATTACTTGTCTGTACTTTCATGCTGTTGTCATTCTCTATTTATAGAAATTTTCTCATTGCTAATTCATTGTGCAATTCTTTTTGGGATAGTAATTTAAAAGTATTCAAAATGGATAGAATAGATCAAGGAGTTTAAAGCCTTCCTAAACCTGAAAGGTATTTATCGTCTTTTTCTTCTTTTTTGTCTATAAATAGATAAGAGTCCCAAGTTAGACATAATCTCTTTTAACTCATTTGCTGAAGTGAATAAGGTACTAAAGCAACTATTCTTTTTTTCATCTTCTTTATTTGGATTTTAACACTTCAGTTCCGAGGAGGGTCTAATATAGGAGGAATCCGTCTGTTGCTTGCAACAGTAGCCATCTAGTTCTTATTATTATTATTCTTACCCCCAGATCGTTCCAGTCACTGTACAAAAAAGTGTCACTTCTTATGATAAAACAAATAGTATCATGTGAAAGAGCATATAAAGATCTAGAGGTAAAAAAATTTTGTCGTCGAAAAGTGCACGTATGCCCCCGCTAGAGGTCACCTAAGGTCAAATCTTTAAACTCTTATAACTCCTAAACTAACCGTGCGATTTGAACGAAATTTGTTTTGAAATGTTCTTTGGGAAATTTGTAAACTTTTATACGCTTATATGCTCGTTAAAATAATTACGGTTTTCGAGTTATTCCAAGTTGAAAATGGAACTTTAAATTGGCAAAGTGCCAATTTCTACAGTTTTCGAGATTTTGAGTTGAAACTTGGATACTAAGTTACTTATAGGTATTCATTTAATGTTGACCTACTTTCAAGGTCAAATTTTCAATCTCAAGGTCAGAACAAACTTTTGCCTGTAGAACAAAAACTATTTGACCTTCAGAGTTCAAACTTCATACATAATATCATTAAACCAAGCTCTTTCACCTTGACCTTGACCCAAGGTCAAATTTTGATTCTCAAGGTCAGAACAAACTTTTGCCTATAGAACAAAGACTATTAGACCTGCAGAGTTCAAACGTCATACATAATATCATTAAACCAAGCTCTTTCACCTTGACCTTGACCCAAGGTCAAATTTTGATTCTCAAGGTCAGAACGAACTTTTACCTATAGAACAAAGACTATTAGACATTCAAAGTTCAAACTTCATACATAATATCATTAAACCAAGCTCTTTCACCTTGACCTTGACCCAAGGTCCAATTCTGATTCTCAAGGTCACAACAAACTTTAGTCAAGGTCTTAACAATTATTTACTCTTGTAGAATATACACTTTTTGTCCTATACTATTTATTCTTCACACAAGTAGTCCTTCTTATTTGAACTTAACATAGTATAAGAAAGATAACTCTTTTATTCTTGTTTTCTGTTTCTTTTTTTTTTCTTAGTTGCATTACATATCTGTACTTTCACGTTGTTGTCATTTTCTATTAATAGAAATTATCTCATTGCAAAATCATTGTGCAATTCTGTTTTGAGAAAGTAATTGTAAAGGATTTGATATTGATGAGCATGGAGTTTAAAGCTTTCGTAAAGATGAAAGGTACTTAATATTTTTTCTTCTATTTTGTTGATAAATAAATAAAGAGTCCCAAGTTAGACATAAGCTCTTTTGACTCATTTGCTGAAGTGAATAAGGTACTTAAGCAACTTTTCTTTTTTCCATCTTCTTTATTCGGATTTTAACACTTCAGTTCCTAGGAAGGTCTAAGAAAGGAGGAATCCGTCTGTTGCTTGCAACAGTAGCCATCTAGTTCTTATTATTATTATTCTTACCCCCAAGCCTTTCCAGAGACGATACAACAAAGTACCGCATCATATGATAAAATGGAAAGTATCATGTGAAAGAGCAAATAAAGATCTTAATTTAAAAAAATTTTCTTGTCGAAAAGTTCACATATGCCCCCCCTGCTAGAGGTCATCAAAGGTAAAATCTTTAAAACCTTATAACTCCTAAACTAACCGTGCGATTTGAATGAAATTTGTTTTATATTGTTCTTTGGGAAATTTGAAAACTTTTATACGCTTACATCCTCGATAAAATATTTACGGTTTTCGCGCTATTTTGAGTTGAAAATGGAACTTTAAATTGGCACAGTGCCAATTTCTACAGTTTTTGAGATTTTGAGTTGAAACTTGGATGGTAGATTACTTATAGGTAGTCATTGATGATGACCTAGTTTCAAGGTCAAATTATAATTCTCAAGGTCACAACAAACTTTTGCCTACAGAACAAAGTCTATTTGACCTTGACAGTTCAAACTTCATAAATACAATCATTGATCCAAGCCCTTTCACCTTGACCTTGACCCAAGGTCAAATTCTCATTCTCAACGTCACAACAAAATTTTTCCTATAGAACAAATACCATTTGACTTTGAATGTTCAAACTTGACGCAGATATTCCTTGCATCAAGTCCGTTCACCTTGACCTTGACCCAAGGTCATTTGTTCGATTTCAAGGTCACAACAGAGTCTTGTTGATAAAATATTGAGCATTGAATAGATCAAAAGAAATCTTGATGAGAATAAACTAAAATCCTTATATTTCATCCATGACCTTGGTTCAATGTCAAATAAACTTTTTCAAGGTCAGAACAAACATTTACTCTTGTAGGATTGATAGGATTTTGTTCTTAAATATTTATTCTTCACACAAGTAGTACTTCTTATTTGAACTTTACATAGTAAGATAGATAACTCTTTTATTCTTGTTCTCTGTTTCCTTTCTTTATCTTAGTAGCATTATTTGTCTGTACTTTCATGCTGTTGTCAATCTCTATTTATAGAAATTTTCTCATTGCTAATTCATTTTGCAATTCATTTTGGAATAGTAATTTAAAAAGATTCAAAATGGATAGAATAGATCAAGGAGTTTAAAGCCTTCCTAAACTTGAAAGGTATTTATCGTCTTTTTCTTCTTTTTTTGTCGATAAATAGATAAGAGTCCCAAGTTAGACATAATCTCTTTTGACTCATTTGCAGAAGTGAATAAGGTACTAAAGCAACTATTCTTTTTTTCATCTTCTTTATTCGGATTTTAACACTTCAGTTCCGAGGAAGGTCTAATAAAGGAGGAATCCGTCTGTTGCTTGCAACAGTAGCCATCTAGTTATTATTATTATTATTATTATTCTTACCCCCAAGCCAATCCAGAGACGTTACAACAAAGTACCGCATCATATGATAAAATGGAAAGTTTTATGTGAAAGAGCAAACAAAGATCTTCATTTAAATTTTTTTTATTGTCGAAAAGTTTACATATGCCCCCGCTAGAGGTCATCAAAGGTAAAATCTTTAAAACCTTATAACTCCTAAACTAACCGTGCGATTTCAATGAAATTTCTTTCATATTGTTCTTTGGGAAATTTGCAAACTTTTATACGCTTACATGCTCTATAAAATATTTACAGTTTTCGCGCTATTTTGAGTTGAAAATGGAACTTTAAATTGGCACAGTGCCAATTTCTACAGTTTTTGAGATTTTGAGTTGAAACTTGGATGGTAGGTTACTTATAGGTAGTCATTGATGATGACCTAGTTCCAAGGTCAAATTATGATTCTCAAGGTCACAACAAACTTTTGCCTATAGAACAAAGATTATTTGACCTTGACACTTCAAACTTTATAAATACAATCATTGATCCAAGCCTTTTCACCTTTACCTTGACCCAAGGTCAAATTCTCATTCTCAAGGTCACAACAAAATTTTTCCTATAGAACAAAGACCATTTGACCTTGAGAGTTCAAACTTGGCGAAAATATTCCTTGCATCAAGTCCTTTCACCTTGACCTTGACCAAAGGTCATTTGTTCGATTTCAAGGTCACAACAGAATTTTGTTGATAAAATATTGAGCTTTGAATAGATGAAAAGAAATCTTGATGAGAATAAACTAAAATGCTTATCTTTCATCCATGACCTTGGTTCAAGGTCAAATAAACTTTTTCAAGGTCAGAACAAACATTTACTCTTGTAGGATTGATAGGATTTTGTTCTTAAATATTTATTTTTCACACAAGTAGTACTTTTTATTTGAACTTTACATAGTAAGATAGATAACTCTTTTATTCTTGTTCTCTGTTTCCTTTTTTTTATCTTAGTAGCATTACTTGTATGTACTTTCATGCTGTTGTCATTCTCTATTTATAGAAGTTTTCTCATTGCTAATTCATTGTGCAATTCATTTTTGGGATAGTTATTTAATAGGATTCAAAATGAATTGAATAGATCTTGGAGTTTAAAGCCTTCCTAAACTTGAAAGGTATTTATCGTCTTTTTCTTCTTTTTTGTCGATAAATAGATAAGAGTCCCAAGTTAGACATAAGCTCTTTTGACTCATTTCCTGAAGTGAATAAGGTACTAAAGTAACTATTTTTTTTTTCATCTTCTTTTATCGGATTTTAACATTTCAGCTCCGAGGAAGGTCAAATAAAGGAGGAATCCGTCTGTTGCTTGCAACAGTAGCCATCTAGTTCATATTATGTTTGAATAGAGAAACATTGTTGGACATAATCGACCCAACAATAGGCCAATTCCCGAAGCGATGTGGGTTTCTATAGAGCTTTACCAATAACAGCGCTCACTTTTTTAAAGAAATTTATCTAGAGATTTACTAATTCATTTTTTTCAAGACATAAACATCTAATCAAATTATCTATGATGAGACAATATTTATTAACAAGACAATTTTAGCGTACAAACACACGTACAAAAAAAGGCCGACCCCCTATCCTTCCGGATTTCGCGTTCAAGTTATGGCATTTTTAACATGATTCAGTAATCTGGAAAATTCGTTAATCCGGACGAATTCCTTGGGAACCAATCCGTCCGGACTAACGAACCATCACTGTATTGGACTGTATTATCTTTTGCGAAAGCGCGGGGACATCAAAACCGTATCGTCTGTCCGTCTGTCTGTCAGTCGAAAAATCTGACACTCTTGGGCATAACTTTTGAATAAATGGTGATAGGGCTTCCATACTTCACATGGAATACAATATTTTTTTCTTGTAACTTTGACCTTGTAATTTGACCTCTAAAAACCCTTAACTTCGGACATCATTTTTGAGTGATAAGTGATAAGGCCTTCATATTTTACATGTGTAAATATTCTTTGTGACAAGACCTTTCTATGGATATATTTTTAATTTGTTACCTGGACTTTGGAGTTTGATCTACTTAAAAAAAGCTTTAACCTTGACCTTTTGTCTGTGTAGGGTTTTTTTTTATTGCATTATGATTCTGACTTTGGGTTTAAATTTTGTTTTTGTGATTAATTGTGAGATATAGTAAGATTCGGGGTCTGTAAAGAATATTTCAAAAACAATCACTCATGAGCGGGGGACCACAATTCTTTGAATTAGATTTTTTTTATTTCATTTTTTCCTCGATTTCGGATTGATATGTTCGGGGTTTTTTTTTTTGTACTATCGATTGTTTGTTGGAAACATGAGTCTATTACGCTATGGTAAATTCTACACAGTTATGTTCTTCTTCGGCACATTCTGTCATCTGTAAAGGGAATTAGATAGAGAAGCAAAAAATAAATAAAAATTAATTCCTCAAAGGTAAAGTAAGGAAATTATAATTATTGTGAAAATAACTTCATACCACGATTACATGATGAAATCCAAAAGGGTTGACAGTTACAAAAAACTATGTTCATTTATGACGAGGTGTCTTAACTTAGCAGTGAACGTGTAGCTTTCTAGACAAAACCACGCAGGATGCAGATTAATCATATAAATGTATATGTACCAGACATATTGCTTGAAACTGAGTTCTATTACAGATATTGCCAAATTAATTATCAATCTATGTATGAAGTACTTTAGATAACCTGTATTTTAAGGTATATTGTGTCTGGTTTATTATGTTATGTGTATGTAGTACATATTTCGTTTTTAATTGATCTATAATTCCAAATAACCATTTGAGATATTATGCAAGTGCGCATGTTTCATAATAAATTAAGTTTTCCTTGTCTTTCGTTGTGCTCGTCTACTTTTAAGGGTTTCGCTGTTTTGCTGTGGGTAATGCAACCGAGTCCTGTTAACTATGTTCTTTCTTTTATGTATCTCATAATGTACTAGATTTTTTCCTAGGAGATAATGCTACCTTTTACATGTAGTATAGTATCAATTGAACTACATCGTCGGAGATCCACATCCTATTTTCCTACGACTATAGGCCATGGGCGCAATTGCCCTGGAATTCTCGTTTTCATTCGCCAAGCTCTTATTCATACATGTACATGTAGTTGGTTTGAATAGTTTCAACTCTTCTGTGTTGGAGGGATATTGTAACGCTTTTTCTTATTGGCTTAAATACCCTGCTTAAATCTATTCGGAAAACGAGGGGCCCCACGGTATCTTACAGAGTAATCTGAATTATGGAAAAGCCCTTGAAGCGAAGCGATGACAGTGAATGAAAATTCGGCAAAAATCGCATGGGCCGTCGCACGTTGCAGTGTTTATATATGATACGAAACTAAGGATTTCAAAAAATCCGTATAGCATAGGAAACGAAAGATTAAAAAATGTTCTTTTAGGATACGAAACTAAGTATTTAAAATTTTTCAGTGTCCTGTTGCAGACATATAACCTATTTCTTTTTGTTTGCTTTGGTTCCTGTTTTGTCCTGATTTTGTATGCCTTCGGTTTCTGATTTTTGAATTATCGATTTTGTGCTGTATACAGGGATATGGTCATTATCCATATTTGTCACCTAACACATTTCCACCATATCACTAATTTTCATCCTAGCTTTATATTACACACTGTAAAACCGAATCCAAACCATATAACTACAAAAATATGGATTTATCTAGAAATGTTTTCGTATCAATACTGACTAAAATGGCGGCGCACATAAGGTAGTGATCTTGGTTGAAGAAACAAAAAAAGATAGGTCAGTATATACAGCCCCAACCAATCGAAAGGTAAATATTCACTTTCAATTCGTTTACGAAGCTTAGCTTTCAAAATTTCGTCAGCGATTGCTTTGAAAATTTTGAAAACTTGAGAGGTGACGAAATTTCGTCAGCGAATTCTCATTAACTAATTTCGTCAGCGATTCCCTAGCTCGGCGATAATATCAGCGATAAACTTTCAAGAATGTTGAAATAGTTAACGAAATTTCGTCAACTATAGCTTTCAATTTTTTTGAAAGCTAATCCCTGACGAAATTTCGTTTACTAAAAGCTTTCAACATTTTTTAAAGCTAGTCGCTGACGAAAATTTCGTTAACTAGCTTTCAAAAAATTTGAAAGCTTCTCGTGCACTATTTCCAGTCGAGAAAACCAAGATGGCCGCAATAGAAGCAATCATCGTCATAAATTGCTTAATTGATAGTAGTAATAATGATGTTTATTCAGATTAAATTATGAAAATATATATATTCTTGGATTAAATGAAATATTGTACATGCATTTTGTTATTTATTATAAGTTTAAAGATTCCGTGTTTCCGAGATCGGACTACATGTACATGTAGGTTAAACAAATTACACAAGTATTGATATATCCAGTGAAATCCTGGCCTCTACGTGACTGTCGGAAGTTTTGAAAGATGTTTCAAAATCGGTGAATTTTAAAGTTTCACGGCAATAATAAGACGGCTTCTTTCATCCGCCAAACTGTGCAGAGGAATTCGCCCAAGGCGTGTCAAAGCCATTGTAAAAGCAATATGGCACCCGAGCGTTCAAAGCTTTCAAAATTCTCGTCAGCGATAGCTTACAAAATTGTCGTCAGCGATAGCTTTCAAATATTTTGAAAGTTCCGATATGACGAAAATTTGAAAGCTCTTAGCTTTCAAAATTTTCGTTAACAAAGATTAGTTAACGAAATTTTCCTCTACTTTTCGAAAGCTTTTCAGAGCTTTCAAAATTTCGTCATCAGTAGCTTTAAAAAAAAGATGACGAATAATTAACGAAACTTTCGCATTTAGCTTTCAAAATTTCGTCATCTTAGCGTTTAATTTTCGGTTGGTCGGGGCTGTATCTTTTCTTCCTTATTTTCGTTCATTTTCCCATCTGTTTCATATTTATGTGTTACCATTAAAGCTTGCTCAAAGGAAGCGGGTCCTTCGGGTCCGCTTGATCGCTTCTCTATAATGGAAAAGATGCCGAGGATTTCGGAAGATGATTGAACTACTGACAACAAAAAAAAAGAAGATACGTGTACGTATGTATCATTGAAATACAAAAGGATAATGAATGATTATGATACATATGTGATACCAATGAATAATATGTCATTTAGCGATCAAGTTAGGATTGATAAAGCGACACATTTGGTTTAATAATGATAGAGATATTTCAGGGAATTGTAATGTGCGTATAATGCAACGAAAACTTCTCTGCGAAATTTGAGTATCAACGTATAAATTAATGTCTTCTGAATACGCTAACATGTTGAAAAAAAGAGTTATGTTTTCTTGATGCTTACATAAGTTTTGTTTGATTTGATAAAGGACTAACAAAGAAATCGTACCACCAAGTAATTTGATCATTTGTAACAGAAACAACAATGGTGTTTATCAAAATAGAAAAGTATTTCCTTCCGTATATTTCATACTGATAGAGCTCCTTTCTGTTCATATATTTTCAACGAAGACTGCAGTACTGTCACGACCATTTCGTATCACCTTATGTCTTAAGCACTCAATCTAAGATAACATTATTTCCTTAAGGTGGAATAAAAGCACTTTCCACTTAAACATGATTTCCCTTATCAAGACGTATTCTAAAATAGAATTTTCTGAACAAAATCTTATTCTTGCTTGCAAAAGAACGCTTTTAGTCTTCAGTGACCAGTTTCACAAAAAAAGTATACAAAAACATTAAGGAATTTTGAATTCGTAAGTTTCATTATCAAATACACATAAAAGCTTAAAATGTTTTTCAATGAAGATTATACTATACATACCTAATAAACATTCAGAAACAAAACATCGCGATAGTACTAAATAATCTAAGTTACGAAAATTCCTTCAATTTCTCGTCAATATTTTTGGGAAACAGCTGCACATGTGAATACTCGTTTCCAAGGCATTATTGGTTTACGAGATGTTGAAAATGTATAGAAAATTTAAAAAATCAAGTGAAGCTGAAATTAAAGTTATCAAAACAAAATGAACAAAAAGTGGGAATGTGGAACTCTTGAAATCAATAACCGGAAAAATAATCGAATATCATGCGATAGCAAATGAAAAAACAACGAACAACACACTAGAGGAAGTAAAGAATACATTTAAGGACAATTAATTTACATCGAATTAAAACAAATATAAATTTTATTTAGAGCCAAATGATATTAAACCTACGATAAAATGTAACATATAAATACTGTATGACATATATAGTCATTTCATTTTGAATTTTGTCAGCATTGTTGCCAATATAAGTGTCTGTAAAACAATGAACCAAGATATGTTAATGAAAATAACATTTATATACTTGTTTATGAAAAATAATTTCCAAGTCCAAAATTAGAAAAAAAACCCAAGTCTTACCTGATGGATAAAAGTACAATGGAGCACTGCACATTTCAATAAGAGTTCTATTGACTGTTTTTAAACAGTAGTACTTCAAAGGCACTGGACATCTCTTTTCAAATGTGTTTAAACACTGTTTTGTTGTATTACTCTTCGTACTGTGAGAATCTATGTGATTTATAACCAAATTCCACATTAGCAAAATTGGCATACATACATTAAATGTATCCATCTTCATGTTTATACTTTATGAAGATTAATGACAAAGTCTGAAAAATAGATATTGTTTCCGTCTCTGCCTGTATCGATAAGGAAGTTTGATAATACTATGATCGTTTTGATTTCTCAATCGACAATAATTGTTATCACATAAATTGATTTAAAATTACACCGAACAAAGGTTTGTTATTTAGATGCAATTCTACATTCAAAGACCTCTCCAAGTGAATTGGTTAGCTACATTCATGTTAAAACACCTCTTCAAAATACATATACAATTTGTTAGGGGATATTTTCCTCTATCACAGACAGAATTGTGAGGAATAAAGCTTCGATATGCAAAGAAATCATCAACATTACCATTCTTATCCGAAGAAGGTACATGGGTCAATGTTTTTCAAATGAGTTATAGGAAATCCTGACGATAATCTCAACAGCACTCACAATAGAGCACATAATTGAGCATCGACGGACCCCTAGCAAGCTAGAGGTGGGACCAGGTGCCCGGGAGGAGTATGCATCGCCTGTTGGCTAGCCGCATCCGTCGTCGATGTTCTTGCACGAAAATGAAAATATATAAACTGTATGAGGTTACGGCTATATAGAAAAAGTTGTGGCGGATTCATAAATCAATAAAGAAGTTAACAGTTTTGTCATGAAACATGTTCCTGGAATTCTAATTACGATGTTTAATTGCAATTGCAAAATAGTCATATGTTTCGAAAATCTAAATGAATGGAAGGTTATGACACGACCCTCATCCCCTTTACACTTCCTGTGTTGTATGGCAACCTACAGTAATTTGTTATTTTCATATTTGAATCCATGTTCTACAACAATAATTTAATAATCCCCCATCCAGAAGGGTGTTTGTCCCCCGTGGGATTTTGCAGACATAATTCATTTGAAAGAGCATTATCTTAGAAACATTTTAAGCGATGTTTGCACTCTAGCCGTTGGGGCGATTAGGAGTAATGGGCGTTTAGATAACTTGACGTAACGTATAGATATTCTGTTAAATCATGATTCGTCATATATCTTGACTAATATTAATCATAGAAAAGTGAAATTGGTCTGACATGAAAGCTTATGATTATTTCATTCATCTTGGTATATACTTATGCAAATTATGCTATTTTCATGCTCATGAATATTAATGAGTTTGTTGAAAATGTTGGTAATTTCTGTTATTTTTCTTATTAGTGTTTCTTTTAGGGTTCCTACAATTGATATAAGAGACTTTTTATATATACTTAGATAAAGTATGGACTATAACAAAGCGATTGATATATGACGGCCGTCAAGCGAAAACCACCCTTAAGTGAAAAATATGGCAATTTTATTTTTCAACGAATTACGATAGAATATTTCATTCTGAACAAAATGATATATGATGTGTAAGTATACGACATGGATAAATGAGTAAAAGAAGATCCTGACGGTAATCTCAACAGTACTCACATGTATGGATAAATACCATAAATCTTCTTTGAAAACTTTGGCATGACGTTTTAGCTAAGAATCTGATGACGTCCAAATTATGGTACGTTGACGTCATACTTCAGTGTGTATATCCGGTACAAATATGTGTACATGTATATATCAAATGAATACATATATTTCTGTTGATGATATATTGACCTTCTATGCATGTTTATTTCACGAATACGAAATCAGAAATCGAATACTTTGATGTAGATCTATACATTGCACTTGGATCTCGCATTATAACGTCTTGTTATACATGTGATACGTTGGTCCATCTACGGTTTTGATACCCGTACTTCGGCAATATAATCAAGATTAGAAAATGATATTTCGCATAATAAATGTTGAACAAAACAAAAATGCTGATTTTTTAACCTCAACATTGACGATTCGCCGGAATCCCGTATATCTAATTAACTATGAATTTTTCGGGAAAAGTGATTATCCTCGCCATTATCCTTACATCTACGAGTATTCTAAATAAATAATACTTTAGAATAATTGAAATCTCAACAGTTATAATCGGCTTATATTTATATTTTCATGCTCATGAATATTAATAAGTTTGTTGAAAATGTTGGTAATTTCTGTTATTTTTCTTATTAGTGTTTCTTTTAGGGTTCCTACAATTGATATAAGAGACTTTTTATATATACTTAGATAAAGTATGGACTATAACAAAGCGATTGATATATGACGGCCGTCAAGCGAAAACCACCCTAAAGTGAAAAATATGGCAATTTTATTTTTCAACGAATTACGATAGAATATTTCATTCTGAACAAAATGATATATGATGTGTAAGTATACGACATGGATAAATGAGTAAAAGAAGATCCTGACGGACGGTAATCTCAACAGTACTCACATGTATGGATAAATGCCATAAATCTTCTTTGAAAACTTTGGCATGACGTTTTAGCTAAGAATCTGATGACGTCCAAATTATGGTACGTTGACGTCATATTCAGTGTGTATATCCGGTACAAATATGTGTACATGTATATATCAAATGAATACATATATTTCTGTTGATGATATATTGACCTTCTATGCATGTTTATTTCACGAATACGAAATCAGAAATCGAATACTTTGATGTAGATCTATACATTGCACTTGGATCTCGCATTATAACGTCTTGTTATACATGTGATACGTTGGTCCATCTACGGTTTTGATACCCGTACTTCGGCAATATAATCAAGATTAGAAAATGATATTTCGCATAATAAATGTTGAACAAAACAAAAATGCTGATTTTTTAACCTCAACATTGACGATTCGCCGGAATCCCGTATATCTAATTAACTATGAATTTTTCGGGAAAAGTGATTATCCTCGCCATTATCCTTACATTTTCAAGTATTCTAAATAAATAATACTTTAGAATAATTGAAATCTCAACAGTTATAATCGGCTTATATTTATATTTTCATGCTCATGAATATTAATGAGTTTGTTGAAAATGTTGGTAATTTCTGTTATTTTTCTTATTAGTGTTTCTTTTAGGGTTCCTACAATTGATATAAGAGACTTTTTATATATACTTAGATAAAGTATGGACTATAACAAAGCGATTGATATTATAATACACCCAACAGTTGTATATGATGCAGCCCAGCTCGCGAGGGGTTTGACAGTAAGAGTTTGAATATTTTCCCTGACGTCGTCGCCATAGCACTTTCTTTATAGATATAACCTCAGGCAGTGCAATGCATGTAATTCATACGTTGTTTTTATTTTCGTGCATGAACATCGATGGCGGGTCCGGCTAGTCAACAGGGGATACTCCTCCCGGGAACCTTGTCCCACCTCTAACTTGCTACGGGTCCGTCGATGCTCAATTTGGTGCTCTATTGTGAGTGCTGTTGAAATTATCGTCAGGATCTTCTTTATCTCATTATAGTATAGGAATCATGTCCCCTAAAGATAAATATGTCTCATTACTAAAGATAATCTGTTAGGACATGTTTCATTTAATATCTTAACTAGTATCGATACTAGAAAATTAAAATTTGTCTAAAATGAATACTAATGAAATATTCTTTCATTTGATATCTATCATGTAAATTGTTTAATTTGCATACTCATGAATGTTAATGAGTTTGTTGAAAATAGTGGTAATATCCGTTACTTTCTAAGTATTGTTTCTTTTACTAGAGTTGCTGCTATTGATAAACGAGACTTTTAGGAAATGCAGAAATTTACAAAACTAAAAATAAAACCAGGGGGCGCTAGTTAAATGAATTTGGGTGGCTGGATGCCTCACTGATGGGAGTTTAATATTCGAAACACGTGTCTGGTGCATGAAAATTGGTTTGAAATTTTCTTCAAGAAGGTATAGAGTTTGAACACTTCCGTATAATTTTTACATATACCAGCATATAAGATATACTTTACAAAGCGATTTGTATTTGGTATACCCCTATAGCTCTTATAGTCTGGGAGTTATGTTCCCATAGAGATAATGCCGTAACAAGAAAATGAGATTGATGATTTTTTTTTCTTAACAGTATTTCTGGTAGGTTGATCTAAACACTCATGTATCTCTTACTCAGAACATGAAGGATGATACAAAATGATAAATGTATTTGTCTTTTAGTGCTTCTACAACATTAACGAACAAAAAAAAAAAACGTGACATATGCATGTACATGAACATATAATACATAACGATGCTGGGGATAAGAATGGCTTGTTTTTAACTGTATTCATAAGACTTTTATTCACAGTCCCTATCGTAAACAAATATCTCATCAATGAGATAATTCAATTCAACATCATCTTCATCCTCATCCTCATCGTCATCTTATATGTTATCGTCAGTTTCAGAGGCACACATTATATCAATAAGCTCCTCTGGTACGATGGCCCCACTTGTCCATTCAAATTATATCCCATTTTCTCATCCTTTCAACTCACTCTCTCGAATATCAGGAAGGTCAGGTCTGTTGTCTACAGCGTGAAGTCAAATGTAGGTCTAGTAGTTGACTCTGCGTGAATGCGTCTCCAAAGAACCACTACCAGGTGGAAGGAGACTCATATCTATGCTATTGTAGGAATTTAGAATGTAACCATGCCCTTGGTTCTTTTTGCAGAAATAATCGTATCTCAATTTGTTGATATCCTTGTACTTGGGCTTCCCATAAGTTGCACATACAATTTCTTCCACCTTTGTAAGCAACTCTTCGCTACAAACATGTTCTTGGCCAAGTCTTGATAACACAGATACGAAATTTGGATTCTTTTCAAAAACTTTAAGGGTTGCAATTTTGCCCTTTCGGACATAAGCACTTATTGTATCACAGCCAGTTAGATCATTGCAGGCTGGAAGTAATGGGCAGATTTGTGTAGTACACCCATATGTTGCACTAGATCTTGAACACTTAAAAAGGCGACGCTTATTGGCAACGCCAGTATCAAACAATACATATCTATTAATCTGGCTAGAGAAATGCATGAGTAGAACTAAAACATATGTGTTTAGTGACCTCACAAGTATTGTAGTATTGTCTGGCTCTTTATCTCGAACATGAACACAATGGAGAATGATTTGAGTTTTAGCCTCCTCTTGTGTCTCATTTTTTACAGGATGCTTGCCATGATTTGCTCCCCGCCCCCTCCCCCCCTAAAAATAATCTAATCACTCTCCTCTCCCCTACAGAATTGTTGACGATTTCTGCATGCCATGCAAAAGAAGAGGTAGCATTAGAAAGTGTAAACATTGATAGGGGTTCATTTTTAAAGATATAGACGTATGCGTCTGAATCATGCCCTCGGTCCAATCTTGAGTTCAAGTCTTTATCGGGCAAGGGCCCCCTTCCGAACCCCCGCAAATGGGAGGTACTGTACACCCCTCCAATACCCAATCCTCTAATCGGCCATCCTGGCCTCGCAATTCAACCAAATAAATAGCGTAAGTCCTTCCCGGCAGATGAGGTTCTGGATCCGACCCTGCTTTTTGACTATGACAATTCTTTTTCATTGTTTTTAAACAACGGGCTTTCAATTGAAATGTTTTTCTATATGATGAAATAGCCTTCAATATGTCATTATGAAATAGGAAAAGAAAAAAAAACAAAAAGATAAAATAAATAAAAGGTGAAGAAAAAAATAAATCTCTTTAAAAATCCATCCTTGTAAACTGCTGAGTACGTGAAGGGTACATTTGCAGCAGGTACCGTAGTAAACATATTCAATTACATCATTAAATCAGAGACGTATATATTTTATATACGTCCCTGATTATATTAAGTCATAACATTAAATTTCAAAATTTTAAAAATTCATTGTGAAGATATTCTCTCCCTATCTAAAGTTGAAATGACCGCATCGTGATATCACGCTCCGATGATTTTCACACCTGGCAGGTAATGGATAAACGACGCCTATGTACACGTACCCTGTGCGGTTTATTTGTCAAAACAACGAATTGTTAATTGGTGTGTTACTTAAAAATGGATTTGTGCTATAGATGTACATATGCGAAGAAAACAAACCCCGATTTGTAACTTACATACAAAAAGCTACTTTTCGATTTACTAATAAATGTTAAATATGCAGAAAAAATCCGTTTACAATGTATCTTAATAAAACTAATTAGTCGTGTATCTTAATGCAATACAAAGAAATTACATCAAATTACGTTTGCACCCTCTATTTAGGGAAATCCCCTAATATGCAAATAAGGAAGTCTCGCTTTGATTGACAAGAGAACTGAAATTGGAATAGAAGCGAAATATCTCGCTTTCGTTTCTCTTCTGTTTACGCTTTGCGTTTCTCTTTCCTTTACGTTTTGCTTCTGTTTCTCAAAAATCCGTGTTCATTTTTCTCTTCCAACACTGAAGGCGAAATTTTGAGGCGAAATAAAGGAGGAAAATTAGAAGAGAAGTTTTGTGAGGGAAAATGAAGACGGAAAAATAGAAGCGAAATTTGAAAAGATGAAGGGAGAAACAACGTAAAAGGGAGGACAGTTAACGTAATCGGGACTGTAGCATTTTTGTTGAGTCTGTTTTAGTATCTACTGAAAATCTGCATTTTGGAATAGTCGATCTTGAAACGCTAAATCCATTGCTTTGTACTAATTTTGAAGCTCCAGGGTGAGTTTCTGAGAAATTCAGGAGACTTACCAAATAAGCAGGAATGTATCTTGCATAGTTTTTATGGTCAAAGGCAAAAAACATTGGACAGAGAGCATACAAAGCTACAAAATGTATATCTAAATCGTTTTCTTTGGTCGCTTTTTTAAGTGTCAACAGCAAATTGATTAATCTATGTAATGAAGCCAGAATTGCGTTGTTTTCCAAAACTCCACAGCGAATTGACTTTTTGAATTCACTGTATTGCTCAAAGTATGCAAGAAACTCGTAGTGCTCTGTCAAAATGTTTGCCGGTCATTACTTTCTCAAATGACCCAGTGGCACAAATTCCAGCTTCAATGATGATTTTGTGGATAAGGCATGTACGATCTAAATGTAGGTGGAGTCACAAGAAATGGAATATATGTATAATAACCATATCCCTGTATACAGCACAAAATATATAATTCAGAAAATCAAAAACCGAAGGCATACAAGATCAGGATAAAACAGGAACTGTCAGATCCGGTTTCTTCCATTTCGGAAGACATAGAGTACAATCTTTGGTTGGATGGTTCAAATGGTCTATAACAAAATATCATCCACCATTTTGGAGAGTGGGACATCATAGTGTATGTATGACGAGTTCCCCCTATCGACCGTAGAACTTTCCTTTTCTGAGTAGCAACATCCCTTCATCGCCTTCTTATGGCGTGTTCATATCTCAGTTGATACGCTATGCCAGAGCAAGTACCAAATATACGGATTTTGTTCTGAGAGCTAGGCGTCTTTCAGATAAGCTTCTCAGTCAGGGATATGTATGTGACCGACTAACATCGTCACTGAGGAAATTCTACGGTCGATATGGGGAACTCGTCATACACTATGATGTACCACTATCCAGAATGGTGGATGATATTCTGTCATAGACCATTTGAACCATCCAACCAAAGATTGTACTCTATATCTTCCAAAATGGAAGTAACCGGATGTGACAGGTCTACCGAATTGAAACGACGGGTGTTGCATGCAAGCAGGGGATGCTTACTCTTCATGGGCACCTGGTCTCACTCTCATACCGGGAGTTCGCTTCTTTTCATATGGTGGAGGTTTTTGTTTTTGTTTGCTTTGGTTCCTGTTTTATCCTGATTTTGTATGCCTTCGGTTTCTGATTTTCTGAATTATCGATTTTGTACTGTAGACAGGGATATGGTCATTATCCATATTTGTCATTCCTCAGTGACTATGATAATCGGTCACATACATATCCCTGACTGAGAAGCTTATCTGAAAGACGCCTAGCTCTCAGAACAAAATCCGTATATTTGGTACTTGCTGTGGCATAGCGTATCAACTGAGATATGAACATGCCATAAACAGGCAATGAAGGGATGTTGCTACTCAGAAAAGGAAACTTTGTAATGCTGAAATTGAAGTCGTCACGTTTGTCATAGAGTGAGGTGTTCATGTGACCATCAGTGTCATAGGACTACATTATGTTTAAATAGGATGCTGAATTATTTGTCTCTGTAGTTTCTTTGACTTCAAGCTGGATACTGCTAAGATAATCCGCGAATTTCGATTATTGATGGACAACACATCGTCTATGTATCTGTAAGTGAAGTTAAAGTCAGAAGCTAAGTATCTTTTCTATTCAGAGACCAAAGATTTAATGAATTCAGCTTCGTACGAGTAAAGGAAAATGTCGGCAAGGAGTGGGGCATAATTGGTCCCCATTGGAATTTCGACAATTTCCTGGAAGACCTTTCCTCCAAACACCAAATGTTGTCGATCAGAGAGTTTAAGATCTGAATAATACATGTATCTGTTTCAGTGTACTTATTTTCAGATTCAGACTTTTCTTTTACAAAGTAGGTTTTGTCATAGTTTTAAAACAACAATAAATTTATATTTGCGATTGCCGTTCTTACTTGCAAACACATTACTTCTAATTTTTGCAAGTCTTCTTTCAATTTAGAATGTGGGGTTGTAGTTTCAAGTGCCGAAAAAGGCTTTGATCGAATGGGCTCTACTAAAATGAGTGGATTTCAGATGTTCTAAAAGTTCCTTCGAATTCTTTAAAATCCACATCTAGTTGATACAAAATGTACCACTGCGAGAATATACTGTTGAACAATATTTTTGAAGCCCAGACTTGATTTCAGATAAAACTTTGTTGAGTAAGATCGATACAGATTTGCTAGAACATTTTGAGGAACCAGGGATGAAACGTAAATTGTACGGATTCTTATGCATTTTAAGTATGCAGTATAAGTATGGTAAATCTAAATCTTAATTGTTAGTGTCGAAGCCAAAGGAAGGAAGAGCTGATTTGTGGTTATCTATTATTTCAGAGGCAAAAAGTTTTATTGGGGTGTAAGTGGGATTTCAAGGTGTCGCATTTAAACCCAACTCTTTAACTAGACTGTCGAAATAGTACTTTCTGCAAGTAAATGTGTAATTAAGGAGGGTTTGAACACCAAGATGGCGGCGGCATTATTTGTTTTCTTACTTCCTAGGAAAACTAGTCTTAACTCCCTTAAAACATTTGAAACTCTGATTGATATACGCATTTGAGTATCCTGATAAAGTTTGAATAATTTCCGGCGTCATTAGAGGAAATTATGGCGATTTTCGAAATTTAGGACTTTAGGAGTTTTATCCATAAGCAAACCACGAGGTCATTTCGACGTTATCGGGAAAAATGGAGTTACAAACCTTCGCATTCAACATGCAATAAAAACATCACTAATAAACCTATTGAATTGAAATTCGGCATGTATAGAATAGATAATTAAATCTTCATCACAGTGTATTCGTTTACTTTACAGGAAAGCGGATGTCACTTCATTGAAAATGGACGGTTTTGAAAGAAAAAATTGGAAAATATAAAGCCTTGTAATATTTTAATCCTAAATTCAATATTTCCCATTTAATCATCTCTGAACATTCTTGATAATTTTGATAGTTTTTGACAAAGATTCATCCACAGGATTCCTAATAATTCACTAGCAACTAGAGTAAATTGGCTCGAAATTGCATTTTTTTAGCGACAGCGTCATCTTTTATTCAAGTATCCTGCCTGCGCGGGTATGTTAAGGCGTCCCATGGAAATATCATCACCTTTATCGCACCTTTGTAATGGACACCTCTTTCTCTCAATAAAATGTACTTTAATCAAAAGTATGAATATGTACTTTATAGAAGGAAAGTCAAGGGTCATTGGCGAGTTCTGCAGGTGTGCTGAAAGTCACGTGATCGCTATTTATAGCACATATACACAGTACGAAAAAGAAGCTTCGAGCGCAAGTTGTTCCACTAATTTCTCAGTGAACTTTTGGTTTATGTTGTGTAAAGAAATGTTCAAATTTCATATATCTTGCTACGACAAGTCGTGAATTCCATATATCTATGGATTAAATTAAGGAATTCTACGGCGCACCCTGGTTTTTGCGTTACACCTTCAATGACTACGTCCCTGTATAGGTTTAATATGAAAAAAAAATCAAGTTGTCGTAGCAAGAACTATATAGATAAATCATGGAAGATTCGATTTACACCAAACTTCTTTCAATTTATTTTGAGGAACAACTTGCGCTAATCTATTTTCTATGAGTACCCCTAAAAGTTCTCCTCCCGAGAACCATTTCAAACGTTCAAGTGATGCGCGATTGACAGGGGGAGATAATTTCTCAAAAATGTTTCAGTACAGGTACATTTCGACGAAAATTCATATTCTTCTGTCTCAAAATCGGCATGATCAAGTGAATTCGGCAAGAATATAATTTTTCTTGAAGAATTTGAAGTGTAGAGTGTCAATATTTATTATAATATGTTGTTGAAGACTTAGAGTAATGTACAAATCCAATGGAAGTCATGATCTAATGCAGTAGATTAGAATACTCTTCATTAAAGAACCCTTTGTGCGCCCCTCTGCTTTTCTATATTGCAATATTTATCTGTGACAATGTTTTCAAGTTTCTATTAATTTTCAAATAAATTCATAATTTGATTTAAGCATCATTTTGATTAAAGGTACGGTGTCCCTAAAAATTAATTTATTTTACAAAATTTTATTATGCAAAATCTTTCTTTTCAAATTAAAGTTTGTCACATTAATATTCTCGTTTGTATACATAAATTCAAATTTTCATGCGACCCTTACGCATACATTCGCAGTTATAACCGTTTGAAAAGTTAGTGTTATTTTTAATTTTGGCTGCGCAGCTCCAATTCTTTTCACTAGCGCCACCTACAATATATTACGTTTTTACAATAGAGGTATATGGAGATTAATTTTACAAATTCGACGATGTTATCGTCGTTACTGCATATTTTCTAAATAAAACATTTTATGGCTTCTTTTTCCTGAATCTAGACCTTTCGAAATAATTTTTATGTTTTCAATAAAAAAGATTCAGGGACGCTGTATCTTTAACGGTTCTATTATTTTATCACTAACTTAATAGCTTTTATCACTATATAGCCATGTCTTTCTGATACATTTGTACTATCCATTCATTTCAATTTTTTTTCTTTCTGCTAGTCAGAATGCTTGGAGGAGGGGTCAGATGAAGCGTCGAGTCTTCTGAAATTATTTTTCGTCACCCAGGAAACCTTTTTATTTATTTTTTTTTTATTTCCACTTTTAAATTATGCTGGTGATAATACGGGTCCATAATTGTTCTCGTGTGAGAGAGAGAGAGAGAGGGGGGGGGGGTATTACTAGTTTATATATTTGTAGGTGGCGGGGGCGGTTCTGATAGCAAATATACGATTTTTAACAAGCTTTAAGTGAAGCATATTAATTTCGTATTTCCTTCATTAAATTACATGTTACATACGATAGAAATACAACAAGGGTTGGAAGGATCCTTATCGGGGGGGGGGGGGGGTCAAGCCTGCCCATGCAGGGTGATGAATCCTGTTATAGATGTATGTAATACTGCTCCTTTTAAAGTTCAAGCCTACAAGTTCAAGTTTATCTAATTTTCCCTCCGGAACAAATATTTCAATCTACTGCTTATCGGGATGATTAACACACAGAAAAAAAAACCGCACCCAGATTCGAGGAAAGGGATATGATCAGTACTACTTTAAAATTATAATAATGTACCAATCTCGTATAATCATGACCGGCCATGCCCTTGACAATGGATGTAAGGCACGGTCCATTTGATATTCTGGGGGGGGGGGGGGCTTGGGTTTTTTGTCGGAGCAAGATTATTTTTTTCGGCCCGGACCGGGGCAAAATTATTTTTTTCTTGCAAAGTTGAGCAAAGAATTTTTTTTTATAATAATTGATGCGAATATGAAGAATGTTTGTGTTTTCAATAGAAATTCTTATTTCTACTTAAATTACTCCAAACATTATTTTTACGTAAAACTTGTATTCACTTCTACACATGTAAACTGAGAGAGATGAAATATTTTTACAATATGCGATATAGAATTTTTAGTATACAAATTGAATATAAGGTCATGTACATGTAACATGTAAGAGGGCCTGATGCACGTTTTTACATGTAGAAATGAAAACTAGTGAAAAACTTATTTCAATTCTCCTTCCAAGCTTGTATATAAAATTAGACACTATGGTGATACATGTATCTATTAATAGTAATAAATTATATTGATAATGTATTTAAGGATTTTAATTGTTTCAGTCACATGCATTCTTTTGATATTTTCCAATATGAACTTGCCATTTCAGAAGAAAACTATGGCGAGCGAAGCGAGCCAAAAAATTTTTATAGAAAGTAAAAAAGTGCGGCGAGCGAAGCGAGCCGAAAAATTTTCAGGAATTTTAAGGGAATTTTATGGTTATTCTTCAAATTCAGATAACTTGTAAGAGCAAGATTATTTTTTTCTTTCACACCATAAAACAGCTTCCAATTTGATTTGACCAATTCCATATGGTCAAATTGCTTTGAGTGTTGTTAACAGCCTTTATCTAAACAAATTTATCAATGATTTAGATTTCTAATCTTTTATGTCAGCACACATGTATTACACTGCAAAAACAAAGAAAAAGGATTCCATACAAAATCAGTTATAAATTTCAGAATCAAAGTTCCTAACAACTGGTTGTCAAGATAGACTACATTCAGTGCTTCACAAGTACATGTACCTAAAAGCTTCATTTTAAATGCATCACATTGAGATTCAGTTTGTATCACTAACAACTGGTTGTTAAGATAGCAATGTGTTTCGACTATAGAACTACATGATAGGTACATGAGATAAACTTCTTGACAATCAGTTGTTAAAGCTAAGAAGCTAACAAGCGATATTTTCTTAACAACTGGTTGTTAAAAAGTCTATCTTATTTCAGACAAGTTGTACTTTCCTAACAACTGGTTGCTAAATTGACAACTGTTTGTTAAGACAAATTGTGCAATGACTTCCATTTCATACTTTAAATTTGCATTTTCAGTACACATTTTAGTAATTTAGCATATTTGACCAGTAGATAAGTACGTAAGTGTCCTAATGTCACATTTTGATTTTTTTATCTCCTTATTAGGAGATACTTTCACCTAATTAGGACTTAGCTATCAGCTAATTAGGACATACTATCACCTAATTAAGACATAATATCACCTAATAAGGAAATATTATCACCTAATTAGGAGATACTATCACCTAATTAGGACTTAGATATCACCTATTTAGGACTATCTTAAAAGGACTTAGTTGTCACCTTATTAGGACTTAGATATCACCTAACTAGGTGATAGCTAAGTCCAAATAAGGTTATAGCATAGTTTAAATTAGGTGATAGCTAAGTCCAAATTAGGTGATAGTATCTCCTAATTAGGTGATAGAATGTCCTTATAAGGTGATAGCTAAGTCCTAATTAGGTGAAATTATCTCCTTATTAGGTTATAGCTTAGTCCTAATTTGGCGATGGCTAAGTCCTAATTAGGTAACATTATTTACTAATTAGGTGATATTATCTCCTAACAAGGTGATAATATCTCCTAATAAGGTGATGTTATCTCCTTATAATGTTAGAGTATCTCCTTATAAGGTGATAGTATTGCCTAATTAGGAGGTAGATAAGTCCATATTAGGTGATAGCTTAGTCCTAATTAGGTGATAGCTAAGTCCAAATAAGGTGATAGTATCTCCTTATTAGGTGATAGTATGTCCTAATTAGGCGATAGTTTAGTCCTAATAAGGTGAAAGTACCTTCGTAATTAGATGATAGCTAAGTCCTCACTAGGTGTTTGTATCTCTTATTTGGGTGATTGTTAAGTCCTAATTAGGTGATGGTATATCCTTATAAGGTGGTAACTAAGTCCTAATTAGGACATAGCTAAGTCCAAATTAGGTGTTAGTATCTCCTAATTAGATGATAGCTAAGTCCTAATTAGGAGATAGTATCATCTCATTAGGTAAAAGTATATCCTAATTAGATGATATTATCTCCTTATAAGGTGATATTATCTCCTAATAAGGTGATAGTATCTCCTAATTAAGAGATAGCTAAGTCCTAATAAGGTGATAGTATATCCAAATTAGGTGGTAACTAAGTCCTAATTAGGAGATAGCTAAGTCCTAATTAGGTGTTAGTATCTCCTAATTAGATGATAGCTAAGTCCTAATTAGGAGATAGTATCATCTCATTAGGTAATAGTATATCCTAATTAGGTGATAGTATCTCCTAATAAGGTGACAGTTTGTCCTAATGAGATGAAAGTTCAGTCCTCATTAGGCGATAGTATCTTCTTATTAGGAGTAAAAATTTAGAATGTGGCATTAGGACTCTTCCGGAGATAATTAATGACATTTATAAAACAAATACAAAGAATCTCCTACATTTAGTTATGATATGTAACGCTGATTCTCTTCTCCTTACTATATTCTGTCCAAAGCAAGTGTCTTGTACAATATGTTAAAGAAATGTTTCCAATTCCTCATTATGATGTCTTGCCATCGTAATTTTCCTCACACACACGGATTTTTTAATGGTTCTTGGCATCCATTATATATATATATATATATATATATATTATTTTGTGAATTTCAGCTCATCTAATGTCCTATTTGTCTTCACGTTTGGGCCTATTTCATTACTGCTGAGACACTATTTGTTGAAATGCCTAAATCAATCACGAATACATCATGAATGTATTATTGTTACATTATTCTTTAGAACTACTTGTTTGGCACTCCCGGTGTTTGTACCTTAACTCCTTTCTTTTTGCCTCCAATTATGTTCACACAAGATAAAATCATCCAGGTAATATTTAGTTGATAAATCCAGTGCTTACAGTGTGTAGATATTTAAGTACTCATCAAGGTACTATGTTCAATCCATTATTCTGAAGACTTTCGCAAAATTCAAACGGTCTCCTCAAAGAATTTGAAGTGAACTGCAGATGTTCTCCATAATCGTCTCTCCAGTTGTTGTTCTCCTGAAACATTTAGTTTAATCATAATATATTGAAAATTAAAGCATCTGTTGCAAATAGGTTGTCAATAAATATTTAGTAAAATCTTCATGTTTTGTTATCGCATACTCATATATTTAACATTATTCTCATTATATAGAGATACTAATAGTACGGAAGCGTATTATTGCCATGTTGATTCTCTTTTCTAATTCTTTTTTTTTACATATAAAAGTGTACATTTTACACTTTTATGTCTAAATCTTACGTTTTTTTTTTCTGTAAAATTTTCATGGTCCAGTGTAAATTTTACACTTTTCCTGTAAATTATGCAATTTTGTCTGTAAAGTTGACACTTTTTCTGTAAATATTACATATTTAACTGTAAATTTTACATTTTTTTCTGTAAAGTAGGTCAAAGGTCAATGCAAAGTTCATTAGATCAAAAGACATGATATAAGATGAAAGGTCTGGTCATGAGGATTTTAAAAAATATCAAAATTCTACCTCTTATAGTTTAAAAAAAGGTCAATGTCAAGGTCTCTACTAGGTCAAAAGTCATGATATCAAATTAAAGTTCTGGTCATGAGGAATCTTTATGTGAAATATCAAAACCCTACCTCTTATTATTCAAAAGTAGGTCAAAGTCAAGTTTCAATTTGCTCCTCCAAATATTTTTCTCTCAACGGACTTAAACACAACACTTTAACCAAAATATCAACGGACGGACGGACTGACGGACAGACAGACAGACAGACGGACCTCGCCATTTCATAGACCGGATTTTGCTTCGCAATTCGGCCAAAAGTCTAGGCTCTATCCCTTACAGCTCATGAAATACATGTTTATCCTAGGTTAATTTCTTAAAGTACATGTAGGTCAAAAGTCTTGGCATGAAAGCTTTGGTCATGAGGAATCAACATGTGAAATATCAAATTCCTTTCCATCTATAGGCTTTGGTCTTGATTCTAATGAAAACATTTTGAATCCTACATCTTATTAAATGCAATTATGACATCATACATTGCCATATAATTTTTCGCTGCTACACTCAAAATTGTGTCACATGTTTCTTACCTTAAAGTGTGTCGTAATTCATTTATATTCTCCTGTACATGTACTATTCATCCAGGCAAGGAAGATTCTGTTTCAAAAGAAAAAAAGATAAGTAAGGAAAACTCTATGACGATTTCTGACAAAGCAGTAAGACTATATGCTTCATCATATTTTTCACTTTTCCAATCAATGCACTTGTACTGCTATCAAACATTGTAGAATTTTACGTTTGCATTTTCAGTTACAATTAAGAGCAACATAGCAAATTCTGTATATGACCAAACTATTAAAATGCTGATAATATTCCATTTAGAATATGAATTTATAATTACTTACTTCTTTTACATGCTATCAAGAGGTTATAATAAATAATGCTTTTGTTTTAATCTGCAGTGAAGGATTTTGAATGTTCGTATCTAATTTCCTTATTTATAAGGCTTTTAAACGAGCCTAATGAATGTATCATAGAGATGTATCATAGATAGAGAAGACATTGTGCAGGAATACGGGGCTATGTCATAACCTCCCCCCCCCCCTTTCCCACACTGCCCGACCTCTACCTGATCAATAATACATTATTGCAAAGTTTAAATGATACATGTAATATTATGTGGATACTGCAAAAAAATCGTAATATCTTACCGAACTTCGCTCAATGTTTTCATAAATATATTTCATTTCGCCCTTGTATCCTTGTATTATCGTAAACTATTTTTTTTAATAAATCTATTTCACTTCGCAAAGTACAAAAGAATATTTGATATCCCCTCTCAGGCTATTTTTTGTTGTTGCTAAAGTCTTCCTTATTCATATGAATCCATTTTATAACATCCCCCTTCCGCATTCGCATTCTATGATTATGCGTAAAATTAATTTCTTTAACAATCTTGCCATGACACATTATCGCGATTACGAGGATAATCAATCATTGATATATCGAAAATGGTCGATCGTGGTTTCTTCAGATTCCCGCTAAATCACCCTTGTGTTACAGATTTATAATGCATGTATTCCCTAAGTGGCATATCGAAGTTCCGCTCCGTTATCGTCCCATGGGTGAAGCGGAGATCTATTTCACGTGCTGCTCGTGAAACTATTTTTTCCATCATCGTTATTTGCATTACGCATAGATAATATTCCTTTTACTAAACTACAATTTCTGCATATATAAATAAATGAATGAAATTAATAAATGAATATATAAGAATAAAAAAAGTATTTTCAATTTCGCAATTACATATTGCGAAAATGGGGTTCTGACTGCAAAAAAAAAATCCCGAAAAAGTATTTAGCAAGCAATAAAGCGGCTGCAGTAACCGTTACGTAAACATATTTAGCAACCAATAAAGCGATTACTTTAACCGTTACGTAAACGTATATAGGTACATGTAATAACTAGGATTCGTTATACGTTTTGTATATCTCAGACCATAAATAGACGTTCACAGAAGGGCTTCTTAACGTGTATAGAAATACCGATTTCCTGCTGGAACAGTTTTATTTGACTCGAAACTCCAAAACAGTTAGATGAAAATTATATGATGATTTTCAAAAAGAAATCAAAGGTAGTAAGAAAAACAAAACTCAAAGTATGACACGATGAAACTTTTTGATTCATATAAAGATTGTAAAATTTTGTTAGGATGATTCTAATGTATTATAAGTAAATGCACGATATACACCATATGTCTTTAATTATTGGCCAAATTGTATTGAATTTTGCACGATAAGAATACAAACTCTTTGGGAATAAATTGGATTTTTTAAACAAAATGTCTGATGATAACGATATAACTCCGTCTACGAATGTATCGAAAAACCTACTATTATAGATTTTAAATATTATTTTCAATGTTAAAGAATATCATCCCGAAAAATGTTTAACTTATCTGAAAACACCACACGTGAAATCTAAAGATATTCCCTACACAAGCATCAATTACAATCAATAGTGAAGGATTTAAGCCGGATTCAAAGCGCTATCAATCAAAAAAGAAATCACCGAAATACTCCATTGTCATTTTTATTTTAATTCAATAATAAAGATGTAGAATATTCTTACCTCCTAACTGCATCGATCCGAGCTGCTTTCCGTTTTAGACATTTTGGTTCAGAAGAAATTGCTTTGAAATGATTGGCTGGAAATGGTAACCGGAAGTAATGGTAAGCTAATGATATTTCATCTTTGAATTTGAATGAGCAATGGACATGGCACTAATGGAGGATGAGTTGTGATATTCGAAACGTTTTCCTTTCGTCAAAAAGGCAAGCATCAAAACGAAAAAAAAAATGAATAAATAAAGAAAAGGAAAAGTATTGTAAACAGCAGAAATTCAAACAAGGAAACGATGTCTGCAGAGAACTCGGTAAGTCTCTTAATTTGTTGATTATTGTTACAGTAGCAGATCATTTACAGTTATAAAATGTAACATTTGTGCAATAAAATATCATTATTGCCGAACGATGCTTCGTCAGTAACAGTGGAAACGTTGAAAAGAAATGCGCGAGTTGTAAACATTGTACATTGGGGGGGGGGGGGGGTCACAGAAATTTGCTGAGCAATATATTTTTAAAAAATCATCCCGTATAGAAGCAGGCGTAGGGTAAGTCATTTTTTAAGAATCTAATGCATCTCTAGGACGGGGATATATATTTCTTCAACGGGTTGGGGTCGGGGTCGGTCAAAGCTGTCGTGGATGTGGGTTCCAACCGATTGTTTTGATAAAAGTTAATATACATATACTAAGTAAGAATCGGCATTTTTGCTTAGAAAGGGAGGGAGTGTCCCGACTCTCTCTGCTGGGACTGGCGCTTGCATCCATTATGACCGTATGTTCAAAGACGCCACAATAGGTCGCAAAATAATTTATGTGCAATAACGTGTTGATTGGTTGCAACCGGCTGCCTGGATGGGAAGTGCAAAATAATCACAGGAGGAATACCGTGGTGGGGTTGTTGATGGGGTCCTAACCTCACCCTCTTTTTTTTCGAAACGTGGCGAGAGAGAGAGAGAGAGAGCGATATAATGTTTAATACTCATATTTTGATAAACGTTACACATATACTCGTGAAAAGTATGCATTTCTTTAAAGGCCGAGCTTGGGGTATAAATAGCAGCCAACCCGGAAAATGGTGGCGAATATGAAATTTCTAGACACGTTCAGATTGCAGAGGAAAATTTTAAATTATCTCATGAAAAAGACAAAATTTTCATATGAAATTTGTTATGCATCTGAACACGACGTTCAACCGTTTATGTATGTAATAAGTAGATATCATATTGAGATTTAAGCGAGTATTTTCACTCCAAATGATGGAAGCTGGACAAATTTTCAAATCAAATTCAGAAGAGTGACATGCGGTAGGCGTTTCTTACTCTGTTATTGTTTATACCGGATGCTGAGTCATACCGATAGCGCGTTTTCTATTATACTAGATTCTGAACATGCAACATGCGCGCTTACACACGTAAACAATTCTTACCTCATTTCTTCACATTTTTTTCATTTGATGAAAATATTGAATCCAAAAACTCATTAATAATGTATGTTATGAGTTTTCAGGGACAACGTGACTAATTAAAGTATAATCCAATATGCCTTTGTCGTGTTTATGCGAAAATTTTTATTTGCAAAAAAATATGTATGCACGTACTTTTTCACTAAAATAATTTCTCTGTCGTTTTCACTGCAACTTGTCATCCATTCGTAAACATTCTTATATTGTTGCTGCAATATGTGGAAAGTCCCAAGTTTTATCTTTTAAAGATGATATCCTCGGTATATAATCAAATAGATCCGTTTTATGTTCAGTGACACAACTAATTCACTTTTCACAATGCGTAATTTTACTTTATTAAACCAGGTTTTCACGATCTTCTCTTGGGAGAAACATACTGTATAATGCCGGCCATTGTCTACTCTAATTTATGCAGATCCGCGCAAAAGTACCCGCCAAAAACGAGAGGTTTACTTAGGGACGGACAGATTTATGACATGTTATCATTTTCCTTGTAATTTTTTTTCAAAGGAAAGTGTAGATATACAATTCCAAAACATGTAAAAACAAAATGGAAAAAATTAATCTTAATTCTACATCATAGCGATACTCATGACGAGATGACCCTTTGCAGCCTCTCCTGCCCAATCCTAATTTCCAGCTTCCATAATAGATATGAACATGTACATGTAGTTCATAAATGTATTTGTGTAAACCTGATCAAAACCTGTCTTTCTAGACATAAAATCATAAATGACATTTATAAAACGGCTTCGAGTTTTATAATATTATACATTTAATATATTGTACTCTGACTCAAGACTTTAATCAGTAAATCATGAATTTTGTGTACAAGATTCGTCTGCTACAATTACACGTGCACCGCTCTGCCGCAGCACGCTGTTTGCTATTTTCATTGACGTTGTGAGATAAGAACCGCCCAATGCCCCATATACTCTTGATGGCTTACTTACCGGTCATTACAGTGTCCCTGAAAATAGATTTCGTTGAAAACGTAAAATGTATTCCGAAGGGTCTTCATTAAGGAAAAAAGTAGCCAAAAAAAGTTTTATTTGAAAATATGCAGTAACGACCATAATATTGTCGAATTTGTATAATTAAATCTTCATAAACTTCTATTGTAAAAACGCAATACATTGTAGGTGGCGCCAGTGAAATGAATTAGAGCTACGCACCCCAAATTCAAAATGACGTTTTCAAAGGCTATAATTGCGAATGTATTTAGATTCGCCTGAAAATTTGAATTTAAACAAATGAGAATGTAAACTTTCATATGAAAAGAAAGATTTTGCATTATAAAATTTTATAAAATTAATAAATTTTCAGGGACACCGTACCTTTAAAAAAAAGGTGGGGGGGGGGACTGAGTCCCTAAGTTTTAGATTGTATTTGAAAGAAATTAGCTCTTATTGATTTGATTATAGCCAAGAAAAATAAAAAAAAAATTGAGTGTTAGATAGAACAAGTTCATACGGGGTCATCCTCCTCATCCTGGTTTTTTTTTTAATTCCTGGATCCGCCCATGACTTATTACTTACCATCCATAGATGGATATAAACGGAGAAGAAACTGCTAGATTTAATCAGAAACAGAAATATAAATAAATAAATATGGATGTATGTAACGAATCTTATAAATAAACAAACAAAAATAAATAAAGAGGGTCCCGCGGTTCAAGTGTACTTCCCCCCCCCCCCCGGCCTCTTAAATTAATTTGATTGGACCAAAAAATAATATGGTAAATGAGAGATATCTGAAGACGTCAGCTACAGAAACACCTCTCTCCGTCACCATTGGATCCGCTTTTAAGATTAGATAAGGAAGGGGGGGGTTGAGATTTTATACATCGGTAACCCATGCGCGCTCTGTCGCACTTCGTTTTGCGCAATCGATCATGGGTTGGGTTAGGTTGGTTTTATACAGAAATCATCTTCCTAGGAATTAGGAATTAAAATTATATTAAAAACATATAAATATTTAATGCATAATTGACGATGTTGCAACTAAATATTGACATATCAAAGGTGCATCAAGCATTCTTCATGCAAGTCAATTTCCCGTCTTTATTCGTATAGCAATACAAACCACATATTTTAATCTATTAATTTTGCATATTTCATAATAATTCAAAGCTACATACATTATTCTACTGAAATGGAACTACACATGATTTTTCCTTGTAGAAATAGTATATCGTATACACATTAAACAAACGAAAAAAAAAAGAAGAAAAGAAAACAGATATTTATTTTCGGATATCTATCATTCATTCAATTAAAGAAGAAAATAGTCAATGCATTCAATCCGTTTCATGTAAATATATTTTGCCCACTTGACCCGAATTTGATCTTTAACTGAAAGATCCTGGAAACTTGATGGGAGGGGAGGTTGGGGGATATCTGAAGTATAAATATCCGATTTTCTACCACGTTTTAAAAATATTGCTAAAATCATTGTTGATTGTTCCAACTAAATTGAAGAGATAAAATATTTATTTCGCCGAAAGCATGGCTGAGCTCTTTAGATGTTAATCTCCGATCATACGGCCTCGATCTGTGTCCGCGGCGATATATTTTTTTTCCGTTTATCACTATTAGACTCTTTTAAATATTAATTCAAAACACAGTACATTGAAAATTAGTAAGAGGTTTCTTTTTATAAGTTTGATAAGAGATTTTACTTTTTTGTGAAACTACAAATCGAGCATAGCCCGGCGAAGGGTTGATGGCCGCAGCACCCGGGCGCGATGAGCTTTCTACTAAGCTTGCCGGGATGATCTTATTCATATTGGTCATATTCCTTGTTCAATATATCAGAGTAAGGCGAAAATGAACTTATAGCATAATACTAAATGTATATCAATAATAGAGCGACTCCTCCAGATTCTCTCCCGGGACCCCCCGGCCCCTTTTTCCCTCCGTATCATCCGTGTGGGATATAGGAATTTTAAATACTAGAATTTTATGGACATTTAACAAATCTATGAACATCACATCATCGTATGAATTTTAATTTCTCCGATTTAGGACGGCATTTATATAGATTTATATTAATTTAATCAAAATATGCCCTAAGTTTAGTCGCGGTAACCTTTTTGCGCCTTCTTACGTGAGAGTTTCGACATCTAGGAAGCGGCGTATTGCTAACAATGAAATTATTGTAAATAACGCATATTACAAGTATTATACTGATGACATAATCATACGTAATCTTCCGAATTCTAAATCTCTGAATTACAATTATATATACCTTGTCATGTTCAATTCTGAAACAATCACCGATAAATATTTCATAAATTGTATGTTACCATATGAAAACATTTCAATCATTCCTTTTCTCTTAAGGCCATAATTTAACAATTGTTTCTTTCCCCTCGCCCCAACCGGGTCAAGAAAAACGTCGCCGAGTCGAATTTTTTTGTAGCCAAAAAATCCAATATTTTTTACAGAAACGAACCACGACCATGTCCGCTTCGTTTTCGAACATTCAATCCAAATAGATTGTGAATCAACTCAATACGTTTCGATTATAAGTTTCGCGTTGTCTGAAGAAGTGGAACTTACTTGACCTCTTGGGTTTGTAGATAGATACGCATGATAAGAATTACATCCCATTAATCAAAGGTTCATTCTCACACGGTGAACGCTGGGCAGTTGAATAATTTAATTTACCCACTGCAGATATAAATTACATGTAATAGGGCTCACTGATAAGGCCGCTTACAAAGTTGACAAAAAGGGGAAACGTCCACTGGCAGATCAAGAGGAAGCGGGGAGGGTATGAAGAAGTCATGAAATCCCTCCTTATAGGTCTTTCTTGTGTATTTTTGCAAGAATTTAAAAAAATCTAATTCTAGCTGGTCGCTACCGCTTGCCAGCTTTTACTGAACGCTTACATTATATGTATGAATTTCATATTATACCACAATTTTATATACATGTACTCGAGTGACTTCAGGAGACTCAAAATGAATTCATACATGTATGATTGTTTGATAAATATATTTCAACTCTTTAATTTCATGTCATGATTAATCAAGGACTCTTGCATAGGTGTGAGAAATAAGAATAACGTCAATGTAAATTGTATTATTTTTTTGTGTCCTTCATAGTTCTGAACACTCCCTCCCTTTTGAATACATCTGCTTGTCTGCCTGATAGTCATGATACACGCACATCTATGAAACATGCATCAAGACATGACATAAGTTTTACCACCTATATAAATTTTATTTTTACACATCAGATGATATTAAAAAAGATATTATCGTTACCCATTGTTTCTACTAGGGGTACATTCCATCCGGAGAGGGCATGTATTACGTTCATATTTAATGAGAAAAAAATCTTATTTGTCAGACTTAAGCAACGTTTGCATTATGCATCAATCTGATTAAAACCAGATCTATACATGCTCCCGATTTTGTTATGTCGCGTACGCATAATGTATCCACCAGAAGCCGTAATTGGATCTAAGATCCCGGGTAAAAACTGAAATATTTTTTATACGTATATAAACAATTCGAACAAAAATTGGTGAAATAAAAATGAATAATGTACTTGATAAAGACAAGTACCTGACAGGTGGCCACACATATCGTGTAAGGAGGTAATAAATGTATCTGCTGCAGAAGATGCATGTACATAAATCAAATGAGTAATTGATAACAAATGTCCGACCAGGTGCAGGTTATGAACTTTTAATTATACCACCTGGAAGACCTATAATCTCTCAAATCGGAACACTAGCGGAAAGAATCGATCATTATTGTTTCCTAATGCAAGATACGTACATAAAAGACAAATCAGACTTCATTTATAAAATTGAAATTTCAATCAGAGCCGATGATAGCTTTCAAAAAGCAAAACAATCTCGGAGACATACTTATTTCATCAATTGTCAAATAATGAATAATTAGTTAATAATAAGGTCTGAACACTGATACATGGGATAGGATCTTGTTGATAATTAAAAACAGTAATTCAGAAGTTGAAAATCTAACTTTTTTGTTCCAAATTAATGTACCATTTTTCAAAATTTCAATTAAGATGAAATAATATCGATATTGTCTTGACATTGATTAATTCCATACTATCTTTATTTCTTTGAATTTTTTATGTAAATTAAAAAGTATTCATTTGGATAGTAATGTCCACATAGGCGGATAGAGCCAGATGGATTGCAACCCTTCATATTACGTGGCAGCTGTACTTTAACACATTAATGAAAAAAGATGATCAACAGTATACTAAGAGACGTAATCAGGATCTAGGCAAATGGAGATACACCCCTTATGTTTTAAAGGGGGGGGGGGTGACAAAATTGAAGATATGAAAGGGAAAGAACTAACGCCCCCTCCCCTACAAAAAAGAAATAGATAAGCAAGAAAAAAAGAATACTAAATTTCAAACTTCAAATAATAAATTTAAATATCTGTGATAGCGAGTATGGCATAAACATTTAACGTGTAGACAATGAAAACTGACAGAGTGACTCTCGACTTTCATTTTCTTTACATTTCACAATTACCTGTTATCTAATACAGATTGCTTGAACCGCCTCTTAGAGCATCACTTGGTCAGTATCATGCGTTTGCAGATGGAAAATTGACATTCCCATAAATTAAAGATGGACACTGGTCATTACTTGAATTAACTAAATCAAAAGCCGCTAAATTGTTTACCCAATGGGGATATAATCTGATAAGGCACACTGGTCAGGTCCCCAAAGAAAATTAGGTGGTATGGAGTTCCGAGGCCATCCCGTGTTTATTTCTGTTATCTATTTCTATTTTATTATAATATTCTGGCTCATTCCGGATCTAGAAATTTTTTCTCATGGGGAGGGGGGGGCAAGCCATCTTGGAGGGGATTCTACCCTATGGTTTTGAAAACTTAAGCACTGTGACATGCTTGAATCAGGCCGTGTTCACGCTGTTGTTTTTATTACAAATCACTTATTCTACGCGACATAATAAAATCGGGAGCATGTAGAGATCTGGTTTTAATCAGATTGAAGTATACTTGATGTTACCCAAAAGCAACGCAATGCCTTAGAAATTCAGGAGGGGGCGTTTTCCGATTTTTTACTACATACATTGATCAAAATTTATTAACTTGAAGTTTATAAGGAGAAATTTTATTTCTCTTCGATGTTCAAAGTTCAAGGTCACTGACAAGATTTAGTAAAATTCATTAGGTAGACCTTTAGATCACATTCAACAGAAAATATACCAAGTCTCGATGTTTCTTGTGTTATAAGAAATCGTAAGAATGCTCTAATTTAAAGGTCAAAGTGAAATACGGGTGGTGTTTTATGGCTTCAAGCTAACAAGCCAAGAGTTTTAAAACTCAAATATTGGAATTTATCAGAATACTTTTCAAATCAATTTTGCCACTCTTTATGGTACAATTTTAGCCAGATCGTCATCAATATGACCTAATATTTTGAATGTTAATAAACAGTTGGACGTTTACTTTTAAGCTCACCTCACGAAGTGAGAGGGAGCTAATGCTATAACCCTGTCGTCGGCGTCAACGTCCGCGTCCACACTAGTATGTAAAGAAATTTTATTCTCTATTATAAGTGCTAGGAAGTTCAAACTTGCACAGATGATGCGTCTTTAAGAGTAGATCACAAATCTTTGTTCAAATGTAGGTCATGACCTATATTTTCCGCTTGAGTTCACATCTTAGGAAGATTTGGTAAATAATGTTAAGAAGTTTTATTTCTCTATTATAAGTGTTAGGAAGTTTAGACTTGCACAAGTGATGCGTCTTTAAGAGTAGATCACAAATCTACATTCAAATGTAGTTCATGACCTACATTTTCGCGCTTGAGTGCACATGTTAGGAAGATTTGGGTATCAATATTAAGAAGTTTTTTAGAAGTCCTAGGAAGGCTAAACTTGCACATTTTATGCATCTTTATGAGTAGATCACAAATCTACGTTCAAATGCATGTCATTATGTAAACGTCTTCAAATTGAATAGCATCATTTAAGAACAAATAAATTGGCAACGTGGACCAGACATGCACGTTTCGGGTACTTAACCCTCATCAGTGATCCTAAATCCTAAATCTAAACAATGTAATATGCCAAAAAGTATGAAAGTTACTATGTCGAAAAAGGGTACCGAAAGACGTAGCAGGATGGGTGGGATATGATGCTACAGGACCCACATTTTAGAAATTTCAAGAAATTTTGATAACAGAAATTTAGATTGCGTTGAAGAAACGATCAACCGAAATTGATCGAACTTGGCTACATGTGCCCTCGGGGACTCCTGGTCCACCAGCAGTGACACTCACCAAGTGGTATAAATGTAAACGTCTTCAAATTGAATAGCATCATTTAAGAACAAATAAATTGGCAACGTGGACCAGCGTATCCTTATTTTCATCTTGAGTGCATATGTTAGGAAGATTTGGGTATCAACAGAGTACACCAATTCATGCAAAATTTGGGTCAATAAATGAAATGCTCTACTTCCCTTTTCTATTTTGTGCGGTATAATTTTTGTTGCTTCTCAGTAATACTTGTTTTCAAATCTTTGGCTCCTTTCTGTTTGCTGTCATGATAGAATGCTGCCATGAGGTGAGCTTTGTGATCTTTGATTACACTATGTTTGCTAATTGGTGAAGGATGCTTCAAATACTTATCATCTACTTCTTTACACTATTATACGAAAGCGTATTAGTGCCAGATTGATACTCTTTTTTTAATTTATTTTTTACACATAAAAGTGTTAGATTTACACTTTTTTTTCTGTAAAATGTACAGAAAAAAATGTAAAATTTAAAGTGAAAAATTTACAGACAAAAGTATATAATTTACAGGAAAGGTGTAAAATTTACACTTAAATATGTAAAAATTTACAGAAAAAAGTGTAAGATTTACACATAAAAGTGTAAAATGTACACTTTTATGTGTAAAAAACAAATTAAAAAAGAGTATCAAAATGGCACTAATACGCTTCCGTAGTATCAGTATGATTATATCATGAGAATAATGTTTAATATATAAGAGTACACGATAACAAAACATGAAGATTTTGGTAAATATTTATTTACAACCACTTTGTAACAGATGATTTAATTTTCAATATATTATTATTAAACTAAATTTTTCAGGAGTTAAAGAAGAAGTTAAAGAAGGAGAACAACAACTGGAGAGACGATTATGGAGTACATCTGCAGTTCACTTCAAGTTCTTTGGGGAGACCGTTTTAATTTTGCGAAAGTCTTCAGAATAATGGATTGAACATAGTACCTTATGAGTACTTTAATATCTACACATTGTAAGCACTGGATTTATCAACTTAAATATTACCTGGATGATTTTATCTTGTGTGAACATAATTGGAGGCAAAAAGAAAGGAATCAAGGTACAAACACCTGGAGTACCAAACAAGTAGTTCTAAAGAATAATGTAACAATAATACCTCAATGATGTATTTGTGATTTATATAGGCATTTCAACAAATAGTGTCTCAGCAGTAATGAAAGATGCCCAAAAATGAAGATACATAGGACATCAGATGAGCTGAAATTCACGAAATAATATATATATAATGGATGTCAATGATCATTAACAAAATCCGTGTGTGTAAGGAAAATTACGATGGCAAGACATCATAATGAGGAATTGGAAACATTTTTTAACATACTGTACAAAACACTAGCTTTGGACATAATAGAGTAAGGATAAGGGATTTCCAAATATTTCAATTATTATATGATAAAATAAAGAAGATGGCATCCATGCAGCATATGTAAATGTATAGTTAAAAGACAACTGTGAACGATGGCCGTGAATACATAACTTTTTTGGTGCATAACTTGATTTTACCAGTAAGTAAATTGTCTAGTAATTATTATACTTCGATGTTTTACCATAATTACATTTACATGTAGTGCTCACCGGGACATTCAAAAAGTATGCAAAGGTACATGACATGTATTCTAGAGTTTCGAAAGAACACTGATTCAAATATCAAGATTACTTACACTGAGGAAGTTCTATAGTCGATATAGGGAAATGGAGGCACACTATAACGTCCCCTTGTCCAGAGTCATAAATGATGCTCTGACGTCGACCTTTTGTGCCATGACTTTCCAATTTATACGTTTGTCTTCCTTTGTGGGAGTTACCGATTGTGACCTTTCTACCGAATTGAGGTGGCGGGTGTTGCTCACTCTTCCTGTGCACCTTATCTCAGTCCTGTGCAAGGAGTTCACTTGTCTTTATATGGTAGATTTTATTATTGTTTTTTATTTCTGTTCCTTTGCCTTAGTTCTGGTTTTATCCTGGTTTTGATGCCCTTGGTTAGATGATTTTTCGATTAACGATTTGTTCTTCTTAATAGGAATATATTTTTATCCATATTTGTCATTACTCACATCTTAACAACCAGAAGTTACTGACATCAGATATTATGTTGAATTGGCCGATTCTTAACAACTGGTTGTCAAGAATATCAAAAGTGTTACATATCATAATTCAAAAAATATCATATCTATATATTACATCAATATATCTTTTGTATCATAACTCAATGTAGGAAATCCTTTCTATTTGTTCTATAAATGTCATTGATTATAAACGGAAGCGTCATAATACCACATTCGCATTCTTTTATCTCCTAATAAGGAGATACATTCTCCTAATTAGGAGATACAATCATCTGATAAGGAGATCATATCTCCTAATTATGACTTACCTTTCATCTATCACATAATTAGGATATAATATCACCTGATTAGGACTTGGCTATCACCTATTAGGGGATAATAACACCTAATTAGGACTTAACTTTCATCTAATTAGGACATACTATCTCCTAATAAGGAGATACTATCACCTAATCAGGACTTAGCTGTCACCTTAAACCTAATTAGGACTTAGCTTTCGCCTAATTAGGCGATACTATCGCCTTATTAGGATTAAGCTTCCTCCTAATTATGAGATACTATCACCTTATTAGGAGATAATATCATCTATTTAGGAGATAATATCACTTAATTAGGAGATAATATTACCTAATTAGAAATAATATCACCAATCAGGAGATAACATCACCTTATTGGGACTTAGCTATCACCTAATTAGGAGAAACTTGCACCTAATAAGAACTTAGGTATCACCTAATTAGGACTTAGCTATTACCTAATTAGGACTAAGCTATCACCTTAATAGGACATACTTTCACCTCATTTGGACTTATTTGTCACCTTATTAGGAAATACATTCAACTAATTAGGACAAACTATCACCTAAGTCCATATTAGGTTATAGCTAAGTTCATGTTAGGTAATAGCTAAGTTGTAATTAGGTGATAGCTAAGTCCTAATTAGATGAAAGTATGTCCTAATTATATGATAGTACGTCCTAATTTGGGAAAAGTATGTCCTGATTAGGTGATAGCTAAATCCTAATAAGGTGATAGTATCTCCTAATTAGGTGATAGTATCTCCTAATAAGGTGATAGTATCTCCTAATTAGGCGATAAAAAATTTCAGAATGTGGCATTGGGGCGTTTCCGTACTTATTTATATACACTTATCTTATATACTTGTCAAATATGCTAAATTACTATAATACATACTTTAAATGCAAATTTAAAGTATGAAATGGAAGTCATTGCACAATTTGTCTTAACAAACAGTTGTCAAGTTAGCAACCAGTTGTTAGGAAAGTACTCCTTGTCTGAAATAAGATAGATTTCTTAACAACCAGTTGTTAAGAAAACATCGCTTGTTAGCTTCTGAACTTTAACAACTGATTGTCAAGAAGTTTACCTATCATGTAGTTCTATAGTCGAAACGCATTGCTATCTTAACAAGAAGTTGTTAGTGATACAAACTGAACCTCATTGTGATGCATTTAAAATGAAGCTTTTAGACACATGTACTCGTGAAGCATTTTATGTAGTCTATCTTAACAACCAGTTGTTAGAAACTTTGATTCTGAAATGTATAACTAATTATGTATGGAATCCTTTTTCTTTGTTTTTGCATTGTAATACATGTACTGAAATAAAGAGTAAGAAATCTAAATTATTGATCATTTTGTTTAGATAAAGGCTGTTAACAACACACAAAGCAATTTGACCATATGGAATTGGTCAAATCAAATTGGAAGCTGTTATAAGCAAATTTATTTTTTTCATCAAAATTCAGAGCAAAATTATTTTTTTCGAAAAAAACCCAAGCCCCCCCCCCCAGAATATCAAATGGACCGTGCCTAAGTGACGTGAAAATGCGATAACCTCTCCACTCAGGAAAAAGCCGGAAAATACAATTTAATGCAAATATGCAATGTTCAACGTCAGGGGCACCGAAAGGAGAAACCTCCACTCTGTCGAGATAAATCTATATTTACATGTATACTTAATTGAAACCTGTATCTCGCCATCATCGACAAAATTTTTACTTTGTCTGCCAGTAATATTCTTTATTTTATCACCACATTTTTCGAATTCGTGAGAGGAAGGGGGGTATCCAAAATCATTCGGTCATTGTTTTTAAGATGAAAACCATGGTCATATTTAGACCAACAACCCAGTATTATATACATGTATTGTAGGCTGTATCACCCTGCATGATGGGCAGGCTTGACCCTCCCATCTCCCCCCTTCATAACTCCTTGTTATTTATGTTTAGATCTGTACATTATTTAGATACAAAGGACGGAAGATTTGCTATGATCAATTTCAACATATTTTAATATAAATAAATAAACAAAATAACTCAGCAGCTCTGTATTTATCAGGTGATAGACGTGAACTCCTTTGTACATGTACATTTAGAATGGCATCCATTATCACAAGAATTGAATCTCTTTTAAAAAAACCATAATGCGTTAGGACTGTAAGTTTGTGAGAGTAACATGTCAGTCTTTTATAACAAAGTATCTTTGAGTTGACAGTGGTGTAGCTACAATGTATGCTAAAGCATCCTCTTTTCCTCTAAAATTGCTCAATTCAGTCAAAATTTTCCTCCCTCTGGGGTTTTTTTTTTTTGGTAAGCTGCTGGAGGTTAATCTTTATTCGACCTCCTTCATTGCCATTCGAATGTCCTAAGCTTCTGAACTCATTTTCCTTGTATCATGAAAGGATTCACTTAGTTTTGCCCAAGCTACGCAACTGATAGAGCGGCTAGAGCCCATGATTAAAATAAAACACCATGATATCCATATGTTAATAGACATCAGAAAGACTCCAAATGTAGGCTTTTATAGTTAAGGATTAAATATATCACAAATTCATGTACTTATTTACAATAAAAGATCTTTATTGACACATCTTTTAACATTTGACAGACACTTGACGTGACATCTTCTTGCTGGCATTCGGGTAAAGTTATATTTTCTTCCAAAGGCAAATCTCTGAAATTAGAAAATTCAAATTGAGGTAAATAAATGAGTTTTTTTTTTGTATAAAAATGTAATTTCTTACAGAACCTTTTAGGGGTTTTGGTGTACTGTTAATTTCACTTCTTCACAAGTCAATTATTATAACTTAAAAGAAAAGAAAATAATGTTAACAGTTATAGATTTGTTCTGACAATATTCATAGATAGATCTAGATTTATATCAAACTTCAACTATGTATATATTTATATATATGGGAAGATATTTTTACACTCAAGTCTCTAAGAAAATTATATATCATTTATATACCTGGTCATTGAAAAGTTCTTTCAATTATGATTCTGGGCTAAGGCAGCATTCAACACTGATCCAGTGCCAAAATATTTCTGTTTTGTTTTTTTTTTTTATGAGATGATTGAATATGTAATTTTCATCAGTCTGAAATACAAATGAATAAAAAATAAGTGTTATAAATTGTATAATACAAAGTAGTTTCATTGTTACATACTTAAACAGTACACATGCATGTCCCACATCCACCCCACCCCAACCCCTTCCCCATTTTTTTTTCTCCTCGTAAAGTTTACCTTTGTCATGCATATGCTTGTATCTAAATAATATATCGTAGCAGACACCGATGATATGGAAAATAAAGTAATTACAATAGCGCTACAACCATACTTTTTTCACAGCATTGATGCAATAATATTCCTATACGACACATGCATCATATGACACACGTGTACTCCGTCAGTACTGTAAACAAGGTACATAAAAAGAATGATTTCGTACATTTTTAAATAGTTTTGTCGTAGATTACATATATGATTGAGTATATTAGGATATTTTCTCTGTGCAGCATCTCTGTTTTCATGTAATTCTAACAAATACATACCATTTTCTCAATTTTTCTTATCACCCGCCTTGTCAACTGTCGGATCGCACCTTCCATCGCTTCTCAAGCTTCTCAGTAACGCAGAGGTCCTTAACAACGCAAGGGGGTCACAAAGTGCACTCAATAGATTGGGGGTCTTCTCAAAGGTATATTGAATAGACGGAGTGTCAGCGATTGAGTTAAAGTACATGACATTTAAAACTGATAACTTTCATCCTTTGAATTTACAAAATATCGTAAAAATTAATTGAATTACTGTGTTGCTACCGTACTTGACGACACGGAGTCTATGACGTCAAATGACGTTACGTTATTTCGCGGCAAATTTTTGACGTAATATTCCATGGGACGCCTTAACATACCCGCGTGTGTTTAAAACACAATTCATTTGATCTTTTCCATATGTAAGTGCAATATATTTATGGGTATTTTGGAAGTTAAATCAAAATTAATTTACGAAAACTGGAAGGATACTTTCAATATTATGACGTCATCAAGAAATTCACAAAAACGTCGATAAATGCATATTTCAAAGTCTCTTAGAAAATTTTCCTTTCCTGTGGATAGAATCAAATGTAAATTTGTATAGTCAAGGACAGACAAGAAATATCTTATTTCAGAAATTTTTAGAAAAATTTAATTTGGCGTCCAAGTGTTCAATACTTAAGCTAACGTTACATTCTATTCGTCTCGTCTTAAATTCATCCTCTGGACTGTGGGCGATAAGGATTAAAATATAAATTGAGGCCAATATTTGACTGTATTTAGAATCTTCCTCTATAAGTGTATTATATACCGGTAAAATGTAGTAATTTCCCCATAGGAAAAATGGCTATACAATGGGTTTCTTCCCCTTGGGGATATTCCGCTATATATTAGACTTTACTCATATTAGCATGGATTTTCCCCATAGAAAAGAAACACTATGTAAAAGTTTTCCCCCTGTTAAGTCCGAAGTTTGTTTACCTTCCAATACTGCAAATCAAATGTAAAATCTGTTTCACTAGTCCTATACCCGTATATATCTTACACACTCACGTCTCCTCTGAACACACAAATATTGTTTATCACACCTCGTACAAATTTCAGCCAATGACTTCACAGTATTATGGACACATGTTGTCCTACCTTGACGCCGAAAAACGAAAAACTGAAGAGAAATGTTTGTGAGTGATTCTTTTCTAACTTAGCAAAAAGAAAAAAAAATGCAAAAACACATTACAAAATAGAAATTATTGGAATAGCAATCATGTTTAGTCAATTAAGAAATGACTGTCTTACTTTTTGTGTTGATGGGTGTATAATTCTGGTTGGTCGCGTGCAAATTCCGTGAATCGCGAAGCGATTCTCGAAAAATTTGCACGTGTCCAACCAGAATTGCTTTATTTCTTTGTTGATAAAAGTTGTAGGTACACTGCATGGGTCTGAAAATATATCAATGTAAAGCTTACTGAACCTTTTTGTTTAGTGTTTTAGCGCATCGATCATCGTAAGTCCGTCCATCAGTCATTCCGTCGTCCGTCCGTCCATCCATTGTAAACTTTTAACATTTTCGACATCCATGCAATCGTTGCACAGAATTAAACGAAATATTACAGGAATATCCTATCACATTATCCGTGCATGTCGTTCAATAAATGTGGCCGTTACGTTACATGAAGCATGTACCCAAGGACCTCTACATAATAGGTCATTATCTGCCCTTCGTCCGCGACTTCGTTGGGCGATTTCGACCCCTTAGGGTATCTTGGAAGGGAGTACTCTTTTATAAGGTACTAAACGTGATCCTACACTTTGCAAGACAATCCTACAGCTGTTTTACAGGACAAGCGACAGCAATTTTCGTCATTCGTGTACCATTTTCATCACTAAGATAATGTTAACGTTGCACCCAAAAACGTAAATTATCATATTTTCAAAAGATGAATATTAACTTAGAAAGAGGGATAACATTTTTTTTTTCATAAAAGTTTAAAATAAAATCAAATACCCTTATGCCATTTATATTTGTTCATAATAAGAGTTTAAACATGTGTAAATGATAGAATTGGAGACACATTTTCAACTTGCATGAGGAAACAGCGCGTCCATTGATAATGGAAACACTCATTTACATTACAGATATATAGTATAACAGGCGATAAAAAATGACCATATTTGTATATTAGAAGAAATAGTGAATGTTCAAACCGTATTGTGCAAGGTATTTACTTCTTGCGAATTATATCAACGTTGTTACCATGGAATGCGTCCTACAATAGAAATAAGTAAGGGTTATTCTACTGTCTCCGAGGGCGTAGCCCGAGGAGCAGTTGAATAACCCACTTGTTGTACGGCAATTGTTATGCCATCAAACTATCATCACAGTTGATTGAGTAATTATAAGTCGTTATTCCGAGAATGATAAAACTACTCATGGTCAGTAAACCGTTTTAAAAGAATTTCACGCATTTCAAATGTAGATTTCAAAGAAAACAACGGTAAAAAACAGTATTTGTTGTTAAATTTTTCAAACTACAGTGTAATTAGAGAACATAGGATTTGGATTTTAGGAGATTCGGTTAAGGATTCCCATGTACATGTTTTCCAACAAATATTCAACACTGCGGCATATTATAATACTAGTATATCTTCGTTTCTTTTCAAAAGCATTCCAGGGTACCATTCAGTTCATTATTCAAGGGTACCAGTCAGTACATTATTCCATCGAAATCTTGTTTTTCGAAGTTTTGTCTGGAAGCTGATCCTATGCATATTGAAACATTTTACAAAGAACGGATCTACAGCGAGCTGGGAGTCAGAAATCCCCCCCCCCCCTTGGAAAAAACAACATAATTTCCCGTTTCTATGTATTTCTTTCAAAATCATAAGTTGTACCCCTTTCCCTAACAGGCTGAATAAACGTTATGAGGAAATAATCTAGATCCGCCCGTGACATTGAAGTTCAACCTGTAAATCGCAGTATTTTTTTTTCTTAATTCCTATTATGAAATGCCATTTTAGAGATGCTAACGCAAACATTCCTGATCTTTTTTGTTGTGTTGTATTCTCAAAACGGGAGGCAATACATGTCGGGTCAGTTAAGGACAGTTAACGGCTCAGTTGATCAGTCAATTATTAGTTCAATCATTAATTCAATCATTGTTTCACAATGAAAAATATTGCACTGACTGGAAAGGTGTTTATTATCGTCTTCAAGGTAGACCGTGCAACAAATAAAATTAATGTCAAATGGAGATCCCCTCCTTTCTTTCAAAAATACTTTTATCTTCTATGCGATTTGCGGCAACGATAGATATAGATTTAAAACATAAAATATTAATTTGCAAAACAAAGAAGAACATTATTATGGTTATAGAATTCATTAAAACGCTTAAAATTATCACACTGACTAAACAAATGTTTCATTCACATAACTCCATTCAACGCAATAATGTGGCTTGACGTCAAGGGAGGCAACTCTTATAACGTATGTTACGACAATTACTGAAAAGTTAGCGTCATTCAAGTGCTGTTCTTTTCACTGCAACCCGATGACATATAGGTTTCTTGATATCATTTAAACCAGTAAATATTCAGCTTTTTATAACTGATAAGTTATAATATTAAAAAACTATCCACTTGGTTTTTTTTGTTGTTGTTGTTTTTTTTTGTTGTTGTTTTTTTTTTTTTAGGCATTATTTACGTTTTGTCGGATATTCATTTCTAATGTCAACCATATATTCATTGTCAAATTTGACCACATTTGTCAATGTAATACTGAAAAATACCACTCACAATGCAAAAAATGTCTCAAATAAATGAAAAAAATCCATATGGTTTCGATAGTTAAAAACCGGACTTATTCAATCTTGTGACTGTCCATTCTAAATCGGAATTTTTAAAGGAACTTTATAGTTCTAAATTTGACTGATGTTTGTCTCTGATAATGAGCAGCCAGGACTGTAGCCCTGAAAGGGTGGAAAATTCTGGCCAAAACGACAAATCTCTTACACGCGAGAGCTCTGGCCGAGGTTGCAAAGCCCATGACTGGGGCAAGTATTCGGTTCCTACGCTGAAAGTGAAAAGGAAAGGGACGAAGGATCAAGTCAAAGATCGCTACAAAGACAGCGATGTCAGCAATGTTCCATACGAGGATGCCTCAGATCAGGAGGAATGTGACTCGCATGATGATGAGGCCGGGAATACTTAACCTCCGACCACAGATGAGGCGTATGTCAATTCAGACGAAAACTCCGATGATGAGAATCCTTTTGATCCGTTGGGTGAAGAAATCGAATACGTTCTAGACAATAGCAAAGACAAATACGCCAAGAAGTATTTCAAATTCAACTTCTGGTTCCAAGTAATGCTTTCCTCAATACCCCGGAGATGGACGATTATATTGAGGACCTGGTGGGTGATTACCAACAAATAAAGTTCTTGAAACTTACCGATAGATTACTAAAATTCATTCAGAAACGAGTTCAACAGTGCATGGGACCATTGTTTCGCATATGGGAGGGACTGGACGAAGCCCACGGGGGCAAGACATCAAACTTGGAAATCGGCGAGGTGGTCGAACTACTAGAAAACACCATTCTCATGATAGGACAAGAAAATGTGGCGTGCCTCTTTAAAAGGAGGCTGAACCTTCACGGCAAGATCCTCAAAAGTTTGTAAAGAGCAAAGACCCTTCTTTTGGATAGCGAGAACCAGCTTGATGACGAAAGTGTGTTATTTGGAAACGACTTTTATAGTGTTCTGGATCGAAAAGCGAAAAACCGAAAAAGAACACGGGAAATGAGCAGGGAGATGACCGGCAGCTCACAGGAACGCAAAAGGGCAAGAATGACGGGCCCACAGCCCTTTAGGAAGGGAAGTTCTGCACCAGAGGGTCGTTTCAGCACAAAAGGGGTATCTACTCAAAGAAAACAGGTACCGTACCTTTAGTAATTAACCAAGTCACGAAATTAAATTCGGACTATCGCAATATCTATCAAGGAATATCAGATTTGAAACTTGTGGAAATAAATCAAAATTATTAAATTCCATTAGGGGGGAGGTTAGAACATTTTTTGGTAAACTGGGAAAAATTACCTCAGACGATACGATTTTGGCAGCAATAAAGGGATATTTCTCTACGACCCCTTTCCAAATACGTGACCAGCACAAATGCATTTGTCAGTAACAGATTTTCAGATATTAAACGCAGAAATTCAGGAAATGATTCGAAAACATACAAGTCCTCTGTTGCTTGCACAAGGAAAACAGTTTCAGAGCTCCTTGTTCGTGTGTCCCAAAAAAGACGGGGGGGGGGGGGGGGGGGTCAGGTCCCATTTTCAACCTCATAAAACTAAATCAGTTTATGGCTTACCATCATTTCAAAATGAAAGGTTTCCAAAAACACTCTGATGAAGGAGGACTTGGTGTGCAAAGTAGATCTATAGGACGCTTACTTTTGTGTACCAATTCAAAACTCCCACAGACAATATCTAAGGTTTCAGTTGGAAAGGAGGATCCTACAATACAGGAGTCTACCTTATGGTCTGGGCCGGGTCAACGCTTATGAAAATAAAAGCATGAAAGCTATATAATGGCAATATTGCAAAGAATGGGAATTCGTCTAGTAATATACTTAGACGACATTTTGTTGATTAATCAGACAAAAGAGGGCATAATTCGGGACAGGGATTCCGTGAATTGCTTATTACACAACCTGGGGTGGTTAATACATTGGAAAAAATCTGTGTTGATTCCAACTCAAGAGATAGAGTGCTTAGGGCTGAATATGCCTTCGCTTTCCACAGGAGAAAATAGACAGCATCAGACAAAAGTGTCGAAACGGTATACAATCTGACCACATTACAATCCAAGAACTCGCAAGTTTTAAGCGCAACCGTGGAGGCAGTAATACCAGCCTCCCGATAAATAAGGGAACATCAAATGTATAAGACCAAATGTCTACTCAAAAATCAAAATTAAACGAATGATATTATTCTTCCCCCAGAGTGCAAAATGGAGATAACTTGGTGGATCCAACAATTAGAAATTTGGAACGGGAAACAAATTCTAACCCAAGAAAAAAGATCTTTTTTAGAGACCGATGCCTCAAAAATGGGATGGGGGTTCCATTGCCATACCTTACAAGTAAAGATGGGGGCCCTTTGAGCCCTTTGGAGAAAAAAGCTCCATATAAATGATATCGAAATGAAGGCAGCAGAATTAGGCATAAAGTCAGTAGCCAAAGACAAGGAAAAGATTAAAATGCATCTGAAAATTGACAATGTGACAGCAGTCACTTATGTAAACAAAATGGGGGCACAAATTCACTAACACTTCGACAAATTTCAAAGGAAATTTGAGAATTTTGTCTTGGCAGACGTATCACACACTTACTGCCGAGCACCTTCCAGTGATTCACAATCAACAAGCAGATTAGGCGAGCAGGAATGTGCAAGCGATGAGCACAAACAATTGGAAATTAAATCCACAAATTTTCTCACAAATAAACTTAAGATGGGGACCATTCGAGATGGATCTGTTTGCCGACAGACTGAATGCACATCTACGAAAGCACATAAAAACCAGATCCTTTTTCAATGGCAGTGGATGCATTTCACATCAAATGTTAAGACATGAAAGCTTACGCTCCCCCCCCCCCCTTTTGCCCGATAAGCCGATGTTTAAGAAGGGGAGAGAACTAGTGGTTATAACACCAGCATGGCAGACACAGCCATTTTACCCCATGCTGTTGAACATGTCAATAGAGGACCCATTTCGACTGCCCCCAATGAGGGACCTACTATTGTCTCCAGCGGGGGATCACCACCGTCTAGTTTGCAACAAAACTCTCAGACTAGTGGCCTGGAAAATTTCAGGACAAAGAAAGAAATGCAGGGATTATCAAAAGACACTACAGAACTACTCACAGCTTCATGGCGAAAGATAACACAAGCAGCTTACAACAGCTGATGGAAACACTGGGCTAGCTGGTGTGGTAACCGACAGATTGATCCCTTTTGCGCTATTTTGGAGCATATAGCAAATTTTCTGTCAGAATAAATAAAAAAGGTTATGAATATCGAACAGTTAATAGTTACAGTTCAGCTATCTCTGCCTTTCACCCAGAGGTCAATGGAGTCAAAGTAGGTTAAAATGGACTCATAAAACAAATGATGACACGAGTTTTCAACTCAAGGTCACCACTGCCCAGATACAATGAAACTTGGGATGTTAATTAAGTACTCAGGTACCTGAAATCTTTGGAGAGGAATGAAAATTTTTACCTAAAATCAATGTCTATGAAAGTAGCAACACTAATGACCTTGACATCAGCGTGTAGATCATGAGAATAAGCACCAATCACATGAAAGCTAGTACAAGTTAAATGTTATTCAAAATAGTAGGTTTGACCAAGACTAGGAATGTAGGTCAGACACCCTTGGAATTAAGATTTAGTCCATACAGGGACTACGACTTAGAAGTATGTCAGTGCATCATTCAGCATCTTCACAAAACCGAGGATATAAGAAATCAGGAATCGCAGTTTTTCTAACGCTACGTAAAACCTCATAAAACGGTCAAGTCTTGTACAATTGCAAAATGGTTAAAAACAATTATATGTATGGCGGTAATAGACACTGGTGTCTTTACAGCCCATTCAATAAGAGGAGCTTGCACTTCAAAAGCCACTAAATTTTTGATTTTTGGTCAAACAGATAATGAAGACAGCCAACTGGAAATCGGCTCACACGTTCCACACTTTCCATAATAAACAAGTTGCCGGGATATGCAAATTTTCAGAGTCAGTTCTAGAGAGGGCATAGAATGAACAATATTTTTAGCTTTGAACATGCATTGTTATTCCTCACTTCAGATTGTGAAATGAAATTATAAATTTTATCAGTTCGCGAAGCGAACCCCATGAACTGAAGTAAGGTTTAAGCCCCCCCCCCACCTCACCCCCCCAAAAAAAAATATATATAATGTATATAAGATAAGCCATGCACTACTTAAGGTCTCTTTAACTTTTACTTCAGGAAGGTGACCGGACAGTGAAGGGTTGAAGAGGACCTTATTTTGGAGACCAGATCATACAGCACACAACACTCACAGGACAGAGAGAGAGAGAAACCATATTGACAGTTAATTCCTTTTTTTTTCCTCTTTTAATTTTTTTTCATCAAGCAGATGCCTGTTTATATAAGCATTAAAGATGTTTAATTTAGATTAATCTTCTCTACCTATATTTCATATCAATATACTAGGAGGAGTAACTCTTGCAGCATCACAGATATTTTTTTTCGGAAGTCTGAAAAGTTACTCGACTCAGCATAGGCAAGCTTTATTTCGTCAATGAATTATGTTTAGTCCTTGATTTTGTCACAAGATTTAACACATCAAACCATAGGTTCAACAGGACCTGTTCAATCGATGAAATAGAGCCATTTAAATATCTACGTACATGCACGTTGGAATTACATTTACAAACATTTAAATTCATGTGAAACACATGACTGTGTATTTATTGGTGTGATTTGTTTGCAATGTCATAAAGTAACCATTATGATGTTCACTATGTCAAAAGGACCGTAAGTATATTTTGTTGAATTCTCACTGTTTCAATTAAAATGTATACAAAATGTAATATACTTTTGAAAGAAGAAATAAAATGACAATATGTATGAATTGTTATTTGTTTTTCGCAACAAAAGATTTTTGTTTCAAATAAAAAGAAGTTTGATATTTTGCTATAGAAGATATATGAATCAATGGTAATGATTACAAGGGTTGGGATCGTGTTATGGTTAGAATGAATGAGACGAGTCCCTGTAAAGTACGAAACGAAACAAAAACGATCTGTTTCGTTTCGTTTTGTTTTGATTCGTTTTTGTTGCGCTTCGCATTTTACAGGGACCCGAATAAGAAAGATATCTTTTTCATGGCAGGTGGGGGTGTTTTTCGGTTGATGCCCATTGTTCTCGTTGGTTTTCGCATCGGATGTTTTCGTGTTTTGCTGATTTGATGCTGCAACAGGGTCTTGCTGGAGGTCACCTCCCTTCTTCCAAATTACGCAGAATGGAAAAGCACAGCACGAGACATGAAATGTTCAAAAAATGTAGAGACGGCGAGGCGAAGACTTCACCTGTACATTAAAAAACAAATACCTCAAATAACCAAATAGGACATGTTGATTTATTCTTTTTCAAATTCTTTTTTTTTATTTTTTGTATTTCGTTTTATCTTTAACAGCTCAGCTATTTTTGTACTAGTATCATACCACTGCATCCTAAAGACACAGTCTCAAAAATGCGGAATGGTTGAAACTGTAAAATGCCCAAGTAACAATACAGAGTTTCTTAACAGATCATCGGAATTCGGTTGCAAAAGTTCTATCTATACTTGTATATTAGATGACCATGACAGACTTGTCGAAACATGTGCATTTCACTATGATATCCCTCCGGATATGAATGGTAAGTAATCTCTATACATATTGTAAATCTTGTTCTCCCTTTGCAAAACATTTTTTTCAAGACAAAAAGGAATGTGTCGTTTAATAAGTAAGAAGGAAACCTAAAATACAGTATCAAACACATTTTCATACCAGTAATGGTGCCATACACATATTGTAAAGGGAAATAACGTAAGTAAAACAAATTATCAATTTAAAAAAAATCGGAGTTCTTTGAACAAACATTCACAAAGTTACAAAAATACATGTATCAAAATAACCCGAGAACAGTCATCCAATAATCCCCTCATTTAGTCTCGAACACATATGACAAAGGACACTTGCAAACGTCCTTGTACTAAAATATTATCTTGAAGAAACTTTTATACTAAAGAATTTGAAAAGAAAAACAAACTTCGTCTTTGTTTTGTCAAAAATATGCACTTAGATTTTCACACCCTGTCACCTCCTTTCATGTTCAGTTATCGTGAAAACGATAATAATCGCAAAAAATGAAAAAAGGCAATGTATTGCCTTATTCATACATGTATCATGTCTTTCGGAACTGAATAATCAGTGAGGTATTGTATAAACACAACAATTTAGTGTGGAAAGGAATAACGTATTCAGAAGGGTTTAAAAAGTAATGTCCATGGTTGCGCCATTTGTAAAGATTCACGCGTTTTAAGGGGAACAAATCCAAACCAGTACTTTTAGAATAAACTACTTCTTTCGACTGAATAGTGGTCGCATGCACAATATATATTTTAGGTTTGGCTCTATGAAAATTTAGCTTAATTGATATTTTCCACGAACATTAAACGTCGTTGAATTAATTATATACATGTATATCTTTTTGTTCAAAATTTTCAACATTTTCGAGTCTTCACGTTACGCAATTAATTTATCGCACTTTTTTCTGAAGAATGTAGGACAATTTTAAGGTAAAATCATTTTTTGGTTTAAAAAATATTGGTTTTAGATTGTTACGTACAAGAATAAGATACTGATTTCTTGTATTTGGAAACCTTAGTTCTAAGAACGCCTCGAAGCAATTGAATGATGCAATTTTGCTTAAATGGAATGTTTTTAACATATTGACGACATTTGGGAACAAAAACGAACAATAATGGATGTCATGTGGGCAAACTAAGGACGTCATGCCCATGTGACGTTATTTCGTCCTCTTTTGTGAATGCAGAAAAATCTTTGGCCATAGACATATTTATTTTTTGTATTTAAAAACCTAAAGCAAATATCAACGTTAGACACTTTAAATAAGGATAACGCATATGCAAGCACTTCGTTAATTAAATGTCCATAATGTTGATTTGCTATTCTAAGCATCGTTATAGTCAGTTTTACCTCAAACACTTACGTCACCTCTTCAAATGTTACCTTGAACCTAAATTTATCAGAACAATTCGAATACATTGCTACATAGTTGTAAGCGTTTATATTGCCCCAGATGAGAATATTTCGAATTAAGTTTGAAAAAATGCTCAAATCAGATAACCCGACATGTGACACTTATTTGCATCTGCTTTATTTAGAATGTCCAAAAAAAAAAATACTATAGCAATACTGTAGCAAACGCATAAAGATATTTGTAATGGGAAATAAAAACATTTTATATTACAATAAAATACAAATTAAAATACACAATTTCGTATAAAGAAATAAGAATATGTTTTTTTTATAACCCGGGCCAGTTCCTTTTTTCCGTTACTCTACATTTGTACAATGAATATATGACAAATATGGATAATGACCATATCCCTGTACACAGCACAAAATCGATAATTCGACTAATCGATAATACTCGGGTCTTTTTTCTTTTTCTTTTTTAACAATTTAAACGTCTTCATATTGAATAGCATCATTTAAGAACAGATAAATTAGCAGTATGATTTTTAGAAATTCAATTTGAAGACGTTTAACATGGACCAGACATGCACGTTTCGGGTACTTAGCCCTCGTCAGTGATGTGATAACAAATCTTAAACATTTTAATTAAATTTTAATGACGCTTATTAGGGAAAAATAACTCTGACAAAATTAAATAATTTTAACGCATTTGAGACATGTGAAGTCCCACCTCTGGCTTGCTGGGGGTCCTTCGATGCTCAATTTGGTGCTCTGTTGTGAGTGCTGTTGAGATTATTGTCAGGATCTTCTTTAACTCATTCTTCTCTCGGCTTAGGATGTCCTGTTATGACATGTGGATCAGATGGCGCAGGTCTATCACCGTCCTCTTTTGCATTTTGTCCCAAGAATATCAAAGGCTGTCCTGATGGTACACATGGGACTTACAATACAAGCACAATATATGTATGTAAGTACTCAATTCTTTGCCTGAAACGAAGTTGTTGATATTAATTATATGTATAAGTATTGAAAAATACAAAAAATATGCTAATTGAAATATACACATCTGTGTCATCTGGTAAAGTTACGAATATCACAATGGTGTCATTAAGAGTAATGTTTCACAGTTTAAAATTTTCTAATCATGCTGCTGTCCTTCCTGATAGTGATATTGATGCTGCAGACATATGGGTTTGTATGTTGCCATTAACAGTTATCGGTCTGTTATGTCGCGTATCTTGTTGTTGTCTTGTATTCCCATGTTTTGATTACATTTATTTGTGTTAGAATGTGAAACCTCTTCAAATTCAATATCATAACATAGATGTATGTACTTTAATACATAAAGACCGAGTAAATGTTAAACGTCTTCAATTCCAATAGCATCATTTAAGACCTGATAAATTAACAGCATGGACCAGACATGCACGTTTCGGGTACTAAACCCTCGTCAGTGATCCTCAGTTTAAAATATGTAAAATGGCCAAAAAGTATGAAAATTATGTCCAGAAATATACCAAAAGACGTAGCAGAATGGGTGGCATATGATGCTACTGGACCCACTTTTAAGAAATTTCAAGAAATTTTGTAAGAGAAAATTTCAAATGCGTTAAAGAGACAGACGATTAACCGAGGTTGATCGAACTTGGCTACATGTGCCCTCGGGGACTCGTGGTCCACCAGCATGCTAGACCAATGTGATGGACTCCACCTCCAAGCGTAAAATATCTAACATCAGATTGAACCACAAAAATAGAAAATATTCAAAGCATTATGTCTGATGCAAAATGAGGTTTCATGTTAATGATTTACTACACTTTTTCTTCAAACTTCAATTTACGTGTAATTTCTAGTAATAATACGTAAGTGGTCCAGCTCTTTACCTTCCCGAAGAAAATTTCAAACTAATTCAGAATGCACCATACACGAATTTCGGATATGAAATTCTCTGATGTAATTTTCAGAAGCTGCATTAATTCATTTCAGAAGCGCCTTCGGATTTTTTCAATTCAAATTTGTCAATTTATTTTACAGAGAGTGCGCGGCTCCATATTTCCTGAAGAGTCGATTCAGAAGCATATCTAAATAACAAATTTTTCATCCTTTTATAGTTAAATCACCTTATATCATGTCCATGGCGCAAGTCAAATGCTACCAATCTGATATCAAAGATCAAGCTCAAACTCGAGAAAAGTCAAAGCGATCGATAAACTACTCAGTTTGGGAAATACTAGGGTTGTTCTTAAAATTTGTAGAAAACAGAAACTGTAAAGGACTTACTTTGTCAAGATCGAATTATTTTTACGATACACTTAAAAAAATAATGCGCTATGATAAGGTAAAATTGAAATATAATCCTAAGAAAGTTTAGAATTTTAGTGATATTTCTCTTTACCATCTGGCCATTTTACGTCAATTACAGCAGCGATTAAATAAAGGTATATTCATATTTTATCATTCTGACTTGCTAAGGAAACATATCCCAGGATTATATGTAATATTCCAATAATTTACCCTCCTGGAGGTAATGGAAGCTTTGCCCAAATTTGATATTTTTCAGTGTTCCCCTTTTTTGAACTTTATGAAATTCTTTTTCATGACTGACAAAATGACACAGAAACCAAGTAATTGTTAAGAGGAGGTTTGATGTCTTAAAATAGAGTGGTAAACGACATTGCCTGTATACAGACATATGAATTATTAACGACAATTTGTAAAAATTGCTTAAATTTCAAAAACTGTCATATTTTTCACACTTCTCGCTGTTCATTTGAGGGACAAGTTGATCCTATGTTCAGATTATGTTATGTCTTGTCTTATTGGTTATGTTGTAGCTAAAATAACTTTTAAAGTAACTTATGTAATAACTATATTCTAATAATAAATATAGCATATGTTGGTTGAAAGCGTTTCAGAAATGGTAGGGTGATTCTTCATTTTATTCTCAGTTATATATGTTACAGTGAATAAGTGTAATTCCTGAAAGGTTCAGTGATTACGTGTAATTCCTGGTTATTTAAGGGATTACATGAAATCTGCAAAATAATAGGGATAACATGTAATTCCTAAACATTTTAGCATTTTACACTTATTTCCTGACGGACAAAAACCTTATAAAATTATCAAATTGCGATGATATAGATATTTTTCACGTTCATAATGTATATCATCCCGTCATTAAACGAGAAAAGAGAGTATCAGAAATATTTCCAAGACTGATAATGTTTAAAATGGATAGGAAAATGACATGTTAGATAATCTCTTACACAGGACAATTTGGATTACATATACCTTTTGGCCTACTGAAGTGTAAATTAACTTCTCTAGTTCATGTCATATGTACTCAGCAATATTGTTAATGTGGAATCCTAATTGATTGTTACATGTAACTCAACATAGCCGTGATAGTACCAATAGGCAATGATGAATGGTTCGTCCCAAAATTTTGTCTTTGCAAGTGTTCTTAGTCGGTTTCAATAGAAATTAATGAAATTAAAAATCTTCGTATTTAGATATGTACATGAATGATGGGGGAGGGGTGTCAAAAAAGTCTTTTACAGGGAGACTGCACTGATTCACTTAGATCTGTTTAATTGACTTCAACACTGGTATGTTCATGAATATTTATCTAGCCAATATATGATTTCTATATATACAAAACAGCTATGGCAACTTTTTTATAAAATTAATTTGTTTATTATTATTTTTTTTCGCATTATCAAGAAAAGTAATCTATTTTTGTATGAAATAAATCTTATACTACTTGTCAGTTTGACCATCAATCCTGTAAGATTTTTGCGGTTTTATATTTATGTCCATTTTGCATAAATGATCATCATTAGACTTTGAAAAAGTGTAGGATATACTCTTTATCTGCCTTGAGCATCACTTATGAGATATAACTCGGTGAAATTTAATATAACACTGAAATTTAAAAAAGAACATATATTTTAATATTAACAATTTTTTATTCTAGAAATTTTCTATTTCAATTCCAATATTTTCACTTATTTTGACATAAACGTTCTTTTTGCTTCATTGAAAAATATCAAATTTGGGCAAAGAGGATATTTAGCATCAAATGAGCAATGCAACGTATCAAAAATGTATTTATCAAGTATAATAAAGATGCATATAGATCAAGGCTTAATTTTACATGCATGTCGCAAGAATTAATACGTCTTGAATATTGTTTACGTTGTCGTTCATGCCCTGTTCTGTTTCTGCTTGGTTAACACCTTCCGCAGTCTTATTATATTTATAACTGTTCTCTCTCTTCGCCGCCTGGGATCGAACCGTATGGTGCTGTGATTCCTTATATGTATATATATTTTTGGTATTTTTTCTTCATTTTCTTTATTAAACTTTACAAAACGGATGGACCGCTGCAGTAGGGCAATGTCTAACAAACCTATCTATATCGTCCATGTATATGAAAAGTTAATAGTTTTTGCAAACACCTAAATAGTTTCTCGACGATAGAAAATCATTCCTTTCGACGAACTCTTGAAGTGTTTTCAAAAAATATATAGTTACTTTTCAGATCTATAAACAATATGGACTTACTATTAGGCATTGTCCTACTGCAACGTCTCATCAATTTTATGCAGTATCACTTAAATGGTGAAAAACAATCCAAAATCTCCGTATGAAATCACAACATCATGTTTTGTCTTCGCGTGTTTCCGATTTTATGTTGATATTCCATGGAGAATATTATTTGTTGCTAATTTTTACAGGTACTCCCTTTTTCAATGTGAGCTTGCCTTCCCCCTCTTTCATATTGTTTTAATTGCCTTAAGAAATGCACGATATATAGTTTTCTGCAACAGATATGTTAAAAATTGCAATGGTGCAGATATATATGTTATTGAAATATAAATTTCTACTCTTATATCGTAAAAACAAGTCATTACATTTTACTCCATGATAACTTTACTCGTTTTGCATTCATTTAAGGTATGATCTGATCACACTTAGGCTATATTAATTTTATCTACAGACCCAAAATGCTTGTTAAAGTTACAGGATAGATTTTCAAGGTAATAATTTTATGTGATCTAGCAAAAAATGGCGAAGGGTATTGTGGGTTATATGGAAGCTACTGGAGTCAAAACCATTGCTTGATTCTTTGTTCCAAGTTTACTGTCGTTGCCCTATGCTACATGTATCAGTGCTGAGAGATTCTATTTTTGAGAAAACTGACAAGAGACATCACGGTGTTTTCCGTTCGATGTGAAAAAAAAACATACATGTACATATCAGCGAAAACATGTTTGCTTTTATTTGTAAATGTCAAGGAAAAATATTCTTAAAGTCATTTCTTATGAAGCTCTATTCTTTGATATTTAGTTTTTTTTTTCTTTATTCTCGACAAAGAAGCATGGCACGTAGAAATGAAAATGATTGACAAAAAACAAGGATTTGAAATAACAAGCTTACCGTCTGTTGCACTCTCGACTTGTTTGAAATATGTTGTCCTGATCTTGGAGGAGACTATTGGTCTACTTTAACGTCCGTGCCTCATGTTTGGATGTACAATGTATCTAATTTGATTGTTTGTTGGTAGATTTGATGTGGTTGATGTTCCGCATGTTTTTCTCGTTTTGCTTGTTGAAGATATTTTGTCTGATGTTTCCTCATTGTAACGGGTGTGTTCTATTTTTTGATTAAACTAATTTTTTCATTTGCTTTACCAAATGTTATTTTTTTATATTTTCTGAATCATAATTTCCTACGATAAGAAAATGATATATATGTATAAATATATATAGTCTAACCTGTCTATAACGGACGGCTCGGGAAAAATCAAATATTGTCCTTTAAAGAGAGGTGTCCTTTATGCAGAGGTTCAACTTGATATACATTTTGCAATAATTCCCGTCAATTTTTGATAAGTAAAAGTTTTACAAGGTAAATTAAGGATAATATAGAATACATGTACCTTTACTTATACATTTAATTAGGTCATGTAGAGTTAAATACATGTTTCTCAGATAATTGAGACTACAAAAAAGCCACTTTCCTCCCATTCAGTTTATAAAAATGGGGAGACGTTACTCGTGATAAATAATCACGCGATTGCCATGTCACGTAAAAGGCTCTGAATGTATTGCGGTTTCTCATCATGTCTGTACATGCACCTTAAAGACCCCTCGATCACTTCTTAGCCCGTGAATAGGTCAGCGTACAGCGTGTATACGGAAACCAAGGCTAGATTGATTGACATTAAACCGCTAGTTGATCGAATTACATGTTGCTGATAAAACATAAGTTTAAATCCTTACATTTACGGATAACTTTGATGTGAGGATTAAACAGACGTTTGTCGCGTGTCGGCGGTCCGTGAATACAACGTCATTATCAATCGATTCTGAAATATTACAATAATAATCCCTGATGTTGTTCAGCATAATTATGAGTATACACAAGCTGTTTACATTTATAAAAAGACCGAGAGAGAAAAGATTATGTCGAACTCATTGAAAAAATATCGATCGTTAAATTGTCCGCGACACGTGTCGGCGCGTGGTCAGTAGCTATACAATTTTGACTTCAGAATGAATGAAGTCGGGATATAAACTTTCTATTGTAAAATGAAGGCTTTCTATTGTGAATACAAGGCTCTTGTACCCTTGCGATTTTCCATTTTTACACCTTTCATCAAGCGCTTAAGCCTCTATTTATACGTTCTTGTTTTAATTAATATATACACCGGTAAACATAAACTGACTACTAATTACCCATCCCCTAATTACAATTAATTTGTGAAGCTACGATAGAAAAGGACGCGGATCGAAGGATTTTACAAAGGCATTTTGCGTGATCAGAAGCGGAACCGAGATCATTATGCCCGTTATAGGAGGTTATTACCACCGATTGGGGTACCAGAAGGGTGTCCGTTATCCGGAGAACGGAGGTGTCCGCTATACAAACAAAAAAACGGGGGGGGACTGAAATTGTCCGTTATGTACAGTTGTTCGGTATGTAAAGGTGTACGTTAACACAGGTGGGACTGTATATAAATGAGGGAATGAAACACAAACACACAACCAATATTTCCATCAAAAATAACGTTTAACGAATAGACGCAGGTACATGTACTAATTGGTAATGAAAATATAGTGTCAATGTTAATGACTAGTCTTGTCTCAACAGCATATCAGTGTAGATATATACAATGTATATGCTAGCATTACCAAATATTAGTTTGATTGCATATAATCTAATACTGAATTTGATTTCTGTTAACTTCATGAACACAAAATTCTTTTTACAGAGACTGTGAATATAATCATTCACAACGAGAAACGAATGGTAAAAGAAGTATGCAGACGACACAAATCATGCCAAAAGACACCTGGATATGGGGTCTAGAAACTCATATCCTCCCCGTCACCGTCTCCTCTCTCATTTTAAATGTGATATGTGTAGTGCTTCTTATCGTACTGATCTGTAAGCATTTTGTAACAGTAAACAGGTAAGTGTCTTATTCTTGAATTACTAACATAAATGAAAATACCACAAAAAATTGATGTTTTGTCGTTTATCATATGGATCGGACAATTTATTTCTAATCCCTTTTCCTAACTGTTTTATGAAAGTAAGTGAATGGTTTATTAAAGTGTCATGGGTATACAACATGAATGAATACAAACACATATAACAAATGATTAAACGGTGACGTTGAGGTTCCCAGAATACCGTCGTTCGGCATTCACATATCACAAGTCATCCGGTATGCTACATCGCGTTCTAATGTTTTGGATTTTCATAGTAGAAATTTACATACATGTATAACCAATAAACTTTTAGATTAATATTTCTGCCTTCATGACCTAGTAAAGACTTTCTGCAAATTTTACAAAAATTACAGTCATCAGAAATGCATCAGAATAATCAAACGCCTTTTATACCGTGGATATGATCCTAATCTCACCAGACAAAAGCTCGGCATGGTACTTGAGCCATCTATATTCTTGTACAAGTGCATTCTTAAGACTTTTACTTTGACCGACTGTAATGACAGGACTCCATGACGGTCAACGCATCAAAAACCACTTTAGAGAAGAAAGAGCCCCGACCACCTTTCCTCTGTTTATATCCGTCGGACTCCTCGGGTGATGAAATTCATGAGCTCTCTGCAGCCGGCACAGCACGGACTACATTTTGTCCGCCCCACCCTTTTCATATATATTTTCATATTCATCTGTGATGTACGGGCCCAAGCGTTGTGATGTCTTGTTTGTATGGTCATCTTACAGTGAGGAGGTCATTTTACCATGTTTACATAACCATTGTGCGTCCTTCGAGAGCTTTGTGTAACCAGAAAAGTTGGAGGGTTGTGCGCACGTAATCCAGTGAACCACACCATATGCTACTAAGTGGGCGCCAATTGCCCATGGGTCTCGTTGTTTTATGTGTGGTCTTCTGTGTTCGACGTTTGATGTCTCGTTTGCTGTTCAATGTCTTTATATGTGTGTCTATTCTGTGTTTTTACTTGGGGTGTTTGGTGTGCTGCTGTTGCTGCTGTAACCGAGCCTTGTTGAAGATCCCTTCCGTTCTTAAACATTAATTGTGGACTGGAAAATAGGCACGGTACGTTTCTGGAGACGATACGATTCTGGATACGTCAAAAGTGAGCATCCCTTATAGTAATGAAAATTCATGCACAGTGTCTGATTATATATTGGACCACAAAAAATGAACTGAATGTTCAAAATAAATTCAATTATCATACTGCAGACAAGTCATTGATAATATTACAATTCAAAGTCTTGGTAGCGATTCCGAGTAGATGTAAATGTGACCATTTTGATCAACAATAATTGTATTACATTTCACATGTGTTTCATAACATTTAAAATGCAATTGATGATTACTTTTATTATAGCAAAAACAGATCAATGTACTATATTGTTCAAGACAAGAAAGACCTGGCTAATACAGACACCTGCTGATTACGGTTCTTCATCTCTCTTATTTACTTTACGCCTACTACTGGCATATCAGGATTTCGTAGTATTTCAATTGAAGATGTAGAAAGGAACAGACTGCTGAACTTCGCTATGCGACACAAGATACGGAATTACTTTTCTAGCTAGTGCTACGCTGCATTTGCAAATAATATTTTTCTTGAATGTCTGATCAATATGTAGTGAATGTGTATCGGACGAATTTCAAATATTTTTCCTGATCCTGCATAGATTCTCGGTTAGATCTGATATGGTTTTATAATGTTATTTGGGATCTACTTCCTCTGTAGGTAAGAACGTTGAGTTGTTGAGTTGAAGGAACCTACTTCCATCTCGCATCCACTTGTATTCCAGCTTTGAGAGGGGGTTATGCATCGAAACGATATTTTATCTGACACCTCATTAGACGATTGTCTGAGTATCAAAGACATCATGAAGATACTTCGCTTTCTAGACAAGCTTGATATAACACGCATATTTTGCATATTGAATATCTTGTTCGTTTGATATGCCCTTATGTTCAAGCTGTTTTTATTGTTTTGAATGTTACTGATATAATCATAGATATTGACAGAAAAAATTATATCTACATTTTGACATAGCTATCTTGCATCTGAGCAAAGTTATCGACTATGAAGATTGAAATTAAACACACTGGCGTGATGAATTATGAACAACTTTCCATTTTTCAGTTTATTTGTTATCCATTCTACAATAATGTCTGTGTCAATCATTTCAACTCAATCCAAGCCACACGTACCCGAGCTAGCACTTGTCAATAGCTAATGTAAATGTTACAGGGACTTTCGGTTATCAGGGATATCAAGAACGTTGAACACGTGTAGCCATATAAGGGATAAAATGAAATCTTCTTCATGTTAGGGATTGCAATGTACATGTAATTCATAAATCATTTTAGTATTTTTACTCTTGTTTTATAACATGTATGACAATCAAAATTCGTATAAAATTGATCAAACTGCTATATGATCTAGATGTTGTTTCATGTTCATTCTGTACAATGTTAAACGTCTTCAAACTCAATAACATCATTTAAGAACATAAGAATTTACAGCATGGACCAGACATGCACGTTTCGGGTACTCAAACCCTCGTCAGTGATCCTTAATCTAAACAATGCAATATGGCCAAAGAGTGCGAAAATTATTATGTCCAAAACTGTACCGAAAGACGTAAACAGGATGGGTTGGATATGGTGCTATAGGACCAACGTTATAGAAATTTCAAGAAAATTGGTAATAGAAATTTTCGAATGCGTTGAAGAGACAAACGATCAACCGAAGTTGATCGAACTTCGCTACATGTACCCTCGGGGATTCCTAGTCCACCAGCAGTGACACTCACCAAATAATTCAAATGTTAAACGTCTTCAAATTCAGTTGCATCATTTAAGAACCGATGAATTTGCAGGATGGACCAGACATGCACGTTTCAGGTACTAAAATCCCTGGCTCGTCAGTGATCTTTAATCTAAACAATGTAACATGACCAAAGAGTATGAAAATGGATATGTCCAAAACTGTACCGAAAGACGCAGCAGGGTTGGTGGAATATGATTTCAAGAAATCTGGTAACATAAATTTTCGAATGCGTTGAAGAGACAGACAATCAACCGAAGTTGATCGAACTTGGCTACATGTGCCCTCGGGGACACCTAGTCTACCAACAGTGACATTGACCATGTAGTTCAAAGGTTAAACTTCTTCAAATTCAATAGCATCATTTAAGAACAGATAAATTTGCAGCATGGACTAGACATGCACGTTTCGGATACTCAAACCCTCGTCAGTGATCCTTAATCTACTCAATGTAATATGACCAAAGAGAATGAAATAATTATGTCCAAACCTGTACCGAAAGAGGTAGCAGGATGGGTGGAATAATAATATCAGATATATTTTTAAGGCTAATAATATGTCAAATAGATAGCATATTGATTCCTCATAAAATAGCTATCACACTGCACAAACTAGATCTAGAAATAGTTTGCATTTTTTTTATAAATTGACAACTGTTGTGCGGCCAAATATATGTGCGGAAAATATCTGTCTAATACATGTACTCAAAACTGTATATTTAATATTGATTGGACCATATATAAATTCAATAGCACATAATTGTTCCATCCCTTTACCATCGAACAAAATTAGTATGCACCAGACACGTGGTTCGATTAATTAATCCCCATCAGCGATGCTCCAAGCCGAAATAATTTATAGACACAGCCAAAATTCATGTCAGTAGCACTGTCGTACCAAAGTGAATAGGTTTTTCGACAATTCGGCCATTTTAACAATTCTAAAGCAATTGCAATGACATTTGTTGCGATTAAAAGTCGTGATTTTTAGACACTAGTACACTCGAAGAAATGGGAATGACAAACTTTCTCATCAAAAGACATGGATCAATGACTTACATTTGCTTAGAGGACATTTATACTTGCATGATCATGCTACTGCCGGGCGAGAATATTCGTTATGTAGCTTTTTCATCCTATATTGTTATGGATCAATTTGAAAACTTTTACCCTTTGTTCCAATTGGAACCCTTCGACATTGGTAAGTGTCAATGTAGCCAAGTTCGGTTGATCGTTTCTTCAACGCATTCGAAAATCTCTAATATCAATTTTTCTTGAAATATCTAAAACGTGGGTCATGAAGCATCATATTCAACACATCCTGCTACGTCTTTCGGGGCATGTTTTGTCATAATAACTTTCACACTATTTTGTCATATTTCATTATTTAGATTGAGGATCACTCACGAGGATTAAGAACCGAAAACATTCATGTCTGGTCAATGATTCAAGTTTATATGTTCTAAAATGATGCTATTCAATTTGAGGACGTTTAACATTTGTACTACTTGGTGAGTGTCACTGCATGTGGACCAAGAGTCATCGACGGCACATGCAGCCAAGTTCTATCAACTTCGGGTTTCGTCAACGCATTCGCGAAACGCTGTTATCAAAATTTCTTGAAATATGTAAAATGTTCGTCATGTAGCATCATATCCCAAACATCCTGCTACGTCTTTCGGGACATGTTTTTACAAAATAATTTTCACACTATTTGGTTACATTTCATTATTTAGATTGAGGATCACTGACGAGGGTCAAGAATCGAAAACGTAGATGTCTAATCCATGCTTAAAATTTATCTGTTCTTAAATGATGCTATTCAATTTGAATACGTTTAACATTTGTACAACTTGGTGAGTGTCACTGCTGGTGGAGCAAGAGTCACCGACGGCACATATAGCCAAGTTCTATCAACTTCAGCGCATCCGTAAATCTGTTTCAAAAATATGGATCTATAGCATTATATCCACACATCCTGCTACGTTTTTCGGTACATTTTGTGACGTTATAACGTTCACAGTCTTTGGCCATATGTCATTATTTAGATTGAGGATTACTGACAAGGGTTAAAAACCCGAAACCATCTGTTATCCATACTGCAAATTTATCCCCTCCTAAATGATGCTATTTTACTTGAAGACGTTTAACATATATCATATATTCTTTGAAGATTTTACATATAAGGCAGTTGAAATGCAAAGTACTTTAAGTATTGTTCATATTTTAAAGTTTAGCAATATATTGATCGACATTTACTATATAACTGTGGTTGAAAAATCTGTCCACTTTTAACCTTTCTACACTACTCTCGTGTGTTCTCTGAGACCTTCGGGTTACTGGAATAGTGGATTCCCCGGCATCAGAGTATGTATCATTGGGAATTTCATTGCCTACATTTTACGGTGACCTTATAAACAAAATCAGAAGGATCAGCCAACAGAGCACAGACTGTTTCACGCATGCCATAGAATTTTTTAGATCCATTTACAAAGAATCTGTGTCACAAGAGGCCACTGAGTTTTACTATCTTATTTGTGGTGTCACCTTACACATGTTACAGTGAGAAGTTTAAATTTATGTTTATACAACAATTGTGTGTCTATGGAGACCACTGTGTATCCGGATCAGTGGGAGGGTTGTGAGCAAGTCATCCGGATAACCACACTATTTGCTAAAAGCAGGGTGCACATTGGTCTTCTTCCTTTTATGTGTTGTCATCAGTGTTTGATGTTTCTGTGCGTCTATTGCGATTGTTTTGTTTGATGTTCTATTGAAAATATGGTGTATTTTTGCGATTTGAAGTTTGTATGATGTCACTTATGTTTCACTTTCTTGTTTGTTTATTTCGCTAGATGAATGCAGGGTGGTCATGCTGGAGATCATTCCCTTTCCCCACATAATAACCACACAATTTGCTACCCGATTGCTTGTTAGTTTATGTGTAGTATTTTGTGTTGAATGTTTCTATATCGTATGTCTCGTTTGCTTATATTACTGCCCTTGTTTTTTCGGTGCTTTCGCATCAGATGGTTTGGTATTTTGCTGTGGATACTGTTACCGAGTCTTGTTGAAAATCCCCACGGAGGCTTTTCCCCCTTAATCATGTGAGTTATCCAAATGTTTGTCACTGCGAACCGATTGTCTATACAATTTCAAAAACTATGAGTAGCACAAATCTACAAAAAGGCCCCAGGAGTTTCTGTAATTCGAATATCAGTCTGATATTGATACATTAACTTGAACACTGTATTCAAATGATTTTTTGAGATAATTAATTGATTGAGCCCTAAATCCATTCTATTGTTTCTCGTTTGCTGTCTTTCAATTCAGGAGTAAAGATGCTCGAATCACTGTATGAATTGTAAGGGTTACTGATCACAGGCAAATGCTATCAAATTCGAGTGGAATAGACCAAAATGCATTATGTCACACAATTCCAATGTTTATTTTGATTTTATTCATTTTGATCAAAATATGATTAAACTGTAATATGGAAATGAAATTTGAATATAGTTTATTATATTTCCTAATCAGAAATATGAAAAACGGTTTTATTTTGCACTTCACAACTTGTTGTAGCTTTTAGATGCTTTTTCATGCGATATTCACAACAAATATAAAAAAACAAGACAACACAGGGGCCACAACACTCACCTACATGTAAGAACAATCAAAATCATAGAGCGAATTTGATTTTTACCTCTCTTAGAAATTCTGATCATGAGCCCTAAGAAACATAGGAAAATCAAAGATAGCATAGCTGGCTATAAGGACTGTAACGACGAGCTAAAACACTGTAACGAATTACATGATATGCAAATAATCTTTTGTATGGAAATTCCCTACGATTAAACAAAGTTAATGCTGTCTAAATCTTTCTCATGTGAATTTCTGTAGGCTTATCATTCGAGCATCATTAACAATTATATGATGGTAATCTATTGTGATCAAAAAGAGAGATAAATCTAGAGAACACTTAAACAGAAAATTTTGTTTATTTACGTGCACCATATCATAACATGTCAAAAAAAATAGAAAATTGTCTAAAAAAAGTTATCTAAATATTCCTTTATTCTTGACCAGAGAATATTACCATCATATAACTTATCATATAAAGTAGATTTAAACAGTATTTACCTTGCTTAGTCGAAGAGGATTCCCTTGTAAGAAACGTGATTCGCTACCGTGTTTAAAGTCGGTTAATCGCGTTTTAAAATTTCACGATTTTTAAATTCCAGAATGTTCAGTTCAAAAGAAATATGACTAATTCAAATTCTGCATGAAAAACAATATACATTTCACAAATTTCATTCATCTTTAAAATTCTATTAGAATAGCAATAAAGTATATATCACTATTATCTGAGGGAAAAATATGGGAAATCAAAAGCACTATGAATTAAAATGTTGAAGTGCAAATCATGTAACAAAAATGAAATAAAAAATATTAAAATGGTTAAAAATTGCATTAGAAGGTTAGAAAATGGGAAAAAAACATTATCAAGAAAAAAAGATGTTTTTTTCCCTCTGCGATTGAATTTAAAGACGTTTGACATTTGAACCCACTTCCCTTGGGTCCATTATTTATAGAAAACATACTTATATACATTTTGTTAATTGATTTGAAATCAAAAAGTGGACATTTTGACAGATCTGTTTCACAGTTAGAATTTCAGAAGTGTATGAATAATTTCACGGGAGAAGTTGAAAATGTTAAAAATAAACTCTCCCAGCCTTTGAGCAAAATTCATTTGCATAAGCTTCTCTAGATTATTATCTGCAAAAATGAACTAAATTCTGAAAGAACACTAAGCTAAGAGATTCATATTGAGACACAAATAAATGTATTTGATATTAGGGGATGACAAATGCAATGAAAATACATTATTTTAATGAAATGTACAATCTTTTTGAAAATTATACAAGTGAATGTTAGGAATCCTATTGTTGAGGATATTTCATGTCTTTCAAAATTGTTCCTATCATGCATTATCTAACTATTATTCCACCTCTGGCAAATTTCTTGCAATCTGATTGGTCGAGAAGAACCGAATATTATGTTGTATTATGCTACTGACAGGATATCATTTTATTGTTTTGCCTCGGACTAGTTTGACCCAATGGGAATGCTTGAATTTGGTCATGTGACTGCCCGACAAATTCTTGTGGAAAGTCAGTTTCAAAAATTTGTAAGGCAATGGCCGACAATTAGCAAAACCAGACGGAGGATAATAATATAAATCACGTTGCTGTTCTTGATATCAACATTTTTTTTACTACAAACTCAAAATTTTTTTACCGTGGCCTAAAGCGGTTCGTGAAATTAGAGTAGCGTCCCTTAGCGTGACGTAGGCAAGTAAATAACAACAATGGCCGAAGGTGGAGGCAGCACTATTGCTTGGTAAAGCAGGAGGACAGTAGGAATCACCATGTCTGTCTGTCTGTCATACCTAAAATGGTCCTCGACAAAACAAATCAGTTATTAGGTTTGTTACTGACCTTACACGAAAATCTGTCGGGTTGATAAAGCCCATAGAAGGCTCGGCGCAAGCGCCTCGCCTTCTATGGGCTTTATCAACCCGACAGATTTCCGTGTAAGGTTAGTAACAAACCTAATAACTAATAATATCCTGCTTCTACAAAGACGCTTTTGACGTCACCGAGATGCTTTAAAATATGTTGACGTAATGTACACAAACCAAAAGCCATCGTTGGGATATATTCGATATACTGTGTTTTACAGGGGGGATACAAAAATATATTGCGTCGATGAAAAAAGTTTTATTGGGGTCGGCTTCGCCTAACCCAATACAACTTTTTTCATCGACCAAATATATTTCTGTATCCCCCCCCCCTTGTGAAACACTGTATAACTAATAATATATAGACTGTACATTTCATATAAATAAATAAATGTATTTTCATTGTATTTGTCATCCCCTCTCATATCATATTCTATATACTTATTTGTGTCTATATTTGAATTGATATATAAATTCACGAATAAAGTTATAAACTTGCGAAAGTATTTTCAAATGAGTTTCATTTTCAACCAACAATTTCGCAAATGTACAAGACACTCATGAAATCATTTCATGTGTTATATGTAAACATAATGGCACATTTTGAAGATGGACATTACATTAACACATACTGAATATGTGTCTTGTTTTAGGATATGGGACACACAACTAATGTACATGTATTTACTTAACAGCTCGTTTTGTGTTGTTTACCTGAAACAAAACACCCATTTAGCACAAATGTATATATAATTTGATTCTTGTTTTCTGAAAACAACGCTTACTATGTAAAATAAACGTCAACATTTAGGTTGTGAGTTCAGTTTACAGATAACATAAACCATTGCGGCTATTTGTTCATAAGGAAATAGAACACCCACCATTGTACATGTTACATGTTAAACTTGGTGAATTACAATTGTTGTGTCTTTATGTAGTACATGACAATGATCAACAACTATATCTAAAATCGACAAGTCGAACAATAGATCTACATATACCGACAAATTAACCGTAATTTTCACACGACTGATAGGAATATATAAAATGAGTACATATCATATTGTTTCTGACCCTTGCATTTCTCAATCCATGGTTAGTTCTATAAACATGTGAACTGTGTACAATAAATCTTTCCTCAACATCTATAATGTGTCCTCAATGAGTGATTCGTCAACAACATCGTAGACTTGGTCGTCGATTCCATGTCCTGATACTTCATTCGAGTTAATGTAAGACTCCTTGAGCAGTCTATCTTTCTTTCTTTTTATAAAAATAGATCAATATAAATATCACATGTACAAGATACATGTAAGTGAAAACATTGCAGTCGTGAAACACACGTATGATATGAAAGAATAGGATCTAAACATTGCTCTGATTGTTACAAATAATCAAACAAATGAAAATAAATCGGATGTGAGAATGCAGCAGATTCAAAAAGGAGAAGAAAGGCGAAGCTATTGTTGTTAGTAAATGAAACAGAAAACCGAAATCATATTCGAAAGATCACAATCAGAAGACTCACAATAATTGACAAAATAAAAAAAAAATCACGAAAAAAGAATTTTCGGACAAACAGACGGAGACTAAAACACAATTCCAAGAAGGACATTCTTATCTTATGAATAATGTCCATAGTCTAGGACAAGGACGGATTAAATTGAAGATTGTGCTGTTAAAAGATATGATATTAACCATATAATATTCTTGTATCTTCCGAAATGTAAGGAACCGTATGTGACAATTCTACCGAATTGAAGCGACGGGTCTTGCATGCAAGCAGGGGACACTGACTCTTCCTGGGCACATACAACATGCATCACGCACATAGGCGGTACAGGCTTGCAATATAACATCGGCATTTGCCTACGCCTTTCATGCAACAATGAAGCCCGAAAAGCCTCGAAAACACTGCATGTCGTCACAGTGACGTCATTTTGATTTCCGACCTAAACAGAGATTGAAAGGCAGAGGCACACAATTTGCTTCTTTGAGTGTTGAGGGGCGAATACAAAGACAATGAAAGAAGCTATTCTTATCTTGATGTAGAACATTTCACAAGCCTCACGTCTAAAGACGGTAGGTGTCGATTTATAGCTTTACATTTTGAGTTTTACCGGAGACTTCTCGCTCAGCCGATTGTGCTGGCAACGTATGAATGAAGAAAGAATCCCTGATCTTGCATCGTATTGCATTGAAACAAAGGCATTGCTTGTACACTGTATACATCATATATGCAGTCAAAAATGATGGTATAAATTTGCAATATTTTATTTACAAAGATGAAGCCCCAGTTCCAGTCTGCAAGAATCTTGCAGATAAACAATAGGCGATGACGGCATAGGTAGATTTCAAAGTGAAGAAAAACGGAACTAAAATCTAACGCATGCGTAGGTGATTGGGGCATCTGGTATCACTCCCGTATTGTTTTAATATTATGGAGGGTTTTGTTCGTTTGCTTTGCTTCCTGTTTTATCCTGATCCTTTATGCCTCGGTTTGTGATTTTCTGAATAACCGATTTTGGACTACGTATAGGGATATGTTCATTATCCATATTTTTTTCATGTATACGTTCTAGTGATCCGGAAATGGAAAGTCAACGTGCACGACTGGTCCATGCTGCCAATTTTTCTGTTTTTTAATGATGCTATTCAATTTGAAGACGTTTAAAATTCAAATAATAAGGATGATACTGTTGTTCTACCATAGAAACACGATGTAAAACATTTTTCACGATTCTCAAATGATGAATATGATTCTATCCTTCATGTGATTTTACTTACCTTATCTGCTTGATTATGATGAATACAATGATGAAGTTGACAAGTACCAAAACAAAAATTGCTATTACTGAAATAAAAGAAGGTGTGATAATTGGAGAAATGCATTAATTGTGGTTTGATATCAGAGGGAAAATGCGAAATAACGCATAGTGAAGAGAAGGGAACCCTACCAGCGATAGTAACGAGGGTCACAAAATGATACAACTCAAGTAACAATGTTAATTTATTGTTCAAAGAAAGACAGTAGTTAACTACATGTACATGTATTACACATGTTTCATTATGTATTACACATGTTTATGTAGATGCAATTGTTGCCTTTGGCAAGTGATCATTTTAACTTGATACATTCCATATATATACTGAGTTTTTTATGTTACATTTTTCTTTCTTATTGTTTTATGCCGTTGACCCATGTATATCAGTTGTTACGCTAAGTATCAACAATTAATGACAATTTCAATCATTGTAAGATTATCAAAATGAGAGTACCTCAAATAACAGGACTGTTAACTAAAGTTTGTCAGTCGTAATAACATTTCATAGCCAATTGCTCTCAGAATTTTCTTTGTGAATAAAAATTAATATCAGACAACTACAGTAATTACATGTTTAATGCAACAAATACATTTGTCAAAGCATTTCGATAATTCAAATGCGCATTTGTTGCAATAATATTCTAAATTAAATTTATTTTTCAATATTGACAATCTAAAACTTAATGTTGGTATTTCTTCTCGTGGATTGTTTAGTCCCCGATTGTATCGTTTACCTTGTCACACGGTGTTAAGGCAAAACAATTAAATACGTTTATTAATTCGCATTCACAAAAGTTAATTGAAATTTTCTAAACCTAATGAGTTAAAGAAGATCCTGACGATACTCTCAACAACACTCACAATATAGAGCACCAAATTGAGCATAGAAAGCTAGAGGGGGGACCAGGTGCCCGGGAGGAGTAAGCATCACCTGTTGGCTAGCCGCACACGCCGTTGATGTTTATGCATGAAAATGAAAAGAATGTGTAAAGAATACTTGCACTGTATGTGGTTTCGTCCATAAAGAAAGTGCTATGGCGACAATGTCAGGGAAAATATTCAAAACACTTACTGTCAAACCCCTCGTGGGGAACAATTTTACGAGCTCCACACTGCAAAGAGTATAAGTGTGACACAAATAAGTTAAAGAATATCCTGACGATAATCTCAACAACAATCACAATAGAACACCAAATTGAGCATCGACGGACCCCTGGAAAGCTAGAGGTGGGAACAAGGTGCCCGGGAGGAGTAAGCATCACCTGTTGGCTAGCCGCACACGCCGTTGATTTTTATGCATGAAAATGAAAAGAATGTGTAAAGAATACTTGCACTGTATGTGGTTTCGTCCATATAGAAAGTGCTATGGCGACAATGACAGGGAAAATATTCAAAACACTTACTGTCAAACCCCTCGTGGGGAACAATTTTACGAGCTCCACACTGCAAAGAGTATAAGTGTGACACAAATAAGTTAAAGAATATCCTGACGATAATCTCAACAACAATCACAATAGAACACCAAATTGAGCATCGACGGACCCCTGGAAGGCTAGAGGTGGGAACAAGGTGCCCGGGAGGAATAAGCATTCACTGTTGGCTAGCCGCACCTGCCGTCGATGATCATGCACGAAAATAAAAACAATATATAAAAAAGAATACAAGAGAGCACCAAATTGAGTATCGACGAACATCCCTCTAATCACAAAGTACTAAGCAGATCCTTTAACAGATATTTTTGGTCACTCTTGCTCTATATTATATCACATTATTTGTATGTCCTCTTTTATGGCCTCAGGCATAACTGATGATACACAACTTGTTTGAAACGCGCGCATATGATGCAATGTAATTTTATAATAAAACTTTTTTTTTCAATACTGACAAATGCAAGCCGTAACGATTTGCATAGATCTAGATCATGTACATTTCGAGATGTTTTGCTATTGCTGAGCTACATGGCTAAAAAGGTAATACATTTTACTTCAAATACATGTATGCATGTTTCATAGAGAAATTAATGTTACATACATGTACTTGTTAGAAATATTTTCCTGTTGGTGTGGAAATGTATCTACATATTTCTGCCCTCACAAGTTTTACATTTCAATATTCGCAACGGTTGATATTACTGAACATCCAGTATGAATACTTTAGCTCTTGAGTCGAAATGTATTCACAACAATTCCGGATATCCTCAAAGCATATTTGATATACAGCTACAATAGCAAAAGTACGAAAGTCAGTAAGTGACAGGTATATATTATAATTTATCTAGCGGCCGCTACTAATTATGTGGTGGTTGCCATTTAAATATGTGGCGGCCGCCAGACAATTAAGTGATGGTCGCCAGTAAAATTAAATGGCGGCAGCCATATAATTATGTAGCGGCCGCCAGATAATCAACTAGAGGCCGCCAGATAAATCTATTGTTACATTTCATCTGGAAATGTTGCATCTGTCATATCAAAGATATTAAAAGAGAGGATGAATTTAGCACAGAAAGAATATGTTATGCATTGATCTTGTTTCGATTTATTGTAAGTTATATGGCGGCCGCCAGATAATTATATTGCGGCCGACAAATAAATTATAATTCATACCTGTCACCTACGGGCTTCCATAAAAAAACGATATTTTAGCAAGTCTTTTATAAATGACACTCGAGAAATGATACGTCTATAGAAGTGTGTCCATTTGAGCAGCTTAACGAAGACGCGTGTATGCTTTGTTGATTGTTGACTCTCTTTCTGTTATATTTTTTATGTCTCCGGTTATTTGTTGGCATATGTCTTTTCTGTTACATCTGTTGTTTCTTGCAATTTTTGCGAGTGATGTTCATACCTGAATACCTTATCCTTATTCTTCATTTTTAGTATATGTTTGTAAGTGACTGTACTTTCATTTGCTGTGTTGGTCGTTATTCCGTTCAATAAATTCTACTTATATTTAGTCTATAGTTTGTTTCTCATTTCAATTTTATATACAGGTCTAGATAATACTTTCAATTTGTTTCTTTCATTATGTTTGGTTTGGTTTTTGTAATACGGTATAGAGTACTTCGTCTTATAAGGAATTAGAAAGAATAAAGAATATAATATACAATTATAATATATGTCTCAAAGTGATATGCTATTATGCTTAAAACACTAGTACCTACTTGCTATAATGAAATCAAAATACTGTACGAAGAATGAGCCAGGTACTGTAGAGGTCTGGTGTATCTGTGCTGTCGCAGAGTAAGACTTTGTTTTTTCTATAGAAAATAATATACCTTTTTCAAATATAGAAATATTTAATGCTTTGTGAAATAAGCAAACATAAAACAATAAATATGCATGCTTCAAAAAGGAACTCTCATATCTAAAACGCACAAGGGTTCGTTTTTTTCACTATGAATTTTTTTGCAGTATTCTCAGTATATTTAGGTGTCATATATGCGATGAAGGGTAATCAGAGCGACAGCCTTTTGTCAAGGAATTCAATTGCGGTGCACAAAAGTAAATGTGAATTGCGATATAGGGCGATATACTGTTTCTTTACATTTTTTATCATTTCTCATGTAATCAATCTCCTCTTTGTATGCATGTCCATGCTAATCATATTTCCTGATTGAATTATACATTGTTAATGTCATTAGCTCGAAAAACCGTGAAAAAGCTATTGGGAACATATGTTACTATGGCAACCATTTTTTATTATTTTTATAAAACAGTCATTTTTAATCCCAGAAAGTTCCCATAGCAACGGCTAGTTCCTGCGTATTTCAAACAAAAGTTCTTTGATGTTTTGAAAGATCTACTTGAATACATTCATTCATTAATTATCATTACTTTGAATTAAAATTCAATGATCTAGGAAAAAAGGGCTCTTAACAGCAATTCTCTGTAAGACCCAAAGAATTTCAAAACATTTTGGCACGGCATGTCATGGATTTTTGAGATTTTTGGTATGGAAGTTCAATATGAAGTCCTAGTATGTAAATCAACCCCAGTTTTTTCAAAAAGGTTGTCGTTGCCATGGTAACCGTGTCTGAAGTTTCAAAAATCGGGAAAATATATAGGACCAGGCATATCTGTTGGCTTCGTTACCATGGAAACAGGTACATTTTAAATCTTAAATTGCTTTGATTATTTTCTTTTAATCCTTATTATTACGCATATTTGTAAAGTTTTTTACATTCATGTTGGATGCCTTATGTATACAAGATGAAAAATTGGGCCGAAACAGGGTTTCAAAAGGCTTTGTTTTGGGCACTCAAAGACCCTTTTTTGCATGTTTTTACTGTTTTACAAGGTTGAAAATTTCATAAAAGCACCAATTTTTGAAGTCCAAATTGTAGTTATCCAATAAGTATCATCTTTGAACTCTACATGAATATAAAAAATTAATTGGGCTAATTTGTCCTTTTATATGCAAAGCGGGTCAAATTTAGTTGCTATGGCAACAATTGGCTGAAAGGTTTCAATACGATGAATTTAAACACAACCTCTTTAAAACTATCTACGCATGATATTGGAACAGAAGTTCATGTATTCATCTGTCAAAGGCGTTTTGATATAAAAATGACCTTGAAAATATTTCAAGGTCACCCACTGAATTTTCAAGGTCATTAAACTTTAAGTGACCAGATTTGACGAAAAATCCTGATTTTTCATAAAATGAAGGTGTCAATATTTTAGAAACCTTGAACTATTGAACTTAACAGTGATTTGCCATAAAATGATAAATGTATCACTTATTTCTTAGAACTATTGATAACGTTTCTTCACATCTTTGAATATCAAAATTTTTGGTGAGTATGTTGATAAAAAAGGGACGAAATCTGTATTTTTCTTGTTTTTTGACGGAAAAATATTTTCCTATTGAATAGCTACAATTCAATAAATTCTAAGATCTGTCTGTCTTATATTCATGTGCTTTCATAATATATATGACCTATGAAAATATCTAAATAAAAAAATAACTAAAATCGGTAACAAAAAATTAAAAAATCAATATTTTATGCAAAATTTGAGTCTCAAAGTATAAATGACCTTGAACATCAAGCCAATGACCTTGAACATTTTAATTGTTCTTATGTAAAAGATACAAGTCATATCTATACATGCATACATTTTGACAATCTTATGTAACTCTAAAGAGGAATAAAATCAATTTCAAAGATAATATGAAACAAGCAAAAAGGTCTAATGTTGCCATGGCAACGGTCTTTGACGACAGAATTTAGGTAACACTCTTAAATACCCACTCCAATTTTTCGTTCGTTTTATTTGTCAATAAACATACATTTCCATTGATGAAAATCACTAGTCTCCTATTGGTGGCTTTTGTGATATTTAAGATTGAAAATGGCCAAAAACACACTAAATTGGCCCTTATTTTCACCTCTATTTTTCGCTTCATTTTGACTGAGTTTGGCTTAATACAATAAGCTTCCTGTAAGAAATATCACATAACTAAGTGTACTAAGTAAGAATGGAAGTAAGGAAGAATAGATTATATAAAGATGAACAAGCTGTTACAGTGGTATCCATGGCAACGAAGTCTCCGGAGCTGGCTTATTTCATGGTCCCAAAAGTGCTATAAATAGAATGACCTCGTTACCATGGCAACCAGAGGTCACATTGGATGAAAAGTGTTATTTTCATGGTCAGTACTCAATATATACCCATTATACCGAAAATCATCAAAATCCATGACATGCCGTGCCGAACTATTTTGGTCCTTACAGAGAATGGCTATTAATATTGTCTAAAATTGCTTTCATTTTTGCGATTCGAGTTCATGTTGCCATGGCAACGTACACAAACGTTGTTCCATTGTGATTGATTATGTATTATTTGCATAACCTATTGAAAATTTTGAGTACTTAATCATTGAATTTTGAAAAAAAAAATGCCAAAAACACTATTTTGATAGGGTACCTGTATCGTCGCCATGGAAACATATAGATAAGACCATAAACCCAACATTGTTTTTACTTAATAGCAATTCTCTGTAAGCATTTAAACAATTTCGGCACGCATGGTCTCCGATTTTCATGAAATTTCACACATAAGTAGGGACCAATGAAAAATGAAAAAATTGACAAAAAAATTAGTTCTAGGTCATCTGGTTACCATGGCAATGGCCTTTAAAGTTGAAAAATTGGCAAAATTGAGCTAATTTGAAGCTCTATAATTTGGTCTGTATGTGACATCAATGAAAGATTTTTTATGCATCCTAAAGATTAGGACATAAAATTTTAAATAAGCTCACTAGTAGTGTCTGATATTGTAAAAAGGCTGGTTACCATGACAACATAATTAGCTAATTTTGATATATTGATTTCAAAATGATGTTTGTATTTTCCAGTTTTTCTTCTCTCTTGATGGATATATAATAAGGATATAGGATTTATTATATAAAATGAGCAAATTCAAGATAAACCCACTTGTTACTATGTACATAAGTTACCTTGGCAACGGTAACTATGGTCTTGAATATTACTTATTTTGCAACTTCAGAGTCATTTAAAAACATTTTGCATCATGATGAACAGATAAAAATTGTTGGGAAATATCAAACACAAAGACCTCTTTCATAAACCGTGAAAAAGCTATGGGGAACATATGTTACCATGGCAACCATTTTTTATTATTTTTTATAAAACAGTCATTATTAATCCCAGGAAGTTCAAATTTAATAACAATAAAGATCAAGTAAACCTCTATCAAAATATAATAAAAAAAGTTTCAAATAATTAATGGTTGCTATAGTAATTTGGCCATACATTACAAAAATAAGCATTTTTTGTTGTTTTTCGAAGTCTTTTCCTCAAAAAACGAAACAGGCTTACACAACCTTTTTTTTATATATTAGATAAAGCAATGTCTAAACTTTATTTTAGATTTTAAAAATTTCAGATTACTTAACTTTTGATGCCCGTATCCAAGGACTCAAAGTGGGTCTGTGTGCAATTTTACACAATCGTTCCCATAGCAACGGGCTATTTCCTGAACATTTAAAAAAAATTCTTTCGTGTAATGAAAGATCTACTTGAATACATTAATTAATTTTCATCAATTTGAATTAAAATTCAATGATCTAGTAAAAAAAAAGGACTAAATATTGTCCAAAATTGCTTTCATTTTTGCGATTTGAGGTCATGTTGCCATAGCAACGAACAGAAACTTTGTCCCAATGTAAATGCTTATGTTTTATTTGCATAAAAAACTAAAAAATGTAAGTAGTTTATCGCTGAATTTTGAAAAAAAAGGCCAAAAAAACTATTTTGATAGGGTACCTGTGTTGTTGTTATGGAAACATATAGATAAGACCATAAACCCAACATTATTATTACTTAACTTGAAAGAGCAATGATAGGGTACTGATAATTCATTAGTGTTTGTTTTAGATTATGCTGCATAAATTATGTATGTGACTTCAAAAACGCCCAAAAATGCATTTTTTCAATATTCAAAGTCCGTTTCCATGGCAACCGGATGTGATATTAAGAAAATTTTTAATAAATTTTTACTTTTGGGTCAGACCCAACCTTATGTACAAATTTTATCAAAATCTGAGTCATACCGTGCCATGCGTCCTTCATAAAAGTGCAAATGCTTACAGAGAATAGCTATTAACTTGAAAAAGCAATGATAGGGTACTGATAATTCATTAGTGTTTGTTTTAGATTATGCTCCATAGATATTAATATTGAATTTGAAATTGCGGGGATTGAAAATAATTGTCTATAAAAATGATAAAAAAAGAAATGCTGTCATGGTAACATAACAAAGCTTCCATTTAGTGATATCAAGCAGATCCTGCCAAGAATCTCAACAACACTCATAACATGGCACCACATTGAGCATCGACGGACTCTTAGCAAGCTAGAAATGGACCCAGGTGCCCGGTAGGAGTAAGCATCCCTCGTTTGACTAGCCGCACCCGCCGTCGATGTTCATAAACGAAAATGAGAAAAATAAAAAAAAAAAATCTACAAAGCATGCACTGCCTTAGGATACATCTTTATTAAAGTTCTATGGCGACTATGTCAGGGAAGATAAAACACTTACTGTCAAACCCCTCGCGGGGAACTTTTTAACGAGCTCCACACGACAAAGTGCATACGTGTGGCATACAATGCTATAAAGCAGATCCTGACAACAATTTCAACAGCACTAACAACAGGGCACCAAATTGAGCATCGACGGTCCCCTAGCAAGCTAGAGCTGGGACCAGGTATCCGGGAGAAGTAAGCATCCCTTGTTTGACTAGCCGCATCCGCCGTCGATGCTCATGCACAAAAATAAAAAAAAAAACAAAAAAAAAATCAAAGCATGCACTGTTTTAGAATACATCTATATCGAAGGTTACCATGTCAGGGAAGACATTTAAGCACTGTCAAACTCCTAGTGGGGAACTTTTTTACGAGCTCAGGGCAAAGGTCATAATTGTGACATACAATGATATGAAACAGTAAATAAAAGTAGTGTAATATATAGACCGACTTATTAAGCATAAAAAACCAAAATTTTGCCATTTTCAACTTTATATGACATTGCCAAGGTAACCAGATGACCTAGAAGTAATTTTATAGTCTAATTTATCTTTTCGTATTGGTCCATAGTTATGTGTGAAGTTGCATGAAAATCGGAGATCATGTGTGCCAAAATTGCTTAAATGGTTTTAGAGAATCGGTATTGATAAAGGAGCTGTTAAGATAAGGGCCGTATTTAGCCCTAAATCTCATGACTTATTTCTTCCGCATGGCGAATCGTACACAGAAAAACATGAATCATTATTGAAATATAATGTATTTGCAGACCTTTTACATGATTAACATTATGTTGAGGAACTCTTAAGGTTGTAAAATTAAGGTCGAAAGAGGTAGGGGTGCTCGGATAGAAAATTCGATAATATCGACCAAAAATCGTATACATTTTTGAATATTTTATCTAAAATGGATAAATTTAAGCTAAAAGACATCAAATATGTCTACATTGTGTATCAGAAATAGATTTCGAACGTTCAACTTCCTTTAATCGGTAAATAATGAAATCCGGAACTTAAAATACGGTCTTATTCTTCATTCAATGGCTACAATGTAAGCCTTTTAGCGCGAAATACACATTGACGGAGAAATGAACATCACTCTTGCTTATTTCGTTTCTAATTCTTGTATCTTTCATTCAGTCATATTGAGTATACAATGTTTGATGGATTAAAGAGGAAAAATAGTCAAATGTGCTATATTTAATGGTAAAAAATATCGATTATTATAAAATGCACCCCCCTTTCCATTTTTAGTTTTTCGTCTCTGGAGTAGTGTTCCCCCCGGAGATACAGAACCCCACTTTGCCAAAATATTTGTATCATGGATACACATCTCCAGTAAAAGTGGCTTTCTGTATATCCGGGGGGAACAATGTTCAATAAAACTTTTCCGTTTTCTATTGATTTCTATGAGAAAACGATAAGTTTTGACCTAAAAATTAGCAATATTATGCAAAACAGATAAAAAATAACTTCATATTCTGATGGGATGCCGTTTAGGTATACATTTTACCAGAAAAGGTTCTTGAAATTTCAATTTTCAAAATTCCACTTTTCAGGGCTGATTTTACGCCTTATCTTAACAGCTCCTTCGGCCAAAACTCAATGAAGCGTAAAAGCCTTATAGACAATCACTCTATATCTAACAATATATGTTGAATTTAAATGGCAAAAATATGACAAATCGGAAAACATAAAATCAGCATGAAATTTGTCATCTATCGATGAAAACAGTTTTTGGTATATTGGCATGGTATTCTGACTATAACATGAAGAATAGTTGAAAAATAGAAACTCTATTGAACAAACATTAAATGCTTGGTTTAATACGTAGAAGCTTGCGTAAAAATAGACATGTGTCAATGACACATCAGCGCATTATAGGTGTGACTTCATTGTTACGTAAAAAATGTCACGGGAGAGACTACTTTTGAGAGATCACATAGGAAAATTCTGGCATACATGAGGACAATTTCTAACAATAATGAGTTAAAGAAAATCCTGACGATAATATCAAAAGCACTCACAATAGAGCAAAAAATTGCGCATTGACGGATCCCCTAGCAAGATAAAAGTGGGACCAGTTGCCCGGGAAGTGTAAGCTTCCTCTGTTGGCTAGCCGGACCTGCCGTCGATGTACATGCACGAAAAATGAAAACAATATATGAAAAACATGCACAGTATGAGATTATGTCTATATATGGCGACCATGTCAGGGAAAAATATTCAGAACAATTACTGTCAAACCCTAGCGGGGAACCTTTTTACTAGTTCCAGTACCACTCAACCAATTAATAAGTAAATTAATAAACATCATCAAGCATCTGAGGACAATAACACACATTGAAAAACTAATAACAAACAGGTAGAGAAATCCGATGCTAAGGCAAGGTTAGTTTTATTTCCTAGTTTCAAACGAAGTCAATATAAACAAATCGCAATTAATCAAATGTGACGTTTATGCAGCAAGTTCGAAAAATGTCAAAATTTTCTATTTTTCAGATCGCCATCCCGAACACAATTTTGATACCTGTAGCCAATACATATGGATTGTTTAGATACCGTTTTCTGACGCTTGTAGTGGTTCCATATTAAAGAAAACTTTGAAGAGAGGTACCCTTTTGGATACATTTAATGTCTTTTGCCGGAAAATCAACCCATGTATAAAGTTAGTGCAACTGACCATTGGTTTGTGACAGAATGCAAGAAAGGAAAACCCGATCGAAGCTGGATATTGTGGTAAAATAAAGGGGTAGATCAGGTAACAAATTATATTCGTAGCATATCCTGGTGTATTCTTCCAAACTTAAAACAGTTAAACATAATTATTTGCTTTTGCGTATGATGGCGTTACGTATTATATTACACAAATGTTTTATCAACTACAAAAGAACACAAAGAACATATGATAGACCTCCGAAAGCCATAAAATTGAAATTCGGATTAGGGAAACCCTATAAGAACAAAATAAAATACTTTCTTACCTGCATCAATGGAGGAGTGATATGCCACCAAAGTGCTGTTAAAGGTGTTGGTCAAAGGGCTTGAGGGTGTGAATACGTCATCGATATTTTTCCTTGGATAAAAAGACTAGTAATTATGTATATTGTTAACTCGGCCGCAGCATCTACAGCCAAAAACAAAAACACCAAATGCAAAAAAACACAGAGCAGACTAGCACAGTGAGAAAACTCACATCATAGAAACATTATTTTTTTTGTCATGTGATCACGGTATGTTTATGGCAGCGTGATTTTGAGCTCTTGTTTTTGACCCGACTTTTGTGGGTTTTACGCAGAGTTGGAGCTGAAATTTTTTTATACAATTCTGTTTACATGTCATGGAATTTCTGTTTAACGTGGATTATCATAATTTGAAGAGAAAAATTCCAAAGCTCAAACTGGTAATAAGATCTCACAAACGGAATGTAGTACTAAAGCTGGTAGGTCAGGAGACATGGAGAATTTATTCACGGCGTTAACGGATTTACAAAAGCGATTAATTAATATAAAGAAAGTCAACGAATCTGTTGAGCAAATTAACGGCAATTTATAAGACTCTTACACTTAAAGAGGAAAATAAATCCTCCCAAATGAGGTGGATCTATTGAGGAATGTAGTTATAAGGATGGATAGAAAAATGGATGAAAAATCAAAAGATGTAGTGCACATGAGACGCAGATTGATGAGATACAATATTTTAATTCACATATTTGCTCAGTTCCCGGGAGAATATTTGTATGGATGTGTCCCTGAGGATATTAAGAAGAATTTAGGCGTTGACAATGTTAGATTCACGGTGATCCATCGAAGCGGGAAACGTCTGCCAAATGGGAAGTCTGTGTCAATTAAAGTAAAATTAATGGATAGAAACAAAAAGTTCGACATCTTAAAAGCGCAAAGATAACCCCTATCGAAAAATAACAATTATAAAATCACTAATAATATCACAGTTTAATCATTTACTTCTTGCCTAACCAAACCCGGAAGATGAAATAGTAACAAATTTGAAGAGATCGACTTTTAACTTCATATGGGACGGTAAACCTGATAAAGTAAATCGTGATGATTTATGTAAAACGTATGAGGAAGGAGGACTAAATATGGTTGATTTACATGCTTGTATTAACGCATTGAAAACTTCATTGATTAGGAAGATTCTCAACTCAGAGGATATGTGGCAAACTATTTTATTTCAAAGTATAAAACAAGAATGTTTGCTCAAATGTGGTACTAGTTACATAGGAAAATGTTTTCTAGAAACTAAAAATGAATTTTAGAAAGACGTTTTGTGGGCATGGAAAACAGTTCTTCAAAATTAGAAGAAATATGGTCAACTCAATAAAATCAATATTGCAAGTATGCCACTCTGGCTAAACAATGATATCTAAATTTGAGGAACTGCATCTTTTTACAAAAATATGTTTGATCAAGGTTATATCTATGTCAACGATATTTTAAATGATGACGTTTCTTTGTTTTCATACAACGATATTTTATCTAAAACCACAATTAAACAAAATCTATACAGAAGAATAAACACTATTTTCGTCTGATTAATTTTGAGATTAAACTGGATACCCTAGAAAAGGTTATTTTAGGACCATAGAAAGAAGATGTAGAGAATATTGTGACTCCCAGTACTAAATATTTCATTTATGTTACAAAGTGTAAATCCGGTTTACTAGATGTGAAGAGTTTGATTCATTATCAAAAAAATTGTTATATGCTGCTACAAAATAGATCTTACAAAACAAGATAGAAATGGGGAATATTGTCTAAAATGGACTACCGTAAAAAAATGTAAACTATTTGAAACTTATCTTTCATCTTATGAAATTTGTAAGATGTTTCTTTAAAGTTAGCAGACTGTTTCTTGTCTCTTTATGTGTGTGTTTTATGTTTTACCTTTTGAAGGATATGAAATGTACGATGTGTTCAGTGTGTTTGTAATATGAACGAGTATATGTGCAATCTGTAGCTATTATATTTCTTCGTATGATATTGTTAATCATCATATTCCATACTTGTCTTCTTGTTCTCAGACACCGAGGACATTCCCTCATAGATATGAACTGACTAATTGGAATATGATATTATTATAGCCCTGTTGTGAAAGTATTGATTAATATTATATATATTAGAAAGTTAGGAATGATAGTGGTTAACAATTATGTGAGAAACGGTAACCATTATTCTTGAGAGTTGAGCAGAAAATGTGAAATTTGTGATATAAATGTATCCTATTATTTTTTTTTATTGATACATCATGCAAAATGATTACATAATTTGTGTTTGTATATTTTACACGAAATTTAACCTTAAAAAAGAATAAAAGATAAATAAATATTAAAAATGAAACAAAGGAAGGAATCTCCAACAACACCAGGTTGCAGTACCCACAACACAACTCCAAAAACACCAAATGCAAAAACACAGTGCAGACATGCACATACAGAGACACAAAAGGGACAAGGAACACCAACGCTTAACAGAAACATAAAACACAAAGGACCACAAATAAACCAACGAGATCAATGGGTAACCGCTGTCGAATTAGGACGGCCAACTGCCACGAAATAGAAGACGGTGTGGTCATCCTGGATTACGTTCGTACAACCCTCCCACTTTCCGATTACCCAGAGATCTTGAAGAACGTACAATTGAAGTGTAAAACAACCTCATCACTAAACGTTTTGAAATGTTGACGTCAAAATATTTTCAAATACAAATTCATGACATATGTTAGATGATCACGCACAAACATAAGCGCAAAACGCAGGGGCCAAAGCAACACAGATGACGAATGAATATATAAAGGGATATAAGGAAAGAACACACGAAATACAATCCTTGCTTGGTGGCTGTAGCGAGCTCATGTATGTTATCAGCCGGAGAGCCCGACTGATATTTAGAAAGGACATGTGGTCGGGACCCTGTCTTCTCTAAAGAGGTTTGGACAGGGCCCGTCATCAAGTCCCGTCGTCACAGCCAGTCAGAGTGCATGTTTTAAGAATGCGCTGGTATAAGACTGTAGATTGGTCAAGTACCAAGTCCGTTTGTTGACATTAGGATCATATTCACGATATAAAAGGCGTATGGTGATTCTGACGCATTTTCGATGGTTATGTTGTCTACACCTTTGATCCATCTTGTTTTGTTAACTATGTCACCATGAAATACAGGTTGTGAAATACCCAAAGTAATATAATACTAAGTAACTTGTATTGGTCCAAATTTTAAAAGAAGTTGAAAATGTTTTTTTGTAAAATATCCTGGAAGTCTTAACTTGTTTGTGAAAGCGAAAACCTTAACCTAAACGTTTCTTTGTAAATTTCTATTATGAAAATCCAAAACATCATTTCATGCTCTAGCATACCGGATGAGCTGTGAAATGTGGATACCACATGACGGTTATCTAGGAACACCAAAGTCAAGCCAGGGAAAATTTAGTATATTGAATCGAAAATCATCTCTTTTGTCATAACACTTGTATGAATCTCTCCATCAACAATTTTGATATTTAGGTCTAAAATGATGTCTCTGTGTTTGTAACGTTTGCCTTGTCTAGAATCAATTCTTGTGGACTTTTTGATACTTTCAAAACACAGGATCATTTTCGATAGTAAGAATATCATCCAGGTGCCTAAAAGTACCAATAAAACATTTCACATCGTCAGGTTTACTTTGCTTTTGAAGATTTTGAATAAATTCTTTTTCATACGTGTATACAAATAAATCTGCAAAAAGAGGCGCATAATAAGTACTCATTATAAGTTCTCATAATAAGTACTCATAATAAGTTCTTCGAGACCTCTGGGTAATCGGAAAAATGGGAGGGTTGTGCGCACGTAATCCAGGATAACCATACCTTCTGCTATTTCCGTGGCAGATGGCCGTCCTAAGTCGGCACCGGTTGCCCATTGGTCTCGTTGGTTTATGTGTAGTCCTTTGTGTTTGATGTTTCTGTGTTGTGTGTTGACGTTCCTTGTCCCTTGCGCGTCTCTTTTTGTGCTTGTCTGCTTTGTGTTTTTGCATTGGGTGTTTTGGGGGTTTTGCTGTGGGTGCTGCAACTTGGTGTTGTTGGAGATCCCCTCCTTTGTTTCATAGGGATTCCTTCATCCTGCTTGTAGAGTTTCTCACCAAATCTTACATAAATGTTGTCCAAAAGGTAGGACAAGGCAATACACAGGTCACCACATATAAGTTTTCCCCTCTCGATTAAAATACCATTTAATGAGTTTGGACGATCGATCATTATTCTTTTTTTTTTGGTGAGGAAGCGTGGTGTACATATACTGAACAAAAAAAGTTATGTCCCTAATAATTAAAGGTCACCACTTGCGAGATGAAACGCAATGAAGCGTGATGAAACAAGGCATTTTCACCTTGTTCGGAAAATCTCTCTGTATCATTGTTCTGATTGAATGCTTTCGAGAGAAAAAAGTGTATGAATAAGAACATATACGTGTATTTCTCTATTGAAAAACGGAATAAAAGTTTGATATCGATCATCCATAAATCAGTCACATAGCTTGTAATTCAAGAAAATTTAGCTTAAATGACAGCGAAAGTCCACACTCGGCCTTGCGCGGTGTCAATACCAAAAACACATTAAAAGTGTTTCTAAGGGTGTGCATATACCGATTTATTAAGTAAAATTATATTGGATTCAGAAACGCCCTCACCAAAGACGATAAAATAGGTGAAACCCCTTTGGTTTAAACCTTGATCATGACGTCACATTTCCGTTAATCTATCAAGATCGTTCTCAGAATTGGACCATTAATGGATATACAGTTAAACATTTAATAAAAAAAAATACCTTTTTAGGGTACCGCCTATGAATGAAATTCGTTTTCACGAGTCATGGAAAACCAATACAAAAAAGAAGGGCATAACTTTTTTGTTCAGTGTATTAGAAAAGTCGTATCAAGAAATCGTATTTAAAATGGCACTAATAAGCTTTCGTATAATTCAGATGTAAGAGACAATATTAGGAGGTCACCATCCAAAATTTTGAGATTTTGAAACTGATCAGACTTTTTAGCCATCCATTGATTGTTATGGAAATGCTCATTTCTTGGCTATATTTTTTTTTTCAGCCCAAGATTTTCAAATGAAACTTCACATGTAATTCCCTCATCATATTGTGCAAATTCTTATAGAAAGAAATCATTCAATGACCACGTCATACGTTGCAAAATCTGACTGAATGTGTAAATTATCATGTAAAAAATTAAAAGTGCCATTCGAGTTATCTTTCTTTACTATGTGACCAAAGACAAAAGCATCCGAATTCATATAACCAACTTTTTGAAATATCACAGCAGTGTTCCTTCACTCACAAACATTTCAATATGTAAATAAATAGAGCCGAATACAGATTTTGTGTGATAACACGACAGTATGTGCAATTGTGTAATTATATATTACCATATGGGTAATATTATAAGCTTCTCTACATTCAAACACTTTACTGACACCTGACCTATTTCTAAATAGATACGACATATGTATGTAGGTAAAAAGTCGTGACAACATTTTCAAATAAGTTTAGTTTCAGCAAAAATGTGACTTGTTGGTCACTCTGGGCTTACCATTACTTTGTAAAGAAAAAAAATCGTATTTACATACGAATAGGAATCTGATTATACACCTGCGCTCAGGCTCAAACCACGGTCTTCCCGCATGGTTGACAAGAGTTCTACCTCTGAGCTATTGGACCGACTTGCCGATTGAGTGATTATTACAAAGCCTGAACATCAAGACATTTTAAGTTACGAAAATCGGAAATCTTCAGCGTGGAGATTTCTTAAAAATTCTCGTCTAAGGGAGGCTACTGAAACGCGTGTGATATCCCGTTAACTTCTCCACACAACTGCAACGTGAAATAAATGTCTATATTAATAATGTCGAAGGGTTCCATCTCTATACCTTCTTGAAGAAAATTCCATGACAATTTCCATGCACCAGACACGTGTATTCTCATCAGAGATGCTTTCAGCGGAGCCACCAAAAATAATTTCAGTAGCGCCCTCTTTAATTTTTTTGAAAATAGATTTTTACATTTACATGACAGAGAGTGCGCGACTCCAAATTTCCTGTAGGGTCGACTCAGTAGCATATCCAAATAACATCTATTTTCAAAACAGCATGGGAGGGATAGTGCTGAGATGTCAAACTCCTTTAATTTCGATGATACTTATCGGTTAAACGGCTAGTTTCCGAAATATCAAAAATATATATGATGTCACATTGATAAAAGGCCAAAACAGATCTTCTTTCAGGTGACAGAGCTGGAAAGAAGTAATTAATACACTTGACAAACGTCAGTTCACGGGGAACGATTTTAATTGCTCCACACTGCAACGTGAAAGAAGTGTCTATATTAATAATGTCGAAGAATTCCACTCTATATATAGCTTCTTGAAGAAAATTCCAAACCGATTTCCATGACCCAGACACGTGTATTCTCATCAGTAATGCTTTCAGCGGATTCAGGAGCGCCCTCTTTAATTTGTTTGAAGCTAGATTTTTACATTTACATTACAGAGAGTGCGCGGCTCCAAATTTCCTGTAGGGTCGATTCAGTAGCATATCCAAATGAAATTTATGTTCAAAACAGCATTGGAGGGATGGTGCTTAGATGTCAAACTCCTTAAATTTCGATGATATCTATCGGTGAAACGCCTAGTTTCCGAAAAAGCAAAACGATATATATTATGATGTCGCATTGATTAAAGGTCAAAACAGAGCTTCTTTCAGGTGACAGAGCTGGAAAGAAGTAATAAATACACTTGACAAACATCGGGTCACAGGTAACGATTTAAACTGTTCCAGACTGCAACGGGAAATAAGTGTCTAGGCCATTCCAAGTTTTATTTCTGTTTAGCATCCGCGTGCGCGTAGGTTTTCAGCATGTGTCATGAAAAAAAAACCCATAAAAGGTCAATTTCCTGAACTTCGAATTTGTACATAACGGATTTTCTTCTTATATTTTTCATTTCCTGTGCAACAAAAAAGGTCTCAAGTGACATCTTTTTACTACAATTTTATCCGTTTTCGTTGGTGTTTGATGAGGGGCAGTACCTAAATCAGCTGTCAGGGTGGTTCTGGGGGTATTGTCTGTGCTGTTAAAGTGGATATAGGTAAGGATAATGTCCTAGACTAGTTTGTGTTTGTTGAAGGTAAATGATGTGTAAACATTTCCTCTTTGTTCGAATGCATTTGGGAAGCAAAAGAGAGGTATATTTAAAAGAAAGATAGATAAGAAAACCGCTCGTACTCATCAGGTTTTATAAAAGCTTCTGATGGAGCTTCAGAAATAGAAGATGGGTGGACCCTAGCTCTAAGTGTATGGAACTTTAAGGTCAAGTATACTCTTGAGAAGTTCAGGACCAATGTACATGTAAATGTGTTTAGTCAGCTTATTGAAGGTCATGTTTTTTTACACTGAGAGATACTCAAATGATTAAAAATGCAATAAATTTGTTGAAAATTGCTTCGTTTTTTCTTACGTCCTTTTGTTTTTTAATTGAATAGGTAGGTAGGTTTTGGTCATCCGGGTGGACGCTAAACAGAAAAAAAAACTTGGAATGGCCCTATATTAATAATGTCGAAGGGTTCCAACTCTATAAGTTCTTGAAGAAAAATCAAAACCAATTTACATGCACCAGACACGTATCTCGAATATTAAATTCTCATCAGTGATGCTTTCAGCGGAGCCACCAGAAATAATTTCAGTAGTGCCCTCTTTAATTTTTTGGAAATTAGATTTTTACATCTACGAGACACGTGTTTCGGATATACTAATCCTCGTCAGTAGTACTTCATGTAAAACAGTTTAAATAAAGCCAAAATAAATTTTCCTGGCGCCATCTACAATACAGAGCTTTAAGGAGGCCGTGTTCGGTTTCATATCTCAAAAACTATAATAGAAAAATTGATTATTTTTACACGGATTATTACTTTCTTAATCATTCACATTTTGACAGATTTCTAGAAAAATCTACCAATTGGTAAAGTTGTAGGGGCCGTCTCAAAATAACGTCTATTTTACTATAGGGGTATATGGGAATTAATCGATTTTTCCTATTAAATGCCAATTTTCAAGAATACTTTAATAGAGATTTCATTGAAATTGCAATAGAATATTACTTTATGAATGATTAACACAAAATATCGACAAGAAAAAAAAGACCGATTGTTATTCAATTGGGGGTCATTTCAAGGTATGAAAATCTATCAAAACAGTAAAATGTTGAAAGTGGCAAGAAAAAATAAAGAATTTTCCTCAAAAAATGATGTACCAGTATTCGATATTTGTAAACCCTCATTTCTAGCTTCAAACTCATAAAACACAAGCAAAGAAGAAAATATGGGGGAAGGGTGGGGTAATCCAATAATTAATAAATCAGATGTGAGCCTGATAAGGGTCTTCATGAGTCATCATAACTCAAAAACCACAAAAGAAAAATAAATCCCTTTATTACTTTATATGACGTTCTAAATCAAATATTAATCATTTTGAGAGGTTTTCGGAAAACAATCCTTCGTCTAGATTACTTGCAGGGGCCGTTTCAAAATAATGCGTAATTTACATATTGGTGCAAGAACTTTGACTTCACGCACCGAAAATAACGTTCGTCCATACCGCAATTTGTAAAACAGCAGTTACGCTGCAGGACAGGGATGCTGCATTTAATGATTGTTTGTTTTTCTTTAAGTTATGTAAGAATGTATATTTGGATTTGAGTGTAAAATAAAACGGGAAAAGATTCCCCGAGAGACATCAAAACGCAACAAAACATGTAAAAGTCATAAATCATCCTCTTCGAATATTCCATATCCCTCTTATAGATGACGATGACATACATTTGATATCATCACATAAAGTTGACAGATAGAGAGGAGGGGGGGGGGTGAGTTCTTTTTTTCTTTTAATTTTTCTAAAGGTTTCGTTTCGTTTTGATTTGTTTCGTTTCGTTTCGTTTTTGTTTCGTTTTGCACTTTACAGAGACCCAAACATCAGTCGTTATGAATTTATAAAAAAAATTGTACATAAATGAATAACATGTTCTTTTTATCTATAGCATGGAAAGAGAGTTAAACAATTGCAATAAATATTTGTTACTGGTCTATTTACTTTGAAAATCATCCATTTTAGACCGTCTTTTGGTTTTCATTTACTGAAGAAACTCATCTAAATATGCATGATTCTACATATCCATTATCTGTATCATTTCTCATTAATTCTGAATTTCATCTTTACATGCATACATTTACTACGAATGCAAACATAGAACATTGTAGAACGGGTACATGAAACAAAAAAAACTAAAACAAAAACAAACAAAAAACAAACAAACAAACAAACAAACAAAAAACAAACAGAAAAAAAGCAAAAAAAAAAAAAGCAAAAACAAAAACAAAAAGAAGGGGGGGGGGGGGGGGAGTTGGAGTCAGTGACTCCGATTCCAGATTTTTTTCAGTGAAACGTAAAAATACTGGTACAAGCATGATTCATTTATACTTTTGAGTTTGTTTTATTATAAAAACAAAGTTCTACGATAGTTTATCATCGAGATAAAATGAAAATAAACAAATTTTAAAATGATGTATTGAAATAATTAACCAAGTAAATCTAAATCCCTGGTCAAGCATTATTCGCCCTTTTCATTTATAACAATTGCTGGTGTCAGTTTTGCACACACACCCAATTTATTTTATCTTATTTATTATTATTTTTTGTGTGCGAGTTTGTGTGAAAAAAGCTAACATCTAGCTCCATGAATCACTTTAGAGATACGGAATCAAGATAAAGAGAGAGAAAAAAGTAAACGTAAGCGTATAAATTTTGACATTACAAGTCAAGAAATGAACGGCAATCATCTCGCTCGTTCTCGATAATGCGTGCAATTACCTGCAGAATGGTTACATCTTTGAACAAAACAGAGTTGATACTAAAATTCACTCGCTCAAAGTTTTCAAACAGAGAAACTTTATTCGATAACATTTCCGTGCAAAGTACGAAGGTTTACAAAGTTGCAGAAACATTCTTATAATTAAAGATAATTCGAGATACTAAACTTGTTTCTAATCCATTATATCGCTAAAATCTGCCAGAAATATCATTTTAGGTCATTAAAAAAGTTTCCTGTTTGATTTTGTTCCCAAGCAAGAAGCGGATGAATTTTCGATGGTGACGTTATAAATATGAAACGTTTACGGCGATATCCCGGAGGTATCATTTACTTGGTATTTTTGTATATATCAAGTATCCGATAAATCTTACGAAATATTCATTACTATAGGATTGTAGATGATAATTTTATTGTTTCATCTATACCAAACTTATCGAAATCCGTCGAGAAACAAGCGAATGAGATCGCCATGCGCGTAACCATGCGCAATACACTATACCTCGTACCGAACTCGGCCTTGTAAATTTCCTCTCGCCAAAATGAGCGGCTCCAAATTTTAAGTAGGGTTTATTCTGAATAACTGATTCTAAGATGTTTATTATAGGTTAAAAAAACTACGTAACACAAATCATCTCCTTGCACACCATAATTATCAATTTAATCACATACAAAAAAATCAGTGGCCAATTTATTTCATAAAGATCCAATCACAATTGTGCGCTCTTTTTTGTATACAAGGATTCTAAATATTTCCCATAAGTGTCCTTGATCATTGATTAATAAGACACGTCCGCAAGTCACAATGACAACGGTTTACACATTTCCAATCGGTGACCTTGACTTTGGACCAATGACCTTGGAGATCAATAGGGTTCTTCTTCGTGCAATGTCATGTCATAAGCAGTAAGCGTATGAACTTTGGTGAAGATTCAGTCTAAAACTGATTCTAATCATCTAAAATCTGTGAGCTGGACTTTTGACTAATTACCTCCAAAAACCAATAGGGTTCTTTCGCTTGTCAATTCATTTATGTAGTAAAAATCTAGCAATCACATATGAGTTTCAATCCTTCTGTTTTTGTTTACCTATACCTTGGATTTGCAGTTATTATGATTTGTGAGGTGCCCTTACTATACGTTATGTAAGTTGAATTTTCTTTACTTCCCTGTCAACCATGCTAAGTGGAAATGGGAGACAATACTTTGATTATCATCAGTATTGAAATATAACTTCTGTCCTTATAGCTTAACTTAGTGCACCATGTACGCGTTTCAACAGGTGAGGTCTCATCAGTGAGCTCGAGAAATTCAAATAGTGTATATGTAAATAGCAAAATCCTAATTATTATAAGCGTTACCAAAGAACCATAAAAGGACAAACTTATGCAATACTTATCCTATTGCAAGTGAAAGAGATCATCACCTAAGAAGACCAATATCAGTTCATAAATGTGAATATTTCACTTCCTTATTTTCTAACCAATAGATGTTTTGTACCACATACATAGAGTGAATCTAACGGAAAATTGTATACTTACAATCCATCATCATTTCTGATACATTCCCAATCTAAAATATAAATTATAATGTATGAATTTTAGTTTCATATAGTTTAAGAGAACACCATATGTTTAATCATAAATTGTGCATGAGTTAAAACAACTCAATTGAAATCATAAAAATGAAAAAAAAAAATAGTAGAGCAACCCAGTAGCTAAATTTTAAAAGGGCAGGTTCACGAGGCCCGATAATGGCCATGATTTTGAACATTGTACTTCATAGAATTTTACTGTAAAATGAAACTGTGATACGTTTTTTACAGAATAATGTATCTCTTTTGTAAACAGAGCGTTTATCAATAGCTTTTAACATTCTGAAAATACCAAACTCGGCAATATTTGTGAAATTGCTGCAAACACGACTTATTTCTATTAAATTACCAGTGGCCGCATGCATTCACTAATATGGAAAATTTATATGTTAAAGATGATAATTATATCTCTATGTCATAAAAGATCTATCTTAGTTAATACATGCGGCCACATTGCATTCTTCCACAAAAGACAAATTCCCCAGCACTTTTCGCCATATATTGTCAATAACGTCAAATGACATCACTTCATGGCGTCATTACAGTCAAATGACACTTTGTTTGATCATATTTTTCTTTTCAAAGCGGTAATTCATGAGAGATATCAAGTATTTCTTATGAAATTTATTTCTTGAGAAAAATGGAAGGCCGGTTTAGCGGTCTTTTGGCCCTATCCCTTTAACATTTGTTTAATCAACAAACCTAACACTGGGCTACAGTTGGTATCAACAAAAAAATTAAGATGGGTAATCAGATATGATCTGTCGTTAAAAAAAATCGTATAGTGAAATTTTCTGAAATGTCTGAGAAAAGAGAAATAGTAGTAAAATTCCAAATCAAGGGTGTTTTTCAAGAACGAACTTTCTTTCACAAATGGATAGTAGAGATGACAGAAATAAATGTCATAACACTTATTGCAGTTGAATGAAAAAAATATCTTTTTTTCCAATGCCAACGTCGTGGATGAATGAACACAAATTCTTAAATGGGTAAAATTACAAAATTCAATTCTTTCACACGAATTTTGAAAATGATCATTCAACATAAGAATTAACGAGATGAAACGACAATTTGATAAATTAATGTGTTCGTCGGAAAGTTTGATAGATATCCATTGAAAGATGTTGGAGTTGCATGCAATGAAAGTGCCTCCCCCAACTTTGCTATTAGCAGTTCACTGACATATATTCTAGGAAATGATTATTCGATTCTTCGGAGTTAAACACCAAAGAATTACAGCTAAGTCAAATTTTGAGAGATGGATATGAATTAAGATAATTGTTTTATTTTGGAAACGACAGACATTTAACATAATTTATTTTTCAAAATGGAACCTTATTCTTTCTGTACTATCTCTGTCCTGAATATATCAAAACATGAACATATTTTGTCCTCGTAAATAGTAGAAACAAAAAAAAAAACCGATTCTGTTATCAACAAAACACGGACATGGCTTTTACTTTCACAAGCTTCAAATTCGATCAGCGACGTAGCTAGCTGCCTATACGGCGCAATTATATTTACACCATGACCTTCGACGCAGGTATTGCATTTTCTTAATCCGTTTGTTGGTTTGCCAACACTTGTCGCTGAAACGAAACTTATTTTACTACATCTATATGGTCATAGCCCCTGATTTCTAGTTCTAGATCTTAGTTTTTGATCGACTGATTGTTGATAATCACAATATAAAATTGTCCGCTTACGAAAAATATGACTCCGTATATTGTATTAGAGTTTTCACTACCTGTGCATAAATTTCAAGACTCATCCTAGTCTCAAATGCATTTTTTTTTCTACAAATTGCTTAAAGGATATATATAAAGGAATAGGAGAAAAGCACAAAATAAAAAATAATGTTCACCAAACAACCACACCTATAACAATCAATGGCACTCACATAAAAAAATACCAACAGAGAAAGCACGTCATAGGCAGTACTTTAAAAAAAAGAAATGACCAACACAGAAGCATGTACACTTAAGAAGTTAACCGAATTACAACCCTCTAAATTATTCACAGGTAACACATATTATTTCTTTTTATTTGAAAAGGTGAATAGTTTGACCAAACAATGGGAGGATAGAAGAAAACAGAAAGGAGAAAGCAAGAATACATGTATAACAATCTTTTTTTTTCAATTTCATATCAAAATTATATATGCTTATAACCAGGTAGAAAATAACTGCAAAAGCAGCATTAAAGCTACTATATCTTGTATTGTGGAGAAATATAAGCTTAATAAATGTAGTTATTGCTCGATTGAGTAACCAATACTAGGTATGACAATATTCTTTTTTTTTTTGCTAAAGCATCGCGAAATAATTAGAATGCCCCCTCCCTATCCTGTTTCCCTCAATCACTTTTCCTTGGATCCTCTGGAGGCCTCAAAGAGGTTCTCTGATCCCATGCATCATCAAAAGCATCTTCTTTGTTTTGTAACAGCTACTAACCTGAACGGAGAGTAATTACTCATGATACGGAATGATGTCATTCCTCTTTTTTGTTTTGTTTACTTTTATCACACAACTGAAAGGTACCATTTGATTGGAAATGTAACAAGTGGGCGATCGAGTTTTAATCTACGAAATCTGACACTTATTGTTTTTAACCCCTAATGCATTTTCAGTAATAAATACCAGAGATAAGAATTTTTGTTGTCTTCAAAACAAATGCTACATATACTTTTCTAGCTAGTTCTCGGGATAACGCTTCTCATACAATGACCTACTCCGTCATTCCGAAGATTCCCGATTCTGAAATCATCAACATTTGTCGGAAAATTATGAAAATATGCACAAATTTTGACCAGAAGTACTCTATAAGGTTGCGGGATCCTTAACTCAATTTCATATTTTTCTTTTCTTTGCTTTTATCAAACAAAAGTATATATATGCTTAATAGTACCATTTGGTCGAAAATGTAACACGCGGTCTACCAAGTTTTCATCTCTGGAATCTCCATTGGGAAATGACACTAACAATTGTTAGAAAAACTATTGATGAAAATGCCTCAGAAATAAAAAAAAAAAGATATTTGTTGTTATGTCTCGAGAAAAAAATCAGTCTCGGAGCTTCAGAAAAGATGTTTACACGGATTAGTCAGATTTCGCAGAAATTTGCATAAAATTACAATTTTCCGAGAAATAGAAATATATTCTTCATCTAAAACAATTCTTTGTAACATTTTTAATACCTAACGAATGAATTGCATCGAGTTTCTATAGATGAAAACAAAACAAATTTATAGGAATACAAAGGATATAAATGATAAATATTTCGCTTTCATTTTTCACCATCTTACCAATTTCTACCCAATCTAAACAACATCTGACCATGATATTTACATTACGGTAGCTGTTTTTGAAAGAAGGGGTATTCTGCTCAAATGTAAGACCAAATGCAGGACTTTGTTAGGTAAGTTAAACTTTAAACTCGAAAAGTAAGGTTTTTTTAAACGGTCGCTCTATAAGAAAAGAAAGCAATTCAAACGAAACATAATAGCATACACTTCAATATTTCATGCATTGGTACTTCTTCTGTAACGTTGTTAGGTGGACATCCTCTAGGGAGTATACATCTCTTATACATGAACGTCTCAGATCCATCGTAAATTGGACATCCATCTATAAGACAAAAAAAATTTCTAGATGATGGATACTCCAAAAAAAAAAACCCTTTTTACACTTAAAATTCTATTCAAGTAATCACGGGAACTATCGAGGCTTCTTTAGCCATCGGCTGGTAAACATACTCAACGAAATAATGTTATAAGCATCTACGAATTTAAAACTTGCACCAATTGATTTTCTATTCAAAATTTGTATTTTGATATCATTGATTTTTTTTTTTGTTTTTTCGTCGACAATTTTTATAAATATCATTTTTTGGAGGGCCTTGATTGGTTCGTTTTCATTTTACTTGACATGCTTTCAAACGTTTATTTCTTAGGCACATTCGTTGTTATTGTATCGCAAAATCTTTATTCTTATCAAGATAACGCGTACGGGATACTCATTAACCGACACATCTTTGCTATTCTTACATTAATCAATAGGGCTTTTCGACCGTGATCGAATGAAGAATTATGAAGGACAATTCAAGCAATCCCCCCCCCCCTGTGACTGTAATCTCAAACGTTTGACGTTTGTGTCGATTTTGAGATTCGTGGGACACCAAATGATATCTACAATAATTTGAAGGAATTCTAATACCCATTTATACATTCGTATACTGAATTGCATCGAATGTATAATACGATTTCCTAATATGTATGAAGCTGTCCCCTATCTTCTCCGCTCATTTAATAGTTCCTTTCGATTAGGATGTAAAAATTTAATTTATTAAACCGTGTATAATTCAACATGTGACTGGGAACAAAGACTTGTCCTTAATGTCACTACAACTCGCTCGTGACTTACAATGGAAGGAATTGTTATGTGTTTGCTAAGAACAAATTTGTAGTCTTTCCTTTTGCGATCAGAGAAAATAAAATGCGTTTGACTATTTGAAGGATTGTTGCCCACTTAATTCCCTGTGCTGGATTCCTTTACATTTTACAGATGTTTTACGTCTTCAAATTAAATAGCATAATTTTAGAATAGATAAAATTGCGCAATGAACCAGACATATTTGATAATTTTAATCTGAAAACAAAAATGACGAGACATTCAACATCACTCGATAGCAGCGCCCACAGCAGAATACCAAAACATGCCACGAGAAAAACAGGGCAGAGAAGCACAGAAAGATACGCAAAAGGTATAAGACATACCAACACGCAACACAGAAATATCAAACACAAAAGACAACGCATAAACGAACTGATCCATGGGCAACCGGTGCCGACATAGAAAGTCCATCTGCAACAATAGTGGTAAATGGTGTAGATATCCGTATTACGTACAGTGCTCCCCCGATATAACGCCAACATCCGTCCAGAGAAAAAATTGGCGTTAAAGTGAGGGTGGCGTTACATCGAGGGAGTCAATAAAAGGATGATAGACAGCTATACGCTCTAAAAAAATCTTATTTTCGCATTTCAAGAATGTGCTGGGTCAAAGAAAATTGCATGTACATGCAGAGTGTTCAAAACGATTTATTTGAGGCGGCGATTGAGAAATTTAAGAGAAAATAAACGATCAGAGGAAATTAAAACCGGCGACTTTTATCATCCGAGTCGGCAAAATTTCGCCGGGTGCCGCCCCTTATAGGGGTCGGTGTTAAACAGTAACATGAAATACATGATACAGGTTTATTCGTATTTCAGAAAATGTAGGCACTGATGAGCACATTCCTTGCATTGGTATTAGTAGCGCCGAGATACGTGCACAACGCATCTTTTACTTTTTCGTCTATTCTAGTAGTCTGTTCGATGACGCTTAAATTTTATGCTGGGTTAAATGCCGGTTTTGTTGTTTTTTGTTTTTGTTTTTGTTTTTGTTTTTTTTGTCAAATATCTGCATCATCACTGGACTCGCCATAAGTTGAATTAAAGTTCAAATTACACTATCTAGGTAAACGTACATATTGATTGTTTATCAAAACATTCATGTAAACGAAAATAAACCCAAGCGCGATAATTAACAAGACACTGTGCACCTATGAATCTAAGTTGTTTATTTAGTTATAACAACTCAATTAAATGGCATTGTAATCGGGGGTTTTATATACCAAATACGACAATTTGTCCGCCGAATTCAGTGGCGGATGGCGGTATGCGGGGGTTGGCGTTACAACGGGGGTTTATAATGTAAGGAAATCTGTACATTGGGAAAAAGTGGCGGTAGCCGGGGTTGGCGGTTTAACGAAGGGCGATAAATCGGGGGAGCAGTGTACATACAACCTGTTCAGGTTACCTAAAGAGTTTGGAGAATTCACACCAGGGCTGTAAAAATTACCATATCACTATAAGGTGACCTTACAAACAGACAGCCAAGCAACACATAAATGGATAGAGAAATTGGGAGGGGGGCGTACAAAATACAGTTTGTGCTGTACAGTCGTAGTGTACATTAATTTTCATAGAATAAATTTATGATTAGATTATTTGCGAATAAAGAGGGAAATGCCTCCCTGTTTAGTTCCGTGTAGGGTATGCATGTTTCAATATATTCAATTTTATTAAGAGTTTGAATACTTATTTCCCTATATGATTTGTTTGTTCTGTATTAATACCAATATACATTTTGAACGTGCATGCACATCTTCATCAAAAACACTTAATGTGACACTCCACTTTTATATCATTTTCTCTATAGGTCATTTATGTCGTAACAAATACCTTCAAAATAAGGGAAACATTTAATATAGACAAAATTAAAAAAAAAAAAGATTTTTTTTCTGGAAAATGAAGATGTTCCCCCCTCCATTTGACCTTAGGCCAAGATGATGTGAAACCTTTGAGTCATGGGCAACATTATACTGAAACATGAAATGATTCATTATATTGTTTGAGGTAAAGCCCAAACATGATCAGCATATCCAATTTCATTACGAGCATCTTTAGTATAATTGATTGCAAAGACAATGTCGTAAGCTGTTATGATATCGTAGACAGTAAAGTTGATTCATTCATAACTTCTTGAATCGTTCGACGAATGCAAAAACAGACAAAATTCTTCGTTTGCTTTGGCTGTATTGCACATCAATGAAACGTTTTCTGAATCTATTTTTCCGAAACTTTTTTTTTTTTCGTTCATGGTTTTTTTCCTCAAAAAATTATTTAATCTCAAATTACTAGTATAGAATTCTATCGTAAGTGTTGTTGAGATTGTTATCAGAATCTTCTTTGTCTCATTGAATTTGATTGATATCTTCCGATGTTAAATATTGTGTAGCACTCGTTTGTAATCAGTATCAAATTTTAGGCTTATTTCATTGCTTTGTTTTTTAATTGTCTATCTTTTTATCGAAAGAAAGTAAAATATAAATACCTTTCGGCTTGAAGTAGAGCAAAGGTCCGCAAAATTCAATTAGTGAGTTATTCCGAGTTTTCATGCAATAATTGAATACGTCATCTGATTCTGTAGAACATATTTCCTCCTTCCGAGATTTTATGTTATCAGGTTTTGGGCAATTATGAACAGTACGGTGGTTAAAACCAATAGAAAAAGTGTATATTGGATACATTGTTATGTAGAGAAACATTACATATTCCACATCCATAATACATTTACGGCTAAGCATTGCTTACATATAATTTTTGTTCCTTATTACATGAATGCGGAAAAGCGTATTTACATTTTTCAATTTCATAAACATCAGGAACTCTTCCTTAAAAAAAAACCTATATACACGATGGGTAATCTCTCAACGCAGAACAATATGTTAATCTATCATTTCGAGTGATATAGATCATATATCACAAAAAGAGGAATGTGATGCAGTGTAAGGATGCCATAACTATGAGTTTTATTCAGAATAAGCGACGCATATCTTTTTATAGAGCTGAAATAACTATCGGCGTGATCCATGTAGATGAAAGTGAAAGTAGTATGCCAATCCTTTTTATGCGTTGTTAAATGCTGATATTTACCTTATTTTGGAGACAAATGAGTTAATGAAGATCCTGACGAAAATCTCAACAGCACTTACAATAGAGCACCAACTGGAGCATCGACGGACCCCCAGCAAGCTAGAGGTGGGACTAGGTGCCCGTGATGAGTAAGCATCCCCTGTTGTTTAGCCGCACCCGCCGTCGATGTTCATGTGAGAAAATGAAAACAATATATAAAATACATGCTTTGTCTAAGGATATTTCTATATAGAAAGTGCCACGGTGACCATGTCAGGGAAAATATTCAAAACACTTACTGTCAAACCCCTCGCGGTGAACTTTTGTATAAGCTCATAACTAAGACATTTTACATTGCATCACATCACCCTTTTTGTTATAAATGATCTGTATTGCACATAAGTATAGAAAAACTTATTGTTCTGCGTTGCGAGATTACCCACCGTGATATAACTAGTCAATTTCCTTTTCTTTTTAGCGAACCTAAATGATGATAAAGTGACCTATGATCATACAATGTAGCGCATCGTGCTGCATCCGAACGTCTGTTGTGACGTTTTTTTTACTTCACCTGTGCAACCGCCCTACATAATTTCACATATCTCACAAGCACGTACTTAATGTCTTCTACCAAGTTTGTATTATTCCTGTCGATTGGTCTTTAAAATATGATTGCTGAGGGTTCTAATGGGCTGGAGCATTATTTTAAATCTCATTTGCAACAGATGAACTGAATTTGACAAGATCTTACAGGTAGCAATCGCTCAAGGCCCTCTACCAATTTCCTTTTTTACTGTCAACTTCTAAAATTCGGACCAATCCAGGCAACAGAGTATATTACTTTGGGTATTTCACAACCTGCATTTTATGGTGACATAATTAACAGATAAGAAGGATCAAAGATAGACAACATCACTATCGAAAATGCGTCAGAATCATCAAACGCCTTTTATACCGTGGAAAAGATCCTAATGTCACCAGACGGACACTAGGCTGGGTAATTGACCAATCTACAGTCGTGTACCAGCGCATTCTTAAAACTTGCACTCTGACTGACTGTGACGACGGGACTCAATGAAGGGCCCTGTCCAAACCTCTTTTGAGAAGACAGGGCCCCGACCACCTGTCCTCTCTGAATGTCAGTCGGACGCCTCGGGTGATAACATGCATGAGCTCGCTACAGCCGGCAGAGCAAGGACTGTATTACGCACGCCCTCTTTTTCTATCCATTTACATATTCATATGTGTTGCTTTGGCCCCTGCATTTGCGGTCTTGTTTGTGTGTGGTCATCTGACAGTGAGGAGGATGTTTTACTCCACAATTGTACGTTCTTCGAGACCTCTGGATAATCGGAAAAGTGGCAAGGTTGTGCGCACTTAATTCATGATAACCACACCTTCTGCTATTTACGTGGCAGATGGCCGACCTAAGTCGGCACCGGTTGCCCATTGGTCTCGTTGGTTTATGTGTAGTCCTTTGTACTTGATGTGTCTGTGTTGTGCGTTGACGTTCCTTGGCCCTTATGCGTCTCTTCCTGTGCTTGTCTGCTTTGTGTTTTTGCATTGGGTGTTTTGGGGTTTTGCTGTGGGTGCTGAAACCTTGCGTTGTTGTTTTAATGCCGGTCGGTCAAGAAATATGGCTACCGAAGGCTCTGATTGGCTGAGGCATTTTGTCTTCGTCGTACAGAGTTTAACAAATCTTACAAGCAGATACTAAATGTCCTCTACAAAGTTTCTTGTCGATCGGTCAGCAAATATGATTGCAAAGGGTTCTGATGGGCTGATACATTTTTCAAATTTCATCTGTAACGGCTACACATAATACATTTAAACCTTACAAGAAGTAAGAACACAAGGGCCACTAACGAATTGTCCCATATCATTCCTTTGTCTGCATCTCATATGAGCGATTTGGTCCCTTTGGGCTTCTTGCTTAAAAAAAATGTTAAATTAACTAGAGCACGTTCACTATTCAGGAAAGCCGGATCTGCCAAGTGAAGGGCGAATGCCCTACATCTGAAAGAAATATGTATGAAAGCGACAAAGGTGTAAATGCGACTACGTCACTGAAAGTGTCTTTTCTTCCAAGAGGATCGGTGCATATATCTTAAACACACCCATATTCGCATCAGAACCTGTAATATACCCAAAACTTCAAAGGCTTTAACTGGTGGAACCGAAGGGAAACTTGTATGGTGCTATACCATGTGCCTAAGCAGATACTTCTTCTCATATTTTCATTAAATACTCGTCGGTGTAAAAACTTATACTGACCCCGAAAAACAATTACACCCTAGCAATAGAGAAATGAGTACAGATCGCAGGTTTTTTTTTCCGGAGATTTTTTATAACATGTTATATCTATCGTTAAATGATTCCATTAAAAACGAAACAGATATTCTGATTAACCAAGTTTAGGATGGCATATAGAAGATGGCTGGACCTTCAATTCTCCCGTTGAATAAAATGTTTTGGACGATGGATATATATATACGAGGCTTGTCCAATAAAAACTTAGACAATTCTCACAATTCCTTTATTTAGCGTTCAATCTAAACACGAGTATCCAAAATTTAATTATCTGGGAATCATAAAATGTTAATGGTGCTTAAATCTGTCTTTAATGTTGAATATTTAAAATTGTATTATCACAAGAGCGGTTGGACCGTAACGGAGAAGTTAAAAATTTTCATGCACAAAAAAAAGAATTGATATCAAAACCACTTGAATAATTACATATTTTGTATAAATAGTATAACAGTCTAATCAAAAGAAAGTACTGATTTTTGTGGATACATGCATGCCATATTTTCGTCAATTACCCCATCAATCATTCAAAAGACTGCGGCGACGTCAACTCTATTAGCGGAGCAGAAAATGATCCTATACTAAGATATTGCTTTGATGGTGCATTGGTCTCGTTTTACACAAAGTAAGGAATGAAAACATATAAAAAGTATGGAAATGTTCGCAGAGTATAAGTATATATACAAGAGGTTTGCTACGTATTGAAAGACAAAACTAAATAAGGACACAAGAAGAAGGACGATATTCAGACTGTAAATGTTGGCCAGAAACATCAATGAGGAAGACCGGCGTCATAAGGTAAAATAAGAGGGTCCAGATAAGTAAATTTACTGTGCAAAGAAACATGTCAAGTGGATTAGATATGAGTATGCTCGATGAGCGCCAAGTCTATTATTAATATAAGAGATAATAGTCTGGGATGTATCACTGGGTTAGGTGCACCCCCCTTGATCCTCCAAAACCGGCCTAACTTTGTAGCAATTTTTGCGCTCTTTCAGATAAGAATTTGTCTCATGGAAATTTCCATTGCAAAAGTGGTGTTTTTTGGGAAAAACATGTTTTTTTAGTCAAAAATCACTGAAAATAGGAAAAAATTATAACTTTTATATGGTTGATGTTTTTAAAAATTGAAAAGTGTCAACATATAGTATTTTTGATGTTCTTTCAGATGAAATAAGTTTCAAGTTCCAATTCCTATTTTTATTGTGTGTTTTGGGTAAAAAAATGTTGAATTTTTGCCAAAATTCACAGAAATTTGGGGAAATTTAAATTTATTTCTGCTTCTCAGCTCCTCATTATTGCATTAATCGTTCAATTGTGATTTAAAAAACATCTTTAAAGTCTCCTCTTTCAAATGACATATATTCTATATTCTTATTTTTTTTTTGCAAAATCCTCGAAATTTATTATTTTATACAGAAACCTGTATTTTCAATCAGAAATCTCAGATTTCTATATATTTATTTAAAGAACCCTTATTTGATATAAAAGCAATGACTGAAAGCTATTTTCTAGTCTTACTTTTCACACTCTATACATTTAAAGGTATGATCGATCATTATAGAAAGTAACCATCTTGTCAGATGATTGTGAAACTAAATGTAATGATTAATTAAAACCATCATTTTTGGGTAAAATATGCATTTTTATGCAAAAACCACTTATTTTGAGAAAAGAAGTACTTGCTCTTTTAATTTGCCTAAATTGATATGTTTTCGCTTTGATATTATGCTGTTTCTTATTATAAATGGATAGAAATGTTATTTGATAACTGAAATTTTCTATAACGATAATAGCTTTAAATGTATAGTTTTAGCAAAGAAAATGAATTAATAGAATTTTTCCAGAAATTTCTAGACAAAAAACAGGCATTTTGCCCCAAAATTAAGTAGAAAATATACGTTTTTTGTTTCATACATGTAATTTATGAGTGAACCTAAATAATTACAGTTCAAAATACATTCCTGCTATCATTTCAAGACCTTCTTTAGATTCAATAAATATTCTCCAGAAATCAGCTATTTTTAAATGAAAAAATATGTTTTTCCCCCCAAAAACACGTTGATTTTGAATGAAATGTTAGTAAAACATATATAATCTGATAGAGTGTGAAAAGTTACACTAGAAAATAGCTTTCAATCATTGCTTTTATAAGAAATAAGGGTTCTTAAAATAAATATACAGAAATCTGAGATTTCTGATTGAAAATACAGGTTTCTGTATAAGATAATTAATTTCGAGGATTTTGCAAAAAAATAAGAATACAAAATGTATGTCATTTGAAAGAGGAGACTTTAAAAATGTTTTTAAATCACCATTGGACGATCATATGCAATAATGAGGAGCTGAGAAGCAGAAATAAATTTAAATTTCCTCAAATTTCTGTGAATTTTGGCAAAAAATCTACTTTTTTACCCCAAAACACACAGTAAAAATAGGAATTGGAACTTGCAATTTATTTCATCTGAAAGAGCATCAAAAATACTATATATTTACACTTTTCAATTTTTAAAAACATCAACCATGTAAAAGTTATAATTTTTTTCCTATTTTCAGTGATTTTTGACTAAAAAACCATGTTTTTCCCAAAAAACACCACTTTTGCAATGGAAATTTCCATGAGACAAATTTTCATCTGAAAGAGCGCAAAAAATGCTACAAAGTTAGGCCGGTTTTGGAGGATCAAGGGGGGTGCACCTAACCCAGTGATACATCCCAGACTATAAGTATTGCTGCCTTTAGGCATATTTTAAGCGCAGTTATCGGAATCCATGACGATACATATCATGCGCCAGTAGAAATCACCCCATTTCTTTATTTCTTCTATTAAATTTTAACATGAAAGATAAATTTTTGATTTTTCCTGTACAGAAGTGACAACTGGATAATGGCAATATTCCTGTATACAGCACAAAATCGATAATGCAGAAAATCAGAAACAGAAGGCATACAAAATCAGGACAAAACAAGAACCAAAACAAACAAACAAAAGCCTCCACCATATGAAAAGAAGCGAACTCCCGATATGGAAGTGAGACCAGGTGCCAAGGGAAGAGTAAGCATGTGTTTAACGTCTTCAAATTCATTAGCATCTCCTGCTTGCATGCAACACCCGCCGCTTCAATTCGGTAGAACTGTCAAATCCGGCTACTTCCATTACGAAAGACATAAGTTCGATCGGCTTCGGTTGATCGTCTGTCTATTCAACGCATTTGAAATTTTCTGTTACAAAAAATTCTTGAAATTTCTAAAACGTGGGTCCTGTAGCATCATATCCCACCCATTCTGCTACGTCTTTTGGTACTTTTTTGGACAATCTTAATAATTTTCATACTTTTTGGCCATATTACATTGTTAAGACTGAGGATCCCTGACGAGGGTTTAGTACCCGAAACGTGCATGTCTGGTCCAAGCTGTAAATTTATCAGGTTTTAAATGATGCTATTGAATTTAAAGACGTTTAACATTTGAACTGCTTGGTGGGTGTCGCTGCTGGTGGACCAAGAGTCCCCGAGGGCACGTGTAGCCAAGTTCGATCGGCTTCGGTTGATCGTCTGTCTATTCAACGCATTTGAAATTTTCTGTTACAAAATTTCTTGAAATTTCTAAAACGTGGGTCCTGTAGCATCATACCCCGCCCATTCTGCTACGTCTTTTGGTACATTTTTGGACAATCATAATAATTTTCATACTTTTTGGCCATATTACATTGTTTAGACTGAGGATCCCTGACGAAGGTTTAGTACCCGAAACATGCATGTCTGGCCCAAGCTGTAAATTTATCAGGTTTTAAATGATGCTATTGAATTTAAAGACGTTTAACATAAAGTACAATCTTTAGTTGTGTGGTTAAAATGGGTATGACAGAATATCATCCGCCATTCTAGAGAGTAGGATGTGACGAGTTCCCCATATCGACCGTAGAACTTCCTCTGTGACGATGTAAGTCGGTCACAAACATATCCCTGACTGAGAAGCTTATCTGAAAGACGCCTAGCTCTCAGAACAAAGCAAGTATATTTGGTACTTCCTCTGCGTATCAACACATCGTCTATGTATCTGTAAGTGAAGTTGAAGTCAGAAGCTAAATATCTTTTTCCCTTCAGAGACCAAATAATGAATGAATTAAGCTTTGTACGAGTAAACGAAAACGTCGGCAAGCAGTGGAGCACAATTGGTTCCCATTTCCGAAAATTCACCACAAAGACACCACAAAAATGTTGTCGATCAGAAAGTTTAACATCTGAATTGTATCTGTTTCAGTGTACTTATTTTTAGAATCGGACTTTTCTTTTACAAAGTAGGTTTTGTCATAGTTAACAACAATACATTTGTATTTGCGATTACTTTTTTTACTTGTAAACGCATTACTTATAACTATTGCGAGTCTTTCTTTCAATTTAGCATATGAAATTGTAGTGTAAACTTTAAATGTCGAAAAATAAAAGGTTTTAGTAGAAAGGACTCTACTTAAATGGATGGATTTCAGATGTTCTGCGAGTTCCTTCGAATTCTTTAAAATCCACATCTGGTTGATACCACTGTGAGAGTATACTGATGAACAATATTTTTGAAGCCCAGATTTGATTTCAAATGAAACTTTGGTGAGTAAGATTGATACAAATTTGGTAGAACATTTTGAGGAAGAAGCGATGAAACGTTGTTTGTACGGATTCTTATGCATTTTAAGTATGCAGTATAAGCTTGGTAAATATAAATCTAAATTGTTTGTGTCGAAGCCAAAGGAAGCAAGGGCTGATTTGTGATTATCTATTATCTATTATTTCAGAGACAGAACGGTTTACTGGGGTGTAAGTTGGATTTGCAGGTGTCGACTTTAAACCAAACTCTTTTAACTAGATCTGTATTTCAAATTTAATCAATGCAAAGTTAATTAAAATGCAGCTCTCTACAAGTTTCCTACTTGCCGATGCCGATTTTCCAGAGACTTTTCTGGAAAAATACAGTGTAAACATTTATCATTAAGTAAGGTAGAAGATATGCATTTCCGTTATTCATTACGAATTGGTGCAGAGGGGGATGAAAGGATGGCACAACGTCAGGGAAACCAACAATTTCATTTAGTTTTACGGCGACTGCGGCATGGGTTTATATCGTTTTGTGGCATTTTAAAGACCAATGGTAATACGGAATATCCAATGCGATACACTTTTCCCACATTCGTGTATATACTTGGGATATCGCCCATTTCCAACCTGCCGTAAGTGTTTTTTTCCTTGTGGAAATGTATGTTTTAGGAAGGCTACGATCGTTACGTTTTCCTTGAGGCGTGCGAAATGTAGGGAAGCACGCAGCAAGAGAACGGAAGAAGCTTGCCAACACACACTGTACGGAAGGATATATAGGCGGTTTGTATGTTATATGTTGCTAACGTAGTAAGTAGGTTATATGCGCTGACAACTTGCGTGTAATATGCTTACAGCGTAAGATCTACGCACGTCTTCCATATCATCGTTATAGTGTTGTACTTACACGTTTTTTTTAACGTATGTGATCCTTACACTCTTACATGACAAGTACATTGCACGAATCGTGAGAATTCCCATCGAAACGGTTGCGAACCCCGGAATGAATAGCATTCCGAGTGATACCAGGTACCCGGGGAGAGTCAGCGTCTTCTGATTGTATGCAACACCCGTCGCAACAGCTCCATGGAAACCTGTCAAATTCGATGATTGTCTCGATGTACATTTTCATGTACAGATCAGGAAAGTATGTCTTGTTTGGTGATGACGACAGGCATTCAATCACAATGTATAATGTCACTTATCATTCTGGAAAGGGGGATCTGATATGCTTTTATAATATCCCCATAGCGATCAAAGAACTTCCGATTTGATGATTTCAGCCATTGTGTGATATAACCCTGAACAAGTAACTTACGTGCAAGCCCTCTGGCTCTAATGATGATATCTTTATATTTGGAACATGCCCTGGCGTAACGTATCAGCTGAGAAACAAAACGCCATAAGCAGGAGAAGACGGAATGTTGCTACACATGAAGGGAAGTTAGCTATGTGGAAGCTGAAATCGTCATGTTTGTTATACAGTGAGGTGTTCAAATGCCCGTTTGCGTTGAAAGATAGAAGTATATCCAAGTACGAAGCGGATCTGTCGCTCTCCATTGTTTCTTGATTTCTAGTTCATGAGGATAGTTTTCATGTAGATGGTCCTTAAATTTCCGATTATTGATGGACAACACGTCATCTATGTATCTGAAGGTAAAATTGAACTGAGATGCGAGGTGCTTTCGCCAAATCGAGAGCATGGTCTGGAAGAAGTCAGCTTCGTATGAATATAATCAAAGCTCTGAAGGAACTGATGGCGAGTTTCGTTTCTTCATTTTAGAACGATATCGATATATGGGATTTTAAAATATTGAATTATTAGTTGATAGAACAAATCCATCTTCCAATGTTTGGGAATAAAACATTTATGAACCAATGTCAGCATGACTGCTATAGTCAGTGGAGGATTCAAGGGGGAGTAGAACCCCTTAAATTTTCCAGTCATGGGTCCAATCACGATCATTTTAAATCAGGAAAGAGTGTATATAACCTACCTGTTAGTAAATATAATTGTTAAATGCATCAAATTCCATTCTTTAATTACTTACAGTCATAAAAATGGGTCCTAAAAAGCTGAAATTCAGTAGCTTCCAGGGGGCTTCACCCCCCTCCAGGGCTCTTCCCTGGACCCGCTGAGGACCTAAGCGGTCCCCAGACCCCTTGTCAATTCTTTACGCCCCCTAACTAAAAAGCTGAATCCGCCACTGATAATACAGACGTTTATTTTTTCTTCGTGTATAGATCTGCATATCTGTTCCATTTGAAACTATTCTTAAATCTTGTATCTTGTAGGCCTATGTTATTGAGATTTTTTTTAATCGGTCCTGATTTCATGTCTACTAGTTACAGCGCAACGGAGAAGTCTTTTAAAAATGTCTGTGAATCAACTATTTAGGTACTGTCGATTCTCTGACAAGAAATATACATGAATCCTCTATAATAAATCTAAAAGAGAAAGAAACAACCAAAATAAAGCGAATACACAAACACGATCGGCATTTCCACTTTAATTTTCATCTTTATGGACTGGTCATGGATCACGCCGATCGTTTTTCAGCCTTACGAAAACGATATTATTTCTCTTAACTTGGCAAAAACTCAAAAACAGCTAAGGCATCCCTACACTGCATATTCCCTTTTCGTGATTAAATAGCCTATCTATATTGCACGAAATAATAGAAAAACCGGACGTTCTGCGTTGCCTTGCCCACTGAGAACAATATCTTATTTTTCATGCAGATGTCTTAGTAAGCACCTACAGGATCGTGTCACTTGGTACAGTATAGCCGATACTCTACATGCGTGCACACGAGACAGCTGATGTTTACTGCGTCCTAAAGTACCCTTTTTTAAATAATCTCTAACTTTTTAAAACTTTATGAAACAACTGTTACAACGCGGAATGTTACAATGCGAAATATACGCTGCCTTTATATCAACATGGTGAGTAATGAGGTCAAGGGTCATGGGGTCACATGATCGGAATTAAAACTGTGAATATATATTTATCTTCACTCGATTTATACATTTTTTTTGGGATAGGGAATGTCACGCTTTTTAGGTCACGTGATGCAAATCTGAGGTCACGTGGTTCCTGCGATCACTATAACCGAGCTCGCTTCTCGAAACTCGCCTAAAAATAAGTCCGCAAGCACATGGGGATTCCGACTATCTGCTGGAATACGGTTCCTCCAAACACCACAAAAATGTTGTCAATCAAACACTCCAGCATCCGGATGATATCGTCTTCGGTAGATTTTTTGTTTGAATCAGAGAGCTCCTTAACGAAATAAGTATCCTCACGCCCTATTACGAGGTATTTGTATCTCCTATCTACCATTTTTGGAATGAAGGTGTTGCGAATAATATTGGCAAGTCTGTGTTTGAGTTTTTGGTGTTGGATGGTAGCGTGGAGCGTGGAGAAGTCGAAAGACTTTATTCTGGTTATATGATTGAAATTGGTGGCTTTTAAATTTTCCAAAAATTCCTTAGATTTTTTTAGGATCCTTATCTGATTGATTCCATTTCAGGAATAAGTTGTCTTGCAGTATGTTTGAAGACCTTGCTTGATGTAACCATATGGCCTCTCCCCTAAAATGGTTATGCATATTGAGTATTTTGATCTTTAATCAATTTCCATTTATTTTGTTTATGGGATATTTCCAATCGTCTAGGAGAAGATAACTCTAATTTCAAACGTTAACTTTACGATCACGTGCTAAACTGATGAAATAGAAATGATTGTCATTCCCGCCAGTGTGTAACCCTACGTCTGTCAATACGAGGTGTCCATAGGTCAATTGACAGCAACGGAAGCTATAGTAAGTCTGGGTGCAAGAGACGAAATGGCGAGGATTTGTTCTAAATTTAGGTAATATTGTTTATACGTCTGAATTCCAATTTAGTCATGGATTTCGATGGCGATTTTCATATGATTGTGAAATATCCCTGGCTCCTAATATATACTGTGCGCATGATTTGTAGAAACAGATTCATTCTCATACTTCTTTAATCAACATGTTACTTTCGTATGTTAATAAACGGTAAAACTTTACCAGGACTTTTGATTCCAAGTTACAAGACTTAGTATGACTAAGTAAAATACACAACGCGAAGTACAGGATTTGTAGACCCGAGAGGGCTACAATATCTTATTTGGTGCCGTGACGCTAACTGATACGAATCATGGGCATACACGTGATTTATTGCCTTGAACGCAGAGGATGTACTTGTACGCGAAACCAGGATTAAACAGCAGACAAATGATGAACATTGCACTGAAATTATGTATACTTCAGGTAGGACACATCTACTTTTCTCGTGCGTATCCTCATTTTCATTGACCAGGTAACTTTATCATTTTTAAATCTTTGATCTGGACAGATAGGTAAATTGATAAAGATTTTTTTCTTCGCATTTTCAAGTAAATATGACCAAAGTTGACAACAAAGTGACGTCTCACTTGACGGGAATTAGTCAGGATTCCGGTTCAGGTAGTTTTGAGGGTTTTGGTTAAGTTGTAGTACCTTTGGATTTGATATAATTCCGGAAAATAGCGAAGATGCGTTTAAATGAATTGAAAATCAAGATTTTGTAATTGATGTTAATGATTCAATGTTTCGTTGTTCGGTATATAACGCCGGGGAACAGGCGTGGAATCAGAGGAATTGAAAGAAAGGAGGGGAAATAAATTGAAAATCGTGACCTGTCTTTTAAAGATTTTTCAAGATGATAGTACATTACATTCAAGAGGATACTTCGATGCAACCCATATAGTTGATTTCTTTCGGTGATGAGCGGTGCATAGCTCGGTTTTAGGCGATGAAACGCCGATAAATGACACCAGACGGATTTCTGGGAACGTAAGAAGGTCGTTCGGGTTTGTTGGATATACAACCCTGTCATATTTGTATTTTGTGCGAGGTATAGCGCATGTTATTTTTTTTTTTTCGGATTATATGATGAACATCGAAGTATTCATAATCTTATGTATGTGGTTTGCTGTCAGTTTGATGATCATACTTAAAAAAAAGTTGCATTTTTTTATTTTAAGAAAGGGAGGAATTGGTGATTATGAAGAAATAGTCGCTTAATGTCACATCGAATTTTCTTTAAAAGGTCGAGGACGTTTTAAACACGAAAAACAAGTCGAGGCGTTGTATATAGTATAGAAATGTGTACCCTAGTTTGTTTATGCATGATTTTACGTAAAAGTTTTATGAATGATTTTACTCTGGTGATCGTGTAACAATTCACACCTCAGATTAGTGTGTAAATGATATTGACCTTTGTTGCCCTTTTCCCGATGTTGGAGTTTATTTTGACGGTCGTCCCAGAAATACGTTTGGAAATTTCATTTAAAAGATCTAAGAAATGCTTCAAAATTATTTTTGTAAATTCAAAATTGTGGTCAATTTGAGGTACAGAGAAAAACCCGGTGTCGCTTAACTACCAAGAACAATTAATCTCTATATGCGGCCTATACAGTGAAATAATGATGCAGACTATCGTGATAGATTTATTGCTGGGAGTGATATATAGAGTGCAGTGCTGAATAATTAACTTGTCAATTAGATTCCAGATATTACGCAGTTTACCTTTGAACTTTTGATAATTAATGTTGTTGTTATATGGAACCGTCTGCTGTGAAAAAGAAACGAATAAGCGAAGACGGAGGCCGAAGAAGAAACCCGAAGATGTGACGTCAGGTGAACCTGTGCACGAAGTTACCCGTTCGGCCGGATTTGTAACCAGCCCGTCACTACAACATACGGACATTTTTCGTTGATAATGGCAGAGTGAAATCTGTCATTGCGAAAAGAGTAACATGAACTATTTTGTACTTGTTGACCTTCCTAATAAGACGCTGAATGTATGAGAATATGAATGTCCCGTCGTTTTTCTGGGTGCATGGCGTCATCCGGATTACGGAAAATCTTGGTAACGTCATTAATACTTAGATGCGTCAAGGAGGTTGAGGATGGTGAAGGACGAAATGGGTTCAGATGAAGAAGACGTAAACGTGATCCTAAGAGGAATAAGAATGAAGAACCCGAAGACGATCATACTTACGATGATTAACAGTACCGATATATCGCTTTCATTATGAATTCAAAGTCCAGATTTTCGTTTTCCTCCTCGGAGATAATTCAGTTCACGAAGATGGACCGGAGAAGAACTAGAGAAGGATCCAAAGAAGATGGCCATACAATGAAAACGTGAATCCGTGTTTGATGTTTTATTTAGTGAAAAAGCAGAGTAAATGCTTAATGTTTATTATGTCATTATCATACTAATATTGCAATTATTGATGAATTGTCATTGATGTTTGATGCATGCATTTTTACAGTAATACTATTATATTTGATTTAATGATGCGATTGGCCTTGGAAACGTGTTTCTTTTACAGGTTATGAACATTTTGATTGAACATTTATAATGATGAAAAAGACCGGGTCACTCATAGTGAACAGCAGAACAGCAGAACTGAATACAATGACTTTTTGTTGCATGTGATTTTGATTATATAAGTTTTTTTATTAATATGTATCAAGTGATCCCGGTGGTAAAAAGTTGAATTGTTCATTATTGTGGTGTCTAGGCCATGGGTTTAGAAAATAACTAAGCACACCGAAATTAAGTTTATGAGTTTGATGAAAATGCCTTTCAAGATTTTAGATGGATGTTAAGAAGTTCATCCAGGTTAAAGATTATTTGATTTATTGTAAATAAAGGTCAACGAAATCTTGGTTATTTTCTTAAGTGGGGGTGTATTGTAACCATATGGCCTTTCCCCCACAATGATTATGCATATTGAGTATTTTGATCTTTAATTAATTTCAATTATTTTGTTTATGGGATATTTCCAATCGTCTAGGAGAAGATAACTCTAATTTCGAACGTTAACTTTACGATCACGTGCTAAATTGATGTAATAGAAATGAGTGTCATTCCCGCCAGTGTGTAACCCTACGTCTGTCAATTCGAGGTGCCCATAGGTCAATTGACAGCAACGGAAGCTAAAGTAGTTCGCCTGTCACAGGTCTGGGTGCAATAAACGAAATGGCGAGGATTTGTTCTAAATTCAGGCAACATTGTTTATACGTCTGAATTCCAATTAAGTCATGAATTTCGATGGCGATTTCCATATGATTGTGAAATATCCCAGGCTCCTAATATATAATGTGCGCATGATTTGTAAAAACAGATTTATTCTCATACTGCTTTAATCAACATGTTACTTTCGTATGTTAATAAACGGTAAAACTTTACCAGGACTTTTGATTCCAAAAAAAAGAAGGGAGGAGATCTCCAACAAGATCCCGTTGCAGCATCAACAGTAAAACACCAAAACACCCGAAGCAAAAACACAAAAGACGAGTACAGCACGAGACGGAAAAGAGACACACGACATGTAAACATCAAACACAAAAGACTACACATAAACCGACGAGACCAATGGGTAACCGGTGCCGACTTTGGACGGCCATCTGTCTCGCAAGTAGCAAATGGTGTGGTTATCCTGGATTACGTGCGCACAACCCTCTCACTTCTCCAATTACCCAGAGGTCTCGAAGAACGTACAATTGTGGTGTAAAACAACCTCCTCACTGAAAGATGACATCACACAAACAAGACCGCAAAACGCAGAGGCCCCAGAGACACAGATGAATATGTAAATGGATATTAAAAGAGGGCATGCGTAATACAGTCCGTGCTCTGCCGGCTGTAGCGAGCTCATGTATGCAATCACCCGAGGAGTCCGACTGACATTCAGAGAGGACAGGTGGTCGGGGCCATATCTTCTCTAAAGACGTTTGGACAGGGCCCGTCATGGAGTCCCGTCGTCACAGTCAGTCAGAGTGCAAGTCTGAAGGATGCGCTTGTACAAGACTGTAGATTGGTCAAGTACCAAGCCTAGTGTCCGTCTGGTGACATTAGGATCATATCCACGGTATAAAAGGCGTTTGATGATTCTGACGCATTTTCGATGGTTATGCTGCCTACCTTTGATCCTTTTTATTTTGTTTATCATATCACCATAAAAGACAGGTTGTGTAATACCCATAGTAATGTACTCTGTTGCATGTATAGATCTGAATTTTAAAAGAAGTTGACTGTAATTTTTGTAAAATTTCCAGAAAGTCTTAACTAGTTTATGAAAGCGGAAACCTTGACCTAAAAGTTTTTTGGTAATTTGTAAACTTCTACTGTGAAAATTCAAAATATCAGTACATGCTCTAGCGTACCGTATGAGCTGTGATATGTAAATGCCGTATGACGGTAATCTTGGAACATCACCGTCAAGCCAAGGGAAATTTACTATGTTGAATCCAAAATCATCCCTTTTGTCATATACACTTGTATGAATCTTTCCGTTTACAATTTTGATATTTAGGTCCAAAAAGGGTGTTTCTGTATTTGAAAGGTTTGCCTTGTTAAGCGTTAATTCTTGTGGATAAATTTCATTCTTATATAATTCAAAAGCAGGATTGTCAATGGTTAGAATATCATCCAGATACCTAGAAGTATTATTGAAACATTTCAGCTCATCAAATTTTCTTTGCTTTTGAAGATTTTGGATAAATTCTTTTTCATAAGTGTATAAAAATAAATCTGCAACAAGAGGCGCACAGTTAGTACCCATAAGAATTCCTACAACCTGCTTGTATAGATCCTCACCAAATCTAACATAAATATTGTCCAAGAGGAAGGACAAGGCATTACACAGGTCACTACATGTCCATGATTTGTATGATTTGTAGTCTGTCGAGGAAAAGAAACCCTTCGATTCAGATGTACAAATGTAAATTTTTCGCTCTCGATCAAAACACCATTTAATGAGATTAGATAATCGATCATTAATTTTGTCATGAGGAAGTGTGGTGTACATATTAGAGAAGTCGTATGAAGAAATCGTATTGGCTTGGAAATTTCCAGATTTCATTTTTTCAATCACATCCCCTGAATTCTTAATAGACCAAAATAAATTTACATCGTTCCTGTTTAGAACCGTTTCACAATATCTAGTTATGTGTTCTTTAATAGCAGTAAGTGCTGACGTCAGATTTCTAGACAAAATTGTAGTGGAGTTACAAGTTACAAGTATGACTAAGTAAAATACACAACGCGAAGTACAAGAATTGTAACTCGACATTGATGCGAGTTAATGTTTTCTTAAGCAAAATGGAAATAGGTTTTGTAGAGCACATGGACGAACCGGCGATGCAGCGGTTCAATTATTCCAATTAAAGCATACTCTTTCATTAACCATTTTAGCCTTTCATATCTGCCTGCTTTAATTCAGGGGGGAGGATCACTACATATAGATTTTCAAATGCGGATCTATATATTTTAGTCTTACGAGATAAAATATAATTTTCTGTGAATATTCAATCTTAATGATACGGAAGTGTTCGAATTGTATACCTTCTCTAACAAAATTTTAAACAATTTTTATATGCACCAGACACGTGTTTCGGATATTTTAAAAATCCTCGTCAGTGATGCTTCCATCTAAAGGGATTTAAAGATACTGCCAAAAATCATTTTAATCAGCGCCCTGGTTCTATTTTTGAAATTAAATTTATGCAATTTGCAGAGATTGCGCGGCTCCAAATTTCCTATAGGATCGATTCAGTAGCATATCCAAATAAAATCAATGCTCAAAATGGCATCGAGGGGATGGTGCTAAGATGTTAATCTCCTTTAATTTCGATGTTATATTTTAATGGAATGACAAGTTTACGAAATAGCCAAATAATATGTATGACGTCAATGGATAAAGTTCCAAAACAAAGCTTCCGTCAGGCGACAGATCATTTATAATTTGTTGTTTTTTTTCTCACGATCATATCAATTAAAAATTCATCATTAATCGTATTCTCAATCATAATAAGGTCCTGTGTCCATCAAACTCATATTCATTTCCTCCATTTCTTTTCACTTTAAATCAACAATTCTTTCTATATCTTGATGCCTGATTAAAGGACAATACAAACACTTTATAAAATCAAACCTATCATTATCTATTTTTGATAATCTTGACCGGTGTCTAGAAATATCTTGCCACTCTCTGACACGTACAGGTTTATTACCTATTTCTCCTTGAACCGCAATACTTGGAGTACACGTTGACATGATCACTTTCACACACTTTGGTCATATTACATTGTTTAGATACAGGATCACTGACGAGGGTTAAGTACCAAAAACGTGCATGCCTGATCCATGCTGCAACATAATTATATCTATCCCCGACCCCGTTCGAGATAGATAACGTTATTTCGGGCATCAACAAATACGACTGGCTTTTTACCCTTCCTAAGTGCGAGTTATCTCGCTTTGTTCTTAGTTGCCGAATCATGCAGTTATGACATGCAAAGAGTGCGTGATCTTTCGTCATATTGGTGACGTCACTTAGCTGCCTCGTGCGCTTACCCTCTTTTCTCAAGAACATCTCAAGGTAACAGTCATGCTTGTTTACACTGTTTCTTTTTCAGCTATTTCAACATTGTTTATGAATGTTTCGTTTATATTTTTTAGACGAAAAATTAAAATATTATTCATATGATATATTGAGATGTAAATTTATGCTGGAATGAGCAAACTTTTGCCGTATTATTATTTATTTGTTTGTGAATCGTGACATGCAGCGATCACGAGTGTCATGACCTTGTTGTACTGCACGCTTGTCTTGCCTGTTTGCATGCTGTATGGTACATGGATATTATCCCCGTTTTTGGAAAGATATATAGTTGATTATCAGATTGATTAATATGAGTTTTAATGAATTATACATGAATTAGTATGAATATTTTCGTAATCTTTCATAGAAAGCAGTAGCGTAACTGGAATGTTTTGGATAAAAATTCATCGCCTTCTACCAAGGGTGATAATATACATTAGCTTATTCGAGATCTCACCATATTTATACTTGCTTTTTACATTTGATACTGAAATCCACCCTTATATTTTTCACTCTTAGACGTTAAGAAATTTTGAAATTGTTCAGAACTGATGAAAGGTCATGTTTATAGAGGAAAGCATGCCCCGCTTCTCATACATGTATATAGACATTTTTAAATACAGTAGTTCTGGTAAATTCAGGTAAGCAATGGCTCCAAAGTTACATCCTGGCTCAATTTACTTGCATCAAATTACAACATAATAAATGATAATAACGATATCATAATGGTAAGTAGTCTAGAATAATAAGATAGAAAGAGGTAACGAGGAATAGTTCTACTACACCCTAGCAGGAGGATCTAGATAAAAAATAAAATGATTTTTTATTGATAAATAAATAGGATAATAATAACATTAACAAACAAATAAATAAAAGTATTATTTAAATAAATAAATGAATAATGCTTATAGGGAAAAAATTACACTTCGAATTACGGTGAATGATACGCAAACAGCATAGCCATACGTTAGATCTCAACCTCTTACCAAAAAGAAATAAAATAAACAGATAAATAAGAATCCGACTGAAATAACATGCCCAGTAAAAAAAATGAGATTAAAAAACAAACAAACAAACAAACAAACAAACAAAAACAAACACACCCTCACACACACATACTTTATGATAAAAAAGTAGATGAATGAATGAAGATATATAAACCATAATGAAAATATGGTTCGATTGAATTTCTAATGAAATAATGCTAAAAAATCAATAATATTTTAAAATTCGAATCTCAGTAACTCTTTAAGTAGGAGTACCGTAAAAAAAGGAATTATATTAAAAAAGAATGATTTTAAACATAACCTTTTTTTTCAACCTTTTAACTGAATTCGACCGTTACACTGTCCTGCATTATATTCACAGCGACCTTTCCAGGAATTGATAATTTCAATGTTATAGTACATATATATCCTACCGTATCTAAAATTCCTTTCTCTCGGACACTAATAATGTCCGTTCTTATAGGAGCCACAATCTGAATCTTAAGTAGGACTCTAACTTTTCTATTGAAGACATTAATTAAGGATTCCGACTATTCCGTCGGAATCCTTTCTGTTATTGTATTGTCTTTTCTTTCTTCTTATTAAGGATTCCGACTTCCGTCGGAATCCTTTCTGTTATTGTATTGTCTTTTCTTTATTCTTATTATTATTCTTATTATTATTATTATTCTTACCCCCAAACCGTTCCGGTCACTTTACAAAAAAGTAAAGCATCGTATGAAAAAACGGAAAGTACCATGTGAAAGAGCATATGAAGATCTTGAATGAAATTTTTTTTCTTGTCAAATGGTTCACGTATGCCCCCGCTGGAGGTCATCAAATGTCAAATCTTTAAACTCTTATAACTTCTTAACTAACCGTCGGATTTGAACAAAATTTGTTTTATATTGTTCTTTGGGAAATTTGCAAACTTTTATACGCTTACATGCTCGATAAAATATTTACGGTTTTCGCGCTATTCAGAGTTGAAAATGGAACTTTAAATTGGCACAGTGCCAATTTCTACATTTTTTGAGATTTTGAGTTGAAACTTGGATGGTAGGTTACTTAAAGGTAGACATTTAATGCTGACCTACTTTCAAGGTCAAATTTTTATTCTCAAGGTCACAACAAATTTTGGCCTATAGAACAAAGACTACTTGACCTTCAGAGTTCAAACTTCATACACACTATCGGTTAGCCAAGCTCTTTCACCTTGACCTTGACCCAAGGTCAAATTTTGATTCTCAAGGTCACAACATACTTTTGCTTTTAGAACAAAGACTATCTGACCTTCAGCGTTCAAACTTCATACATATTATCGTTAAGCCACGCTCTTTCACCTTGAGCTTGACCCAAGGTCAAATTTTGGGTTTCAAGGTCACAATAAACTTTTGCCTATAGAACAAAGACTATTTGACCTTTAGAGTTCAAACTTAATACAAATCTTTCTTGCATTAAGCCCTTTTACCTTGATCTTGACCCAAGGTCATTTGTTCCATTTCAAGGTCACAACATACTTTGGTTGATAAAATATTGAGCTTTGATCAGATTCAGATCAATCTTGAAAAGAATAACCTCAAATACTTATCTTTTATCCGTGACCTTTATTCACTGTCAAATGATCATTCTCAGGGTCATAACAAACTTACTCTTGTAAAATTAGCAGTTTTTGTCCTACGCTATTTATTCTTCACACAAGTAGTCTTTCTTATTTGAACATAACATAGTATAAGAAACAAAACTCCTTTACTCTTGTTCTCTGGGTTTTTTTTCTTAGTAGCATTACTTGGCTGTATTTTGATTCTATTGTCATTTTCTATTTATAGAAATGCTCTCATTGCAAAATCATTGTGCAATTCTGTTTTGAGATAGTAAATTTAAAGGATTTAGAATTGATAGATCATGGAGTATAAGATTTCGTAAACATGAAAGGTATTTATTATCTTTTTGTTCTATTTTGTTGATAAATAAATAAATGAGAGTCCCAAATTAGACTAAAGTTCTTAAGACTCATTTGCTGAAGTGAATAAGGTACAAAAGCAACTATTCATTTTTCCATCTTCTTCATTCGGATTTTAACAATTCAGTTCCGAGGAAGGTCTAATAAAGGAGGAATCCGTCTGTTGCTTGCAACAGTAGCCATCTAGTTATTATTCTTATTATTATTCTTACCTCCTCATCGTTCCGGACACTTTACAAACAAGTTCCGCATCATGTGATAAAATGAAAAGTACCATGTGAAAGAGCATATTAAAATCTTGATTGAAATTTTTTTTGTTGTCGAAAAGTTCACACATGCCCCCGCTAGACGTCATCAAAGGTCAAATCTTTAAAACCTTATAACTCCTAAACTAACCGTTCGATTTGAATGAAATTTGTTTTATATTGTTCTTTAGGAAATTTGCAAACTTTTATACGCTTACATGCTCGATAAAATATTTACGGTTTTCGCGCTATTTTGAGTTGAAAATGGAACTTTAAATTGGCACAGTGCCAATTTCTACAGTTTTTGAGATTTTGAGTTGAAACTTTGATTGTAGGTTACTTATAAGTGGTCATTTAATGTTGACCTACTTTCAAGGTCAAATTTTGATTCTCAAGGTCACAACAAACTTTTGACTATAGAACAAAAAGTATTTGACCTTTAGAGTTCAAACTTCATAAATATTATCGTTAAACCAAGCTCTTTCACCTTGACCTTGACCCAAGGTCAAATTTTGATTCTCAAGGTCACAACAAACTTTTGCCTATAGAACAAAGACTATTTGACCTTCAGAGTTCAAACTTCATACATATCAATGTTCAGTCAAGCTCTTTCATCTTGACCTTGACCCAAGGTCAAATTCTCATTCTCAAGGTCACAACATACTTTAGTCTATAAAACAAATATTATTTGACCTTCTGAGTTCATACATTACACAAATATTCCTTGCAACAAACCCTTTCACCATGACCTTGACTCAAGGTCATTTGTTCGATTTCAAGGTCACAACCGACTTTGGTTAATTAGATATTGAGCTTTGCTCAGATTAAGATCAATCATGATGAGAATGATCAGGTTAAGATCAATCGTGATGAGAATGATCACAATACTTATTTTTCATTTATGACATTGGTTCAAGGTCAAATTATCATTCTCAAGGTCATAACAATCATTTACTTTTGTAGAATTCACACTCTTTGTCCTATACTATTTATTCTCACACAAGTAGTCCTTCTTGTTTGAACTTAACATAGTATAAGAAAGATAACTCTTTTATTTTTGTTCTCTGTTTCTTTTTTTCTTAGTAGCATTACATATCTGTACTTTCATGTTGTTGTCATTTTCTATTAATAGAAATGATCTCATTGCAAAATCATTGTGCAATCCTGTTTTGAGATAGTTATCGTAAAGGACGTGATATTGATTGAACATGGAGTTTAAAGCTTTTGTAAAATTGAAAGGTATTTATTATTCTTTTCTTATATTTTGTTGATAAATGAATAAGAGTCCCAAGTTAGACATAAGCTCTTTTGACTCATTTGCTGAAGTGAATAAGGTACTAAAGCAACTATTCTTTTTTTTCATCCTCATATTTCGGATTTTAACACTTCAGTTCCGAGGAAGGTCTAATAAAGGAGGAATCCGTCTGTTGCTTGCAACAGTAGCCATCTAGTTAATACTTGCTATTCAGTTATTCGTTTCTTAAATTCTACCCATGGAAAAGGGTGGTGTATCAAAACAATATTATAATACATGTACATGGTCAATGAGTCTACTTGAAACGTATGTGAGGAATAAGTTAATTTCTTCTACTCTACCTTAAGGTATTTGATCAGGTTTAATATCAGAAAGCAAAACAAGAACTGTTATTGATTAAGTAATAGCATATCTACACATGTATGAAGTATTCCTTGCCTTTTGACAATTTTATTATCTATCGCCATTCAGTTCGACATAAAATATTATCGTCAATCATCGGCTAACTTCGCCGACATCGGGAATACAAATTGATACCTATCTCAGAAACCACAAAAAGAGACCTAGGGACAACCTACAATTTCGATTTACCAAATTAAGCTTTTATCGTAAATTTAATTTGCAAAAAAATCTCACCCCTACCTTATCCCTTACCACTGTGATTTGATTCATGTAGTATGATGTACGTACTTTTTACCCACCGTTTGACCCCGAAACGAGACTTAGCTAGCCTTAATTTATATAAGTAGATTACATAATAAGCTATGTCATTAGAATACCTCATCGTTTTTTTTTTCTATTCATGATAATAGTAGTCTAGACGATAAAGGCAAAATTCGGAGACTGCCTTCGACGACTGCCTATCGCTCTAAAACAACATTTCAAGACGTCAAGAAAATGAGTTCAGTGTACATTGTACAATTACACATTGTCATCAATTGAGCGTTTGAGAAATTTAAGATTACATGTTGGCACATGTATAAATGTATAAATTATATCGAACACCCAGTTGCTACACACCAATTTTTAAAGTATTAAGATTATTACAGGTATATGGTAAACAAAACAAAGAGTCAGATAAATGATTCATCATTCATTAGTAATAAGTTTTATAACAGATAAATAGATTAACAAGTAAATAAATAAATGGTAAAGATACATAAAAACAACAGTAAATAAATAAATGAATAAATAAATAAATGAATAAATAAATAAATAAATGAATGAATAAATAGATAAATGAATAAATTAATGAATAAATAAAACACAGTCGTTTCTTATATAAATACAATAAAAGCACTTTTCTTTTCGTACGTTTCGGCCAACGGCCTTCCTCAGCTGATGTATTGTAAATAAATACATAAAAAGATAGATAGATAAATAAATATGTAATCGATTCGTGACATAAAGAATATTCAATAGACAGATAAACGGATAAATGGATTATCATACATAAAATCTAGGAATATTAGAAGAAGCACATGTTTGAATGCGGAAGATCGCAAATGCATCTAACCAAAGTTATTCGGACATCCTCGCGCACTTAAAGTCTTTTTGGTTGTTCGCAATTGTCATAAAGTCATCAATTTGCTTGTACAGAGGCGTCCAAGTTTTGAACGATGGTTTAGGTACGTGACTATAATGCAAATCAGAACGGACATGCTGCACGTACTTTAGTTGCGATCTTGTGTATTGCTTCAAACATGCCAAACGAAATAATTCAAGGCATATAGATAATATTTAGTCCCAAATTCCTTATATATGCGAAGATTGGACACGCAATACTCATACACTCAGCATCCTATACCAAAAATAGTGATGAATAAATAAATAAAATGATAAATAAATAAATGAATAAATATATAAATAAATAAATAAATAAATAACCAATGAAGCAGACAAATACATAAATATTCATAAATGAAATCAATAGACAGGCAAAAGGATCAATAGATAAATTCTTAAAAACTGCTTAGGAACATAGAAGCTAGTAGTATTTGACATAGTTCTAAGCGTAGTATATTGCCTCAAACATGTCAAATGGAACCAAGTGGTAAGTACAATTACATGTAGTCCCATTCCAAATTCTTTATATGCAACATTTGTACTCGCAATACTCATGCGCAAACATTTGTTTAGAGCTGTACCTTAATATCACGCATCCTCCCCCTCGTGTCACCTAGGGGTGTCACCAGGGTAAGGTATAGAACATGTATAATCATTTATTGAATTTTACTTTATCACCTGACGTAATTGAATTTTGATATATAAAGTTGATGCTTTTGAATGACTGAACAGTTCAGCTATGATCACACAATTAAATAAATAAAGGGATTCGTACCACATGGCTTTCAATCACTGATGTTTTAAAAGGCTGTATAAATAAAGAGGGTCGTGGCTGACACAGTAATGTCATTATAGCTGCCACTCCCTGTTTGTTAAAGTCGTGGCGGCAACGTGGGCTTCACAACCCACGTCGCTGGGCGCATACGCTATAATCGACATTACTGGTTAAATGGATTTTAAAGCGAATTCGCTTCGGCGCGGCATTTCCGGTCGGAGCGAATTTCGCCATTCATAAATAGGGGACTTACGCCGGCTTTGCCCGTATTGAACATTTTGGCATCCGGCATTTAATTGCCCGAGTATGCTCGGGTTTAAAAGGCTTCAACTGGACCACGGTAAATGCCGGGCCAATCTGTGAACACATTGACTTGAATTTGCTGCTTGAACTTGATGCACTTGAATTATTTACTTGAATTGAAACTTGAACATTGAATGCTTGTTTTCAATTGTTGATTTATTCATTGTCAGCCGCGCCCAAAATATGCCACTTGATTTAATAAAATGAAAAGAAACTATTTTGAAGCTTCTTGCTGTTTTCTCTAATATGTATATTCAATGCTTTGCCGTTGAGGTCCCGAAATAATATGTTGATATGCTATTGAACTTGAAGACGTTAAACATTTGCCGGCCCCAATAAAAGTCGAATAGCTTTATGTGGATGCTATTAATGCATATATACATATACATTCTTTAAAACCCCGTATAGCTTTAGCATTAGAATATATATTTTACTTATAACTAATTAAGCTACAGAAGGACAACAAATAATTTTAATGATCTTCTCTCGAACTGACGTATTTACTTCTGCACAATTATTGAAGATAATTTGAAAATCTATGAACATGAAAGAAATAAGGGGATCCCTAATAACAGCGACCACAGCAGAACTCCAAAAACAGCCAATACAAAAACACAGTGCAGACACGCACAGAAGAGACGCAAAAGGGACAATGTTAAACGTCTTCAAATTAAATAGCACCATTTAAGACCAGATACATTTGCAGCATGGACAAGGCATGCTTGTTTCGAGTACTAGACCAAGAAACACCAACTCTCACCATAGAAGCATTACAACACACTAAAGACAACACATAAAACAACGATAGCAATGGGCAACCGGTGCTAACTGGGGACAGCCATCTGACGCGCAATAAGAGGGCGTTGTTTTTCTGATAACGTGCGCAAAACCCTCCCCCTTTTCCGATTACCCCACAATTGTGGTGTACAATAACCTCTTCACAGCCAGCATAGTACTTCATACCTACAATCTGAAGAGTGGTTATAGAAAAGAAGCAGAAAATGTATGAAAATCACCCCCCTCCTTTTCTTTTTTACATAAGAAAAAAAAGTCATAAAAAATGAAAAAAAATATAATAAAACAGCAAAAGTGTGGTTATCCTGGATTACGTGCGCACAACCCTCCCGCTTTTCCGATAACCCAGAGGTCTCGAAGACCGAACACTTTTGATGTAAAACAACTTCCTCACTGTCAGATGACCGCACTTAAACAAAAAGCGAAACGCATGGGCCCAAGAAACACAGATGAATATGTAAATAGATATAAAAAGAGGGCGTACGTAACGCAATCCCTGCTTTGCCGGCTGAACCGAGCTCATGTATGTTATCACCCGAGGAGTCCGACTGACATTCAGATAGGACAGGTGGTGAAAGTTCCATTATAAAGCGAAGGGGGGAGGGGGTACGATGTTGTATAAAACGTTTCCGTTTTCCATTGATTTCTTTGTAAAAAATGCTTATTTTAACCCAAATATAGGTCTTATTTTGAATAAATTATCCCATCTGACAGCAGCTTTATATGTGGACCAAGTTATTTGTCATATCTACAGAAAAAAACATCTAAAATTTCGCATTTTACGCCTTATCTTAAAAGCACCTTTCGTTAAAAAAAGTCACTTGCGTTTGAAGAAACAACCAAATTGAATTTATCGAACTTGGCTTCATGTGTCCTCGGGGACGCCTGGTCCACCAGCAGTATCACTCACCAAATGGTACAAAAGTTACACATCTTCAAATTAAATAGCATCACAAAAAAAGTAGATAAATTGACAGCATGGACCAGGCATAAAAGTTTCGCGAATTTAACCCTCGTCAGTGATCCTCAGTTCAAAGAATGATATTATTTTTTTAAGATGAAATAACTAGTTTTCAAAGAAGCGAATTTCAAATCGAATATCATGACAAATTGAAGGGAAAAAACAAACCTTCAGACAGACCGGATACAAAGTATTATTTTGCCACGGACTAGTTCGAACAAATCAGAGAGCATAAATCACGTCACGTGCTCGCCTTCTAAATTTATATAGAGCGTCTGCAGATCCGCCATTGTCGTATAAGTGAATTTGCATGTAAAAGGAGTCGTAAAACGTCAATTTTCTGTAACAAAGGAAAATGTGGTCTCGACAAAATAAAACAGGTATTAGTGTTGTTACTGACCATCCACAGAGAATCGCTTCGCCTTCTATGGGCTTGATCAAATCGACAAATATCTGTAGACGGTCAGTAACAAACCTAATAACTAATATTGAATACACTTAAAATATTTCCATATATTATTTCAAAGTGATGCTATGAAATCCATTTTCCTTTTTGCAAGGGCGGCACATAGCTCAACAACAGAAGGGAGGTAATGACGCTGATGTCTATAAATAGACGAAATGCACCTGAAAGTTTTAATGTCTTTGATGACATGTTCAACATACACACGTCTTTTTCTCAGAAGTCTGTTGAACTTGCGTCGGGATCTCTGTTCTTGTCGAGGTCGGTTTACAATAGCATTGGACCTATACGCTGTTAGCAGAGGATACTGGCAAGGGTAGATACTGTCTGCTAATAAACGGGCATCATTAGGAAAATCCAATTGTAAACCTGGTCCAATGTCAGGGAGTCTTTGGAAAAACATCGCATCATTTTGATGACCATAAAAACCGGAATGAATATAACAAATATTTTTGGAGTTGTTGAAACTTGAAAGAATACGGAAATTGTATACATTGTGTTTCTTTTGGGAAACAAATGAAAAATTAATAAAATTAAAACAATCGCAATTTATGTCTTGAAATAGAATGTCAATCAATACAACGCTTTTCTTAATTCAAAAAGTATATTTACAAATTGTATACCTGTGTGTAAAAGCAATGAACGTGTCGATGTCCGGAATAGAATAATTGTTGGTCAATCTCTGGCACTAAGATTTCATGGGAAGTTCCCCAAATTAAAGTTGGTTACTTATTCAACATTGCAACATTGCAACATTCGAATAAATAAAGGACATTGGTAAGGGTTGAAAATTTATAATAATGAACACATGACAAACAGGAATCTTGGTGACATCATAGATTAGGGTGTGATCTTGATAATGACGTACAGCTTTGGAACCGATCTTGGTTGGATCTTAGCGCAATAGACGTTTGCATTTTATTATAATTAGGCCTGGTAATGATAAATAACGAATGATCTATGGAGTGTTAGACCCTGTTAGACGGCTAATCTCTACATAAGACTTCGTGAGATCATCGATTAGGGTGAGATCTTCAAAATGACGTACAGTTTTGGAACTGATCTCGGTTGGATCTTAGCACAACAGGCGCTTGAGTCTTATGATAATTAAGCCTTGTAGTGATAAAAAACGAATGTTCTATGAAGTGTTAGACCCTGTTAAACGGCTAATCTCTACATAAGACTATGTTAGATTATAGATGAGGGTGAGATCCTGAATATGACGTACAATTTTGGAACCGATCTCGGTTGGATCTTAGCGCAACAGGCGCTTGAATCGTATGATATTTAAGCCTTGTAATGATATATTACGAATGTCCTATGAAGTGTTAGACCTTGTTAAACGGCTAATCTCTACATAAGATTTCGTGAGATCATAGATTAGGGTAAGATCTTCAAAATGACGTACAGTTTTGGAACCGATCTCGGTTGGAACTTAGCGCAGCAGGCGCATGAATCTTATGATAATTAAGCCTGGTAATGATAAAAAACGAATATTCTATGAAGTGTTAGACCCTCTTAAACGGCTAATCTCTACATAAGACTTCGTGAGATTATAGATTAGGATGAGATTCTGAAAACGACTTACAGTTTTGGAACCGATCTCGGTTGGATCTTAGCGCAGCAGGCGCTTGAATAGTATGATATTTAAGCCTTGTAATGATAAATAACGAATGTTCTATGAAGTGTTAGACCATCTTAGACGGCTAATCTCTGCATAAGACTTCGTGAGATTATAGATTAGGATAAGATCTTGAAAATAAAGTACAGTTTTGGAACCGATCTCGGTTGGATCATAGCGCAAAAGGCGCTTGAATCGTATGATATTTGAGCCTTGTAATGGTAAATAAGGAATGTTCTATGAAGTGTTAGACCCTGTTAAACGGCTAATCTCTACATAAGACCTCGTGAGATCATAAAAATGGGTAAGATCATCAAAATGACGTACAGTTTTGGAACCGATCTCGGTTGGATCTTAGCGGATCTTAGCTCAACAGGCACTTGAATCTTATGATAATTTAGCCTAGTAATGATAAAAAACGAATGTTCTATGAAGTGTTTGATCCTGTTAAACGGCTAATCTCTGCATAAGACTTCGTGAGATTATAGATGAGGATAAGATCCTGAAAATGACGTACAATTTTGGAAACGATCTTGGTTGGATCTTAGGGCAACAGGTGCTTGAATCGTATGATATTTTAGCCTTGTAATGATGAATAACGAATGTTCTATGAAGTGTTAGACCTTCTTAGACGGCTAATCTCTACATAAGACTTCGTGAGATCATAGATTAGGGTGAGAGCTTGAAAATGACGTACAGTTTTGAAACCGATCTCGGTTGGATCTTAGCGCAACAGGCGCTTGAATCGTATGATATTTGAGCCTAATGATGAATAAATAATGTTCTATGAAGTGTTAGACCCTGTTAAACGGCTATTCTCTACATAAGACTTCCTGAGATCATAGATTAGGGTAAGGTCTTCAAAATGACGTACAGTTTTGGAACCGATCTCGGTTGGATCTTATTGGATCTCAGCGCAACAGGCGCTTGAATTTTATGATAATTAAGCCCCTTAATGATAAAAAACGAATGTTCTATGAAGTGTTAGACCCTGATTAACGGCTAATCTCTACATAAGACTTCGTGAGATTACAGATGAGGGGGAGATCCTGAAAATGACGTACAATTTTGGAACCGATCTCGGTTGGATCTTAGCGCAACAGGCGCTTGAATCGTATGATATTTTAGCCTTGTAGCGATGAATAACGAATGTTCTATGAAGTGTTAGACCTTCTTAGACGGCTAATCTCTACATGAGACTTCGTTAGATCATAGATTAGGGTAAGATCTTCAAAATGACGTACAGTTTTGGAACCGATCTCGGTTGGATCTTAGTGGATCTTAGCGCAACAGGCGCTTGAATCTTATGATGATTGAGCCTGGTAATTATAAAAAACGAATGTTCTATGAAGTGTAAGACCCTGTTAAACGGCTAATCTCTACATAAGACTTCGTGAGATTATAGATTAGGGTGAGATCTTCAAAATGACGCACGGTTTTTGAACAGATCTTGGTTGGAACTTAGCGCTACTGGCGCTTGAATCTTATGATAATTAAGTCTGGTATTGATAAAAAACGAATATTCTATGAAGTGTTAGACCCTCTTAAACGGCTAATCTCTTCATAAGACTTCGTGAGATTATAGAAAAGGATGAGATTCTGAAAACGACGTACAGTTTTGGAACCGATCTCGGTTGGATCTTAGCGCAGCAGGCGCTTGAATCGCATGATATTTAAGCCTTGTAATGATAAATAACGAATGTTTATGAAGTGTTAGACCCTCTTAGACGGCTTATCTCTACATAAGACTTCGTGAGATTATAGATTAGGATAAGATATTGAAAATACAGTACAGTTTTGGAACCGATCTCGGTAGGATCATAGCGCAAAAGGCGCTTGAATCGTATGATATTTGAGCCTTGTAATGGTAAATAAGGAATGTTCTATGAAGTGTAAGACCCTGTTAAACGGCTATTCTCTACATACGACTTCGTGAGATCATAAAAATGGGTAAGATCATCAAAATGACGTACAGTTTTGGAACCGATCTCGGTTGGATCTTAGCGGATCTTAGCGCAACAGGCACTTGAATCTTATGATAATTTAGGCTGGTAATGATAAAAAAACGAATGTTCTATGAAGTGTTTGATCTTGTTAAACGGCTAATCTCTACATAAGACTTCACGAGATTATAGATTAGGGTGAGATCCTGAAAATGACGTACAATTTTGGAACTGATCCCGGTTGGATCTTAGCGCAACAGGCGCTTGAATCGTATCCTATTTAAGCCCTATAATGATAAATATCGAATGTTCTATGAAGTGTTAGACTTTCTTAGACGGCTAATCTCTACATAAGACTTCGTGAGATCATAGATTAGGGTAAGATGTTAAACGTCTTTAAATTCAATAGCATCATTTAAAACCTGATAAATTTACACCATGGACCAGACATGCACGTTTCGGGTACTAAACCCTCGTCAGTGACCCTTAGTCTAAACAATGTGATATGGCCAAAAAGTATGAAACTTATTATGTCGAAAAATATACCAAAAGACGTAGCAGAATGAGTGGAATATGATGCTACAGGACCCACGTTTTAGAAATTTCAACCAATTTTGTAACAGAAAATTTCAAATGCGTTGAAGAGACAGAAGATCAGCCGAAGTTGGTCGAATTTGGCTACATGTGCCCTCGGGGACTCTTGGTCCACCAGCAGTGACACTCACCAAGTAGTTCAAATGTTAAACGTCTTTAAGTTCAATAGCGTCATTTAAAACCTGATAAATTTACAGCATGGACCAGACATGCACGTTTCGGGTACTAAACCCTCGTCAGTGATCCTTGGTCTAAACAATGTAATATGGCCAAAAAGTATGAAAATTTTATGATTGTCCAAAAATGTACCAAAAGACGTAGCAGAATGAGTGGGATATGATGCTACAGAACCCACGTTTTAGAAATTTCAACTAATTTTGTAACAGAAAATTTCAAATGCGTTGAAGAGACAGACGATCAACCGAAGTTGGTCGAACTTGGCTACATGTGCCCTCGGGGACTCTTGGTCCACCAGCAGTGACACTCACCAAGTAGTTCAAATGTTAAACGTCTTTAAATTCAATAGCATCATTTAAAACCTGATAAATTTACAGCATGGACCAGACATGCACGTTTCGGGTACTAAACCCTCGTCAGAGCTTGAAAATGACGTACAGATTTGAAACCGATCTTTGTTGGATCTAAGCGCAACAGGCGCTTGAATCGCATGATATTTGAGCCTTGTAATAATAAATAAGTAATGTTCTATGAAGTGTTAGACCCCGTTAAACGGCTAATCTCTACATAAGACTTCGTGAGATCATAGATATGCGTAAGATCATCAAAATGACGTACAGTTTTGGAACCGATCTCTGATAGATCTTAGCGCAACAGACACTTGAATCTTATAATAATTGAGCCTGGTAATAATAAAAACGAATGTTCTATAAAGTGTTAGACCCTGTTAAACGGCTAATCTCTACATAAGACTTAATGAGATTATAGATTAGGGTGAGATCCTGAAAATGACATACAATATTCGAACCGATCTCGGTTGGATCTTAGCGCAACAGGCGCTTGAATCGTATGATATTTTAGCCTGGTAATGATAAATAACGAATGTTCTATGAAGTGTTAGACCTTCTTAGACGGCTTATCTCTACATAAGACTTCGTGAGATCATAGATTAGGGTGAGAGCTTGAAAATTACGTACAGTTTTGAAACAGATCTTAGTGTTGGGTCTTAGCGCAAAAGGCGCTTGATCGTATGATATTTAAGCCTTTTAATGATAAATAAGGAATGTTCTATGAAGTGTATGACCCTCTTAGACGACTAATCTCTGCATAAGACTTCCTGAGATAATAGATTAGGATGAGATCTTGAAAATTAAGTACAGTTTTGAACCGATCTCGGTTGGATTTTACCGTATCTTAGCGAAACAGGCGCTTGAATCTTATGATAATTGAGCCTGGTAATAATAAAAAACGAATGTTCTATGAAGTGTAAGACCCTGTTAAATGGCTAATCTCTACATAAGACTTCGTGAGATTATAGATTATGGTGAGATCTTCAAAATGACGCACGATTTTTGAACAGATCTCGGTTGGAATTTAGCGCAACAGGCGCTTGAATCTTATGATAATTAAGCCTGGTAATGATAAAAAACGAATATTCTATGAAGTGTTAGACCCTCTTAAACGGCTAGTCTCTACATAAGACTTCGCGAGATTATAGATTAGGACGAGATTCTGAAAACGACGTACAGTTTTCGAACCGATCTCGGTTGGATCTTAGCGCAGCAGGCGTTTGAATCGTTTGAAATTTAAGCCTTTTAATGATAAATATCGAATGCTCTATGAAGTGTAAGACCCTCTTAGACGGCTAATCTCTACATAAGACTCCGTGAGATCGTAGATTAGGGTAAGATCTTCAAAATGACGTTCAGTTTTGGAACCGAACTCGGTTAGATCTTAGCGGATCTTAGCGCAACAGATGCTTGAATCTCATGATAAATGAGCCTAGTTATAATAAAAAATGACTATTCTATGAGGTGTTAGACCCTTTTAAACGTCTAATCTCTACGTAAGACTTCGTGAGAATATGAATTAGGGTGAGATCCTGAAAATGAAGTACAATTTTGGAACCGATCTCGGTTGGATCTTAGCGCAACAACCGCTTGAATAGTATATTTAAGCCTTGTAATGATACAAAACGAATGTTCTATGAAGTGTTAGACCCTTTAAGACCGCTAATTTCTACATAAGTCTTCGTGAGATTATAGATTAGGGTAAGATCTTCAACATGACGTAAACAGGCGCTTGAATCTTATGATAATTGAGCCTGGTAATGATAAAATGCGAATGTTCTATAAAGTGGTATACCCTGTTTAACGACTCATCTCTACATATCACATTGTGAGGTTATAGATTAGGGTGAGATCTTGAAAATGACGTACATTTTTGGAACCGATCACGGTTGGATCTTAGGGCAACAGGCGCTTGAATCGTATGATATTCAATCTTTGTAATTGTAAATAACGAATGTTCTATGTAGTGTTAGACCCTCTTAGACGGATAATCTCTACATAAGACTTTGTGAGATCATAGATTAGGGTAAGATCTTCAAAATGACGTACAGTTTTGGAACCGATCTCGGATGTATTTAAGCGGATCTTAGCGCAGCAGGCGCTTGAATCTCATGAAAATTGAGCCTGTTTATAATAAAACACGAATGAATGTTCTATGAAGTGTTAGACCCTGTTAAACGGCTAATCTGTACATAAGACTTCGTGAGATTATAGATTAGGCTGTGTGCTGAATTAGGTCTTGCGATACAGACTCTTACAGAGACAGTATACACAACAAGTGAGCAGCATAAAGATTCATCTGTATCTCGCATCGACAGATTTACATCCGACTCCATGTTAATTTTGATGCATGTGAAAGAAAGGGATCCCTTCCAAGAGGAGAATAAATACCTTCGACGCTTACTTGATGGCGTACGTTGCAGCTGATTCGAATGTCAATGTCGACAGGAATCTTGAGACTGGCAGACAAGTAATATATTATCTATGATCGGGAAAGACTCAATGAAACATGTATTCAAAAGGAAGTGTCATGCGAATATTTTGGAATCAAAGAAGTCAATTATATTCGACGATGACGAATGCGTCATTGTTGATCCTCAATTGATATTTCAGCGTATCATTGCTATTGCTAGAGCTAGTTGTCAACATTTGATTTGAAGTTGTCAGATATGGCATGTGTCATTTTTGGCTTCATGTGACTGTGGTAGCGAGGACGAATTCTTACACAAATGTGAGGCATTCGTACTAGATGGAGGATCTCTGATACGCAGGTTCATCAGCTTTAGATCAAATCATGATGATTAACGCGCAATGAGTTATAAACAAATTTCCGAATGTATGTATTGTCTTTGACGGCTACAACAATAACCATCGACCAAGGATCTTAATCATCATAGAAGATTAAAGAGTAAGTCAAGAAAAACTATACTATAAATTGCTTTATTTTCGTCAGTACCAATTTTCGTCAATTAGTTCCAAATGACCATTTCGTCAGTACGTAAATTCGTCATCCAAGGGTCCATAAAATATAAATTCGTCTGTTGAAATGCCAACTTAACATTCATGTATAGGCCGTATGTGTTTGTTTTCATTGTTTGTTTAACATTTATTGGTAAACAAACAATTAGAGACATTTATACCACCTAGCTTGTTGTGAAAACATATCGTTTTGTAATTAGAAGTACATTATATGCGACTTTATGTACGTATTCAGTTTTCAATGATTTATCATTTGCCTGTCGTATTAACTCTTAAGATTCAATGTTTCCTTTCTACACTATATTTTGTCAGGAGTATTTATATTCGTCGATACGTAATTTCGTCAAGGGAGGCACTGACGAAAATGACGAAAATTCGTACCTGACGAATAAAAACCAATTAAAAGTATTTAATAGGTCTACCGTCTGCATCATGAGAAGAGGGAAATTTCTGTCCATAAAGAGAATAAGATGAAGTTTACTAGTATTCAAATGTTACATTGTACCTTCAAGGCTTCGGAATGCCGGTTATGAAGTAATAAAATCTGCTGCAGACGCGGATCGCTAATTGGTATCAACAGCTCTTAAGGAAGCAATAATCCAGACTGTTGCTTCAGTTGAAGAGGATACTGATTTACTAGTGCTTATGCTATCATACAGTACAATCTGTAGCCATATATCAAAAACAAAGTTTACTTTTATTCTGAAAAACAAATGACTATTAACCCAATACGGGACATTTTCAAAACGAAGGAACTTCTTGGGTAAGAACTGACAAGTGTCTTATAGTTATGCACGCCTTGACGGGATGTGATACGATATCATAACAAGCAGGTAACGTTCAAGAAAAATATGGCAACTCAGCTATTTCATTTTAGGGTTATTTTGCTTTTTCGATGCTAGATCTAGAGACTCAGAGTCTAACACCAGTATTTGAATCTGCAAACGAACATGAGCATGTACCAAGATCTTTATCACCAAGTGCAACAGTGTATTGGAAACGATGTAGATGCAATTGTAACGAATAGTGAGCTAAGGAATATAAGCCACTTTAACTGCCTCCCCGGCAGGCTAGCTTTATCGGGAACACGGTCAAGTGCGCTTGACATCAGACCCTTTCTTCGGGCACCCCCGTTGCTTCACGTTACAATTTGGTGACAGCGAAGTGGCTTTGGGGTCCCCGGCATTCCCTCTGGGTGAGTCATTAGCGACTCGGTGGTCCTCGTGGCCAGGTTTCGGACCATTGGGCCCGAAGGAACTTCTGCTCAGTCAGCACGGACTGGTGGACTGTCGTCCATGTTGGGATGAAAGGATACCGCCAGCAGAAGTAGCAGCGGAAGCATGCTGTGACAGAGGAAAGCCGTGAATATCCCAAAGAGAACTCACGCAAAAGAGTAAGCTTCGGAGACGAAGCTTCCCCGAGAAGGGGGAAGTGTAACGAATAGTGAGCTAAGGATTATAAGCCACTTAATGCCTCCCCGGCAGGCTAGCTTTATCGAGAATGCGGTCATGTGCGCTTGACTTCAGACCCCTTCTTCGGGCTCCCCCGTCGCTTTACGTTACACAACAAAGTGGGGATGGAAGCTAATTTGCAATGGTTATCTTCAACCCATTAGGACGACAATGCCACCTGCATCATATCTCTTCAACATTATCCGTTGTAATCGCAAAACAAAAGGCTGGATACGACAATTGTGGATAAGTGGTAGTTTGGATAAAAGATCGTGTGAGTGGATCCTACGTGGGATGTTTATAGGGTAAGATTGATTAAGAAACCCTAACCCTAACCCAACTGCATTGCATTTCAAAGATCTCACCCTTATCTATAATCTCACCAAGTTTCATCATCAGATTAGCCGTCTAAGGGGGTCTAATACTTAGAAGAACATTCGAAAATTTTCATACTAGACCCATTATTATCATGGACTTCAAGCGCCTGTTGCGCTAAGACACAACCGAGATCGGTTCATAATCTGCAATGCATTTCAAAGATCTCACCCTAATCTATAATCTCACCAAGTTTCATCAATTTCCTTCCATTACATTGGGATCTTTTTATCTATTACCAATATATAAGGTATTTGTCGAATGTTGTAATGTTGCAACGTTGAATAAGTAACTAACTTTAGATCGCCGGGAAGTTCCGTCTATAGCACCAACAACATGCGGCATCTCGGGCCATTTGCCATTTTTTTTACGCCATTCTCCTGCAGAGGGCCATTTTATTTTTGGTGTCAAGGCGTGCCATAGCGCCATCCAAGTGTCCTCGACAGTCCTTGATATTGTCATAGGAGGTATATCAAAAATAAGAGACAATATTGACAATGTTGGGTACAATGATGATCGCAGCCATATTAATGTCAGCAGCAATCTATTTTCAGGTCTAATTCGGCAATTCCTTTGGACATTAAAGTACGGAGAAACTTCCCTCAATAGTTCATTGAATGTTTCTGGTGTTCCTGAGGTCATGTACCAAAACTGATCCCTGCGATATGCGAGAATGGTATAGACATCTCTCCCCTCCCACATCAATTGACTGTCAAAGTCAACTGGTCTTAAACTGACCGGAACAGAAAGCGGAGACGGAAGTCTGACATTGCACAAAATATCTATACATTGCTGAAAAAGAAGTAAAAAGGGTAAAACATCATTTTCTTCTTCCAAAACACGCAGGTTCATTATTAAATAAATGAACTGATGCAACATCATCATTAGTGGAATGATGTCATTCTCCATATTTTGCCTGTGAAATGAAAAAAAAAATAAACTGCACATAACAAAAGAAAAGAACTTAGCAAAACAATGTTGATGGTTGGGGATGGTTTCTCCTAAAATGTAATATCCCTTAATCAAAAAAAAAAAGAAAAAAGATAGACGTACAAATGTATAATTTCATCCTCATTTATAGAGTAAGCTCTCTTTAAAATGTACGCTTATCGCACAATCTGAAATTTCGAGCCTTTCCGTAGAATTTTTCCGAGTACGCAACGGAGAGGCCCGAGAATGTTTCCGTGTTTCTCCGTTGTTCCCATCATACATTTTTCTGGATATCCAAATGTTAATGAATTCTCAATGGAGAAAACATGTCAATAATCAAACATGAAATTAAATATAATAAATTAGATACATATAAAAAAGAACGCTACTCCACATCTAGAAACTACTATGATTCCACATTAACATATTGACAAAAATTTACAACATCCATCTTTGGTTATCCTTTTTTGGTTTTGATTTCTTTTGTTTTACGGGGATGGGGTCATTATAATTTTCGTTGAATATGTCTAGTCCTTTTTCTTTTCCTTTTCTTCTTCTTCTGTCAAAATTTTATCAGTAAAACAATTATCTGTTTTCCTTTCCCTTAAATATTTACCTGTACATACAGTCACACTTCATTTCACCCGTGCAAATATATATATATATATATATATATAGTTAGGCTATCCATACAACTAAAAATAATGGCGAGTCGAAGTCACGTACCTGTTTCGAAAGATGAAAATTTGGTTGTATTGAGGTGTTATGTGCGAAATCTGTCCAACTGGCCTGCTGTATTGGAGGAAATTTCACAAAAAGTGTATGATTATGTAACCCCCCCCCCATTTGAGGATTTAGGCCCACCGGCCCCTGCTAACCGTCCACTTCGAAGCTACGCCCGGCACTGATCAATCAATATAATAGACGGTACACTAATATTTTAGTGAAAATCCGGCAAAGTGCTCACCCCCCCCTTTTTTTACCATATATTTTGATATGCAATATGTACAAGAATATTTGATTATTACTGATTAAAATATGTATATATGTATAGAATTATTCAATAAATTTATATAAGAATCCAAATACAATATAGTTCCAAACGTGTATCGTCCCTGATAGTACTTGTAAAGAAACTAAATATCATTCAAGAAATATACAATTTCACTACTACAGTAATTAAAATCTATCATGTGGATACCATATAGAGGTGATAATTACATTTTTGTACTATGAAAACAATATTAATGTTTGAAATACATATGTCATATGGAGGCATGAGCTGTTCAGCAGGCGATGGTGAACTTTATCAGTGGCGGATCCAGCTTTTGAGTTAGAGGGTGCGTAAAAAATAGCGAGGGGTCTGGGGACCGCTTAGATCCCCAGCGGGTCCAGGGCAGATCCTGAAATTGATTAATGAATTGAAATTGATGAATTTGACAAGTAGTTAATATTTACTAATATTTACTCTTTGTTTATGGAAAATGATCGTTTTACCTATGATTTGCAGATTTCAGGGGGGGGGGGGGGGGGGGGCGTACGCCACTGTTTAATATTTGTTTTTCCCATGAAGTAATCAAAATATCGAATGAAAATTAGATATCTACTATCTAGATACTAGAAATCAATATCTATCAAACCATTTAAGTTTCAATAGGGCGGATTTAGGGGGTGGGTGGTGGTGGGCAACCCCCCAACCCCCAGGTTTTCGATGAAATTACTCAATGTTCAGCAGAATTCACCAATTAGAAAGATTTTTTTTTACGTATTCACCTTATAAGAGAATTTATTGAGGTTGTAAATACATTTTTTTATGTTCGTACAAACAATATTTTATTGCGAAGGTGTGTAATGTATATTGTATATCGCGCAAGGGGGGGGGGGCGTTCTGTAATGCCCGAAAATTGGTCCTTATTCCAATTAAGTAGTAATCATATCATACATTTCAATTTCTACATTTTATCGGAAATGAACAATGATTCATATAAATTTGTCAAATGATTTACAAAACATGTAAATGGTACGGGGATAGGAACCTTCACGCTTTTATGCTTATAGAAGGATCTTTTTTTAATCTTCACATTTTGTTTAAAACATATAAATGTACATGTATTAAACATTGGACTCGGAAATTATGTAAAAACAAACAAACAAACAAACAACTAAAATGAAGAAGACACATTTTACACCATATCATACCAATATTCTAATTCTATGTCCATGTAACTGCGGGGACAAATAAACAATAAGTATAAAGTACAAATAATCTGAAAAAAAAAAGATCGAGATAAACCCAGGCTCTCCCATTCTAATTGGAAATGGTATCCCTAAAATGGTCCTGATATTCGAGATAATAAAGAGATTATCTGAAAATATGCTTCAGATTGCACAATTTTATTCTTTTTATCTTAATTCCCGGGGAGGCCCCGGACATCTACCTCACGTACATGTACCCTCCTCCACTCGGCATTTCGTACCTCGGATCGACCCTTTGGGCAAATGCAACACCCACCCTCCCGCTTTCCACTTTAGATCCGCCCCTGATAGTGTACAACCATCCAAAGGATGACCGAATGTACAGCGGTGGCAGTAGAGTAACCTCTCGACAACAGACGTCAACCGTGTTATGAATTGATAAAATACGAGAGAGCTGCATAAATGTGTCTAAGATAACATATTTCATAATATTATTTTAAAAACAAAACATACAAAATGTAATTTCCACACAGTTCTTACGACTGATTATTTGCGAAGCGAGAGAAAAGGCAAGCTGCCGATAGAGACTTTTGTTTACGTTTAACCGAGCGCTCTGATTGGCTAATCGCTGGACCTCTGGATGGTGTGCCGGTCGTATGTCGTTAAAACGAAAATGAAAAAATGAAAATGGATTCAATTTTTCATTTTTGCATTAGCGCGCGGAGTGTAAAAATGGAAAATTGACTCAATTTTTCATTTTCCATTACGGATTTTGAAAAAGAAAATTGAATTGTGGTTTAGTACAGCCTATTTCAGTCCATTTTCTATTTTTCATTTAGAAAATAAAATTTTAAAAAGGAAAATTGAAAATTGAACCCATTTTCAATTTTCATTTTTAAAATGAGAAATGAAAAATTGAATCAATTTTTCATTTTTTATTTTCAAAATGAAAATTGAAAATAGGTTCAATTTTCCATTTTCGTTTTTTACTTTTGCAATGGAAAATTGAATTGTGGTTTAATACAGCGTATTTGAGTCCATTTTCCATTTTCGTTTTTCAATTTGAAATTTTAAAATGAAAAATGGAAAATTGGTTCAATTTTCCATTTTTCATTTACTAAATTGAAAATGAAAAATTGATTCAATTTTCAATTTTTCATTAATGTTTCCGAAATGGAAAATTGAATTGTGGTTTAGTACACGGACCTAATATTCACCTTTTGCCAAATTTAGCCCAGGAAATATAAAGGGAGGGTTCGAACACAAAATGGGAGAAGGTCCGCAGACGTATGGCCGATCAAGTATCGAAGTACTGTGTTAAAGATCTAAACCAGGTTCAGGAGGAGGAACTCCGGATTCTAACAGAGGAGGTTCGCAAAATTCGTGGAAAGCTATCGGAAAAAGTCACCCCAGAAAAAGGAAAGAACAGCATGAGGCAGAAAGGGTACTATTTATATATATATGTATATATATGTATCTTTATTTTATGATTTAATTAGATTTAAATTAGATATGTAAGAAAACGATGACATTTTTTTTGTAAATGACATAGGGAAAATGGAATATTATAATTACGAAAACATTGGTAAAAAGGTGCGGGGTCGATGGATATGAGATGTATCAACTTTATACATAACACTTAAAAAGTTTACAAAATAAACCCCAGGAGTCTATTTTTTATTGGGCTTAAGAAAAAAAAGCAACCCAAATTATTTTCGCTTGAAACAAATATATGTGAGAAAAACGGGAGAAAATTGTGGTAAATAACAGGAGGTGGGGGGGGGGGGGGGGTAATGTTCCTTAGCATTCAAGTCCTTCACTAGATCAGCGCTTTAGTCAATTTAATAAGTGAAGAAAAAATCTTTCAGATAAAATTATTACAAAATTTTTAATAACCGAATTAAAAAAAATAATAATACATGTGTAAATATAAAATAATAACAGTTTTATTTTTCTCCTTTAGGACATTCGCAAGAAACAGGAAAGCGACGAAAGACGTCAAGAGTTTATTCCGGCATCGTTATGTGTAAGTGATGACGAGGATGACACCAGGGACGGAGATCCAGATGATGTTCCGGGTCCGTCAACTCCGTCAACCCCGAAACCGACAAAGCCAGATAGCAGAAAGTCTGCGGCTCAGCTGATTAGGGAAGCCAACGAAATGTATATTGACTTCGCAAAAAACAAACTGCCAAAACTATCTTCTAAAATGGAGATGTGTATGGACAAATATTTAAGTCAGTAAATAAATTCCATAATTTGAGTCTAGTGTCTCTGTTTATATTTTAGTGAATAAGTCCGTATAAATGGAATTTTCCCCATTTATCACCAGTTTCATGTAATGAGCGTACATGTAATTGCGCATGCGCTCTTGCAAACACTGCACAGAATTTAAACAAATATGAGAACTGATGTCATTTATAAAATTTGAAAATACGTCATTGTCAGCAATCCTGCTTTAAAATTGGGGATTGGAAAATACGTCTCGTAAGATGTCAAATTGTTGTCCGGGTGAGCTAGAGAAAAGGCATCAATTTGATTTACAGGAATAAAAGCGACTTGTGTAATTGTAATATGAAGAGAGTAACACCCCCTCCCCCAAGAAAATTCATACCCACCATGATGGGCATATATAATTTTTTTTTCTAGTGGGGATCAAGCCTATGGGGCTTTCCATGATTTCAAAATACCGGTGGGGGCGGGGGGTGGGGTGGGGTGTTATGACTCCTCTAGAACCGCGTTTGTCCATGATCTGATAAAAATTCTGACTTTTATATTTTATTTTGATACGATCCCTCATTTTTTGTGCTTACGTCGTCTTTCGTAGGTACGAAGTTCGTTGGACGACAACCGTCTGTTATTGGTAAAGCTCTACTAAGAGGGGAACCTGTAAAGTGTGAATCGAAACAAAAACGAAACGAAACAAAACAAAACAAATCGAAACGAAACGAAACAGATCGAAACGAAACAAAACGAAACAGATCTAAACGAAACGAAACAAAACATAAAACTTAAAAAACTTGAGGGAAAAAAAGTATAAAGAGGAATCATTGCTTAGAACAAACATTTAAAGATATATCTGCATGTCCATAGGTTCTAGTTGCTAGAGGGTATCTTTAAATAGTCGAAGTTGACCTTAAGAAACATATATGTTAAGTGCCATCAATGTATTCTGGTGAACAATGGGGGAATGGGATCAATGACCTCGTCATGAGACCGTAATAAGAAAATATATCGGGGGGGGGGGGGGGGGGGGGCACATTTCAGGGATAAAATCTGATCCCTTTTCAAGCCGTTACGTGATCGGTCTCGTAGGAATTTCTCTTCTATATGGCTTTTTCTTTATGCTCTTGAAGATATATGTTTTCTTTCGTTTCGTTTCGTTTCGTTCTGTTTCGTTTCGTTTTGATCTGTTTTGCTTCGTTTCGATTTGCTTCGTTTCGCGCTTTACAGAGACCCTACTAAAAGAACATTCGAAGCGCACCTAACATTGAAGATTATATTCTGAGCAATTACTTGACCCATTGAAACAAATAAAGTACTTTTGTGCTACTATATGTACAAAAATTTAATTAAAATGTAGAACTTGAAAATATATTTTATACTATCATCTAAAACAACAGGAGGTAGCTGCTCTCTGATCAATTTTACTGAAGTGGGTGTGACTATTTCATTCGGCACAATGTTCCATTTTATGATATTGTTCGGAAAAATGACCATTTGTATGTTTCTATATTTGTTCCTATGTGTCGGCATGTCTCCGTGTGGTAGTGTCGGGTGTCGGGTGCTGGGCCTAATTTCATAAAGATTGGTACGAATAATTTCAAGATTTTTCGCAACATTTGTTATTGAATAAAATGTCTTCAATCATTTCAGTTTAAATGAATTCGTGTTGTCTAATACTAATTGTACAATATAAAATCGAAATTTAGAAACAAGAGTGTGCGAATTTAAGTTGATCAGAAGAACTTAGGGATCAAAAGTTACGAAATTCCCGAAAGAAAATGTGTTAAACAAGGTGCAGGTGCCTGTTTCTATGAGGGTGTTGACCAGATAAAAAAAGCTACATGTAATTAACAATGAACAATAATTTGGCTTATTATTGCCCAAGATATTAAATGAAAAAAAGCGTTTAAAAACTGTAAATGTTGTTTAATAATGTCAAAATTTGAAAATATCAAAATATCAGTACACATACACTCCGTGAAATTAAATGGTTGTCTTTGACAAGTTTTCATGGAGTTTTTGCGGCGGATGTCGCATTCCAATAGTAAACAGTGACTCTCCCCCGTCACATGGTTAATTCGGAATATGGTTTATTTCTTTGTTCACAACTGTTCCAATTCTAATGATTTTGCCTGATAGGCACTTCTTTGGTGTTAATTGAATTGTACTTGGAAATTCCGCAGTACATATGAGATCGGAAGTAAGAAATTCCGGAACAATTGCAAATCAGCCTCGATCAATTCCGTGGCGATAAATTTAAGCAAAGAAATAAAAGTCCAGATAACAAATATGTTTAAAAATGTACATGAAGCCAAGCAGCAACGCATATGAGCTCTTCTCGAATCGGGATAGCATTACTTAGTTTATTATTGTAGGTGACGCTGTAGATACCAATGTGTGTGTCGCTGCACACATATAAATACGTAAAAATGGGGATATCGCTCCACTTTGAATTTGGCACATTATTTAAATCGATTGTTACGCATCGCTCACTTCCAGTTGATGTAAAATATGTCGAATAACGCTGATATTGACTTTGAATCGTGGCAAGCTCGGAAGGACTTTTGCTAAAAGGGGAACTAAATCATGGGCAGGAACACGTTCGGTCGCCTATCAGTACCGTTGTCAGAGTACTTTAAAGTTTTGCATTTAAAACGGTCCGTTGACATTATGCCACAGGTAGGGATATGTTGGAAACCATCCGTTGTCATGATAATGAACGACAAAAATTAAGTAAAATCACTAATAAATCATTAAGTAAACGATGATTGGGTAGTCATACGCTTCAGTAATACATTATTACCATGAAATGAATCAAATTCCTTTATATTATGGGGATATCTGAATGGCGATGACCAACTGTCAGCTGAAAAAAAACTATCGTGTCTCTTACTTATTTGATTTTTGATACCAATTTTTGTAGAAAATGATCCCCAACATTATCCAAACAATATATGTGAATTTACATTGTATATCTATCGTATACTTTGATATATTATTTAATAAGTATGTCCGTTGTTATGACAACACAAGAAGATGTGGTCCGTTGACATGACTCTTAACAGTATGGGGCTAGATCGAGAACAGGCAAAACTTTTATTCTTGAGTTGCTATTTACAAATACCAATTCAAGAATAAAATTTTGGCCTGTGCTCGGTCTTTATTTGGGCATGAATGGAGAATTGAATCTTTTTTTGGAATCGAAGGTTGAACAATTATATTAGCTTGGTAAAGTCTAAAAGTATTCAGCTCCTTTTTTGAAACGGGATATCATAACATTTTATGTAACGTGAACATAGAACACATGTAAGAAAAGATTTAAATTTGAAAATACGATTCTTAAAGTTGAAGACTTGTAGGATGAGTTCATGAATACACATGGATCAATTGAACAGTAATCGTTAAAGGGATTTTGAAGTCATTTATAGCGTTAGAAACAGAGACATCCTTTATCACGTAATTGTTCCGAACGTTTTTTTTACACGAAATCGCTCTTTAATCTAGAATTTTTGCATGTTGTTTCAGAAACAATAACATTCTTACCTACATATGGGTTATGGGGAACTGTTTTATGTAAAGGTCAAATTGATGTTACATGCGTGAAAATAAATACAAACGTGCAAAGTAATAAGATTCTAGGTATAAGTTGCCATTATAATTTTCCCAATAGTAGCCCCCCCCCCCCCTTGGAAAAATGCTATACACTTACTTTATAGCCCCCCTTGCGAAAAATAACTACTTAAGAGTAGTCTTTGATTTCTCCCAAAGCAGATTTCCCTCGCTTACCATTAATGGTTTGGATTTTTAAATTTTGCATTCAATAGATATCTTCGATGGGGGTATAATATATACCTTTCACGTATATCCCAGGTGATAATGAAACTTGTTGTTGATATGTTTATTTTCATCTGTGTGGGTCTTTGAGTTTGTGAGTCGTCAATGCCGGTGTCTCCGTCTGTCAGATAGTGAGTTCTGTCCACGTTTGTAATCATGTGTGTCTGTCTGTGAGTGAGTGAATCTATCTGTGTCTTTTGTGTGTAGGACTGTCTGTCCTCTCTGTCCGTTTGTTTTTGCGCATATATGTGTGTATGTCCCTGTGTAAGTGTGTCTAAAACCCAATATATGAGTGTGTCTAACCCCGACGTCTTGAAATTCAATAATCTAATACATTTGATTGACAATGTTTTGTACATCCGTCATTCCAGCACACGGAACAGTATTCCATTACAGCAAACATCCCCTTTCCACCCTTACTTTGTGTCAAGTTTTACAGAAAAAAATACCCGAGTCATCGGGGGATGGGGAGTTCCAACATTTGGTTAGAAACGACAAAATTTGAATTTTCTTTCAAAGGGAGAAGGTAGGAAGAATTTGAAAAAAATACTACACCTGGAGGTTTAATCAGAATTTCTGATCCTAGCAGCTGGAAAAAAGGATGATCAAGCAACTTTCATTTGATTGAATTCAGAAAATAAAAAAAAAAAATATTGGGTATTATCTTTTACAAAAAGCTGGCCGTCAGTTAGCTGACTTTAAAAGTTGTAAATTCTAGTAAGAAAAAAAAAATCGGAAAAACGCGATCTTACTCGTAGAAGACCAGTAGCACATTTCCGGGCTTTTGCGTTTCGTTTTTTTTTTTTTTTTTTTTTTTCATTTTTCTTTATTGTGGTAGAAATAGTCTGAACAAGAGAAGGGACTACTTTTTTGATAATCTAGTTTATGAACGAAGAAAAAAAATTCTGTTATTTTTTCGAGATTATTTTAAAGATCTCTTTACTCGTGGGTGGATCCAGACAAAAAATCAGGGGGGGGGGGGTCAGCATTAGGTCTTTAAATAAATCGTAAAAACGGGATAAAATAAGAATTTATTTCAATTTTCCAGGAATGGTCCTAAACTGCCTAACATCCCTTCTTGTACATTCTCCTAGAATATCAACACATGCATCACGAATTATTACTGTCCTTTCGAAATTTTGGAATATAATCACATCATGAGTCCTGATTTCTGATTAACTGATAAATGGTTAATAATTAGTTTAATTATCCACTCAACTTTTTTTTCATTTTCGGTAGAGAAATATTGCCCGAAGCATACAATTTTGACAGATTTAGGGGTTAGAATAGAAAATCCTTATATCTGCCCGATCGAACCATACACTAAGTCGGTTGTTACACCCTTTTCTCTTTCCCTCGACATGCTCCCCCACTTCGCTCGGGAAAACATCTCGGGGTACTTGAAAATCGTGTACCATCCTTTACTTAATATGCGATAGTAAATAGGAGAGTTACAGAACCCTATAATTCTAATTCAAAACCGGTTTCGGTGTTAGTAGGGATTGAATGCACAAACTCGATCAAGTTGTTTTAATTTGATTGTATTTTGGAAATGACTTTAATGTTTTGTAAGATATGAATGACGTTATTATGTCGGTTCTGTAATAAGTACAATAGACAGTTACACAATTATAATATTTGGCATGTAAATAGATATATGTTCTGTTACAACTGATTTTATCTTATTCAAAATCAGCTGCTTGCTTGCACGCTTCACAAAAGTACTTTAGTCATGACACTCGAACGCTTTATTTAAAGAATATTTAAGGTGGGTCCCTACTCGTGAATTTAACAGATGAATTTTGTATTTTAAGGTTATTTTCTTTATATAATAGTCAAAATGACATAATGCACACAGACATATATAGGTAATTTTGTTTTCTTTAAAGATACAGTATATTAAAGAAAGGTACCCTAGCACTTATAAATTGAGAAATATCAAATATCCATCATACGCTTTTGAACCCTCCAAATTCAGTGATGATACGAATATGTTTATTTGTTTTGTTTTATTTTATGATAACAAGTCATATAGAAGAAATACAACACATAAAATTATATTGTAACATAAATCTAAGTATGATATATCTCCAAACATTAGGTAACCCCCTTATAATTTCATAACATTTTTGACCAAGAATATGTACTAAATCCAACTTTTAGCATAAAAAAACAGATAATTTTTTTTTCATTTTGTAATAAATCATAAAATTATGTATGTAGATGAAGAAAAAATCAGATGCAGGTACACAATTTTTGAAATGATCAATGTATTGCTCCAAACATAGGGGTACCCCCTTATGATGTTATCATATTTTCGACAAATAATGTATAGTATATCACACTTTTGTGCAAAAAACAACAGATGGAATTTCTTCAAATTGGATAATTTTATACGATAATGTATATAGATGGTGAAAAAATCGCATACAGGTATACAATTTTATAAATGATCAAGATATGGCTAAAATCGTAAGGGTACCCCCTTATAATTTCGTCACATTTTCAACTAAGAAATTATACTATATGATTGGTGTGGACATTGATAGATTGCACCATCTTTTGCTTCTTTTGGCATTTAAGATCTTCTGTCTGTGTTTTTCAATGCACTGGCTCGTCCCTCACCAGCCATTGTAAAACGTTATACGCAGACTGCTGCATATAAGGAAAAACCTATAACGGTTCGAGTAGGGAGCCACCTTAAGAGTCATTCTCAGTAAGCATCAAAGAGGGTTGGAGATCGCATGTCTCAGATTTTGAAGATTTTCACTATGTAAGCCAAGTTTGACCCCCTAACAATGAAAATGACATTGGTTTTTGTATATGGCCATCCGTTGCCATGGTAACCATACCACCCCATTTTGGCCAGAAAATGGGCTTTGGCAAGCTCAAAATTAGCAACTTTCACGTCCGTTTTTCACAATGATAGTCAATAGGTGGATTATATTTTGACCTATGATGAAAAAGTACTTACATTGGTCAATGATATGAGACATTAACTTTTGGTCGAAATGTGGAAAAAAAGTACTATTTTTTATGGAAAACTTTCCATATTTTGATATTTTCCAAAAATACAAAAATACACCATTTTTGGCGGTTCATAGAAAAACAACGCAGCATAAGTAAAATAGTGGAATAGGCCCTAAAGAAGCATTGATCCATTATGAGAAAAATATAAAAAATTCAGAGAGTTTATTTTCGTTTAAAGAAAATAAATTCCATTTAAAAATGGTTACCATGGCAACATCTGCATTTTACATGATATATGTTTTATATTAATAATCTCAATTCATGGACAAGAGAAACAACCAACTATGGTATAGTAAGCAAGTTCACACTTTTTCTGACATTTTAATATCACTTATGTTGGCATTTCATCAATCGTTGCCATGGTAACCACGCCCAACATGGTACAATCTTCACTTTTTGTTCAAAATTTCCTTGGTTTTTCAGAGTTTTTGTACATTTGAATTAAATTAAAGAGACGATTTCTATGTTTTCCTATGATGCTATTACATTTTCAAAAATTCATTGAAATTCTGGAGAAATATTTGAACAAAATGCAAGAAGGCTCCATAGCAACGCACACAATCGTAAGAGATACAAAGCTAAAACAAAGTCATGATATATGATTTACATTAGTATCTCAAATCTTGAAAAAGATAAGCAACCAATTTTGGTATATTAAGCATGTTAACAGTTTCTGTTACACTTTTATATCAATTATGTCGATATTTCATCATCGGTTGCAATGGTAACTATCCATATAAAGGTACAATTTTCACTTTTTATGCTAATTTCCAGTCGTTGTTTGATGTTTAAATGAATTAAATTAAAGAGACAATTCCTATGTTTTCCCATAAAAGAGATTCCATATTTCCAGAATCATTGAATTTTTTAGAAATGTATGGAAAATATTTAAGGAAATCTCCATAGCAACACACACAATCATACATAATACACAACCAAAACAAAAAAATTATATCAGTATTACATTAAGTATCTCAATTTATTGTAGAGATAAACAACCAAATATGGTATATTCAGCAATTTCACATTATCTGTGACAGTCTTCTTTTTAATAATGTTGGCATTTTATAATCGGTTGCTTTGGTAACCATGCAAAAAGGTACAATGTAAGCTTTTTCTGCCAATTTTCAATAGTTTTAGGCTGTAGTTGTACATTTGAATAGAATTGAAGAGACAGTTCCTATGTATTCCTATACATTATTGTCCAGTCACTAACATCATTTGATCTCTTAAGAAATATGTATAAACAACCAAAAAAAGGTACAATTTTCACTTTTCACTTTTGCAAATTTTCCACCTTTTTTATTTTTTTTTATTGTTTTCGTATATTCTAATTAAATTACAGAGACCATTCCTGTATTTTCCTATAAATGATATTCTATTTTCAATTGTGCAAATTTCTTGTTGGTAAAGATACGATGAGTTTTATTTTGAGTCGGCAAGTAACAAGTGCAACATAAGCTCTACGGAGCTTTTAGACCGACATAATTAATTGTTTTCAGTGTTTTGATGTAAAGCTTACATTTTCGGTCTTTTTCTTGTTATTGTATAAAATTTGAAGCAAAAAATTATTTTGAAACTTGATAGATAAAATATGAAGCCTTCAAAAGAAAATTCAGGGGGGGGGGGGGGGGGCGAATCATGAAATGATATGGGATATAGCTCAATAAAAATCACGAAAAACGTGTTAAACATGTACAGAATTGTATCTTTGTATAAACTTCATTTTTAATGATGATTCTCAATTAATGAAATCAATTTGGGAAGTCAAGCTGTCTATATTTTTCAAATGGTTACCATAGCAACCGTGCTTTATTAGATCTGATTTGCTGATTTTCTTCAATTTCAACTATTTAGGGCCCTGTTTGTTAATATGGGAGCCCTACAGGAATCATGTACATTTTGTATTCCGTCTGTCCGACGCGGTAACTCAAGTAAATTTTAGTGTACAGCTTCAGATAAAGGATCATGAGAGAAACATGCTTATAGATTTTGAAACTTAATGTCCTAATGTCAAGGTCAATCTTTGGCAAAATTCAATGAAATATCATTACTTTGGTTCTGACCCCATAACTAAAGCAGTTTCAAGGTACAGCTTTCAGATTTCACACACAAATAAAAGATCATTTGTGAAAGATGCGTATAAATTTTGACACTTCAAGGTCAGAAGCCAAGGTCAAACTTGGCAACTTCAATAAACATATATAATATACATATAAAGAATCCTTAGTTGAACATGCCTAATAGTATTAATTTTAAACATTCAAGGTCAAGTCAAGGTCAAACTAAGGTAAATCTTTATTAAATATCAATGCAATAACTGAAGACGTATTTAAGGTAGATTTTTATGCTTCATATCCTGGTTTAGAATTATAATAGAAACACACCCAGAAATTCAAAACTATTAAAGATGGAAGTCAAAGCTAGGTCAATCTTTAGCAGATTTTGTTAGATCATTATTTTAATATGAACCAATGACTCCATCTTCCAAGGTATAGCTTTTCAACTTAGACTTTTGAAATTCGAAATACTGATGAAGAATTATGGGAAGAGCCTGCCTGTAGGTATTCATTATTTTTATGAAATGTATTTATTTCATGCAACAGAGTAATCATTTGTGAGATATTTAAAACCCCGAAATTTCAAAAGCTTGGTACTAAAGTCTGTCTTTGTATTAGTAATAATTGTGTGCTTTGCTTTAGAGACTTGTTGCATTTCTTCTACATATTTCTGCAGAAATTCAATGATTTTTAAGGAAAAAGGAATGTTAATTATAGGAAAAATGATAATTGTCTCCTTAATCAAGATCAAATATACAAAAACAATTATAAACTAGAAAGGTTTCTTGTTGCGGTTGCAACAAGAGTGTCTTCCTCCTATACAATTTTTGGTTTGGAAATATGAAGGACGTCACATTACATGTATTTATATTATATATTTAAGTTTTCAAATAGCAGTAACATTAAATTTTCAAACCGATAATTGTTGGTGAGCAACCATTTGATTGGGGGGGGGGGGGGGGGCAGGAATTCTATTGCCAGCCGGTAAAATTTTTTCAGCAATTTTCTGAGCAGGCCATTTTTTTCAGCCATTACCAGAGTCGGAGAAAAATTTTCGCCGGTTCTTCGGGCCGGATTTAAACAAATTGTCAAATGTTGTGAATGTCTGTGTAAGTTAAACTCCCCGCTGTTACAGAGTATGAGTTAATAACCGTTCCTTCAGATGTCTCTTTGCAATTAGCGAATTTCAGACAGATTGTATGATGTTTAAATAGAACCTTTTCTAGATTTTTGTGCCTATGCGTATTAGGTCTCTGGTAGATACAGCTATGTGAACAGTTTGTATTTATATTAATTAATTTTTTGACTTTAAATTGTCTGGCACAAAGGGCCAGCAAAAATTTCCATATCATGCAATGTATCCTTACTTTTGCATGGTCCGGGAAAAAAATTGCCGGCCGGGCCGGAATATTTTTTTCAGCATTTTTCAGAGCCGGGATTTTTTTTTTGCAAATTCTTCCTGCCCCCTTCCCCCATAAAAAAGGCGAGCTCGTAGCTGTAGAACCAATTTTCTTGAGAAGAGAAATGGTAATAACAAGTTACGTTCAATATATATATATATATACCATGAGGTTCTCGCTGTGGAGGTTCAAATTTGGACCCCCCCTTCCCTTTTTTCAAAGTTTATTTTGAATTTCCATCATGGCGACATCGTTCAATATAAACAGAACTGTTTTCGAAAAACGAGGGGAGGGAAGAATGTTTGAGAAATTGTTCATCAATTTGTAAATAAACCAACCGAAAATTATGTTCGAACGTTTGCTAGAATTAGAAATTAAACTTGATGTTCAAAATATAGTTATTGAAGTTTAGAAACAGGTTTGTAGGTTAGAAATCGGAATCAAACTACCACTTTTTGTGTGTAAATTCTGGTTTGTAGCTGATCTCTTCTAAATTAATCAACTGTTTTAAAATCAAATTGTGTATATCGAAATGTATTTATGAAATGCATATTCATCATTGCCGTGAAATCGGAATTTGAAAATCTCAGTACTGCTTTTCTCGAGTCGGACTCGGACTACCAATTTTAGTGTGCGCCCGATCTGTTGGCGTGAAGGTGTATCGAAATACCCAACTCAAAATTTCGATGCTCATATCTTTTCAACAGTAAGAGATAGGAAAAATCAGAAAGACTAAATAAGACAGATATATGGATAAAAAATAATAATATTGAAATTTTTAGGAAACTTCATAAGCTTAATTTTTGTTTACTATTATAAGCAAAAAAGTGTCTTCCTCCTGTGAACTTCTGAATTTGGAAATATGAAGGACGGTGAAGGACGTCATCGTAATAAATCGTTACAGTGTGCATCTAGCATTTCATATCTTGCATGGCTGTCGACTTTCAAAAAGAATGGAAATTGTAGATAGCAAAATACGAGATATTTAAGCTTACAAATAGCAAAACATGAAATTTTCGGTCCTTTTGAGTAATTCGACGCTCCCGTCAAATATTTGAATCTACTAAAAAACATGATAAAAAAAATAACAGAGACCAAAAATAAAAAAGACCAATCTAGCTTTTACTCCAAACGTAACGTTGGAGAACTTTCATTGTCCTAGCTTACAGGGTTCTTGAGAAATCGCTGATCCAATTTTTCACGGTTACGAAAACAATAGGTATTCCGACGGAAGTCGGAAGACCTAAAAAGAACGGAAATTTTGCTTAATACCTTTCTTTGGTGTGGTTGCCATTGCAACCGATGACAAAATATCAAGATTCTTGATATTATAATGTCACCAAAACTTTGAACTTTGCTTTATACATCAAAACTGATTGTTTATCTCTTTCCTGATTTGAATAACTGAATGTAGAACATAAAGCATGGCTTTGTTTTGGTTGTGTATCATTTCTAATTGAGTGCGTTATATGGAGATTTCTTACATTTTCTGAACATTTCTCAAGAAAATTAGTCATTTCAGAAATATGGAATATGAAGTATAGGAAAATATCGGAACTGTCTCTTTAATTTTATTCAAATGTACAAAAACATAGAAAAAGTGAAGAATATATCTTTTGTGCAGGGTAACCATAGCAACCGATGATAAAATATCATTATAATTGATAAAAAAGAGTCACAATAACTGTAAACTTGCTTTATATAGAAACATTTTAAATAATTAATATAAAAGATATATCATATATTTATTTTAGCTCTGTATCAGTTATGATTTTGTGCTTTGCTTAGGATACTTTCTTTCATTTTTTTATATATTTCTCCAGAATTTCAATGATTTTGGGAAATTGTATATTATATACTGGAAAACATAGAGGTTCTCACTTGAATTCAATTCAAATGTACAAAACACACACACAAAAAAACAACAACAATGAAAAATTTGAATAAAAAAATGAGATTTGTGATTTTTTGGTGTGGTTACCATGGCGATCGATAAAAAAATACAAGCATGATTTATTTTAAAACGTCACTAATAAGCTAAAGAAGATACTGACGATAATCTCAACAGCACTCAAAATAGAGCACCAAATTGAACATCATCGTCGGACCCCTAGCAAGCTACAGGTGGGGCCAGGTGCCTGGGAAGAGTACGCATCCCCTGTTGCCTAGCTAAGACAGTGATCTTGCTTAATATACTATAAATGGTTATTTATCTCTACCATTATTTGAGATACTTAATGAAAAACATATATCAGGGCTTTGTTTTAGTTCTGTATCTGTAATGATTGTGTTGCTATGGAGACATTCATGTATTTTTTCTATATATTTCTCAAGAATTTCAATAATTTTGGGAAAGATTGAATTTTATTCATGGGAAAATATAGAAATATTTTCTTTAATTTAATTCAAATGTACAAAAGAAGGATGGAAAACTTGAATAAAAGGTAAAAATTGTACCTTTTGGGGCATGGTCACCATAGCAACCAATGATAAAGCACTAATATACTTGATATTTAAATGTCACAAAAAGTGTGAACTTGCTTTATATACCACAATTGGTTGTTTATATATCCCATGACTTGAGATACTTAATGTAAAACACGGCCTTAATACAGCTGTGTATCTGTAATGTGTGTTGCTATGGAGACATTCTTGCGTTCTTTCTATATATTTCTCTAGAATTTCAATTATCTTGGGAAAATGGAATATGATTCAAAGGAAAACATAGAAATTATCATTTTAATATACTTCAATTATATAAGAACTCTGCAAAATGATGAAAAATCGGAATAAAAAGTGAAAAGGGTACCTTTTGAAGCATAGTTACCATAGCAACCAATGATAAAATACCAATATTCTTGATATCTTAATGTCACAAAAATAGGAACTTACTTAATATTCCACTGGTTGTTCATCTCTCCCATGACTTGAGATACTTAATGTAAAACATATATCATGGCCTTGTAACAGCTCTGATTTGACTATTTTGTGCGTTGCTATGGAGGCATTCTTGTGTTTTTTCTATATATTTCTCAAGAATTTCAATGATTTTTGGAAATGGAATATTATTCAAAGGAAAACGTGGGACTCATCAATTTAATTTACTTCAACTGTGCAAAAACTTTAAAAATTGACAGATAATTTGAGTAAAAAGTGAAAATGTTACCTTTTAGGACATGGTTAAATTAGCAACCAATGGTAAAATACGATATACTACAATTGGTCGTTTATCTCTTCCATGATTCGAGATACTCATTGTAAAAATCATATAGTATGGCTTTGTTTAAGCACTGTATCTGTAACGTTTGTGTGCGTTCCTTTGGAGCGTTCTTGTGTTTTTTCTATATTATTCTCTATAATTTTGATGATCTTGGGAAAATGGAATATTATTCAAAGGAAAATATAGAAATTATCACTTTAATTTACTTAACTGTACAAAAATTCTGCAAAATGACGGAATATTTGAATAAAAAGTGAAAATGGTACCATTTAGAGCATAGTTACCATAGCAACCAATAATTAATACCAATATTGTTGATATCTTAATGTCACAAAAATAGGAATTTGCTTAATATTCAACAATTGGTTGTTTATCTCTCCCATGACTTGAGATACTTTATGTAAAACATATATCATGGCCTTGTTACAGCTCTGTATCTGTAACGATTTTTTGCGTTGCTATGGAGGCATTCTTGCGTTTTTTTCTATATACTTATCCAGAACTTCAATGATTTTTGGAAATGGAATATTATTCAAAGGAAAACATAGGAATCATCACTTTAATTTACTTCAACTGTACAAAAACTCTGAAAAAATGACGGATAATTCGAATAAAAAGTGAAAATGCTACCTTTAAGGGCATGATTACCATAGCAATCAATGATAAAATACCAATATACTTGATATTTAAATGTCACAAAAAGTGTAACCTTGCTTGATATACTACAATTGGTCGTTTATCTCTACCATGATTCGAGATATTTATTGTAAAATTAATATAGTATGGCTTTGTTAAAGCACTGTATCTGTAACGATTGTGTGCGTTGCTATGGAGCGTTCTTGTGTTTTTTTCTATATTTCTCCAGAATATCAATGATTTTGGGAAAGTGGAATATTATTCAAAGGAAAACATAGAAATTATCTCTTTAATTTTTTCAAATGTACAAAAACTCCGAAAACGACAGAAAATTTGAATAAAAAGTAAAAATTTTACCTTTTCGGCCATGGCTACCATAGCAACCAATGCTTAGATACCAATATAGTTGATATTGAAATGTCACGAAAAGTGTGAACTTGCTTAATATACCATATGTGGTTGTTTATCTTGTCCATAAATTAAGGTACTTGATGAAAAACATATATCATGTAAAATGCAGATGTTGCTATGGTAACCATTTTTAAATTGAATTTATTTTCTTTAAACAAAACAAGAGCCCCAGGGGGCACAACGCTCACCTGATACCCATGCACGCTCTAATTGACATACTGACATTGAATACTGATAGTGCCAGTACCAGGATTTTAGCCCACAACCTTTCTAAAAAGATTTTTGCCGGATGCAGAGAAGTGTTTTTTTTTCAGACAACCTTTAAAAGTACAAAAAAGAAAAAAATAGTCACATTTCAAAACAATTACTTTTTTACTGATTTGAAAAAAAACGGATAAAGTGGTCCAACGTCATATGCCCAGCTAGTATAGTTCAATTATGCAACATCAAAAATAAAATCATATTGTAAAATTCCACATTAATGTGCAGCAGAAAAAGAATAAAACAATGAAATGATTTCACAAATTAAGTTTACTTAAAATTGAACACAAAACCTTTTATTATTGATAGCTAGCATGCCAGAAATTATATTAAAGCCTGTGTTTGTGAAACGAGAATGCCCCTGGCGGCATCTTTGCTAGTATAAACGCCATTTTCTGTTAAGTATGTGAGAGGTCAGGGTCAGCGTAATATTGGTATCAATGGAAAGATCTTGTCACAAGGAATACACATGTACAATATGAAAGCCCTATCACTATAACCATTCAAAAGTTATGCCCAATGTTAAAGTTTTTGAGAAGTACGTGAAAGGTCAAGGTTATGGTCATGAGGTCAAAAAGTTTGGTAAATACACATGTGAAATATGAAACCTCTATCACCAGCTTCCATTCAAAAGTTATGCCCAATGTTAAAGTTTTTCGGAAAACAGACAGACAGACAGACAGACGGACAGGCCAAAAACTTTATGCTCCCGAATCTTTTATTCCAGGGGCATAAAAAACAAAGATTTTTCGGTTTTGCCTTTATTCACTGAAATCTATGAATCATGCTTTTGAATAGTATTGATTTCATCTCAAATACATGAAACGTACAGTTAAAATCGTTTTGATCCAATATTCATCAATTCAAGTGAGTTGTGCAGAAATTGTGCCAGTTTGTTTTCCAAAAAAGCAGTGTATGTTGTATCAAACCTCATGACCCAGTGAAGCCACTTGAACAAATAATTTTCAGTAAATATGCTGAAATGCGACGCTTCTTGCCTATGCATATTTCAACAGGCGAGAAGGAGCGTCGCATTTCAGCATACGCTGTTCAACAACTCAAGTGGTTTCTCTCTAATAAGGTTTCGCAGTTTGAAACAAATTAAAAGGCCCATAAAATTGTTAAGCTTGTCCAACTAGCAGACCTACGACATCGTTATTTACTGTTAACTAATTGTTTTACCTCATCATAGGTCTGTTACACGGACAAGTTGTTAGCGGAGAGAGTTCATGAAATGTATCGGTTGCATTGGATTTGCCGACAAGAAGTTATTTGGTCCGATAATTACTCATTATGTATCTATTATTTGAACAGATAAAAATTCCCAAATGTCTTAACACAGGATCCTGTCGTTTTATGAGAGAAAATGTTTTATTATTCACAACCTCAGGCCTCTGTGTTCCTCTTAGAAATATTATACATACAAGATGACGAACACAGTGGCTTAAGGTTGTGAATAATAATTTATTTTCTCTATTAAAACAACAGCTTCTGTGGTCCAGCATTTCATTGGAAGATTTCAGGAATTATTTATTTTCAAGAATTTCATATATTAAATGTCCTATGCATTCTCAAAATCCAGAGGAAGAGATTACTCATTAGACGTTTCTTCAAGAAATCAGTCCGTAAATTACTTCATCTAAGAGAGTCTAAGACAGAGGAAATTCGAGCAAACTTTATACATGATAGGGGACGTAGTCGGCGCGAAGCGCCGACGAAGTCGCCATCAAGATAGACGTGTGTACATGAATAAGCAAAAAGCATGCATTTTCCCGTCTTTTTCACTATACCTTCAACTCAAAATTTGTGTGCACAGCTCATGCGGAAACGGCGAACGTTAGAGAAGATAGAAAGGTTACGAATGGAAATGCACATCACAGACTGACGATATTTATCTATCAAAAAATAAAAACCCACCTTTTGTTGTTTTTCATCGTACATACAGGGAAAGAAGAACAACAAACGGTCATTTTTTATTTTTTATTTATTTTTTAAATAGATAAACATCGGCAGCTTGTGATGTTCATTATGACGTCTTTTTTTTAAAACGTAAATGCGCGTGAAGTTTTGTGTTCCGCATACATAAACAAGTAAAAAATAAAGAGGGAAGATGCCTTTTGAACAGAGATTTAATTAAAAACGAAATGAAATATTTCATCGTAAGATCGTAGTGCCGAACCGCACGCAGAATGTAACAGATCGATTTCAGTCGAAACTACAGTTAGAACGTGTGATAATCACAACCTACCTCGACATAACATTTCACTGGTGAAGATGAATGACAAAAGTAGATCAAACATTCAACCTAAATTTTAAATAAGTCTGATCCACTAATACCCGAATTCGCAAAGTATACATCCTAAAAACTAATGGAATCCATGGGTACCCACAAGTGCTGTACACACTGTACACAGTTTCGTTGCATACACAGCCAGTCCTTGAACTTCGTCTGGCATGGCGCGTCACTGACTACGTCACATTGACATTTAGGTCACTCACACAGTGTACACGTGCACTCATGTCATGCAACTACTAGAAGAAATGGGGAATCGACAAAGATATAGTACATCGATGATCAAATTGACAATTTATATATAAAATTTCTTGTGGATCTTTTTTCCCCTGTACGTATGACAAATAACAACAAAGGGTTGATTTTTATTTTGATATTTAAACATCGGCAACCTGTGGTTTCTACTTAATTGTTGAACAGCTCTTTATCTCCAAATATTGATTGCAAACATTTTTTTTTTTTGGAATGACACGCAAGTCGTCATTTATTTCAAGCTGGATTTATTATCATTATCGTTTTACGGTCTTGTTTGTGTGTGGTCATCGTACACAGTAACAGTGAGGAGGTTGTTTTACAAATAGTGGGAGGGTTGTGCGCACGTTATCCAGGATAACCACACCGTCTGCTACTGATGTGGCAGATGGCCGTCCTAAGTCGGCACCGGTTGCCCATTGGTCTCGTTGGATTATGTGTGGTCTTTTATATTTAATTTTTCTATGGTGTGATTTGGTGTCGCTTTTGCGTCTTTTCAGTGGTTGTCTGTTCTGTGTTGTTTTTTGTTGCTTTTTTTGCATTGGTGTTTTGCTGTGGGTGCTGCAACCTAATGTTGTTGGAGATCCCCTCCTTTCTTTTCACTTTTCTATTAGTGCTACGTCCCCTTCATGGCTTTGCCATAGTTAATATTAACAAGTATATGCAAGTGTTCCAAGTACATGAATGATAACCATTATGAAAGTGTTCCAAGTATAAAAATCTATTCCGTTTGCACTGTATCTCCTGAAATATATCGCAGTACTGCTTTGCGGTTTGTATTGCAATGAAGCGCCTAGCGGATTACGATGCGCCTTGGGGACGAAGATGAATTAATGCATATCTAGGTCATTGTCCTGTCAAATAGTTCCGATTATTTCCTTATTATTTTCAACAATTGGTGGAAAATACACACAATGTTTATCTTGAATTGTCTTCCCGTGATTTTTTACTAGATAGATGAAATAAATTTTTGAATATAGTTTTAAAGTGTGTGAGACATCTACATGTGTGGAAGAATACGTGTGAAAGGGGGCGGGGAGGTATTGAACCAATCAAATTTGTAACACAAGAAACATTGCGTCTTTGTCTACCATAGATACACAATTAAAACAGAGAAAAGTGTAATTTAGACACAAAAAATGTTTTGAAACATGCATGCACGGAAAAAATAAATATTTACATTTTAAATAAAGAGCATATTTGATAACCTATATGCCCCAGCTAATCGATGTACGGAATTTATACACAGAGTGCGAAACACGCTTGTCATTCTTGTAATCATGATGTGAACATACCCCTGTGTTGTTCTGCAGAAAAGAAATCTCTTAACAGGTACATAACCTATGCTGATTTTTTTAATAAATGGGAGATGGAATATTAGTCTACAAAATGAATGGTGTCTTTCACCCCGTACTTCTTCGTAAAGCAAGATATAGTGAGAAAACGTACAATGAAATACATAGTAAAAATCAATACAGGGGTGCTACCTGAAAATGGGTCCTCAGATCATAAAATTCGAATAATTCCGGTCCGGAACCAGGTGCATGGCTTTGAAAAAATATTAAAAAAGTTGTGTACTTTTAATCTTTACGGCATTTTTTTTTTGTGATTCAGTGTATAACCTGGTGCGATTTGAGAATTTTTCTCCTATTTTTGGTAAGAAAACATACATTATACCTATGTACAATCTTAAAAAATGTTCCTTAAAAATCCAAAAGTGGATATCTTGACAAAATTCTTTCACTTGTAGGGTACCATGCATGAGTACCTCATACCTACAAATTGTCATGACAATCTGAAGAGTGGTTATAGAAAAGAAGCAGAAAATGTATGAAAATCACCCCTCCCCCTTCCTTTTTACATAAGAAAAAAATTCATAAAAAATAAATAAAAAAATAAAATTTAAGCATAAAATACATATCAAAGCATTAAGTAAGTTAAATATGATAAATATGTAGTAAATGAGTGTGTAAAATCATACACTTATTGAGTTATTTAAAGAAAAAGTGCAAAAATGTGCATATCTGACTAAGTCCGAAAAGACGTTAAAAACGCGTCAAAAATTAGTTATCGGATTTTAACGAAATGAACAAACTTGAATCATACATCCTTCTAGATCACATAGATACAATTAGTTTTTCAATCCATTCAGTGGAACTGGAGAAGAAGATTTTTGAAGAGGGGTACCCTCCGGGGCCTATTTGACCCCGCCCTGGATCCACCACTGAAGGGATCAAGCCGAAATGAACAAACTTGGTAGAGGACCTTTAGTACTTCATGCATACCAAGTTTCATCAAAATCCTCGAAGCGGTTTCAGAGGAGAAGATGAAAATGTGAAAAGTTAACGGACGGACGACGGACGACGGACGCCGGACGCCGGACAATCCGGTATGACAATAGCTCACTTTGAGCCTTTGGCTCAGGTGAGCTATAAAACCTCTCTGGATTTTGTATATTATTCTCATAATGGATCAATGATTCATTAGGGTCCGTTCCACAATTTAACTTATGCTGCGTTATTTTTCTATGAACCGCCAAAAATGGTGTATTTTTGTATTTTTGGAAAATGTCAAAATATGGAAAGTTTGCCATAAAAAATAATACTTTTCCCTAATATTTCACCCAAAAAGTCATGTCTCATATCGAACATTAATGTAAGTAGTTTTTCAACATAGGTCAAAGTATAACCCACCTATAGACTATAATTGTTAAAAACGGACGTGAAAGTTGCTAATTTTGAGCTTGCAAAAGCCCATTTTCTGGCCAAAATGGGGTGGTATGGTTACCATAGCAACGGATGGCCATATATAAAAACCAATGTCATTTTCATTGTCAGGGGGTCAAACTTGGCTTACATAGTGAAAATCATCAAAATTTGAGACATGCGATTTCCGAGTTTTCTGAGAATTCTTTAGTGCTTAAAGAGAATGACTCTTAAAGTGATATTAGAACATATGAGATAATACTTTTACCTAAAACTTTCCCTAAAAATAAACCATAATACGCCAAAAATAGTTTTCAGCTCTTACCGCACACATACGTAAATCAGTTTTAAAGTTGATATTTTTAGCCATTTACAGAAACCCTCAGGCTGATTCTACAAATGATCACTTCCGGTAAATATAATGGAGAGACTTATGACGTAGAAAGTTGTACACGAAAGACGAAAGTAGTGTAAACAATGCAATGTACCGTTGAGGTATTGAAGCTGAGTTCGCATTTAATTTGCTCAGTTTCACATCTTTTGATAATTTCTTGATCATGTCGAGTATAGATATGTAAATGATTAATGTTAGTAATTTTCATGCGACCAAGCATCTGTCCGTGAGAAAAAAAGGGGGCGGCGGAAGGGCCTCAGTTGAGATGGACGATTTCACATATGATGTCACATCATATTTTCTGTCTGTCCTATTTTACTATTTGGTCTAAACACGCATGATTTGAAACTATGGTTGAATATACAGCCCGACCACAGGCACTGGATTCCTAGAGAGAAAACTATAACCATTCTAAAACGCCCTTTCTCTTCTCTTTATCCTTATACAAGAGTAAAGAGAAAACATACGGGAGTTTAAGATTTGGTTTTAATTATTTTTCTAGGAATCTGGCGCCTGTGAGCCCGACCTCTTTCAAACGCAGAAGGGGGGGGGGGAGGAGTTGACTTGGAATGCGTGCGACTGGAGTTTCAGACCGGGAAGCCCCCTGCCCATCCTTTTATTGAGCTTAGTGAACAACATAGTATTTCCTATATTCATATTGTCATATACATTCACTTTAATGACAAATGACAGATGGAGATATCTTTGGCATAGACGGATTCAGGAATTTAAAATAGGGAGGGCGGATCACAGTAAACATTGAAAACAATCTTTCGGAGAAGCGTAGGAAGGGGGTGAGGGTTATAATGACTAAAACAAAACGTTATTAATTTATTTTTACATATGTTTTTTTTAAATTCATCTTTATAAATAGTTATCTCAAAATTCACCTGCATTGGTGCAAGAGATATAGGGTAGACCTTATTTCACGAGCTCCCCATTGGGTAAAACACTCAGTAAATTTTAATATTATTCTGAGGCTCCAAGTCGATGTCACAGAATATATCTTATTTAAAATTAGGATCGAATTTAATTCTATCAATATATATATGGTCACAATTTTAGAGATTAACAACGAAAAACGATTCAACATTATTCTTTTTTTTCTAAATCATTAAGTTATGGTCACAGCTAGCGGTTTTTAATGGAATAACATAATAATAAAAGAACGAAGCAATAAACTTACACTGATCTAAAACATTTTTGAAATACGTTTTCATGAGAGGCAATTGATGATAGAATAGATTGGATGATATCTCTCTCTCTCTCTCTCTCTCTCTCTCTCTCTCTCTCTCTCTCTCTCTCTCTCAACGACTCAAAACGGACAAATGTGCGTGTGTGTGTGTGGGGGGGATTTACCCCCGCAAACCACGATCTAATATTCGACAAGTGCTAGATCCATAAATCCATATGTAAATTCAGAATCTATCAAAAATATTAACCAGCACGATAATTTTTTTTTAATCAGAATATAAATCATGTCAAACTTCTGTTCTGAATCTACAGGTGATCGTTAGCCATGAGCATGTTTAGAAATGGTGCGCCCTTTATTTATTTCATTTATTTATTTATTTTTTTTATCATTTGTTGCTCAATAAATAAAAAAACTATGTTTTAGATATTGATTGTTTTATTCTTGAAACGGTAACCACGTGCGTATACACATGTGCGTGTACAGGCAATCACTTTGTCGTGTACAACTTCTGACGTCATTTACTGAGACCCACGAAGAATACAGTCGATCCCGAAAATCTATTGGGTAAATTGACAAAAATGTCGATTTCCTCTAAAACCAGGAATTTTTTTTCCGTGGTTACAGCATGAAAAATTTCATTTTTAAAGAGCCAATGCTGTATACTATTTTCACAGATGTTCTAATATCACTTTAGGAAATGAATCTTATATTTTTTCTGTTGATGCAGGTATTGAACAGAAAACTGCATCAATAAGTTATCTCAGAATTTTTACCAAGAATCACATGATGTAACAAGACCTTGAACCTTAATATAATGTCGAATGTCGGAATCAAAAAAATATTTTCTGTAAAGAACATAATCAGCAAATATCTGTTTTACATCGAAAGAGAATGTTAAACGTCTTCAAATTCAATAGCATCATTTATAAGATAAAAACAGATAAAATTGCAGCATGGACCAGGCATGCGCGTTTCGTCAGTGATCCTCAATCTAAAGAATATTATATGACCAAAGCGTGTGAAAGTTATATCCAAAATGTACAGAAAAACGTAGCAGGACGGGAGGGATAAATGTTTTCACAGACATTAACAAACATGTACTATAAGCATGTCATATACGAGAAAGGAGGGAATCTCCAACAACATCTAGTTGCGGCAAAACCCCACAACACCCACTGCAAAAACACACAGCAGACATGCACAGAAAGAGACGCAAAAGGTACAAGGAACATGTAAGGTAATTTATCAAAGATCAATGTATTTATAGTCCTTTGAGTCTTACATGTTGTCGTAGACATTTTTCCTTATCCTCGCTTTGAATTTTAATAGTTCCATAGTTTCTAACCTGCCCTCTCTGAATTTCGGTCGCACTTATGTGATTATTATATAACCTCACTCCAGCTGGTAAAGCATGGACTGTTGTTTGGAAGGCCATCTCAAAGTGAAGAGGTTTTATACATAACAAATGTTTGTTCGTTATACCGCTAGATGATAAGATTACTGGGATAATTCGGATAAGTACACATTTGCTGACCGCCCCAAGTCAACACCGACTGAAATAGGTTAATAAGTAGAATTCCAATTTTTAGTGTTTGGTATTTCGTTCCCTTTTCTTATCTTTTCTATGCTTGTCTACACTGTGCTTTATCTAGACGAGACTTTGTTTGATATTAACTTCGATCTTTTGCCACCAGGAATCTTACGCCAAGGTATTAAGTCAAAGTAAAAGATCAAAATAGACTCTTATATTGGACCTTGTATCGGACAGTGCTTCTTTCCGTAAAACTTTTCTCCTCTGTGTGGATTTCGATATTATCTTAAGAGCCTTAACAGCTTCTTTTGTAGCATTAATATGTCAATTGTTAAACGTCTTCAAATCAAAAGCATCATCTAATACAATAATGTTATCTGATCTTATATGCCTTCGGTTTATAATTTTCTGTCCAATGCATACATTTGAGGGGAGACAGTGTAAATTTGATTAATTTCTGACTTTTTCATCATTTTTTTTTCTGAAAATCGACAGTCATGTAAATTGTACGTTCTTCTCTTCTGATAAGTTTAGGCTTTATACATATTTACCCCATTCATCATTTACCTAAAATCGCAAATGGAAAACTGACACACAAAAAAATGGAAAAATTGCTTGAAATTCCCTATTGTAAATTACAGCATTATCAAGTATAGATTCATATAAAACAGTAATATTGTTGGTGTTTCACATCAAAAGTTGCCATAGCAACCATCTTTACTTGTAAATTCGAGGAAAATGATTAATTTCACTATCGAGTTTCCTTTTTAATTTTGTTCATCAGATAATATTTATTTAATTGCAACAAAACAAAAGATATTGTTAAGCCTGCCTTCAGAGTTATTCGTGATTTAAATTGTTAAAAATTGCATTGAAAAGGGCGAAAATCAGCAAAATCTATTACATGCCGCCATGGCCAGCCAATTTTGGTCCTTTCAGAGAATTAGTATTAAAAACATAAGATATATGCTCGTAATTATTTCACCTTAACTTAAGTAGACTTAACATGTTGATATGAGCACATGGTGCACTTAAACATTATAATATAACACAAATTTCAATATTGAGAATTGAGACGCAAGAGCGTATAGTGAACGAAGATAAAATGACCGTTGTGAATGACACATTGAAATAAAATCGTTCTCCTAGTGCATATTGAGTCAATAGTCAGTCAATATTTTATGTTGATATCCCATACATCATGCGTTTCTCTCATTTTGTCACAAAAGGATCCCTCTTCTTTTTATTTATAAAAATATTAATGCACCTAATCTCACTTCGGAATACTATCTATACTGGGGTTCCTAGCTGTTCCATTGAAAATTCTAATGATTTTACCTTGCTTTCTCGACATTGAGACAAATGATAGGTACTTCTTCGATGTATATTAATTATGTCTCAGGATTATGACAGATATGCTGAGTGCGAGAAATCGGTTGAAATATTGTACATGTCGTATTCACTAGAATAGTAAACACACACTTAAAGATACCTAGTATGCGTTTGCATTTGTGTGCATATTTCGTCTCCTACATTTTGCCTTACCAAGTCATTTTGGACCCCTCCAATTCGAAGTTCTGAACGATTGAATTAAAAGCCATGTTTAATTTTTAAATTGTCTGGTGTGTTGGTTTTTCCATACTATAAGGAGACATAACTATTTTTAGATTTCAGATTAGCTTTTAACTTAAAGAATGTGAATAAATATACAGCTTGTCATATATGAACTTGAGGATTATGTCGTTTCAAACGAACGTTTGTACAGTGTGTACAGTGTCCTTTGTTTTCATTTTTGAATTGAGAATGGCATTATAGAAAGATCAAGTAAACGTATATGAACATGGCTTTTATCAAAATATAAGGTGATCTAGATAAAGCTCAGAATATGTTTCAATCAGAAATGCAGAAAACTAGTCTGATCACGACGGTATGGATATTGACGAATATGACCACATTCATAAACGCAAAGTGCTGGCAAGAAACAAAGCAATGTGCTACTGATACGGAAAACTTTAACAAGAGAGCATATTCGTTTAATTGTACCAAAGGATCATACACATGTATTCTTACAACTGAAGACCTGCTGGTGGAAACGTGTGCTTCAGTTTATAATATAACATCGACTTCGGATGGTACGTTTATTATCAAATATAAAATAGCTCAATACAGGTAGCAATTTCATACCATTCCATCTGAGTTAACTTATTTAAATCCGTGAGTAACTCTTCATAAATTGGTTTGAAATTTTATTCAAGAAGGTATAGAGCTGGAACATTATTAATGTAAACACTTTTTTCCTGTTGTAGTGTGGAAAAGTAAAACTTGTTCCCCGTGATTATAGATGTTTTTAAGTGTACTTGGCTTATTTTAACACTCTCGTCCTAAAACATAATCAAAATCAAAGGAGGTTAACATTGTAGCATCATCATTCTTATAGATTTTGTTTAGATATTCTACTGAATCCCCTGTAGGGATTTTGGAGCCACTTACTCTCTGTAGAGTAAATGAACAAATTTAAATTCTAAAAATAAAACCAAAGGGCGCTACTGGAATGAATTATGGCGACTTATGAAAAGCACTTTGGCTGGGAGCAATACTAATGAGGATTTACTATCCTAAATACGTGTCTGGTGCATGATAAATTAGTTTGAAATTTTCTTAAAAGAAACTAAAAAGTTGGAACCCTTCTGAATTATCTTCAATGTTTAAAATTATACAGAAAACCTGAAGATAATGACATTCAATAAACTTTTACATGTTGATATACTCGGCATAAAATGTATAATATTGCATGTTCAATATTTGCCTTCGCTTTTGCATACATTGTAAAACGGCGTCTGATTTACTTAATGAGTCTTCTATTCTTTGCTACTCTTTCTAAACATGTATTGTATGTTAAATTCAATCGTAAAAAGAGACATTTTCGGTCCCCTTTTAACCTTGAAACCCATTGCCCCAATATATAATAAAAAATTGATTTATATTTCTTTCTCTTTTTTATGGAAATCGTAAGTTCGTTAAAACATCCTCCTTCAAAGGAACGATGTTTGAACGAATCACATTTAAAGGTTTTAAACAATGATAATGATTATCGAAGAAGTATTTCAATAATTACATTGTGATAAGGAGATTGTAGAGCTCCATCCATTTGAAGAAACTATAATATTTATTTCTATGGAGGTATTTTTCAATATTCCTGAGTGAAAGATAAGAAAAGAATCCCTCTTTTTATTTTTTATGCACCTGGTCCCACTTCGGAATACTATCTATGCCGGGGTTTTTTCTAATGATTTCGCCATGCCTTCTCGACTTTATATGCACTTCTATGGAGGTATATTCAAATGTGCCTGGGTAAAAGAAAAAAATAATAAATAATCCATCTTCTTTTTATTTATATAAGTATTTATGCACCTGGTCTCACTTCGGAATACTATCTAAGCTGGGGTTTCCAACTGTTCCATTGAACATTCTAATGATTTTGCCTTGCCTTCTCCACTTTAAGACGGGATAACTGATGTGTACTTCTTCGATATATATTAATTATGTCTCCGGATTCGGACAGCTATGCTGAGTGCAAGAAATCGGTTGAATTATTATACATGTCGTACTCACAAATCGTCTAACATTGTCACTGGGCAAGTCCTACGGTCGATATGGGGAACTCGTGATACACTATGATGTCCCCCTCTCCATAATGGTGGATCATCCAACAAAAGATGATACTTTTTATCTTCCGAAATGGAAGTAACCGAATGTGACAATTCTACCGAATTGAAGAGGCGTGTGTTGCATACAAGCAGGAGATGCCGACTCTTCCTGGACACCTGGTCTCACTCCCATTTCCGGAGTTCGCTTCTCTTCATGTGATGGAGGTTTTTGTTTGTTTGCTATGGTTTCTGTTTTATCCTGATTTCGTATGCCTTCGGTTTATGATTTTCTGAATTATTAAATTTGTGTTGTATATAGGGATTTAGCCGTTAGACATATTAATCAAACAGTTGGAGATACCTATGCGATTGCAGAAGTTCTCCTTTCATACCTTCAGATTTCTTTACCATGTACTGAATTGAGCAATTGAGACTTGAGGTAATTTGGGATCCCTCCAATTTAAAGTTCCAAACCATTCGAATTAAAATGTTAGAAGCCATGATTTATTGATAATATCTAAAGTGCTTGTATTTCTTTTTTTAACAAGCGTAACTACTTTGCACATGTTAAAGTGTATTTTAAAGTCCAAGAGCGAAATATCGTATATTTGTCATTTATCTGAACGTCAGTGTTATTTCATTCTGAACGCGGTTAAGGGTGTACAGTTTCATTTGTTTTCTTTTTTTGAATTGAGAATGTCAACATAGAAAGATAAAGTATTAGAACATGGCTCTTATTAAAATATAAGATGATCTAGATAAATCTCAGAATATGTTTCAATCAGAAATACAGAAATCTAGTCTGATCAGGACAATATAGATACTGACGAATATAACCGCATTTATAAACGCAGAGTGCTGGAAAGAAACAAAACAATGTGCTACTGATATGGAAAACTTTAACAAGAGAGCATATTCGTATAATTGTACCAAGGGATCATATACATGTATTCTTACAACTGGAGACCTGCTGGTGGAAACGTGTGCCTCAGTTTATAATATAACATCGACTTCAAATGGTACGTTTCTTATAAAATATAAAACAGCTCAATACAGGTATCAATTTTATAACATTCCATCTTAGTTAACATATTCAAATCCGTGAGATACACTTCATTTATTGATTTGACATTTCAATGTAAACGTCTTCAAATTGAATAGCATCATTTAAGAACAGATAAATTGGCAACATGGACCAGACATGCACGTTTCGGGTACTTAACCCTCGTCAGTGATCCTCAGATCTAAACAATGTAATATGCCAAAAAAGTATTAAAGTTACTATGTCGAAAAAGCGTACCAAAAGACGTAGCAGGATGGGTGGGATATGATGCTACAGGACCCACGTTTTAGAAATTTCAAGAAATTTTGATGACAGAAATTTTAGAATGCGTTGAAGAAACGATCAACCGAAATTGATCGAACTTGGCTACATGTGCCCTCGGGGACTCCTGGTCCACCAGCAGTGACACTCACCAAGTGGTATAAATGTAAACGTCTTCAAATTGAATATAATGACAATTCAAGAAGAAATCGCGTTTGAACCCTTCCGCATTATTAATATAAACACTTATTTCTTGTTGCTGTGTGGAGCAGTAAAACTTGTTCGCCGTGACATTGGATGTTTTAGTGTATTAATTACTTCCTTCCAGTTCTTATTAATTTGACATTATGCATCAATTGGCTATTTCGAAAACTTGTCATTTCATTCAAAACTATTATCGAAATTAAGGAGGTTAACATCTTAGCACCATCTCTCTTATGCTATATTGAACAAAGATTTTATTTGGATATGCTACCGAATCGACCCTACAGGAAATTTGGAGCCACTCTCTGTAAAGTAGATACTAAGTTGAATTCTAAAAATAAAACCAATGGGCGCTACTGAAATGAATTTTGGCGGCTTATGAAAAACAATTTGGCTGTAAGCATCACTGATGTGGATTTTCTCTCCAAAATACATGTAGGTGTCTGGTGCATAATAAATTTGTTAGGAATTTTCTTGAAAAAAGCTATAAAGTTGGAACCCTTCCGCATTATCTTCAATGTTAAAAGTTATACTGAAAACACGAATACATCGACATTCAGTTGTGCATGTTGATATACTCAGTATAAAATATATGATATTGCATGCTCAATATTTGCCTTGAAGTTCGCTTTTGCATACATAGCTAAACGGGGTCTTGTTTACTTAATGAGTGTTCTTTCCTTGGCTACGCTTTCTAAACATACATTATATGTTATATTCATTCGTACGAAATACCACCTTCGGTCCCCTTTTATCTTTGAAATATATTGCCCCAATATACATTATAAAACTTTCGATTTGTTTTTTTTTCTCCCCTCATTTCTGCATATAATCTTAAGCATAAGAAAGAATACTTGAAATCTTATGTTTTTTTTAACTTCCTCCTTTCAACGAACGATATGTGCGGGATTTAAAGTAACGACAACTCCTACACAAACATTTAAAATTGTCTTCAATCTGAGTCTTTCGCACTTCTTTAAAATGATACAGTTTATCTACTGATTATTCTTTTCATTTTTTAACATTTACCATTAAATCAATTTTTACCATTAAATTTATCAATTCGCTTCTACTGTGAGTTGTTGCCATGGCAAAAACCACTGAATGAACTTAGGTCAAATGCCATAGCAACCGCCACTGTCCAATCCGATAAGAAGCCCTTTCGGGGGAAAGGACAAGTGTGTTTCAACTTTAATAAAGGAGAAAGATGCTTGTCCTACCCCTGTAAGTATGCACACATATGCCAAAACTGCCGGGGAAATCACCCAATAATCAAATGCCGCACAGATAGGCAAGGGAAGGGACAAGGGCAATCCCCACAACAAACCCCCACGGGAGCAAGAAAGTCTGCCAACCCCAGTCAAACCAAAAGTACTTGAAGCAGAATTGGAAGGTTTCGACAGACAACAAACAAATTATCTAGTCAATGGCTTCACATTTGGATTTCACCTTGGTTGTATTTCTAGTCCCCCTGTAAAAGGCGTCAAAAATCATAAATCTACTATAGACCATCCATCAGAAATTGAAAATTACATCCAGAGGGGAATTTCAGTTGGTAGGATAGCAGGCCCATTTAAAGACCCCCCTTTCCCTCATTTTATTACCTCCCCCTTGGGTGTAATACCTAAATCAGACCCTGGCAAATTCAGAGTAATTCAAGATTTGTCATACCCACATAGGTTATCAGTTAATGACAATATTCCTGATGAAAATGCTCAAGTTACCTATGACTCAATTGACAATGTCATTGCCTTAATCCAAAAATTTGGCAAAAATTGTTTAATGGCCATGTCAGACATTCAAGATGCATTCCGTATTGTTTCAGTAAACCCATCGGATTACCACTTACTGGAATTTACTTGGGAAGGGTCATATTACTTTGACAGGTGCTTACCAATGGGGGCTCGAAGTTCATGTCAAATTTTTGAACAGCTGAGCAAAGCATTACAGTGGTTAATGTGTACATAATATAAAGCCTCCGGTATGTCCCACATCCTTGATGACTTTTTCTTTATTGGACCAGCGGCATCAGAAAAATGTAAAAATGACTTGGTGCAATTTTTGTATAGATGTAAAACAATAGGTATTCCCATCAAAATGGAAAAGACGCAGGTACCAACCACAAAATTGACAATTTATGGGATAGAAGTTGATTCTGAAATTATGCAAAGCAGATTACCTGTTGAAAAAGTGCAAAAAATTCAGCACAAATTGAGAGAATTTCTTTTGCGTAAGAAAGTAACTCTACGTGAATTACAATCGTTGGTTGGACTTCTTAATTTTGCCTGCTCGGTAGTTGTCCCAGGTAGAGCATTTTTACGTTGGTTAATTAACCTTACTTGTGGAATCAACTACCCTTTTCATTTTATCAGGCTATCAAAAGAAGTTAAGGAAGACTTATTTATGTGGCAAAGATTTATTGAAAACTTTAACGGTAAATGTGTATTTTTACCAATGGAATGGTCACCTTCAAGTCACCTTACACTTTTTACTGATGCCTCAGGAGCCATAGGTTTCGCAGCGGTTTTACAGGATCAAAAAATATGGTTTGCACACAAATGGGCGATCAACTTGATGGACTATCAGATAGCCATAAAAGAATTATTCCCCATTGTATTAGCGCTAGAAATTCGAGGGGACCACTTGAGCAACAAAAGAATTTTATTTCGATCTGACAACAAAGCTGTGGTTGATGTATTGAATAGTCAAACTAGTCGGGATACAATCATTTTGAAATTAATCAGGAGATTAGTTTTAGTTGCTTTAAAATATAACATTCATTTTAGAGCTAGACATATAGCGGGGAAAGAAAATACTGTAGCAGATCTATTATCTCGCTTTAAATTTCAGGAAGCCTTAGTAGTGGCACCAAACCTAGCAAGGAGTCAGACAACAGTGCCAGCTTCTCTATTAGTAATATAAGTCCAGATGCATTATTCCTCGTCAGAGCATCCTTAGCCGAACCAACCAGAGCAGCATATAAAATATCTTGGGGACTTTTTTAAACAATGGCTGTGTGAAAATAAAGAACAATTAGTTCTACCAGTTCAAGTAGAATCATTATGCAATTTTTTGGCTAACTTATATGCTAAAGGGTTTTCTGCAAGTACGATCTCCTCACATACTTCAGCCCTCGGTTATGTACATAAGGTACTAAATTTATAGGATCCATGTCAAGTTTTTATAGTGAAAAAGCTACTGATTGGTTGCCATAAAGAAGCCAAAACCAAAGATGTTCGTCTGCCCATCAATCTCCCTATTTTGGCTAAACTTCTGTCTGCGTTGGACACTATTGTCCCCAATTTCATGCATAGAATATTGCTAAAAGCTCTCTTTTTGATAGCCTTTAATGGTTTTATGCGTTTAGGTGAATTAGTGGTAAAAACCAATGTTGGGTCGGTGGTTCAGAGAAAAGATGTTACTATTCAGTCAAAAAATGTAGAAATCTGTGAAGTACAATTAATTCTCCGGCACTTTAAAACCATAAAAAATAATGACCCGATCATTTTGTCAGTTACATCAAACAAAGATCCGCAACTATGTCCAGTACGGGCATTGCAAACTTACTTCAATTTCTACAATCACATAAAGGGCCCATTATTTCAATTCATTGGTGGGAGCCCAGTTTCGTATAACTTTGTTACTCTTAGCTTGAAAAAAGCAATTACATTTATTGGTTTATATCCATTAGGGCAGCAACGCAGGCTGCAAAATCTGGTTTTTCGGAAAGTTATATTCAACAATTGGGTCGATGGAACTCAAATGCCATGAAACGCTATATCAGAATAAAATCATTCCAGCTCTAAACATTTTATAAAAGTATCAGTGTGAGGCACCTTTTCCAGTTCATTCACAAAATAAAGTAAACTTAGCAGGAATGAAGAAAGAGACAAAGGAAAATGACACATATAGTGTGAAAATGTTGTAAGGTTTTCATTTCTTCATTTGAGAAATATGATTTGTTCAAACTAAAAACTGCCCAACAAGTCTCCTCGGGGACCAATTGTCGGCAAGCAAGGACATACGGATAGTGATATAAATCACTTATAAAGTAATGATATATTTTCAATTTACTTCAGGTTGCCCTACAGTATTTTGTGGGTCTTATGGGACAGGTTTGTCTTCGTCGTCAAAAGCATATTGTCCTCAAAACATTGAAGGTTGCCCAAATGGAAAAAGGATATTCAACACATCAACGTTATATCTGTGTAAGTTCCTTTTACCTTTTTCTGTAATGGTTGCAATAGATTATTTTTGAATTTCAATTCTCTGTAAGGACCAAAGTAATTAGAAAATAACATGTCACAGTTTTTTTTTATTATTTTGATCATATTACAGATATATGAGTGAATAAAAATGAAAATGACCTTCTGTTGCCATGGTGACATGGTCCAAGTTTTAAACATTTATTTCGAACTCTAAAAAAATGTAAGATGTGTCAAGGCATCTGGTTACCATGGAAAGCATATCAATTCAGAATTATCATCATAAATAACATTGATTCGTAACTTCAGTTTCGTCAAAACACAATAAAAATGATTCATTGACACTCTTTACAGTAAATTAGCAAATGTCACAGAAATGAGGTCTGTTTTTCGTCAATTTTGATGTTTTTCACGTTTGAGTAAAATATTAAGCAATTAGTACATTTGTAGGTTAAAAAATGCTCTGTGAGTTTTAATCTATATTGTCTGATCTAAACCTTGAGGGGAAATTCTAAGTGGGGAACTGAACAAATTTTCTAGTTTTTAGCTCAAAATGTGGTTGCTACGGCAACATTTGATATCAGATGGTCTCATATAGGATTTCTTTTTTTTTTCATTTTTTCGGATATCTAATATTAGTTGGCTCTTGCAAAGGTATATGGTTAAGGTAACTTTGATGAGTATCAATAGTTGTGTGACCTTAATTTCATTCTAAGGTCATTTCTAATTCTAAGCAAAAATGTATTTAAAAATTTGATGTTTTCATAATTTCAATATCATATTTCCTTGTTTCACTGTACTTACTTTGTATGGTGTTTTTGCTTCCAATAAAGGAAAAATTCAAACAGTGCTTAAGTTTGTTTGGTATTTTGTATAAAACTAGATCTGTCTAAAAATAAAAAAAACATGATAAATTTAGGCACAAATTGCAAATGAGAAAATAATCATTTAAAAGCTGGTCAAGACTATGAAACGAAGTGAGTAGATGCACTTTTTAGTGCATTATGCAATATCATAAATTATGCTGGATTTTCCAAAATTTCAGAATATTTCATATAATTCTCCTTGAAAATGCTAGAATTTAATGTCTAAGTTTGAGTAAATGACCTTGAATGGTTACAATTTGTGTGCTTTATGTCAATAATTACATGAAGTTTGATTGTTAAAGACAAAATAAAGCCTCCAGAATAGCCAATTAATGTTTGTATGAGCTTAAACATATGTGTCATATTTCATATTTCCGCATTCAATCCAAAGAAAACCAATATGTTCCCCACTCCAGATTGTCATCTGACAATCTCATTTTGAGAAGACCATAAAGTTAAAGGCTTCATTTCTCAGAAACCATTGCCCTTACAATATTTTCATTAAAAACGACAAAAAGGGGTTTTTCAAATGGTTGACAAATGTCCTAGTAAATAGTAGAATTTTTATTTACGTTTGACCCCCAGTAACAGTTAAATAGAAAGAAATGATTTACATTTTCAAATTCAATAGTTTTGTTGAAGGATGAAAGAATGCTCTCAGGAAGTTTCAATTTTCTACATATCTATTTTCCTTGAAAATATGAACCAGAAAAATGTCCAGTTTATCAAGTTTTCCAGACATCCAAAAGTTTAGACATGGTTACAATGGCAACCGATGCTTATTTAATTCCGGCTTGTCACACCATATATAATGACGTTACAAAATCTTTCATTACTGTGACATGTTATTTCAATAATGCTTGAATTGTTTCGTCCTTACAGAGAATTGGTATCAGTTGTTTATAGTATCATCAATATACCTGTCATGTAAGTGCAAATAAAGCGCTGCCACCGGAGGGAATCAGTTTGATAAATATATAGATACATTTATTCCCTCTCCATTGATAAAGGACAATGTATAACTAAACGTTTTGGTACGCAATGCTATATTTTGTCGTTCTTTCGTAATTTATTTTGAAAAATTCATCGTTTCAGACCCAAAATGCTTACTCCGCTTGAAGGATAGATTCTCAATGTAAGTAGCTCAAATTACATGTTGAAAAACAAATAATTCAAGATTATTCTTGTGACTAAATATGACGTGACCACATTCAATTATGTCCAGAATGTTTATGTCTTCTTTTCACGAATATCACTCAATGGGACTTTTATTTCACCTTCGATATACCGTCTTCTTAATTGAGTCATTCCGAGGTTCGAAACCGTTCCAATGGAAATTATAATGATTTTACCTTGCCTTCTAAACTCTTAGACTGAATAACTGAAAGTTACTTCTATGATGTTGATCTTATCATTTAATAATGCATTTTAAATTTTGATCAATTTCTCCGTTTTAATATGCTTCTCTTTATTTTACGTTATGTTTTCTTTTCCTTCAACTTTATTCGATTCTAATATATATCTTATATTCTGCCTTTTAAAAAATCATCATTCCTCGTACATTCCATCAAAGGGAATCGTAGTGATTTTGTTTTCGATATTACGGGGCAGGAAAGTGAGGTTGTAAACATAAGTTCACAATGGAAAAATCTTCCACCAGCGAAAGAAAAATCTTGTATGAATAGTTTGTAAAAGTTTTATTTCATGTTAAAGTCATTCATTGACTGAATATATTATTTTCCTTTATTTTCCAGAGGAGGACGTACAGCACCAATTATCCAATATGTAAATCGCACTTGCGATTGCAACTCAACAACCGATCCTTATTCAGGAACAAATTCAGTGTTACTCCATGTGTTGCTTATATTGATGATCTTGTGTCTCGTAGTTGCAATCGTATATTCAGTATGTCGCTGTCTCATACGTCGCCGACAATCCCGACTGCAAAACAATTTACAGTCTACTCTCGATAAGTCGAACTTCAAGGGACCATCAGAAATAGTTCGACTTATCAAGAGTTCGACTTATTGATTTCATGATCAGCAATCGATTTTCCAAAAGAATTATTTTCTTTTCTCTATTATCGTTCACAAACGTTTGTGTTGTCCATTTTTAATGACCAAGCTACCTTTAATGCTTATATTTAAGACTCCATAGCAAGAACGTATCAATAATCCGTCCATCGATCTCTTCTCATAATTAATTGGTTTTCTTCAAGAATTGAAATAAACTTGTGGTTCGACTTATTGAGATAAATTTTCAGCGTAAAATGACTTAAGGGACCTAAAAATTAGTTCGACATAACGAAAAGTTCGACTTATCGGAATACTTATCAGGAGTAGAAATGCATTGAAATCAATGGAAGAGAATCGGGACTTTTAAAAACAGTTCGAGATAAGCGGAAATTCGAGTTAACCGAGTTTGAGTAAACGAGAGTAAACTGTACTTACATTGTTTGGGCCGGACTCAAATGAAAACTAAACGTTAGTGGTCATAATCAAACTACTCATATTCCATAAAAGCTTTTTAAAAAATGTATTGACTTATCTACAAAATATAATTGTTTCATTGTACATGTACTCAATTAGGAATTACATCATTCTATATTGTATACCATAGCGATAGAAGGCAAAGCTTTCGACTTACATACCTTTCAAATTATTTCAATTTTAACATTTAATCTGCATTTATTCTAACACTAACGGTAAGAGATATACAAGTATCTTGGTTATACGTCAACAGAAAGCAAATACAATTGTAAAAAAAAATGAAAAATAGCAGATAGAATCTTAAGTGAACATCTGATAAATTTCGGAAGTTCAACTGTTTAATCCAAAACACAAACAAATTCAACCTGTCTCACTATAAAATTAGTAAATCCTCAGTTAATGGTTGACCACTAACAGTGTTTCATAGTCCCTCACAGTCATATACAGCTTAAGGATCCAATCATATTTTTACGTTATCTAAGAGTAGGAATTTCCACAATTATTTTTATTCATATATTTCTTAAGGAGTCTCAATAGCCTACTCTCAATTAAGGAATGCTTTCTGCATCACGCCGGCCGTTTCTGAGTCTGCAAGTTGCAGTTTTGGTTTTCTTACATATTAGTACGAATAGAATTGGGATTTTTGAAAATTTTACACCCAATAATACATGTTAAATGAAAAAAAAGTAATGTGGTGTTTTTCCCGGCTGGGCAATAAATACCCTTTTAAACTAGACAATATCAATATTGTGTGGTCTCCATACATTTTAACAACACTGTTACAGAAAGTGTTTTTTTTTTCATCTTGGATTTTGGCTGATTACCATAAACTATTCACAAAGATCAAAATCTGTAATTGATATTGACCATGCATTCTTCACATTTGTGTAATTGTATGCCTTATTTACATGTACCTAATATATATATTAGGTTTTTGAATGTCCTTTTAAAATGAGCTATTAACGTTTTATTGATTTATTTTTGTGTTCTTTGTTTTATTCTTTTTTTGCTGTGATATTTTGAAATTATATTTCTGAAACATGGGTATAGTAGCATCATATCCCACCCAGCCTGTTATTTCTTGCGGTTCATTTTTGGATATTATAATAACTTTCAAACTCTTTGGCCATACTACAGTTTTGTATATGGTTTAGATTGGGGATCACTGACTAGGATTGAGTATCCCAAAACGATATACTTACATACTAACTTCAACATTTTGTGATACATTCATTAAATATTGGGCAATGGTTATCTATTTATCATTTTTTTTTAATCGCATTGCAGTGATCCTTTGGAATTAAATGTTATACAGTCATATTACTAACCCATTCTGTGATACATTTTAAGTTATGGACAATCATGGTGATAATTTCTATGAACGTTGTTTTATGCTACTTATGTCTATTTGCTTTGTTGTTTTATTCCTTTAATAAAATAATTAGTATTTTATATTGAGTTTAAGCTTTTCATACGCCGGTCATAACACGGGACGTATTGTTATTTCCTTGAACTTAGAAATTTTCCAAACTTTACAGTTTTCAGGACTTTTTTTCGCAGTCCTTGCAGCCATTGAATTGAAAATTGGTACATGTATACGCCTCCATAATAATGATTTGCAGATTCAGTTGTAGTTTATAATCGATGAACTTATTTTAGCAAAGCTATGGATATTGAACTTAGAATATATCTCAAGATCAATGTTTGGCCATAAAACAGCGTTTTACGGGGAGGGGGTGAATTTTTATTTTGAAAATTCGATTAAAAATGATAATGTATTATTCATAATTTCTAAAACTTTGTAGACCTGAAGAAGAACAAATGTTCTTTCATATTTCTCAGACGTGTTTTGTATATCTTTTTTTTTGGGGGGGGGGGGTCAATTAATTGAGCAATTATGTTGAAGGCTCAAGTCATTTTCAGACTAAAACTGACATAATTCCATTCACAAAATTATCAATGAGAAACAAATTCCCCGCCGGGCGTATCTTGCAGCGTTGCCGTTGCTACTATTATCTTATGCTACTGTTTTGTATCAATATATGATGTGCATTTTAGAAATATCCTTCATTCCTCATTGTTCCTTCAAAAAATCATATATTGAGTTAGGAATTCTTCTAGGTAACTAAAGTTAATTACCTTATAATTTGTCCCCGGGCCTACAAATTCAAGAATACCATTCGTAGTACCTTCTGCTGGATAATCAAATAATAAAAATTGGATTGTCCAAGAAAACCCTTCTAACAAATGTCCAAAACTTTTCAATATTGGAATGTATCTCTCGGATAATGAACCCTCGGCAACTGTACTCTTAGTTTACATTGTCTAGATGAGCTGACATACCGTGAACTAAACTTGCTGGTTTTTTTTTTTTTTTTTGGTGAAATGACGTTGACTGTCTAAGGAAACGATAGATCTTGCAATGAAAATAACGCGGTGGAGCTGAGGAGAAGATTTTACGTCAAGTCATAGAAAAAATGGCTATTAGTGTAAAAGTAGCTTGAAGAATAAGTTTCAATTTGGTCATATTTCAAATACAAGCATAACCACAAGAAACCGTTTAAACTGGATATCCCTTCCACTTGATGAAAAAAAAACAACTTTACGCAATACGTAAACAATATGGAAACTTTGCGGAAACCTGATGTTTCCATATAGTTTACGCAAGGATTCCGTTTTCTCTGGTGTATTGACTGAATCAAAATTGTCAATTCAATGGTCATTACTATCAAAACTTTAATCTAATAAGAATAACTCTTTCAATCTATTCATGATTCCTCAATATCTGGATAAATTGAATTTTGCACCTGATTTTACCTTTTATGCATTGGATCGATCGATTTAATACTGATTACAGCTACTGTATGTAAAACATATTTACAAACTCAGAAACCTAAATGAATATCGTTGAGTTCTTTAAGCCCTACTTTAAATATTCGTGGGTTTATTCACAAGACGGAGCTCACTTCTGGCGAAAGACTCACCAAGGTTTAATTAATTATTTAAGCTCGTTACCTTATTGAACAACAAGAACGACAAGTTGAGAGAATTGTTCAAAAAGGGTCCCAAATGCAGAGAAAGTATGTCCTTTACATGGAATCGAAATGTCAAAATTATCATGGACTCTTGCGAGGAATATGCAAGACGTTGGGCAAAGAAAGAGGATGTACAGCTCGACACCCTTTCCTGAATGCATAAAATCCATCAGAGGGTTACTTTTATCTAGAATTAACCGATTAAAATTAACTGTGAACACCAGATCCGAGTCTATATTTAAAGACCCTGATGTTATCACAGAGCTAACCTACTTCCAAGAACATTTTGTCATCACACCAGCGGACAAAGCCTCAAATAATTACACATTTACTTGCAAAAAGTACTATTTCGACAGTCTAGTTAAAGAGTTGGGTTTCAATTCGACACCTGGAAATCCCACTTACATCCCAACAAACCGTTCTGCCTCTGAAATAATATATAACCACAAATAAGCTCTTGCTTCCATTGGCTTCAACACTAACAAATTAGATTTAGATTTACCATACTTATACTGCATACCTAAAATGCATAAAAATCCGTACAAACAAGGTTTCATCGCAGGTTCCTCAAAATGTTCTACCAAATCTGTATAGATCTTACTCACCAAAGTTTTATCTGAAATCAAATCTGGGCTTCAAAAATATTGTTCGACAATATATTCTCGCAGTGGAATCAACCAGATGTGGATTTTCAAGAATTCGAATTTAAGAACATCTGAAATCCACTCATTTTAGTAGATTCTATTCGATCAAAGCCTTTGATTTTTCGACACTTTACACTACTATTCTACATTCTAAATTGAAAGAGAGACTCGCAAAAATTATAGGTAATGTGTTTACAAGTAAGAACGGTAATCGCAAATACAAATTTATTGTTGCTAACTGTGACAAAACCTACTTTGTAAAAGAAAAGTCCGATTCTGAAAATAAGTACACATAAACAGATATTATTCAGATGTTAAACTTTCTGATCGACAACATTTTTGTGGTGTTTGGATGAAAGGTCTTCCAATGGGGACCAATTGTGCCCCACTCCTTGCCGACATGTTCCTTTACTCGTATGAAGCTGAATTCATTCAATTTTTGGTTTCTGAAGGGAAAAATACTTAGCTTCTGACTTCAACTTCACTTACAGATACATAGACGATGTGTTGTTCATCAATAATCAAAAATTTGCGGACTACCTGAGCAGTATCCATCCTTCGGAGCTTGAAGTCAAAGAAACTACAGAGACAAATAATTCAGCATCCTATTTTGATATAATGTTGTCCTACGACACTGATGGTCACATGAACACCTCACTCTATGACAAACGTGACGACTTCAATTTCAGCATTACAAACTTTCCTTTTCTGAGTAGCAATATCTCTTCATCGCCTGCTTATGGCGTGTTCATATCTCAGTTGATACGCTATGCCACAGCAAGTACGAAATATACGGATTTTGTTCTGAGAGCTAGGCGTCTTTCAGTTAAGCTTCTCAGTCAGGGATATGTTTGTGACCGACTAACATCGTCACTGAGGAAGTTCTACGGTCGATATATGGAACTCGTCATACACTATGATGTCCCACTCTCCAGAATGGTGGATAATATTCTGTTATAGACCATTGGAACCATCCAACCAAAGATTGTACTCTGTCTTCCGAAATGGAAGTAACCGGATGTGAGAGTTCTACCGAATTGAAGCGGCGGGTGTTGCATGCAAGCAGGAGATGCTTGCTCTTCTTTGGCACCTGGTCTCACTCCCATATCGGGAGTTCTCTTCTTTTCATGTGGTGAAGGTTTTTGTTTATATGCTTTGGTTCCTGTTTTGTCCTGATTTTCTATGCCTTCGGTTTCTGTTTTTCTGAATTGTCGATTTTGTGCTGTATACATGGATATGGTCATTATCCATATTTGTCACTTTCAAACCAATTTTCATGCACAAGAAAAGAGTTTCGGATAGAAAATAAACGTTGTTCATTTTACAGCGCTTGACAAACAAGTTAGACAACTTATATTTATGTATCGAGTTGGCTCAGATGTTGGCGTGAAGGGGGTCCAAGCAGTAGGAGGAAACCGAAGTACCCGGAGAAAGCCCCCATGCAGAAGTTTGGTTGGGAGGCCACCTACCCTAACACATCAGACCCTTCGCCGAATCTAGGATGCGAGCCCGGGACCTAGAGGTGAAAAGCGAGCGCACTACCACTGCGCTAACCCGGCCTTAAAAAAGTGTCCGATAGTAAATGATAACATGACGGGTGTTGCATGCAAAAAGGAGATGCTTACTCTTCCTGGGCACCTGATCTCACTCTCATATCGGGAGTTCCCTTCTTTTCATATGGTGGATGTTTTTGTTTGTTTGCTTTGGTTTCTGTTTTATCCTGATTTTGTATGCCTTCGGTTTCTGATTTTCTGGGTTATCGATTTTGTGCTGTAAACAGGGATATGGTTATTATCCATATTTGTCATTAAATAATAAAAATCTTACATATTTATCATCCAAGTACAATGTAGATTCCACACCATAACGACCTTAGTCAAGCAAATACTTGCTTGTAAAGTGTACTTTGGCAGTAATAATTACCCTTTTTCGTTTAAGATATTTTGAATAGTGTATTGAAAAAAAAAAAGAGATCCAAGGGGGCAACATCGCTCACATGAGTTGCAAACAAAAGAATAGTAACGGACAATTCGGTGAGGCCCTTGAGTACTTGCTTCCTTTACGGTTTCATGAAATTATGAGCATCAGTTTTGGAGATGTGAAACGTCAGCCAATCCGCCATCATATTTGTTGATCGATCGACGTGAAAAACACAAACTCTTGGGCTTCTTTTAATTATAATTATTTATCTCAAAACACCACAGATACATAAATAATACACAGGCAATGACATTTTTGTATATAAACACAGAACATTGAAGATGACATGTCAGCTGACCCATGGTCCTAGCAATGATCGAACCAGCAATTATAATATTACTTGCCCGATGCCCTTTCCGCTAGACCACAGCGACAATAAACAGACCTTGAGTTCTTGCTTACAGTAAGATTTTGTGAAATTCTGTGCCGCGGTTCCAAAGGAAAAGTTAAAAAGGCGTTAGATTAACTTATTGTAAGGATTCTTGAAATTCTGAGCAGTGGTTGCAGAGGAGAAGTCGAAAATGCATCAGCCAACAAGAGCCCTCGGCGGCCATATTTGTCGACCGATCGGCACGAAATACACAAACTTTGTAGAGGACCTTGAGTAGTTGCTTCCTGTAAGGTTTCGTGAAATTCTGTGCAGCGGTTGCAGAAGATAAGACGAAAATGCGTTAACCATTCAGATACCTTGGCGGCCATATTTGTTCAGAGATCGGCATGAAAAACAAAAAGTTGGTAGAGGACCTTGAGTACTTGCTTCGCTCAGGTGAGCTAAAAAACTAAATTTGGCATCCGAAGAAACTTATTACATGTACGAAGGTGAGGGCCATTTTCACGCAGCTGAAATGTCTCCAATAAGATAAAAACGTAACACAAACACCTTAGGTTCGATATAGAAACGCATTGAAAACCTCATCGCTCTTGTATAATTACATTTATTTCGAGAAAATACGCAAGAAACGTTTATGTCAGTGTAGTTTATTGAAATGACATCAATCCTCCTGCAAGAGACGCAATCAAATCCATATTTTAAAGGAATTAGTAGAAAATGAAAACAATAACCAAGAAAGGAATCGAAGATAGAAAAGAATAATAATTCAATTAATATAAATTATTATAATTCACTCTTTATCAATTTTCATATTATCTACGAATATCTTCTTTTGCAATGTGAACAGTTAGACAAATTTCCAGAGACTTCTTGCTTCAAGTGTATTTAATAACGTTCCTCCGAACTCTGCCGTCTATATGAAGCCTTAGGTTTTGCTCATTAAGTGCGTGAACCTTAAGCATGAATTGTTTATATGTCTGTCGTTGTTTCTTTTTTCAAGAAAAAAAATATAAAAAATGGTGCAGTGATTAAGGCGGGATACACACTCATGAGACGAGAAAACAATATGTAGAAAAAAAAACAGACGACAAGAATAAATCAACTCAACGGTAAAGCATAAATTACATGCACTACTATACAGGGTAAAAAACCAAGTTAATCGTAGTTGATAACATGAAAATGAATCGAAATTGCACCTTAACAGGTGAATTGAATAAATATGACATCTGAACACTGTCATAATATGGTTATTGAAGAGAAACCATTGATCGTTTTGATTTTTTTTTTCATTACTTTATTTTCAGTTGATAACCTTTTATTTTCTGTTGTTGTGAAATTGAACATTCCATTCATTATTAAATATCCCATTTTTTGGCACATGGGATAGACTGATTCCCCTTTTCAGTATAATTACATTTATTTCGAGAAAATACGCAAGAAACGTTTATGTCAGTGTAGTTTATTGAAATGACATCAATCCTCCTGCAAGAGACGCAATCAAATCCATATTTTAAAGGAATTAGTAGAAAATGAAAACAATAACCAAGAAAGGAATCGAAGATAGAAAAGAATAATAATTCAATTAATATAAATTATTATAATTCACTCTTTATCAATTTTCATATTATCTACGAATATCTTCTTTTGCAATGTGAACAGTTAGACAAATTTCCAGAGACTTCTTGCTTCAAGTGTATTTAATAACGTTCCTCCGAACTCTGCCGTCTATATGAAGCCTTAGGTTTTGCTCATTAAGTGCGTGAACCTTAAGCATGAATTGTTTATATGTCTGTCGTTGTTTCTTTTTTCAAGAAAAAAAATATAAAAAATGGTGCAGTGATTAAGGCGGGATACACACTCATGAGACGAGAAAACAATATGTAGAAAAAAAAACAGACGACAAGAATAAATCAACTCAACGGTAAAGCATAAATTACATGCACTACTATACAGGGTAAAAAACCAAGTTAATCGTAGTTGATAACATGAAAATGAATCGAAATTGCACCTTAACAGGTGAATTGAATAAATATGACATCTGAACACTGTCATAATATGGTTATTGAAGAGAAACCATTGATCGTTTTGATTTTTTTTTTCATTACTTTATTTTCAGTTGATAACCTTTTATTTTCTGTTGTTGTGAAATTGAACATTCCATTCATTATTAAATATCCCATTTTTTGGCACATGGGATAGACTGATTCCCCTTTTCAACAGTGCTTGAATATGACATTTGAGATCGAAGATCTGGCAATGTTGATTATCGCTGACGTCACATTGAACCTGACTTTACGGCATTTAAAGTGCACTTACATTTAGCATAACGGTCAGTCATGAGAGAAATTTGAGATGTCATTGTGCGAGAAATATAATGAAGCACCACGTTTGATTTCCCGATAAGAAAATATTAGTTTTGGGTGGGATCGATCGAGGACAAAACCTCGGCTAACGCCTTGATTGTAACTTTGATTCCATCCTCGACTGATATTTCTCTATCAGGTGCTTTATTCTATCAATCCAGTGTGTCATTAACACGAGTGAAAGATTCGCAAAATGGTACACGCTTATCTCTTTTGGTGTCTCGAACAACCTCACAATTAAGTGGTAGTACATGTTAGTCACGATGCCAATATAAGCTTATATGCGATCGCCTTGAAGACTACGTTGGACTTTGTCGCGCAACAGTCGAACATTTGTAAATGTCAGATGTTCATTTGGTCCATAGCAAAAGCTCCAATTAGAAATGAGAATCACAGTGAAATTTTTCCAGGATACTATGTATGTGATGGTTGAAATATAGTAAAAGCTGTAAAAAGCTATGTAAAGATTAAAGGGACAAAGTTTGATCCAAGCGAGAATCGTCTACAGAATCGTAAATTCGATCAGCAGAATCGGTTCCTAAATTATCCATCGTATGATCAGGCAGTTCCATCAGTCGTGTCTCATTTCTCCTGAAAACATATTAATGATGGTTAACAAGATGAGTGTTATTCTTAATTAATAACAATTCTTTACATTTTGGTATTGTTTCTGCAATAGAGTACCTCGTATAAAGTGAGGTGAAATAAGCCGACTTCGTGTTGTAATTTGGGCATATGTTACTACTATCAATCGATTTTCCGAAGTATATTGACGTTTATATTTATATTAAGAGATTTATGCGCTCATGAAGTTTTAATAGCAGTTCTCTGTAAGGACCAAAATAATTTCAATAGCACCTGGAAACAGCATGTCTCCAATTTTTGAGATTTTTGGTGTGGAAGGTGTATATGATGTACTGAGACAAAAATAAACTCTCTTTTTACAAATCAAGTTTTCGTTGCCATGGAAACCATGTTTGAAATTTTACGCATCAGTAGAATACTTGTAACATGGCAATTTCACAAGGCTCGTTTCTATGGTAACAGCTATTGTAGTCAATTGAAATTTCATCAATTTTTCTCTTTATATCTTTAATATTATATATATTACACAAGAATTTCTATTCTCTTTGTCAATATGCTCAAAATGTAGGCAAAAATCTTTTTTGAAGAGGCCCTTTTTAAGACCGAAAAAGCTCCTAACTTAACATGATTTGCTCAAATTTAAGGGCAAATAATCTGAAATATCAGGCTAACTTGATTTATACTGCCAATTATATTTAAAATTTAATCCTCTATCTTTAAGAAAATGTTAAAATTTGAGTGGGACCTCTTCATAATTTTATTCAAAACGGTATAGAAAATGGTTACCATGGTGACATTCTGTTCAGTGCTATTACACATAGAGAAATTTACTTTACAGCTGTACGTTATATATTTTTAAGCATTTTTTATCAGCGCATATAAAAGAGCATTATTGATTAAAAAAATCACCTTAAATTTTTTCAAGGTCATAGGACCCAATGTCAAGGTCATCTTGAATGCAATTCACAAAATTTCGCAAAATTCTGTGATTTTTGAAATATATGAGAGGCAGTTACTAAAAAATCATGTGGTATTGAGTAAAACAAACACATACATAGTAATTTTATATATATCCCCTATCTATTGACCAAAGTCGCAAAAAATCTTAAAATCAATGACATCCTTGATTTTTAGCTAGTATTTCATACATACATATTAAAAAAAATGTGAGATTATCATGATTTTGTACGGGGCTTATTTTTTTAGGAGAAATGTTCTGAATTAAAAAATTGTAATGTTTTTCCATCTATCGGTCCTAATTTTAGAAAGAAGTATTTTTGATACAAATATATGACAGTCAAGCCTAAATTTAGTAACAATAAATAACAACAAAAATGCAAACTTCATTGAAATTGGAACCTATATTTTGAATTGACCTTGAACTTAGAGTCAATGACCTTGACACATTTTGGAAGTGCTCAAATAAAGGAAAATTTCTTCTGTTGTCCCTAATAAAGCTTAAGCAATATAAGTTATTTAAACCATGCTTAAAATCAATTTGAAAGATATAGTCATCATGTGTCAGATGTAAAGTTGCCATGGCAACCATTTTTAACCTCAAAATGCAGGAAAACAAAACAAGGTCCCACTTATTTTTTTCAGTGAGTGTATTTGTCACATGAAATCTATTTTGTTCTGACAACAGTGATGGTGTTATCAGCCTGACATTTTGTGTTATTTTTGCTTAAAAATGGTAAAAATTTGACAAAAATATGCCTTGATTTTGACCTTATTTTATGGCAATTTTTGACTGATTTTGATTTGATAGGATCCGGCTAATTGAAAGAAATGTCAAAAATTTGTTATTTTTTCTTAAAATAGAGGTTTTAAAGATTATAAGTTGTTAATACTAATTAACTCTGACAATGGTTTCCATGGCAACTTAATAACCAAAGATGACTTATTTGACCACTTTTTAGTGCTATAAATAGACAGACCTCGTTTCCATGGCAACCGGAATATTTATTTTCATAAAATTGTTATTTTTGTATTCAGGGCATTTTACATACCATTTTTAGAGAAAATCATGAAAATCCATGACATGCTGTTTCCAAAATATTTTGGTCCTTACAGAGAATTGATATTAAGACTTAAACAGAGATGTTCATTTTTGTACATGTTAGATTATTAAGGTATGTTCTGTGCATTAATTTTCTAGATTTTGCCATATATTATGTACATCTGAAATATCTCATCAAAACAAGTCTAGGTTGCAGCATCCCCAGCAGAACACGAGAAGACATAAACAGAAAGAGAAGTAAAAGGGAAAGGGACACCAGACATCAGAACACTAAACACGAAAGACTACACACAACGAAACAAATCGGGAACAGGTGCCGATTTAGGATGGCTACCTGCCAGGTTAGTAAAATGGTGTAGTTATCCGGATAACGTGTTCACAACCCTCACACTGTTCCGGTTACACAGAGGTCTCGAAGAACGCATTCACTTTATGATTACCACACAAAAAAAAACAACAACAAAAAACAAAGTCTAGGGAACATAAACTAAAGAAAAACCAAATATACATAGTTTGAACGCATCTGCACCTTTTAGAACAATTATGAGATGAAAAGATTATGAGACAAAGTTGAAATAGTAAAGCTGACAACATTTCTTTATAACGAAATTTCAAATTATATTTTCATAATCGCCAATTTCCCAATCACTCTTGAAAAATCAAAATTGCCCAAGATTTATGAAAGAAGAGAATACATATGACTGTATGTATTCAAGGAACAATTAATGAAAAAATAATATGTTTCCATGAATTCATACTTACCTCAGCTTTTTCACAAGTGAAACAAACATGGTAGCATGGCCAAGAACGAAGAAGAAGAAGACAATCACTGAAAAATAAATATCAACGTTAACATGGTAATATAAATAAAAAATTTTCACTGATGCTGTGTGGAGTCGGTAAAACGATTCCCCGCGACTCGGTGTTTAAAGTCTTATAGATTGACTTCGTTGTATTCTCTCAGTAATATGCACCATTTACCTATACTAATCCTGGTAAAGTTATTAAAATTTCCAAGAATTAAACTGTTACCTCTTAGATTACCCCTTTGTAACTAGCATGACCTTTCCATTCTCGAAATTTAATAGTAAGGAACTTTTCCGTCAACTTAAGCTATTCTTTCACCACTTAATCCTACATTTAGATCTCCTGTCACTTCAAATTTCTCATTACCAGGTTATACTTTCATTTTATATATTGTTTTCATTTTCGTGAATGAACATCAATGGCGGGTGCGACTAGCCAACAGGGGATGCGTACTCCCCCCGGGCAATTGGTCCCACCTCTAGCTTGCTAGGGGTCTGTCGATGCTCAATTTTGTGCTCTATTGTGAGTGCTGTTAAGATTATTGTCAGGATCTTTTTTAATTAATTTCAGTAACAAATACAGATAGTTTTTTTAAAATTCACAAGTGCAATGGGAAAAGGTGTTCGATGTATCAACTACTTAAAGCCAAATCTTATATTACTTCCAGTGTGAACGGACAAAAATTCAATGTCCAATTAGAAAATGGCATCGATTGATCAAGTCAGGTTGTAGTGTATGTGTTAATCTGAAATGCCAGGGGATGTGGGGCACAATACGTTTGTGAGATGGCACAAGCCCTGAAATCTCGCTTTAGAAATAATTCATATGAAATTAGAACATCGCGTAACAAAAAATATAGAAATTTTCTATTTAATCATTTTGTTAAATAAAACCATTCTCTTTCTGATTTTACCATCACCCCAGTACAATCTTTTCCAAAACAAAATCAACAAAGTAAAACACAGACTACAAGCAGAATACATGTATACCTGGATCACCAAGCATAATAATTTTCACCTCTTTGACCATATTACCTTTATTAGATTGAGGATCACTGACGAGGGTTGAGTACCCGAAACGTGCATGTATGGTCCATGCTGCAAATCAATTCGTTTATAAATGATACTTTTGAATTTGAAGACGTTTAACATTCAATCTGCCTATGACCTAGGACTAAATGATCATATTTATGGACAGGGAAATATCCCGTCATCCTCTACAAACATAAATGCATTTTCCATCCACCCTACAATTGGAAGAAAACACAAGTCACACAGAAAACCGCGCAACAGAAAATTAAGAAGGCAATCTAGAATCCATCGTACGTTAGACGATTTACTCGTTATAGCACGCAATAACGGAATTCATGAACCACTATACGCACTGTCTTCGATGCCCGCTTTTAAACTATTTGTCTTGGACGAGGCTCAAATAGCGTATTACAAAAATTCGGACTGATTTAGACTCAACATATTTGTTAGCTTTTGTTTCAATAAACTTTATCCGGCTAGTATTCATACGAAAAGAAGATTCATCAAAATTGAGTAGTTATACAACGGTTATTCTGATATTTTCCAAGATCTCTGTGTTCAAAGTAAGATACCCCAGAATTTAGAAAATTTAGAGCCCCTGTACGAAGTTTTATTTTTAATAACAATTAAGTCACCTCTGATGTCAATGTGAATGAGTCATGCGAATGCGCTAGCTCTGAATATTTTTACGAACCAGCTGGTCATATAATCACGGGAGACGTGTCAATCATTCAAGACTCGAGGCTTCGTAGCCTTCTAAAGAAAAGGCCAAAGTATAGAATTCTTTTCAAGATAGATTCATTAAATGTCGGAAAAAGCTTCATGAGGCATTGGAAGTTTACATACATAAATGGTGTAAGTTCTAACCACACTCTCTGAATGACTGGAAAAACCTTATTTTAGACATTGTAGATATCCGAATTGACAATTTTCAAACAAAAAATCCACAGCTTATTTCGGAAACGCCCTCAAGATCGGCTAAATTCTTCAAATCTAAAATTCAAGATTTGCACAGTAAGTATGTCTTTGCTCTGGCAGACAAGGCAGCAAACAATACTATTATCATTTGAAAGCGCTATTACATATTCGTATTACTTTCGGAACTTTCTGCCATCAACACTTATATCAAAAGTAATAAAACTATCCCTTACATTTTGCAAAGGCACATTTTTCTTCATTTCACCTGTCTATTTCGAAATCAGACATACCAACAACTTACTGTCTTCATAACTTCACAAATCTCCCTACAAGTTTCGATTTAATGCTACCTCGAGCAATTGTACTACTTCAGTCTTGTCTAAGAATGTGACATCAGCGTTAACAGCAATTAAAGATTATGTATCATGATATTGTGAAACTGCATTCAATAATAGCGAAATCAACTATTTTTGGTCAATAAAGAACTCTGGTGATGTGGTCGACAAATTCAAATCTTATATTAAAGCCGATTATATCTCATCCTAGGACGTCTCTAACATGTACACCACCCTCCCTCATAGGAAGCTAAGAGATCGATTAACAAAACTTATTAAATGGTATTTCGATTGAGAGGGCACATTTAAGACATTTATATGTACTTCTGACACAAACGGATAAAATATAATTTTTCCTCAGTAGAACACATATCGTACAAATCATGGACTCGATTCGAGTTATGCAAGGCCTTGTCCTTTCTTTTGGACAACATTTTTTAAAGATTTGGTGACACTCTATTCAGACAAGTGCTTGGAATTTCCATGGGTACAAACTGTGTGCCTCTGGTCGCAGATATGTTTGTATATAATGTGCGTCTTTGGAGACCTCTGTGTATCCGGATAAGAAGGAGGGTTGTGCGCACGTAATCCGGATAACTACACCATATGCTAATAGTAGATGACCTTCCAAAGTAGGTGCCGTCTGCACATTGGTCTCCTTCCTTTTACATGTTTTATGTGTTGTCTTTGATTTTTGGTGTTTCTGTGCGTCGGTTTTGATTATTTTGTATCATGTTCTAGCGTCCTTGTGCGGTTTGTAGTTTTGTCTGATGTCAATCTTTGTCAGTTTCTTGTGGGTTTGTTTCGCTGGGTGTCTACAGGGTTGTCATGCTGGAGATCCCTTCCTTTTCTTTCTACGAATAAAGATTTGCTTATTTTTTACTCCTTCGAAGAATACGTGTATCCAATGAACAAGTTCAAACTTTAGGTTCTTCGTGGATTATGTTGGAAATATCGATACAGATTCGCTTTTTTCATTATGGCTTTAGAAAGCAGTCAACGAATTACGTTTATCAAATGGACAAGATCAAGACGAAGATTTGTGGAATATGATGGAACAAATTATTTTTAGGAAAAAAATGGAGAAGAATTACAGAGCAGAGTATGATGGTTTATATTGAAAGACCAACTTGAAGCTATCTTTCAAATTTCGGCTGCAAACTATCTGAAGAATTCGAAAGTCACAACTTACGTCTATAGTATAACATGTATAAGTCAGGTTTGCTGTCTGACTACGCAACTCCCTGAACTAACTTAGACTCTATACAATTAAAATTGCAGGAATAGAATATAAAAAAGACATGTTGACAGGAATGATTTTTGCATTTGAAATGGGGGTAACATTCATTTACCCAGAGAGTAGGTGTAATACTTTAAAAAGACACCCACTTTGCAGTTCCCATCAAAAGTTAAACTTCTTCAAATTCAATAGCATCATTTAAGAGCAGATACATTTTCAGCATGGATCAGATATGCAAGTTTCGGGTATAATAATAGGGAAGTGTTCTAACTCTATACCTTTATGAAGAAAATTCCAAACCATGTTTTCTGCACAGACACGAGTTTCGAATATTAAATTCTCATCAGTGATTCTTCCAGCGGAGCCACCAAAATTCATTTCAGTAGCGCCCTCTTTAATGTTTTTTATTTTCTTAATTTAGATTTGTACATTTACTTTACACAGAGTGCGCGGCTCCAAATTTCCCGGAGGGTCGATTCAGTAGCATATCCAAATATAATATATGTTCAAAATAGCATTGGGTGGATGGTGCCAAGATGTTAAACTCCTTTAATTTCGGTGATAGTTTTAAATCAAATGACAATTTTTCGAAATAGCGAAATAATATCTAGGATGTCAAATCAATAAGGGACCAAAAACAAAGCTTCTTTCAGGCGACAGAGCTGGGAAGAAATTCTTAATAAACACCTAAACTTTTTTACTCTCTTAAGTGATTCTCAATCTAAAGAATGTAATATTGCCAAAGAGTGTAAAAGTTATAATGTACAAAAATGAACCGAAGGGCGAAGCAGGGCAAGTGGGATATGATGCTACAGGACCCACGTTTCAGAAATTTCAAGAAATTTTGATAACATAAATTTTTGAATGCGTTGAAGAGACAGACGATTAACCGAAGTTGATCGAACTTGGCTGCATGTGCCCTCGGGGACTTCTGGTCCACCAGCATTGACACTCACCAAGTGGTTCAAATGTTAAACGTCTGCAAATACAATATCATCATTTAAGAGCAGATAAACTTACAGCGTGGACCAGAAAAACATTGTGTAAGATCAGTCCTTTAAGTCACTTATATACGCCTTATGGGAAAAAAGGGGGCAATAATTCCCTGCCCTGTGATGTGGAAAATGGAAATGGGGAAGGGGCAACATTCATTTACACAGTAGGTATGGAAGTGGGGAGGGGATTTATAGATTTAGTTCAAGGCAAAGAGATTAAGATTTACATTCTTTAAAGGTTCTTAATATCGCAGATCAGAATGAGATGCTATTTTTTCTATTCGATTTTGATATATATACGTGCGATTTTATAATCAAGATTGTAACATACAAATCTTTACCTTGGTAGTTGCACTAAAAATTTGGTGCGAATATTCTCTTGACCTATGTAACAACCAAACCGTACTCGGTGAAATATGGACCTCGATAATCAAAACCAAGATAATTTATAAAATAAAGCACAATTGAGGATTTAAAGATCAACTTGTCTGAGTAGCCATTTGTCTTGTAACTATCATCAATACACTAAAAAATGACTCTTTGGCAATGCAGTGTGGAACTGGTGAAAAAATAACTCTATCTATCTATAATAGATGCGGGTACATCTTTCTATAGTACTAAAAAAAGATGATGGTTTGAAACTATGTTTATTAAACAGACAAATATCCTCTAAGTCTTTTAATAATGAATAATTCAATAATCGGATATCACGTTGATAGCTGTTGGTTCATCAACGGAGTCCTGTTGCATATCCCCTTGCTTTTACATTAGCAGGAATACATAAAGTCAAAGATACGTCATGAGTGCAAAAATGGTCCAGAGCATAATATTATTGTTAGAATTCAAATAAGCATGTTGTTTATTTTCACTAATGTATATCAATATCATATATATAACAAAGGATATTGGGTATACTTACAAACAATGATGATGTCTAAGAAGTGAATAAATGAAGAAGCTTGTTTTTCCCCAGATGAATCATTTTGGAGAACTGTATACTTTGGAATGACTATAACAAATGTGATAGTTTTATCTTAATCATTACACAGTGTTTATATATCTTGCATAAACAATTCACATCAGTTCTATGAAGTTTCAGATCACATTGCATAGTGTTTAAGTATGCAGATATGTGGACACGGTTATTCAGGTATAAACATGTATTATAAGCTCACAGTATGAGTGGTTCATTTCAATTCATTATTTGAATATCTGATTAATGGGATTATTATTAATTAAACAATTCAACTTATAATTGAAAAAAAAGAATAAGAATAGTTTGAATAATAACAAGAATAACTCAAAGGATATCGACGGAATGGATAGTCGGATTCCTTAATTAGTAACTGAGGTACATGTACATGTTAGACTTCAATCTTTTGTTCGTCCTTGTTGAATTGATATATTGGGATGATATATATTCAGCTGAAAATTGCTATCTGCCTAAACATCGGTCAGAAGCACAGGTGATGATATATATTATAATCTTAATAGACTTATACGAAATACTTACATTTTTCGGTTGACCTTGAAAAAGGAAACTTTCCAGATACAATACCATTAACTAGAAACATATGAAGGCATAAAAGGTAGGGTTACATTGTACATATTTTGGTTGGAATAATAGTCATATAAATAATGCGGAAGGGTTCCAATCTATACCTCTATACTCAAATCTAAACCAATGTCCATGCACCAGACACGTGGATATGTTTCAAAAACAACTACCTCCTGAAAAATGGTGGACCGAGACCAGGCCCAAATTTTATTCTTGAGTTGGTATTTTGGCCTGAGAACATTTAAACAGTGGTAGAATTTACAATTATAGATTTTTTTCCAGAATCTCCTCATGCCTTGAATTTTACGATTAGTTGTGTAATTATTTGCTTTTTTTCATTTCCTCTTCCATCATTCTATTCCTTGAAGTAAGATTTCTAGTCACTTTTCTGTGTACAACTTTACTTTCACTTTCCAACTTGTTTATTTTTAGTTCAAGTTGTCTCGTGTTTATGCAGTTTTTGCTTACAAAATCGGACTTATGCATATCAATTTCATATTAGGATGAAAAGTACCGATACAAGAATTGAACACTTTCATGATTTAACCAAATGAATGAAAATATTGACTACAATTGCTTGTATTTCTGTGAATGTATGATTTAGAATTTAGACTGAAAGGACATCAATACGAAACTTTCCAAAAAGTTGAAGAAGGAAAGTATCTAAGAGAAAGGAATGGATATCAAACAACACCTAGTTGCAGCACCAACAGCAACATCCCAAAACACCCACTGTATAACACAAAGAATACACGCACAGAAAAAGACGCAGTGGTACAATGTCAAATCACAGATAAAACATAAAACACAAATGACTACACATAAACCAACGAGACCAATGGGCCAACGGTGGCGACTTAGGACGGCCATCTGCCACATCAGTAGCAGACGGTGTGGTTATCCTGGATTACGTGCGCACAACCCTCCAACTTTTCAGATTACCGAGAGGTCTCGAAGAATGTACAATTGTGGTGTAAAACAACCTCCTCACTGTCAGATGACCACACACAAACAAGACCGCAAAACACAGGGGCCCAAGCTACACAGATTGATATGTAAATGGACATAAAAAGAGGTCATGCGTAATACAATCTGTGCTCTGCCGGCTGTAGCGAGCTCATGTATGTTATCACCCGAGGAGTCCGACTGATATTCAGAGAGGACAGGCGGTAAATCACAGTAAATAAGTGCTGTATATTGAAATAATTTTTCAATACAATACCTTACAATACATTTTGCTTCAATACTCAATATTTTCGATACAATACGCATTTTTCTCACTTTTTTTCTCAAATATATCATTATGATGAATCAATAATTTGAGTTTTTATGTTTTGATCAATGGCAACTTTATAAAACAGAACAAACATAAACAACAAATTGATTTTTTCATTCAAAATTAAAAAAAAGGGAACGAAAAGATAACAATGGCAGCTATGGAAAGTGTTTCTTTGTCTACCAAAGACTTAATTTGACATGACAAAAATGGATAATGACCATATCCCTGTATACAGCACAAAATCGATAATTCAGAAAATCAGAAACCGAAGGCATACAAAATCAGGATAAAACAGAAACCAAAGCAAACAAACAAAAACCTCCACAACATGAAAAGAAGCGGACTCCCGATATGAGAGTGAGATCAGGTGCCCAGGAAGAGTAAGCATCTCCTGCTTGCATGCAACACCCGCCGCTTCACTTCGGTAGAACTGTCACATCCGTTTACTTCCATTTCGGAAGACATAGAGTACAATCTTTGATTGGATGGTTCAAATGGTCAACGACAGAATATCATCCACCATTCTGGAGAGTGGGACATCATGGCGTATGACGAGTTCCCTATATCGACCGTAGAACTTCCTCAGTGACGATGTAAGTCGGTCACAAATATATCCCTGACTGAGAAGCTTATCTGAAAGACGCCTAACTTTCAGAACAAAATTCTTATATTTGGTACTTGCTCTGGCAGAGCATATCAACTGAGATATGAACACGCCATAAGCTGGCGATGAAGGGATGTTGCTACTCAGAAAAGGAAAGTTTGTTATGCTGAAATCACGTTTGTCATGTTACCATCAATGTCGTGGGACAACATTATGTCCAAATAGGATGCTGAATTATTTGTCTCTGTAGTTTCTTTGACTTCAAGCTCTGAAGGATAGATACTGCTCACATGTTATCCGCGCATTTTTGATTATTGATGAATTTATTTACCAGAAATATTTATTTACATGATTACATTTGCAAAATGATTTGGCTTCTTCGGCATTGATTTTGTAAACATGCTGCAAAACAGCTGACCTCACCATTTCTGTTTTCAACTCGATGTAAGATAAAATGGCAAATAAAGATAATGACCATATCTCAATACACAAAACAAAATCGATAATTACGAAAATTACAAACCGAAGGCATACAAAATTAGGATAAAACATGAACCTAACCAAACAAAAAAAAAACCCTCCGCCATATGAGAAGAAGCAAACTTCCAATTTTGGATTGAGACAAGGAGCCCAGAAGCTTTTATTTGCACCTCTATGCCTAAACGTACATGTGATCAGAGAAGATTCAGAAGAAATATAAAAAATAAAAACAAAAGCGAATAAAAAATTTATATTAATCAAATGTATGGAAAGTATCGATAATCAGCATTTGTGTATTGATTATTGAAAATTTCAGAATATCGATATTGTTCAATATTTCAATATCAATATACAACACTACAGTAAATTGAGAGAAATCTTACTTGGTGCATGGACTTGAAAATCGCAAAATTGAATTAACATAGGTAAATAATGACACAATCAAGAGAAAAAAATCAAAATATGAGCAGATTATGAAAAAAAATATGTATAATTGTAAATTCTACCACTTTTCAAATGCCCTTGTCTCAGGCCAAAATACGAAGTCAAGCACAAAATTTTGGCCTGTTCACGGTCTAGAAAAAAGGTAACTCCCATAAGACTATATTGTACAGTTCAGAATTACAGTACGGTATGCAGGTACGACTAACTTGCGTCTGTCACGTTCTACACTGCACAACACAACAGTTAGTATAATGCATCTAAGATGCTTTGCTTTATATTTTTTAGAGGTTACGTGCTCGCAAAGTCCTCAGTCGTCCTTAAGCTTATACATGTTATATAAGAAACAACTAATATTAACCATGGTCACAATTATGCCAATACGTTTTACATAAGACGTTATATTGATGAATTATAATTTTCTGAGTTTTCTTCTAATTTACTTTGAAATAAGTTCAAATAGTTTATCCTCAGTTAGCTTTACAAATATATTACCAAATAGTTTGTTATAGCATACGACTAACACATTATCTTCAACGTGTTTTTCTTCATTTGTTTATTTTTTGCCTTTCCATGCAGACATCCCTATCGTCCACTTCTTTTCTTTCTTATTTTCATAATCTGTGTCAATTATTTATGCTATGTCTATGAACCAAATGTGTGCTACATTTTTGTCCGACAAATATGGATAATGACCATATCCCAATACACAGTACAAAATCGATTTATTCAGAAAATCATAAACCGAAGGAATACAGAATGAGGACAAAATAAGAACCAAAGCAACAACGAAATACATCCAACACATGAAAAGAAGCAAACTTCTAATATGGGAGTGAGAGCAGGTACCCAAGAAGAGTCAGCATCTCCTGCTTGCATGCAACAACAGTTGCTTCGATTCGGTAGAATTGTCTCACCCGATTACTTATTCTTTGTGGTGTTTCCAATAGTGGCATATATAAGAACATTTATGACTATCCTCACATAGAGAATGATCTGCGTGTAGAGGCTATTGCTCAAGCTTTTTCTTACCACTGTTTGACTTAATGGTTGAGTTCCCCAAATCTGTGAGTGCAGTCATTGTTTGGAATGTGACAGTTTCTGTGCTTCAGAAAAGAAGGCAAATTCATATTTGAAATACAAATAAAGTTTTATCTAACAAATGATGCATTTTAATATGAGTAAAGTTATTCAGTATAAAAGTTTAACGTGATCAAATTCATTAGCATCATTTTAGAGCAGATAAATTCACAGCATGGACCAGACATGCACGTTTCGGGTAATAAACTCTCGTCAGTGATCCTCAATCTAAACAATGTTATGTGACCAAAATCTGTGAAAATTATGTCCTACATATACCAATAGGCAGCAAAATGGCCTGGATATGATGCTACAGGACCCATGTTTTAGAAATTTGAGAACATTTTGTAAACAGAAATTTTCAAATGCGTTTGAAGAAACGACCAACACCAACTGAAATTGATAGAACTTGGCTTCATGCTCCCTTGGGGACTCTTGATCCACCAGCAGTAACAATCATCAAGTGGTACAAATGTTTAAGTTTAAATATCGCATAATATTATTAAGACGTATTAAAATAGACAGCAGTATTCTAATATTATTGATGTTTATATGATTATGTATGTTGATGTGCTTACCACGGTATATCTTAATTTTCTCCGTATATTTTCAAATACAGTCATGTACATTGCCATATGTACATCCAGTCTATAGAAATGATTTTCTTATACCTTATGGTGAGATAAGCCCAGGCAATTACCTAGTAGCTTTAACTTGACAATTTATTGTTACAATTATATATGAAAATAATCAGAGAAACCCTATCCTGAAAAAGTAAGGTAACATATGTCGATATGGAATGGAAAACACACAGTATTTTCCTTGGTGCAATTTGGAGCTAGGGAGATTGTTTTCCCCGACCAAGTGTTCAAAGTGTTTCTTTACATTCCCGAAAATGATAAAGAGAAGCTTCAGTTCATTGAAAATGGCAATTTATATCAAATCTAATTCTATAATCAAGTGATACATGTAGGAAGTTTACATTCTATGGAAACCCGTACGTGACAGGTATGAATTATAAATTATCTGGTGGCCGCCAGAGAATCTATCTGGTGGCCGCCACATATAATAATTACATGTTGTACCTGGCGGCCGCCAGATAATCTTTTTTAGCTCACCTGAGCGAAGCTCAAGTGAGCTGTTGTCATAGCACGCCGTCCGTCGTCCGTCGTCGTCGTCGTCCGTCCGGCGTAAACTTTTAACATTTTCGACATCTCCTCTGCAACCGCTGCACAGAATTTCATGAAACTTTACAGGGCGGGAAGTACTTAAGGTCCTCTACCAAGTTGTGTTTTTCGTGCCGATCGGTCAACAAACATGGCCGCCAAGGGTTCTGATTGGCCGACACATTTTCGACATCTCCTCTGCAACCGCTGCACAGAATTTCATGAAACTTCACAGGAAGGAAGTACTCAAGGTCCTCTACCACGTTTGTGTTTTTTGTGCCGATCGGTCAACAAATATGGCCGCCGAGGGATCTGATTGGCTGACTCATTTTCGACATCTCCTCTGCAACTGCTGCACAGAATTTCATGAAACTTTACAGGAAGGAAGTACTCAAGGTCCTCTACAAAGTTTGTGTTTTTTTGTGCCGATCGGTCAACAAACATGGCCGCCAAGGGCTCTGATTGGCTGACACATTTTCGACATCTCCTCTGCAACCGCTGCACAGAATTTCATGAAACATCAAAGGAAGGAAGAACTCAAGGTCCTCTACCAAGTTTGTGTTTTTTGTGCCGATCGGTCAACAAATATGGCCGCCGAATGCTCTGATTGGCTGACACATTTTCGACATCTCCTCTGCAACCGCTGCACAGAATTTCATGAAACTTCACAGGAAGGAAGTACTGAAGGTCCTCTACCAAGTTTGTGTTTTTTGTGCCGATCGGTCAACAAATATGGCCGCCGAGGGCTTTGATTGGCTGATACATTTTCGACATCTCCTCTGCAACCGCTGCACAGAATTTCATGAAACTTTACAGGAAGGAAGTACTCAAGGTCTTCTACCAAGTTTGTGTTTTTCGTGCCGATCAGTCAACAAATATGGCCGCCAAGGACTCTGATTGACTGACACCTTTTCGAAATCTCCTCTGCAACCATTGCACAGAATTTTATGAAACCTTGCAGCAAGCAAGTACTCAAGGTCCTCTGCCAAGTTTGTGTTTTTCTTGTCAATAGGTCAACAAATATGGCTGTCTAGGGCTTTGATCTGTAGAAGTATTTTTGTGACTTTTAACCCTTTGTCTGCAACTCAGGTGAGCGATGTGCCCCCCTTGGGCCTCTTGTTTTGCATTTCATCTGGTTATTTTGCATCTGTCATATTAAAAAGATCTAGATGATATAACTTTGTCTTCTCTCAATTAACTTTTTATGTACAAATTATTATCATTCATTATCTGAAAGATGCCGATTGGATGCGAAATTATAGGTTATGTTTCCCAATGCAAAGGAATTATTGAGACAACACTTACTTTCCTCCTCTTAATCTGAAGCATATTCTATCTAAAAATAAAACAAAATTGTTATTGATTAAGAGCATGTCTTTAACAATCAGGAAAAAAATCACATCACTGTGTGTGAAAAGAAAGACAATGATATTGAAATTTGTTCAATCATAAAACATATCCAACTTTTGAAGAACTATATCTGTAAGAATCTTACACTTGAAGAAGAACGTTATGGTTACTTGTTTTTCCATGTTAAGAGGTGGGCATTCTTGATAAATTGAGCACTTCTCAAATTGGAATGGTATTCTTTCGCTGTTTACATAAAATGGACAACTACCTGTACAGAAATGATTGATATCAAATATAACCTTAATAAGCTAAGACAGTGAAATAATCCGAACATACCTACCTTATTTATGCGTCAAAGAATAATCAATATAATCAAAGGATCGAAAGTCCTAAGAGTTTGCAATGTCTGATATTGAATAAAGCCTGTGTTTGTGAAACACGAATGCTCCCGGCGGCATCTTTGTTAGTATAAAAACCATTTTCTGTTAAATATTTGAAATGTCAAGGTCCGGGTCACTGGGCTTAAAATGTTGGTATACAAATCTTCTGGCAAGGAATACACAATTTTGAAATATCAAAGCCATATAACTTACCATTCAAAAGTTATGCCCAATGTTTAAGTTTTTGTAAAGTAGGTCAAAGGTCAGAATCAAGGTAAAAGAAATGGTATCAATTGAAAGGTCTTGTCATAACGAATACACATGTAAAATATGAAAGTCCTATCACATACCATTCAAAAGTAACGTCAAATGATCATTTTTTATAAGTCGGTCAGCGGTCAAGGTCACATGGTCAAACATTTTGGTATCAATGGAAAGGATTCGTTACAAGCAATACTCATGTGAAATATGAAAGACTTATCACTTACCATTCAAAAAATATGCTCTATGATAAAGTTTTTGGGACAAACAGACTGACAGGCCAAAGCTATATACCCCCGAATCTTTTTTATCTCTAAGCGCCAGCATAAATCTAACTCATAGCTTTTATAGTTTATCTTACATGCACAAGTACATGCTTATTTTTCTCACATTGTCTAAAAGATCTCAAAATGAAATTTTATGTATTCTTTTTCATATTTTGATCGGCTAACGCAGCATTCATGAATGACATCACACTTGTCTGAATTGACATTACAGTTAAAAGGCACGTGAAAATGATATCTTACCCCATAGGGTTAAGACTTATTAGGTCTTCCGACTTCCGTCGGAAGACCTATTGTTTTCGTAACCGTGGAAAATTGGATCAGCGATTTCTCAAGAACCCTGTAAGCTAGGACAATGAAAGTTCTTCAAAAATCCCGGCTCTGAAAAATGCTGAAAAAAATATTCCGGCCCAAAGGGCCGGCAATTTTTTTTTCCCGGACCATGCAAAAGTAAGGATACATTGCATGATATGGAAATTTTTGCTGGCCCTTTGTGCCAGACAATTTAAAGTCAAAAAATTAATTAATATAAATACAAACTGTTCACATAGCTGTATCTACCAGAGACCTAATACGCATAGGCACAAAAATCTAGAAAAGGTTCTATTTAAACATCATACAATCTGTCTGAAATTCGCTAATTGCAAAGAGACATCTGAAGGAACGGTTATTAACTCATACTCTGTAACAGCGGGGAGTTTAACATACACAGACATTCACAACTTTTGACAATTTGTTTCAATCCGGCCCGAAGAACCGGCGAAAATTTTTCTCCGACTCTGGTAATGGCTGAAAAAAATGGCCTGCTCAGAAAATTGCTGAAAATATTTTACCGGCTGGCAATAGAATTCCTCCCCCCCCCAAAAAAATCAAATGGTTGCTCACCAACAATTATCGGTTTGAAAATTTAATGTTACTGCTATTTGAAAACTTAAATATATAATATAAATACATGTAATGTGACGTCCTTCATATTTCCAAACCAAAAATTGTATAGGAGGAAGACACTCTTGTTGCAACCGCAACAAGAAACCTTTCTAGTTTAATCTATTATCAGGTGTAAGATTTGACAAGAGGGATGGATTTTAAATTTTCTGTTATAAAATTTCTTGAAATTTCTAAAACATGGGTCCTGTAGCATCATATCTGAGACTGAGGATCACTGACGAGGGTTTAGTATCCGAAAATGAATTTAAAGACGTTTAACATTCCTAGTGACGTTATCAATGATCACATCCAAGCGATTGACGTTCCGTTACAAGTTTCCTTAACTTTTCTGCCATCTTTTGATCAAGATTGAAGCGACGCAGTGTATCGATTCTTTTTCTCCTTATGTGCAAAAAAAAACCCGTCAAAAATAGTACTTTTCCTATGTTTTTCAGCAATCTTTTTATCAAGACGAAACTTCACAGTCAACATAGATTATCGATTTGCCATTTTGCACTTTTTACAAGTACAGCTATGTGAATATGGGAGAAAAGAATATAATTTCCTAGCAATTCAATGAATATCCAAGTCAGCGGTAATAAAACATGTAATGAAGTTATCCTGCTGGAATACTACAATGAGTTAAAGAAGATCCTGACTATAATCTCAACAGCACTCAATAGATTACAAAATTGAGCATCGACGGACCCCTAGCAAGCAAGAGGTGGGACCAGGTGCCGGGGAGGAGTAAACATCCCCTGTTGGACAAGTACATGGGCGTAAATACTTTTATTGCAGTCATTCGGTGAAGATTTATTCAGCCTTGAACAATTATATTCCTCGAGGACAATGCTGTTCTTCTCACCCGAACTATCATGCAATGTATATTATTCATTTACCAAATCAAACATCAATTACCCCCCCCCCTTCCCAAACAATCGAACTTCGATAAAGACATACAGTTAATAGACGATCTAGTCTTTCGAATTGTGTTTTTTTCATAATCTTTTCTACAACAGATATGGAAATATTCAAATAATATATCAGTTATTTTCAAGAACTTACTACAAATCCAGTTCATCGTATGGGCTTCCGAGTGTCGTCTGATCTTAGTGACGCAAGAATCATTGCGAGTTATATTGATATAAAAAAACCACTTTATATTGATCTTTTCTTCAATGAATTATAAATCGACACGGTTATAACAACTTTTACCAGATAAGTATCATTATAAACTCTGGTATGGTCCACCCCCCAAAAAAACCACACATGGCGATCTGATGTAATGCTATTTTGGACTCCTTGTGGGTTGAATTTCAATACGCAATACGAGAACTTTATTCCGAATTTCCATTACAGATCGATCTATAAACAATTTTTCATTCCAATAATTGCATTGAATTCATCATTTACAATTTGTACTTGAATATTTTCCCCTGACGTGTTCGCCATAGTACTTTCTATATAGACATAACCTCAGACAGTGCATGTATTTTAGATATTGTTTTCATTTTCGTGCGTGGACATCGACGGCGGGTGCGGCTAGCCAAACAGCGGATGTGTACTCCACCCGGACACCTTGTCCCACCTCTGCTGGGGTCCGTCGATGCTCAATTTTGTGCTATATTGTGAGTGCTGTTGAGATTATCGTCAGGAACTTCTTTAGCTCATTATTGTGTCGTTTTAAAAGTGTTAGTCCAAATAATAGTGGTACTATTTCTTACTGTTCAAGACTACAGATTTTTCTGCGTTGTTCGGTTCTTACTGGTGAAGCGATACAAATGTAGTTGGCAAATACATGTAATATATTTAAGAATAAATAATTGCTTCCTTTGTTGTAATAGTTAAAACTGCCCAGAAAATTGATGTCCATTTTAGATCAATACATAGTTTTGTACTAAAGTGAATTCACGAGAAGTTTTTAAGATATTTCCATTCTATTAAGCATATAGAGGTACATTGTATAAGGCATGGTCCATTTGATATTCAGGGGGGGGCTTGGGTTTTTTGTCGGAGCAAGATTATTTTTTTCGCCCCGGACCGGAGCAAAATTATTTTTTTCTGGCAAAGTTGGAGCAAGGAAATTTTTTTAAGTGATGCGCATACATGTATTAAGAATGTTTGTATTTTATGAATACAAATTATTTATATTTTTACTCAAAACTCTAAATATTAATATATAAGTTTATTTTTATGCAAGTATTCAATTCAGTTTTAAACAGAGAGATAAAAGGTTTTTGCAATACAATTCTCAATATTTTATATAAGGTACATGTATATAACATGTATAAGAGGGTCTGAGGGGAAGGTCTCCTAGACAATTTTTTAAATGTTACTAAGAATTGTAAATTGGTGAATAACTGAAGTTCTCCTTCCAAGCTTACAAGAACATGACTCTACGGGATATATGCAACATGCATTAACAGCAATACATAAATATTGATAATATATTCAAGCTTTTAAGGAAGTCCTTTTTCATTCACATACATGTATAACTTTTGATATCTTCAAATATCTGAACTTAAAATGCTTTTAGTGAATAATGTTTTGATAGAAAACTATGGCGAGGGAAGCGAGCCAAAAATTTTTGATACAATGTTGAAAACTGCGGCGAGCGAAGCGAGCCGGAAAATTTTCAAGAATTTTAGCGAAATTTTATGGTAATTCTTCACATTCAGATTATTTGTAAGAGCAAGATTATTTTTTTCTGTCACACCATAAGCAAATTAATTTTTTTCATCAAAATTGAGAGCAAAATTATTTTTTTCGAAAAAAAACCCAAGCCCCCCCCCCCCCAGAATATCAAATGGACCGTGCCTAAGAATGAAACAAAAAATATTAAGTTTTTTAACCTTCATTATGTTCATTCTACCACTAATGCTTCTTTTTTGAATGGAACTCTTTATATTTTTGCAGGAATCTTCCGTATTTCGGTTTAGAGAGACACAATTTTCAAGATCGTATTTTAAATATTTAAGAGAAGTCTTGTCATTATGACTTCAGCAATGTGTGGAAAATATGAAGTATTTATTCAGAGCCTGTTAACTGTCGTACTCAACTACTGATGATAATCAAATAAATCAAGGTATACGTACACGATAATAACTGAGGTTATAAAGCAATATCCAATGAAAGTATGACACATCTACAATTAACTATGCAATAATAAATGTTCCACATAAATTGTTCGTAACAATTCTGCAAGGAAATATCGATATGAATTGACAAAATAATAAAATAGCCCAATGGGGTCACCTCGCTAATCTGGGTTCTGGACGAAGGGCTGAAAGTTGCTAAAAGGCTTTGACCGATCAGAGACCTTGTCAGCCATATTTGTTGACGGATGGGCACGAAAAGTACAAACTTGATAAAAGACCGTCGGTACTTGTTTTCTGTAAAGATTCAAAAAAGGGGTTATAGAGGGGAAGTCGAAGTCGAAAATGCGTCAGCTAATCAGAGCCGTTGGCTGCCATATTTGTCGACCAATCAGCAAGAAGATAGCAAAATTGGTCGAGGACCTTATGTACTTTGTTCCTTCGAAATCCTTAAGATTTCGTAAAATTCTTTGCAGTCGTTGCGGAGAAAAATTGAGTCAACCAATAATAGTTCTCAGGCCGATGGACACAAAACACAAACTTGGTAGGGAACGGTGACTACGGGTGTCGTTATGTGAAAATCTGTCCAACGATTGCAAAGGAGAAGTCTGAAATGTGTCGGCCAATCAGAGCCCTCGTTGGCTATATTTGTTGACCGAACGGCACAAAAAACTTGAATGATTTCCTTCCTCTAAGGTATCGTAAAATAATGTGAAGTTAGGGGGAGACGAAAAGGTGTTAGACAATTATAGCCCTCGGTTGCCGTTTTTTATTTTACCGACCGGCACGAAAAACACAAACATCAAACAGAAATGACTACACATAAACCAACGAGACCAATGGGTAGCAGGTGATGACTTAGAACGGTTATTTCCTAAATAAGTAGCAAATAATGAGGTTATCTGGATTACGTGCGTACAACCCTCCCATTTATCCGATTACCCAGAGGTTTTAAAGAACACAAGATCATCTCGGCTGCGCTAAGTTGTCCTTATAACGTCAAGAGCATGAGGTATGATGTCATATCCCGACGCCATTTGGTCTATTTAACAGAAGGCAATGAGGAACTATCACATTTTAAACACAAATCTTAGACAGTCAAGTGCGCGCCAAGCCTCGCCAACAACAAATCTAATTGAAAGGTCAAATATCCGAACATCTTTAAAAAATAGGACCGAAATTGCAGATAACCTCATTTACTCCTTTCATAGAGAAAATTGTAAATTGATTACTTACGAGATTTTGGAAATTAAACATGTTAAAAATGTTCATCTTAGACACACTGAGATCTTTGCCTCATACGCTTTATTTTATTGGATTCGTTTTAATTGTATGTACCGTACTGATGCTGTCGGTTTTTTATATCCTCTTTATGTTGTGGTCACTGGTGTGGAACATAAAGTAAATTGCTCAAAGAATGCACTGTCCATTCTTTAAGGTGGCACAATAGACAGAATCATAGCACTTTTGAAGACGATTTCCAGATTGACCGTTACAAACTTATGAATCAAGTCCTTAATTAAAATGACAGTTTGAATATGAGGAAAACACATATATAACGGACAAGTATATGTTTTTTTGTTTCTTCTAGAATTTGTATTTACTTGTGTATTTACTTTACGCTGCTTTTAATTCCTGAAGAGTCGATTCAGTAGCATATAAAAAAAATGAAATCTATTGTTGATCAACGGATCAATGATACCCCCGCCCGGCATATTTTACATATAAGCAATGTATAAAACGTTAGGAGGTGCACAATTCAACACAAAATTGAGGAACATGACCCTTTATTTGAACATGACCTGTATTTCTAAATGTAAAGCTATATGTAAGAAATAAATATATTCCCTGTCACTGTTTTCATTTAAATGTCAGGTAAGCACAAAATATTGATTTTTTTTCCAAGTTTGAAGGGGCACAACTCTGCATAAAATTGAGCCATATTCAAACCTAACCTGTAGTTTTTGGTATAATAGCTACATTCAAGAGATGAAGTTATTATCTGTAACAGTTGTCCTTCTAATGTCCAGAAACCACAAAATTTTGAATTTTTCTAAGTTTCAAGGGGAATAACTATGAAGGTAATAAAGGGACATGACGCATATTTGAAGTTGATCTGTATTTCTTGGTGTGAAAGTTATATGCAAGAAATGAATTGATTATTTGTATCCGTTTTTCTTTAGATGTCTGGAAACCACAAAATTGTGATTTTTTCTAAGTTTCAAGGGGCATAACTCTGCACATAATTGAGGGACAAGACCCATATTTGAACTTGACCTGTATTTCTGGGTGTAAATGCTATATGCAAGAAATTAATTGATTATCTCTAACAGTTTACCTTTAAATGTCCGGAAACCACAAAATTTTAAATTTTATTGAGTTTCAAGTGGCATAACTCTGCACAAAATTGAGGGACATGAACCATATTCGCTCTTGACCAGTATTTGTTGGTGTAAGAGCTATATGCAAGAAATGAATTGATTATCTATCACAGTTTACCTTTAAATGTCTGGAAACCACAAAATTTTGAATATTTCTAAGTTTCAAGAGGCATAACTCTGCACAAAATTGAGGGACATGACCCATATTCGAACTTGACCCGTATTTCTTGATGTAAGAGCTATATCCAAGAAATGAATTGATAATGTGTAACGCTTTTCCTTCAAATGTCCGGAAACCACAAAATTTTGAATTTTTCTAAGTTCCAAGGGCCTAACTCTGCACAAAATTTAGGGACATGACCCATATTCTAACGTGACCTGTATTTCTTGGTGTTGAAGCTATATGCAAGAAATGGATTGATTATCTGTTATAGTTTTCCCTTAAATGTCTGGAAACCACAGGTGGGACGGACGCACGCCCACACGCACGGACTGACACACGGACGGACAAGTGCATCACTATATACCCCCACCATTATATGGCGGGGGTATAAATATGTTAAAAATAGTATTGTAGGGATCGTACTGTGATGTTAACTTCCTTTAATTTCCATGATATGTTTGGATGAAATGACAAATTTCCGAAGTATCCAAATAATATGTATGATGTCAAATCGCTAAAGTGCCAAAACAAAGCCTTTTACACGCGACAGAGCTCGAAAGAAGTAAGTAATACACTTAATTGATTTTATTTAGGATTCTGATCGGAAGGACACACATGTAAAAATACTGAAATGTTCTAGAAGTAACATATGTAAGCCCTTTAATGACAAGGAATTACATGTTTTTACTGAAGATTTCAGGGATTACATGAACTCAATGATTACACTTAATTCTTGTACATAAGTAACATATCCATCTTTGTTATACTGCAAATAAGTTTCTAGGAATCTCATTGGTTAAGCCGCTTTTATGAGACTGTGTTTCCCGTTTGCAGCCGTAAATGTAGAGCTTTGTGACGTCAGGTTACAACTTATTGTTTATTGACGCCGTAGCGCGCATTTCCCGTAAAACATTCAGAAATGTTGAATTTTTCTCACCTCAGATCTTTTAATTTTAGATTTCTGATAAAAAGGATTTCATTCGGGGTTTATTCATTCTGAATAAAACATTTACGGGTACAATCTTTTTAATGGTACGGATAAATCTTACAATCCATCAACAAATAAAAATGTTAGAAATTTTCTTTTCGACGCAATTTTTAAATTACAATTTATAAGTGATTTGCAGTATGACAAAAATTTTATTACGATTCGAAATAGGTTATATAGCCTGATATACCTTGCCTGGAGTCTATATTCCCCACGCATTCGGCTCGAAAAAATATAAAATTTCCTACAAGGTATATCAGACTATAAAACCAGTCTGGAACCGTAATAACTTATAATATTGTCTTTCGTGTTTTATGGTGTTGTGTTATTATCTCCGTCTGATTTCGCAGCTTTTGTATTTCTCGCGAGGAAACGTTCCAGTTTTCACAGTTGAAGATAAACAAAAATAAATATACGAGCAAACATATAGAAACAGATAGAACCAAACAGTATATTCAATAATCTTTACACTACGAAATTATAAGTAATACAATCATGCATAATTAAATTTTGTCTAACAGGAAGCAGTGATGAATTAATAAGAAACAAGGAAGTTTATAAATAGGAAGAACATTCATATAATAAATATTTGTTTCAACAAAAGAAGGAAAAAAGCACAACTATCCTTGTTTGAGACGGAAGGACGTATGACCCGAGCCATTTGTCAAATGACGAAACTATCAGATCACATTTAAAAAAAAAAAAAATTTTCTACCATTATTTATTGTTTCAGTATTTTTTTAAGAGCGCCGTTTTATTTGAGAAAATAATAAGAATACATGGATATTCATAGAATGAGAAGAATCGCCATTTCACCAGAATGACCTCAATGTAAAAATAAGGTAACTAATTCAACAAAGTTTTAATAAGTAGGAGATGGAACACGCTGATTTTCAGAAGAAAAGTATAAATCTTATTTCCCTAGTTTCATTCCTTGTGCCAGAAGGAAATGGCCTATTTTCTTATTAGTTTTATTAGTTTCCGAATTTAAATCATTTTCGTATTTTTAATTCTAATCATAATTCAATTGTCTATAAGTCTTAATAAAAGCAAAAAAAGAGTCGCACATTCAGTACCGAAAGTTATTCCGAAATCGTGCGTGTAGAAAGTGTTACAAAAATATATATTCTTATTATATAGAGATTTTTCGTTGAAGAAAGAACTTCACAAGCTCATAAATATAAAAATAAATCCAGACAAAGCTACTGAAATAAAATTTGACTGAGTCAGAAAATTACTTTAATTTAATAGAATCATAATTGATGAGAATTGAGGACAAAACACGTGTCTGGTGCATTAGAATTGGTTACATTTTTCTTTCATATTATATTCAGACTGGAATTATTAATGTTAATGATTAAACTAAAGAATGAAATCAGTCCTTTACAAGCTAGCATATACAATTCGCGTCTCTCTCCACCTTCTCGGATACGTTAAATAATGTAATAAGTAAATAAAAAGGAAACTCATTTGTTATAGATTATGATGAAAGTAATTTGATATGATTCATAGAGTATTATTTGTGACGCATTTCTTTGTCATTTGTGGGCATTCTTGTCATGTTTGTGCCGTGTCTGTCTGCATTATATCGACGTTCGAAAGGAGGTTTAAACTATCCCGTGTCTCATGTATCATTCGGCTCACTTCGTGGACCATTCGTGATGCAATCGTATGCATTCGTGTCAAAAATTCAATGAGGAATGAGACTCGAATGTGACACAATTGTGCCACGGATTGTGTCGCATGAGGCTTAGGCAAACGAGACAATAAACCCTACCTTTACCTTTACGAATGAGCCATTACTGGGGAGAAAAAACGACGACTGAGATGGAAAGAAAAATACAAACCTCAATATGCCACGACAGTTTTAAGAATTTTACACGATGATGCCATGAAAGTGATAAGAATTAACGAATCATTTTGTTTATCTGAGAAAGGAGGGGGTCTTTAACAATACTCTGTTGCAGCACCCTCAGCAAAACTTTTTTTTAAAAAATCCAGATCAGACAGCCACAGAAAGAGACGCGAAAGGGACAAGGAACACCAAAACACAATACAGAACACAGAAACTTGAAACACAAAAGACCACACATAAACCAACCAATTGGCAACCGTTGCCGACTTAGGACCACGTAAGTAGCAGACGGTGTTGTTATCCTAGATTACTTGCGCACAACTTTCCCACTGTTCCGATTACCGAGAAGTCTCGAAGAACGTACAATCATGGTGTAAAACAACCTTCTCACTGTTGACTGAGGCCCCAGCAACACGAGCGCCCTATTATGATATACAAGTTGTCATGTTTTTTGGGCGAACACCAATGACATTTTAAAAGCTATAACACAGAAAGTGCACTGCCTTGGGAGATTGTCGGACAGAGAGCGCCTAGGTGGAAGTTAGGTAAACTCTTGAAACAGTTTTGTCGTTCTTTCTCCACTTAACTTTTTTGCAGAAACTAAAAATTCTTGTGAAAGTTTAGATTGCATTAGATAGTGTATACAAAACCTTCTCGCTATGAGGTCTACTCGCACACACATGTCATAGCTTTTATAATGTCATTGGTGTTCGTCCAAAACACATAACAACTTGTATGTGATAACATAGCACTTTATCGTCCAAACGTTTCGGACCCATTTTTTGGACGATTGAGTGCCCTGTTATTACATACAAGTTGTAAGTATGTGTTTTGGACGAAAGTCGATAAAAGCTATGACACTGGAAAAGCATGTGTACAAGTAAAACTCACGGATTGACAAGAATTTTTGGTTTCTGCAAAAAAAGATTAATGGAAGCATAAAGACAAAACTGTTTCAAACATGGTCGCAGATTGCTCCATTTTCATACATTTTCGCAAATGTTTCCGGAAAGAACCCCACTGCGGGAGGGGATATCCAAGCAACTAACTCCAACATCGGCGCTTTGCGTCCACCCCCTCCCCCGGCAGTGCACCTTCTGGATCCGCAACTGTTAACGTTCATCAAATGTGAAAGAAATGCTTTATTTTTGTTGAACATGTGATGAAAAACAATGAGAGAATGAACAAACAAGCACACGCATATCGAATATTATGTAGAAATTTCATACAAAAAGGTTCTTTCCAATAATACGGAATTGTTCCAATTCGAATCCTTCATGAAGAAAATTCCAAACCAAATTTTCCTGCATAAGACACGTGTTTCGAATATTAATATAGATTCTATGTAAAAACCTAAAAAATCAGACATGTTTGGCCACGACATGTCTCAGATTTTGGATATCTTTTGTGTATAAGGTAAATATGATGTCCCCAGCACGAATTGACTTTCCATTTTTTTCTCTGACGTTCCGTTGCCATGGTAACCAAGGTTTTGTATAAAAACACCTTTAAACAAGGCATTTTTATGCATCCCGTTACCATGGAAACAAATGTTGAATGTATATGTAATTTTCCGATAAGATTGTTTAAATCCTCTTAAGTTGATACAATTTGATTTTTTGATGCTCCTTCTTTCTGTGTGTCATGTTAATTCACTTCAATTTCAAGAAAAATTGCTTATTAAAAATGAGCCATTTTCGGCCAATTTAGGCCTTATTTTACCTATATTTTACTTACTTTTGACAAGAGTAATAATGCAATTGCACAAGATTTGAAAAACAGTTGACTATTTCCTGAAGAGTATTATCCTAGGACTTCATGGGACTCGAAGGAAATTTATCTAGAAGTGAGATTTTTCTGTTTACATGCCTTTGAAATAGGTTACCATGGCAACATTTGGTACGAAGGTGTAAATACCTGTCATATGTAAAAAGCTAATTCCTACAGATGTATGCCTGCTATTGTTACAGAACTTGGTATGTAGATGTATTAAAGACCATTTGATGCTATCATGACCTTGAGAAAATGTCAAGGTCATTTGCTCAATTTTCAAGGTCATTTAAAAATATATGCTATTTTCAGGCCAAGTTTTGTGGTTTTTCACTTAAAAGAGACATGATTAACAGTAAAAAGTATGGAAACTTGGCAAAACAATCAATTATCGGTAAAAGTATGATAAATGTATTATTTGTTGGGATGAGTATCACATGTATCAGAGTCCAATGAAGACCCCAAAAAATGTCACATATTTTACGAGAAAATTTTAGAAAATCGCAATTTTATGCTCTTTTGAAAGTTTGTCATACATAGAAGTGAAATACAATTTAAGAAAATTGTGATGAATTCTACTTCTTTTGATCGGTTGTTCAACTGTAAATATTTAAAATCAAAATATCTAATGAAATAAGTAAGAGAAATCAATTTAAATTAATTGGAAATCCTGATTTTGTCTTAATTTAGGCTAAATTTAGAAATGACCTTGAGATTTGGACAGATGACCTTGAAATGATTTGAAGGTCAATTGATAATGATAAATATAATTTGTATACTGGTATGCTATTTCATAATCATAGGACTCAAACATGAGGAAAAACAATGTTTTTAAATATGCGGTATATGGTAATATGGATTCCAAGTTGCTATAGCAACGGATTTTGATTGGCATTCATGACAAAATGGTGAGTTTCACCATAGATTTTATTTCTTGATTTTTCCCAGCTATAGACATTTATTTCGGCAAGGTGATGTTAAATACCCATAACATTCACCGAATAATGGTTTTCAACCTTCAAAATAATCAAAAACAGGCCAAAAATGACCCTAAAATTAGACCTAATTTTTTCTAAATTTTCACATAATTTGACTGAATATCAACAACTACCTGATAACCCCTTCCCCCGAAAAAGTTATTCTTGTCAGAGTTAAACTTACAAAGAAAAGTTTTTGTGTTCATAAAGTAAATTTTGACCATGGTTTCCATGGCAACAGAATGCCACAATATGTCTTATCTCTCATATTTATGGGGGTGTCAAAAAGATTGACCCCGTTACCATGGCAACCGTTGTTCAAATATAACAATATGGTTTGTTTTCATTGTTTTTACATTAAGGACGATAATTACAGAAACTTTCATCAAAATCCATGACATGCCGTGGCCACCTGTTTTAGGTTTTTACAGAGAATCCATATTAAATTCTCATCAATGATGCTCCCAGCGGAGCCACCAAAATTCATTTCAGTAGAGCCCTCTTTAATGTTTTGAATTTAGATATGCACATTAACTTTAAAGTGCGGCTCCAAATTTCCTGTAAGGTCGATTCAGTAGCAAATCCAAATAAAATATATGATTGTTCAAAATAGCATAGGCGGGATGGTGCGAAGATGTTAACACCTTTAATTTCGGTGATAGTTTTGAAACGCACAAATTGTGTACTTTTCATCCAGCGGCCTTAACTCTGAACATACATTATATAACGCATTGTGTACCGCAGATGGGGACCGGGAGGCTTGTAAGCTGTTCTGAAGGACAGTTTACAAAAAGTGAACCAGTGACTACACACCTGGGCTCATTTTATGGCTACAATTTTGTCTTGATCCGTACATAATTAGTAAAAATATACAGGGTAATGTCGGCATATATAAATTTAAATGTGACTGAAAATTTGGTTCAATAAAACTACGAATTCATAAGATATTTGACAAGTATTCATTTAAATTTTACTTTTTACAGAAAGTTTCAATTTATCATTTTATATAGGAAATTAAAACAGAAATCTGTGTGGAGATTATTTTACACAACAATTGTGCGTTCTTCGAGACCTTTTGGTAACCGGAAAAGTGGGAGGGTTATGCGCGCGTAATCCAGGATAACCACACCATATGTTACTAACGTGGCTGATGGCCGTCCTAAGTCGACACCGATTGCCCATGGGTCTCGTTGGTTTATGTGTTGTCTTTTATGTTCGATGTTTGATGTCTCGTTTGCTGTTCCTTGTCTCTTGATGTGTGTCTTCTCTGTGTTTTCACTTGGGGTGTTTGGTGTGTTGCTGTTGTTGCTGCAACCGAGTTTTGTTGCAGATCCCCTTCTTTGCTGTTTATGACACCGTTATATTTTTTTTTCTGATGACAAAGAATATTCGACGTATGGTAATGTAGTGACGTGAATTGCAACTTTTTTTCTTTTTATGTGACGTTCGGTGCAATAAAAGGCTATTTTAAATGAAATTTATTGTTGATCAATGATATCCCCGCCTGGCGTATGTTGTATATAACCTACTGAAACCATGACTATACATATGGTAGTTGTAAAGGGCATAAGTCTACACATAATTGAGCAGCATAAAGAATATTTAAATTGTCCTGCTTCACATGGTGTAAAATCTATAACAATGAATTGATTTCTGAGGTAGTTTTCTTTTAACATGTTCAAATGTCAGGAAACCACAAAGCATTGATTCAAGGGACATAACACCTCACAAAATTGAGCAACATAGCCTTTACAGGTTGTTGACCTAAATTTCTTCTGTATATAAAATCTAAATTTCAGCAGTCAATTCATTCCTATGAGAGTTTTTTTTTATATTTTGAAATCACAAAATACTGGGGGTTTTTTCTTAGCTTCAAGGGGCAAACCTCTGCACATTATTGAGCGACATGACCCATATTCGATCATAACCTGTATTTCTTGGTGTAAAATCTTTATCCAAGGAGAGGATTGATTATCTGTAACGGTTTATCTATAACTATTGGAGACCAAAATGTTTTGAATTTTCTAAGTTTCAAGGGGCATAACTCTGCATGTAATTGAGGAACATGACCCATATTCAAACTTGACCTGTATTTTTTAATGTAAGAGCTATATCCTTGAAATAAATTGATTATCTGTAACAGTTTTCCTTCAAATGTCCAGAAACCACAATATTTTGAATTTTTCTATGTTTCAAGAGGCTTAACTCTGTACACAATTGAGGGACATGACCCATATTAGAACTTGATCTCTATTTCTGATGAAAAGCTATATCCAAGAAATGAATTGATTATCTGTAACGGTTTTCTTGTTCCTTCAACTGTCCATAAACCACAATATCGTGATTTTTTTTTCTAAGTTTCAAGGGACAGAACTCTGCAAGCAATTGAGGGACACGGCCAATATTCGAACTTGACCTGCATTTCTTGGTGAGAAAGCTACATGCACAAAATTAATTGATAATAATAGGTGGGACGGACTGACGGACGGATGCACACACACACGGACGGACATGTGCATCACTGCATACCCAATCATTTTATGGCGGGGGAATAAAGATTATGAGACAGTTTACACGTATATATCTTGAACTTTATTGAGTTCCAATGTCATTACTTTTGACAAGGATATGAGGAATCTACTGACGACTGTACATAGTTTAGTTCATTCCCAAAATTGCAATTTCATACAAAAAATGTATAAAACAGCTATAAATGTCCTCCTTGTTCTTGACCTACAAGAAAATTCATATAGACTTAATTAATGAAATACATATATATCTTCAAGAATGTGAATTCCAAACGACATCAGCGTCATTCGTTTTTCTTAAATTAGGGATATAACAATCGATTAAAAGTATTCGATGAAAGACGTCCCTAAAGTAACTTTGGAACACCAAGCGTATATAAATTGTTGCCGATTTCAATCAAACCATCACATGAGTTACTTAAAAACTTCTTCTATAAATGGTAAAATTTTGAGGAAAAGTACACACGCTATGCCGCGAGACACCTTAAGTTCGATTGATTCATAAACTTTTTTCTTCAATGATATTGATCGAATTATTTCTTAGGATAATATGGATTCCGACTAATACTATTGAATCTACGATGGTGCTCCCACAATTTGTACGCTTCGGAAAAAAAGTTCAAAAATTTGCTGTCGTCGTAAAGCCTTATTCCAGAGGCATCAAGTATGACATCGTGGCATCAAGAACTTAAGAACTTTCATTACGAACTTACCAGTGTTTAACTTGACAAATAAAAGAAATATTAAGTCATTACGGAAATTAAATGATAGGGTTTCAGAATAAAGGATTTTATTATTGAAAATTTTCAACTCAAAGATGTTCTGAAAATAGGCATTAATGTATCTCCTTTCGATAATTTCTTAAACGTCTCAGTAACAGTTTATACAATGTTACTCTATATATATACCCGACTGCCTACATGATATCTAAATTAAAAATACAGTACTTGTCAATGTTCTGCCTTTACAGAAGATTTGTAAATGTTTTTCATTCCCAAAGTGGGTTCACATTTTCGGCCCATTTGGGGGCTTTCCATTGGTAAATATGTGCATGTACGTTCACAACTTCAAAACTGACGGTACAAAAATGATGAAACTTTGCATATACATGTAGAAGAAGTAAATTTTGATTATTACATTTATATTTCTTGAATTAGGAAAATTTTATTATAGGATCTTTTGTAATCCTGACTGTCCTGGATTTCTTTAAGAATGTATTGCATCGTTTGAAAGTGAATTTCATATTAAACATATATTTTGTTGGCGAAGGTAACCTTTCCTGCTGTTATGTTCAAAAATCATAATGCTGTTAATGTTAGATAAAACGTTTAAGAAAAATGTATGCGTTAGAAATTACGTCAATAATGAACGTTTGCCTACGGTAATGGAAGAGTCACAATAACAATTACAGAAGCCTCACAAACTGTCATGGAAGCTATATATACAAGTGCTGGATAAATTCATTTTCTTATTATTTAAAACATCTGTCACTGACAAATTAAGAGGAAAATGAAATTTGTAAGGGATGACCTTACGAACAAAGTTGTATGAAATATTTGATAAAAGCTACTTGAAAATGGGAGTCAAGACATCACTGTAATAATGGTGTTAAACTAATTTAAAAGCGAAAGGAGAAAAAAAAGCAACAAACAAACAAAAAATTAAGCTATTTAACATACCTTCATTTTTAAAGTACATTATGGGACCGCAAAATCCAATAAGTGTATCATTTCTTGTTTTCATACAATAATACAGATTGTTTGATGTTCGAGAGCATTCGTTTTTCTTTTTAGCAATCTCCATAGCATCATAAGGACAATCCTTCACAGATGTGAAATGAAAAAATAAACAGTTTATCGATATTATTGGCACAACCATTAAAACTGATAAAAGTCCATGTATTTCCATAATGTTACCGATAGTAAAATACAAAGAAAACCCTTCCTCATTGAAGACGGAAACGTTGAATGAATTTTCCCTAATTTGATTTTTACTTTATACGGAAAATGTATTATAACTTTTCATCTAATTGCCCTATGTTTTTCCCTTTCTTATTTTATGAATAATACGGAAGTGTTTCAACTCTATACCTTCCCGAAGACAATTTCAATCCAATTATTATGCAGCAAATACGTGTTTCGGATATTAAATTTTCAACAGTGATACTGCATCCAAAGTGATTTTTAAACACAACCAAAATTCATTCTAGTAGCATTCTCTTGTTTTATTCCTTGAAATCAAATTTGTGCAATTTGCAGAGAGTGCGCGGCTCCAAATTCCCTGTAGGGTCGGTGGCAAAAATTTCGAGATTTATAACCATTCATCGTAACTGATATACGAATGGTGATTCATCTACTAGGTAAACATGATGTAACCTAGGACCACTACAACATTTGTGCTTGGAATCCTTATCGGATTCATGACAGACCAAGAAAAATAAAAAGAAGTAAACAAATACAGATCAAAGAAGTGTAAATAGTACAATAGGCCTGTAAACATACATCAGAGATACTTGAAACATCAAACATTAATGACAACACATAAAAGAAAGAATACCAATATGCATCCGGCGCCGACTTTGGATGGCTATCTGCTATTAGCAAATGATTTAGTTATCCGGATTACGTGCGCACAACTCTTCCACTCATGTATACATAGAGGTCACCATAGTTGTCTCACTGTAAGGTGACATCACAAACGAGATAGTTAAACACAGCGACCTCTCTCAATACAGATTCTATTAAAATTGATCTAGAAAATTGATGGCATGCGAATAACATTATGTGCTCTGCTGGCTGAATCGAGCTCAAGATCAATCACCCGAGAAGTCTAACCAACTTTCAGATAGGACAGAAAATCAGGACCAAATCTTCTCTGTCAAGATTTAAACAAGGCCCGTCATGAAATCCTGTCGTCACGGTTGTCCATTGTGCAACGCTGGGAGGAAAGATGTAGATTAGTCCATTACCATGCCCAATGTTCTTATGAATTAAGGATCATATCCACGGTAAAGCAGGCGAATGACTACCACATTTCTGGTTGGAGTTTGATCATAAACATAAGAAACTGCTTCAATTTTACAGTGTGTTTGTTGTTTTTTGACGATTTAGTATAGTATGTCTATTGCCGCGGAAAATTTGTCAATCTGTGAAAGGGAAACATTACACAGATATTTTTTTTTTGCGTTCAGAGACGCGTCTTGTTCTTTTCCTGCACCATTCTATGTTTACTTATGAAATGCTTCTTGTATACATGTATATTCCAGACTCTAATTTCAATAATTAATCAAATTATACAGTGAGTTTGTTAATATCATTATTGTAATGAACAAATCGATGACAGAGTATGAAAAAGACCAAATTAAGAATAGATATATAAATAGGGTTTGAAAATGAAATTTAAAGAAAATGATATGATATTTCAATTGATATGTTTTTAGTGCAAGCTACAAATAATAAAGGTCAAATAAAATAATAACAACCTAATATGTAATTGGATTAGAAATACTTTTCTAGCCTCCTTACTCATTTCAGCATGAAAAACTTATATTCCAAATTACCTTGTTCAAACAACAATGTAGTACTTACCAAAACACTAGAACAATGCAAGATATGGATGGAATTCCAGCATGATAACAATGCAGATATCACAACAGACGACTAGAACAATAACAAAAAAACATCAAATCAGAAAAGATGAAGGACAACAAGGTACAGTATGTATAAATAAATTTTGTCGATGTTCGGCAAATATGTTGCAAAAGCATCTTTCTTAAAATATTTAGTAGAATTTCTTTTATAATAAGTTAAACGTAAAAATATTAAACACAATAAATAATGCATAAGCTCGCTCTAGACAAGGACTATTTTTGCATGCTCTTTATCTGTGAGTTACTTTTGCATGCGTTTATCTGTGTGTCACGAAGAAATCAATGGTTGATTGTCCAATCTCATAATGTGGTGTTTTGACCGAGAAGTAAGATTTTATATTTGTTCATCTGATTCTTAGGGTTTCTTTTCCGCCACAGTATACAAATCATACAGATCATGGACATGTAGTGACCTGTGTATTTCCTTGTCTTTCCGTTTGGAAAACATTTATGTAAGATTTGTTGAGAATCTCTACAAGCAGATTGTAGGTATACCAATGAGTACTAATTGTTAACCTCTTACCTACCTCAAAGTACACCAATGGGTACTAATTGTATACCAATACCAGGTATACCAATAGGTACTAATTGTTAGCCGCTTACCTATAGTACGTCCATCGCTATCTTTTTCACTTTGTCTGATAGGATAGGATACGAAACGATCTGATAGAGTCTGATGCGTGATGTCTGATGTCTGATGTGCACTCTCTGATGTCTGATGCACGATGTCTTAAGGCTGATACCATTGAATCCTATTGCATCAGACATCTTATCAGACATCGTATCAGACAAATTTGATCAGGCAAAGCGAATCCTACATGATATTCTATTATATCGTGCAAAAGTTCAGGAACTATTTTTTTAATATCTTTATTTTAACTATACCTTTCGAGTAAACTTAATCTAACGATTAATTATAAAAGAATGTACAAGTCCATATACTACAGTTGTGAAGTGATAGAAATAAGTGATACTAGGATATCGACAAAACAAAAGCAAATTTAAAAAATATTAATTGATCGTGATCGAACGGGAGTTCGATGTGCAACTTTGTATTGTCGATGTTAAAAATAAGCTTATTTGAGATGTGTCAGAGTTTAAATTTTTGCGTTCATGACATTAAATATGGATTTGAAAAGACATCGCAAGCTGAACAAAAAGGAAAAGATGTCAGTAGAAACCCGAATTCCTTCTGATACGAACATTTGCGATCGTCCGCACTTTATTAAAACGCCTTGTGATAGATTCGTTTTCCAGAATCGTGAAAATTTATATTGAGAATTTTGGGAATTTCATTAGGACACAGAAGGCAGAGATTCAATTATTCACACCTGGACCCAGTTGCATATTTCGTTGTTAAATTTAACTATAAGTTAAACGTTAACGCTAAAAGCATCACTGATGAGAATAAGATATTAGAAACACATGTCTCGTGCATGTAAATTGGTTTGGAATTTTCTTCAAGAAGGTAGAGAGTTGGAACCCTTCGACATTATTAATATAGACACTTATTTCATGTTGCAGTGTGGAGCAGTTAAAATCGTTCCCCGTGGCCTGATGTTTGTCAAGTGTATTAATTACTTCTTTCCAGCTCTATCACATGAAAGAAGCTTTGTTTTGGCCTTTTATCAATGTGACATCAAATATATATTTTTTGGTATTTCGGAAACTAGCCATTTCATCGATAAATATCATCGAAACTAAAGGAGTTTAATATCTTAGCACCATCCCTCCAATGCTATTTTGAACATAGAATTTATTTGGATATGCTACTGAATCGACCCTACAGAAAATTTAGAGCCGCACGCTCTCTGTAATGTAAATGTAAAAATCTAACTTCAAAAAATTAAAGAGGGCGCTACTGAAATTCTTTTTGGTGGCTCCGCTGAAAGTATCACTGATGAGAATGTAATATTCGAAACACGTGTCTGGTGCATGTAAATTGGTTTGGAATTTCTTCAAGGAGGTAGAGAGTTGGAACCCTTCGACATTATTCAAGTTAAATGTTAACTCATAGTTAGCTAACTACGTGGTTAAATCCCGTTGCACATTCACGTAGTTAGCTAACTTGAGTTAACTCTTAGTTAACATAATTTACCTATAATGCAACTGAACTCAGAGTTGCAACTGAACCCAGCCTTAGTTATTCTTCCTTTTTTTCGTGATAGAACTAGTAAGAAACAAACATTCGTACCAAAAAATGTTTGTTAAGCGATGTTGACGTCATTTCGTTCTTCTTATAGGACGTCATTTTACCCTTTATGTGCGCTTACATGTGACGCCATTTTGCACTGTATTTGCTGTCACGGTAGAAATAGGAGGGGGGTGGGGATTCCTAAACATTCGTGCCATTTATGCCGCTAGAATGTTGTGTGTGTGTGGTTTTTTTTTTTTTTTTTTTTTTTTTTTTGCTTGTGAGATGCTCTTTGAAAGGAAACAAATCTAATGTGGAATTTCTATTTGAAAGTTAAAATTAAGCGCAAGCTTGTTTGAAGCACCAATTTTGCTAATGACAAATATGGATAATGACCATATCCCTGAAAAAATCAACAATTCAGAAAATCAGAAACCGAAGGCATACAATATCAGGATAAAACAGGAACCAACGCAAACAAACAAAAACATCCACCACATGGAAAGAAGCGAACTACCGATAGGGGAGTGAGATCAGGTGCCCAGGAAGAGTAAGCATCTCCTGCTTGCATGCAACACCCGATTTTTTTATGAAAATTCTTTCTTTAAAAAATCAGCCTGTGCGAACGTCAATCTGTAACAATATTATAGAAAAAAAAATCGCCGCAATTGAACAAAAAAAAAGAAGAATCACTGAATTGAACAAGACAAAAATAAAGAATTATCTAGATATAATAATTGACCTGATAACAACTAGGTACAAGTGTATTTTGCAATCAATCGACTTTGGGGAGCGAGGGCAGGGAGTCTTTAAACACAATCAAGTTCGATCCCCCCGCTAAAAATAAATATGGGTATTCTGGACCGAAGGTTCAAAGAATTGAAATATATTTTTTTTCTGGTTCTGAAAAAAGAAAATCAATGCTAAAAGAAGAAGACTTAGTTTGGCTTATTAAAGTTACATCCCCACCTCTCTATAAGAATCAAACGGTTTTTCCCTAATATGCTAGTTACTCATTTGTAAATTCGTCAAAATTTTGGATCTGCATGATGTAGATGGAAATTATTTCAGTGATGATAGCTACCGTTAAAATATATATTTATCGCTCCTCCTCTCCCTCCCCCGTGTTTGTTATCATAACTTTGAAGTTCTTTGTGTCATACACATACATACAAAATTCTTCATAGATAAAATAATGAAATAAAAAAATCGAGCATTTCATTGTAATTTCCCCCCTTTTATCAATGTTAGAACACAGAAGTTCGAATTTCAAAGAGAGTCTGATGATGCAGTTTCATAAGTAGTCAATCTAAATAATCACATTATAAAATGTTTTGCTTCTAGTTAAAATTAATCAGGACTGCAGAATGCATACATCCATGCAAATGTTGAATGCAAATAATGGTGGAAGAAATAGAGAATTGGGAAGGGGTGGGGGATTGAACGTCTTATTTGGAAGACTTTGTGGTATACATACATGTAATGTAAATGACAAAGGTGGATACGGGAACTGAGTATGTTTGATAAAATGTTTTTTAAAGAATATAGGAAGCCTAGGGTATAGCATCGTGTGGACCCCCGCCTCATCGCTCCTTTTCTCACGAAGATTGAGAACAGTCGCGATGAGGCGGGGGTCCACACGATGAGGGTATAGTTTCTTAGTTTATATAAACTTTTAAATTTAGCAAATCATAGCTTTCAGAGTAATTGTCTCACTTCTTGTCGATCCTGACATATTATATATCTGAACAGATTACACATAAAAAACAGACCCCTTGCGCTAGCTTACCCGTCTTTAACTGCTTTCGAATGATCACAAATGTGTCGGGGAAAAAGAGGTAGGCGTCGCAGTGTTAAATATTGAAGGAGTACAAAAAAAAGAAAGAAAAAGGTTACTTATTCTAATTCAACATTCTAAATTACACATTGAAGATCTGTTAGATCACTATTAGGAAGTACTCAACGCCTCTACTCTTTGTCTGCAACCAAGGTGAGCGATGTGGCCCCCCTGGATATCTTGTTTATTATGATCCCATTTATTCACAATATCATTAATATTATAATTTTTCCGCATTAAGTTTACCCTAGTAAATTATTAACCTGTTGGGATTTCAAAGTGATATACTAATACATCGTTCTAATATCACATTGAAAGCCCATCCGGTTAAGAATACTAGTTGTTCTCAGATGTGGCCCTGGACCATTTTCTTTTTTTGTCTCTCGCTTCCTTACTTTAGCATTCCTATTGCCAACATCATAATATACAGTTGCCAAAATCTCACGTTCTAGAAATTACGTCTCGAATGTTTTATTGAAATATGAACATAAAACCTTAACTATTTTCCATATAAAGAAAAGCAAATATGCAAGATAAAAAACTGTCATCATATTTCACAAAATACGATCAAATGATTAGATGTCATAGATCGAATATACGATTCTATCAAATATTGCATCAATCTTATTTTGACGGACTAAGATATGTATGTATTATGCCAAAATTTTTCTCAACCATTGAATTTTTTATTCATTTAACAAGCTAAAGAGCTAAAGATTTAAAATAGTACGATAATCAGCAAAGGGCTGATACCATCAAATAATCAAAAAATCAATTTGTAATCTAAGACTTAAATATTATCTGAAATGTTGAATAACCTACAGTTTTCCACCCTTTACAAGAAAATATACAGGGATATAGCCTTTAGTTTGTTTAAAACGGCAGAATATTCGATGTTTAAATTCATAGTTAAAAAGTTAATCATACCCCAGACAACTGTTAAATTTTCGGCGCTTAACCACAAACTCAAAAATGAGTTAACTCAAAGTTATCTTTGTGCCACATCGTGTCTGTCTTATCAAGGCATTTAAAATTTTCTGTTACAATTTATTTTTTGATTTCTAAAACATGGGTCCTGTAGCATCATATCCCATCCATTCTGCTACGTCTTTTGGTACATTTTTGGACATAACAATTTTCATACTTTTTGGCCTTATTACATTTTTCAGACTGAGGATCACTGACGAGGGTTTAGTACCCGAAACATGCATGTCTGGTCCATGCTGTAAATTTATCAGGTTTTAAATGATGCTATTGAATTTAAAGACATTTAACATTTGAACTACTTGGTGAGTGTTACTGCTGGTGGACCAAGAGTTCCCGAGGGCACATGTAGCCAAGTTCGATCAACTTTGGTTGATCGTCTGTCTCATCAACGCATTTGAAATTTTCTGTTACAATTTTTCTTTTGAAATTTCTAAAGCGTGGGTCCTGTAGCATCATATCCCACCCATTCTGCTTCTTTTTAGGTACATTTTTGGACATAACAATTTTCATACTTTTTGGCCTTATTACATTTTTTAGACTGAGGATCACTGACGAGGGTTTAGTACCCGAAACGTGCATGTCTGGTTCATGCTGTAAATTTATCAGGTTTTAAATGATTCTATTGAATTTAAAGACGTTTAATATTTGAACTACTTGTTTAGTGTCACTGCTGGTGGACCAAGAGTCCCCGAGGGCACATGTAACCAAGTTCGATCAACTTTGGTTGATCGTCTGTCTCATCAACGCATTTGAAATTTTCTGTTACAATTGTTTTTTTTTTTTGAAATTTCTAAAGCGTGGGTCCTGTAGCATCATATCCCACCCATTCTGATACGTCTTTTGGTGCATTTTTAGACATAACAATTTTCATACTTTTTGGCCTTATAACATTATTTAGACCGAGGATCACTGACGAGGGTTTAGTAACCGAAACGTGCACGTCTAGTCCATGCTGTAAATTTATCAGGTTTTAAATGATGCTATTGAATTTAAAGACGTTTAACATTTGAAGACAACGCCGACTGCGAGCGGCGTGTAATATCAAAAACAAACCGACAGGTAATTCTTTATTACGCTAATGAGATACCCGAGTCTCATCTGTTTTAAGCTGTCAATCAAAAATTGATAGGGGCGAAAGGATTAAAGAGAACCAATCAGATACCATTAAAAGGTGTTAACCCTATAGCGGTCAGTGAGGAAATAACAGAAAATTTACCTGTCCCCTTATATAGTCCCCCGTCGGCCTTTAAGCTGTCCATCCAAAATTGATAGGGGTAAAAGGATGAAAGGGAACCAATCAGATACCAATAAGATATGTTAACCCTATAGCGGTCAGTGAGGAAATGACAGAAAATTTAATTGTCCCCTTATATAGTCCCCCGTCGGCCTTTAACTTGAGGTAAGCTAACCATGAATTTAACCTCAAGTTAACTCATGATTAAATTTAACAACGCATTGTGCAACCGGGTCCTGATCTTGCAAACAACATAATTTTGGTCTCTGTAAGCATTTGCACTTTTATCAAGGACACATGGCACGGCATGTCTCAGATTTTGCTAAAATTTGTACATAAGGTTGGGTCTGACCCAAAAGTAAAAATGTGTTGAAATTTTCTTAATATCACATCCGGTTGCAATGGAAACGGACTTTGAATATTGATAAAATGCATTTTTTGGCGTTTTTGAAGTCACATACATCATTTATGCAGCATAATCTAAAACAAACACTGATGCATTATCAGTATCCTATCATTGCTCTTTCAAGTTAAGTAAAAATAATGTTGGGTTTATGGTCTTATCTATATGTTTCCATAGCAACAACACAGGCACCCTATGAAATAGTATTTTTGGCATTTTTTTAAAATTCAACGATAAATTACTTACATTTTTTAGTTTTTTTTTATGCAAATAAAACATAAGCATTCACATTGGGACAAAGTCTCTGTTCGTTGCTATGGCAACATGACCTTAAATCGCAAAAATGAAAGCATCTTTGGACATTTCTTTACCAGCTCATTGAATTTTAATTCAAAGTGATGAAATTTCATGAATGTATTCAAGTAGATCTCTCATTATACGAAAGAATTTTTTAAATATCCCGGAAATTGCCTGTTGCTATAGGAACGATTGTGTAAAATTGCATGTAGGCCCACTTTGAGTCCTTGGATACGGGCATCAAAAGTTAAGTAATCCGATTTTTTTTAATCTTAAATAAAGTCTAGACTTTGCTTTATCGTATTTTTGTAAAAAAGGTTGTTTAAGCCTGTTTCGTCTTCTGAGGAAAAGGCTTCGAAAAAAAAATGCTTAGTTTTATAATGTATGGGCAAATTACTATAGCAACCATTCATTATTTGAAATTTTTTTATTGTATTTTGATAGATGCTTAATTGATATTAATTGATACTGAATTTGAACTTCGTGGGATTAATTATTAATGTTTTATAAAAACAATGAAAAATGGTTGCCATGGTAACATATGTTCCTCATAACTTTTTAACGGTTTTTGAAAGAGCTCTTTGTGTTAGATAATCTCCAACAATTTTTATCTGTTCATCATGATGCACATTTCTTTAAATGACTCTGAAGTTGCAAAATAAGTAATATTAAAGACCATAGTTACCGATGCCAAGGTAATTAACTTATGTACATAGCAACAAGTGTGTTTATCTTAATTTGCTCATTTTTTAAAATAAGTCCTATTTCCTTATCATATACCCATCAAGAGAAAAGGAAACTTGGAAAATACAAACAGCATTTTGAAATCGATATATCAAAATTAGCTAATTATGTTGTCATGGTAACCAGTTTTTTTTTACAATATCAGGCACTACTAGTAAGCTTATTTAAAATTTTATGTCCTAATCTTTAGGACGCATAAATTTTTTTCCATTAATGTCGTATATAGACCAAATTATAGAGCTTAATATTACTTCAATTTTGCCAATTTCTCAAATTTTAAGGTCGTTGCCATGGTAACCAGATGACCTAGAATTAATTATTTTGTCAAATTTCCCTTTTTTCATTGGTCTCTACTTATGTGTGAAATTTCATAAAAATCGGAGACCATGCGTGCCGAAATTGTTTTAATGATAAATATGGATAATAACCATATCCCTGTATACAGCACAAAATCGATAATTCAGAAATTCAGAAACCGAAGCATACAAAATCAGGATATGCTTCTCCAGCTTGTTTAAATGGTTACAGAGAATTGCTATTAATTATTAATTATGGAGACTCTCCACAAACTCTATAAAGTTCCATTTTAGAAAAAAAATTGTTCATCTTTTCTTTATTTTGGCTTGTAATACAATTGACTATAAAATAATTTCGAGGTATCCTGCCTGCAGTTTAGCTCAGTCGGTCAGACCGTTGGACATGTCTACAAGCTAGATCGAGGGTCTCGGCCGGGATTAATTCAAAGACCGGTCATATTTTCCATTATGACGGTTTGGGTATCATGCCCGGTTAGCTCAGTCGATAAGAGCGTCTGCTCCAATAGCAGAATTTAGGTTTCGGGTTAGACCGGCCACATAGAGATTCCCCATTCTGTCTGTCACAGTATATAAGGAAACTCAAGAGTTGCTTATGGGTTAGTCAGGTCGCCTACGGGGGAGAACTAGGTATTTAATTGTGTATTATGTGTATGCTGTATGGACCATGGTTACCAGTAAACAAGTAAGAGCGGTAATCGCAAATACAAATTTATTGTTGTTAACTATGGCAAAACCTACTTTGTAAAGGAAAAGTCCGATTCTGAAAATAGGTACACTGAAACAGATATTATTCAGATGTTAAACTTTCTGATCGACAACATTTTTATGGAGTTTGGAGGAAAGGTCTTCCAGCAAATTGTCGGAATTCCAATGGGGACCAACTGTGCCCCACTCCTCGTCGACATTTTCCTTTACTCGTACGAAGCTGAATTCATTCAATCTTTGCTCTCTGAAGGGAAAAGATGCTTAGCTTCTGACTTCAACTTCCCTTACAGATACATAGACGTTGTGTTGTCCATTAATGATAAAAAAAATTCGCGGATTACCTGAGCAATATCTATCCTTCGGAGCTTGAAGTCAAAGAAACTACAGAGACAAATAATTCAGCATCCTATTTGGACATAATGTTGTCCTACGACACTGATGGTCACATGAACACCTCACTCTATGACAAACATGACGACTTCAATTTCAGCATTACAAACTTTCCTTTTCTGAGAAGTAACATGCCTCCATCGCCTGCTTATGACGTTTATATCTTAGTTGATACGCTATGCCAGAGCAAGTACCAAATATACGGATTTTGTTCTGAGAGCTAGGCGTCTTTCAGATAAGCTTCTCAGTCAGGGATATGTTTGTGACCGACTAACATCGTCACTGAGGAAGTTCAACGGTCGATATGGGGAACTCGTCATACATTATGATGTCCCACTCTCCAGAATGGATGATGATATTCTATAATAGACTATTTGGACCATCCAACCAAATATTGTGCTCTTTGTCTTCCTAAATGAAAGTAATCGGATGTGACAGTTCTACCGAATTGAAGCGGCGGGTGTTGCATGCAAACAGGAGATGCTTATTCTTCCTGGGCACCTGATCTATCTCCCACATCGGGAGTTCGCTTCCTTTCATGTGGTGGAGGTCTTGTTTGTTTGCTTTGGTTCCTTTTTATCCTTAGTTTTGTATGCCTTCGGTTTCTGATTTTCTGAATTATCGATTTTGTGCTGTATACAGGAATATGGTCATCATCCAAATTTGTCATGTAAACCTCAAATTTGTGTATGGTGCGTGTGACGTAGCCCTATAGCCCATTCTGTGAGACCATCTGTCAAGATAGGATACAGCTAGGAGAACTCGAAATTGTCATTGCACCTGTCAAATGTATAGGTATCGACTATCATGGCACGGCCAGGGCTCAAAATATTCTGGATTCCATCTGTCTTTTAGGTGCAAAATCATAGACCATTTTCATATTACCCTTAAGTCCCCTTCACATTTCACAGATGGGGCCATATATTTTTTTTAACATCTTTAGCTATTCGAACCAATCCGTAGTTCGATCCAGCACTAGTCTTCATGAATCGTGGCTTTCCTTATTGGCAATCTATAGCAATCAGTGATAAGACAGAAAATGTTTAAGCATTTCAAAACTTTCTACATCTCTGCTACATGTAACGATTAATTTGTCGTAGCAGAGTTGTAGGGGAGTCTTAGCAACACGTAGTGGAGTCGTAGCTCTCCATAGGGGAGTCGTAACAACAGTAGCACATCTGTAGCAATTCAGGACAATTTTGGGATTAAAATTATTCTAGGACTCTATGGATTGCTAGGATTGCTAGGACTCACCTGCGTATTGCAACGGATAGCCTCGGCTACGGATTGTGTCTTTTGTTAATTTCAAACATATTGGTATTCTGTGCGTTTTTCGTTCAATTTATATGAATTAATACAACAACTAATCAATTTCAGTAAATTATAGAAAGGCATGTAAAATCCAAATACTGTTATAAAACAAGTGAGACCATACTGACTTGAAATTATTAGATGTTTAAGTAAATAATTATGATTAAACGTACATAGAAAATTCAAGCAAGTCCGAAGTCGTAGCTATCCTTACGCGAATCGTTGTTATCCGTACTGGAGTCGTGATAATCCGTAGGTCTTCCTAAGCAATCCGTACCTATTCATATATATCCATACGCGTATCGTTGCAATCCTTATCAATCGGTACGCGTGTCGTAACAATCCGTAGCAAAGTCGGGTATCCTTAGCTATCCTAAATCGATTTGTATCAACACGTACCAATCTGTAGCAAGCTGAATTGTCGTCGAAGTCTCTTCAAATAATGGCTAAATTGGTATCTAATGAAATTTCTGGTCATTAAATACACAATTTTCAAATTACCCAAGTAGATTTGTATTTTATACAGAACAAGACCCGACATGACAACATTTGACGTAACTTAGAACTATGATGTCGAAAGAGATATATGACATCGTAATATAAGTTGTGATGTCTGGTCTTGAAGTGTCTAAAATGCAATACTTAAAGCCCCTTTACACTTTCATGACTCGAGCTACGACTCCAAAAAATGATCTATCCGTGGCGAGTTTGGATACAAAATGAAATTTCATTAGATACCAATTTAGCCATTATTTGAAGAGATATATGTTCTTACAGTCTAAGCTATCAAGGCCGATATCCTACCATAATAGACTTCTGTACATGTATAGCTGTCAGACTGGAGCCTTCAAGAAAATTCAACAAGATTGCAGATACACATTGAAAGCTCCATTCACCAAGAATCAGAATCAAAGCATATGAAAAGAGAAAATTTAAAAGATGGTAAAATACATGAGCAGACCAAAGTTTGAACCCAGGATGCATTGAAGACCAACTTACATGTATGTATAATTCACTGCATTTTATATACAGACTGCTGACAATACATGTATGTTGTAAGTATAGATAAAAAGTCTGAATTTTTCTAAAATCAAAGACAGACAAGCCTTTCAGTGATTACTACATTTTACTATGTAGTTTCATTTTTGTAGCTTTGTGTAAAACAGGGATGTATATAAATTTTATATGCGTCCTTGTGTAAAAGGACCCTATGACTTAATGTAAACATTTATGGTAGACATTAATGAGCTCTAAAACTAAATTGGTTGCTATCCATGATCTTGAAAGTTCTTTATTATATCTATCGTTTGATTACGCTATGACATTAACTGTGATAACAAAATTCATTCAAATAAATTTCACGTAAAAAAGTTGAATAAAAGAGTGACCTTGGAGGTAGCATTAATTTAGTTTAAACATATTTATTCAAATATAGGCATAATTATATAGAAATGAACAATGCATTTGATGAAAGTAAGAGAGATTTGAAATAAAACCGTGTTCAATTATTTATGGAGTTAACATCGACTCACTTTGAGTGTTGACTTTATATGAACTGACATTTCCTTCAAAAATTAACTGACTGTAACTAATAAACATTGTCGCCATGACACTTTCTGTATTGACGTTGCCTCGGACAGTGCATGCATTTTATATATTCTATTCATTTTCGTGCGCGAACATCGACGGCGGGTGCGGCTAGCCAACAAGGGATGCTTACTCCTCCCGGGCACCTGGTCCCACCTCTAGCTTGCTAGAGGTCAGTCGATGCTCAATTTGGTGCTCTATTGTGAGTGCTGTTGGGATTGTCGTCAGGATCTTCTTTGACTCACTAGTAGACTTTTATTTCACTTTGAAACACAGAAACAGTATGGAAAGGATAAAATTGCTGTATGTATGCTTAGTTAAGTATGCCAACTTACTTTTACGACATTTTGAAATTTTAACTGGAATGAAAATAAAGGTCTTATCAAAGTATATTAATGTGATACATATAAGCAATAATAAAGCCATAGATTTTCAAATTAATGTTACATTGAGTACACATTTTGAAATAGCTGATATATGATTCATGAAAAAAAAAGGTTTCAAGTAAATGGTGATCCAAAGATATATAGCTTCCTTTTGTATATTGCGATTATTTCGTTGATGGGAAAATATTGATCAATTCATGCAGCATCAAACACATGTGGTCTGGAGACAAGTGTAGTTTTTCTTGATTTTCAGATGTGTCTCATGCAATATGGAGTTCCTCTCTTGAATAGATAAGCACACCTGAAAATGATGGAAATTCACGTACAACTAATTTGATGATTTGAAGATAATGCTTTTTTAGTAAAGATTTCTCATTATATTGATGAAATTATTGTGAATGTGTCAGAAGGCAAAAAAAAAATGTTCCAGTTTATTTTTAAAAAAGAGCAATATATAGCTTTATGTAAGATACAGATTCAATGTAGACAGGCATGGGCAAAGAAAATGCATTTGTGAAACGCTGACCCCCTACAACCCCCACCCCTGAGCTGGCATTGTCTTCTCATCATTTTTGTCAGAATATCAAATGTCAAAATCAAGGGATACATGTATTGTGTCAAAGCTAAAAAAATTATATCTATTGACCTTCACTCATTATAGTTGTCGACATACTAATATTGCAGGTCCACCAGTTGATCTAAAAATTTCATAACATAAAATCATCACATAGAATCACACATGTTATGTTATTTGAAGACGTTTAACATGTTAGTGAATTTCATGGTAGTGTATCACATGATACTAGGCTGGGACGATACTCCGATTCATCGATGCATCGCGATATTGTTTTTTCGCGATCCATGTATCGATACACCCCGACGATACCTAAGTTAGAATTTACAAAAAAAAAATATGTGTTCGATTTTCCGTATTTTCAAGTACTCAAGTTTAAATACAACTTTTTTCAGCTTACATATAGATATAATGGCAAAATCATATAAGAACTTTGATTTTTAATACCAATTTTCCATGCTTATAATTATTTTAAGGCATTAGGGGTATAATACTCAGAGTTCCGGTGGTTTTAATAGCCATTCTCTGTAAGCATTTGCACTTTTATGAAGGACGCATGGCACGGCATGTCTCAGATTTTGATAAAATTTGTACATAAGGTTGGGTCTGACCCAAAAGTAAAAATTTGTTAAACATTTTCTTAGTATCACATCCGGTTGCCATGAAAACAGACTAAGAATATTGAAAAAATGCATTTTTGGGTGTTTTTGAAGTCACATACATAATTTATGCAGCATAATCTAAAACAAACACTGATGAATTATCAGTACCCTATCATAGCTCTTTCAAGTTAAGTAATAATAATGTTGGGTTTATGGTCTTATCTATATGTTTCCATAGCAACAACATAGGTACCCTATCAAAATAGTATTTTTGGCATTTTTTTCAAAATTCAACGATAAATTACTAACATTTTTGAGTTTTTTATGTAAATTAAACATAAGCATTCACATTGGGACAAAGTTTCTATTCGTTGCTATGGCAACATGAGCTCAAATCGCAAAAATAAAAGCAATTTTGGACAATATGTAGAGTCCTTTTTTTTTACTAGATAATGTAAATTTTAATTCAAAATGATGAAAATTAATTTATGTATTCAAGTAGATCTTTCATATCACGAAAGAAATTTTTTGAAAAATATTCAGGAAATAGCCCGTTGATATGGGAACGATTGTGCAAAATTGCAAATAGGCCCACTTTGAGTCCTTGGATACGGGCATCAAAAGCTAAGAAATCTGAATTTTTTTTTTAATTTAAAATAAAGTTTAGACTTTGCTTTATCATATATGTAAAAAAGGTTGTGTAAGCCTGTTTTGTTTTTTGAGAAAAAGGCTTCGAAAAACAATAAAAGATGCTTATTTTTATAATGTATGGCCAAATTACTATAGCAACCATTAATTATTTGATTTTTTTTTCTTGTATTTTGATAGAGGCTTACTTGATCTTTATTGTTATTGAATTTGAACTTCCTGGGATTAATAATAAGTGTTTTATGAAAATAATAAAAAATGGTTGCCATGGTAACATATGTTCCCCATAGCTTTTTCATGGTTTTTGAAAGAGCTCTTTGTGATGGATATTTCCCAACAAATTTTCTCTGTTCATCATGATGCAAAATTTTTAAAAATGACTCTGAAGTTGCAAAATAAGTAATATCAAAGACCATAGTTACTGTTGCCAAGGTAACTTATGTACATAGCAACAAGTATGTTTATCTTGAATTTGCTCATTTTATAAAATAAATCCTATTTCCTTATCATATACACATCAAGAGAGAAGGAAAATTGGAAAATACAAACAGCATTTTGAAATCAATATATCAAAATTTGCTAATTATGTTGTCATGGGAACCAGCCTTTTTTACAATATCAGACACAACTAGTGAGCTTGTTTAAAATTGTATGTCCTTATCTTTAGGATGCATAAAAAATCTTCCATTGATGTCACATATAGACCAAATTATAAAGCTTCAAATTAGCTCAATTTTGCCAATTTCTCAACTTTAAAGGCCGTTGCCATGGTAACCAGATGACCTAGAATTAAATTTTTTGTCAAATTTTCCTTTTTTCATTGGTCCCTACTTCTGTGTGAAATTTCATGAAAATCGGAGACCATGCGTGCCGAATTTGTTTAAATGGTTACAGAGAATTGCTATTAATAACAGAAAGATTAAATACCACGAAGTTAGCCGATGACGCTCGATTTAGGCAATGTTCCAGACCAAATATTTTCATGCCGAGTTGAATGAGTTATGAAAAATATCTGAAATATGTAGGATATAAATGGTACATAATTTCTAGCATTTTTACGATATTGTTATTATACCCCTGATACCTTAAATGATATTATTTTTCATTTATTCTGGTCAATTAACAAAACCATTTATCTATTCTCTTCATCTTTATTCTGGACAGAAATCTAGTGTTGAATAAATAAAACATGTCGAATAAAAAAAGCTACTTATAAGATGAAATACCATTTTGAGAAGGTTTTATTAATCAACTTAATGTCACGATACGAATCGTATTGGATATCTGGTATAGTGATAAGTATCGGATCGGCTGGGTGCAGTATCGTCCCAGCCCGTCCCGGATAAAAATCTGGCACAACTTGACAACCTTGCATTGCAACAAGGATCAATTCAGATCTCAATTCGGAAATCATAAATTCCTATATATTTAACAGTTTTACTTACCCATTAAGTACTTTCTAGAGACGGTCTCACTTGTGAAATGATAAAATACCAGAGTTCCATACATGTACGAGTTTATTTATTATAGCTGAAACAAGAAGTGGAAGTATTTACCCATATATTTAATTGAAAAAAAGAGCGTAAAATATTTTTTTTTATTAATTGCTTCTTTTTCGGATAGACCCTGATGAAAAAGTACTATGGTATACTAGAGTAGCATCATATCCCACCCATCCTGCTACGACTTTCGGTACATTTTTAGACATGATTTTCACAGTCTTGGTCACATCTCTTTGTTTAGATTAAGGATCACTGACAAGGGTTAAGTACACGAAACGTACAAGTCTGGTTCATGCTGAAATTTTATCTGTTCTTAAAATCATGCTATTGAATTAAAGACGTTTAATATTTGAACTGCTTGGTGAGTGTCACTGCTGGTGGACCAGGTGTCCCTGAGGGCACATGTAGCCAAGATCGATAAATTTCGGTTGATCGTCTGTCTTTTCAACGCATTCGAAAATTTCTGTTACCAAAATTCTTGAAATTTTTAAAACTTGGGTCCTGTAGCATCATATCCCACCTATGCTGCTACGTCCTTCGGTACATTTTTAGACATAATTTTCACAGTCTTTGGCCATATTACATTGTTTAGATTAAGGATCACTGACGAGGGTTAAGTACCCGAAACATGCATGTTTGGTCCATGCTGAAAATTTATCTGTTCTAAAAATGATGCTATTGAATTGAAGACGTTTAATAGTAAACTATAGTATACTATAGTAATGCACGAAAATAATCCTCAAGTTCCAAACACATCATAACTAGGGAGAAGATTTAAAATAAGATATTGGCTTTGATATTGACCTTGTGATATGACATTGTCCTTGAAAAATGTAATTTTGAGTTATGAAATACATGTATCATATTATCATATTTGATTGGATAAAGAAAATAATAAGCTGACCCAATTCAAGTATTGAACTTGACATAGACTTTGCACCTTGAAGATACAATTTTGAATTTGAGTATATCGTAATAATGTACATATAATGTATCAAATATTCTTTTTATGGTAGTACGTACCTCTGGTCGCTATGGCTTATATTCTCCTTATGATAACATTTTTTACCATCTTTGAACCTTTTATAAATTTAAAGCCCTATATTGTAGGGATATCTTTATTATCTATAAATTCGAATGTCCCACACTTTAACATTTCACCTCATGGAAATATTTAAAAATTCAACTTTTTTTTACATTTCAGAAACATTTGGTAACAACAAATATATTTGAAACATGTATCAATTAAGCTTCAAACCCAATGTGCAATAACAAGAAAAGAAATTATGGGGTATCCATGCAGAATTTTCACCGATTTTGTACCACAGGTACAATCAACCTTAAATTTGGCAATATATCTAAGCAGGTTGATCTGATTTCAGATTTAACCTTGACATTGAGATTTGATCTTGATCTAGTGAATTACTCTTTATTGTACTGTTATAGTGCCGTTTTCCCCATAACAGTTTTTCCGGGTACATCCTACTATATAGAAGATCCCTCCCCCCCCCGGAAATGCGACTATATAGTGTATTGACTCCCCGGAAATCTACTCTATAGTATTTCGTCCCCAAGGGGAAAATCTACTATATAGTGGATTTTCCGTCGAAATGGGGGGATAGTATATCTGTTATCAAAATTTCTTGAAATTTCTAAAACGTGGGTCCTGTAGCATCATATCCCACCCATCCTGCTACGTCTTTCGGTACGCTTTTTCGACATAGTAAATTTCAAACTTTTTGGCATATTACATTGTTTAGATTCGAGGATCACTGACGTGGGTTAAGTACCCGAAATGTGCATGCCTGGTCCATGCTGCCAATTTATCTGTTCTTAAATGATGCTATTCAATTTGAAGACGTTTAACATATTTTCCCCCGGGGGAAAAACTGCTATATAGTACTTTATCCCACCCACCGTTTTTCCGGAGAATAAGCTCAGAAGCGTAGGAACCAACTAGAGGCTAAGTTGCCTTTCTGTATAATAGCACATATACATGTCGAGACTGACTTATCTGTCGAGACGGTCTAAATTGTATCAAGGTAACTATTCAGAACATATCGTATTTTGTTTGGTGCAAATATGAGTTCCATATCCCATTTAAATGTGTATTTTGGGATTGAAATATTAGTTTCATTGAAACATTGCACTATTATTAGAATGTTTGGTTTTATTTCTCATATCCAGAATATAAGTTGTAATCGTTTTTGATTATTTAAGATTTTTTTTTTCAAATGGAATTAGACTTTGCATGAAGATTGCTTTATAAATAAATTGTTGTTTGATTCGAAGAACGTTTTAATATGCTAATTTCTTACTTTCTATCTTCGATTTTATCACTCATGTAACCAACTTTTAGAGGCACTTTTGTGCAATATCTTAGCTTTTCTCAAATTTGTCTACTTTTTGTTGCAGTACATTGCATGAACATCAGTGTAAGTCCATTTGGGAAATTATTTAGAGTTGTTTATCCGAAATTTGATAGCAATCAATGTTCATGTACAAAATGAATTTAGTCAGCATTGTCAGTCATTCCGTCCCACTTTAAATTACGTACAATAACTAAAGAACCCTTTCACGTATTTAAACCAATACCGGTATTAGATATACTTCTGTAATGTTTACATATTTGACTATATGGTTACTTGTCAAGATGGAATTATGCCTATTGCGTTTTGGTCAATATATCAAAGGTCAATGTCACTTTTAGTAAAATACACTTAAATTCATAGTTTACATATGGTAACTCAAGAACGCTTTCTTGTATTCAAACCAAATTTGGATATATGCTTACTTATTAAGAAAGGAACTTCAAGATGCTTTTTCAGTTTGGGATCAGTAAAAGGCCAAAGGGTCAAAGTCAAGGTTACTGTTGGGGAAAATACATTCAAAATCATAGTTTGCAGATGATAATTCAAGAGTCGTTTCACTTATCCACACTAAATTTGGATATATACTTATTTGTCAGGAGTGAACAACACTTATTAAGTTAAGGGTCAATATGTCAAAAGTCAAGGTCATTGTTAGAAAAATACTCTTTAACTCACGGTATCCAGACGATAACTCAAGTCGTGGAACCCTTTTATCTATCCACACCAATTTTGGATAGATGTTACACATTTGGAGGGGGAGAAGTTTATGGAGTATTAGGAATATACAGTCATATTTTAGCAGATCGGAGATATCCCACTCCCCACCGAAAGGGTGGAATTCGAGTGGGGAATTTTAGCATCTTCACTCAGTCAGTGGCAATCCACTCCCCACTCACCACGGTGTCACCCAGCTCACCTGTACAGGTGTTAAACAATCTCTTTGATCCTAACCATGCACAGGTAACATCGCCAGTCTTCTTTTGTTGTTCACCATCTTTGTTTATTGAAAATTCCTGGCAGTGAATCGGATATAAAAGTTAAATGTTTTTCTAAGTTAGTATCAAAAGTTGTCAGAATGAACTAGGCCAAGAAAAAAAAAGAATTGGTTCTCAGGCCCCACCGCATACGCATTCGATTTTTTTCATCCAAAAAACGTAAGAAAGTAATCGTAAATCCGGAATTCGGCAAGATACCAAATCGAAACACAGGTAAAAAAAATCCCGTTTTCCAGCTAATTACCGTCTGGCTTCACCTTTTCACCTGTCAATCATTGTAAGGGAGATAGTATGGCGTGTTATTTTAACTCTACCGTGGATACCCCTGAGTAGAATTTATGCAACGATATTGATTTTTGGCCAGATTGCAAAGCAATTCCGGTCTATAGATTGACGATGTCCGTCCGTCTGTCCGTCTGTCTGTCCGTCCGTCTGCCGTCAACATTTTGGTTAAGGTTTCTGGTTGAGGCAAAATCTAAGTAACTATATGCAGTAGAAACTTTATATTATACATGAAGCTTGCCCATGACAAGACCTTTCAATTTATGCCGTAACATTTGACCTAGTGACCTTGACCTTGGACTTTGACCTAGTTAAAGATTTTGGTTAAAGTTTCTGGTTGAGGCAAAATGTAAGAAACTATATGCAGTAGAAACTTTATATTATACATGAAGCTTGCCCATGCCAAGACCTTTCAATTTATGCCGTAACATTTGACCTAGTGACCTTGACCTTGGACTTTGACCTACTGAAAAGATTTTGATTAAAGTTCCTGGTTTAAGCAAAATCTATGGAACTGTACGCAATAGAAACTTTATTTTATACATGTAGGTTGCCTCTGACAAAACCTTTCAATTTATGCTGTATTATTTGACCTATTGACCTTGACCCAGTTGGTGACAAAAACTTACTTTGCAATCCGGCCATACCGTCTTTAGCGGTGTTTTATTTTAAACTAGAATAGATAGTCCGAAGTAGGTGTATTCCATGTCGTGGCATTAAACGATCGATTTGACCAACACGTTTTAATTAGGCCTCGCTTAAACATCGAATTATAAAAATCATTTTGTTGGTTTCGTCTTCATTTTTTAATGACCGGTCGTTTGTAAAACTGTTGTACGACTCAAAATTATCAAATGATGAGCCGATCAAACATTGATGAAAAACGGAGACTTGGCATATGCCAATAAAAACGACCGCTTACTTCCCATCCGTATCATTCAGTCCCGATCCAAAGATTGAAAAGAACAAGAACAGACATATCGTGGCCGACAAGTACACAGCAGTGCAGCTCCCGAAACAGAGGACCCCCCCCCCTTCCCCAGATATAGATTGCCAAGAAATTCGCAGTCCCAAATATCCAACATCTTCAAGAAAAGGGATGTTATCCGCGAAATTCCAACCCAGACTAGCAAAGACGTCGATCTGGCAAGACAGTTGACATGGAGGGAGCGGAGCCTGCCCAGTGGTTTACGGAAACCGTATCAAGAGAAATCCCCCTATCAGGCCCTGTTCTGACAGAGAAGGCAACTGACCTGGTTGAACAGCTGAACGAGCCTAACTTCTCCACAACCAATGTCCGACTAGAGGGACAGATCGAAGTCCTGGGATAACATCGAATTCAAGAGAATTTACGGCATAAGGACGCCGATGACGGAGCAGACACCACGTTGAAAACATAGCTAACGTAAAATATTGATTTTCTCTGTGACATACTTTATTTTGTATTCTTGTTCTGTGCCTGAGATTTAAATCTCTAACGTCCACTTTTATCTTATCTAAATGTACATGTACTTGTGTATGCGTTCGTCCGTAAAATTTTCATGTCATTTCAAGTGGTCATTCATTGAATACAAATTGAAGTAATAAATCTGGGCAGAAACTTCAATCACACGCCTAGAAAACAAATTACTGGCATCAAAGATGTCAACAGATTCCAATTTGCAGTTGTTCTGGAAATGTTAAATGAAAAAAAAAAAAACTGCATGCCGCATATGATTTGAAAAAAATTAGGCCTGAGAACCAACTTTTTTTTTTTTTGCTTGGCCTTATTCTTCTGCCTTTTTTTTTTTCGGGTGAATTACAATGAACACCAGTAATCTTTGTGATTGAGATTTGACTTTTTTTTATTTGACTTTTATTTAGATTATTTCTGTGATGTTTCCTCTGTTTTTATTGGTCCTATTACAGCCTCCCCCCCTCTCGTCTATTAGAAATATATCGGTGACGTGCTTACTCTGTTCAAATCACACCTGTTGCCCTCTCGGGCAGTACACCTCGTTTTACCTGGCGGCATGTCGATAGCATATCGGAGAGAAGCCACGGTCACTTTACCCCTAACATGCTTAGTCCTCTGCAGATTTAAAAGAAAGGAGAGGGATCAATTTTAAAGATGTGAAGATTATAATAACTACAATGAATCATTTTGTGGTAAATGTTGCGCTCATTAATTTTTATATGAAGCTTTTGTTAATAATAAACGATCCTAGATATACATTAATCATTAAAGAAAATTTTGTTACGTACATTCAAATTACTCACTCTTTATATTCATGAAATAGAAATATTCTTTTTTCATACCCCAAACGAATGAAACGATGATTCTTTTTAATTTATTGACAGCTGATCTCTTTCCTGAGTTCCCTCCGTCTCAATTCGGACAGAAATATATTCATATGAAAACTATTTTTTATTTCGTGAATTTTTAGTACATATCTACATGTTGTTAGTGCCGCCCTTTTTATTTCATGCATATTTGAAATACTCGGAAAACGATTGTTTACGCAGCACATTTAAGGCCTTCCATAGAAATGACGTAGATGTTTTTTTCCGCCAAATAACGTAACGTCATATGACGTCATGGACCCCATGTCGTCAGGTTAGGTAGCAACACATTTATTAGCTTTCCTTATCGTTGATTCCTTTATTTACTACATAAAATTGCATTCATACAAAAAACAAAACATATTACTTCATCACTGACACATCGCCGAGTCAATATACTTTTGAGAAGACCCCTCATCTATATCTGTACTCTGTGACCCCGTACACCGAAGAATGCGATCTGCGTTACTTAGAAGCTTGAGGTGACGAACAGGTGCGAATCAACAGTTTACAGAGCGGGTAAAACGAAAAAAAGGCAGATTTTGGTAAGTATAAGCGATATCAAACTTCAATAACTGGTGCTGTATGAAGGAAATATCATAAAATTAGTATAATTGCATCATGGAATCAATTTATCCATAGAAATAAAAGGAAAGTCGTTGGATTACCAAGAGACATGTGTGAAATGTATGTGTAAATGACAGAATTTCATCGTGTTTTACTTTAGTGACACTGTTATTGCAAAGCTGAATAGTAGCTAAACTTTATGTGAATACTTTAGACACTTGTAGATTATTATATCAGTTCGTACCAAAGTTGAATGATGAGGAAAAAGGGCGAATGTGATACTAATGTGCCCATGTATATGTTGTTTTCATAACATGTACCTAAACTGTTTGCATGAGTACACTTTTACAGTAAGTTATACTTGCAGTAGTATGTGCACCGAAATATCGAAATATTCAAGTACCAATTATTGTTTTTTTTTTCTTCAGAATGTTAACTTAGAAAGAATGAATTTCACACCAGCTGCTGCATGAAAAGAAATATTGTCACACACTGTGAAAGTTTCAGAAACACATGTATCATAGCCACACAGTACTGTTCATTTTGGATATTTTTGCAGGTACAGAATTTTTAAATTTATGTGTAGAGTAACATTTGCTTTATTAATGTCGCTAGGACATACATGTATATAACTAACTTGTAATGAATTTTGTGTCCAAGCTGTACCATACAGTTTGGATTTTAAAAGCTAGATTTATATAGTGATTAGTCAATTTTTTTTCTATTTCAGATCCTTGTCTTGAAGAGTGAATGCTTGAATAATAAACTTTGAACAACCACACACATAACAGATGAAGGAATGTTACTTTGAATATACAATAAAGAAAATTATTATATCATAAAATTGATCTGTACTAGACTTTATGCTAAAATCTCCAAGAGCGGGGAGGGGGGGGTATATTGCTTTTGTTTTGATAGTTTGTCTGCCTGAAGCATTTAGCCGAGCATGAGAGGGCTTTCAAGGTCAACATGTACACAAGTTTCTATGTGCATGGCAAGAGCATATACGAAGATTTGAAATTTAAGCTTGACTTTGCTTTCAAAAGATACATGTAGCTACTGACACCAGCATGACATGTAACAAAGATACGTAAATGAATTATTGCTGTACTTGCAGAACATCTCGTACAAGGTGGCTGTTAAGGAAAGGTCCCATAATACAAATGTACCAGTTATTAAAATGTCGGTCCATCTTATGGTGTAAGGAAAAAATGACAAATAATCTCAAGCTCCTAGCAAGAGTTATTCACGCACCATTAATTTGTTTCAGCTTTACAATTATTTTATTTGAAATCTACACTGCAAAAAAAAAAATAGATTGGGTCATCGGTCAAATACAAATTTAAAATACTGAAAATATTCAACAAATTTGCTTAATGCTAACATCAAATTTGTCATAGGACAGTCGTTTATCTCAATTTTGGTGGATCACTTTGTCTGTTGTCTCTCCCGATTTCTCTATTTCCAATCTAGATCATTTTTGTTCTGCTAGGAAGCACGTTTATTTTTTTTAACCCTTATTTTTTTCCCGATGTCTAGAAAAAATAATATTGGATCTAGAATTACCTATTGGAACATAGGACTATACCAGTATATACTAGATAAGGTTTCCTTTCTAAAACAAGAAACCAGAGAATCCATAATATTTAGAAATTTTGGGATAAAAAGTGAAAAAAATTATGTATGTTATCGATCCCATTGCGGTCAATGGCGTCACTGACAAGTCGAACAAGTTTTTTTTCTGAAATGATTATTAAAGGGATGTATAATGAATGTAAATAAATTTTACGAATTAATATAATCAATCCATGCAATTCTAATGCATGTCCGATAATATGCAGCATCATGTTCATTGGGTTCATGGGTTAGTACGGTGACCGGCACGACCGACACCCCGGCGTGCCCCCCCCCCCCCCCCCCCCAAAAATAAATATTGCTTGATATTTTTTCATATGTTGAAATGAAAAGTTTATTCAAATTAACATTTCAAAAATTAAAACGGAATTTACAGAGAGCAATATTAACCAACACGATTATGTCCCTTGAATAAATCTTATTCCGCAGAATGTTTATATGGTAAACGAACGAACTACCGATAAGCACCTGTCAGAAAAACTGCAACGGCGCAAGATGTTACCGTACATAAATTAAAGTGAAATTTTGCACACATTTTAAGTGATAGGTGTTCTTCAATTATTCAACTGGGGGGAACGTTTACATTCTATAGTTTCTTTTGAATTCTCTGCCATTTGGACCAGTGTCGGTAATTTTTTATGAAATGGGTATATTTTTCTCGATTTTTCAAGTAGTCGTTCTTTGTCAAAGATTTCCCCAGCAAGAAGTAGGTAAATAAAATCCCACTTTGTAGTATGGTATCAATATTTTCTTTGAATGATAAGGCTTCACCTTGCGCCATCTGATTTTCTAGTACGAATGTTGATCTACGAAAATATACATGTCACGTGACAACCCGACGATCGGGGAGCATATATCAATAGTTAATAGATAAATTATGATATAGCACCTATACTGATACATAAACTATTTCATTCCATCTTATTTGGACAATTTAATAATTCCTTGAAAATCGCTATCAAAACTGACATCAAATTTTGTCAATGACGTCATGGAAGGCCTTAAATGTGCTGCGTAAGCAATGAACGTCAAATATATCAGGACTTTCTTTAAAATTCTGTACATGTATGAATGAAATTCTCAATTTAATCAGATAGAGTTTTTGATCCATAAAATATTGCTATTGCAAGTTTAAATCTGTTGCTTAGAAATATCTTCCCATCATTTTCCTTTAATGTCTCTAGAATCAACCTGGACGTTATATCAGGTGAGATCAATCGTGTATTCACAATAAACAATGATATACATGTACGCTTGTACAGGTGCAAATCCAGGTGAGTGGGGAATCCTGGTGGGGAGTGGGGAGTGGGAGTTCACTCAGGTAAACGGGTGGATTTCGAGTGGGAGTCATTTCAGTGGGGAGTGGGATATCTCCAATCTGCTAAATTACCACTGTACTAGTATGTCAATGGGCAGGCTCATTGCCAAAAGAGGAAGAAGCCTATTGATTTTGTGGTCAATAGGTGAAGGTCACTGTTATTAAAAATTTACATAAAATACAGTTAAACCTATTTACATCAAATTTGAATATATACTTACTTATTGGGATGGAAAGATCGAACTCTATTAAGTTTGGGGAATATAGCGTGTCAAATATCAAGGTTATCGTTTGGAAAAATGCATCAAAATGATTGTTTTCAAATTACATTTCAATGAATATCAACTACCGAAACCAGAAGCATATATATGTTTACTTTTCAAGAGGTGAGGGCAAAAGGCCAATGTCTTTGTTTAGAGAAATGGACTCTCATATTGAAAAACGGGAATATCGGGAAAAGCTAATTTGTTTAAGGGTCAAGAGGTCAAGGTAATTTTATTCACTGATCGTTGTCTTGAGATTCAAACTGTTCACCGAGAACAAGATAATGATGTTTTACAAACATATTGTAATGAGATAAACTCGTTTGGAATAGCTTAAAATTCTATTCGTTTTAAGGAAAGTGTTGCAAATGACGTATGGGCGATGTAATGATCCTAAACCGAGGCCGTTTCTGGTAGGAGACGATCGCTTTGAAAAGCAATAATTGTAAAATGTGGTACGTATTATTATATGGTAGACTTTTCCCGAGGGTAGACTGCCAATTTAGAAAAACAAATTTCCTGGTGAAGGAGAGCTATTAAGTAAGCATTCCAAGGGGGAGCATGGTTATATACTTCTCCCATGTATATAGTAGACTTTCCAGTAGGGGAAGACTGACTATATAGTAGACCTTCCCCTGGGGAAGACTGGCTATATAGTAGACCTTCCCCGCTGGTACAATGACTATATAGCAGACATTCCCCGGGGGATGACTGGCTATACAGTAGAGTTTCCCGGGAGAAGACTGACTATATAGTAGACTTTCCCCGGGGGAACAATAGCTACAGTAGACTTTCCCCAGGGGAAGACTGGCTATATAGTAGACTTTCCCCGGTGGAATACTGGCTATATAGTAAACTTTCCCTGGGGGTGACATATAGAAAACTTCCTCCGGAAGAAGACTTGGTATGTGGTAAGCTTTCCCAAGGTAAGTATTATTGTGGTAGACTTTTCCCGAGGGTAGACCGCCGATTTAGAAAATTTGTCACGGTGAAAGAGAGCTATTAAGTCAACATTCCAAGGGGGCATTGATATATACTTCCCCCATGTATAAAGTAGACTTTCCAATGGGGGAAGCTTAGACTGACTATATAGTAGACTTTCCCCTAGGGATGACTGACAATATATGTAGTAGACTTTCCCCGGGGGGATAGTGACTATATAGCAGACTTTCCCTGGGGGCTGAATATATAGAAGACTTTCTCTGGAAGAAGACTTGGTATGTAGTAAGCTTTCCGAAGGGGAATTGAAGAATGTATATCTCGTGAAAAGTCTTGAAGACGGCCTATATCGTAGACTTTCTGCAGGAATGTTTTGCTATATAGTGGACTTTCCAATGGGAGACGACTGGCTATATAATATACTTGCCCCCGGGGAATCACTGGCAATATTGTAGACTTTTATCGGTTGAATACTGACTATATACTTACTTATAAGCTTTCCCAAGGGAAACTAAAATTATTTCACGTAAAAAGTGTAGAATTTCCTCGAAGGAAGACTTGCTATGTAGCAGTCTTTCCCCATGGAAATTCTGGCTATATAGTAGACTTTCCAATAGAGGAAGACTGGCTATATAATAAATATTCACCTGGGGAAAACTTACCATATAGTAGATTTTCCTGGGGAAGACTGCAGGCTATATTCATGTAATAGACTTCCCCGGGGGAAGATTGGCTATACAGTCAAAGAAGGGAGGAGATCTCCAACAAGACCCCGCTGCAGCATCTACAGCAAAACACCAAAACACCCGATGCAAAAACACAAAAGACGAGTACAGCACGAGACGGAAATGAGACACACGACATGTAAACATCAAACACAAAAGACTACACATAAACCGACGAGACCCATGGACAACCGGTGCCGACTTTGGGCGGCCAATTGTCACGCAAGTAGCAAATGGTGTGGTAATCCTGGATTACGTGCGCACAACCCTCTCACTTCTCCAATTACCGCGAAACGTAGAGGCTCCAGAAACACAGATGAATATGTAAATGGATAAAAAAGAGGGCATGCGTAATACAGTCCGTGCTCTGCCGGCTGTAGCGAGCTCATGTATGTAATCACCCGAGGAGTCCGACTGACATTCAGAGGTCAGGTGGTCGGGGCCCTGTCTTCTCTAAAGAGGTTTGGACAGGGCCCGTTATGGAGTCCCGTCGTCACAGTCAGTCAATGCGCATGTCTCATGGATGCGCTTGTACAAGACTGTAGATTGGTCAAGTACCAAGCCTAGTGTCCGTCTGGTGACATTAGGATCATACCCACGGTATAAAATGCCTTTGATGATTCTGACGGATTTTCGATGGTTATGCTGCCTACCTTTGATCCTTCTTATTTTGTTTATCATACACCATAAAAGACAGGTTGTGTAATACCGAACGTAATGTCTTAACTAGTTTATGAAAGCGGAAACCTTGACCTAAAAGTTTTTTGGTAATTTGTAAATTACTACTGTGAAAATCCAAAATATCAGTACATGCTCTAGCGTACCGGATGAGCTGTGATATGTAAATGCCGTATGATGGTAATCTTGGAATATCACCGTCAAGTCAGGGGAAATTTACTTTGTTGAATCCAAGATCATCCCTTTTGTCATATACACTTGTATGAATCTTTCCGTTTACAATTTTGATATTTAGGTCCAAAAACGGTGTTTCTGTATTTGAAAGGTTTGCCTTGTTAAGTGTTAATTCTTGTGGAAAATTTTCATTCTTATATAATTCAAAAGCAGGATTGTCAATGGTTAGAATATCATCCAGATACCTAGAAGTATTATTGAAACATTTCAGATCTGATTCATCAAATTTTCTTTGCTATTGAAGATTTTGGATAAATTCTTTTTCATAAGTGTATAAAAATAAATCTGCATCCAGAGGCGCACAGTTAGTACCCATAAGAATTCCTACAACCTGCTTGTATAGATCCTCACCAAATCTAACATAAATATTGTCCAAGAGGAAGGACAAGGCATTACACAGGTCACCACATGTCCATAATTTGTATGATTTGTAGTCTGTCGAGGAAAAGAAACCCTTCGATTCAGATGTACAAATGTAAGTTTTTCGCTCTTGATCAAAACACCATTTAATGACATTAGATAATCGATCATTAATTTTGTCATGAGGCAATTGTGTATTACATATTAGAGAGGTCGTATGAAGAAATCGTATTGGCGTGGAAATTTCTATATTTCATTTTGTCAATCACATCTCCTGAATTCTTAATAGACCAAAATAAATTTACATCGTTCCTGTTTAGAACCGTTTCACATTATTCAGTTATGTGTTCTTTAATAGCAGTAAATGCTGACGTCAGATTTCTAGACAAAATTGTAGTGGAGCAGTTACTAGAATTAGCAATAAATCGAAATTTGTAAGGAGACTTCTGCGGTTTCGGTATGCAATATAGTGTTGGGAGATCCAATTTAGAAATAGAGATATTGAATGAAGACAGTTCACTGCTATACTTGCTTAAAATGTTCGATGCACTTTCATTGCTTTTGATATATGTATTAGTAGACGAAAGTTCTGAAACCAAAGTTGATAATGTAGTAACGTTTTCAAATGATAATGGTGTTGTTGGCTGCTTTATCAGCTGGTGCAAAGACATATTTTGCATGTAATTTACTTAGTTTGGATTTGACATATCTTTCTGATTTGGAACGTGGATTTTGAAAAAAGATGATGGTTTTTATTCAAGTTATCTATTCGATTATCCGTTATATCTAAAATGAGGTTTTCCAGTCATTCAGAGCATGCGGTTCGACTCCTTCTGATTTACACCATCTTCTCGTATAATTATCTAAGGCTTCCGTAAGCACCTCACGGCATTTGACAAAATCTATCTTGGACTTTTTTAAGATGACCACGTAAGCTTTCCCCAGGGGTATCGAATAAAATATGAAAAGTGTAACAAATGACGTATGGGAGATTAATGATATTAAAACGAGGCCATTTTGCTACGTCACTGTCACTTTGAAAAGAAATTGTGGTAAAATCATATGGTAGACTTTTCCTAAGAGAATACTGCTTATTTAGAAGACTTAACCCGGATAATGATACAAATGTATCGTTCCCATGGAGAGCATGGCTGTAGAATTTTCCAATTTGTGAAATATACATGTAGTAGACGTTTTAATGGGAGAGGACTCGCTACATAGTAAACTTTCCCCTGGAGAAGAATGACTATTTAGTAGACTTTCCACTGGGGGAAGACTGACTTTATGATAGACTTTTCCCGGCTGAATACTGATATAAATTGAAGACTTTCCGAGGGGGAAGACTGACTATCCTGAGGAAAAATAGCCATAAAGCAGACTTTCTCGGGGGGGGGGGGACTGCCTATATAGAAGACTTTTCCCGGGAAAGTCTGGTTATATAGTAGACTTTTCCTGGGGGAAGATTGGCTATATAGTAAGCTTTCCCTGGGGGAATTGAATAATAATTCATATAAAAATTGTTCAAATGAGAATACGGAAGGTTAATTATATTAAAACGAGGCTATATTGCTACGTCATGGTCTATTTGAAAAGAAATGGTTAAATCTTTTAATAATATGGAATTTTTTTTTTCTGAAGGTAGACTGCTTATTTAGAAAACTTTCCCCGGAGAAGAAAAGCTATAAAGTCATCATTCTCATGGGAAGAATGGCTATATAATTTCCCTCTTGTGAAGAATGATTATATAAATGTGGTAGAGTTTTCAATGAGAGAAGATTGACTAATATGTAGTTGACTTTCCCCGGGAGAGACTGACTATAAAGTAGACTTTCTCCGGGGTAAGACTGGCTATATAGTAGACTTTCCTCTAGGGAAGACTGGCTGTATAGTAGACACTCCCCAGTGAAGAGTAACTATATAGTAGATTTCCCCGGGGGGGGGGGGGGGGGAGACTGACATATATAGTAGACTTTCCCCGTGGAAGATTGGCTATATAGTAAGCTTAAATTGTCCAGGTTCCTCGCATACTCTGCTTGGTATTTTTATAGCGTCTACAACGTGTCTACCACTCTGCTGCATTTCTTCACAAACCGGCATGGAAGACACTTTTTTAAGTCAGGTTTGTCCACAAATATTGTTGTAACTACCGTACACACATTTCAAAGACGTGTGGTATGGTCACAGTTATTATAAAAGTCTCATGATGGAGACTAGCTGATGCAGCTGTCGGAAATCTATACACCCTGTCCTCATGCACGTTTCTTGCATGAAGCATTCGTAATTCGAGTGTAAATCTAGCGCATTTCATATCTGTTTTTATAAGTGAGACATTCGTAGTTCTTAGCGGTATGCGCAGTGTTCTTCAAACATACGCAGACATACATGAAACTGTCATTAAAATCGCTTTGAATCGTGTATGCATTGCGCACATACGAGTATGAATTACGCATGAATTGCGTAAGAACTGCGTAAATATTACATTTGAATGCAATGTTGCTATAACATCTAATTTCATTAGTTGTTTGCTCCTTAGCTACGGCTGTAAAACGAGAACATACTATGCTTTGACGTTGCTAACGTCACTTTTCGCCTAATAATCACAAAAAATATAGATAGCATTAAGATGGGAATAACTAGATACTGACGTTATGTTTGCGGACGATAAATGCTTATTTTACGGTGCAAACAGCCGTTTTCCTGGCGCCGCTAACGCGTCACCAGAAAAACTCAGTTTGCGACAGTAAAATAAGCATTAGCTAGTTATTCCCTTATTATTTTAACGCATATATCGCGTAAATCCAAAAAATCGAAACATTTAATGTCGCTCAAACCCGTTTTCTCGTATGTCTGCGTATTCTCATCCCGGACTCCACTCGCTGCTTATAACCACAAATGATTTCATTTCGCTTGAAAAAGATATGAATTACGTATATCGCGCATATATTGCGCTTGAAAAACTTACGAATTATGTATATTTCTCATGTGTTACATGAACGTATCTCCGCGTATATATACCTCAAAATTTTGACGTAGCATTTGCATAATTCTTGCATAAGTGTTTGTTGACACAACCTTCGAGTACAACTATATAAATGCTAATGGAAACGAGAGGCCCAATGGCATATAGCTCACCTGAGTTGCAGACGAAGGATTGATGGTGGCAAATGAAGGCAATTGTTCAAACCATCAGATTTCTTAACGGTCATATTGGTTGAACGATCAGCATGAAAAACACAAACTTAGCAGAAGACCTTGAGTACTTGATTCATGATTTTTTTCAGTCCGTTACCATGATTATAGATGGGATATCATTATGAAAGTTCACAGGAAGGTGGGAAATTGTGGGACCTATCTGTTAACCCTCTTGCTGCGACAAACTGGTTCAAATAATGTTACGTAACTGCGAGAAATTCTGACGTCACGCTGTAAAAATAACGTTCATCATTCCCGCCAGGTGTAAAACAGCTGTTACGCCGTAGGACAGGGATGCTACATGATATGTTTGATTTTTACTATAAGTCCGATCAATCCAGAAGATAAATCTGATTCATACAATATTTTTAAAGAATATATTTGGATTTCCAGCTTAAAATAAAACGGAGAAAAGAATCACGAGAGGTGTCAAAGGCATCAAGGAGGCAATGAAACCTGTAAAATCGAACTTCACCTGCACTCTCAAATCTCGTCATGTCAGATATTAATAATCTTTAAATTATACAATAGTCCTTGCAAAACAAGATGTCATGCATTAGATACAAAAAATCTATGGAATATCAATTATCTGAGAAATACTTAATGGATTTTGTAGAAATGCCGTACAGTTTGCATCACATTATTCTTTAAAAAAAAAACATAATTCTCGACAATTCATCCCTTGATTTCCATTTATTATTGAAAAAAAGTTTTAAAAAAATAACAAAGTCGGATATATATAGAAGACCTCTATGAAATTATCTTCAAAATCTGTTTTAATTTTTTTTTAACTCTCTTTCTTTGAAAAAAAGTAACAAAACTTCCTACTATTCAGTTGTTTATATCTAGTATAAAAACAAAATCTGAAGGTAAAAATTGTCATGAACTGTTTCTTCATCAGTCCGTCTTTTTTTTTTATTTGTTTTTTTTTTTTTTGTTCGAATACGGATGCAGACATTCGATAAAATAAGAGTACATATTCAAAATAAAAACATCAGATACCGTTGTTTATTTCTGACAATTAAACTTTTTTTTTAATAGAAAATTCAAACCTTTTTATAAAAAGCCTTTCACATCCAAACTTGTACCAGAGATCAGTTAAAACATACTTCGGAAGAGAGCTCTCGATACCTAGGAATTTGCATGACAATTTGAAGTCAGATTTCTGAAGAGACGAGTAAAAATATCAGTTAAACCGGGAGGCATTTCAATTCAGCCATTTTAAGAGTCGGTTTTTCCTTCACCGGCCCTTTGATTCGAATTTTTATTGTTTTAATTTTCCAACGTTGAAAATAATTCTAAAAGTTTAATTTTTCGGCCATATTAAATACATGTATAAAACACGGAGTGAGGTCAGGTGCCACGGAAGAGTATATTATTAGGCATCTCTTCCTAGCAAATCACTTCGTTTTAATTTCTCGAATGGCATATAAAACCTATAATCGCAGACAGGCTATATGGTATTAAGGACTTCGTTCCTTTGAATAAAGTGTGTTTCATTTTTATTTCTACTTAGTTTATGACACACAAAAAGTGTTTACCGGACCTTTGGAAAGGTCGGAAGAGGGGGAGGGGCCAATTTCATGATCCGGATTTTTGTTCATTTATTTAAACGGAATCGGAACGGAACGGTCATTATATGGATTTCAAAAATTTCCCCTTTAGAATCTCGATCCAGAGTTTTTTCCAAAGTCTTCTCCCCCCCCCCCTCTCCCAAATGGTTTTTCCCCAAGATGAACACATGTAAATATGACGGACTAGGATGACTGAGGATTCCACTCCCTAGCCTTTTTTTTTTGTCACGGGAATGTACTTACCCAATACTCTTCCATCATTTAAAAAAAAATCACAATTGAAGAAAAAAAAGTGATACAGAAAGAATCTATGAGTACCAAGGTAGGAAGCAAGGTTCTCAATCATCTTTTAAGTAGGAACTATTTCAAAGAAATAATATAGAAGGTGAAATGTTGAGATATTGTGATATTCTAAAAATGCTCTTACAACAGAAAGTAGGCGGCGATTTTTTTCTCATAGTAGGTGGTGATAAATCGCCGTGTGCCAGCTTCTTCGGGAGAGGGGTGGGAGGGGTCATATTGATTTCAGAATAGGGAAGATAGAATTTTCTCTGACTTTGATAAATCGGGAATAAAGATTAGTTGATAGGTTACATGTCCAAATCAGATTTAGAAGCAGATTCAGAAACTCAACTGTTCGATGCACTTGACAATGTATACAACTTTTTATTGGGATGTTACTTACGAAAACAGATGAATTGAGGGTATGTATGTAAAGACACCTATCACAGTTTTAAAATACAATTATGATTTAAAAAAAAGAAATCAAAACAAACTTCGACGAAATCTTCATTACGCATTCGCGTAACAAATTTGGAAAAAATGAGAGGGAACATTGCACTGTAAGTGATTGTGATCGTCTTTTTTGTTTTTAAGTCGGGCTCCACAGAAAGTTGAGGAGATTTTAATTTTGTTTTTGTTCATTTTCTCAAACTTTAAATATGATGATAAGGAAAAAGTTATCTCTTTCGTTGACTCGGAATGGAGGGGGGGACTTTACTTTTGTCTCAAGATCTCCTTCATCCTTTCACCTCATTTACTGTGTCCCTGATTCCTTATATATCATCTGTCCATCTTTCATCCTCTTTATTCTTGTTTTTTAAGATCCATCTGTCATGCTTTGTTGGTGCCAGTATTTTCCAAGAAAAAATTATGTTTTCAACTTTTGTGCAAAATGTTCGTATCTGGTTTCATGAATTTAGCGATGCGCAAACATAAGACAGAAAGAGGCTGGAGTCAAAGAAAAGACTGATTGTGATCGGAGAAAAACAATACCTATTATTTTATATGTTACCGAAATTTCGATTGGATATTATATTTTTCTTTTGGTGTATTGTTTGAATTTGATAGGTTTAAGTAAAAAATAAGTGTAATTATAAATAGTTTCGATGCTCGAATGTTTTCCCTAGCACCCTAAAGGGACTAAGGCGGAGAATTTTGAAAATCCACTGTCATGATCAGATACCTTGTGACGCTAATAGCAAGACAAATAGTTGGTCATGCTATATTTTTTATTTAGTTTCTAAATCTTATAAACCTTGAATCGACGAACAAATCGGTACATAACATTAGTGGCCAACAAAGTTGGTATAAACGCTACGCGGCACTTTTAACAATACGTCCTTTAGAAAATTATTTATTTGGCACTGACCAAGAAAAGAAAAGTGTTTAAGCGTTATAATTTTTGACGTTCCTGGTCAATAAATGGACGTCATTCAGCTCGCTCGTTCTCGATTATGCGTTCAGTTATCTGTAATATAGATATATTTTTTAACAGAGCAGGATGGATACTAAAATTCACTCGCTGAAAGTATAAGTATGAATAAGTATGTACGCACTTTAAGTATGAATAACACCATCAAAAGGCTAATACTTTTGTGAATCTATTGATGTTTCTGATGCTCGAATACACCCATAATTGATGAAACAGTAATGTTTTGAAAATTCTGTGCACATGCGTACGTAAAAATGGACATATATGTTACATATACGCAGTCTGACGTCAATGAACATATATGTACATATATATACGCAGTGGGAGGGTTAATAACAAAAAATCAAAAATGCCGTATGTGTTACTTACGACCTTTCAATCGACAGCGTCGATATAGATTCTGTTATGGGTCAGAATACCCAAAAACGCCAGCAAAAAACAGACAAAGACAGAATATAAATTAAATTTTACAAGTTTAATTATGTACAAAATATATATATCGAAAATGATTACAACTTACAATACAATGTCCGGATCAAAGTGTCCGTTACGGTCCACAAAGTCTATCGAATATATGATTTCCGGTAATCACAAACGTTCTCGAAAGATCGGTGTCTAAACGTTATTAAATTAAGATGGTAGTCTCAGGGTAAGGAACGTAACTCAAAATTGATCTCACGAACGTTTGTTGTCTGACGTAACGTTATCATCGTTTGTTTTCACGACAAGCATCTTACAATACAATGTCCGGATCAAAGTGTCCGTTACGGTCCACAAAGTCTATCGAATATATGATTTCCGGTAATCACAAACGTTCTCGAAAGATCAGTGTCTAAACGACTAAACGGTGTCTAAACGGTGATCCTGTAGCATCATACCCCACCAATCCTGCTACGTCTTTCGGTACGCTTTTTCGACATAGTAACTTTCACACTTTTTTGGCATATTACATTGTTTGGATTTGAGGATCACTGACGAGGGTTAAGTATCCGAAACGTGCATGTCTGGTCCTTGTTGCCAATTTATCTGTTCTTAAATGATGCTATTCAATTTGAAGACGTTTACATTTATACCACTTGGTGAGTGTCACTGCTGGTGGACCAGGCGTCCCCGAGGGCACATGTAGCCAAGTTCGATCAATTTCGGTTGATCGTTTCTTCAACGCATTTTAAAATTTCTGTTATCAAAATTTCATGAAATTTCTAAAACGTGGGTCCTGTAGCATCATACCCCACCAATCCTGCTACGTCTTTCGGTACGCTTTTTCGACATAGTAACTTTCACACTTTTTTGGTATATTACATTGTTTGGATTTGAGGATCACTGACGAGGGTTAAGTACCCAAAACGTGCATGTCTGGTCCATGTTGCCAATTTATCTGTTCTTAAATGATGCTATTCAATTTGAAGACGTTTACATCTGCATGACTTAATCATGACGTCATAATAGGGGGAATTTCCCGTGCGGTGCACGGAGGTAAACGGGATTTTTCTTAATGGTTTTTCTATATATCATTTATCTATTTTCATAAGTAAGCATTTCATTTTCTCTGTTTTATTTCCTGAAATTGGGCATTACTTATAGATTGAATATTTTACCGAGACGTTTCTTTATTATTTTGATATTTTCAGTATCTACACCAATCCTTTCACCTAACGTAAAAGTCGAAAGAAATCTGATGTCATGTCATAATTATGGCCATGATTACTTCGATTTCATTTGAGCGTGATTAGTGTAAATAGAGTACATTTACTTTTATACGATACCTTCGGTTCTAAACAACTCAACTCCATCTATACCCGCGTATTGGATAGTCCATCCAATTTTTCCTTTTCTTTTTTTCTAATTTTCATTCTTTTTAATTTTATTTTACTTTTTGTTTGGTTGCTTCCCGTGTTTAATCGTAATATTCTTCGACAACATTTTTGTGGTGTTTGGAGGAAAGGTCTTCCAGCAAATTGTCGGAATTCCAATGGGGACCAATTGTGCCCCACTCCTTGCCGACATTTTCCTTTACTCGTACGAAGCTGAATTCATTCAATCTTTGGTCTCTGAAGGGAAAAGATACTTAGCTTCTGACTTCAACTTCACTTACAGATACATAGACGATGTGTTGTCCATCAATAATCCAAAATTCGCGGATTACCTGAGCAGTATCTATCCTTCGGAGCTTGAAGTCAACGAAACTACAGAGATAAGTAATTCAGCATCCTATTTGGACATAATGTTGTCCTACGACACTGATGGTCACATGAATACCTCACTCTATGACAAACGTGACGACTTCAATTTCAGCATTACGAACTTTCCTTTTCTGAGTAGCAACATCCCTTCATCGCCTGCTTATGGCGTGTTCATATCTCAGTTGATACGCTATGCCAGAGCAAGTACCAAATATACGGATTTTGTTCTGAGAGCTAGGCGTCTTTCAGATAAGCTTCTCAGTCAGGGATATGTTTGTGACCGACTAACATCGTCACTGAGGAAGTTCTACGGTCGATATGGGGAACTCGTCATACACTATGATGTCCCACTGTCCAGAATGGTGGATGGTATTCTGTCATGGACCATTTGAACCATCCAACCAAAGATTGTACTCTATATCTTCCAAATTGGAAGTAACCGGATGTGACAATTCTACCGAATTGAAGCGACGGGTGTTGCATGCAAGCAGGAGATGCTTACTCTTCCTGGGCACCTGGTCTCACTCTCATATCGGGAGTTCGCTTCTTTTCATATGGTGGAGGTTTTTGTTTTTGTTTGCTTTGGTTCCTGTTTTATCCTGATTTTGTATGCCTTCGGTTTCTGATTTTCTGAATTATCGATTTTGTACTGTAGACAGGGATATGGTCATTATCCATATTTGTCATCAACTTAATCAAATGCGCGAATTACGTCTTAATTCTGAAATAATGATAACTGTTATTTATTCAAATTAATTTTACAATTTGGCGTAAGCACATTGATTTTAAATTTACTAGCAAGACATACAACGCTATGCTTAACCTCGACGTAACGTATCGCGAAGTAAAAAAAAAAAAGGGGGGGGGGTAGGGGTAACCCAAATGGCGCTAACTCAGTAAAAATAGGTTCGATTTCCCTGAAATTTGCACAAATTATAGATAGATAATTAAATCTCTTTTCCATTAGTTTTTTATTGAAATTGAATGATACGTTTTTTCATGAGCTACATGTATGTAAATGTTACAATTTTCGGAACTGCAGAAAGGTACATGTTTAATAATAAATATCCTTATTTTCTATTAAAATCGCAGCTAAAATAAATATGGTGATATTAAAACATCAAAATTTTACTAAAAAAGAAAGGTGTATGTATTATCTTTGAAATGAAAAGCTGATACTTAATAAATTAGCAGGCTCGTTGAATATCAGAGAACAAATTTCGTGATAAAGTCGTCATTTTCTGCATTAAAAGGGGGACAAAATTTTGAGATTTTGAATAGCGACCCACGCAAAACAATTGGTTCGATTTCTTTCAAACTTTAGCAAAAGATGCATGACATCATAGTTAATTAATATTGCAATTATGAAGAAAATTGAATGTAGGGGTTATGGTGAGACTACCACCTTAAATGGATTAAAGTCTCAACAAATAAAGTATCCCAGTATATCAGAATAGATGAATGAATCGTGTCTACGAATGTGTACGAATGTCCCCTCAACACAGTTCCTCAGAGGTATTTATACTTAATACCAATGGATTTACCAGAAGCTTCTGGAACAATGACTCATAACCAAGTGACAAATGATTTAACAATAGAGTAAATTCTAGAAATCACAGTCATGTGATGATAATGCTGTAACAAAGAATGAAATAAACATGACAAAGTAAAATCTAGAAAGAATTACTATGAAATCATGAAATAAAATGACTAAGTACATGTGTACCTACACATAAAGTAAAACTAAAATATTACAAGACCCACAACAATTATGTTGCTCAATTTTGTGAGGTATTATGTCCCTTGAATCAACATTTTGTGGTTTCTAGACATTTAAACATGTTAAAGAAAAAACAAGTCATTGTTATAGATTTTACACCATATGAAGCAGGTCAAGTCAAATATGGGTTATGTTGTCTGGTCCATGCTGTAAATTTATCAGGTTTTAAATGATGCTATTGAATTTAAAGACGTTTAACATTTGAACTATTTGGTGAGTCTCACTGCTGGTGGACCAAGAGTCCCCGAGGCACATGTAACCAAGTTCGATCAACTTCGGTTAATCGTGTGTCTCTTCAACGCATTTGAAATTTTGTGACAAACTTTCTTGAAATTTCTAAAACGTGGGTCCTGAAGCATCATATCCCACCCATTCTGCTACGTCTTTTGGTACTTTTTGGACATATTGATTTTTATACTTTTTGGCCGTATTACATTGTTTAGACTGAGGATCACTGACGAGGGTTTAGTACCCGAAACGTGCATGTCTGGTCGATGCTGTAAATTTATCAGGTTTTAAATGATGCTATTGAATTTAAAGACGTTTAACATTTGAACTACTTGGTGAGTGTCACTGCTGGTGGACCAAGAGTCCCCGAGGGCACATGTAACCAAGTTCGATCAACTTCGGTTGATCGTGTGTCTCTTCAAAGCATTTGAAATTTTGTTACAAAATTTCTTGAAATTTCTAAAACGTGGGTCCTGTAGCATCATATCCCACCTATTCTGCTACGTCTTTTGGTACATTTTTGGACTTAATGATTTTCATACTTTTTGGCCGTATTACATTGTTTAGACTGAGGATCACTGACGAGGGTTTAGAACCCGAAACGTGCATGTCTGGTCCATCCTGTAAATTTATCAGGTTATTAATAATGCTATTGAATTTGAAGACGTTTAACAATTGAACTACTTGGTGAGTGTCACTGCTGGTGGACCAAGAGTCGCCGAGGGCACATGTAACCAAGTTCGATCAATTTCGGTTGATCGTGTGTCTCTTCAACGCATTTGAAATTTTGTTACAAATTTTTTTGAAATTTCTAAAACGTGGGTCCTGTAGCATCATATACCACCCATTCTGCTACGTCTTTTGGTACATTTTTGGACATAATGATTTTCATACTTTTTGGCCGTATTACATTGTTTAGACTGAGGATCACTGACGAGTGTTTAGTACCCGAAACGTGCATGTCTGGTCGATGCTGTAAATTTATCAGGTTTTAAATGATGCTATTGAATTTAAAGACGTTTAACATTTGAACTACTTGGTGAGTGTCACTGCTGGTGGACCAAGCGTCCCCGAGGGCACATGTAACCAAGTTCGATCAACTTCAGTTGATCGTGTGTCTCTTCAACGCATTTGAAATTTTGTGACAAAATTTCTTGAAATTTTTAAAACGTGGGTCCTGTAGCATCATATCCCACCCATTCTGCTACGTCTTTTGGTACATTTTTGGACATAATGATTTTCATACTTTTTGGCCGTATTACATTGTTTAGACTGAGGATCACTGACGAGGGTTTAGTACCTGAAACATGCATGTCTGGTCCATGCTGTAAATTTATCAGGTTTTAAATGCTGCTATTGAATTTAAAGACGTTTAACATTTGAACTACTTGGTCAGTGTCACTGCTGGTGGACCAAGTTTTCCCGAGGGCACATGTAACCACGTTCGATCAACTTCGGTTCATCGTGTGTCTCTTCAACGCATTTGAAATTTTGTTACAAAATTTCTTGAAATTTCTAAAACGTGGGTCCTGTAGCATCATATCCCACCCATTCTGCTACGTCTTTTGGTACATTTTTGGACATAATGATTTTCATACTTTTTGGCCGTATTACATTGTTTAGACCGAGGATCACTGACGCGGGTTTAGTACCCGAAACGTGCATGTCTGGTCCATGCTGTAAATTTATCAGGTTTTAAATGATGCTATTGAATTTAAATACGTTTAACATTTGTACTACTTGGTGAGTTTCACTGCTGGTGGACCAAGTGTTCCCGAGGGCATATGTAACCAAGTTCGATCAACTTCGGTTGATCGTGTGTGTCTTCAACGCATTTGAAATTTTGTGACAAAATTTCTTTAAATTTCTAAAACGTGGGTCCTGTAGCATCATATACCACCCATTCTGCTACGTCTTTTGGTACATTTTAGGACATAATGATTTTCATACTTTTTGGCCGAATTACATTGTTTAGACTGAGGATCACTGACGCGGGTTTAGTACCCGAAACGTGCATGTCTGGTCCATGCTGTAAACTTATCAGGTTTTAAATGATGCTATTGAATTTAAAGACGTTTAACATTTGAACTACTTGGTGAGTGTCACTGCTGGTGGAACAAGTTTTCCCGAGGGCACACGTAACCAAGTTCGATCAACTTCGGTTGATCGTGTGTCTCTTCAACGCATTTGAAATTTTGTGACAAAATTTCTTGAAATTTCTAAAACGTGGGTCCTGTAGCATCATATACCACCCATTCTGCTACGTCTTTTGGTACATTTTTGGACATAATGATTTTCATACTTTTTGGCCGTATTACATTGTTTAGACTGAGGATCACTGACGAGGGTTTAGTACCCGAAACGTGCTTGTCTGGTCCATGCTGTAAATTTATCAGGTTTAAAATGATGCTATTGAATTTAAAGACGTTTAACATTTGAACTACTTGGTGAGTGTCACTGCTGGTGGATAAGAGTTCCCGAGGGCACATGTAACCAAGTTCGATCAACTTCGGTTGATCGTGTGTCTCTTCAACGCATTTGAAATTTTGTTACAAAATTTCTTGAAATTTCTAAAACGTGGGTCCTGTAGCATCATATCCCATCCATTCTGCTACGTCTTTTGGTACAATTTTGGACATAATGATTTTCATACTTTTTGGCCGTATTACATTGTTTAGACTGAGGATCACTGACGAGGGTTTAGTACCTGAAACATGCATGTCTGGTCCATGCTGTAAATTTATCAGGTTTTAAATGCTGCTATTGAATTTAAAGACGTTTAACATTTGAACTACTTGGTCAGTGTCACTGCTGGTGGACCAAGTTTTCCCGAGGGCACATGTAACCACGTTCGATCAACTTCGGTTGATCGTGTGTCTCTACAACGTATTTGAAATTTTGTATCAAAATTTCTTGAAATTTCTAAAACGTGGGTCCTGTAGCATCATATCCCACCCATTCTGCTACGTCTTTTGGTACATTTTTGGACATAATGATTTTCATACTTTTTTGCCGTATTACATTGTTTAGACCGAGGATCACTGACGAGGGTTTAGTACCTGAAACATGCATGTCTGGTCCATGCTGTAAATTTATCAGGTTTTAAATGCTGCTATTGAATTTAAATACGTTTAACATTTGAACTACTTGGTGAGTGTCACTGCTGGTGGATAAGAGTTCCCGAGGGCACATGTAACCAAGTTCGATCAACTTCGGTTGATCGTGTGTCTCTTCAACGCATTTGAAATTTTGTTACAAAATTTCTTGAAATTTCTAAAACGTGGGTCCTGTAGCATCATATCCCATCCATTCTGCTACGTCTTTTGGTACAATTTTGGATATAATGATTTTCATACTTTTTGGCCGTATTACATTGTTTAGACTGAGGATCACTGACGAGGGTTTAGTACCTGAAACATGCATGTCTGGTCCATGCTGTAAATTTATCAGGTTTTAAATGCTGCTATTGAATTTAAAGACGTTTAACATTTGAACATCTTGGTCAGTGTCACTGCTGGTGGACCAAGTTTTCCCGAGGGCACATGTAACCACGTTCGATCAACTTCGGTTCATCGTGTGTCTCTTCAACGCATTTGAAATTTTGTTACAAAATTTCTTGAAATTTCTAAAACGTGGGTCCTGTAGCATCATATCCCACCCATTCTGCTACGTCTTTTGGTACATTTTTGGACATAATGATTTTCATACTTTTTGGCCGTATTACATTGTTTAGACTGAGGATCACTGAAGAGGGTTTAGTACCCGAAACGTGCTTGTCTGGTCGATGCTGTAAATTTATCAGGTTTTAAATGATGCTATTGAATTTAAAGACGTTTAACATTTGAACTACTTGGTGAGTGTCACTGCTGGTGGATAAGAGTTCCCGAGGGCACATGTAACCAAGTTCGATCAACTTCGGTTGATCGTGTGTCTCTTCAACGCATTTGAAATTTTGTGACAAAATTTCTTGAAATTTCTAAAACGTGGGTCCTGTAGCATCATATCCCACCCATTCTGCTACGTCTTTTGGTACATTTTTGGACATAATGATTTTCATACTTTTTTGCCGTATTACATTGTTTAGACCGAGGATCACTGACGAGGGTTTAGTACCCGAAACGTGCATGTCTGGTCCATGCTGTAAATTTATCAGGTTTTAAATGATACTATTGAATTTAAATACGTTTAACATTTGTACTACTTGGTGAGTTTCACTGCTGGTGGACCAAGTGTTCCCGAGGGCATATGTAACCAAGTTCGATCAACTTCGGTTGATCGTGTGTCTGTTCAACGCATTTGAAATTTTGTTACAAAATTTCTTGAAATTTCTAAAACGTGGGTCCTGTAACATCATATCCCACCCATTCTGCTACGTCTTTTGGTACATTTTTGCACACAATGATTTTCATACTTTTTGGCCTTATTACTTTTTTTAGACTGAGGATCACTGACGAGGGTTTAGTACCCGAAACGTGCATGTCTGGTCCATGCTGTAAATTTATCAGGTTTTAAATGATGCTATTGAATTTAAAGACGTTTAACATTCGAGTTACTTGGTGAGTGTCACTGTTGATGGACCAAGAGTTCCTGAGGGATCATGTAACCAAGTTCGATCAACTTCGGTTGATCGTGTGTCTCTTCAACGCATTTGAAATTTTGTTACAAAATTTCTTGAAATTTCTAAAACGTGGGTCCTGTAGCATCATAGCCCATCCATTCTGCTACGTCTTTTGGTACATTTTTGGACATAATGATTTTCATACTTTTTGGCCTTATTACTTTTTTTAGACTGAGGATCACTGACGAGGGCTTAGTACCCGAATCGTGCAGGTCTGGCCCATGCTGTAAATTTATCAGGTTTTAAATGATGCTATTGAATTTAAAGACGTTTAACATTTGAACTTCTTGGTGAGTGTCACTGCTGGTGGACCAAGAGTCCCCGAGGGCACATGTAGCCAAGCTCGATCATTTTTGGTTGATCGTCTGTCTCATCAACGCATTTGAAATTTTCTGTTACAATTTTTTTTTTGAAATTTCTAAAACGTGGGTCCTGTAGCATCATATCCCACCCATTCTGCTACGTCATTTGGTACATTTTTGGACATAACAATTTTCATACTTTTTGGCCTTATTACATTTTTATGCCCCCGGAATCAAAGATTCGGGGGCATATAGTTTTTAGCCTGGCCGTCTGTTTGTCTGTTTATCTGTTTGTCTGTTCGTCTGTTTGTCTGTCTGTTTGTCCGAAAAACTTTAACATTGGACATAACTTTTGAATGGGAAGTGATAGGGCTTTCATATATCACATGTGTACTTCTTGTGACAATACCTTTCCATTGATACCAAAATTTTTGACCTCTTGACCTTGACCTTTGACCTACTTTTAAAAAACTTTAACATTGGGCATAACTTTTGAATGGGAAGTGATAGGGCTTTGATATTCCACATGTGTATTCCTTGTGACAAGACCTTTTCAATGATACAAAAAGTTTTGACCTCGTGCCCTTGACCTTGACCTTTGACCTACTTTTCAAAAACTTTAACATTGTGCATAACTTTTGAATGGGAAGTGATAGGGCTTTCATATTTCACATGTGTATTCCATGTCACAAGACCTTTCCATTGATACCAATTTTTTTTACCTCATGACCTTGACCTTGACCTTTGACCTATTTTTCAAAAACTTTAACATTTGGCATACGTTTTAAATGGGAAATGATAGGGCTTTCATATTTCACATGTGTATTCCTTGTGACAAGACCTTTCCATTGATATCAAAATTTATGACCTCGTGACCTTGACCTTTGACCTTTTAACCCAGTGACCTCACATACATGTACTTAACAGAAAATAGTGTTCATACTAACAAAGATGCCACCGAGGGCATTCGTTTTTCACAAACACAGGCTTTATTTAGACTGATGATCACTGACGAGGGTTTAGTACCCGAAACGTGCATGTCTGGTCCGTGCTGTAAATTTATTAGGTTTTAAATTATGGTATTGAATTTAAAGACGATTAACATTTGAACTACTTGGTGAGTGTCACTGCTGGTGGACCAAGAGTCCCCGAGGGCACATGTAACCAAGTTCGATCAACTTCGGTTGATCGTGTGTCTCTTCAACGAATTTGAAATTTTGTTACAAAATTTCTTGAAATTTCTAAAACGTGGGTCCTGTAGCATCATATCCCACCCATTCTGCTACGTCTTTTGGTACATTTTTGGACTTAATGATTTTCATACTTTTTGGCCGTATTACATTGTTTAGACTGAGGATCACTGACGAGGGTTTAGAACCCGAAACGTGCATGTCTGGTCCATCCTGTAAATTTATCAGGTTTTTAATAATGCTATTGAATTTCAAGACGTTTAACAATTGAACTACTTGGTGAGTGTCACTGCTGGTGGACCAAGAGTCCCCGAGGGCACATGTAACCAAGTTCGATCAACTTCGGTTGATCGTGTGTCTCTTCAACGCATTTGAAATTTTGTTACAAAATTTCTTGAAATTTCTAAAACGTGGGTCCTGTAGCATCATATCCCATCCATTCTGCTAAGTCTTTTGGTACAATTTTGGACATAATGATTTTCATACTTTTTGGCCGTATTACATTGTTTAGACTGAGGATCACTGACGAGGGTTTAGTACCCGAAACATGCATGTCTGGTCCATGCTGTAAATTTATCAGGTTTTAAATGCTGCTATTGAATTTAAAGACGTTTAACATTTGAACTACTTGGTGAGTGTCACTGCTGGTGGACTAAGTTTTCCAGAGGGCACATGTAACCACATTCGATCAACTTCGGTTGATCGTGTGTCTCTTCAACGCATTTGAAATTTTGTTACAAAATTTCTTGAAATTTCTAAAACGTGGGTCCTGTAGCATCATATCCCACCCATTCTGCTACGTCTTTTGGTACATTTTTGGACATAATGATTTTCATACTTTTTGGCCATATTACATTGTTTAGACTGAGGATCACTGACGAGGGTTTAGTACCCGAAACGTGCATGTCTGGTCCATGCTGTAAATTTATCAGGTTTTAAATGATGCTATTGAATTTAAAGACGTTTAACATTTGAACTACTTGGTGAGTGTCACTGCTGGTGGACCAAGAGTCCCCGAGGGCATATGTAACCAAGTTCGATCAACTTCGGTTGATCGTGTGTCTCTTCAACGCATTTGAAATTTTGTGACAAAATTTCTTGAAATTTCTAAAACGTGGGTCCTGTAGCATCATATCCCACCCATTCTGCTACGTCTTTTGGTACATTTTTGGACATAATGATTTTCATACTTTTTGGCCGTATTAGATTGTTTAGACTGAGGATCACTGACGCGGGTTTAGTACCCGAAACGTGCATGTCTGGTCCATGCTGTAAATTTATCAGGTTTAAAATGATGCTATTGAATTTAAAGACGTTTAACATTTGAACTACTTGGTGAGTGTCACTGCTGGTGGACCAAGTTTTCCCGAGGGCACATGTAACCACGTTCGATCAACTTCGGTTGATCGTGTGTCTCTTCAACGCATTTGAAATTTTGTTACAAAATTTCTTGAAATTTCTAAAACGTTGGTCCTGTAGCATCATATCCCACCCATTCTGCTACGTCTTTTTGTACATTTTTGGACATAATGATTTTCATTCTTTTTGGCCGTATTACATTGTTTAGACCGAGGATCACTGACGAGGGTTTAGTACCCGAAACGTGCATGTCTGGTCCATGCTGTAAATTTATCAGGTTTTAAATGATGCTATTGAATTTAAAGACGTTTAACATTGCTCAATTATGTGCAGACTTATGCCCTTCAAATGTATAGTGACTGTCATGGTTTCAGTAGTCTATGTGCAACATGTCCGGCGGGGGTACATTGATCCTTAGATCAACAATTAATTTCATTTAAATTAAACTGCATGATGTATCATTTTGGGATAAAAATCCGAAGCTAAGTTTGATATCCATTTCATACTCAATAGCCTATGAAGTAATGTATCCACTTCTACATCTCAACTTCATTTTTGAACCGTCTGTTTCTTACAGATCATGTACCCTAGCTAACAGCAAAGGGGATTGTGGTGTGTATCCCTCTCCCCCACAGAAAGATTATATAGAAAAAATCTTCTTTTCCTTTCAAGGTTTCGAATAGATAAAATTGGAATTAAGTTTTCAAACAAATCGGTCCTTCATCGTAAAGGGGAGGGGAGGGGTGTCGTGGGGTTGGATGGGGCAGGGGTGAGGACCCGTTTGGGATGGAGGCTTTTTGATATACTTCACGCCCACTCTTAACTCAAAGTCTGAGTTTGTGAACAGTGTACATGTACGTCACCAGTGTACATGTACGTCATTTCCTTTCGATACAAAGTACACGAGGGCTGATTGATATGTTGTGAGCCTCGGTTTTCTAGGATTCATAAGGTATTCTGCAGATAGAATATCTGAAAAAGGACAAGCAATCAATGACACATACTATGCTTCATTTCTGACATATTACTGAACGGGAAAATATTAAACTTAAGCGCCGCGGAAAGCTCAGGACAATGCTCCTGTTCACAAGTATGTCACTGCCATGGGTGTCATTCATGATTGTTGCTTTAATTTGATCGAGCATCCGACTTATTTACTTGATCTTGCTCTGTCAGACTTTCATCTATTACATAAAGTGAAAGCAGCTATTCCTGGACCCAATTTTAAGTCTGATGATGACATCATACTTGCAGTGGATGGTTTTCTGACCAGTTCAAAGTGGCACTGAGGCCCTTAAACACCAGTGGCAAACATAAGGGGATAGTGTAGAAAAATTATGCAAAATGTTTGATCAAATTCAAATCCCTCAAAACGAGGCTCACAGCATATCAATCAATCTACGTAAATACTACAGTGTATTGCTGGGGTCTAGTGAAATGACATAGAGGGGTTATTTTACTTTGAAATGATGTGTACATACACTTAAACTTTAAGCTTGCTTCGCTAGTGGCGACATTGCTCTAACTTCATGTCGGCTTACCCCCGAAATGTTCCATCATAGGAAAGACCTGTCCCAATTAGCCCAACTTGCCAGTCCTCTCCAAGTGAACGTTTACTTATTAATAATACGCTAGAGCATGTACTAATACTTTGGATTTTCACAGTAGAAATTACAAAGAAACGTTTAGATCACGGTTTCCGCTTTCATAAACTAGTAAGACTTTCTGGAAATTTTACAAAAGATACCGTCAACTTCTTTTAAAATTCGGATCTATACACGCAACAGAGTACATTACTTTGGGTATCACACAACCTGCCTTTTATATTGATATGATAAACAAAATTAGAAGGATCAAAGGTAGACAGCATAACCATCGAAAATGCGTCAGAATCATCAAACGGCTTTTAATACCGTGGATATGATCCTAATGTCACCTGTCAGACACTAGGCTTGGTACTTGACCAATCTACAGTCTTGTACCAGCGCATTCTTGAGGCTTGCGCTCTGACTTACTGACGACGTGACTCCATGACGGGCCATGTCCAAACCTCTTTAGAGAAGACAGGGCCCCGACCACCTGTCCTCCCTGAATGTCGGATCGGACTTCTCGGGTGATAACATGCATGAACTCGCTACAGCCGGCAGACGCGGACAGTATTATGTACGCCCTCGTTTTATGTCAATTTACATATTCATCTGTGTTGCATGGGTCCCTAAGTTTTGCGGTTTTGTTTCTATGTGATCATCTAACAGTGAGGAGGTTGTTTTACATCACAGTTGTACGTTTTTCGAGATCTCTGGTTAATCGGAGAAGTAAGAGGGTCGTGCCCGCGTAATCCAGGATAACTGCACCTTTTGCTACCTGTGTCTCAGAGAAAACAATTATACATAAGGTTGGGTCTGACCCAAAAATGAAAAATTGGTAAAACATTTTCTTTACATCATATCCGGTTGCCTCCCTCGGGGGAAAGTCTACTATATATCCAATCTTCCCCCGGAGAAAGTCTGCTATATAGTAGTTCTCCCCTAGGGAAAATTTACTATATAGCCGGTCTCCCTCCATGAAAGTCTACTATATAGACAGTCCTCCTCGAGGAAAGTCAATATATAGACAGCTATAACTCTTAAAAACATTGTCAGTTATGACCAAATTCAATCTTTCTCTTTGATTACTATATAGTATACAAGAGCTGTTTATTAGATTTCATCTCAATTTCTCTTTCCGTTTCCTAAAAAAATGTCCGGCTTTGTCGGTAAGGGACTACAGAGCCATGCATGTGAACATTCTGACATATTCACAGGAAAGTCATTGTAGTGAGTAGATGACAAGAAAACAAGGGGGGGGGGGGGGTTGATTTACTATATAGTATATCCCCCCCCTTCACCATCGGCTACGCTACTTGTACATATAATGAAAATAAAATTCAGAGCGAGATCGGTAAAATTTGGGGGAAACTTGACCTCATAGTAGAATTTGCCCCCTGTAGGAAATTCTACTATATAGCAGTTTTTCCGTTGGGAAAATATGCTATGGGGAAAACGGCTCTATAACAGTACCATAACTTTATGAAATATTACATTGACATCAAAACTTTACAAAAGTTGATAAATTTCAAGTATCGACCTTGACCTAGAGGATTAGCCTTTACTTAAAGGTTTAAACTGTACTCAAACATTTGTCCTTGATCTCTTAGAGCTCGTTTTGATTAAGAATTATTCAAAGACAGACAGACTGACTAAGAGAAAGGCAAACAAATATATACAATTCAGACGGCAATACGCACACACACACAAAGACAGGCACATAAATAATGGTTCATTAAGACAGACACATTAATAAAGGAACACAAATACAAAAAGGCAAGCACAAATATATAAAGAGTGTGACAGACACACAGCGACAGACATTCAGAAAAACACAAAGACAGATACATGCTAAGAAAGAAGCACACAGAACGATATCCAGACAGAATGGCAAACAGACACAAAGAAAGATATACAGAGACACTCACTCAGAGACAGATAGACAGACACTAATAGACATGCACAGATAGAAAGATAAACCCAGACAGACAGACGCACAAACAGAACGATTGACAAACATACAGTCAAACGTACACATAGCACAGATCCACTCTCCGATAGGCAGGCGGTCGGACGGACAGAGAGATACAGGGATACAGACAGGTACATTTGTAAATGAACATACGTACAGACAGACAAGAAATTTTTTTTTTATTTTATTGATAGAAAGGAAGAAAGGAAATTACAGACATAAAGACAGGCACGACATAAAAACAAACAGACATATACACCAGAGATGAGCGACATCATCGGTTTACCGGTATATTGCGATTTGTCCCTTGGCGATAATATATATATATATAATTCAAATACCGGTATATTACGATATATCATAATACATAAGAAAAACGCTTGAAATAGAAAAATTACCGTTTGAAACCGCAAGGTACAAAATCTGTTGACTAAATTATAAAACCTGGGCCGAATCACGTTACCGCGTATCATAGGTCATTTACTGTTTTGTGAAAGCGTTGGGAGACCACAAATAACTTCATGGGATTGACAAATATTAACAGTTCTATCAGTTCTATATCTATCTGTCTTCACATTCTACTTATAAAATCATTGTGAAAGATAGTTAAAGTTATAACCGGAAAATTGCGTCATATATGGCTTGAAGTATGGCGGATCAAGAAGCGTACAACGTCATCAAAAATGCAAAGGCAAAAGCTCATGTTTGAAAGCATTTTGATAAAAAAATATAACTGAAAAGATTTATTTTTCATAAGGCTGAGTCTACCGTTTGAGTTTTACTTCTATCAACAAGTAGACACTAACATATGTACAATGAATTTATATTTCAGTTCAATTAAATATCAGTGTAGTTTGCTGTCGTTTCTTAACTTTTCTGTCAATTTCTGATATCTTCACGAACATGCAATAAATTGCAATATATCGCAATATTTCATGTGAAATGTCGCAATATACCGCAATATGATTTTTACTGGCAATACCCAACTCTAATATACACAGACATGCAGATTTTATAAGACAAACTGAGTGAGCATTTCGATTTAGGTCCATATCATAAGCAATCTAAAATGTCTATTGAATGTAAAATAATAATAAAAAAAGGATAAAATCCAAATGAGTACACGTAACGGTAGGGGAGGGGAATCTGCTATGGGGGAAAGACTACTATATAGTTGTTTTTTTTTTTTCTTTCGCCATGAGGGGAAAATCTACTGTACAGCATTTTTTTCATTTTTTTCCATGGGGAAAAGCTACTATGGGGAAAACTACTATATAACACCGGCTCATCCGGTATTTCATCGTGTTCATTGGGGTATGAACGTGTATTTTGGACAAAGCAAAATGCGTAGATTCGTGTAAACAAACATATTTTGAAATTATATATCTTAAGTATAACTTTATTCCTTTATTTGTTTTACTCAATTTGCTTATTAAGCTTTGTTTAAAGGAGCTGTAAGAAAAAAGACGTAAAATCTGCCCTGAAATAGATGAAATTTCTAAATGGAAAATTTGAGATTTTTGTTTTGATTAGAAATGTCATCTAACTTAGTCCACATCTGAATCTAATGTCAAGATGAATACATTATTAATAATAAGGCCGATATTTGGGTTGAAACTGGGGTTTTATTTTTACAGAAATCAATGAAAAACGGAAACGTTTTTATGCAACATTGTTCCAGCCCGATTTGCAGGGCTATCCACTTCACAAAAGTAGGACATATCGTCATGACAACGCTTTGGTATCGCAATTCTGCATTTAAACATTGCACATTAATGTAATATCTACAATGATATTTTTTCTTGAACAATTTTTACTTTTAGACCAATTAGTGTGTGATACAGTAAACCCTATGCCTTCAAAATCCCTAATGACATTTCTGGATCCTTGAATCCATTGCATCAAAGAAACGTTTGGATACTTAGAATGCAGTCTGCCAGTGGGCTAATGTAAAAATGTCTCACCATTCAGCCGACTAAGCTGTTTCGTTGATGATATTCCATTTTGTTTGTATATTGTCCTTCCAAAGACAAATTGATAAATGCAACAAAGAAATTAATGAGCGATATAAAAATCGATAAGACTGTGCGTAGTCAAATAATTTAATAGGAATTTTTGTTACAAGATTCCCCTTATTTCCCCCAAATTCTTTAATCGGAACTCTCCGCTTTTCCTGCGAATATATACTGAAAGGCTTTTGATTGGTCAAGTTAATTTGCGTTATAATGGAATTTTCCTACCGCACAGGTCAAGCAATTTATGAATGACTGTGACTTGAGTTGTCTAGTGCAAATGTACTATTTTCTAACTTTTCAGAATTATCAACACATAAGTTCCTATTGTGTAACCAGTTTTTTCGTGTGAATTTCATGCATAGCTTTACTAATACTTCTCTTTACTCTTTATTCTAAGAATCAAAATTTTAATTAATTAAATAAAACCTATTTTGAACGAAAAATGTTTTTTCGCTTTTAAATAAATGTTGATATCGACAAAGCTTTTTGGAAAGCTAATTGGTCGATTTCAAGAAATCGACCTTACTAGATTTGTAGACCGGATGCTGTCAATAGGAGAAAGTTCCTAATTGAGTCCGTCAGATTCACCATGCAACATTGAATAATCCTTATGAAAGAAACGTTTTCGTGACTAGTGAAAAACACGTGACAAGAGACAAGAGACAGGTTTTTAGAAGCTTCCCCTTATTTCCCCAGGGGAAAATTTTGTTTTCCCGCGAATATACATTGAGAAAGGTTTTTGATTGGTCAAGTTAATTAATGTAATAATGGGATTTTCCTAAAGGTTAAGTTATCTATGAATATACTTCATGAACATGACGAGTATCGCATTTGTTTACATTGTGCTTTTTTGTTTCGTTTTCTTTTTGTTTTTGCTTCGTATACATTACAAATGAGTTTATGGTACATAGTATACTATAATAAACAAAGAAGTTCCGTTCAGTTATTCAGTCTCAAAATCGAGAAAGCAAGGCAAAATCATTAGATTTTCCTTAGGAACGGTTGCGAACCTCAGAATGAATACAATTGCGAAGTGAGACCAGGTGCCCTGGGAGAGTCGGCGTCTCCTGATTGCATGCAACACCCGTCGCAACAGCTCCATGGAAACTTGTCAAATTCGGTGATTGTCTCGATGTGCATATTGATGTACACATCAGGTAAGTCTTGTTCGGTGATGATGAGTCGATGACAGTCATTCAATCAAAATCCAGAATGTCACTGATCATTCTAAAAACTGATATGTTTTTATCATATATCCGTAGCGACCGAAGAACTTCCTCAAAGATAATTTCAGTCGCTGTGCAATATAACCCTGAACGAGTAGCTTACTTGCAAGTAGATATGTTAGTACTAAAGTAGATTAAAGGATTCTGATTTTCTGCTTAATAGCTAGGTCAGACAACAGAGGCGGTCCTGATTTTTTTATTTTCTTAAAGTCCCGATCAAGTCAATGTGTAGGGGGCTACGGGGTAAATATATAACTAGTGCATGTTAATGGAAAAAATGATGATGTTATTTTATTCAAGTCAGACCAGCTTATACTTTTCAATTCAGGAAGGGACGGAAAACCTATTGAGAGGCGAAAAGGTGGGATGGGGGAGGGATGAAGGTAACGTACATCAATGCATCAAAATGTTCCACACTTAGATTATATTTACACATGAGTAATTACAGGTATTTTGTATCTGAATTGTCCCGGCGAATTGATTCTTTGCATCAATAGTTGTTATCTTTTTTTTATCCTTACTAACTAAACCTTCAAAGAAAGGAAACCACACGAGAATTAATTGAATGACGTCAGAGCTAAAACAATCCCTTACATGACTGTATTATTATAGCTCCTTTGATTTAACTCTTTATATATCTATATCTCTTTTTTGTGGGGGATGCTTATACTGCAAAGAGACAGGAAAATAAAACGCATTTAACTTTCGTTTTAAAATTGTAAATGTCGATCTCGTTTCGTTTTGGCCTACGGAAGCCGATTAGAGCCAACCTAAGTGAAAATTTTAAGTCGTAATAACGACTTAGTATGTCGTAATTACGACTTAGTTATCTCGTAATTACGACTTAATTATCTCGTAATTACGACTTACTTATCTCGTAACTACGACTTAACTATCTCGTAATTACGACATACTAAGCCGTAATTACGACTTAAAAAATTTTCACTTATGTTGGTACTAGTCGGCTTCCGTATTGGACTTTATAAATAGTAACTGTTATACTATTTCGTTGAATCGTTTAATTATAATGCAATGACAATGTAGAAAGATATTCAAAATATGGTAAGTTTGACTAATTACATGATTTATTTCATCACTTAAGAAGAGCATGCATGAAATGCAAAAGCATCAATAACTGCAGAAATTCACAATTAAACACTTTGTTTACATTTGGTCGCCAGGCTACATGCATATAATTATAAACATGTATCGATATTTTTCCTTTCCAGTATGAAGCTTTTCAAAAAAAAAGTTCTAATCAAATTTGAGGTTACACTGGAATGTTTTTAACTCTACAAAAGTCTTCAGCTTAGTAGATTATCTATGTCAAATATTCTTCTAAATTATATTACCATACTAAAGGGAAGATACAACTATTCATTCTATATGTCAGTTCTTTTGTATTAATTTAGCAAAGGGTTTTTTAAGTACACGCTGCACGCGTGTATGGAGTAGCAAAATAAAGAATTGTTTGAATTCACAAACCGAAATACATGTATCTGCTAATCGATTGCACATGTTATATAATTCAGATCTGGTGTGGTATTTACATACGGAAAATACCAGCTGCTATTTATGGAAACTCGATTAGTTTTTTTTTCGGGTAAAATGACTGATTAACCAGTCAGCGTTTCGGTATTTTACACAGTGAAAATTGTCAACAAATTACACTTGCTTCTATTTACTGTACGAAATATTGTTTTAAAATAATCTCGGATGAATCTAGACATGTTATCTTTACAAAATGTTTCATTCCATTTGCAATTTCGTATTCATTGATATATTTAAAAAACAGAACGGCGGTTGTATATACCCATATAGGTTGACCTGATTATGTCGTGCTTCTGGAAGATAGAAATCAATAAAGTATTTTTATATGGAGGGGTATTATTTACCTGCTTGCATGCTTCATGCTATGTTGCTTCATTCAATGTTTGATTATTCGAAGTTCATTTGTCTTGCTTTCATTTCAAATTTCATTTATGTTTCTTCTTTGTGTAATTTTGCTTCCGTGCATTTTAAATTTGTCCTTCGTCAATGCATAATTGTCGTTATACCATGCAGTCATCTTTCATTCTGCTATCATTCTTTCGTCCTATTAATGCTAACTTCAATTTTGATACCAGATGGCGCTTCGCGCGATCACAAGTGCCCGTTCCTTCAAACGAGCTTTGAAATACCCCTGTAGTTGGAAATCTCTTTTACATTCTACTACAGTATCATTTGGAAACTAATTATATTATCGCACGAGAGGACAGAAGAAGATTGATGGCGCTATATAGATACTTGAAAAATATGCTTTTATATTTACATTAGTAGTAGTTTCCCCATGTTAAACGCCCATTAGGCAACTAGAATTATATTTCAATAACTTTGGTTGCTATTGTGACGTCTAGTTCAAGTTTTGCATGTGGGGGGAATTTACAAACATTAGACTATATCTAACGCTGTTACCGGCATAAAGTGCGATGTGCATGCAAATAAAAATGACCGATAATTAGAATAAATGTAAATATAAGTAATGACTGTCTTACTTTTGGTGTTCATGGGTGTATAATTCTGGTCGGACACCTGAAAATTTTCCGAGAATCTCTTCGAGATTCACGGAATTTGCACGTGACCAACAAGAATCATACACCCATGAACACCATAAGTAAGACAGTCATTTCTTAAATGAATTGCTTTTTGATGCATCAGATTTTTGTAACTTATATATATACAAAATCTTCCTCGCAATAGGAGGAAAGTCTGTGGAGCAGTGGTTAACGAGGTGGACATATTATTTTCGTTTACAGTTTTTCGAATCCCGGACGAGGATACAACTGTTTTGTTTTTGTTTTGTTTTTTTCATTCTGTCATTTTTATGTACATGTATAATGTAAACTGTTCCTTCATGACGATTGAAATCATGAACGTCACATACTGGTATATTGAGGAGGACGTACCTAATGGCAATATTACCTTGTCCATGTTTTCCATCTGTAGAAACAAATTGATGGTATTTATAAAAAATAAAATGTGTTCCTTATGTAAGTTCTTGATTTTTATTCCCAAGTTTTTCTTTGGGGGGAGGGGATCTTCAGTATCTTGGAAAAAATAAATATTATTACTATTTTAAGTAAAAAATCATTTTTATTCCAACTTTGCAAAGTCTTCGTTGGCTCGTGTAAGGCAATGCGGGCTTATAAGCCATACTTCGTACTTCGAGTTGTGTGATTATGTGCAGTTCTTCGTCGTGGAAAGAAAACATCGTTGGCATTTTAACAAATGTTATTTCACGAAACATAATGTGACAGAATCCATAGCATGCGAGAAAGTAGTTCTAATAATTGAAAAAGGCCATAATGTATTTAAACAACGGAGGGGAATTGCACAATATGATGGACATATTTTAGATGATTTCGGGTTCATCCCTAAAGATAAGGTTCTCTAAAACTCTTCAAAAGCATCTGAAATAATGAGGGATTGTAGGTAAATTAACTCAATATGCTGGTACTTCACGTGTAGAATTGACAATCATTTAAAGATAAAACAAATTTGTAATTCAGTTCTTATCAATCTCTGAACTTTTCAAGTATTGAATAATCAATATTACAATTAAAGTGAGAGAATATACGGAAGCCCATTGGCTTCACAGAAAAAAAATAATTTATTGCGTATATTCGCAATACTAATGCGTATATTCGCAATAGTATTGCGTATATTCGCAATAGTATTGGCAATGCGTATATACGCAATACTATTGTGAATATTCGCAAACTATTGCGTATATTCACAATTGTATTGCGTATATACGCAATAATTATTGCGTATATATACGCAATAGTTTTGCGAATATTCGCAATAATTATTGCGTATATGCGCAGTAATTGCAATGGATCTAGAATTTTCTAAAGGTAGTCCAAGTCAGCGCGAGGGGGGATGTTAGTCTTTGGTGTTGAAAATAAAGCAAAACAATGCGTATAATAAATATCAATATATTGCAAAACAGAGAAAATCAGCCATTCTTGCCAATTCCAAAGGGACCGGGGGGGGGACTATATATTCATGTTACACATTCAATGACTTCTAAACATAATTCTTTGCAAATTGTGGTTTAAATAGCTTTTCCTTTTTTTTTTAATGCATAATAAGAATGCTTATTAATCGTGTGCATACCCAGATTTCCAGAAAGGGTGAACACGATCAGCTAAAGGGAAGGTATGGGGAGGAATATAGCCAAGGATTTTTAAGAAAATATGATATTTCTAAAAGCAGTTTCGGCAAATTTAATGGAGAGCGGAGATCGAGGGATAAGTTGACCCCTCCCCTTGGTCCTATTCATAACCATATATCACGTTTTACGTTTCTCTCACTTTCATCCAAACTTTTAAAATAACTCAATAAAGTATTCAATGTTTCCATTGGTGGAAAGGGGGGGGGGGGGCTAGGACCAAAATATATGAACCAATCCATTTGGGACACTCCAGAAAGCAGAGCCTCCTCTGTTCGTCTTTACGACAAAGATCATCGACTCTCTCGCGGGTGAATGGTTGGTAGAGAAAAGAAAAGGCACTAGGAGAAACCTTCAAGTTATTTTAACGTTTTTTTTTTTTTTTATTTTGCAAAAATTTATTTTCTGACATAGGACCAATAGTAATTCAAAGTGCTGTTTTACGTCCCGATTTTTTCTAAAAGGTATTCTCCCGCAAGGCATGAAAACACACAAATACACTGTACACGATCAATAATAGGAATTTGGAGAGGAAGACTGAAAAATAAAAGAAAAATATTTTTTCTTCAAATGAGATGGATATAATGCTGACTTATTTTTTTATAAAAAAAATTACTATTATCATTTAAAATTTAATGATTGTACAAACATTTTGTCGAATTCAATATCATTAACTGATTAACCTGAAAAAATGCCTGTTTGTGTGCGTTTTTTTTCCTGAGCATTTTTTTTCAAAAAGGTACGTAAAACAAAACATTTGACAACTATGGCCTTATAATCGAGGACATTCATTTATATTATCCCTTGCAAAATGGAATTATAATACATTACAGAAAATTTCCGACTTGCTTTGCTTGCCTGCATTTAGAATTAAAACTCTGACTGCTTTTAAAAAAGTATCGTTGAATTCTTAGTTAACAGAATTTAGAAACAAAAGGTCCAACGGGGTCACATTGCTCAACTGAGGTCATCAAGGGAAGAGATATTTTTCTATTAAATTCTGTACAGCAGTTGAGATGGGAAAGTGAAAATATGATTGATCGCAAGGTGACCATCTTAGATTTCGATCGGGTCGATTAATAGAGAACATTGAGTACTTGCCTCCTGTAAGGTTTGGCGGAATACTTAGCAGCGATTTGGAGGGGGGTGGGTTAGTCGAGAATAAAAAAAGGCTAACGACGGACGGATTATAGAGAACGGACAAAGGACGGTGGCCAAGAGCTAATATGAATAATTATCATCATTTTTGGCGTTATCTACAGTAAGCAACTTGGAGCTGCAACTGGGGAGTGATGTTTTGCTTTTAATAGAATACAGCTGATTCATACATATCTTTAGTATGAAAATCAAAGATTTTTCAGTTTAAACTTTCATGTCTGGGGGCAACATTCATGTCAAACCGAGATGGGTATTACTTTATGCCCCCATCGTCTTTAGCAGAACACAACAAAAAGAGGGAGGAGTGGACATATCGTTCACATGAAAAACTAGCCGTTAGTGTGATTTAGATAATTCTAGTCATTAGCTTATGAAATAATCACATAAAAGAAATAAGGAACTGTAAGAATAAGACGTAAAATCTGCCCTGAAAAAGTAATCAAGAGACTTATTAGAAAAGCAATTATAATCTGTTGTATTCATTCAAACTTAAATCAATATCTGTGTACTGATTCTAGAATAGTTGTCAAAATTATGTAAAAAAGAATTAAACAGCTTCCAATTTGATTTGACCAATTCCATATGGTCAAATCGCTTTGTGTGTTGTTAACAGTCTTTGTCTAAACAAATTTATCAATGATTTAGATTTCTAATCTTTTATTTCAGCACACATGTATTACACTGCAAAAACAAAGAAAAAGGATTCCATACAAAATCAGTTATAAATTTCAGAATCAAAGTTCCTAACAACTGGTTGTCAAGATAGACTACATTCAGTGCTTCACAAGTACATGTACCTAAAAGCTTCATTTTAAATGCATCACAATGAGATTCAGTTTGTATCACTAACAACTGGTTGTTAAGATAGCAATGTGTTTCGACTATAGAACTACATGCTAGGTACATGAGATAAACTTCTTGACAATCAGTTGTTAAAGTTATGATGCTAACAAGCGATATTTTCTTAACAACTGGTTGTTAAGAAATCTATTTCATTTCAGGCAAGGTGTACTTCCCTAACAACTGGTTGCTAACTTGACAACTGTTTGTTAAGACAAATTGTGCAATGACTTCCATTTCATACTTTAAATTTGCATTTTCAGTACACATTTTAGTAATTTAGCATATATGACCAGTAGATAAGTACGTAAGTGTCCTTATGTCACATTCTGAATTTTTTTTATCTCCTAACTAGGAGATGCTATCACCTAATTAGGACTTAGCTATCAGCTAAATAGGACATACTATCACCTAATTAAGACAAAATATCACCAAATTAGGAGATAATATCACCTAATAAGGAAATACTATCACCTAATTAGGAGATACTATCACCTAATTAGGACTTAGATATCACCTCTTAAGGACTATCTTATTTAAGAAATGACTGTCTTACTTTTGGTGTTCATGGGTGTATATTTCTGGTTGGACACGTGCAAATTCCGGGAATCGCGAAGCGATTCTCGGAAAATTTGCACGCGTCCAACCAGAATTATACACCCATGAACACCAAAAGTATGACAGTCATTACTTATATTTACATTTATTCTATTTAGTAGTAAATATCGGTCATTTTTATTTGCATGCACTTCGCATATTTTGCCTGTTTTAGTGTCAAATGTATTTGAACGTTGGTAAATTCTCCCTACATGCAAAACTTGCACGTGAGCAACCTAAGTTATTGGAATATAATTCTAGTTGCCTAATGGGCGTTTAACATGGGGAATCTACTAGTAATGTAAATATAAGGACTTAGCTGTCACCTTATTAGGACTTAGATATCACCTAATTAGGTGATAGCTAACTCCAAATTAGGTGATAGCATAGTTCAAATTAGGTGATAGCTAAGTCCAAGTTAGGTGATAGCATCTCCTAATTAGCTGATAGTATGTCCTAATAAGGTGATAGCTAAGTCCTGATAAGGTGATAGCTAAGTCCTAATTAGGTAAAAGTATCTCCTTATTAGGTGAAAGCTTAGTCCTAATTTGGCGATGGCTAAGTCCTAATTAGGTAACATTATTTCCTAATTAAGTGATATTACTCCTAACAAGGTGATAATATCTCCTAATAAGTTGATGTTATCTCCTTATAATGTAAATGTTTCTCCTTATAAGGTGATAGTATTGCCTAATTAGGAGGTAGATAAGTCCTTATTAGGTGATAGCAAAGTCCTAATTAGGTGATAGCTAAGTCCAAATAAGGTGATAGAATGTCCTTATTAGGTGATAGTATGTCCTAATTAGGTGATAGTTAAGTCCTAATAAGGTGAAACTACCTCCTAATTAGATAATAGCTAAGTCCTTACTAGGTGGTTGTATCTCTTAATTGGGTGATAGTTAAGTCCTAATTAGGTGATAGTATATCCTTATTAGGTGATTAGGTGATATTATCTCCTAATAAGGTAATATTTTCTACTAATAAGGTGACAGTATCTCCTAATTAGGAGATAGCTAAGTCCTAATTAGGTGATAGTATATCCAAATTAGGTGATAACTAAGTCCTAATTAGGCGATAGCTAAGTCCTAATTTGGTGTAAGTATCTCCTAATTAGATGATAGCTAAGTCCTAATTAGGAGATAGTATTATCTCATTAGGTAATAGTATATCCTAATTAGGTGATAGTATCTCCTAATGAGGTGACAGTTTGTCCTAATTAGATGAAAGTTCAGTCCTTATTAGGTGATAGTATCTCCTTATTAGGAGTAAAAATTTAGAATGTGGCATTAGGACGCTTCCGGAGATAATTAGTGACATTTATAAAACAAAAATTGATAAATGCAACAAAGAAACTTATGAGCGATATAAAAATCGATAAGACTGTGCGTAGTCAAATAATTTAATAGGAATTTTTTGTTACAAGATTCCCCTTATTTCCCCCAAATTCTTTAATCGGAACTCTCCGCTTTTCCTGCGAATATATACTGAAAGGCTTTTGATTGGTCAAGTTAATTTGCGTTATAATGGAATTTTCCTACCGCACAAGTCAAGCAATTTATGAATGACTGTGACTTGAGTTGTATTGTGCAAATGTTCTATTTTCTTACTTTTCAGAATTATCAACACATAAGTTCCTATTGTGTAACCAGTTTTTTCGTGTGAATTTCATGCATAGCTTTTCTAATACAACTCTTTACTCTTTATTCTAAGAGTCAAAATTTTAATTAATTAAATAAAACCTATTTTGAACGAAAAATGTTTTTTTCGCTTTTAAATAAATGTTGATATCGACAAAGCTTTTTGGAAAGCTAATTGGTCGATTTCAAGAAATCGACCTTACTAGATTTGTAGACCGGATGCTGTCAATAGGAGAAAGTTCCTAATTGAGTCCGTCAGATTCACCATGCAACATTGAATTATCCTTATGAAAGAAACGTTTTCGTGACTAGTGAAAAACACGTGACCAGAGACAGGCATTCCCATGACCTCCCACTTTATCCACTTCACAAAAATAGGACATGTCGTCATAACAACGCTAAGGTATCGCAATTATGAATTTAGATATTGCAGATAAAGTAATATCTGCATGATAGTTTTTCTTTGACAATATTTACTTCCAGACCAATAAGTGAGTGATACAGTGAACCCCATGCCTTCAAAATTCCTATGGTCGACATTTCTGGATCCTTGGATCCATTGCAACAAAGAGGTACGTGATCACAACGTATGCCAGGGGTGCCAGTGGGCTAAAAAGTTTCTGACCGTCCATCCGACTAAGCTTTTTCTCGTTAAGGATATACCACTTTGTTTGATTGTTTATTTTCTTACCAAAGACAATTTGATAAATGAAACAAAGAAATTAATGAGCGATAAAAAAAAATCGACAAGACTGTACGAGTCACAAAATTTGATTGAACTTTTTAGAAGTTTCCCCTTATTTCCCTCCAAATTCTTATACATGTAATCGGAACTCTCCACTTTTCCCACCCAGAAAGACTTTTGATTGGTCAATATGTGTTATAATGGAATTTCCCTACGGATCAAACAATTTCTGAATGGATATGAAGAGAGTTGCATCATGAGTTGTCCAGTGTAAATATCTATTTTCTAACTTGTCAGAATTATAAAGACATACATTTCTACTATAAGTACTACTCTTTAGTCTTTATTTTAAGAGTAAAAATTTTTAACCTATGTCGACGAAAAAAAAATTTTGCGGGATTAAAGAAATGTTGATATCGACCAAGCTTTTTTGGAAAGCTAATACTTGTACTTGTTTTTGATTCGTCTGTGCTTCCGCACATGATCTTGCGGAATATCTTGAGCTTTATCATGCCACATATGGAAATAAGAGGTTATCCAAATGAATGATTCTGAGATGGCCCCCGACTTTTCCAATAGCGAATACAATTGCGAAGTGAGACCAGGTGCCCTGGGAGAGTCGGCGTCTCCTGATTGCATGCAACACCCGTCGCAACAGCTCCATGGAAACTTGTCAAATTCGGTGATTGTCTCGATGTGCATATTGGTGTACACATCAGGTAAGTCTTATTCGGTGATGATGAGTCGATGACAGTCATTCAATCAAAATCAAGAATGTCACTGATCATTCTAAAAACTGATATGTTTTTATCATATATCCGTAGCGACCGAAGAACTTCCTCAAAGATAATTTCAGTCGCTGTGCAATATAACCCTGAACGAGTAGCTTACTTGCAAGTAGATATGTTAGTACTAAAGTAGATTAAAGGATTCTGATTTTCTGCTTAATAGCTAGGTCAGACAACAGAGGCGGTCCTGATTTTTTTATTTTCTTAAAGTCCCGATCAAGTCAATGTGTAGGGGGCTACGGGGTAAATATATAACTAGTGCATGTTAATGGAAAAAATGATGATGTTATTTTATTCAAGTCAGACTAGCTTATACTTTTCAATTCAGGAAGGGACGGAAAACCTATTGAGAGGCGAAAAGGTGGGATGGGGGAGGGAGGGATGAAGGTAACGTACATCAATGCATCAAAATGTTCCACACTTAGATTATATTTACACATGAGTAATTACAGGTATTTTGTATCTGAATTGTCCCGGCGAATTGATTCTTTGCATCAATAGTTGTTATCTTTTTTTATCCTTACTAACTAAACCTTCAAAGAAAGGAAACCACACGAGAATTAATTGAATGACGTCAGAGCTAAAACAATCCCTTACATGACTGTATTATTATAGCTACTTTGATTTAACTCTTTATATATCTATATCTCTTTTTTGTGGGGGATGCTTATACTGCAAAGAGAAGGGAAAATAAAACGCATTTAACTTTCGTTTTAAAACTGTAAATGTCGATCTCGTTTCGTTTTGGCCTATGGAAGCCGATAAGAGCCAACCTAAGTGAAAATTTTAAGTCGTAATAACGACTTAGTATGTCGTAATTACGACTTAGTTATCTCGTAATTACGACTTAATTATCTCGTAATTACGACTTACTTATCTCGTAACTACGACTTAACTATCTCGTAATTACGACATACTAAGCCGTAATTACGACTTAAAAATTTTCACTTATGTTGGCACTTGTCGTCTTCCGTATTGGACTTTATAAATAGTAACTGTTATACTATTTCGTTGAATCGTTTAATTATAATGCAATGACAATGTAGAAAGATATTCAAAATATGGTAAGTTTGACTAATTACATGATTTATTTCATCACTTAAGAAGAGCATGCATGAAATGCAAAAGCATCAATAACTGCAGAAATCCACAATTAAACACTTTGTTTACATTTGGTCGCCAGGCTACATGCATATAATTATAAACATGTATCGATATGTTTCCTTTCCAGTATGAAGCTTTTCAAAAAATAAGTTCTAATCAAATTTGAGGTTACACTGGAATGTTTTTAACTCTACCAAAGTCTTCAGTTTAGTAGATTATCTATGTCAAATATTCTTCTAAATTATATTACCATAATAAAGGGAAGATACAACTATTCATTCTATATGTCAGTTCTTTTGTATTAATTTAGCAAAGGGTTTTTTAAGTACACGCTGCACGCGTGTATGGAGTAGCAAAATAAAGAATTGTTTGAATTCACAAACCGAAATACATGTATCTGCTAATCGATTGCACATGTTATATAATTCAGATCTGGTGTGGTATTTACATACGGAAAATACCAGCTGCTATTTATGGAAACTCGATTAGTTTTTTTTCGGGTAAAATGACTGATTAACCAGTCAGCGTTTCGGTATTATACACACTTCAGAAAATTGTCAACAAATTACACTTGCTTCTATTTACTGTACGAAATATTGTTTTAAAATAATCTCGGATGAATCTAGACATGTTATCTTTACAAAATGTTTTATTCCATTTGCAATTTCGTATTCATTGATATATTTAAAAAACAGAACGGCGGTTGTATATACCCATATAGGTTGACCTGATTATGTCGTGCTTCTGGAAGATAGAAATCAATAAAGTACTTTTATATGGAGGGGTATTATTTTACCTGCTTGCATGCTTCATGCTATGTTGCTTCATTCAATGTTTGATTATTCGAAGTTCATTTGTCTTGCTTTCATTTCAAATTTCATTTATGTTTCTTCTTTGTGTAATTTTGCTTCCGTGCATTTTAAATTTGTCCTTCGTCAATGCATAATTGTCGTTATACCATGCAGTCATCTTTCATTCTGCTATCATTCTTTCGTCCTAATAATGCTAACTTCAATTTTGATACCAGATGGCGCTTCGCGCGATCACAAGTGCCCGTTCCTTCAAACGAGCTTTGAAATACCCCTGTAGTTGGAAATCTCTTTTACATTCTACTACAGTATCATTTGGAAACTAATTATATTATCGCACGAGAGGACAGAAGAAGATTGATGGCGCTATATAAATACTTGAAAAATATGCTTTTATATTTACATTAGTAGTAGTTTCCCCATGTTAAACGCCCATTAGGCAACAAGAATTATATTTCAATAACTTTGGTTGCTATTGTGACGTCTAGTTCAAGTTTTGCATGTGGGGGGAATTTACAAATATTAGAATATATCTAACGCTGTTACCGGCATAAAGTGCGATGTGCATGCAAATAAAAATGACCGATAATTAGAATAAATGTAAATATAAGTAATGACTGTCTTACTTTTGGTGTTCATGGGTGTATAATTCTGGTCGGACACCTGCAAATTTTCCGAGAATCTCTTCGAGATTCACGGAATTTGCACGTGACCAACAAGAATCATACACCCATGAACACCATAAGTAAGACAGTCATTTCTTAAATGAATTGCTTTTTGATGCATCAGATTTTTGTAACTTATATATATACAAAATCTTCCTCGCAATAGGAGGAAAGTCTGTGGAGCAGTGGTTAACGAGGTGGACATATTATTTTCGTTTACAGTTTTTCGAATCCCGGACGAGGATACAACTGTTTTGTTTTTGTTTTTTTTTTTCATTCTGTCATTTTTATATACATGTATAATGTAAACTGTTCCTTCATGACGATTGAAATCATGAACGTCACATACTGGTATATTGAGGAGGACGTACCTAATGGCAATATTACCTTGTCTATGTTTTCCATCTGTAGAAACAAATTGATGGTATTTATAAAAAATAAAATGTGTTCCTTATGTAAGTTCTTGATTTTTATTCCCAAGTTTTTCTTTGGGGGGAGGGGATCTTCAGTATCTTGGAAAATATAAATATTATTACTATTTTAAGTAAAAAATCATTTTTATTCCAACTTTGCAAAGTCTTCGTTGGCTCGTGTAAGGCAATGCGGGCTTATAAGCCATACTTCGTACTTCGAGTTGTGTGTTTATGTGCAGTTCTTCGTCGTGGAAAGAAAACATCGTTGGCATTTTAACAAATGTTATTTCACGAAACATAATGTGACAGAATCCATAGCATGCGAGAAAGTAGTTCTAACAATTGAAAAAGGCCATAATGTATTTAAACAACGGAGGGGAATTGCACAATATGATGGACATATTTTTAGATGATTTCGGGTTCATCCCTAAAGATAAGGTTCTCTAAAACTCTTCAAAAGCATCTGAAATAATGAGGGATTGTAGGTAAATTAACTCAATATGCTGGTACTTCACGTGTAGAATTGACAATCATTTAAAGATAAAACAAATTTGTAATTCAATTCTTATCAATCTCTGAACTTTTCAAGTATTGAATAATCAATATTACAATTAAAGTGAGAGAATATACGGAAGCCCATTGGCTTCACAGAAAAAAAATAATTTATTGCGTATATTCGCAATACTAATGCGTATATTCGCAATAGTATTGCGTTTATTCGCAATAGTATTGGCAATGCGTATATACGCAATACTATTGTGAATATTCGCAAACTATTGCGTATATTCACAATTGTATTGCGTATATACGCAATAATTATTGCGTATATATACGCAATAGTTTTGCGAATATTCGCAATAATTATTGCGTATATGCGCAGTAATTGCAATGGATCTAGAATTTTCTAAAGGTAGTCCAAGTCAGCGCGAGGGGGGATGTTAGTCTTTGGTGTTGAAAATAAAGCAAAACAATGCGTATAATAAATATCAATATATTGCAAAACAGAGAAAATCAGCCATTCTTGCCAATTCCAAAGGGACCGGGGGGGGGGGACTATATATTCATGTTACACATTCAATGACTTCTAAACATAATTCTTTGCAAATTGTGGTTTAAATAGCTTTTCCTTTTCTTTTTTTAATGCATAATAAGAATGCTTATTAATCGTGTGCATACCCAGATTTCCAGAAAGGGTGAACACGATCAGCTAAAGGGAAGGTATGGGGAGGAATATAGCCAAGGATTTTTAAGAAAATATGATATTTCTAAAAGCAGTTTCGGCAAATTTAATGGAGAGCGGAGATCGAGGGATAAGTTGACCCCTCCCCTCGGTCCTATTTATAACCATATATCACGTTTTACGTTTCTCTCACTTTCATCCAAACTTTTAAAATAACTCAATAAAGTATTCAATGTTTCCATTGGTGGAAAGGGGGGGGGGGGCTAGGACCAAAATATATGAACCAATCCATTTGGGACACTCCAGAAAGCAGAGCCTCCTCTGTTCGTCTTTACGACAAAGATCATCGACTCTCTCGCGGGGGAATGGTTGGTAGAGAAAAGAAAAGGCACTAGGAGAAACCTTCAAGTTATTTTAACGTTTTTTTTTATTTTGCAAAAATTTATTTTCTGACATAGGACTAATAGTAATTCAAAGTGCTGTTTTACGTCCCGATTTTTTCTAAAAGGTACTCTCCCGCAAGGCATAAAAACACACAAATACACTGTACACGATCAATAATAGGAATTTGGAGAGGAAGACTGAAAAATAAAAGAAAAATATTTTTTCTTCAAATGAGATGGATATAATGCTGACTTATTTTTTATAAAAAAATCACTATTATCATTTAAAATTTAATGATTGTACAAACATTTTGTCGAATTCAATATCATTAACTGATTAACCTGAAAAAATGCCTGTTTGTGTGCGTTTTTTTTCCTGAGCATTTTTCTTCAAAAAGGTACGTAAAACAAAACATTTGACAACTATGGCCTTATAATCGAGGACATTCATTTATATTATCCCTTGCAAAATGGAATTATAATACATTACAGAAAATTTCCGACTTGCTTTGCTTGCCTGCATTTAGGATTAAAACTCTGACTGCTTTTAAAAAAGTATCGTTGAATTCTTAGTTAACAGAATTTAGAAACAAAAGGTCCAACGGGGTCACATTGCTCAACTGAGGTCATCAAGGGAAGAGATATTTTTCTATTAAATTCTGTACAGCAGTTGAGATGGGAAAGTGAAAATATGATTGATCGCAAGGTGACCATCTTAGATTTCGATCGGGTCGATTAATAGAGAACATTGAGTACTTGCCTCCTGTAAGGTTTGGCGGAATACTTAGCAGCGATTTGGAGGGGGGTGGGTTAGTCGAGAATAAAAAAAAGGCTAACGACGGACGGATTATAGAGAACGGACAAAGGACGGTGGCCAAGAGCTAATATGAATAATTATCATCATTTTTGGCGTTATCTACAGTAAGCAACTTGGAGCTGCAACTGGGGAGTGATGTTTTGCTTTTAATAGAATACAGCTGATTCATACATATCTTTAGTATGAAAATCAAAGATTTTTCAGTTTAAACTTTCATGTCTGGGGGCAAACCGAGATGGGTATTACTTTATGCCCCCATCGTCTTTAGCAGAACACAACAACAAGAGGGAGGAGTGGACATATCGCTCACATGAAAAACTAGCCGTTAGTGTGATTTAGATAATTCTAGTCATAAGCTTATGAAATAATCACATAAAAGAAATAAGGAACTGTAAGAATAAGACGTAAAATCTGCCCTGAAAAAGTAATCAAGAGACTTATTAGAAAAGCAATTATAATCTGTTGTATTCATTCAAACTTAAATCAATATCTGTGTACTGATTCTAGAAAAGTTGTCAAAATTATGTAAAAAAAGAATTCAACAGCTTCCAATTTGATTTGACCAATTCCATATGGTCAAATCGCTTTGTGTGTTGTTAACAGTCTTTGTCTAAACAAATTTATCAATGATTTAGATTTCTAATCTTTTATTTCAGCACACATGTATTACACTGCAAAAACAAAGAAAAAGGATTCCATACAAAATCAGTTATAAATTTCAGAATCAAAGTTCCTAACAACTGGTTGTCAAGATAGACTACATTCAGTGCTTCACAAGTACATGTACCTAAAAGCTTCATTTTAAATGCATCACAATGAGATTCAGTTTGTATCACTAACAACTGGTTGTTAAGATAGCAATGTGTTTCGACTATAGAACTACATGCTAGGTACATGAGATAAACTTCTTGACAATCAGTTGTTAAAGTTATGATGCTAACAAGCGATATTTTCTTAACAACTGGTTGTTAAGAAATCTATTTCATTTCAGGCAAGGTGTACTTCCCTAACAACTGGTTGCTAACTTGACAACTGTTTGTTAAGACAAATTGTGCAATGACTTCCATTTCATACTTTAAATTTGCATTTTCAGTACACATTTTAGTAATTTAGCATATTTGACCAGTAGATAAGTACGTAAGTGTCCTTATGTCACATTCTGAATTTTTTTATCTCCTAACTAGGAGATGCTATCACCTAATTAGGACTTAGCTATCAGCTAAATAGGACATACTATCACCTAATTAAGACAAAATATCACCAAATTAGGAGATAATATCACCTAATAAGGAAATACTATCACCTAATTAGGAGATACTATCACCTAATTAGGACTTAGATATCACCTCTTAAGGACTATCTTATTTAAGAAATGACTGTCTTACTTTTGGTGTTCATGGGTGTATAATTCTGGTTGGACACGTGCAAATTCCGTGAATCGCGAAGCTAATTAGCTGATAGTATGTCCTAATAAGGTGATAGCTAAGTCCTGATAAGGTGATAGCTAAGTCCTAATTAGGTAAAAGTATCTCCTTATTAGGTGAAAGCTTAGTCCTAATTTGGCGATGGCTAAGTCCTAATTAGGTAACATTATTTCCTAATTAAGTGATATTACTCCTAACAAGGTGATAATATCTCCTAATAAGTTGATGTTATCTCCTTATAATGTAAATGTTTCTCCTTATAAGGTGATAGTATTGCCTAATTAGGAGGTAGATAAGTCCTTATTAGGTGATAGCAAAGTCCTAATTAGGTGATAGCTAAGTCCAAATAAGGTGATAGAATGTCCTTATTAGGTGATAGTATGTCCTAATTAGGTGATAGTTAAGTCCTAATAAGGTGAAACTACCTCCTAATTAGATAATAGCTAAGTCCTTACTAGGTGGTTGTATCTCTTAATTGGGTGATAGTTAAGTCCTAATTAGGTGATAGTATATCCTTATTAGGTGATTAGGTGATGTTATCTCCTAATAAGGTAATATTTTCTACTAATAAGGTGATAGTATCTCCTAATTAGGAGATAGCTAAGTCCTAATTAGGTGATAGTATATCCAAATTAGGTGATAACTAAGTCCTAATTAGGCGATAGCTAAGTCCTAATTAGGTGTAAGTATCTCCTAATTAGATGATAGCTAAGTCCTAATTAGGAGATAGTATTATCTCATTAGGTAATAGTATATCCTAATTAGGTGATAGTATCTCCTAATGAGGTGACAGTTTGTCCTAATTAGATGAAAGTTCAGTCCTTATTAGGTGATAGTATCTCCTTATTAGGAGTAAAAATTTAGAATGTGGCATTAGGACGCTTCCGGAGATAATTAGTGACATTTATAAAACAAAAATTGATAAATGCAACAAAGAAACTAATGAGCGATGTAAAAATCGATAAGACTGTGCGTAGTCAAATAATTTAATAGGAATTTTTTGTTACAAGATTCCCCTTATTTCCCCCAAATTCTTTAATCGGAACTCTCCGCTTTTCCTGCGAATATATACTGAAAGGCTTTTGATTGGTCAAGTTAATTTGCGTTATAATGGAATTTTCCTACCGCACAGGTCAAGCAATTTATGAATGACTGTGACTTGAGTTGTATTGTGCAAATGTTCTATTTTCTTACTTTTCAGAATTATCAACACATAAGTTCCTATTGTGTAACCAGTTTTTTCGTGTGAATTTCATGCATAGCTTTTCTAATACAACTCTTTACTCTTTATTCTAAGAGTCAAAATTTTAATTAATTAAATAAAACCTATTTTGAACGAAAAATGTTTTTTTCGCTTTTAAATAAATGTTGATATCGACAAAGCTTTTTGGAAAGCTAATTGGTCGATTTCAAGAAATCGACCTTACTAGATTTGTAGACCGGATGCTGTCAATAGGAGAAAGTTCCTAATTGAGTCCGTCAGATTCACCATGCAACATTGAATTATCCTTATGAAAGAAACGTTTTCGTGACTAGTGAAAAACACGTGACCAGAGACAGGCATTCCCATGACCTCCCACTTTATCCACTTCACAAAAATAGGACATGTCGTCATAACAACGCTAAGGTATCGCAATTATGAATTTAGATATTGCAGATAAAGTAATATCTGCATGATAGTTTTTCTTTGACAATATTTACTTCCAGACCAATAAGTGAGTGATACAGTGAACCCCATGCCTTCAAAATTCCTATGGTCGACATTTCTGGATCCTTGGATCCATTGCAACAAAGAGATACGAGATCACAACGTATGCCAGGGGTGCCAGTGGGCTAAAAAGTTTCTGACCGTCCATCCGACTAAGCTTTTTCTCGTTAAGGATATACCACTTTGTTTGATTGTTTATTTTCTTACCAAAGACAATTTGATAAATGAAACAAAGAAATTAATGAGCGATAAAAAAAAAATCGACAAGACTGTACGAGTCACAAAATTTGATTGAACTTTTTAGAAGTTTCCCCTTATTTCCCTCCAAATTCTTATACATGTAATCGGAACTCTCCACTTTTCCCACCCAGAAAGACTTTTGATTGGTCAATATGTGTTATAATGGAATTTCCCTACGGATCAAACAATTTCTGAATGGATATGAAGAGAGTTGCATCATGAGTTGTCCAGTGTAAATATCTATTTTCTAACTTGTCAGAATTATAAAGACATACATTTCTACTATAAGTACTACTCTTTAGTCTTTATTTTAAGAGTAAAAATTTTTAACCTATGTCGACGAAAAAAAAAATTTTGCGGGATTAAAGAAATGTTGATATCGACCAAGTTTTTTTGGAAAGCTAATACTTGTACTTGTTTTTGATTTGTCTGTGCTTCCGCACATGATCTTGCGGAATATCTTGAGCTTTATCATGCCACATATGGAAATAAGAGGTTATCCAAATGAATGATTCTGAGATGGCCCCCGACTTTTGCAATAGCGAATACAATTGCGAAGTGAGACCAGGTGCCCTGGGAGAGTCGGCGTCTCCTGATTGCATGCAACACCCGTCGCAACAGCTCCATGGAAACTTGTCAAATTCGGTGATTGTCTCGATGTGCATATTGATGTACACATCAGGTAAGTCTTATTCGGTGATGATGAGTCGATGACAGTCATTCAATCAAAATCCAGAATGTCACTGATCATTCTAAAAACTGATATGTTTTTATCATATATCCGTAGCGACCGAAGAACTTCCTCAAAGATAATTTCAGTCGCTGTGCAATATAACCCTGAACGAGTAGCTTACTTGCAAGTAGATATGTTAGTACTAAAGTAGATTAAAGGATTCTGATTTTCTGCTTAATAGCTAGGTCAGACAACAGAGGCGGTCCTGATTTTTTTATTTTCTTAAAGTCCCGATCAAGTCAATGTGTAGGGGGCTACGGGGTAAATATATAACTAATGATAATAATGGAAAAAATGATGATGTTATTTTATTCAAGTCAGACTAGCTTATACTTTTCAATTCAGGAAGGGACGGAAAACCTATTGAGAGGCGAAAAGGTGGGATGGGGAGGGATGAAGGTAACGTACATCAATGCATCAAAATATTCCACACTTAGATTATATTTACACATGAGTAATTACAGGTATTTTGTATCTGAATTGTCCCGGCGAATTGATTCTTTGCATCAATAGTTGTTATCTTTTTTTATCCTTACTAACTAAACTTTCAAAGAAAGGAAACCACACGAGAATTAATTGAATGACGTCAGAGCTAAAACAAGCCCTTACATGACTGTATTCTTATAGCTCCTTTGATTTAACTCTTTATATATCTATATCTCTTTTTTGTGGGGGATGCTTATACTGCAAAGAGAAGGGAAAATAAAACGCATTTAACTTTCGTTTTAAAATTGTAAATTTCGATCTCGTTTCGTTTTGGCCTACGGAAGCCGATTAGAGCCAACCTAAGTGAAAATTTTAAGTCGTAATTACGACTTAGTATGTCGTAATTACGACTTAGTTATCTCGTAATTACGACTTAATTATCTCGTAATTACGACTTACTTATCTCGTAACTACGAATTAACTATCTCGTAATTACGACATACTAAGCCGTAATTACGACTTAAAAATTTTCACTTATGTTGGCACTAGTCGGCTTCCGTATTGGACTTTATAAATAGTAACTGTTATACTATTTCGTTGAATCGTTTAATTATAATGCAATGACAATGTAGAAAGATATTCAAAATATGGTAAGTTTGACTAATTACATGATTTATTTCATCACTTAAGAAGAGCATATAGAACAATAGAACTAACTACTGACTTAAGATCACCGACTTTCACTGTCTCATTCACAGCTTGCTTAATGTGCTCAATTTCGTTTACTTTAGATTTTATTTCTTCAAGTTCATTTATAATCTGGGCATTGGAATCATCTAAACTATTATTTGAGAGATCGCTGTAAAGTCTGGCAGTCTTGGTCTTAGGTTGTTGACTGGAACTTTTCTTTGATCCGTTTGCATTAAAATATTTTGACTTACCAGAAGCCATTGTTGTTTACACACGGACGAGTGATCACCGTTATTATTCAATGGAAAAAAAAACAATTCCAGGTCGAAATTGCACAGATAAAGTGTGTGTAAATCAATAAAAATTCACCCAAGTCCAAGCAAATAGCATAAATTTGAATTTCCGTTGCAAAAAGTCACTATATCATCAATATTTCTCCTGTTAAGCAAGAAAGTTACGGAGCACTCACATACGTGACGCTACTCTTGGCGCCATATTGGTTTTTTTGTACCTAATACAATTTAAAAATCAATTAATGTACATTGATCAGCTTTAATTGTCATGGTACAACATAGGAGGATCCAGGATTTTGGAGGAACGAGAATTTTTTCCAAGATTTCTCGCATCCTGTATACCTGTATTTTTCAGTTAATTGCCCTTCTTTATTTACAATGGTGTAATGCATTATAAGGGACATCATTTGAAATTGATAATAAATTATAATTATGTATTTGATAAAATCTAGCAAGCGTAAGTGAGCCCAGGAATATTTTGAAATGCTCACCGTTAAAAACTTAATAAGAATGAAAGATTTTCAATACAAATTATTTTTCAAATATTATGACAACAAAAGGGGAGTCGGGTTAATCTTATGAAAATTAAAACATCTATATATATGAACTTTATCAAAACTCCAGAGGGGAGGGGTCGGACCCCCCCCCCCCGACCCTCTGGATCCGTGCTTGTACAAAACAAATAAAAAGTTTCCATACTTCTTTGAATGAAATATCAGAGAGCCAGACAGAGAGACCGACGACCGAAACCAAGGACTTATAAACAGTTTATAAATCCTTGCCGAAACACTGGGCAGGCGGTCTTCCCATACTGCTTGATGCCAGTGGTGCTTTTTAATTTTTAATTTTTTTCCGAGGTCAAAAGAGATAAGACTTTGGAAAATTACACGAATTCGTAGAGTGAAAATAAAATAATGATATTAAACTATACCACGAACTTAAATAATGATTAACAGAAAAAAATTAATCGTTCAGGATGATTTTGCGGGCTTAGAATTTCAAAATAAATTTTGACCAATCAGAAGCGAGCATTTATTTTTGAGCAGAGGAAACGCTGGAACGGCCTGTTCACCAAAATTCTACACATAAACTAAAGAAAACACGCATTCTATTGCAATGGTTAGGTAAGATGAGAAGATCAATGGTGAAAATTAAGTATTATATACTATTTGCTTCTTTTTTACAGATGTATGTATGTCGATATTGCTGGCTCAGCCCACGCGTTGTTTTCAGAATTTTGTCCAGTGTCTGTTCGAACCAGAAATCTGTAACGTTTCCGTTAATTAACCTTTTCTTACAAGGAATCACATTTCTTAGTTACTTTTGAATTAATTTGATTTGAATCGGCAATTCAAATCCCATTATTTATGGCCAGATGGTCAGTGATGAGCTGGCCACCCCCCCCCCCCTCCTGATAGTCATGTTCAGAGTTTTTACAGTTCTATTGAATGTGGAAAATGAACTCATGGAAAAACCATCTATGAGGACGAAGTCAAAACACTGTTATTATACCCCCTGCAAATGAAGTTTACTGTCCGCGCGGCTCACTTTGGAAATTAGATAAATGTGATTTTGACTATTTTATCATTCAGAAATTTTATTAAAATTGATACCATTCATTAGATCTCGCTTAGTCGTAAATTTTGGTATAAGTTATATGATGGTCAGTGCACGTAATTAAATTTTATAAACAAAACAAGTTTTAGATGGGCCATTTCCAATGCTAATTTTTCCCGTGACGTCGTGACGCACTCCATAGGCTCAATGTAAACTTGGCCACGTCACGCTAAAATTTAACATTGAAAACGCCCCATCTAAAATTTATTTTTTCTGTATGATATGATTGCATAAACCCACGACCATATAACATATACCAAATGTTACGCCTAAGCGAGAATCTATTCAATGATATTGATTTTATTTTAATTTTTGCATAACAAAGCAATCAAAATTGCGTTTATCCCGTTTCCGAAGTGAGCCGCGCGGACAGTAGGGGTACATAAGAATCACCCTGTCCGTCCGTAATGTCTGTCTGTCTGTCCGTTCGGTTAAGTTTCAAAAGCAGATTTCTTTTATACTAATAATGGTAGCCTTTCATATTTTATACATACATTCACCATAAAGAGTACTACATTTTGGTACCATGACTTTTGACCCTGTGACCTTGACCTTCAGCCTATACAACATTTTATGTTAAGAAGTTTTGAAAGCAGATTTCTTTTATACTGTTAAAGGTAGGACTTTCATCCAAACATGGCATCTTCTCGTAGACGACAGTGCAGGTCGTCCTTGAACTTCGTCTGGTGTGATCATGTGACGCTTGATCGACTTACTACGTCACACGTCTTGGAAGTGTACATATGGATCACATAGATTTTGACACATGTAATCACTAGAGGATAGACAGCGTCGATTGATAAATGAATTTTGAATCTGTGTTGAAGCAGTAAATAGAATGGGCATTTAATGGGAAATTGTTCAAATGTCATGTGATAGGGTCTTGCGTTTATCGAAAAATGCAGTGCAGTTGGTTTGGTACCTTCATATAAGGGAAACGCAGTAGGAATGTAAATATAAGAAAATGAAAATGCATACAGAGGGACACAGCGATTGGAAATCTATGGTTCCTGGGCAATTTTTATGCGTCAGGGACGCAGGACGTAGATGCAAATTAATCCCTGAACTTTTACACTCTTATCAAGCTGATTTAATTTACTTTTCAATTTTTCTTTCAGTATACCTGGTGTAGCCTTGACATTACTTTCTTATCCAAGCATGTGTACACTGCACTATCAGCATTATCAGAGGCCATCTATGACATCTTAACTGTATATCTGATGCTGAATGTGGAAAAGAATGTTGTACATATTCAACAGATGTAGAGTACTATAACCAAAAGTTGCCATGGACATGGATCAAGGATTGGTATGACTTAAAGTTAAACATGTATTATATTAACAATTGTAATACATCATCATGTATGTACAGTAAGGGTGAAATGTTTACCAAATTTCATAAACATGTACACAGAAGGCTGTAAACAAAACGTAAACGTTTAAACGCTTCTTGTACTTCTATTGTGAAAAGTGATATCCATTAATGTTTATTTGCAGACGTGGTCATAAATTGACATCAAAACAACTTAGTTATGCTTGACTACATTAAATTCGTAACTTAAATTTAATAGTAAATACGACATGCTGATGTTTCGAATGGCAATAAAACTTTCAACAATTCAAAAATCAAACTGTTATTTTCAAACGAGTTTGAGCAATTCCCACAATTCAATCATAGAAGTAAGTTACAAGAACAGTAACTCCATGGAAGGTTGGACACCAGGCCATCGAGGAAAGGGCGTTAATAAGCGGAGAAAGAGACGAAGAAATAGACGACTGTGACGGAGAAAGAGATATCGGAGATATAAGCTCCTTCATATGTGTCAGGATAAGATTGATTTTCAGATAGATTTTCTTCCTGTTTTAAGCGTTTGTTGAAAGTTTGTCCTCTGTGTTCGAATCAAGGGATGCATACATAACATGATAACTCCGACAGCACATACATCTACATACGTTAAATAAAGAATCTATTGCCTCACTTCGCGACTTCAGGAAATCAATACAAGTATTGAGTTTTTAGAGTTATAACGATATTAAAGAAGATCTTTTGATTGTATGTACAGTAGTCCGTGTACATGTTTAGAAATTATGTAAATGTTTACAGCCAAAAAACGAAACGGATCCGTGTACACGTGTAAACTTTTCACCCTTAATGTACAGTATATTATTAAGAAGAGAATTTAATTTTAAATTAGGCCAGACTTAAAAAAATTGTTAATTTGTTTGTTTCCCCTCCCCCCGTTCTGTTTTTCGCAGGTGACCCGGCAGGCAGGTACTGTTTTTTTTTTTTTTTTTGCTGATGTAATTTGAATCATAATTACACATTATTTGACACCTAGCTAAGAGACAGTGACACGCATGTTGTGATATATACTAAGAGTCGGCAGCTGACAATTGACAATTGAGATTTCTTATGTAGGAATAAGAAAGCTATAGAGTTGATTCACAGTCTATTTGGACAGAATATTGCAACATTAAAATAAAAAATGGACATGGCTGTGATTCAATATTTGCAAAAAAAAGGGACTTTTGGCTACAAACAAAATCTGACTCAGTGGCATTTTTTCTGACCTGGTCGGGGCAAGGGGAAACAAACAATTTTTTAATTATGGCCTTATGTTTAAATTTTTTCATAGGCTTTTTAAAAGTATACCGGTACCTTCAACATGTTCAATAGCTCTTGCAGCTCTCATTAATTATTGAAATAAATTGTCAAATACAGATAAAAGATGATTTCTGACTCAATGACTCATTAATATACATTTATAGTAGTCTATTTTGATTAATATTGCATTTGGGTGAACTGCAGCAGCATTTACTTCAATTTTACAGAGCTCTCACACCCATTTTTGGGACTGGGGCCCGGGGCCTTTGAAATTGGGAAAAATAACAACATTTTCTCAGAAATGGGGAAAATATATAATATAAGGTTGGATGTCTTTTCACTTGAAAATGAGAATTTTTAACTTAAATTGTTAAATTTTCCATGAGATTTCAAATTGGGAAAAATGGTCAACAAACAGGAAAAAAAGATATTATTTTTCATTGGGAGTGGGGCGGAATATGGGCCGCAAATTAGGCTAATCGAGAGCCCAGGATAATAAGCCGGCAAATTGTCACTTTTTGTAAACTCTGAAGACTTGTTTGATAAATTTCAACATATTAAATCTTCATTTTCACTTTCAGGTCAATATTGTACTGTTACCATTGAAGAACTAGAAGGACTGCATGAAAAATTAGCATCCAATGATGTCAATGTAAGCTTCTTACTATACTGAGTTGAGACACTTCATTCATGTTACCTGCAACATAAGAGCGACATAAAGGGATCATTTGTCAGGCGTCTGCCTGTCCATCTGTCTGGTAGTCACACTTACATTTTTGGCTATAACTTACTTGATATACATCATACATCTTTCAAATTTGCAGGGATGGTAAAGCATGATGGGACTAAATTTTTACCCAAATCAGATCAGGCTCATTTTCAAGGTAAAGGTCACACATTTTTGGTCAAACAACAAATAACTATTTATAACAGACACAGACAGATAAGTTGTGGGAGAAAAACAATCAAACAACACCATGAGGGAGGGATGGCTAAATCTCAACCCTCATGTACAAAATTTTGCTTGTCCACGACTCGGCAAGCCTCGTTCTTGACTTGCAGAATTTTTGCACACTCGGGTTGAAATTTCACCATCACCATGGTATAATAGAGAGGTTGAGCAAACCGAACTTGTACATGTACGCATACGTCAAAAAGTTGTTTATGACGTCATCATATTTTGCGCTCCACGCACCTGTGTTACACGTTCGGTATAACGTGTAAAGCAGTAAGTACACATTGATGATTACATGTACTTGTAGATTTTATAAGCAACTGAATGCAGATAACCTATGAAAACCTATATTCAATTTATTTGGGAACGTATGTACTTTCTGAATATTAGAAGGAATTGCAAATAAAATGTATCACATCTTAAAGAAGAACCCTAAAAGTGTGACCAAAATTTTTACTCTTGAGGTTTAATTTTTATGTTATATAAATCTGATTACTTAGAATAGATAAATCAATTCACCGTCAATGCTGAATGTCCCTTACCTTTAGAATCTAGATGCCAAGTTATTGACGAATAAGCAGTTGTAAACAAAATAAGAGCATATATACGATATGCACGTAGCAGTAATCGTTGTGACATCTGCTCAACCGCATAACGTCAACGTGTAAACAGATAACGTGTTAATACACGCACAAGTTCTCGTACACGTACAAGTTGGGTTTGCTCAACCTCTCTTTAATTTTAATTCCATGGGGGATAAATTTGTGCCTTTTTGGAACTTCCACTTTCTTATAATTCATAAATTGTTGACGTAAGCTTCTTGTGACATCCACACTTGCAATATTAGTTCTCTACAACTGTAGTTTGTAATTTTGTTGCCGCTTACTATATTATTATTTTTTTCATTCATTCCAGATGAGACAGAGGACAGAAGAAAAAGTAGAGGACAGAAGAAAGAAATTTGTAACAGTGGTCTGAAACATCATGAACTGGGATTTCCGTCGAATGTCAATCTCTGCAGAATAACAAATTTTATCTGAAAGAGATCTCTTTGTGACTTTGTCTGTTTTTGGCAAGGATAAAATTTGTCCATCATTTCTACACACTTGTTTAAAAATATCTGTTTTTTTTTCAAAGAATACAAGTACATTTTATTTCTGTAGTGGTTTCAAAGAGACACATCCATCTTTTTCTAAATTTCATTTCCATCTTAAAAAACATGATATATTAAACAAGGACAATGAAGAATGGAAGATGCCATTTTTAAATTTGAAAGCTCAAACATGTATATTTATGATTTCATGGAATCTTGTACATCTGATGTTGAATAAGCATGTATTCTGAATAAATATTACACAGTATGATAAGCATGTTTTAGGGGTTTTTATTATGACATAAGAAGTACATAGAAGAATATACATGTAGCCTTGATACTGATATAAAGGAATACGATAAGTGCAGGATTCAAAACTTTCAAATTCACTGTATATACTAACACATAAAGAGTTTTTCATACAGTTACAGTATATGGAAACCAGTTTACAAGATATGGAAACCAAAAGGAAACATCCCGTTTCCAACTAATTTCCATCATGGAAACCAGCTCTTATACAGGCTTACAAGATGTGGAAACCAAAAGGAAACTTGAGGTTTCCAACCCGATTCCAAGTGGTTTCCATCGTGGAAACCAGCTCTTATACAGGTTTACAAGGTATGGAAACCAAAAGGAAACTTGAGGTTTCCAACCCGATTCCAAGTGGTTTCCATCGTGGAAACCGGGCGGTTAGCGCTTTCCAAACACATGGAAACCACTGGTTTCCATTATGGAAACCTGGTGGAAACCACATGGAAACCCGGGGTTTCCATGTGGTTTCCACCAGGTTTCCAAGGTATGGAAACCTGTTTTTTCGTCCTGTGTTAAGAAGAGCATGCATGAAATGCAAAAGCATCAATAACTGCAGAAATCCACAATTAAACACTTTGTTTACATTTGGTCGCCAGGCTACATGCATATAATTATAAACATGTATCGATATTTTTCCTTTCCAGTATGAAGCTTTTCAAAAAATAAGTTCTAATCAAATTTGAGGTTACACTGGAATGTTTTTAACTGTACCAAAGTCTTAAGTTTAGTAGATTATCTATGTCAAATATTCTTCTAAATTATGTTACCCTAATAAAGGGAAGATACAACTATTCATTCTATATGTCAGTTCTTTTGTATTAATTTAGCAAAGGGTTTTTAAAGTACACGCTGCACGCGTGTATGGAGTAGCAAAATAAAGAATTGTTTGAATTCACAAACCGAAATACATGTACCTGCTAATCGATTGCACATGTTATATAATTCAGGTCTGGTGTGGTATTTACATACGGAAAATACCAACTGCTATTTATGGAAACTCGACGAGTTTTTTTCCGGGTAAAATGACTGATTAACCAATCAGCGTTTCGGTATTTTACACACTTCAGAAAATTGTCAACAAATTACACTTGCTTCTATTTACTGTACGAAATATTGTTTTAAAATAATCTCGGATGAATCTAGACATGTTATCTTTACAAAATGTTTTATTCCATTTGCAATTTCGTATTCATTGATATATTTAAAAAACAGAACGGTGGTTGTATATACCCATATAGGTTGACCTGATTATGTCGTGCTTCTGGAAGATAGAAATCAATAAAGTATTTTTATATGGAGGGGTATTATTTTACATGCTTGCATGCTTCATACTATGTTGCTTCATTCAATGTTTGATTATTCGAAGTCATTTGTCTTGCTTTCATTTCAAATTTCATTTATGTTTCTTCTTTGTGTAATTTTGCTTCCGTGCATTTTAAATTTGTCCTTCGTCAATGCATAATTGTCGTTATACCATGCGGTCATCTTTCATTCTGCTATCATTCTTTCGTCCTGATAATGCTTACTTCAATTTTGATACCAGATGGCGCTTTTCGCGATCACAAGTGCCCGTTCCTTGAAATGAGCTTTGAAATACCCCCTGTAGTTGGAAATCTCTTTTACATTCTACTACAGTATCATTTGGAAACTAATTATATTATCGCACGAGAGGACAGAAGAAGATTGATGGCGCTATATAAATATTTGAAAAATATGCTTTGATATTTACATTACTAGTAGTTTCCCCATGTTAAACGCCCATTAGGCAACTAGAATTATATTTCAATAACTTTGGTTGCTATTGTGACGTCACGTTCAAGTTTTGCATGTGGGGGAATTAACAAACATTAGAATATATCTAACGCTGTTACCAGCATAAAGTGCGATGTGCATGCAAATAAAAATGACCGATAATTAGAATAAATGTAAATATAAGTAATGACTGTCTTACTTTTGGTGTTCATGGGTGTATAATTCTGGTCGGACACCTGCAAATTTTCCGAGAATCTCTTCGAGATTCACGGAATTTGCACGTGACCAACAAGAATCATACACCCATGAACACCATAAGTAAGACAGTCATTTCTTAAATGAATTGCTTTTGGATGCATCAGATTTTTGTAACTTATATATATATATACAAAATCTTCCTCGCAATAGGAGGAAAGTCTGTGGAGCAGTGGTTAACGCGGTGGACATATTATTTTCGTTTACAGTTTTTCGAATCCCGGACGAGGATACAGCTGTTTTGTTTTTGTTTTTTTCATTCTGTCATTTTTATGTACATGTATAATGTAAACTGTTCCTTCATGACGATTGAAATCATGAACGTTACATACTGGTATATTGAGGCGGACGTACCTAATGGCAATACCTTGTCCATGTTTTCCATCTGTAGAAACTAATTAATGGTATTTATAAAAAATAAAATGTGTTCCTAATTTAAGTTCTTGATTTTTTCCCAAGTTTTTCTTTGGGGGGAGGGGATCTTCAGTATTTTGGAAAAAATAAATATTATTACTATTTTAAGTAAAAAATCATTTTTATTCCAACTTTGCAAAGTCTTCGTTGGCTCGTGTAAGGCAATGCGGGCTTATAAGCCATACTTCGTACTTCGCGTTGTGTGATTATGTGCAGTTCTTCGTCGTGGAAAGAAAACATCGTTGGCATTTTAACAAATTTTATTTCAAGAGACATAATGTGACAGAATCCATAGCATGCCAGAAAGTAGTTCTAATAATTGAAAAAGGCCATAATGTATTTAAACAACGGAGGGGAATTGCACAATATGATGGACATATTTTTAGATGATTTCGGGTTCATCCCTAAAGATAAGGTTCTCTAAAACTCTTCAAAAGCATCTGAAATAATGAGGGATTGTAGGCAAATTAACTCAATATGCTGGTACTTCACGTGTAGAATTGACAATCATTTAAAGATAAAACAGATTTGTAATTCAGTTCTTAAAAAAAAAATTAAAAAATTAATTTATTGCGTATATTCGCAATAGTATTGCGTATATTCGCAATAGTATTGCGTATATACGCAATACTATTGTGAATATTCCCAAAACTATTGCGTATATTCACAATTGTATTGCGTATATACGCAATAATTATTGCGTATATATACGCAATAGTTTTGCGAATATTCGCAATAATTATTGCGCATATGCGCAGTAATTGCAATGGATCTAGAATTTTCTAAAGGTAGTCCAAGTCAGCGCGAGGGGCGATGTTAGTCTTTGGTGTTGAAAATAAAGCAAAACAATGCGTATAATAAATATCAATATATTGCAAAACAGAGAAAATCAGCCATTCTTGCCAATTCCAAAGGGTCCGGGGGGGGGGGCGGACTATATATTCATGTTACACATTCAATGACTTCTAAACATAATTCTTTGCAAATTGTGGTTTAAATAGCTTTTCCTTTTCTTTTTTTAATGCATATTAAGAATGCTTATTAATCGTGTGCATACCCAGATTTCCAGAAAGGGTGAATACGATCAGCTAAAGGGAAGGTATGGGGAGGAATATAGCCAAGGATTTTTAAGAAAATATGATATTTCTAAAAGCAGTTTCGGCAAATTTAATGGAGAGCGGAGATCGAGGGATAAGTTGACCCCTCCCCTTGGTCCTATTCATAACCATATATCACGTTTTACGTTTCTCTCACTTTCATCCAAACTTTTAAAATAACTCAATAAAGTATTCAATGTTTCCATTGGTGGAAAGGGGGGGGGGGGGGCTAGGACCAAAATATATGAACCAATCCATTTGGGACACACCAGAAAGCAGAGCCTCCTCTGTTTGTCTTTACGACATAGATCATCGACTCTCTCGCGGGGGCACTAGGAGAAATCTTCAAGTTATTTTAACGTTTTTTTTTTATTTTGCAAAAATTCATTTTCTGACATAGGACTAATAGTAATTCAAAGTGCTGTTTTACGTCCCGATTTTTTCTAAAAGGTACTCTCCCGCCAGGCATGAAAACACACAAATACACTGTACACGATCAATAGTAGGAATTTGGAGAGGAAGACTGAAAAATAAAAGAAAAATATTTTTTCTTCATGTGAGATGTATATAATGCTGACTTATTTTTTATAAAAAAAAACACTATTATCATTAAAAATTTAATGATTGTACAAACATTTTGTCGAATTCAATATAATTAACTGATTAACCTGAAAAAATGTCTGTTTGTGTGCGTTTTTTTTTTATCTGAGCATTTTTTTCAAAAAGGTACGTAAAACAAAACATTTGATTACTACGGCCTTATAATCGAGGACATTCATTTATATTATCCCTTGCAAAATGGAATTATAATACATTACAGAAAATTTCCGACTTGCTTTGCTTGCCTGCATTTAGGATTAAAACTCTGACTGCTTTTAATAAAGTATCGTTGAATTCTTAGTTAACAGAATTTAGAAACAAAAGGTCCAACGGGGTCACATTGCTCAACTGAGGTCATCAAGGGAAGAGATATTTTTCTATTAAATTCTGTACAGCAGTTGAGATGGGAAAGTGAAAATATGATTGATCGCAAGGTGACCATCTAAGATTTCGATCGGGTCGATTAATAGAGAACATTCAGTACTTGCCTCCTCTAAGATTTGGCGGAATACTTAGCAGCGATTGGGAGGGGGGGGGGTTAGTCGAGAATAAAAAAAGGCTAACGACGGACGGATTATAGAGAACGGACAAAGGACGGTGGCCAAGAGCTAATATGAATAATTATCATCATTTTTGGCGTTATCTACAGTAAGCAACTTGGAGCTGCAACTGGGGAGTGATGTTTTGCTTTTAATAGAATACAGCTGATTCATACATATCTTTAGTATGAAAATCAAAGATTTTTCAGTTTTAACTTTCATGTCTGTGGGCAACATTCATGTCAAACCGAGATGGGTATTACTTTATGCCCCCATCGTCTTTAGCAGAACACAATAACAAGAGGGAGGAGTGGACATATCGCTCACATGAAAAAGTAGCCGTTAGTGCGATTTAGATAATTCTAGTCATAAGCTTATGAAATAATCAAATAAAAGAAATAAGGAATAAGACGTAAAATCTGCCCTGAAAAAGTAATCAAGAGACTTATTAGAAAAGCAATTATAATCTATGGTATTCATTCGAACTTAAATCAATATCTATGTACTGATTCTAGAAAAGTTGTCAAAATTATGTAAAAAAGAATTATTAATTATAATTTTTTTTCTAGAATTGGATTGCTACGCTCGCCGATATTATAGATACCTTATACATGAGTATCGAAATGAGACTTTTATCTTCAATTTTGAATCATTATTTGATTTAAAGCACCCAGGGGCGGATAAAGGATTGGAGTTCAGAGGGGGCGTAGAATATATCAATTGACCCAAGAGGGTCCCAGGATGAAGTGCCAGTGGGGCCCGGGTTCCTAACCACCCTCCCCACCTTTAAGATGAATGTGCATTTTGTTTGACGAAGACAGAAATCTTGAAGTATCTGGCGAGCGAAGCAAATTTTTTAAAATATTTTTTCTTGGGGGGTTACACACCAAAGCCAATCCCCTTTGCTGTTCACGCTGTTAGCTAGGGTACATTGACTTTAAAAATGGTATACTTATAAGAAATGTTCCGTTCAAAATGAAGTTGAGGTGTGGAAGGGGATGAATTATTTCATCGACTACTGAGTATGAAATGGATATCATACTTATATGGCTTTGGATTTTTATTGCATATAAATAAAGTTAGATGGCGAGCGGCCGCTAGCCAGCAAAAATTTGCTGAAATTTGACTTCAAAGGACCAGAAATTAAGCGTACACATAATAGTTTGAGCCACAAAATACCTTACTTTGACGATTTTAGGGGGGGCGTACGCCTCCCCCCACGCCCCACTCTAAATCCGCCAATGGTACCTCCAATGTCTTAAACATGCTGCTCCCTCGCAACAGAGTTCGAGACGTTGTTTTTCTTCACAAAGATGTAATTTAGTGTTGTATCCTTATACACAAACATCTCCTGTGAAGTGAAGAGGTTCCAAAGCTTCGGTCCCTGGACCCAAAAAGAATTTTCACCACTATTACTGATTATATAATATAAAAGATTTAAGAATATGAAAGTATAGGACGGGACCTTTGTTTGTAGAAACAGTTCCAATGCCCCTTTTCTATTGAATTTTTCTACGAAAGGTATAGGTCTTCAAAAAAGCTTTCTGTATTCGAGTTTTACTAGATACAAACATTGAGAAAATGAAATGTTCTGCAATACGTGTATGCGGGCTGATTAATATGTTGTGAGCCTCGAATTGATGGATTTGACTTTTATCAGACGTTTTGCATTAATTTTTATTTTTCTACATAATCCCCTTCAGTATCTATACACTTTTGCCATCGGTGTTTAAGGGCCTCAATACCACTTTTAAAAATCTCCTTATCTTGACTGGTCAGAAAGCCAGCCACTGCAAGTATGATGTCATCATCGGACTGAAAGTGGGTGCAAGAAATAGCTGCTTTCAGTTTTGGGAATAGATGAACGTTTGATGGAGCAAGATCAAGTGAATAAGGCGGATGTTCAATCATATTAAAGTCGCAATCATGAATGGCAGCCATGGCACTGACAGACTTGTAAATAAGAGCATGGTTCTGATGAAACAACACACCTTTAACTAGCGATCTTTCCGTGGTGCTTAAGTTTAATGTTTTCACGTAACTGTGTCATAAGTGAAGCATAGTATGTACTATTGATTGTTTGTCCTTTTTGGAGATAATCTATCTGCAGAATATCTTCTGCATTCCAGAAAACAGAGGCTCTCAACATATCAATCAGCCCTCGTATATTACCCTCTACAACAAAGCTTTTATTTAGTAAAAAAATCTGGCTGGCCGATAAAAACAATCAAAACTTGTACAGTTTCCCTCATACATTATCCTATCAAACCTGTCTGAAGAGACGAAATTATACTTAGGCACTAGAAATGTCCCAATTCCTGTAAATGGTGGATATGAAAGTAGGTAAAGGGGAGACGAGGCCATACTTTTTCAACTTGAATTTTACACCGGTAAAATCATAATGAGATGCTTAAGTTTCATGACTTTAGATTGGACCCCCTCTGAGGTAAAATGCTAGATCTGCGCCTGAAATAAATTGGCGTATTGATTTAACTAAAAGAGAAAAGGAGAAATATTTTGGGTGCATTTAAAAGGTGCCGTGCAAATTCACAAATAATAACAAAATAAACAAACGTCAATCAAACATCATTCTAATCACTCAGATATCATAAGTTTTTTTTTCAATTCATGCATGTTTTTTAAAGATGGGTAGCCTATAATGCCTATAATATACGCAATACTATTGTGAATATTCCCAAAACTATTGCGTATATTCACAATTGTATTGCGTATATACGCAATAATTATTGCGTATATATACGCAATAGTTTTGCGAATATTCGCAATAATTATTGCGTATATGCGCAGTAATTGCAATGGATCTAGAATTTTCTAAAGGTAGTCCAAGTCAGCGCGAGGGGGGTTGTTAGTCTTTGGTGTTGAAAATAAAGCAAAACAATGCGTATAATAAATATCAATATATTGCAAAACAGAGAGAATCAGCCATTCTTGCCAATTCCAAAGGGACCGGGGGGGGGGGGCGGACTATATAATTCATGTTACACATTCAATGACTTCTAAACATAGTTCTTTGCAAATTGTGGTTTAAATAGATTTTCCTTTTCTTTTTTTAATGCATATTAAGAATGCTTATTAATCGTGTGCATACCCAGATTTCCAGAAAGGGTGAATACGATCAGCTAAAGGGAAGGTATGGGGAAGAATATAGCAAAGGATTTTTAAGAAAATATGATATTTCTAAAAGCAGTTTCGGCAAATTTAATGGAGAGCGGAGATCGAGGGATAAGTTGACCCCTCCCCTTGGTCCTATTCATAACCATATATCACGTTTTACGTTTCTCTCACTTTCATCCAAACTTTTAAAATAACTCAATAAAGTATTCAATGTTTCCATTGGTGGAAAGGGGGGGGACTAGGACCAAAATATATGAACCAATCCATCTGGGACACTCCAGAAAGCAGAGCCTCCTCTGTTTGTCTTTACGACATAGATCATCGACTCTCTCGCGGGGGCACTTGGAGAAACCTTCAAGTTATTTTAACGTTTTTTTTTTATTTTGCAAAAATTCATTTTCTGACATAGGACTAATAGTAATTCAAAGTGCTGTTTTACGTCCCGATTTTTTCTAAAAGGTACTCTCCCGCCAGGCATGAAAACACACAAATACACTGCACACGTCTAAGATTTCGATCGGGTCGATTAATAGAGAACATTGAGTACTTGCCTCCTGTAAGATTTGGCGGAATACTTAGCAGCGATTGGGAGGGGGGGGGGGGTTAGTCGAGAATAGAAAAAGGCTAACGACGGACGGATTATAGAGAACGGACAAAGGACGGTGGCCAAGAGCTAATATGAATAATTATCATCATTTTTGGCGTTATCTACAGTAAGCAACTTGGAGCTGCAACTGGGGAGTGATGTTTTGCTTTTAATAGAATACAGCTGATTCATACATATCTTTAGTATGAAAATCAAAGATTTTTCAGTTTTAACTTTCATGTCTGTGGGCAACATTCATGTCAAACCGAGATGGGTATTACTTTATGCCCCCATCGTCTTTAGCAGAACACAATAACAAGAGGGAGGAGTGGACATATCGCTCACATGAAAAAGTAGCCGTTAGTGCGATTTAGATAATTCTAGTCATAAGCTTATGAAATAATCAAATAAAAGAAATAAGGAATAAGACGTAAAATCTGCCCTGAAAAAGTAATCAAGAGACTTATTAGAAAAGCAATTATAATCTATTGTATTCATTCGAACTTAAATCAATATCTATGTACTGATTCTAGAAAAGTTGTCAAAATTATGTAAAAAAAGAATTATTAATTATATTTTTTTTCTAGAATTGGATTGCTACGCTCGCCGATATTATAGATACCTTATACATGAGTATCGAAATGAGACTTTAATCTTCAATTTTGAATCATTATTTGATTTAAAGCACCCAGGGGCGAATAAAGGATTGGAGTTCAGAGGGGGCGTAGAATATATCAATTGGCCCAAGAGGGTCCCAGGATGAAGTGCCAGTGGGGCCCGGGTTCCTAACCACCCTCCCCACCTTTAAGATGAATGTGCATTTTGTTTGACGAAGACAGAAATCTTGAAGTATCTGGCGAGCGAAGCAAATTTTTTAAAATATTTTTTCTTGGGGGGGGGGGTTACACACCAAAGCCAATCCCCTTTGCTGTTCACGCTGTTAGCTAGGGTACATTGACTTTAAAAATGGTATACTTATAAGAAATGTTCCGTTCAAAATGAAGTTGAGGTGTGGAAGGGGATGAATTATTTCATCGACTACTGAGTATGAAATTGATATCATACTTATATGGCTTTGGATTTTTATTGCATATAAATAAAGTTAGATGGCGAGCGGCCGCTAGCCAGCAAAAATTTGCTGAAATTTGACTTCAAAGAACCAGAAATTAAGCGTACACATAATAGTTTGAGCCACAAAATACCTTACTTTGACGATTTTAGGGGGGGGGGGCGTACGCCTCCCCCCACGCCCCACTCTAAATCCGCCAATGGTACTTCCAATGTCTTAAACATGCTGCTCCCTCGCAACAGAGTTCGAGACGTTGTTTTTCTTCACAAAGATGTAATTTAGTGTTGTATCCTTATACACAAACATCTCCTGTAAAGTGAAGAGGTTCCAAAGCTTCGGTCCCTGGACCCAAAAAGAATTTTCACCACTATTACTGATTATATAATATAAAAGATTTAAGAATATGAAAGTATAGGACGGGACCTTTGTTTGTAGAAACAGTTCCAATGCCCCTTTTCTATTGAATTTTTCTACGAAAGGTATAGGTCTTCAAAAAAGCTTTCTGTATTCGAGTTTTACTAGATACAAACATTGAGAAAATGAAATGATCTGCAATACGTGTATGCGGGCTGATTAATATGTTGTGAGCCTCGTATTGATGGATTTGAATTTTATCAGACGTTTTGCATTAATTTTTATTTTTCTACATAATCCCCTTCAGTATCTATACACTTTTGCCATCGGTGTTTAAGGGCCTCAATACCACTTTTAAAAATCTCCTTATCTTGACTGGTCAGAACGCCAGCCACTGCAAGTATGATGTCATCATCGGACTGAAAGTGGGTGCAAGAAATAGCTGCTTTCAGTTTTGGGAATAGATGAACGTTTGATGGAGCAAGATCAAGTGAATAAGGCGGATGTTCAATCATATTAAAGTCGCAATCATGAATGGCAGCCATGGCACTGACAGACTTGTGAATAAGAGCATGGTTCTGATGAAACAACACACCTTTAACTAGCGATCTTTCCGTGGTGCTTAAGTTTAATATTTTCACGTAACTGTGTCATAAGTGAAGCATAGTATGTACTATTGATTGTTTGTCCTTTTTGGAGATAATCTATCTGCAGAATATCTTCTGCATTCCAGAAAACAGAGGCTCTCAACATATCAATCAGCCCTCGTATATTACCCTCTACAACAAAGCTTTTATTTAGTAAAAAAATCTGGCTGGCCGATAAAAACAATCAAAACTTGTACAGTTTCCCTCATGCATTATCCTATCAAACCTGTCTGAAGAGACGAAATTATACTTAGGCACTAGAAATGTCCCAATTCCTGTAAATGGTGGATATGAAAGTAGGTAAAGGGGGGACGAGGCCATACTTTTTCAACTTGAATTTTACACCGGTAAAATCATAATGAGATGCTTAAGTTTCATGCCTTTAGATTGGACCCCCTCTGAGGTAAAATGCTAGATCTGCGCCCGAAATAAATTGGCGTATTGATTTAACTAAAAGAGAAAAGGAGAAATATTTTGGGTGCATTTAAAAGGTCCCAAACGAAAAAAATTCTTAACAAACCACATGTAACTTATAGGTAACTCATACAAAACCATCAGATCCATGGGTTATTACAATGGTTTTTATATGTTCCATTTATCAACTCATATCCAGACCATTTGATTACATATAAGGTCATATGATCCTGACGCGAGTTGTTTCTTAAATGTGAGTCGATTGAGAGTTGGGTATGAGTTGCTTGTGGTTTGTTATCTTCGTCAAATAGAAAGAATGAGTTATGTATGGTTAATTAACTTAGTTCTAATTGTTTGTATGAATTCTATGTGGTTTGTTGACTTTGTGGACCAAACGAAGTGAGTTATATACGATTTGCTGTCTTAGTTCGAACTGCGTATATATAAGTTTTGTGTGGTTTGTTAACTTTGTGGGCCTAACAGACTGAGTTTGGAGTGATTTCTTTACTTTGTCGTTTTGAGCAGTGCTACTTTATCATACATAGGTTAAACCCTGATATGAATGAATGAATGAACGAACGAACGAACGAACGAACGAACGAATGAATGAACGAATGAATGAATGAATGAATGAACGAAGAATAAATGAATGAATGTTCCTTAAAGATGGAGTGGAACGCCCCGGCCACATCCCAATTAAAAAAAAACTTCTTCTTGAAATCTTTATCTTAGATCGATTTAGATCCTCAATGCAATACCATTTAGTACAAAAACATAGTACATGTATTAATAAAGCTTTATTTCAAACGTTTATGATAACAGCATTGACCATATAAATAATGTTTAGAAGTCTTGAATTGAAGGCCCATAATTTTATGGAGCTTCAAAATGACGAGCAAAAAAAAAAGGAAAAAAAAAGAAATAATTAAAAGTGCATAAACATCAAATATGTGAATGCAATATCTTAAGCATCTTATTCAGTCGTCGCTAAAAACAAAATAAAATAAGGATATGTTACTTAAACAACAACAAAAAACGCTGCTTGAACTGTTCATAACATGCTGCGTCGGAGACTGAAAAGTACGAAACAGAAGGTAAAGTATGTTAATGTCATCTTCCAAAAAGATATCAATTTTATCGTACTCCTTTAGTCGTAACAGAAAATACCATTCTTTTTTATGAGCGTCAGCTAAGTTAGAAATAGGATGGAAAATAGAAAGTCTACGGGAATTTTCTATAGTTAAATCGCTGAAAATGTGTGACGTCGGAGGCTTTGACATCACTGTTTACTATTGTTGACACGGAGAACAATATGGCGGCGGCTTGAAATTGACATGGGAATTTCCCGTAGACATTTTAATTTTCCATATTGTGGTTTGAAGGCAGCTGATAGGGTAACTTGACGTTAATTTCCAGTTACGACTAAAGGAGGTCAATTCTCGGAAACAATAATTTGTAGCAAAATTCTTCAGACGACAGAATAAATCGCCCAAACAGGGTGCTCTGGATTTAGTGAACAGGACAGTAATTTAAGAAATTCTCTTCACTAACAATTTATTGTGCACTTCAAATCTGTTTTGCATCGAGATGAATATACACATTCATGATTGAAATTTCCATTTTGTAAGTGATGACATGCATTATAATGTCTAGTATTTTATTTACAGGTAATCATTGGACAGCAAATTCTAGTGTCTGCATGGGAGGTCCAAATGTGTACGTATAGAGCTTTAACGGCTTAGAATTGAGATGGATTTCTTTTCTTGAAGCAAGTTCAACCTGGCCCTGATGTTTAAATTGAGTTTGAGGTAATACTGCTACATATTTAGAACAAATAACCTCACTTCAGAAATCAGAAAATAGTAGTTTTTACTCAATTCGATATGTCGTAATATTTCCTGATTACAATGTAGCCATTTTAGGGGAAAATCTGATAAAGGCATTTAACTAACAGTGTAAGTTTTATGTCTGTAAGTCAAATACTATGCTCACATATAAAAGTGAGTTTTTATCATACAACACAATTTCTTATTGGCAAATCCGATATAACCGTCACTTTTCAGGAACTCTGCACTTTACATGTAAAATAGTGTGTCACAAACATTCATACAAATATATATGCGGAGATGCATTGGCCATTTGGTTGAAGAATACATGTAGTAAATGATATGAATAATCAGGCATCTCAATGTAAATCTAATTATATAAAACAGGTCCGATGCGTTTTGCCTATTCACAGCATACATTGTATGTGCCATGCACTGCATGACATGTACACATGTGTTCTGCTAGCTTGTCACACATACATGTACAAATTCATTAGAGAGCATGCCAGGGTCCAAATATAGAGGAGGAAGCTGAACTCCTGCATTTAGGAACTGCATAAGATGGATATAGGTAGGTATATGTGCATTATGCATATGCTACAGTACTGCAACCCACTTGTTTGACAATTCTATCCTATCCTATCCACCATCCTACATCCTACATCCACCTCCTATCCACTCTATCCTATCCTATCCTATCCCATCCTATCCTATCCTATCCTATCCTATCCTATCCACCTTATTCAAATTCATTTCTATCCAATCCTATCCTACATCCTATCCTATCCTACATCCTATCCTATCCTATCCTATCCTACATCCTATCCTACATCCTATCCTACATCCTATCCTATCCTATCCACCTTTATCTACTTCTCATCACCTTTAGCGATATTATGATTAAAACTTAATGACTTGATACAAAGTCATGCATAATTAGTAAATTATCTGTAATTATTGCTGTTTTTTTTTTTGGATTTCATAAAATGAAAATTATTTAGATGATTGAATACCAGTTTTGTATTTGCTGTGAAAGAAACAAAAATATAACATTAAAACCTCCAAGTTTGTTTTTTTATTGAAATAAAATTTTTATTACCCATTAAGTCAAGTGAATTTTTTCAATGGAAATTTTCGAATTTAATCAAATAAGTATGTTTGTCTCCTAATAACTTAAAAATTAAGAAAAAAAATTAGATTGAAGAACGAGGTGGATAGGATGTAGGATAGGATAGGATGTAGGATAGGATAGGGTGTAGGATAGGATGTAGGATAGGATGTAGGATAGGATTGGATAGAAATGGTTAGGATTGAGGTGGATAGGATTGAGGTGGATAGGATAGGATAGGATAGGATGGGATAGGATAGGATAGGATAAGATTCTATCCACTTTCAATCCTACATCCTGCATCCTACATCCTACCCTATCCACTTTTTTGTCAAACAAGTGGGTTGCAGGACTGTACAAATAGGCAAAATATATCGGACCTGTCCAGTAAACAAACGATTGTAATGAATGTTACTGTCAGTTCTCAATTGGAAGCTAGATTATCGCTATTTAGCTTATAGTTATACGTGTACCACTAACTACATGTATTTGATCATAAAATTGACAGACCATGATTCTCTCTTTTTACATACCTGTACAATGTAGTATGAGCCTATGACCATAATGACACTTTATTAAGAAAATAATATGAAGTTTGATTTTACTTTAACCTTGAATTTGTTACAGGAAATACATTATAGTGAGTCTGTGATATTAACGAGGGATGAATCAGAATGTACAGTCACTTTGTGCTAAACGGGACTGATTATGTGGCCATGGATAAAGCTCTTTAGAGTTTGCAGTTCTGTTATTTAAGAAGTTATGGAATAACTACATATAGAGATAAGGCCTTCTACCATGTCTACCCATTGTGGCAGTCGATGCACAAACCGTATATGTGTGTACATATTCCGACCAGATGTTACAAGGTGCAGAAAATTACAATTAAATGCATGTTCATGTAACTTGATGAATAGAGTTGAGTCAAGTAAACATTCACTATTCACCTGTACTATTATGTTAATGCAACTACATCATGTACATGTAACTTACAATGCCTTGAAAATCTTAAATTTATAAAAGATGTGATTTCAATGTTTTGAAAAGTTTCACATATTTTGTATCAATAATCATTGTACATGTATTGGTACACTCTGAATACAATGTATATATACATAATAACTTTGCTTGAAAGTGTATGTAACATGTGAAAATTGTTTTTCTTGCTTTGAAACTTAAAATTTTATGTCACCTACAATTTGAGATCAACATACATGTAATAGGGATCTGTTTGTCCGTCCAACTGTCTGGTAATTGGTTTTTCACACAAAAATGGCTATAACTTAATTGATATACATTATAATTCTACCATATAAAGCTTGCAATAATTGTAAAACACCTTATGAACTTTCAAAGTCACCTTCAAGGTCACATTGTTAAGCATACTACGGTACAGGTGACACACCTCTTAGTTTAATTTTCAGTATGAATATGTATACGATAAGCTCTTGAAACAATATATTACATTGTACATTGTATTATTAATATCGAAATACACGCATGTATGTTCTATTGTTAAAATTTTGACGCATCATCATGATCATGTTTGTAATTAATAATATAAATTTCCTTGATTATACATGTATTAGAAAATGATTTATTTTATTAATGTCAATTGGAAAAAAGGATTAAAATGCATTTATATGAAATGAAATAAAAGTTGATTTTGATTTCAATACGTAAATGTGTATATATACGGAAAAATGAATGTTGTTGCAAATTAATATCGTTTCGTATTATTTTCACTAAATATGTAACATGTGTACTGGTACATGCATGGGATGATGACCTAAAAATTTGTGTCAATACATGTATGTATACAAGGTTTTTATGCAAGTTGTTATTAATATAGATAATAGATCATATCTGGATCATATGATTTTCATGCAGTTGTTAGGTGGTTTGGTTGTGAGTTGTTAGGTGGTTTGGTTGTGAGTTGTTAGGTGGTTTGGTTGTGAGTTGTTAGGTGGTTTGGATGCGAGATGTTTCTAAATGGATCATACTTGGATTGTACATCTACATGTTCACAAACTTGCAGTTTTCATACGATTTGTTGATATCCAAATATGTATGCGATCCGTTAGCTCATTTGCATGTGAAATTTCAACCGGGAAACTCGCATCAAAACCATGGATCGTAGAAGAATCGTATGAGCTGTATACGAGTTGTTTTCAATGGATCGTACTTGGATCATAACATATATTTAAGGTTTTCATGCGATCCACCAATATGCAAATTTAATGATACGATCCGTTAGCTCATTTGCATGTGAAATTTCAACCGGGAAACTCGCATCAAAACCATGGTTTGTGTATGATCTGTTTATACGAGTTGTTAGGCTATTTTTTTCGTTTGGGGTGCCGTGCAAATTCACAAATAATAACAAAATAAACAAACGTCAATCAAACATCATTCTAATCACTCAGATATCATAAGTTTTTTTTTCAATTCATGCATGTTTTTTAAAGATGGGTAGCCTATAATGCCTATAATAATGGCTATATTTGTTAGGCAAAGAATCCACCCCTGAATTAATTTCAAACAATCGGGTTGAAATAGTGATCCATAAGATCTTTTTTCGTATGTATTTTCATAACAATATTTCAGAGGATGAAAATTTTACGGATAGATGAAAGATGATACGATATGACCGCCCCCTCCCCCTCCAAAAAAAAAAACATCACGGATGTTCATTTTAATGCTTATTTTGACCTTTACACATCTTTTTCTATCAAAGAACATTGTACTTTCAGTAGACGATAATAGGAGATTTTTGAAAACAGAGAATAAACAAGGTGCTCGGAAATATCACTCCCTCCCCCTAGATCGTACTTTTATTTTCCATTTAACCCCCAAAAACGTTTAAAACAGACATTTAGAGCCGCGAAGAACATTCAATTTATTGCGTATACGCAATAATTATTGCGAATATTCGCAATACTATTGCGAATATACGCAATACTATTGCGAATATACGCAATACTATTGCGTATATACGCAATACTATTGCGAATATACGCAATGCTATTGCGAATATACGCAATAAATTTATTTTTTCTGTGAAGCCGATGGGCTTCCGCAAGAATATTCCCCTTAAAATCTTAAGATAAACTTATTAACTGAGGTTTCTTGAATCTGTTTCTTATCTTGTTTCAAATATCTTTTTGTGAATTGATATAAATATCATTCCTCTTTCATGTAAGGGAATTAATTAACTAATGTATTGATTTAGTTTAGAGTTATTCCTCTTTCTACGGTGTGCGAATTCCCCAACATAAAATAACATTATGGGAGAGAGGCTATATGGTTACACTCGCCATCGTCGCTTGCAAGTCATCTATGAAAAGACATGATTTTGATTCATTGCCTCATGATTTTGCAATTAAAAGATAAACTTTTATAATAATTGATTTTGAAGGTTGAAGTTATGGAAAGTGATGGAAGGTCAATGTTCAAGGTCAATCTTTGCAAGCACCAAAAGTTTGGATTTCAATTTAACCTACAGTGATGATACATAAATAATCATTAGCTGAGTTTGGGTCGAACAACAGTGGCGGATTTAGGGGATGCGGAGGGGGAGTCCTCCCTCGGCAAAGACCCAACATTTTCCTGGCAAAAACAGGTATATTTTGGCCCATTTTTATTAAAAATGGGCAAAAATCGCCCCTTGGACCCGGCAAAGGGGGCGCTGGACAGGTTTGCCATAGTGCAATCTAATCAAAATTAGACCTGGCTACTTTGCGCTCCTTTATTCTATGTCGCCACGGAGTATAGGAACACAATAAAGTCTAAATTTAGTTTCACCATTGTTGAAAAAGGCTCTGAATAAACTATTTTGCGCTACGTTCCTGAACAGGACAACAGCTTGAAGTAATTTTGGTACTTTCAAAATTATGACAGGAGACTAGAAACTGCACTATTGACTGAATCGATTAGGGGGGGGGTCGACCTGTAGGCTGTGGGACAGCAGTTTTATCTAGAATTTTTCGATATGAAAAACCGATTTTCCCACACGCATTTCAAGAAAAAAAATATGAAGCCGATGGGATTCGAACCCACAGGGAAAAAAAATAGCATGACAGTCCGGCAGGCTTACCACTGAGCCTCGAAACCATTATTCAACGGAGGAAAAGTTAGAGGTTTCAAATGTTCAAATGGCTAGTACTGTGTAAATAACAAATATAACAAGCACAAAAGGTCCATATATTTATCATTTAATGATTTATTTTTTGTTTAAATATTTAGCCTGATCAATCGTCTTCTGCTTTTTGCGCTATTTATAACTCATTTTTCTAACGATATCAGTACTGCAGCAGGGGACGTCTCACAATACATTTCAAGGAACCGACACAAACGGAGCGCCACCTGGTTTTAAAAATTGAGGTTAACATTGACAAAGTAATAAATTAAATGGTATTAGGACGAAAGAATGATGGAAAAATGAAAGACAACACATAACGTATGATATAACGACAATTATGCATTGGCGAGGGACAAATGTAAAATGCACAGAAGCAACATTGCATAAAGAAGAAAGACAAATGTAATAAAGTCAATTTGAAATGAAAGCAAGACAAATGAACATAGAATAATCAAACATTTAATGTAGCAGCATAGCACGAAGCATGTAAGCAAGTCAAATAGCATTGTGACCCTAATCCCCCTACATATATTTAAAACATTTTGATGTTTAAGTTCAACATTACACTAAGCTTTAGTGAATACAGAGGGGTGGAGTTGGGGTCGAGCGGGTGCACCGTCCTTCCCATCTTTAAGATAGAGATCTTTGCTCGCTAATCATTAAGTCCGTGTATTTTATTTAGTAATAATAGACGGGTTTAAAAGGAGGACATATTTTTTATAATGTCGATACACCTCAAACATTCGAAAAGTGACTAATTATGACGTTAAAGCCCAACCCTTTTATTCTATTGTTAAGTAAATATAGAGAAGGAAATTTTCAGGCTGAATCAAAATAAAATCATAGTACTGTCTGACTTTTTATCATCATTGGCCTTGTTTAATCTTTTATTCTACATATCTAAGTATAGAAAAAAAGTTAAAGCACCACAGGAACGATGTATTATGTTCACATATTCTATCGTTACCTAGGTAAAAATAAAGAAAAAAACGATGTATTTTTTCACAAAGTTTATCGTTACCTAGGTAACAATTAAAATCAAAGGTCTGAAGGCCCTGAAAGATACTCCACATAGAATTTGCTGTAACATCTTATTTCACTGCAAGTGTTGATGTTGTAATATTTGGATACACTATATATGCACATGTAAAGTGTTCATACTTATGTTAGGTGTTATACTAATAATTACATTCATGAAAAAATCTGAAAGAATTCTGGGACAAAAATTGAAAAAATTCAGAGACTCATGTTGTCATGTACCTAATCTAGTCTCGTAATCCCCGTGTCTCGTGGCGTATAAGCATTAAATTTTGCATGCAATAAAGACTCTTCGTTTTTTCCGGGTAGGTCCGTTTAGTTGGTCTAAATTCGATACATCTCCCGAAGAGCGGAATTTCATTGCATGAAAAGTCGAAAGATGTAGGTGAGCATTAAATCACTTCCCAGTTTTATAGCTTACGTTTCTCAGCGGTTGTCGGCGCTCATCCTGAACGTCGTTATGATCTCAATCGATTCGGAAATATAACAATGAATTCTTTTAAAATAGTGTTTGCATAATTACCATTTCACGTATAGAACAAAGAAAAGTATACAAACTCATTTTATCAGAAGTATATGCCCATGCGAACAGACCGGCCTTTTAATTTCTCAGCGGCACGTGCCCGAGCTGTCAACGGGTACAATTGTTTTACAGTTTCGTTTAAAAAATATTTACAATGCGTGAATAAAGTCTAGACATTCATTTTTATTTTTCCACGGACTAGTTCGGACCAAATCTCGCCACGTGCACACAGTCAAAATTTCTGTAGACCGTCAACAATTCCGCCATTGCCGTATAAATGAATTCGCATGTAAAAGGAGTCATGAAACGCCAATTTCCTGCAACAAAAAAAAAACTTCTTTGGGCTTGATCAACCCGACAAATCTCTGTAGACCCTAATGTATACCCGCTGATTAGCCGTTATCGTAAAATTATGCGTAACGTCACGCTTTCAATACTGGACCCAGGTGTGGTTACTGAAATATTTAAGTTTTTAAAGAATTTTTTTTCCTTTAGATTGATAAACAGATACATTATCTTCAGCGATCGACTGTTACCCGGGACATGAGGCGCGGCGGGTATTTTTATCAGAAAAAAAGTCTCGTCAGCAAAAAAAATCAAAATGGCTTTGCTCTTTATGCGATTGGATGTGTAAGTGTGGATCCAGAAAGGGGGGGGGGGGGTTCCAGACCACCCCTGGATTAATTTTTTTTCATGAATTTACATACGTGGATTTCATTTTTGTTCTTAAAAAAAAAACTCGAACTTTAGGATCACCCTTGAAAAAAATTCTGGATCCGCCCATGAACTTTATATGCTTTATTATTATTTTTTTCATGATACATCTTTGTCTGGATACGCGTCCTTGATAAATCGATTTTTTTGCGGACCTGTTTAGAACCGTTTGAAATACCACAACAAGGCGCTAGCATTTTTGGCATTATATCGGATGTCTTTGTTTATCTGAAAATCTAATCGTAAATGACTATTATTTTTTCCGATCACATGACTTCATAGGAAATGTACTATACAAGAAGCCATATTTATAGTTTTAAGAGCTACGGAAAGGAGTTGTATATTTTTATTGAAATGTTGACTCTTTACTTGAGACTATATTTGGTTGATGCGTTTGTTTGAAAAAAAGAACACTTGTAAAATAATTGGAAAAAAGAAACTAATTAATGAACACATGAACATTTTATAAAATAATCAACTACTTGTATTTAAATTAGTGGAACATGTCGTTATATGCGTCTTCTCGCTCTCGCGGGAGAGTAAAAATCGTTTGCCTATATGTATATCACAGAGAGAGAGAGAGAGAGAGAGAGAGAGAGAGAGAGAGAGAGAGAGAGAGAGAGAGAGAACAAAATTCATTTTATTTTTCGATAAAGGCCGGTTTGTTTTGACGGTGAAAATGCATAATTCCGATGTTGAAGTTATTCGTTGGGGGCCAAAAATATTTTCTCATAATAAATTTCAAATTTTAGTTTAAACATATTTTATTTCAACAGATGAAATGGGATTGGGCACAAATTTCAAACTGAAGTTTTTCTCTGATCTACTTTCTACCTTGGAAACAATAACGTATTGATAAACGTATAATTTTCCTAAATTGAAAAAAAAACATATCTTTTACAAAATAGCGATAGTACTCATCAAATTCAAATAGCTATGAAATATCCATACTTCTGAAGTCCGTGAGATAATGATTGACAGCTGACCCGAATCGGTAAAAGGCGGGGCTTATAGAGTTGGGCCTTTTTATACTTACGAAAAAGGGTTAGTTGTTGAATCAGATGTTGTTTAAGTATCTGATGAGAACATAGCAGTACTGTGTCGGCATTACAATAAAATACGTATTGAAAAATTCAGAATTGTTGCGTATCAATAAATATTTACCTTGCAAGCTAATCACAGAACGCGCGCATGAATGTCAAACGATGGGCGGAGCATGTTCGATCGATAGAGCGCAGATGTAAAGTAGTCCCAAGTCGATAACAATTCAAAAAATATCAAATTTCATCTTGAAAATCTCAACTCATCTTATTTTAATTCTATCATTCTATCAAAACAATCGATTCTGATTTAAATTTTCCACACGCAAGTTTTAATGTCTAGAAACTGCTGACACAATCTGGAACTATTTCTCGCACGCACCGGAAGACGGTACCTCGAGACGACATGAGAATCGCGAATACAGAAAGATACTCCTTCAAAGGAGTATCTTAAAAAATATGTGAAAATAATACATTGTTTCTGTGGTGCTTTAACATTTTCTTTTCTATTTTATTCTTCTTTACGTTGGATTTTAATCATAATTTGGATATCTAACTATATATACATAATACGAGTTTAGAAGAATACGTCTTATCGGGAAAATATTGCTGGCAAGGTCGAATTTTAACCTTTTATTTTGGACGGTGACCTTAAAATCAGCTATATCTCTTGAATTGCAAGGGTTGGGGCTTAAAGATTTGATTCAGTGTGTTAGGTTGCTTTAATAATCGATATCGTAAATATTAGGTTGTATGAAAGGATATTGACTATTTTCAATTTGTGACCTCTACCTATGACCATTCAAATCAAAAGCGCTCTTCCTCCTGTCATGAGCAAGAAGTGTATAAAGTTTGGTACAGATCCAATCAAAAATGCACCCTCTGGGCTGTATACAAGGATTCCGGCAACGATTTTAACTATTTCCAATCAGTGGTCTTGTCCTTGAAATTCAATAGCCTAAGGGTTCTTTCTCCTGTCATAAACAAGAAGTGCATGAAGTTTGGTAAAGATCAAACCAAAACTTCGCTAACTTCACTCTCTAGGCTGTATACAAGGATTTTGACTTATTTTTTACCATTTTTTTTAAATAACATTGTATCATATGTGTATTTCTACAGGATAAAATCATGTCACGTGATATTCTGTAAACCTTAAATGTTATAATGCATCATTGGTTAATTAATCAATAATATTCGGGTAAGTAGAGAGAGTGATCGATCAAAACTTAAAAATAGACACTGTATTTTTTTTCTATATGTTAAATAGCAGAATTGAATAGGCACATACATGTATATGTATTGCATATACGCCGAAAACAATTCATTCTTAACGATATTGGAGAGTTTGAGACCCGCAGGGCCGAAAGCTGTCCAATAGCTTTAAGAATGAATTGTTTGAGGCGTATAGCGTACTTGAAACATTGAATACTTTTCAATGACTTTGTTCTTATTAAACTATGTTAATTGCCTTTACTGTAACGAAATGTAATCCCTTCAGGTTCTAACATTCTTGCTACTAGCAGTAGTGAGTCGTTTATAAAAGAAGATAATGGAGATGAAATTTTCAATTAAAAAAAAAGTTGTGACAAATTATGATGCAGATTTCGAAAACCAAGACGAAATCGGATGCAATTGGAATCAAACGAGAATACTTTGCGTGATGACGAGCTTCTTTGGATATATAGAATAAAATAGCAATCCAAGGAATGCTTGTGTCGCCTGCGAAGCGGTTTGATTATTATTCTAGAAATTCTTGAAAAGTAGGTCTAGGTCAAATATCTAGATCAAGGTCAAAAGGTCAAATTTTATGGTCTGTGTAGAAAGGTCTTGTCACAAGGAATACACATGTGAAATATCAAAGCCCTATCACTAACCAATCAAAAGATATATCCATTCTTAATTTTTTTGAAAAGTAGGTCAAATATCTAGGTCAAGGTCAAAAGGTAAAAAAATAATTATGGTATGTGTAGAATGGCATTGTTACAAGGAAAATACATGTGGAATATCAAAGCCCTATCGCCTACCAATCAAAAGATATAGCCAATATTACTTTTCTTGAAAAGTAGGTCAAATATCTAGATCAAGGTCAAATTTAATGGTCTGTGTAGAAAGGTCTTGTCAGAAGGAATACACATGTGAAATATCGAAGCCCTATCACTTACCAATCAAAAGATATAGCGAATCTTATCTTTTATTCAAAAGTAGGTCAAATATCTAGGTCAAGGTCACAAGGTCAAAAATTATTGTATGCGTAGAAAGGTCTTGCCACAAGGATTGCACATGTGAAATATCAAAGTCCTAACACTCACCAATAAAAAGATATATCCATTCTTAATTTTTTTGAAAAGTAGGTCAAATATGTAGGTCAAGGTCACTAGGTCAAAAATTATTGTATTTGCAGAAAGGTCTTGTCACAAGGAATACAGATGAGAAATATCAAAGCCCTATCACTTACCAATCAAAAGATATAGCGAATCTTATCTTTTTTTCAAAAGTAGGTCAAATATCTAGGTCAAGGTCACAAGGTCAAAAATTATTGTATGCGTAGAAAGGTCTTGCCACAAGGATTGCACATGTGAAATATCAAAGCCCTATCACCTACCAATCAAAAGATATATCCATTCTTAATTTTTTTGAAAAGTAGGTCAAATATGTAGGTCAAGGTCACTAGGTCAAAAATTATGGTATGTGTAGGAAGGTCTTGTCACAAGGAACACACATGTGAAATATCAAAGCCCTATCACTTACCAATCAAAAGTTATGGGCTGTGACACCCAAAGTGTGACAGACAGACAGACAGACGGACGGACGGACAGACGGACAGACGGACAACGGACAAAGTGATCCCTAAGTGTCGCTATGCTTCGCAGGCGACACAAAAAGGGTGTTTCTCTAAAATTGTCGCTTTCCGGACAAGCAAGAAATAACGTAGTGCCTTTAAATACCGAAATGAAATCAGTGGGGACGTTCAACTTACTATGTGCAAGGTTAAATGAAAGAAAAAATTCAGGAAGATATTTTGAAGGAGTCTGGTTCGAGAAACCTGATCTAAACCCTGCCTATGACGGTTATTTGCACCGGGAGGGGGGGGGGGACTGGGTCAAAATAACCGTCAAGGCAGGATTTAGGTAAGGTTTTTCGGACGAGAAGAAGTAGAGCAAAAGTCTTAATTATTAGTAAAATATAAAAGATGGAAAAAAATTAAGACCGAAAAAAAAAAAAAAAACGGACTGAACTATAGTGCTTCTCACATTATAAATTCCGACACAACGGCCGATTCGTTAGATACTAAGATTGTGTTGGATTTTGTCGACTCCGGAAAATATAGCAAAATTGGAATAGTCAGTACCACGATATATGGAATTCTTGTCACCTGATTTCTAAATAAGTATTGTAACGGTTGTCCTGTAGATGTCAAAGTACATTTACCTACGACTGTCCAATATTTAATCTAGGTCGCGTATATTTTTTCTAATAAACGCGACCTAGATTTGATATTGGACAGTCAAAGGTAAATTTCGGACTGTTCGAACAAAGGCATGACGTCACATCATTTTTTTAATGACGTTAGATCTAGTATTCGGTTAAAGATTCTATCCCCTTAATTTGATATACGAGGGTTGTCCGAAAATTTCTCGGATTGTTCCGTTTTTGAAAGATTGTGTGCAAATCTGTTACTGAAACATGTAACAAATAACTTATTTAACATTTTTGAGCGAATAGCTCTAAGTGATTGCCTGATTTGTTTCACGCATGAGGGCCCCAATACCATACATGTATAATTTGAAACACGAACCAATCAAATCACAGGGTTTTCAGCATTGTGACGTATGAATATTCTAATCTTCTTCCGCCGGATAAAGTGAAGGGCCGATGCTGCTTTTATGTTTAAACGATGTCACTCTGTTTACTTTAGAATCAAGCTGTTTTGTTACGTAGTAGCGCATGTTTATGTAATGAGATGAACACTAACTGCTTTAAACACGATAAATGGAACATGTTACAATGTACATCAGTGGATACGCGTTTATTTCATTGTCGGGGGAGGGGTCATTGAAAGCATTACGGGTCGTTGATGACGAGGAAGGTAAAATTATGTATACACTGTATGACCAACCTTATACTAATCGGGGATATGTTTCATAACTAATTTTAAGTAGCTGTACTGATCCAATTCCCTGTCCCTTTTCTGTTGGACTGAAAAGTGAACACGGATGTATGTATGTCCCTAGTGTGAAGTAAGAGAGCCCGAGAGAGGGGTATACAACTACATGTATATGCATCAAATTATTTTTACGGGAGATGTTATATTGTTGTTAAAGTTTTAGAAAATCCGACGTTAAAATTTTTTAAGAAAAATTGTTCATTATAAGGCCAAAAAAAATTAAAATTTCGTTTGACGGGCACCGCCGCGTTGCCTAAAAACCCGCCGCATTTCCGATTTTTATCGCGTATTTTAACATCATTTTAAAATAGTCGTGCTAATACAAATTGTTTGTTTACATATTCTTTACTTCACTAAATATATAAATTGTAAAGCTGTAACTCAATACTTGTTTACATAAAATAGTATTATTTACTCGAGGGACCGTATTCAATTGTTGCTTGTACGGTAATCGTGACCACGCGTATATTCCATATCATGGACGAGGTAACGTAACGTAAAATGATACTTGACTCTGTTGTGATAATATGCAAGAGCATTATTTTTATTAATTAAATTATTCAATTTATTAGAAATTTGAAAACGTTTTTGTTTAGAACTCACAGTTTAGTTCAGATTGATCAGCAGGGAACGCCGGTGACGAGATCGACAAAGTCGGCCGCAAATTATCAGTTGAGAAAAAAATGTGAAAAAAAACTTATTTTTAATCTATTCAAAGTGGAAGATAGTTGAAACAGTAGCGCAGAAATGGAACTGTGATCTATTATGAGTGTTTTCGGGAAGTTTTAACAAAATATATAGAAGCGGTAAGCAGATAAAAACTATGCATTGTTCTATTTTTGAAATGTGGTCATGAACACACCTGTGAACGTAAACATACCTGTGCATACCTGAGTATAATATGAATGGCGACCCATGTGTGACATATAAGCGTAAACACTCGTCTACTTCAACTGAACCTTCGCCTTCAATATCTCACCTCCATAAAAGACAAACGATACCTATCTATTCCTTCCATTCCGGCACCTGTTCTACCAGCGACATACCCAGGGGTAATGTACACTTCTACCCCCACCCAAGTACCGATAGATCAGACATCACGCATATCTGACAATGATATTTTACGCATCGCTCTCACAGTTAAAAACATGATGATTGATGAGGTAAAAAACCTAGTTGAAGCCAAAGTTGAGCCACTTATCCAATGCGTGCAGTCTCTATCTGATGAAAATAAGCAGCTCAAGCTCAAACTTGATGAATTAGAAATGTATTTAAGGCGCAGTTGTGTGAGAATCTTTGGCGTAGATGAGTCTAAAACCGATACTGACGCAGTCGTAATGGAGATCGCAGAGAAACTCAAAGTTCCGCTCTCCAAAAACGAGTTGGCCGTGTCCCATCGTGTTGGCAAATCTACTACATCTAAGCCCAGACCTATCATAGCCCGAATAAATAACTACCACGCCCGACACAATCTCATAAAGGAAAGTAAAAACCTTCCAAAGGTTGGCATGACCGGTGTGTCCGTAAATCAGGAGTTAACGAAAACCAGGGCAAAACTTGCATTTGAGTGTAGAAAATTGGTCAAAGAAGGTCGAGCAAAATCCACTTTTGTCTGGGACGGCAAAATCTTCCTAATTGACCCAGGTGACAAGAAACATCTTATCCTCTGCTTAGAAGACCTTATCAAACTTCAGAAAGCGCTTGACCGAAATCCCTCGGAGTGAATAGCACGTGGCGCAGTGTTTACTAACAAATGTACGTCAACCGCGATTGGTTGTTGACTTGATCATGTGTCCTTGCGCAACCTCACAGATGTCACGTGATTTGCTTTGACCTACATCCTGTGTAGGTTTCATACGAAACGTATATTCAAGCTAACCAAGATGCTGTTCAGATTTCTTTTTGAAGTTGTATTCTAATTTGTTCGATGTTTCTTTCCTACTCTTGTATATACATACCTTCAGAACATATAATATGACCTATATTTTTTCATAGATACCCTCATTATGTAAAAAATTTGTTTCGAAGTCCAAAGATTTGATAAAAAAAAATCCATTGTATTTTTTCTGAATGAAATTTGATTACACAGTTTAAAATTAAAGTTCATACTGCATAACTAAACCGTGATCCTATAAACAAAGGACTAATCGATACACTCAGTTCTTTTAAACGAAATAGAAGAAAGAAAATCAATCATATCAGTACCCTCTCTGAATGGTTATCTCATCACATTTGATTCTCTATATGTATTTTCATGACTTTATATGTTCGTGTTTCACACTTTTTCGTATTGTACATATTTTTGAATTCTGTTTTGTTCATTTTGATTTTTCATTGTTTATCTTAGTTCACCATACCCTTCCTGTGGTTCTTGATTCTCCATTGTTTCTTCATTATGTTCATTTAGACCCATTCCTGACTCTATCATTTGACATAAAGGATACTTCTATCACATAATGAATATTTCAGTATCACAGTGTAGAGTCAGGATTGGAATATATAATAATAGACTACGTTATGTTGTGACATCATCAATAGTAGACTTATCATGTATATTTACTATAGCTATATATATTATATTGGTAACATTTCTACTCCTATATCAGATTATATGTGGTGACACAGAAAGTAACCCGGGTCCGAATTATGATACTAGTAATTCTATTTATCTCACTGATTCGTCATATGATTCACTGAAAAGTGCATTTGAAGAAAAGTTTTCCTCTTGTCTATCCATTGTACATTTGAACATTCAAAGTATTCGCCCAAAACTTGATGTAATCTGTGGAAATTTAAAAGATTTTGATATCATGTGTTTTACCGAAAGTTGGCTTGATTCAAGTATAAATGACAGTGCCATAAACATTGAAAATTTTAACGTATACAGAAACAATAGAATTGACAGGATGGGGGGTGGGGTAATAGTCTATTGCAAGAATTATATTTACAGCCTTAGAAGAAACGATTTGGAAATTCCCGGGACCGAATGTATTTGGATAGAAATAGTAGAAAACAAAACTAAATATCTGATTGGTACGTTTTACAGGCCTCCAAATAGTAATAGAAATGTATGGGAATTAATAGAAGAGTCCATAGAATTAGCTGTAGAGACAAGGATAAAAAATATAATTATAATGGGGGATTTAATGAAAATCAATTTAATACAGGAGATAACAATATTAAAACAATATGTCAAAATTATGATCTTAAACAAATGATATCAGAGGCAACTTCAATCACTGAAAATTCTGAAACTCTTATTGATCTCTTAATAACAAATAACCCTCAAATCATCGCATACAGTAATGTTTTGGAACCATTTCTGGATGTTAATACACGATATCATCGTCCTATTGTAGCCCTAATAAACTCTAAAAAATCACACAAACATGGACTCATTAAAAGAAAAATATGGTTATATAATCAGGGAAATTACCAAAAACTTCGCACTGATATAGTATCAACAGATTGGGACTCAATTCTGGATCCATCTGATAATATTGATAACATAGTAAACATTTTCACTGAAAAACTTAACCAAATAGCTAATGAATCCATACCTAATAAAATAATAAACGTAAGAAATAAAGACCTTCCGTGGAGAAATAGTGAAATCAGAAAATTGATTAGGCAAAGAAATAGGATAAGAAGAAAAACTAGAAAAATACAAAACACAGTATTTATGGAGAAAATTTAAAAACATAAGAAACAGAGTCGTTGATCAACTAAGAAATGCTAAAAATATATAATGAAAATTTATGCAAAAAGATTAACGAGCATAAGTTTGGTAGCAGGGATTGGTGGAAGTTGTCGAAAAATGTATCAAATATATCAAATAAATCGCATTACATACCAATCCTGGTTACAGACTCTAACGAAATAGTGAATGACGATAATCAAAAGGCCAATCTTCTTCACACATATTTCCCTCTTCAATCATGTGTTGATGATTCATCTGCCACCCTCCCCACAATAAACTATAACAATTCTACCCAAAATAAACCTAACTTAAACAATATTATTATTACCAAAACTGATGTACAAGATATTTTAGAACTTTTAGATACAAGTAAAGCTGTAGGAAATGACCAAATCAGTCCTAGATTATTAAAAGATGTAGCCAAAGAAATATCACCAGTTTTGTGTAAAATATTCAATTTGTCATTACAAACAAATAAATATCCAAGTCAATGGAAAATTTCCAATGTAGTCCCCATCTATAAAAAAGATGATCCGAAAAAAGTATGTAACTATCGTCCCATTGCATTATTATCGATAATAAGTAAGGTGTTCTAGAAATGTATCAGATTCTTTAAGTATATCTACAACTTCATCTCCGACAATCAGTTACTATCTCAAAATCAATCTGGATTTCGAAAAGGTGATTCCTCAATAAATCAACTACTTTATTTTTCAAATGAATTTTCGCGCGCTTTAGATCAGGGTTTGGAAATAAGGGTGGTATTTTTCGATATAAGTAAAGCATTTGATAGAGTTTGGCATCAGGGTCTTCTTTTCAAAATTAAACAGATGGGAATTGACGGAAATCTTCTTCTTTGGGTTAAAGATTATCTTTCAAACCGGAAACAAAAAGTAGTTTTAAATGGTAAGGAATCTACTCTACTCTATCCTCATGCAGGGGTCCCCCAAGGGTCAATCTTAGGGCCACTATTCTTCCTAATCTTCATTAATGACATTGTGAATGAGATAGGTAGTACAATCAAGCTATTTGCAGATGATACTTCTTTATACGTTATCGTACAAAATCCAACTGTTTCGGCAATTACCTTGAATGAAAATCTTGAAAAGGTGAAACTTTGGTCCCAGACATGGCTAGTAAAATTTAATCCCCAAAAAAACAGAAACCTTGCTAATTACTTGGAAAAATAACCAAACTCCCCACCCACCTTTATACTTTGATGATGTTCCTGTAAAAGAGGTCAACAATCACAAACATCTAGGCATCATATTCAATAATCTCTGTCATTGGGGAGACCATATAAACTCGATCGCGGAAAAGGCATATAAACGTTGAAACATTCTTAGATCACTAAAATACGACCTTGACAGACAGACTCTACAGACAATGTATTTTTCATTTATCCGACCGATTTTGGAATATGGAGATATAATATATGATAACTGTCCCCAATACTGTTCAGAAAAACTAGAAAAAATCAATATAGAAGCTGCCAGAATTGTTACGGGTGCCACGAAATTAGTCAGCATAAATTTACTTTTTAATGAATGTGGATGGGAAACATTGAAAACCAGAAGAAATAACCATAAATTATTACAGTTCTTTAAAATGAAAAATGGCCTAGCTCCTAATTATCTTTGTGAACTTCTTCCCCCTACACATAATCAATTACATTCATATAATACTCGCAATTCACAAAACCAAGTTACCATGCAAAGTCGTACTACTTACCATCATAACAGTTTTCTCCCCTCCTCAATCAGGCTTTGGAACGAACTCCCAATTAATGTAAGAGAATTAAACACTATACAGTCTTTTAAAAATGCACTTTCATCACTTAATGACAGTCCAGAAATCCCAAAATATTATATTAACTCTCACTCTCGGCGTGGTCAAGTACTACATGCTCGTTTAAGAATGAGATGCAGTGGTCTAAAACAACACCTATACCTCCGTAATATTGAGTCCAACCCATATTGTACTTGTGGCAAAATTGAATCGTCTGCTCACTTCCTATTAGAATGTAAAAACTACACAAATATTCGATCCGAGATGATTAATTCTATTGAAATTCCAGTTTCTGCCACTCTACTACTGTTTGGTGATACTTCCAAACCAGTTTTACTAAATAAACATATCTTTGCTTCTGTTGAAAAATTTATATTAAAGTCCAAAAGGTTTATGTAAATGATACTAATGTTAACAAGATAATCTACCATATTATTTCTACCTACTCATGTATTGCATATACTTATTAAGGATTCCGACTATTCCGTCGGAATCCTTTCTGTTATTGCAATGTCTTTTCTTTATTAAGGATTCCGACTATTCCGTCGGAATCCTTTCTGTTATTGCAATGTCTTTTCTTTATTCTTATTATTATTCTTCTTATTATTATTTTTATTCTTACCCCCTCATCATTTCCAGACACTTTCTTCAAAGGTCTTTTAACACAGAGCAAAAGGGATGGTGCCATCAGAAAGAGCATACTAAGATCTTCTTTAACTATTTTTTGTTTGTCGATAAGCTCACCAATGCCCCCGCTGGAGGTCATCAAAAGTCAAATCTTTAAACACTTATAATTCCTAAACTAACCGTGCGATTTGAACGAAATTTGTTTTAAAATGTTCTTTGGGAAAATTGTAAATTTTGATACGCTTACATGCTCAATAAAATATTAACGGTTTTCGCGCTATTCAGTATTGAAAATGGAACTTTAAATTGGCACCATGCCAATTTCTACAGTTTTTGAGATTTTGAGTTGAAACTTTGGTAGTAGGTTACTTATAGGTGGTCATTTAATGTTGACCTACTTTCAAGGTCAAATTTTCATTCTCAAGGTCACAACAATTTTTTGCCTATAGAACAAAAAGTATTTGACCTTCAGAGTTCATACTTCATATGAATTATCGTTAAACCAAGCTCTTTCACCTTGACCTTGATCCAAGGTCAAATTTGGATTCTCAAGGTCATAACAAACTTTTGCTTATTGAACAAAGACTATTTGACCTTCAGAGTTCAAACTTCATACATATCATTGTTTAGTCAAGCTCTTTATCTTTGACCTTGACCCAAGGTCAAATTCTCATTCTCAAGGTCACAACAAACTTTATTCTATAAAACAAAGACTATTTGACCTTGTGAGTTCAAACATTACACAAATATTCCTTGCATCAAATCCTTTCACCATGACATTCGAAATCAAGGTCACAACCGACTTTGGTTGATTAGATATTTAGCTTTGCTCAGATTAAGATCAATCGTGATGAGAATGATCACAATACTTATCTTTCATCTATGACATTGGTTCAAGGTCAAATAATCATTCTCAAGGTCATAACAATAATTGACTCTTGTAGAATTCACACTTTTTGTCCTATACTATTTATTCTTCACACAAGTAGTCCTTCTTGTTTGAACTTAACATAGTATAAGAAAGATAACTCTTTTCTTCTTGTTCTCTGTTTCTTTTTTTTTTTCTTAGTAGCATTACATATCTGTATTTTCATGTTGTTGTCATTTTCTATTAATAGAAATTATCTCATTGCAAAATCATTGTGCAATTCTGTTTTGAGAAAGTAATTGTAAAGGATTTTGATATTGTTGTGGGTCATGTATTATTTTAGTTTTACTTTATGTGTAGGTACACATGTACTTAGTCATGTTATATTATGATTTCATAATAATTCTTTCTAGATATTACTATGTCATGTTTATTTCATAAGAGAATATTCCAGTATGTTCTTTGTTACATCATTATCATCACATGACTGTGATTTCTAGAATTTACTCTATTGTTAATCATTTGTAATGAGTCATTGTTCTAGAAGCTTCTGGTTAATTCATTGTTATTAAGTATAAATACCTCTGAGGAACTGTGTTAAGGGGGCATTCGTACACATTCGTAGGCACGATTCATTCATCTATTCTGATATACTGGGACACTTTATTTGTTGAGACTTTAATCCATTTAACAACGTTTGGACACCGATCTTTCGAGAACGTTTGTGATTACCGGAAACCATACATTCGATAGACTTTGTGGACCGTAACGGACACTTTGATCCGGACATTGTATTGTAAGTTGTAATCATTTCAAATATATATATTTTGTACATAATTAAACTTGTAAATTTATATTCTGTCTTTATCTGATTTTTGCTGGCGTTTTGGGGTATTCTGACCCATAACAGAATTGGGGGCTCGTCAGGGATAGTAATCTCTGCATATTTGCATTTTTACGTAAAGTTCGTTTTTTGAAAAAAGGAAAATTCTCAAAACTTTTGCCAGCAGAAATCAATCATGGTATTTTCGGTCACTGAATTTTTGAAATCGCCGACTGTAGATGAGTTCGAATCACTGAAAAAAGATGATTTGATTGGTTTAGGTCTTCACTTGAAGTTAGATGTAAAATCTTCTATGAGAAAACAAGAAATTAGAAATATTGTGGCTAAAAAGCTTTTAGCTGAGGAAATCTTTTCGTCATACGATTTTCCTGTTGAACCTGTTTCAAGCGAAACCAAAATGTCAAAATTTGAGTTTGAATTAGAGAAAATGAAAATACAATTACAATTTGAAAAAGAAGAAAAAGAAAGACAATTTCAAATTGAAAAAGACGAAAAAGAAAGACAATTTCAAATTGAAAGAGAAGAAAAAGAAAGAAAATTTGAAAAAGAAGAAAAGGAAAGACAATTAGAAAGAGAGAAACAGGAACGTATGCACGAGAGAGAACTCCAGTTTGAGCTAGAAAAGTTAAAGTTAGAAAAAGGCGCTAAGGAAAATCCTGTTCCTTCGCCTGTCAAGTCTGAATTCGATGCCGCGAAAAACATCAGATTAGTTCCAAAATTTCAAGAAAAGTCCGTGGACAAATATTTTCCACATTTTGAGAAAATCGCGGCCAATCTGAAGTGGCCACGTGATTTTTGGCCAACTTTGTTACAAAGCGTACTTATTGGCAAAGCGGCTGAAGTGTACTCGGCGCTCAGTATTGCTGAGAGTTCAGACTATGACAAGGTCAAGGACACGATTTTGAGAGCATATCAGTTAGTACCTGAAGCGTACAGACAAAAGTTTAGAAAGTACAAAAAGTTCGAAAATCAAACATATGTTGAATTTGCTCGAGAAAAAGAAGATTTATTTGATCAGTGGTTTCGATCTAAGAAAATTCCCAATTCATTTGACAATTTGCGTCAGATCATTCTGATAGAAGAGTTCAAAGAGTGTGTACATCAAGATTTAAGAACTCATTTGGAAGACAAAAATGTTAAAACTCTTGAAGAAGCCGCTGTTTTGTCTGATACGTATGCTCTCACTCATAAGAAAAATTTTGTGTCAAAAACTCAATCTAGCGATAGCGCAAAAACTTCAGATTTTCCAAAGAAAAATTTACAAGAGTCTCAGTCGTCCATTAGTTCCCAGTCACCATCTCGAGGTGGTTCTACGTCCGGTCCTAGGTCCGAGCGTTCTGAGGCATCCCCAGGGGTGGGATCGCTTCCTACATGCAATTATTGTAAGAAAAAAGGTCATGTTATTGGTGAGTGTTTGAAGCTTAAGAAGAAAAAAGAACTTAAGTCACAGGCCTGTGCTTCTGTTAGAAATGATAGGAAAGCCTTAGATTCGATTTGTTCTGACACTCCTGAGATTCAGGGTTCTAAGTCCAGTTCTGATGATTTTGTGGAGGATCATTATAAGCCCTTTTTGTCACAGGGATTTGTTTCACTCAGTGATTCTAGCGAAGCGTTGCCTGTTCAGATTTTGAGAGATACTGGTGCTGCCCAGACTTTATTGTTAGAGGGTTCATTGCCTTTGTCTGAGCACACTTTTACTGGTAGGTCAGTTTTATTACAGGGTGTGGAGCTAGGCGTCATTGATGTTCCCCTTCATAAAATTTATTTGAAGTCAGACTTAATTACTGGACCTGTTATCGTAGGTGTTCGACCTACTCTTCCCGTTCAAGGCGTTTCCTTGTTGCTTGGCAACGATTTAGCTGGCGGCAAAGTTGTAGCCGATCCGATTGTTTGTGAGAAAATCACGTCCGATGTCGTGTCCGATGATGAAGACGACGACTTGTACCCAGCCTGCGCAGTTACCAGGGCGATGGCCAGGAACAGACTGAAAGAGGCTGAGCGTACTCCTGCACTTAACGAGGACCATCCCTCCAAAAGTATAGACCTTTCTGACACATTCATGTCTACCATTGATGACAACGTACCTGAGACGTCAGTACCACTTCATGTTGACAAGTCTCCGACAGTACCAAGTGATGATTCCTATCCGCCATTAGACAGGGGTACAGACGCCTTAAGCCGTGAGCAGCTCCTCTCCGAGCAAACTAAAGATCCGGAGATCATCCGACTAAGCAAGAGGGCCCTTCCCCGAGAAGAAGCGGGCAAAGTCGGAGAGTGCTTCTACATACAAGATGGCATCCTCATACGGAAATGGAGACCACCCGATGCACCCCCTAATGAAGTGTGGCGGGTCGTTCACCAGATAGTGGTTCCAGTAGCGTATCGCGGGGACATCATGAGTTTAGCTCACGACACACCCATGGCAGGTCATTTAGGTGTCAATAAGACTTATAATAGGATTTTAAGTCACTTTTACTGGCCTAAGTTGAGAAAAGATGTGTCTGAGTTTTGTAAGTCTTGTCATAGTTGTCAGATGGTAGGTAAACCCAATCAAGTTATACCACCTACTCCCCTCCAACCCATTCCAGCCTTTGAGGAACATTTTAGTAGGGTGTTGGTTGATTGTGTAGGTCCTTTGCCTAGGACTAGGTCAGGGAATCAGTACTTACTGACAATTATGTGTACTTCGACTAGGTTTCCTGAAGCCATACCTCTTAGGAATATTAAGGCAAAGACCATAGTTAAGGCCCTTACAAAGTTTTTCAGTTTCGTAGGTGCTCCCAAGGCTATTCAGTCAGATCAGGGTTCGAAATTTATGTCAGGATTGTTTCAGCAGGTTATGCATGAGCTAGGTATCAGGCAGTATAAGTCTTCTGCGTACCATCCTGAGTCCCAGGGGGCACTTGAACGCTTTCATCAAACCCTTAAAACTATGATGAAAACATATTGTCACCAGTATGAAAAAGACTGGGATGAAGGGGTTCACCTCGTGTTGTTTGCGGCACGAGAAGCGGTTCAGGAGTCCCTGGGGTTCAGTCCCTTTGAGCTAGTTTTTGGGCATACGGTCAGGGGGCCATTGAAGTTGTTGAAGGAAAAATGGTTGACTGAAACTAGCGAATTTAATCTCTTAGACTACATGTCTAATTTCAAAGAGAAGTTATATAATGCTTGCAAATTAGCTCAAGAAAATCTCAAAACATCTCAAATGAAAATGAAAACATGGTATGACAAAGATGCTAGAAACAGAGTTTTTAAACCAGGCGATAAAGTTCTTGTATTTTTGCCTATCCCTGGCCATCCTTTGCAAGCTAGATATTTCGGTCCTTATGAGGTTGAGAGTAAAATTAGTGATGTTAACTATGTAGTTAAGACACCAGGTCGGCGAAAAGAAAAAAGAGTGTGTCATGTTAACATGTTGAAAGAGTATTTTGATAGAAGTGACCGAAATTTTGTAAAACCAGTTTCCACTTTGGCCAATGTAAATACATTAGAAAATTGTGTTGAACCTGAATGTAATGAAGAGACTGTCGAAAAAGACTTCGCTCAAAGTGTCCGTTTGAAGAATTCTGAAATTCTAACAAATCCGGAAGTGAAACTCGGACATTTGACCGTGCATCAAAAAGAGGAAGTGCACCAATTAATGCGGGAATATACGACCATCTTTCCGGACGTTCCAAAAAAGATGAATGCATCTCATCATGACGTCATTGTGGGTGATGCGTCACCTATCAAACAGCATCCCTATCGGTTAAACCCGATAAAGCTTCAATACATGCGGAAAGAAATTCAATACATGCTTGAAAATGACATTATTGAACCCAGCAATAGTGATTGGAGTTCCCCATGTATTCTTGTTCCGAAGCCAGACGGAACTTACCGATTGTGTACGGACTTTAGAAAAGTCAATTCAGTCACCAAAACTGACTCTTATCCAATCCCACGAATCGATGACTGTATAGATAAAATTGGCAGTGCAAAATTTGTCAGTAAATTTGACTTGCTTAAAGGCTATTGGCAGGTCCCGCTTACCGAGAGAGCCAGAGAAATATCGGCATTTGCGACTCCAGATGGGCTATACCAATATAAAGTAATGCCCTTTGGTATGAAAAACGCACCAGCCACATTCCAGAGGATGATCCATTCGCTCCTAAATCATCTCGAAGGATGCGAGGCGTACATCGATGACGTCATCATCTACAGCGACACCTGGGATGATCATCTCCGAATCATGCGTACCTTCTTCGACATACTGGCGAAAGCAAACCTCACAGTGAACCTTGCGAAAAGTGAATTTTGTCATGCGACTGTAGAATATTTGGGTCACAAAGTAGGTCAAGGTTTTGTTACTCCTATCATGGCCAAGGTGGAAGCTATTTCAAAGTTCCCGATTCCTACCAATAAGAAAGAGATAATGAGATTCTTGGGAATGGCAGGATTTTACAGAAAATTTTGTCCAAATTTTTCGTCAGTTGTTGGTCCACTTACCAATCTGTTACAAAAGAGAGTGAATTTTGCATGGACCAATGACTGTGACGAATCTTTTAAGAAAATCAAATGTGTTCTTATGAATAGTCCTGTCCTGTCAGCTCCAAATTTTGATGCCAGTGATGTAGGAATCGGGGCTGCTTTGTTTCAAGAAAATGATGATGGTGTAGATAGAGTTGTTTGTTATTTTTCAAAGAAATTGACAAAATGTCAAAAGAATTACTCTACTATTGAAAAAGAGTGTCTTGCATTATTGTTAGCTTTACAACATTTTGATGTTTATTTGAATGTTACTTTACATCCCATTCTTGTATATACTGACCACAACCCTCTCACATTTTTGCACAAAATGTCAAACAAGAATCAAAGACTTACAAGGTGGAGTTTATTGTTGCAAGAGTACAATATCATTATTAACCATATCAAGGGCAAAGACAATGTGATTGCAGATGCACTATCGAGAGTTTCATGAGTGATTTTTGCAGAATTAACCACCTAAGTTTTCATTGACATTCAAACTTTTTTTAAGGGGGGAGGTGTTGTGGGTCATGTATTATTTTAGTTTTACTTTATGTGTAGGTACACATGTACTTAGTCATGTTATATTATGATTTCATAATAATTCTTTCTAGATATTACTATGTCATGTTTATTTCATAAGAGAATATTCCAGTATGTTCTTTGTTACATCATTATCATCACATGACTGTGATTTCTAGAATTTACTCTATTGTTAATCATTTGTAATGAGTCATTGTTCTAGAAGCTTCTGGTTAATTCATTGTTATTAAGTATAAATACTTCTGAGGAACTGTGTTAAGGGGGCATTCGTACACATTCGTAGGCACGATTCATTCATCTATTCTGATATACTGGGACACTTTATTTGTTGAGACTTTAATCCATTTAACAACGTTTGGACACCGATCTTTCGAACGTTTGTGATTACCGGAAACCATACATTCGATAGACTTTGTGGACCGTAACGGACACTTTGATCCGGACATTGTATTGTAAGTTGTAATCATTTCAAATATATATATTTTGTACATAATTAAACTTGTAAATTTATATTCTGTCTTTATCTGATTTGTGCTGGCGTTTTGGGGTATTCTGACCCATAACAATATTGATAGAGCATGGAGTTTATAGCTTTAGTAGACATGAAAGGTATTTATTGATTTTTTTTTTCTTTTTTTGTTGAAAAATGAATAAGAGTCCCAAATTAGACATTAGTTTTTTTTAATCATTTGCTGAAGTGAATAAGGTACTAAAGCAACTATTCTTTTTTCCATCTTATTTATTCGGATTTTAACACTTCAGCTCCGAGGAAGGTCTAATAAAGGAGGAATCCGTCTGTTGCTTGCAACAGTAGCCATCTAGTTCTTATTATTATTAAGGATTCCGACTATTCCGTCGGAATCCTTTCTGTTATTGCAATGTCTTTTCTTTATTCTTATTATTATTAAGGATTCCGACTTCCGTCGGAATCCTTTCTGTTATTGTATTGTCTTTTCTTTATTCTTATTAAGGATTCCGACTTCCGTCGGAATCCTTTCTGTTATTGTATTGTCTTTTCTTTATTAAGGATTCCAACTTCCGTCGGAATCCTTCCTGTTATTAAGGATTCCGACTTCCGTCGGAATCCTTTCTGTTATTGTATTGTCTTTTCTTTATTAAGGATTCCGACTTCCGTCGGAATCCTTTCTGTTATTGTATTGTCTTTTCTTTATTCTTATTATTATTCTTATTATTATTATTATTCTTACCCCCAAACCGTTCCGAACACTTTACAAAAAAGTACAGCATCATATGAAAAAACGGAAAGTACCATGTGAAAGAGCATATGAAGATCTTGAAAGAAATTTTTTTTCTTGTCAAATGGTTCACATATGCCCCCGCTGGAGGTCATCAAAGGTCAAATCTTTAAACTCTTATAACTCCTTAACTAACAGTAGGATTTGAACAAAATTAGTTTTATATTGTTCTTTGGGAAATTTGCAAACTTTTATACGCTTACATGCTCGATAAAATATTTACGGTTTTCGCGCTATTCAGAGTTGAAAATGGAACTTTAAATTGGCACAGTGCCAATTTCTACAGTTTTTGACATTTTGAGTTCAAACTTGGATGGTAGGTTACTTATAGGTAGACATTTAATGCTGGCCTACTTTCAAGGTCAAATTTTGATTCTCAATGTCACAACAAATTTTGGCCTATAGACCAAAGACTACTTGACCTTCAGAGTTCAAACTTCATACATACTATCGTTTAGCCAAGCTCTTTCACCTTGACCTTGACCCAAGGTCAAGTTTTGATTCTCAAGGTCACAACATACTTTTGCCTATAGAACATGGACTATTTGACCTTCAGTGTTCAAACTTCATACATACTATCGTTAAGCCAAGCTCTTTCACCTTGACCTTGACCCAAGGTCAAATTTTGATTCGCTAGGTAACAACATACTTTTGCCTATAGAATAAAGACTATTTGACCTTAAGAGTTCAAACTTAAGACAAATATTCCTTGCATCAAGCCCTTTTACCTTGACCTTGACCCAAGGTCATTTGTTCGATTTCAAGGTCACAACATACTTTGGTTGATGAAATATTTAGCTTTGATCAGATTTAGATCAATCTTGAAAAGAATTAACTCAAATACTTATCTTTTTTCTGTGACCTTTATTCACGGTCAAATGATCATTCTCAGGGTCATAACAAACTTACTCTTGTAAAATTAGCAGATTTTGTCCTACACTTTTTATTCTTCACACAAGTAGTCTTTCTTATTTGAACATAACATAGTATAAGAAACATAACTCTTTTACTCTTGGTCTCTGTTTTTTTTTTTTTACTTAGTAGCATTACTTGGCTGTATTTTGATTCTATTGTCATTTTCTATTTATAGAAATGCTCTCATTGCAAAATCATTGTGCAATTCTGTTTTGAGATAGTAATCTTAAAGGATTTAGAATTGATAGATCATGGAGTATAAAGCTTTCGTAAACATGAAAGGTATTTATTATTTTTTTCTTCTATTATGTTGATAAATAAATGAGAGTCCCAAATTAGACTAAAGCTCTAAAGACTCATTTGCTGAAGTGAATAAGGTACAAAAGCAACTATTCATTTTTCCATCTTCTTTATTCGGATTTTAACACTTCAGTTCCGAGGAAGGTCAAATAAAGGAGGAATCCGTCTGTTGCTTGCAACAGTAGCCATCTAGTTCTTATTATTATTCTTATTATTATTATTCTTACCCCCAAACCGTTCCGGACACTTTACAAAAAAGTACAGCATCACATGAAAAAACGGAAAGTACCATGTGAAAGAGCATATGAAGATCTTGAATTAAATTTTTTTTCTTGTCAAATGGTTCACATATGCCCCCGCTGGAGGTCATCAAGGGTCAAATCTTTAAACTCTTATAACTCCTTAACTAACCGTCGGATTTGAACAAAATTTGATTTATATTGCTCTTTGGGAAATTTACAAACTTTTATACGCTTACATGCCCGATAAAATATTTACGGTTTTCGCGCTATTCAGAGTTGAAAATGGAACTTTAAATTGGCACAGTGCCAATTTCTACATTTTTTGAGATTTTGAGTTGAAACTTGGATGGTAGGTTACTTATAGGTAGACATTTAACGCTGACCTACTTTCAAGGTCACATTTTTATTCTCAAGGTCATAACATGTTTTGGCCTATAGAACAAAGACTACTTGACCTTCAGAGTTCAAACTTCATACATACTATCTTTTCGCCAAGCTCTTTCACCTTGACCTTGACCCAAGGTCAAATTTTGATTCTCAAGGTCACAACATACTTTTGCCTATAGAACAAAGACTATTTGACCTTCAGCGTTCAAACTCCATACATACTATCGTTAAGCCAAGCTCTTTCACCTTGACCTTGACCAAAGGTCAAATTTTGATTTGAAAGGTCACAACAAAGTTTTGCCTATAGAACAAAGACCATTTGACCTTGACACTTCAAACTTAACACAAATATTCCTTGCATCAAGTCATTTCACCTTGACCTTAACCCAAGGTCATTTGTTCGATTTCAAGGTCGTAACAGACTTTTGTCGATAAAATATTGAGCTTTGATTAGATTAAGAGGACTCTTGATGAGAATAAACTCAAATGCTTATCTTTTATCCATGCCCTTGGTTGAAGTTCAAATAAACTTTTTCAAGGTCATAACAAACATTTACTCTTATAGAATTCACAGGATTTTGTCTTTAACTAATTATTCTTCATACAAGTGGTACTCCTTATTTGAACTTCACATAGTAAGATAGATAACTCTTTTATTCTTGTTCTCTGTTTCTCTCTTTTTTATTCTTAGTAGCATTACATATCAGTAGTTTCATGTTGTTGTCATTTTCTATTAATAGAAAATATCTCATTACAAAATCATTGTGCAATTCTTTTTTGAGAAAGTCATTGTAAAGGATTAGATATTGATTGAGCATGGGGTTTAAAGCTTTCGTAGACATGAAAGGTATTTATTATTTTTTTTTTCTATTTTGTTGATAAATAAATAAGAGTCCCAAATTAGACATAAGCTCTTTTGACTCATTTGCTGAAGTTAATATGGTACTAAAGCAGCTATTCTTTTTCCCATCTTCTTTATTCGGATTTTAGCAGTTCAGTTCCGAGGAGGTCTAATAAAGGAGGAATCCGTCTGTTGCTTGCAACAGTAGCCATCTAGTTCTTATTATTATTAAGGATTCCGACTATTCCGTCGGAATCCTTTCTGTTATTGTATTGTCTTTTCTTTCTTCTTATTATTATTCTTATTATTATTCTTACCTCCTCATCGTTCCGGACACTTTATGAACAAGCTACGCATCATATGATAAAATGAATAGTACCATGTGAAAGAGCATACAAAGATCTCAAATGAAATTTTTTTTGTTGTCGAAAAGTTCACATATGCCCTCGCTAGAGGTCATCAAAGGTCAAATCTTTAAACCTTTATAACTCCTAAACTAACCGTACGATTTAAACGAAAATTGTTTTATATTGTTCTTTGGGAAATTTGCAAACTTTTATACACTTACATGCTCGATAAAATATTTACGGTTTTCCCGCTATTGAGAGTTGAAAATGGAACTTTAAATTGGCACAGTGCCAATTTCTACATTTTTTGAGATTTTGAGTTGAAACTTGGATGATAGGTTAATTATAGGTAGACATTTAATGCTGACCTACTTTCAAGGTCAAATTTTTATTCTCAAGGTCAGAACAAATTTTGGCCTATAGAACAAAGACTACTTGACCTCTAGAGTTCAAACTTCGTACATACTATCGTTTAGCCAAGCTCTTTCACCTTGACCTCGACCCAAGGTCAAATTTTGATTCTCAAGGTCACAACATACTTTTGCCTATAGAACAAAGACTATTTGACCTTCAGCGTTCAAACTTCATACATACTATCGTTTAACAAAGCTCTTTCACCTTGACCTTAACCCAAGGTCAAATTTTGATTCTCAAGGCCACAACATACATTTGCCTATAGAACAAAGACTATTTGACCTTCAGCGTTCAAACTTCATACATACTATCGTTTAGCCAAGCTCTTTCACCTTGACCTTGACCCAAGGTCAAATTTTGATTCTCAAGGTCACAACAAAGTTTTGCCTATAGAATAAAGACTATTTGACCTTCAGAGTTCAAACTTCATAAATATTATCGTTAAGCCACGTTTTTTCACCTTGACCTTGACCCAAGGTCAAATTTTAATTCTCAAGGTCACAACAAACTTTTGCCTATAGAACAAAGACTATTTGACCTTAAGAGTTCAAACTTAACACAAATATTCCTTGCATCAAGCCCTTTTACCTTGACCTTGACCCAAGGTCATTTGTTCGATTTCAAGGTCACAGCATACTTTGGTTGATAAAATATTGAGCTTTGGTCAGATTAAGATCAATCTTGAAAAGAATTACCTCAAATACTTATCTTTTTTCCGTGACCTTTATTTACGATCAAATGATCATTCTCAGGGTCCTAACAAACTTACTCTTGTAGAATTAGCAGTTTTTGTCCTACGCTATTTATTCTACACTCAAGTAGTCTTTCTTATTTGAACATAACATAGTATAAGAAACATAACTCTTTTACTCTTGGTCTCTGTTTTTTTTTTCTTAGTGGCATTACTTGGCTGTATTTTGATGCTATTGTCATTTTCTATTTATAGAAATGCTCTCATTGCAAAATCATTGTGCATTTCTGTTCTGAGATACAAAAATGTAGTAATTTTAAAGAATTTAGAATTGATAGATCATGGAGTATAAAGCTTTCGTAAACATGAAAGGTATTTATTATCTTTTTCTTCTATTTTGTTGATAAATACATGAGAGTCCCAAATTAGACTAAAGCTCTTAGGACTTGTTTGCTGAAGTGAATAAGGTACAAAAGCAACTATTCATTTTTCCATCTTCTTTATTCGGATTTTAACACTTCAGTTCCAAGGAAGGTCTAATAAAGGAGGAATCCGTCTGTTGCTTGCAACAGTAGACATCTAGTTCTTCTTATTATTATTCTTACCCCCAAACCGTTCCGGACACTTTACAGAAAAGTACAGCATCATATGAAAAAACGGAAAGTACCATGTGAAAGAGCATATGAAGATCTTGAATGAAATTTTTTTTCTTGTCAAATGGTTCACATATGCCCCCGCTGGAGGTAATCAAAGGTCAAATCTTTAAACTCTTATAACTCCTTAACTAACCGTCGGATTTGAAAAAAATTGTTTTATATTGTTCTTTGGGAAATTTGCAAACTTTTATACGCTTACATGCTCGATAAAATATTTACGGTTTTCGCGCTATTCAGAGTTGAAAATGGAACTTTAAATTGGCACAGTGCCAATTTCAACATTTTTTTGAGATTTTGAGTTGAAAGTCGGATGGTAGGTTACTTATAGGTAGACATTTAATGCTGACCTACTTTCAAGGTCAAAGTTTTATTCTCAAGGTCACAACAAATTTTGGCCTATAGAACAAAGACTACTTGACCTTCAGAATTCAAACTTCATACATACTATCGTTAAACCAAGCTCTTTCACCTTGACCTTGACCCAAGGTCAAATTTTGATTCTCAAGGTCACAACATACTTTTGCCTATAGAACAAAGACTATTTGACCTTCAGCGTTCAAACTTCATACGTACTATCGTAATGCCAAACTCTTTCACCTTGACCTTGGCCCAAGGTCAAATATTGATTCTCAAGGTCACAACATACTTTTGCCTATAGAATAAAGACTATTTGTTCTTCAGAGTTAAAACTTAATACATATTATCGTTAAGCCACGCCTTTTCACCTTGACCTTGACCCAAGGTCAAATTTTGATTCTCAAGGTCACAAAAAAAACTTTTGCCTATAGAAAAAAGACTATTTGATCTTAAGAGTTCAAACTTAACACAAATATTCCTTGCATCAAGCCCTTTTTTCTTGACCTTGACCCAAGGTCATTTGTTCGATTTCAAGGTCACAACATACTTTGGTTGATAAGATATTGAGCTTTGATCAGATTAAGATCAATCTTGAAAAGAATTACCTCATATACTTATCTTTTTTCTGTGACCTTTATTCACGGTCAAATGATCATTCTCAGGGTCATAACAAACTTTCTCTTGTAGAATTAGTAGTTTTTGTCCTACGCTATTTATTCTTCACACAAATAGTCTTTCTTATTTGAACATAACATAGTATAAGAAACATAACTCTTTTACTCTTGGTCTCCGTTTTTTTTTTCTTAGTAGCATTACTTGGCTGTATTTTAATTCTATTGTGATTTTCTATTTATAGAAATGCTCTCATTGCAAAATCATTGTGCAATTCTGTTTTGAGATAGTAATTTTAAAGGATTTAGAATTGATAGATCATGGAGTATAAAGCTTTCGTAAACATGAAAGGTATTTATTATCTTTTTCTCTTCTATTTTGTTGATAAATAAATGAGAGTCCAAAATTAGACTAAAGCTCTCAAGGCTCATTTGCTGAAATGAATAAGGTACAAATGCAACTATTCATTTTTCCATCTTCTTTATTCGGATTTTAACACTTCAGTTCCAAGGAAAGTCTAATAAAGGAGGAATCCGTCTGTTGCTTGCAACAGTAGCCATCTAGTTATTAAGGATTCCGACTATTCCGTCGGAATCCTTTCTTTTATTGTATTGTCTTTTCTTTCTTCTTATTATTATTCTTATTATTATTCTTACCTCCTCATCGTTCCGGTCACTTTACAAACAAGTTCCGCATCATGTGATAAAATGAATAGTACCATGTGAAAGAATATACAAAGATCTCAATTGAAATTTTTTTTGTTGTCGAAAAGTTCAAATATGCCCCCGCTAGAGGTCACCAAAGGTCAAATCTTTAAACTCTTGTAACTCCTAAACTAACCGTACGATTTATTTTAAAATGTTCTTTGGGAAATTTGCAAACTTTTTTACGCTTACATGCTCAACAAAATATTTACGGTTTTCACGCTATTCAGAGTTGAAAATGGAATTTTAAATTGGCACAGTGCCAATTTCAACATTTTTTGAGATTTTGAGTTGAAAGTTGGATGGTAGGTTACTTATAGGTAGACATTTAATGCTGACCTACTTTCAATGTCATACTTTTATTCTCAAGGTCACAACAAATTTTGGCCTATAGAACAAAGACTACTTGGCCTTTAGAGTTCAAACTTCATACATACTATCGTTTAGTCAAGCTCTTTCACCTTGACCTTGACCCAAGGTCAAATTTTGATTCTCAAAGTCACAACAAACTTTTGCCTATAGAACAAAGACTATTTGACCTTCAGCGTTCAAACTTCATACACACTATCGTTCAGCCAAGCTCTTTCACCTTGACCTTGACCCAAGGTCAAATTTTGATTCGCAAGGTCACAACAAAGTTTTGCCTATAGAATAAAGACTATTTGACTTTCAGAGTTCAAACTTCATACATATTATCATTCAGCCAAGCTCTTTCACCTTGACCTTGACTTGACCTTGATTCTCAAAGTCACAACAAACTTTTGCCTATAGAACAAAGACTATTTGACCTTAAGAGTTCAAACTTAACACAAATGTGTCTTGCATCAAGCCCTTTTACCTTGACCTTGACCCAAGGTCATTACTTCGATTTCAAGGTCACAACATACTTTGGTTGATAAAATAATGAGCTTTGATCAGAGTAAGATCAATCTTGAAAATAATTACCTCAAATACTTATCTTTTTTTCCTGACCTTTATTCACGGTCAAATGATCATTCTCAGGGTCATAACAAACTTACTCTTGTAGAATTAGCAGTTTTTGTCCTTCGCTATTTATTCTTCACACAAGTAGTTTTTCTTATTTGAACATAACATAGTATAAGAAACATAACTCTTTTACTCTTGGTCTCTGTTTTTTTTTTCTTAGTAGCATTACTTGGCTGTATTTTGATTCTATTGTCATTTTCTATTTATAGAAATGCTCTCATTGCAAAATCATTGTGCAATTCTGTTTTGAGATAGTGATCTTAAAGGATTTAGAATTGATAGATCATGGAGTATAAAGCTTTCGTAAACATGAAAGGTATTTATTATCTTTTTGTTCTATTTTGTTGATAAATAAATGAGAGTCCCAAATTAGACTAAAGCTCTTAAGACTGATTTGCTGAAGTGAATAAGGTACAAAAGCAACTATTGATTTTTCCATCTTCTTTATTCGGATTTTAAAAGTTCAGTTCCGAGGAAGGTCTAATAAAGGAGGAATCCGTCTGTTGCTTGCAACAGTTGCCATCTAGTTATTAAGGATTCCGACTTCCGTCGGAATCCTTTCTGTTATTGTATTGTCTTTTCTTTATTCTTATTATTATTCTTATTATTATTATTATTCTTACCCCCAAACCGTTCCGGACACTTTACAAAAAAGTACAGCATCATATGAAAAAAAAGAAAGTACCATGTGAAAGAGCATATGAAGATCTTGAATGAAATTTTTTTTCTTGTCAAATGGTTTACATATGCCCCCGCTGGAGGTCACCAAAGGTCAAATCTTTAAACTCTTATAACTTTTTAACTAACCGTCGGATTTGAACAAAATTTATTTTATATTGTTTTTTGAGAAATTTGCAAACTTTTATACGCTTACATGCTCGATAAAATATTTACGGTTTTCGCGCTATTCAGAGTTGAAAATGGAATTTTAAATTGGCACAGTGCCAATTTCTACATTTTTTGAGATTTTGAGTTGAAACTTGGATGGTAGGTTACTTAGAGGTAGACATTTAATTCTGACCTACTTTCAAGGTCAAATTTTTATTCTCAAGGTCAGAACAAATTTTGGCCTATAGAACAAAGACTACTTGACCTTCAGAGTTCAAACTTCATACATACTATCGTTTAGCCAAGCTCTTTCACCTTGACCTTGACCCAAGGTCAAATTTTGATCCTCAAGGTCACAACATACTTTTGGCTATAGAACAAAGACTATTTGACCTTCAGCGTTCAAACGTCATGCATACTATCGTTAAGTCAAGCTCTTTCACCTTGACCTTGACCCAAGGTCAAATTTTGATTCGCAAGGTCACAACAAAGTTTTGCCTATAGAATAAAGGCTATTTGAACTTCAGAGTTCAAACTTCATACATATTATCGTTAAGCCACGCTGTTTCACCTTGACTCTGACCCAAGGTCAAATTTTGATTCTCAAGGTCACAACAAACTTTTGCCTATAGAACAAAGACTTTTTGACCTTAAGAGTTCAAACTTAACACAAATATTCCTTGCATCAAGCCCTTTTACTTTGACCTTGACCCAAGGTCATTTGTTCGATTTCAAGGTCACAACATACTTTGGTTGATAAAATATTGAGCTTTGATTAGATTAAGTTTATTCTTGAAAAGAATTACCTCAAATACTTATCTTTTTTCCGTGACCTTTATTCATGGTCAAATTATCATTATCCGGGTCATAACAAACTTACTCTTGTAGAATTAGCAGTTTTTGTCCTACGCTATTTATTCTTCACTCAAGTAGTCTTTCTTATTTGAACATAACATAGTATAAGAAACATAACTCTTTTACTCTTGGTCTCTGTTTTTTTTTTCTTAGAAGCATTACTTGGCTGTATTTTGATTCTATTGTCATTTTCTATTTATAGAAATGCTCTCATTGCAAAATCATTGTGCAATTCTGTTTTGAGATAGTAATATTAAAGGATTTAGAATTGATAGATCATGGAGTATAAAGCTTTCGTAAACATGAAAGGTATTTATCATCTTTTTGTTCTATTTTGTTGATAAATAAATGAGAGTCCCAAATTAGACTAAAGCTCTTAAGACTCATTTGCTGAAGTGAATAAGGTACAAAAGCAACTATTCATTTTTCCATCTTCTTTATTCGGATTTTAACACTTCAGTTCCAAGGAAGGTCTAATAAAGGAGGAATCCGTCTGTTGCTTGCAACAGTAGCCATCTAGTTCTTATTATTATTATTCTTACCCCCAAACCGTTCCGGAGACTTTACAAAAAAGTACAGCATCATATAAAAAACGGAAAGTACCATGTGAAAGAGCATATGAAGATCTTGAATGAAATTTTTTTTCTTGTCAAATGGTTCACATATGCCCCCGCTGGAGGTCATCAAAGGTCAAATCTTTAAACTCTTATAACTCCTTAACTAACCGTCGGATTTGAACAAAATTTGTTTTATATTGTTCTTTGGGAAATTTGGAAACTTTTATACGCTTACATGCTCGATCAAATATTTACGGTTTTCGCGCTATTCAGAGTTGAAAATGGAACTTTAAATTGGCACAGTGCCAATTTCTACATTTTTTGAGATTTTGAGTTGAAACTTGGATGGTAGGTTACTTATGGGTAGACATTAAATGCTGACCTACTTTAAAGGTCAAATTTTTATTCTCAAGGTCACAAAAAATTTTGGCCTATAGAACAAAGACTACTTTACCTTCAGCGTTCAAACTTCATACATATTATCGTGAAGCCAAGCTCTTTCACCTTGACCTTGACCCGAGGTCAAATTTTGATTCGCAAGGTCACAACAAAGTTTTGCCTATAGAATAAAGACTATTTGACTTTCAGAGTTCAAACTTCATACATATTATCGTTCAGCCAAGCTCTTTCACCTTGACCTTGACTTGACCTTGATTCTCAAGGTCACAACAAACTTTTGCCTATAGAGCAAAGACTATTTGACCTTAAGAGTTCAAACTTAACACAAATGTGTCTTGCATCAAGCCCTTTTACCTTGACCTTGACCCAAGGTCATTACTTCGATTTCAAGGTCACAACATACTTTGGTTGATAAAATAATGAGCTTTGATCAGAGTAAGATAAATCTTGAAAAGAATTACCTCAAATACTTATCTTTTTTTCCTGACCTTTATTCACGGTCAAATGATCATTCTCAGGGTCATAACAAACTTACTCTTGTAGAATTAGCAGTTGTTGTCCTACGCTATTTATTCTTCACACAAGTAGTTTTTCTTATTTGAACATAACATAGTATAAGAAACATAACTCTTTTACTCTTGGTCTCTGTTTTTTTTTCTTAGTAGCATTACTTGGCTGTATTTTGATTCTATTGTCATTTTCTATTTATAGAAATGCTCTCATTGCAAAATCATTGTGCAATTCTGTTTTGAGATAGTAATCTTAAAGGATTTAGAATTGATAGATCATGGAGTATAAAGTTTCGTAAACATGAAAGGTATTTATTATCTTTTTGTTCTATTTTGTTGATAAATAAATGAGAGTCCCAAATTAGACTAAAGCTCTTAAGACTGATTTGCTGAAGTGAATAAGGTACAAAAGCAACTATTGATTTTTCCATCTTCTTTATTCGGATTTTAAAACTTCAGTTCCGAGGAAGGTCTAATAAAGGAGGAATCCGTCTGTTGCTTGCAACAGTAGCCATCTAGTTAAGGATTCCGACTATTCCGTCGGAATCCTTTCTGTTATTGCAATGTCTTTTCTTTATTCTTATTATTATTCTTATTATTATTTTTATTCTTACCCCCTCATTATTTCCAGAGACTTTATTCAAAGGTCTTTTAACACAGAGCAAAAAGGATGGTACCATCAGAAAGACCATACCAAGATAATCTTTAACTATTTTTTGTTTGTCGATAAGTTCACCAATGCCCCCGCTGGAGGTCATCAAAGGTCAAATCTTTAAACACTTATAACTCCTAAACTAACCGTACGATTTGGACGAAATTTGTTTTAAAATATTCTTTGGGAAAATTGAAAACTTTTTTACGCTTACATGCTCGATAAAATATTTACGGTTTTCGCGCTATGCCAAGTTGAAAATGGAACTTTAAATTGGCACAGTGCCAATTTCTACAGTTTTTGAGATTTTGAGTTGAAACTTTGATGGTAGGCTACTAATAGGTAGTCATTGATGATGACCTAGTTTCAAGGTCACATTATGATTCTCAAGGTCACAACAAACTTTTGCCTTTAGAACAAAGACTATTTGACCTTGACAGTTCAAACTTCATAAATACAATCATTGAGTCAAGCCCTTTCACCTTGACCTTGGCCCAAGGTCAAATTTTGATTCTCAAGGTCACAACAAACTTATGCCTATAAAACAAAGACCATTTGACATTGAGAGTTCAAACTTGGCGCAAATATTTCTTGCATCAAGTCCTTTCACCTTGACCTTGACCCAAGGTCATTTGTTTGATTTCAAGGTTACAACAGACTTTTGTCGATAGAATATTGAGCTTTGATTAGATTAAGAGGACTCATGATGAGAATAAATTCAAATGCTTATCTTTTATCCATGACCTTGGTTTAAGGTCAAATTAACTTTTTCAAGGTCATAACAAACATTTACTATTGTAGAATACACAGGATTTTGTCCTTAACTATATATTCTTCACACAAGTGGTACTTTTTATATATATTCTGAACTTTACATAGTAAGATAGATAACTCTTTTATTCTTGTTCTCTGTTTCTTTCTTTTTTATTCTTAGTAGCATTACATATCAATAGTGTCATGTTGATGTCATCTTCTATTAATAGACATTATCTCATTGCAAAATCATTGTGCAATTCTTTTTTGAGAAAGTCATTGTAAAGGATTAGATATTGATTGTGCATGGAGTTTAAAGCTTTCGTAAACATGAAAGGTATTTATTATTTTTTCTTCTATTTTGTTGATAAATAAATAAGAGTCCCAAATTAGACATAAGCTCTCTTGACTCATTTGCTGAAGTTAATATGGTACTTAAGCAACTATTCTTTTTTCCATCTTCTTTATTCGGATTTTAGCACTTCAGTTCCGAGGAAGGTCTAATAAAGGAGGAATCCGTCTGTTGCTTGCAACAGTAGCCATCTAGTTCTTATTATTATTCTTATTATTATTATTTTTATTCTTACCCCCTCATCATTTCCAGAGACTTTATTCAATGGTCTTTTAACACAGAGCAAAAGGGATGGTGCCATCAGAAAGAGCATACCAAGATCTTCTTTAACTATTTTTTGTTTGTCGATAAGCTCCGCAATGCCCCCGCTAGAGGTCATCAAAGGTCAAATCTTTAAACACTTATAACTCCTAAACTAACAGTACGATTTGAACGAAATTTGTTTTAAAACGTTCTTTGGGAAAATTGTAAACTTTTATACGCTTACATGCTCGATAAAATATTTACGGTTTTCGCGCTATTCCGAGTTGAAAATGGAACTTTAAATTGGCACAGTGCCAATTTCTACAGTTTTTGAGATTTTGAGTTGAAACTTTGATAGTAGGCTACTTATAGGTAGTCATTTAATGTTGACCTACTTTCAAGGTCAAATTTTAATTCTCAAGGTCACAACAAACTTTTGCCTATAGAACAAAAACTATTTGACCTTCAGAGTTCAAACATCATTCATATTATCGTTAAACAAAGCTCTTGCACCTTCACCTTGACCCAAGGTCAAATTCTAATTCTCAAGGTCAGACCAAACTTTTGCCTATAGAACAAAGACTATAAGACCTTCATAGTTCATACTTTACACATATAATGCTTGGGCCCAGCTCTTTCACCTTGACCTTGGCACAAGGTCAAATTCTCATTCTCAAGGTCACTACAAACTTTAGTCTATAAAACAAAGACTGTTTGACCTGGGGAGTTCAAACTTTACACAAATATTCCTTGCATCAAACCCTTTCACCATGACCTTGACCCAAGGTCATTTGTTTCATTTCAAGGTCATAACAGACTTTGTTTGATTAGATATTGAGCTTTGCTCAGATTAAAATCAATCGTGATGAGAGTAATCACAATTTTTTTTTTCATCCAAGACATCGGTTCAAGGTCAAATAATTATTCTCAATGTCATAACAATCATTTACTCTTGAGAATTAACACTTTTTGTCCTATACTATTTATTCTTTACACAAGTAGTCCTTCTTATTTGAACTTAACATAGTGTAAGAAAGATAACTCTTTTCTTCTTGTTCTCTGTTTCTTTTTTTTTTCTAAGTAGCATTACATATCTGTACTTTCATGTTGTTGTCATTTTCTATTAATAGAAATTATCTCATTGCAAAATCATTGTGCAATTCTGTTTTGAGAAAGTAATTGTAAAGGATCTGATATTGATAGAGCATGGAATTTAAAGCTTTCGTAAAAATAAAAGGTATTTATCATTGTTTTCTTCTATTTCGTTGATAAATATAATAAGAGTCCCAAATTAGACATCAGCTCTTTTGACTCATTTGCTGAAGTGAATAAGGTACTAAAGCAACTATTTTTTTTTCCATCATCTTTTTTTCGGATTTTAACATTTCAGATCCTAGGAAGGTCTTATAAAGGAGGAATCCGTCTGTTGCTTGCAACAGTAGCCATCTAGTTCTTCTTCTTCTTATTATTATTATTATTATTATTTTTATTCTTACCCCCTCATCATTTCCAGACACTTTATTCAAAGGTCTTCTAACACAGAGCAAAAAGGATGGTACCATCAGAAAGAGCTTACCAAGATCTTCTTTAACTATTTTTTGTTTGTTGATAAGCTCAACAATGCCCCTGCTAGAGGTCATCAAAGGTCAAATCTTTAAACACTGATAACTCCCAAAGTAACCGTACGATTTGAACGAAATTTATTTTAAAATGTTTTTTGGGAAAATTGTAATCTTTTATACGCTTACATGCTCGATAAAATATTTACGGTTTTCGCGCTATTCCGAGTTGAAAATGGAACTTTAAATTGGCACAGTGCCAATTTCTACAGTTTTTGAGATTTTGAGTTGAAACTTTGATAGTAGGTGGTCATTTAATGTTGACCTACTTTCAAGGTCAAATGTTCATTCTCAAGGTCACAACAAACTTTTTCCTACAGAACAAAAAAGTATTTGACCTTCAGAGTTCAAACTTCATACTTATTATCGTTAAACCAAGATCTTGCACCTTGACCTTGACTCAAAGTCAAATTTTGATTCTCAAGGTCACAACAAACTTTCGCCTATAAAACAAAGACTGTTTGACCTTTAGAGTTCAAACTTCATACATATGATTGTTCAGTCAAGCTCTTTCATCTTGACCTTGACCCAAGGTCAAATTTTCATTCTCAAGGTCACAACATACTTTAGTCTATAAAACAAAGATTATTTGACCTTGTGAGTTCAAACATTACACAAATATTCCTTGCAACAAACCCTTTCACCATGACCTTGACTCAAGGTCATTTGTTCGATCCCAAGGTCACAACCGACTTTGGTTGATTAGATATTGAGCTTTGCTCAGATTAAGATCAATCGTGATGAGAATGATCAGGTTAAGATCAATCGTGATGAGAATGATCACAATACTTATCTTTCATTTATGACAATGGTTCAAGGTCAAATAATCATTCTCAATGTCATAACAATCATTTACTCTTGTAGAATTCACACTCTTTGTCCTATACTATTTATTCTTCACACATTTGAACTTAACATAATATAAGAAAGATTACTCTTTTATTTTTGTTCTCTGTTTCTTTTTATTTTCTTAGTAGCATTGCATATCTGTACTTTTATGTTGTTGTCATTTTCTATTAATAGAAATGATCTCATTGCAAAATCATTGTGCAATCCTGTTTTGAGATAGTAATCGTAAAGGATTTGATATTGATAGAACATGGAGTTTAAAGCTTTCGTAAAATTGAAAGGTATTTATTATTTTTTTCTTCTATTTGGTTGATAAATGAATAAGAGTCCCAAGTTAGACATAAGCTCTTTTGACTCATTTCCTGAAGTGAATAAGGTACTAAAGCAACTATTCTTTTTTCCATCTTCTTTTTTCGGATTTTAACACTTCAGTTCCGAGGAAGGTCTAATAAAGGAGGAATCCGTCTGTTGCTTGCAACAGTAGCCATCTAGTTCTTCTTCTTCTTCTTATTATTATTTTTATTCTTACCCCCTCATCATTTCCAGACACTTTATTCAAAGGTCTTTTAACACAGAGCAAAAGGGATGATACCATTAGAAAGAGCATACCAAGATTTTCTTTAACTATTTTTTGTTTGTCGATAAGCTCACAAATGCTCCTGCTGGAGGTCATCAAAGGTCAAATCTTTAAACACTTATAACTCCTAAACTAACCGTACGATTTGAACGAAATTTGTTTTAAAATGTTCTTTGGGAAAATTGTAATCTTTTATTTGCTTACATGCTCGTTAAAATATTTACGGTTTTCGCGCTATTCCGAGTAGAAAATGGAACTTTAAATTGGCACAGTGCCAATTTCTACAGTTTTTGAGATTTTGAGTTGAAACTTTGATAGTAGGTGGTCATTTAATGTTGACCTACTTTCAAGGTCAAATTTTCATTCTCAAGGTCACAACAAACTTTTGCCTATAGAACAAAAAGTATTTGACCTTCAGAGTTCAAAGTTCATACATATTATCATTAAACCAAGCTCTTTCACCATGACCGCGACCCAAGGTCAGATTTTGATTCTCAAGGTCACAACAAACTTTTGCCTATAGAACAAAGACTATTTGACCTTCAGAGTTCAAACTTCATACATATCATCGTTCAGTCAAGCTCTTTCACCTTGACCTTAACCCAAGGTCAAATTCTCATTCTCACGGTCACAACAAACTTTAGTCTATAAAATAAAGATTATTTGACCCTGTGAGTTCAAACATTACACAAATATTCCTTGCATCAAAGCCTTTCACCATGACCTTGACTCAAGGTCATTTGTTCCATTTCAAGGTCACAACCCACTTTGGTTGATTAGATATTGAGCTTTGATCAGATTAAGATCAATCGTGATGAGAATGATCACAATACTTATCTTTCATTTATGACATTGGTTCAAGGTCAAATAATCATTCTCAAGGTCATAACAATCATTTAGTCTTGTAGAATTTACGCTTTTTGTCCTATACTATTTATTCTTCACACAAGTAGTCCTTCTTGTTTGAACTTAACATAGTATAAGAAAGATAACTCTTTAATTCTTGTTCTCTGTTTCTTTTTTTTTTCTTAGTAGCATTACATATCTGTACTTTCATGTTGTTGTCATTTTCTATTAATAGAAATTATCTCATAGCAAAATCATAGTGCAATTTTGTTTTAAGAAAGTAATTGTAAAGGATCTGATATCGATAGAGCATGGAATTTAAAGCTTTCGTAAAAATGAAAGGTATTTATTATTGTTTTCTTCTACTTTGTTGATAAATAAATAAGAGTCCCAAATTAGACATAAGCTCTATTGTTGCTTGCAACAGTAGCCATCTAGTTCATAGCTATGTTTCAACATACAAGTCTTTATTGTATTTTAACGACCTTGGAAGGGTAAAATATTTATAAATAAGATATCTTATATTTGTACAATTATATGCTTGCTTTTCTCTCTCTCCTTTTCTTTTTTCCTTTGGATGTTACGTAAATTTATTCATATTCGAATACTTGTAATGTCTCTTTTTTTTTCTATATCCTTTCGTATACCTTCGTTAATCTTTATTTGTTTTTCCTATTTTTACTACAATTACTTCTACAATTTTGCATAATATAATTTTATTATCTAATTTCTAACGAACATATTACAAGGTTGACTTTGATGTTTATTATATATTATATATTGGAGAGGAATTTGAATAAGCCATAAGCTTTTTTTCCAATCCTTAATTTGATATTTATAATTGTCTACCAATGTATTGAGTTTGTATCTCGAAATAAATATGTTTAAACTAAATTGTTTGTTTACATATTCTTTACTTCACTAAATATATAAATTGTAAAGCTGTAACTCAATACTTGTTTACATAAAATAGTATTATATACCCGAGGTACCGTATTCAGTTGTTGTTTGTACGGTAATCGCGACCACGCGTATATTCCATATCATGGACGAGGTAACGTAACGTAAAATGATACTTGACTCTGTTGTGATAATATGCAAGAGCATTATTTTTATTAATTAAATTATTCAATTTATTAGAAATTTGAAAACGTTTTTGTTTAGAACTCACAGTTTAGTTCAGATTGATCAGCAGGGAACGCCGGTGACGGGATCGAGGGGAGGGGCAGAAATACTAGGCGATCCTAATTTCGTTACGAATAAACTGGTCAATTAAACCCTAAGCACATCGCAGAAACTTCAAAATTTCCGCGGGATAGACATTCAAATTTGCAGACAACTTGCTCAAGTCCGACAGTGAAAAGGGATGACGAATCGATCAGGATACCCTTGTGTAATCGTTGTTAAAATTCAAACTAAATTGTCAGACAAGCAGTGATCGGGAGGGCAAACTTGCTCAATGGAACGATGGCCCCTTCCACTTCGACTTCAACGGGCCATTCTCAAAAACAGTGGGCCATCTTTCCTCACGAAAGGGCCATTCCAAAAGTGATCAATTTTCGAAAAGCTTTGCATATGCAAGCATTATGCATCAGACGTTAGCACATTTTTTTGTCGTGAGATTCCCAATTTTACCATTTCCAATGAATAATTTACAGTACATTTTTTTTGCCTGGATCACAGAACAGTCAAGACCAAACTTTCAGCCATCTTTCCTGAATGTTTCGTGTCCACGTATGGGCAGCTTCATTTTCAGCTTTGTTGGTATTAGAGAAGACATTTCTGTACAAATTTTATTACTTCAATTTGTACCCATTGACTGACCACTTTTTAAAAAAATGACATGATAATTTTACGGACGAACGCATACACAAGTACCTTTACGTAGATAAGATAAGTAAATGGACGTTGGAGATTGAAATCTCGGGCGCAGAACGAGGATAAAAAAGAATGTCGGAGAAAACTCAATATTGTATCAAAATAGCAAAGAACATTTCAATTGTCAGTGAACAGAAGAATTTTGTGCTTCAGAGTTCTGACTGGCCATGCACAGAAAGCTGTGATCTCTGTATTACTGCTCCTGGTGTAGATCCACATTACAACGTAAATACGAGAACAGAACTTTTAGATAGATTCAAAAACCAAAAAAATGGACGCCGTAGCATAAGGGCACCAGGGCGCAGCGAGTAATTTATGGGCCATTTTCTGTCAGAATGGGCCTTCAAAATCCCTGGACATGTTTCTTTGTATTTTCCCTTCTCATTTGCCGACGCCAAGGGTCAAATTTTCGGTCTAAGCACCGAGCAACAATTACGATTTTCACTCACTTAGTAGTTCACAAAATGTTAACGTCATTTGAAGTTCTAACCTTACACAGGGCAACCTGCCTCCCTAACTTTTTTTTTATCAAAAAGTGCCCGTCAAACTAAGCATTAATTTTGTATGGTCTTAAGTACAATCGCACACCATATCGTTTTCAAGAAACTTTGCAGAAAAAAGCCGTGGAAGAAAATTAATATATACATGTACGTATAACCGAAAACTTATCGACTCGCGCCGGGCTCGCCGCTTTGAAAAATAAAACTGTTCTTACAGAATACTGAATTAAGCACTATTCATTCTTTATTTGTTAATTTTTTTTTTCAGCTTGTTACACCCTCGTTAATTTTCATGTCATTTTCAGAATGTAAATGTAAAACAAAGATATTTAGAACTATATTAGTTGTATGCACCGTCCCGTTTCAACTTTCTTAATTTCGATCTAAGTCTAAAAATAATCGAGAAGATAAGTATTAGTTGTTTATATATCAAAAATCTTTCTCAAATAAATCCTTGCAACGAGCAAACTTTTTTTGTTTGTAGATGATAATTACCACTTCCCCACGACATGCGTAGACTATTAAAATTTACACAATAAACGTCACCAGTTTCGTACATTCCAAACAGCAAGAATACGTATGGGGTTTGAGGTTACGATTGGAAAATGTTAAGAAACGAAAAACTCTAATAACACTAAGGAACCAGAAACTGGAAGCTATTTTGATTGAAATGCAATTTATTTTTTCATTCGATCTTTAAAGAATTCAAGATTTTTTTTTTCATTTGATCTTTATAGAATTCAAGGAATATCGATGGAAGATATTTGTTACAGACTGTCTCAGATTGTTCGACAACCAACTCCCCCTTTCCGCTATACTTATCTTCCCTACCCCCTAAGTCAACCCACTAGGTCGGCCACTTGTATTAACGCTTTTGAACATGCTAGTTCGAGGACGGTCATCTTTTAATGACATCATTAATGTTTTAATGACATCATTATGGATAAACTTGTCTACGAAGTAAAGTTTGATGACATGCAGCATAAACGATGCATATTCTGATATTTAGCTATTCGCTCTCAGTATACCTTCAGTGCTTTGATTTTTATAAGTAATTAGACAACTTTAAAACTTATTGCATCAATGTTAAGAATTTGATAGCTTCTATTGAATAAAAATGGGGTCCATGGAACACCTTATCTTTCAATGAAACATGGTTCTTCTTTATTTTACATTTTTCCCTTGAAAGTCAAATAAAACATGTCAAGATCTAATGTTGCTATATAATAAGGTACCTTTGATACCTGGCGTCAGATTGAACAGTATTTATCTCGATATATTTCAAAAGTTTGGAGAAACACTAGAAATTGTAATGGCAGCACATCTGATGTTTCGCTAAAAATATGACGCCAAGGGTACGGACGGCGCAACGCGCAATGACACAGTTTTGTGATGACTTAAGAAAGATACCTTAAAAGATAATAAGAATGCTTGTCAAGTGTTCGACTTCTTTCTGTACCAAGAACACCTGTTAACAAATGATGCAGACAATGTTCGGAAAGTTAAAATGCCTCTGATGATTTTGAAAGCAGAGACAGTACATGCATTAGTAATTAGTGGTAACGACATGACAGTGCAAATGATAGAAGTAAACTGTCAGTCAATAAAACTGACTACAAGGGGGATATCATGGTAAAATTTAAATATCTTAATACTGGAGCTTTGAAAACAACTTTCGACCAATGGACCCGCGGGTAGTGATAGATCTAGAACCATTGATCTTCAACGAGTATGTGTTTTACTTCATGGTAACGTCATCGTTGATCCGTTTGGTACTACATGTACCACCTTTCATTCTTATCCCTTTGAAAGTACATCAAAAATTCAAAAGAAACTGATTTTTGGTGAAAAGTCTTATATTTACATCTTATCAAGTCATTTTGTCTGAATTTGCTATTTTCTTATTCTAAAGTAAGTATCGAACTTTCCGGACAACCCTCGTAATAGGCATACTTCTTTCTAAACAATGCTTTCAAGCACGTAGTTTTGCAAAATAAGTCAGCTTCCTTTTGTTGGATAATCTCTTGTATGTATTCCATTCATCAATCTGAATTTTATCTCTCTCATAAGTATGACAATAAAATATATCTTATTGATTATGCAAAAACCATCTTCACATCCAATGGTATAAGGGACACCTTGTTTGATCATTTTACTGCATTCATATCATATGTGAAGGAATAATAAATAACTGGTAAGAATGAATATCATTATAATAAACATAAAAGAAGTACCTTTTGTATGGTCTTAAGTACAATCGCGCACCATATCGTTTTCAAGAAACTTTGCAGAAAAAAGCCGTGGAAGAAAATTGATATATACATGTACGTATAACCGAAAACTTATCGACTCGCGCCGGGCTCGCCGCTTTGAAAAATAAAAACTGTTCTTACAGAATACTGAATTAAGCACTATTCATTCTTTATTTGTTAATTTTTTTTCAGCTTGTTACACCCTCGTTAATTTTCATGTCATTTTCAGAATGTAAATGTAAAACAAAGATATTTAGAACTATATTAGTTGTATGCACCGTCCCGTTTCAACTTTCTTAATTTCGATCTAAGTCTAAAAATAATCGAGAAGATAAGTATTAGTTGTTTATATATCAAAAAATCTTTCTCAAATAAATCCTTGCAACGAGCAAACTTTTCTTGTTTGTAGATGATAATTACCACTTCCCCACGACATGCGTAGACTATTAAAATTTACACAATAAACGTCACCAGTTTCGTACATTCCAAACAGCAAGAATACGTATGGGGTTTGAGGTTACGATTGGAAAATGTTAAGAAACGAAAAACTCTAATAACACTAAGGAACCAGAAACTGGAAGCTATTTTGATTGAAATGCAATTTATTTTTTCATTCGATCTTTAAAGAATTCAAGAATTTTTTTTTCATTTGATCTTTATAGAATTCAAGGAATATCGATGGAAGATATTTGTTACAGACTGTCTCAGATTGTTCGACAACCAACTCCCCCTTTCCGCTATACTTATCTTCCCTACCCCCTAAGTCAACCCACTAGGTCGGCCACTTGTATTAACGCTTTTGAACATGCTAGTTCGAGGACGGTCATCTTTTAATGACATCATTAATGTTTTAATGACATCATTATGGATAAACTTGTCTACGAAGTAAAGTTTGATGACATGCAGCATAAACGATGCATATTCTGATATTTAGCTATTCGCTCTCAGTATACCTTCAGTGCTTTGATTTTTATAAGTAATTAGACAACTTTAAAACTTATTGCATCAATGTTAAGAATTTGATAGCTTCTATTGAATAAAAATGGGGTCCATGGAACACCTTATCTTTTAATGAAACATGGTTCTTCTTTATTTTACATTTTTCCCTTGAAAGTCAAATAAAACATGTCAAGATCTAATGTTGCTATATAATAAGGTACCTTTGATACCTGGCGTCAGATTGAACAGTATTTATCTCGATATATTTCAAAAGTTTGGAGAAACACTAGAAATTGTAATGGCAGCACATCTGATGTTTCGCTAAAAATATGACGCCAAGGGTACGGACGGCGTAACGCGCAATGACACAGTTTTGTGATGACTTAAGAAAGATACCTTAAAAGATAATAAGAATGCTTGTCAAGTGTTCGACTTCTTTCTGTACCAAGAACACCTGTTAACAAATGATGCAGACAATGTTCGGAAAGTTAAAATGCCTCTGATGATTTTGAAAGCAGAGACAGTACATGCATTAGTAATTAGTGGTAACGACATGACAGTGCAAATGATAGAAGTAAACTGTCAGTCAATAAAACTGACTACAAGGGGGATATCATGGTAAAATTTAAATATCTTAATACTGGAGCTTTGAAAACAACTTTCGACCAATGGACCCGCGGGTAGTGATAGATCTAGAACAATTGATCTTCAACGAGTATGTGTTTTACTTCATGGTAACGTCATCGTTGATCCGTTTGGTACTACATGTACCACCTTTCATTCTTATCCCTTTGAAAGTACATCAAAAATTCAAAAGAAACTGATTTTTGGTGAAAAGTCTTATATTTACATCTTATCAAGTCATTTTGTCTGAATTTGCTATTTTCTTATTCTAAAGTAAGTATCGAACTTCCCGGACAACCCTCGTAATAGGCATACTTCTTTCTAAACAATGCTTTCAAGCACGTAGTTTTGCAAAATAAGTCAGCTTCCTTTTGTTGGATAATCTCTTGTATGTATTCCATTCATCAATCTGAATTATATCTCTCTCATAAGTATGACAATAAAATATATCTTATTGATTATGCAAAAACCATCTTCACATCCAATGGTATAAGGGACACCTTGTTTGATCATTTTACTGCATTCATATCATATATGAAGGAATAATAAATAACTGGTAAGAATGAATATCATTATAATAAACATAAAAGAAGTACCTAACATTTATTCAGTCTCAAAGTCGAGAAGGCAGGACCAAAGCGTGAGAATTCTTATCGGAACGGTTGCGAACCCCGGAATGAACAACATTCCTAAGTGAGACAAGGTGCCCGGGGAGAGCAATCGTCTCCTGATTGCATGCAACACACGTTGCTACAGCTCCATGGAATCCTGTCAAATTGGGCGATCTTCTCGATGTACATTATGTTGTACAGCTCAGCTAAGTATGTCATGTTTGGTGATGATGACAGCCATTCAATCACAATGCAGAATATAACTGATCATTCTGGAAAGGGAGATCTAGTATGCTCTTATTATATCCCTGTAGCGACCTATGAACTTCCTCAATGATGATTTCAGCCGTTGTCTAATGTAACCCTGAACAAGAAGCTTACTTGCAAGTTACTGGTTCAAATGATGAAATATTCATATTTTGAACATGCCATGGTATACCGTATCAGTTGAGAAATAAAAAAACGCCATAAGAAGGAGAATAAGGAATGTTGCTACTCATAAAAGGGAAGTTAGTTATGTGGAAGCTGAAATCGTCACACGTGTTATACAGTGAGGTGTTCAAATGACCGTTTGCGTCGAAAGATAGAAGTAAATCCAAGTACGAAGCGGATCTGTCGCTCTCTGTTGTTTCCTTGATCTCTAGTTCACGAGGATAGATTGCACGTAGATGATTCGCAAAGTTCGGATTATTGATGCACAACACGTCATCTATGTATCTGAATGTAAAATTGAACTGAGATGCGAGGTGCTTTCGCCCAGTCAAGAGCAAGGTCTGAATGAAGTCAGCTTCGTATGAATATAACAATAAATCCGCAAACAGTGGGGCGCAATTGGCACCCATGGGGATTCCGACTATCTGGTGGAATACGGTTCCTCCAAACACCACAAAAATGCTGTCAATCAAAAACTTAAGCATCCTGATGATATCGTCTTCGGTATACGTTTTGTTTGAATCAGAGTGTTCCTTCACGAAATAAATATTCTTCCGCCTTCTACCTCTAATACATGTTACGTTGTGTAACATGCATTAGAGGTATATATCCAGACAAATAACACCACTGTATGTAAAATTGAAAATAGAAATGGCATTTTTTTATCTTTACCGCTTTAAAGAATAATTATTCTATAAAAGCCACTCATCCTCCATTTTCGTTTTCCTGGGGATAGTGCACCCCACTCCTCGATTCAGAACTTCGCTTGGCCAAGCAGATAAAGCTATGTTTCATTCCTACTGATTTTTTTTTTCAGATTTTGCATTTGGAAACAGCTCCCTGCAACCATATGTACTACTACATGTAAAATTAAAGATTGCAGGCGGGTAAATTTTATTTTTCAGATATGTGCATTCGCTGAGGTGGCGTGTGTTGCATACAAGATGGAAGTCCTTCCTCTCTCTTGAGAGTTCAGTTTTGCGTATAAAATATACCAATTTCTTTTGTTTGCATCATATTCAATTTTGCCATGCTTCTCAATTATATATTTATTCTTATTATTACTTATGCATAGCTTTACATGTATCCATATTTTGCAATAAACAACAAATACAGGTTTGTATTTCAATGTAGCTAAGGTATAACATTCAATTTATTAATATTGAAAGCATAGACATGGAACTAAGGCAATTGAAGGAAAATTTGTCATAGGAAACATCATCACTATCTTATTCTGCAGTAGAGACATAGTTTATTGTATGGACAAAGATATTTTCAAACATCTGGAAAGTATGGAAAGATATCTCAAGCAAGCCTACTTTGAACATTCTGAACAGTCTACGTTGGCACATGATCTCATTCCCACATTGTCATATGGTGGATATTTTTGTTTGTTTGCTTTGGTTCCTGTTTTATCCTGATATTATATGGCTTCGATTTATGATGATCTGAATTATCGATTTTGTACTGTGTATTGAGATATGGTCATTGTCCAAATTGTCGTGCAGTAGTGGAACACGCATGATAAATAATTACCAGTAACTGCAGTAGAAATGATCGTTAACAGCGGATGGAAATAAAAGATTTTATACAAAAACAGAGACACTAAATTAATACAGACTCACCAAAATAGGATATGAGGGTAAACGTGAATAAATGTATGAATGAAAATCCATGGACACGATTCAGCTATGTAATTGCGAATTCTAATAGAAGAGCAGTCGTCCTCTCAAGAACAAAAGGTGTAGTAGATTTGTTTGGTTTCCAATTTATTTCAGTTTTGTATGTCTCATATTCAGAGTTTTCAAGTCTCATTTGGATTTGATAATTGTTTTTCACTCAATTTTCATTTAAATACAATAAACATGGTTGATATGTTATACAGTAAGTTATATATCTTTCCTTTATAGATTGGAACGTTCATTAGAATATTATTTGGCACCGCAAGTGTCCTACAACTTGTACTTGGAGTGACTGAAAACGGATGCATGAATAAGACAGAAGTATGCCCCTCAAACACCGAGTCTCACGAAATCAGAGGAAAACAGTTCAGCTGTGACAACTCCACCGCATACACATGTATGTTAACTAATAATGATGAACTTGCAGAAATATGTTTGAAACCTGAAATTCCAGCCGTACAGCCTGACGAAGGTAATTTCATCGTATTTCTATAGAATTGTGATGTTATGTCTGAAGCCCTCTGTTTGACTAGTTTTTCTTTTCTTGTTGGAATGCTCTGTATTTTATTTTTGCCTTGTGTGAATGACTTTGACTGATGCTTGAGTCTTCTTGCATACTTTTCTTCTGCAAACAAAAGGTTAGAAGCGTTGTTTTGATATTCAAACAAAATTGTATGAAAATACTTTGCAAGCATTCGATGCACGAAAATAAGATGCTATTATTCTGAGAACACCAAAGCAGGCCTGAAATAGAGCCCAAATTAGCTCACCTAGATAAAACTCAGAAATTGTGCTTGGTATCCCGATCCGTTCATGAGTGTATCTAGTGTGAGGGCAAACATGTGCTTAAACAGCCTTGCCTTTGAACTGCTGAATTGATAAGAAATCTCAATTTATTCTCATTTAAACAATCCATATCTTGATTATTAACAGTTGTGTTCGGAAAGCCGTCATTCGGGGTGTGGTTTGTGTCGCCTTTTCGGACTCTGAAATTCTTACATTTTATAATTTTTCAAGAATTTGTTAGCCTTTTGTTTGTGTTCTCCGCTTTCTGTTTGACTGTCATCCATTGATCAGTAATATTACTTAAAATTAGTGAATAAAGGTACATCAAGTAAGGTACATTATCATACCCTAATTGACTTTATATTTGTGACATCTTAATGTTTCATTGGTTTGATTTCGATATTGAATAAAAGTTGTTTTTGTGTATTTCTATCATTTTTATGCCCCCGGAATCAAAGATTCGGGGGCATATAGTTTTTGGCCTGTCCGTCTGTTTGTCTGTTTGTCTGTTTATCTGTTTGTCTGTTTGTCTGTCTGTTTGTCCGAAAATCTTTAACATTGGACATAACTTTTGAATGGGAAGTGATAGGGCTTTCATATTTCACATGTGTATTCCTTGTGACAAGACCTTTCCATTAATACCAAAATTTTTGACCTCGTGACCTTGACCTTGACCTTTGACCTACTTTTCAAAAACTTTAACATTGGGCATAACTTTTGAATGGGAAGTGATAGGGCTTTCATATTTCACATGTGTATTCCTTGTGACAAGACCTTTCCATTGATACCAAAATGTTTGACCTCGTGACCTTGACCTTGACCTTTGACCTACTTTTCAAAAACTTTAACATTCGGCATAAATTTTGAATGGGAAGTGATAGGGCTTTCATATTTCACATGTGTATTTCATGTGACAAGTCCTTTCCATTGATACCAAAATTTTTGACCTCGTGACCTTGACCTTGACCTTTGACCTACTTTTCAAAAACTTTAACATTGGGCATAACTTTTGAATGAGAAGTGATAGGGCTTTCATATTTCACATGTGTATTCCTTGTGACAAGACCTTTCCATTGATACCAAAAGTTTTGACCTCGTGACCTTGACTGTGACCTTTGACCTACTTTTCAAAAACTTTAACATAGGGCATAACTTTTGAATGGGAAGTGATAGGGCTTTCATATTTCACATTTGTATTCCTTGTGACAAGACCTTTCCATTGATACCAAAATTTTTGACCTCGTGACCTTGACCTTGACCTTTGACCTACTTTTCAAAAACTTTAACATTGTGCATAACTTTTGAATGGGAAGTGCTAGGGCTTTCATATTTCACATGAGTATTCCTTGTGACAAGACCTTTCCATTGATACCAAAATGTTTGACCTCGTGACCTTGACCTTTGACTTTTTAACCCAGTGACCTCACATACATGTACTTAACAGAAAATAGTGTTCATACTAACAAAGATGCCACCGGGGGCATTCGTGTTTCACAAACACAGGCTTTATTCTTTCATGTAAACAAGAAATGGGGGTATTTTGTGTAAATTCAGCTTTTCCTCCTTAAACACATCTTTAAGAATTTGATGAAACTTCGTATACATGATATACTCAAAGTACCATACTAAAATAGTGATAAATCCAGGTCCATCAAGGGGTTGATCCAAGAAGGAGTGGGGTGGTAAGTACACCTTTGAAAAAATCATCTCCTCAGGAAGTGCATTATTATTAGTCAAGAAATTGACTTAATAAGGACAACTCCAATGCTGCTAAAAGCAATAGTAGCACAGTAGTAGATGCCATAGAAGATGGGCATGACTCCCCAAAATGACTCAAATTTGATACCATTCTCATATGATGTGTTAAATGAACTATTTGTCTATTTGTTGTGTATTTCTTATATCATGATCCATTCAATTTAATATCTTTAAATTTTCACCTGATTGAATTAAGAAATATGATTCCAAGATTTCTTAACTAAATACAGCACTACTTTCCTTTCCCATGGCTAATCACATAACCTCTTACTTTCTCATACTAAACATACGAGGCATACAATCATACTTATTTTCATTATAAAGCTCACATAATGAAGATGGACCCCATCTATCCCCTCTTTAGAAATGTTTCCTGGTCAAATTTCAATGTGACACAGTGGCTTCTATGTAATGGAACCTATAGGTTATCCGAAGAATTTTTTGTGTAAATATCCATTGTTAAATGATCGCTTCTTGCCGTATCAAGTTGTTTGTGTGACGGAATATATTTTTGTCGCGACGCACCGTCAAAGGTCCCATGATACCGACAAGCCTTAACCCCTATATTAAATTATATGGCTATAGTAGTAAGTAGATATATGATCAATAGGACCTATTCTTGATGCACAAGTACTCAATTTGTATATCAAATGATTGAATAAAGTCTAAATGTCATTTTCATAAGACTCTTGTCATGGCAACGACAAACTTTTTTTGTTATAACGACAAATTTTTGTCGCGCAGAAGCTCATTTTACCATTACATTTTTCCGCTTACTATGGAAATGTTTATGAAAGCTATCATATTATGATTGGTAGCTATGGTAACCACATATTGTGGTAAAGGGGTAGGCCACGAAGCCCCTAAAACGGCTCTGTAATTTTCCTCAGATATGCTATGGATATATATATCGTGCATACCTGCTTACGATTTTTAAGATATTTTTTTTGAATTGCGATACTTTCTATAAAAGACATCATCATAATTTTTGATCTGTTGACCTTGACCTACATATTTGACCTACTTTTCAAAAAAAAAAATATTGTATATATCTTTTGATTGGTAAGTGATAGGACTTTGATATTTCACTTGTGAATTCCTAATGACAAGAGCTTTCTACACATACCAAAAAATTTGACCTTTCAATTCTTGACCTAGATAATTGACCTTCTTTTCTAAGAAATTAAGGTGGTATGTATGTTTTAATTAGTGAGTGATTGGGCTTTAATATTTCTTATGATGAGACCTTTTTTGTTACCAATTTTTACGCAGTGACCTTGACCTAGATGATTCACACTCTTGTCTGAAATTTGAGATTGGCCATATCTTTGAATAACTGAAAGGTCTGTTATTTCACATATGAATTTCTTTTGAAAAGATACCAATAACTTTGATCCACTTTCTGAAATAATAATCAAACCGCTTCGCAGGCGAAACAAGCATTCATTGGATTGTTATTTCATCATAATTATAGTACATGTATCTCGGCTAATCTGCTTTTTTCACACGAAAATCACACGTGAGAATTCATTCTATTTATTTTAGAAGAGGACGAACACATTCATCTCAAAATATTTATGTCATAAAGCAAGTATTTGAACGAACCAGCATGTTAATCCACAGTTTTCATATTGTTTCAAATCTCTCCCCTTCTTTACCGGTATACGTATCATCGTTGTATTTAATCATTATTGTCTATATAGTAATGATAAATAAACGACTACCAAAATAAGAAATAAAAAAACAAACAACCGTTTTAACTTGGTACATCAGGTATATTGATAAAAAATGTTCGTGAGTACATGTAAATTGCTGAATGCATTGATTAAAAAATGAGTGTAATTTTCGCTATGTAAAGGTTAAAAAATTGGTTCACGGTTTTCAAGTACCCCAAGATATGGTCACGACCGAAGCAAAGAGTGAACCAACTGACTAAGTGCATGGTTTGATCGGGCAGATATTAGAGTTTTCTGATATAACCCCTAAATCTGTTAAAATTATTTGCCTCGGGCAATATTTCCCTATAGAAAATGAAATGAAGTGAGTTGGTATTCAGATTAATCATTGACCATTTATTAATTTATCGGAATTATTTGTCTGACATCTTCCGTCATAAGTAAAAAATGGATTTTATAACAAGAAATTTTCTAGAATTGATGAAGTAATCATACTGGAATATACTCACAGATTCTAACATTTCTAAACAATAGTAGTTATTCGTGATTCAAAGGTACTATAACATAAAAGCCGATATAAATTCTTACTGCTGATAAAAATTCAAGCGCAGATCAAGACGGTTTTAGGCATGTCGGGATCACTCCTGAAATTTACAACAAAAACCCCAGGGGGCACAACGCTCACCTGATACCCATGCACGCTCTAATTGACATACTGACATTGAATACTGATAGTGCCAGTACCAGGATTTTAGCCCACAACCTTTCTAAAAAGATTTTTGCCGGATGCAGAGAAGTTTTTTTTTCAGACAACCTTTAAAAGTACAAAAAAGGAAAAAATAGTCACATTTCAAAACAATAACTTTTTTACTGATTTGAAACGACGGATAAGTGGTCCAACATCATATGCCCAGCTAGTATAGTTCAATTATGCAACATCAAAAATAAAATCATATTGTACATTAATGTGCAGCAGAAAAAGAATAAAACAATGAAATGATTTCATAAATTAAGTTTATTTAAAATTGAACACAAAACCTTTTATTATTGATAGCTAGCATGCCAGAAATTATAAAGCCTGTGTTTGTGAAACGAGAATGCCCCCGGCGGCATCTTTGTTAGTATAAAGGCCATTTTCTGTTAAGTATGTGAGAGGTCAGGGTCAGCGTAATATTGGTATCAATGGAAAGATCTTGTCACAAGGAATACATGTAAAAATTGAAACCTCTATCACTAACATTCAAAAGTTATGCCCAATGTAAAAGTTTTTGAGAAGTACGTCAAAGGTCAAGGTTATGGTCACGAGGTCAAAAATTTTGGTATCAATGGAAAAGTATTGTCACAAGGAATACACATGTGAAATATGAAACCTCTATCACCAGCTTCCATTTAAAAGTTATGCCCAATGTCAAAGTTTTTCGGAAAACAGACAGACAAACAGACAGACGGACAGGCCAAAAACTATATGCTCCCGAATCTTTTATTCCAGGGGCATAAAAAACAAAGATTTTTCGGTTTTGCCTTTATTCATATTAAAGTATACTGAAATCTATGAATACTTTTGAATAGTATTGATTTCATCTCAAATACATGAAACGTACAGTTAAAATCGTTTTAATCCAATATTTATCAGTTCAAGTGAGTTGTGCAGAAATTGGGCCAGTTTGTTTTCCATAAAGCAGTGTATGGTGTATCAAACCTCATGACCCAGTGAAGCCACTTGAACAAATAATTTTCAGTGAATATGCTGAAATGCGGTGCTTCTTGCCTATGCATATTTCAACAGGCGAGAAGGAGCGTCGCATTTCAGCATACGCTGTTCAACAACTCAAGTGGTTTCTCTAGGTTTCGTAGTTTGAAACAAATTAAAAGGCCAATGAAATTGTTAAGCTTGTCCAACTAGCAGACCTACGACATCATTATTTACTGTTAACAAATTGTTTTACCTCATCAAAGGTCTGTTACACGGAAAAGTTGTTAGCGGAGAGAGTTCATGAAATGTATCGGTTGCATAGGATTTGCCGACAAAAAGTTATTTGGTCCGATACAAACTCATCATGTATCTATTATTTGAACGGATAAACATTCCCAAGTCTTATCACAGGAACCTGTCATTTTATGAGAGAAAATGTTTTATTATTCACAACCTCAGACCTCTGTGTTCCTCTTAGAAATATTATGCATACAAGATGTCGAACACAGTGGCTTATGGTTGTAAATAATAATTTATTTTCTCTATTTAAACAACAGCTTTCTGTGGTCCAACATTTCATAGGAAGATTTCAGGAACTCTGAACTGAATTATTTATTTCAAGAATTTCAGATATTAAATGTCCTATGCATTCTCAAAATCCAGAGGAAGAGATTACTCATTAGACGTTTCTTCAAGAAATCAGTCCGTAAATTACTTCATCTAAGAGAGTCTAAGACAGAAGAAATTCGAGCAAACTTTATACATGATAACAAGTATATGCAAGTGTTCCAAGTACATGAATGATAACCATTATGAGAGTGTTCCAAGTATAATGCACATTAAATAAAAATCTATTCCGTTTGCACTGTATCATTTTGTAACATTACTAAAGGTATCAAATTTCTACATGGGTTGCACTCCACCATTATTTTAAGATTTCGCGTTATCACCTCTTATATTACTCATTATGGACAACCTAATATGATGTCATACTATTTGGTATCAATAGATTCAGAACATTTCAAATTTTTAATTTATAGACAATTTAACAAAAAAAATTAATATAAGAACCACATTACCTGTGCTGAAATGGCATGAAAATGGGTTGAAATTTCATGCAAAAAGTACCATATTGGCCCAAGTTTTGGGCAATTTTTCACCAAGTTGTTTGATATTTTCCAGAAATTTCAATTAATAGTCTGAAAGGTGTATTCTTACTCTAAATCATATGGAAAAATCAGAGAGGTGGTACGGCTAGTTCTCGCGAAATCACTGTCGAACCGACTTGAATGATTTTTGACGCGGGGAAATTCCGCCAAAATTCACATGGTCCATCGCACGATGTAGTGTTATATAGGATACGAAGCTAAGGATTCAAAAATTTTCAGTGTCCTGTTACAAACATATTACCTAATACTTTTCAACCATTTCATTACTTTTCACCCTTGCTTTATATAAGCTGTCTTATTCAGGAGTATATGCCCTGATAGCCTTTTACATTAATATTCAGTACCCCTAATTGTATACGAAATGGTGGAGTGCAACCATGGGGAATCCCCTTCGGGTACACGGCAAAACATGGCCGCTTTTCAAATCTTGTTCCCGACTTTAAAAATAAAATTCTAAATAAGTATAAAGAATTTAAATAATTGAATCATATCACATAAAAGGTCAATCAATAAGACATTGAAGCATGTGTCACTTGTTGAATTATCAGCTGTAACTATGGATGAAAGGTCGATCTAAAAATGATTAATCATACAAAGAAGGTTTTTTTTCCTGTAGTTGCACCTGAAACATTGGACATGGAAAACATACATTATACCTATGTACAATCTTAAAAAATATTCCTTAAAAATCCAAACGTGGATATCTTGACAAAATTCTTTCACTTGTAGGGTACCATGCATGAGTACCTCATACCTACAAATTGTCATGACAATCTGAAGAGTGGTTATAGAAAAGAGGCAGAAAATGTATGAAAATCACCCCCCCCCCCTTCCTTTTTACATAAGAAAAAAATTCATAAAAAATCAAAAAAAAAAAAAAAATTAAGCATAAAATACATATCAAAGCATTAAGTAAGTTAAATATGATAAATATGTAGTAAATGAGTGTGTAAAATCATACACTTATTGAGTTATTCAAAGAAATAGTGCAAAAATGTGCATTTCTGACTAAGTCCGAAAAGACGTCAAAAACGCGTCAAAAATTTGACTTCGAAGTGGAACCAAAAATAACAACACTTCTTAAGACATCTCTCTAGATCATCCTGATGCTTTCGGTTTGTCGATACATGCTTCGGTTCTGAAGAAGAAGTTTGTCAAAGGAGGGTACCCCCCGTGACATACTTTTGGCTGTGGTGGCGCCACCTGTTGACAGACCTGGACGAAAAACAGCAACACTTGTAGGGGACCATAAGTACTTCATACCTACCAAGTTTCATCAAAATTCCTTCAGACGTTCTGGAGAAGAAGTTGAAAATGTGAAAAGGTTACGACGACGACGGACGACGACGGACGACGACGACGACGACGGAAGACAGACGCAACACTATGACAATAGCTCACTTGAGCCTATGGCTCAGGTGAGCTAAAAAGGGAAAACAAATTTTGTTTCGGTCCCGCCGAGGTTTGAAGCCACTCCCCATGGGTCCATTGGGCATGGAAAACATACATTATACCTATGTACAATCTTAAAAAATATTCCTTAAAATTCCAAAAGTGGATATCTTGACAAAATTCTTTCACTTGTAGGGTACCATGCATGAGTACCTCATACCTACAAATTGTCATGACAATCTGAAGAGTGGTTATAGAAAAGAAGCAGAAAATGGATGAAAATCGCCCCCCCCCCCTTCCTTTTTACATAAGAAAAAAATTCATAAAAAATCAAAAAAAAATAAAATTTAAGCATAAAAAACATATCAAAGCATTAAGTAAGTTAAATATGATAAATATGTAGTAAATGAGTGTGTAAAATCATACACTTATTGAGTTATTTAAAGAAATAGTGCAAAAATGTGCATTTCTGACTAAGTCCGAAAAGACGTCAAAAACGCGTCAAAAAATTGACTTCGAAGTGGAACCAAAAATAACAACACTTCTTAAGACATCTCTCTAGATCATCCTGATGCTTTCGGTTTGTCGATACATGCTTCGGTTCTAAAGAAGAAGTTTGTCAAAGGAGGGTACCCCCGTGACCTACTTTTGGCTGTGGTGGCGCCACCTGTTGACAGATCCGGACGAAAAACAACAACACTTGTAGGGGACCATGAGTACTTCATACCTACCAAGTTTCATCAAAATCCCTTCAGCCGTTCTGGAGAAGAAGTTGAAAATGTGAAAAGTTTACGACGACGACGGACGACGACGGACGACGACGGACGACGACGACGACTACGGAAGACAGACGCAACATTATGACAATAGCTCACTTGAGCCTATGGCTCAGGTGAGCTAAAAAGGGAAAAAAATTTGTTGGGGTCCCGCCGGGGTTTGAAGCCACTCCCCATGGGTCCATTGGGCATGGAAAACATACATTATACCTATGTACAATCTTATAAAATATTCCTTAAAAATCCAAAAGAGGATATCTTGACAAAATTCTTTCACTTGTAGGGTACCATGCATGAGTACCTCATGCCTACAAATTGTCATGACAATCTGAAGAGTGGTTATAGAAAAGAAGCAGAAAATGTATGAAAATCACCCCCCCCCCCCTCCTTCCTTTTTACATAAGTAAAAAATTCATAAAAAATAAAAAAAAATAATAAAATTTAAGCATAAAATACATATCAAAGCATTAAGTAAGTTAAATATGATAAATATGTAGTAAATGAGTGTGTAAAATCATACACTTATTGAGTTATTAAAGAAATAGTGCAAAAATGTGCATTTCTGACTAAGTCCGAAAAGACGTCAAAAACGCGTCAAAAATTTGACTTCGAAGTGGAACCAAAAATAACAACACTTCTTAAGACATCTCTCTAGATCATCCTGATGCTTTTGGTTTGTCGATACATGTTTCGGTTCTGAAGAAGAAGTTTGTCAAATGAGGGTACCCCCCGTGACCTACTTTTGGCTGTGGTGGCGCCACCTGTTGACAGATCTGGACGAAAAACAACAACACTTGTAGGGAACTATGAGTACTTCATACCTACCAAGTTTCATCAAAATCCCTTCAGCCGTTCTGGAGAAGAAGTTGAAAATGTGAAAAGTTTACGACGACGACGGACGACGACGTACGACGACGACGACGACGACGACGACGGCGACGGACGACAGACGCAACACTATGACAATAGCTCATTTGAGCCTATGGCTCAGGTGAGCTAAAAATGATAATTTTCCCGTTTTGAATAATGAAGCAAAATAAGAAAAAATGAAATATATATATAATTCATTTTTCTATATATTTTTGTCTGTGTTTTATTTTTCTTTTGCTCCTCAATATTTCAATATTTAAATAGTTATTGTAAACATTCTAGGATTTTGGATCGAAGTAGAGCCTAAAGGTATCGGATTTATTTCATAGATGATTGAATAGTATATTCAGTCGTCGTTGTTTAGGGAGCAATCATATTACTTTATGTTAAGGGGGGGGGGATCCGAAATTTTTTTGTCTTCCTGATTCAGTCAAATGATGGCTGCTGAATTTATTTTTTTTTAAATCAGTTGTTTGGGTTAGAAATTTTATTAAGGAAATCTTCATTCGGAGTTTTTTCTCAAGTTTATTCTTCCCTCTCCCTAAAAATTGAGTGCACCCTTTACAATCAAAATATCGTATTGAAGTCCGAGGATGACGACATACTTGCAGTGGATGGTCTTCTGACCAGTCAAGATAAGGAGTTCTATAAATTACGTATTGAAACCCTTAAACACAGGTGGCAAAAGTGTATAAATACTGGAGGGTATTACGTAGAAAAAGAATGCAAAATGTCTGAAAATTCAAATCGTTCAATACGAGGCTCACAACATATCAATAGGCCTTCGTGCTTAGACTCTTTATGCTGTTGATGTCACCGGGATGCTTTAAAATACGTTGACGTATCATACGCAAAGTAAAACCATCGACGGGATAAATGCGTTGTACAATTTTTTACAGGGAGGAAACAAAAATACATTTGGTTGATGAAATAAAAGCTTTGCCTCGCCGAATTCATTTTTGTTCCATCGAACCACCATATTTCTTTAAATCCCTCTTGGAAAACGTTGTACAACTAAGCATATACCTGTAAAAGAATACCCTGTCTGCTTTGTAGGTTGTCCTATATTAGTATGTGGTAAAGAGGGAGCTGGAATATCGTTCTCATCTGTTGCAACTTGTCCACGAAACAATGATGGTTGTCCATGTGGAACTCAGAGTATACGTACTACAAGTGACCTTCTCAGATGTGAGTAGTCGAATTGAACTTTTGATGAAAATTCAAGAAAGAATATTGATATTTGAATTTTCGTAATTACATTTAAGCAACTGGAGGAACTTCTCTCAATATAGCTCATTGAATCTTTAATATATCAGTTGCTATAACACGGATAGTAAAATATCAATATGATTAATAATATCATCATAAACTAATATTACAACTCTCACGATTATAGATCCTAAGTGTCTGCTACGAAGAAAACACAGATTTCCTACGAAAGTACTTAGGTAATGAATTGTGTTGAAGCCTTTGAAATCAAAATCTTTTGTAGGAAAGAAAATGAAACGTTGATGTATAAAACGTTACTTTAGATCCTTTTGATTTCCGGCAGCACTGATAGGGATTCTTATTCAAAACAAGCATGTTTTATTACGAATTACATATTTTTTTTAACTACAAGCCTCTCTGTCTTCCTACACCTCCGTTAATCTACTTATTTCTATTACATTGTTTACACGCAGTATATGAATGTCCTACGCGTGGTTTGAACTACAAATATTTTATACCTTATATAGATCCACGTGCCCAAGTACCAAATAATAATTATATCCCTATAATCCTTTTCAACATCCGACTGTTGATACATTAAAAAAAAAACTTAAAGGGGAACCCTAAAGTTGTCAATAAATTCATATACTTAGCCATCCCTCATGATTTAATAATTACTTTGTAAAAACAACCATGAATCATACTTTCTTTGCCTCATTTCAATATTAATAATCTCTTCATACCCCCTTCGAGCAATCCTGATAATCAAACTATCAATGTATTTCTCTTATAATTATCCATTCAGTAATCTATCAATTAATTAAACATCAATATATAAGTCGTCCCTCCCGCCTTCTGTACTTCTCCTTTTTGTGGTTTGACATGATTAATAGGTACATGTTGTACACCTCAATTTATTTAATGAACATCAGTATTCCATGAATGGAAATTTTACCTTTTCGAATTGGCTAAAACAGACGCTCGCTGAAACACTCAAAGACTATATCTACCTAGGATGACGATATCCCGGGTAGATATAAGATCCCAACAGCTCCCGATGTGCTAAAATTTACACGGTGGGCGTTGCCGTTCCAGGTGATTTCATCGGAGATAAAGATAAGATTACGACAGCTCTTCGTGTGCTAAAAATAGATCCGAGAGGCTTTTATAGTCTAAAAGAAAATTCGGAAGTGTTCCATCTCTATACCGTCTTGAAGAAAATTTCGAACCAATTTTCATGCACCAGACACGTAATTCGAATATTATATTCTCATCAGTGATGCTCAGTGGGCCTTGCTGACTTTGCGTTTTAACCGGCAGTAATAGTTCATATACAAGATAATAAAGAGGCGAATTTCCAAAATTCAAGTACTTCCTATGACATAGCGGGCCTACCTCACTTATTATATATAAATATATATAACAGTGGGCAAAATAATTATGAACTTGCACGCTAGTTCATTTTTGCACCCACCTGCCCTTGGAGATACTATAAAAGCAATACTACCGACAGGTTGGGGGTACCAAACTTAGTCAGAATCCAAACTGTTTTACCTGGTGCACACCCGGTACCTGAGATATTCACCTTTAATCAATTAAAATCCTGCAGAAATTTAAAAAAATCCTGCAGGAATTTTTAATTTCCTGCAGGATTTACTCCCTTATTTTATTATGATCAAAGGTAGCTTTAATTTGACTGTACTACTGAATCAACCTTGCATAAAATTTGCAGCTGGGCACTCTTTTCAAAGTTACATTTCATATCGTCAAGATAAAACCATGAGTAAAGGAATCGACATATGGTATTAGAAGATTCCGAGAAAAGAAATGTAATAAACAATAAAAATAAAGAACTAACTAATATTTGCTGTGCATTGGACAGATGGAGTCCTTAGAGGACGACCGTGTCACTGAAACGAGAAAATAGCCAACGGGATATACAGGTCACATGCACTTGTATTTGTCGTTGTTATAGTTATAAATTGTATTAGATGTATAGATATAAGTTTGATGTGTACATATTCACAGTCTTTTGATACGTATAATATTTGTACTTATCAAAATGTCTAACTTACAATTCGACGAGTATGGATTTTCGTTATTGTGGATTTTAAACTGTTTTAATGATAATTGGATTTGAGAAACAACATTTCACTCTTTACTTTGAAAACGATAAAAACGAAATTTGTGTCAACGGAAACAGACCGTGACGATTTTTGAATTTTGCACACGTTTCGTGAATTTCGCGTATCTTATCGGTAAACTACCATCAAGCACCACTTAAAGAATTGTTCGTACCATGTTTGGTAAAAAAAAATGCATTTGTTATAAAAATCCTTACGCGGTATAGCAATGTTACCGGAAGCGCTATCGACTCGTAACGCATCAGGAAATCTGAAAGCATATCACTACGAAACAAAATTATCAACCACCGATATTTCAAAATTCAAAAACGAATCACACAATAACCATTAGAACTTTTCTATAGTAGACTTTTTAGTCAAGCGACACAGTTTTCGGAAGCTGATGATTATTTACTAAAATGCTGTTGAATTTGAAGATAAACACCACAGGATGATAACTCGTTTCATTTACACTTGTAACAATTTTGCTGTTTTGATAAATGTTGATATTTGTTAATTGGTTTCTATTAATCATTAAATTCAAGTTACTGATAAAATTGTAAGTTAGAAATTTTGATTAGTATATCACAGTTTATATCAAACATAAAAACCATCTCAAAATTATAACTTAATAAAGACAGATCTTCATTCAAAATTTGTTAAACAAGCGCCAGTATTTAGCAGACTACACCTGTCTTCCATTTAGGGAAAAACGTTCTAGCCTCCGATGGTATAAGGTTTACATACCGGAACAACACAACACTGTTAGCTTATTCATATTCTAATTAATGTGACATGATTTAAGTCTTTATATCCCTCATAGTGTCTCACCTATCACTTTAGGGGATACCTTGCTACAACGGACTATCAAAGATCAACAGAAATTATTGTGCTCCAAAATATAAAATGCATAATACATTGTACTCAAGGATACAAGCCGTGTCAAAAATTCTTGCATTCAGCGGTCGATTTCTTTATATGCAGATTTAAAGAGGAAAATTTCATTGATTTTACTTTAACGCCAAAGACAATGGAAATATTCCGACGTCATAATGACGCAGTTTACGTTTCCAAATGTTGAAGGATTTTTCTCGCAAAAAACAACGCCTTCCTTGGTAACAAGATTTGAACAAAATTGCCTAAATGTTATTTAAATGCAAAATTGAAGCTCATATTGAGTTTATATCATATTTTAAGTTGCTAAAATAACAATTGTGATTAGTAAATAAAGAAATAGCTTGTAAATAACGAAGTTAGAATCGAAATTTGCATAGCAACCAGCCAAGCCAATCAACAAATAAAGACAAGGATGACATCACGCGAAGCGCAAAGTGTTTGATGTTATGATGAAAGAAATAGATGGTATATGCCATTGTTTTTGTAATAACTCTTTATATTTTAGCTATAAGTATTTCCATAAGACATTTTCTTATGCTGTTCCTTTAACAAATCTGTTAATTACCAGAGACAAGAAATCTTGGTATGCAAATGTACCCCTGATGTCTAGGGTTAGTCCTCACAGGGATTCAATCCGGAAGTAGGTCTAGATGTAATTTTACGTCACATTCTGACATTATCCGAGAAAAGAGCACAAGGAATTATGATGTCATCCGAACAAAGAGCAGAAGGAATTATGACGTCATACGTGAAAATAGCGTCAAAGCTTGTAACGTGAAATTTACGTAGGGATGCATTTTAAGTGAATCGGTTTGCGGTATGTACATCGCCGTTATACATGCTTGTAGAAATGCCTTGAACAAATCAGAATGCGAAAAGAATGAATTAGAATCCAGCTTCATACAAGCTTGTTAGTCACTTGAAAGAAAGGAGGGGATCCCAAACAAGACTCGGTTGCAGCACCAGCAGCAACACACCAAACATCCAAAGTGAAAACACAGAGAAGACACACACAGCACCAGCAGCAACACACCAAAACACCCAAGTGAAAACACAGAGAAGACACACACAGCACCAACAGTTACACTCCAAACACCCCAAGTGAAAACACAGAGAAGACACACACAGCAAGAGACAAGGAACAGCAAACGAGACATCAACCATCGAACATAAAAGACTACACATACACCAACGAGACCCATGGGCAATCGGTACCGACTTAGGGTGGCCATCAGCCACGCAAGTAACAGATGGTGTGGTTATCCTGGATTACGTGCGCACAACCCTCCAAGTTTTCCGGCTACCCAAAGGTCACGAAAAACGAGTTCGATTTTCTGCGTTTAACATGAGTATTTGAACGCAATATAATATTTACGTACATAAGATCAAACTTTTATTTAAAATTTAAACACAGAAATACTAGGACGACCTCAACTAAGTAATATATTATTAGTTCTATGGGATCTTTCAAAAGACATTGAACATGGAATTTACTACATGTACATGTTTCGCTCAATGTAAAGTTCATTCAAGCGATTGGCATGTCAAAATACCGTGCTCACTCCAACCTCAGTATGGGACATTATTCTGCATACTGTATCTGTAAATAGCAATTTCTAAAGTTTACCGAAATTACGTGTACCGATGAATAATCACGTCTATAAGACAAAACTTTGAGAGATAATTTATGTAAAAGAAGGGAGGAGATCACCAACAAGACCCCGTTGCAGCATCAACAGCAAAACATCAAAACACCCGATGCGATAACACAAAAGACGAGTACAGATCGAGACGGAAAAGAGACACACGACATGTAAACATCAAACACAAAAGACTACACATAAACCGACGGGACAAAATGGGCAACCGGTGCCGACTTTTGACGGCCATTTGTCACGCAAGTAGCAAATGGTGTGGTTATCCTGAATTACGTGCGCACAACCCTCTCACTTCTCCAATTACCAAGAGGTCTCGAAGAACGTACAATCGTGGTGTAAAACAACCTCCTCACTGTAAGATGACCTCACACAAACAAGCCCGCGAAAAATTGAGGCCCCAGAAACACAGACGAATATGTAAATGGATATAAAAAGAGGGCATGCGTAGTACTGTCCGTGCTCTGTATGTAATCACCCGAGGAGTCTGACTGACATTCAGAGAGGACAGGTGGTCAGGGCCCTGTCTTCTCTAAGTAAGTAATATAAAATTGTTCAAGTGATACCACCTAAAATATATTTGCGGAAAGCTTCGTTAACGACATATTAATCTCTGTCAAGCCTATTGTATATCTAAAGTAAATGGACTAATTTAAACTAAAATAATGAAACTAAAGAGCGATACTTAAATGCATTTAAGCTATGGCCAAAGATTTTATGGCTGTGCCTGAAAAATCACTACGGCTTAAAGTACTACTTATGAGGATTTACTACACAAAACAAGTGTCTGGCGCATTAAAATTGGTTCGACATTATATTCAAGGAGGTTACGAATTCGAACGCTTCAATTTTCTTATTCAATTAAAAAGTAAACTTATCTGGCAAACAAACTCATTATTCTAGAACTATTTTGATATAACCTTAAACATTAAGGTGAAATTGACAATTTAAAATAACTTAATACGTACAAACCAAATAAGGCCTCTATAACATGTACTTAATCACTGCTTTACATTGTAGACAAAACAGTCCAGTCACAAAGAATTCCCAGTGTAGTGTATTCATCAAGTCATTCAGGCTGGATATTAACCATTTTTGCCATTATTTTTTCTTCATGAGTCTCTGTTTCGAGCTCATGTATGTATGAATGAAACATGTATGTTGAATACGACGTTGATACGTGTTTTGATTTTATAACTCACTGTAATAAACATATCAACCAAAAAAAAAAAAAAAGAATTATGTTTATATTTTTGAATAGAAATGTCATGAAAATGTTGGCATGAGGTACAAAAGGTCATTTTGTATAAGCTTTTGTATAAGCTTACAGATCGAATTGAGTCATATATTGCTGTACTCGCGTACCTATATGTATCTATTTCTGATTGTTATATCAATTTTCTATTTTTGTTGAAAATACGTACATTATCTATTGTACAACATAACCCAATGTCTCATTCATTTGCAAATGAATGACATATCAACTTCACATTTTGTTTGCAATTCTTGACAATGATCATTATCCACTTAGTTTCTTTTTTATTTTTATTTTTCATGTTTCTCATCACCTCATACCATATTTACATCTTGATTATATACATTGACCATTTTATGTTTAGCCTACCCTTCGTTCTATTACTTGACCTTATTTTCTCCTTTACCGGCTATGGGTAATACTAATGACCAATTATAGAGCGGTGGTAGGCCTTCACTATATTAAAGTTTATAGCGGAATATTTTACTCGTCCTTTTTCCAATTTTGTGACTTGATTAAAGATGGATCCATAAAAGTGTTGGTTGACGAATTATCCATACATATAAAAGCTACTATTGTATATATGGCACTGATTTTTCTGCTTTCGAATTTCAATTATGATTCTACACCTTTTCTGTTTCTCTTCCTTCTTATGTGTATGGATGTACACCCCAATCCAGGTCCTGATAATACTACCTGCGACCAATCGAACTCACTCGTAAAAATTATGCATCTTAATATTCGCAGTATAAGAAGCAAGATGTCATTTCTTTCTGATTTATCCAGTGATTACGATATTGTATGTATAACTGAAACTCACCTAGATGTAAATGTAAAGACAAGTTATATTCTCCTGGATGGGTTCTATCCCACCTTTCGACTTGACCGTAATGCTCATGGTGGAGGTATACTCATATACGTAGCTTCTCATCTTATGGCTATCAGAAAGCAAAATTTCGAAATAAATGGTGAAAACATTTGGCTAGAATCGAAATTTCCACAATATTCCTTTTTATTATGTACAGTATATAGATCTCCTAATAGTCCGTCACTATTCTGGGATTTTTTTCAACATTCGATTGATAATGCATCAAATCATAACTCCAATATTGTAATAGTCGGTGATTTAAATGTTGACTTATTAACTAATATATCCCATAGGTTATCCGATATAATATCCCAATATCAATTTATCAATGCAATCCGTGACCCGACACGCATCGATGCCTCATTTTCATTTATATGACTTGTTTTATGATTTTGTTTATATATGTTATTGTTGTTTATCATATGTCGACATGCTCATATTCACTTCCTGCAAATAACTTCAATCACTATTTTGCTCCTATAACTACATGTTATTCATGTTTAGATACAAACGTATTGACACTTTATCTTGCATATAAAAACATGTCCGCTTATCTTTGATATTGTTTGTTTACATTGTTTGAGAGTTTGAATCTTTAGTTGTAGGAATGTCATGATAACATAAAAAAGTCGATATACATTACGTTTTTCAATCATATAATTAGTTTATTTGTCATGAAATATGTCACTTTGATTGTTAAGAAATGTAAACATTTTCTTTATAAGGGGGAGGAATGTAGCAGAACGGGTCTATGTCATCAATATTAAATCTATTTTCATTCCTGCTTTTTACCTTTAAGCTATTTATAGATACATAGACGAGAACTGTTATCTTCAGCGAATCATATTAACCGTTATAACTCACAGTTCGGTAACTGCCATATGATAAAGCATACAGTCAGGGGCATCACTGATTTCAGTACTCTTTCAGAAATTACTAACATAAGTAATTTTGATTTTTACTTTACTTGCTGCTTTACCTCCAAATGACTGAATTCCATACTTTTTGCGCGCATTTTTATTTCTCGAAATTTATTCCTGCGCATTTTCATTGTATGAGTTCATTAGGTGCAGAATAGAACGTACTACAAATCCTTGGATTTAGATTTCCCTAAATAGCGTAGAAAAGGCAATTAAATGGACAAACTTTATAATATGACGGGAATCAATCATTTTTATGTGACTACTTTCTATCATTTTGCAAAATGAATTTATTTGGTGATTTGAAGCTATTTTGAACTTGAAAAGGAATTAAGTTAGATTGTATTTAGTTTGAAAGATAAAATTTGGTGTTTGTCTGATTTACACGCACCACCACTCGTCCACTACTACAATATCAACATTGTAGGGAGAGGGCACTTAATAATGTTGTAAAAACTTAACGCCTTATCCCATTTCATTGAATTGGAAATAAAATATGTTCAAATCAAACAAAAGGTCATCCACCGATGTATTTTCGACTTTATTTATCTTCATAAATTCCGACATCTTATTTTTACGTTTTTATCGACTTAATATACCCCCCGCAGACAATGTTTGGGGGTATATAGGAATCACCCTGTCTGTCCGTCTATCCGTCCATCACACCTTGTCCGGAGCATAATTCCTCCCCCTGTGATTGAATTTCAATAATATTTCACAGAAATGCTTCTTAGGACATATAGGTATATCATGACCTTGGCCAAAGGTCAAGGTCACAATAGAAATAATAAGTAAAACCTTGTCCGGAGCATAACTCCTCCCCTGTGGATGATTATCATTAATATTTCACAGAAATGTTCCTTAGGACCTAAAGCCCCGTCACACTATGGCGAATAGGAGCTATGAGTTTTGTACGAGTACCGGCAAGTCATAACTTGCCGACATTTCCCCGAGTTGGTCTTGATTTTATGTGATTACGACATGAACTCGACATTTGCACGACACTCGGCGAACACACACGAGTTTAAGCATCATCTCTACGATTTGTACACGACATCTTCTCGACAAATGAAGACTTCAGTACGAGAAGATACGAATAAAGTACGAGTTTCGTAGTTTATACGAGATGTGACGACATGCCTGCGAGTTATGCTCGAATAAAGAACGAATTATTAAGAACTGAGTACGAGAAGTTTACGATTTATATCAAAACATTATTGATTTGGTTTAAGTGTTTGTTTCAGTCTCTTTTAGCTTACCTGATCTGAAAAGTCTTGACAAGGATTGATAATTGTCATTATTTTAGCATTTTGACCGTCGACAAGATGCTTCCACCCTTCGACATTATTCCATATGTATGTTTTGCGTGTATTGACTCTCCGTTTTCTTCCTCAATACTGCTGTACAATTTGAATGATGGTCTGTAAAAGGTACAAAATTATGTACATAATACGATACACTTTCGGTGCAGATTTTTCATTTCTAAGAGAAGGGAGGAGATCTCCAACAAGACCCCGTTGCAGCATCAACAGCAAAACAACGAGTGGTGTTGTAGATCCTATCTTTTGTTTGGGTAAAGTTCCTAGATCATAAGGAGTTTGTTCAGCTTAGAAGTCTTAATTTTCAATCATTAAACATCATTCATTGTATCTGAGAATTTTTAAATGAATAAGTTTTCATGAAAAAAGAGAACGTCACGTCGTGTTTTTATCGAGGAGGGAAAACGTATATTTGTACATCTGAATCAAAGGGTTTCTTTTCCGCTACATAATACAAATCATACAAATCCTTTGTATTACCTTGTTCTTTCTCTAGGACAACATTTATGTAGGATTTGGTGAGGTTGTATGGATCCCTATGGGTACTAAGTGTGCGCCTCTTCTGGCAGATTTATTTTTATACTCGTATGAAAAAATGAATTTATCCACAATCTTCAAAACCAAAGAGAACATGATGATGTGAAACGTTTCATCGGTACTTCTGGGTACCTGGATGATGCTATTCTTCCTATCGAGAATCCTGTTTTTGAAAAGTAGAAAAATGTCAATCATCCACAAGAATTAATTCTTAACAAGACAAACGTTACAAATACAGAAAACCCTTTTAGGACCCAAATGGAATAAAAATTGTTAATTGAGAGATTCACACAAGTATGTATGACAAAAAAAGATGATTTTGGATTTAACATAGTAACCTTCCCCTTGATTGACGGCAATGTTCCTAGATTACCGTCATATGACATCTACATTTCGCAGCTTATTCGATTTGCTAGAGCATGTATTGATTTTTTTTATATTTTCATTTTAGAAATTTACAAATCACCAAGAAAGTTGTAGGTCAAGGTTTTTGCTTTCACAGACTAGTAAACTCTTTCTGAATTTACTTTGGGTATTTCGCAACCTGCATGTTAAGGTGACATTATCAACAACAACAAAAACGAAGGATCAAAGATAGACAGAATTACCATCGAGACTTTGTTAGAATCATCAAACGCCTTTTATACCGTGGATATAATCATTTTGTCACCAGACGAACAACAAATCTACAGCCTTTTACCAGCGCATTCTTAAGAATTGCACTCTAACTGACTGTGACGACAGGACCCTATGACAGGCCCTGTCTAAACCTCTTTAGAGAAGACATGGCCCGACCACCTGTCCTCTCTGAATGTCAGTCGGACTCATCGGGTGATCACATACAAGAAGTCAGCTAGCCACACATAAAATCAGGTTGAGTTTTGTATTTCATGATCAATATATTTTCACCGGAAAAACCTTCTTAGCAAGTTTGAAGTAGTTTTTAAAGAAACATGGTCAAATAGGGTCCATAAGGCAGCGTCGTATATAAATACCCATTTTGACAGTTGTCACTACGAGAATGACCCTTGTCGCAATAACGTTAGCGGGGGGATATTGCGAGTCCTGTATTATGTATCCAACCAACGGGAGAAAATATATTGTTTTTGCTTTCGCGTCCGTCTGTCCAATTGTATGTCTGTAATGCTTCGTGTCTGGACTATATCACCTGATCCATTTGCCGGATCACTATCATATATTCATATGTTGTTGCTTATGACCAAGAGGTTTCACATCACCTTGTCCCCAAAGTCATGTGACCAAGGTCAATGTCACTTAGTATATTTTAATGAAATTGTCCATACATTCCTGTCCGGGTGATATATCTTGAACCGTTTAAAGTATCGCTTGAGTGGAGTGGAACCATAGTACATTCATTCCTGCCTTGACTATATCCCCTTAACTATTTGCATGATCCATTTCATATTTTAGTATCTTGTTGGTTATGACCCGAAGGTTTCACATCACCTTGACCAAAGTTCATGTGACCATGATTAATGTCACTTAGTAGATGAAATTGTACAATCATTCCTATCCGGGATATAACTCTTGAACCCCATACCGGATCGCTACCATGTTTTAGTAATTTAATAGATTAAACATATTCTATCCAAGAAACCATTTAATTTGGGTCGGGCGACAAGTTATTTCAACATTACTTTAACCCTCTTCTCTAATCTTTAAAGTAACAAAAATTTGTAATATGTTGTTGCTCAAGACCCAAAGGTTTCACACCACCTGATCCAAGATCATCTAACGTAGGTCAAGGTCATTTGGTACACTGTAATGAAAGGATCCCGGACCTTGAGGCCCCTTTTTGGATCGTCTATATATCGATTGATTATACAGAATCGGAATAACGTTTTACACCAGAAGAAAATTTAACATTTTATAAGTAAAAATGGTTATGAAATCTCGTTTCGATTTCGTCAATTGCAACATTCATGTAACGTCTATAAAGTGAAGAGTGGTAACCGAAATACCCGGATAAATCGCCATCGATATTGACTCTAAATAGTACTTCAATATACATATGCATGAAGTGGCAGGGGAAATCGTCACGTGACCATTATATTTAAATTAAGACTCGTATATTTTTTGATATGGTATGTTTCTTTTCACAGTATATCGGATCTCTGGGATTTGTGCACACAATATACATGTATTTATTTTTCATCTTATCTAGACCGGATTTAGAGTACTGAAAATATGGGTGGGGTAGGTGTTATATATTGTCCTTTTACATTATTCAGGTTGAAGAATCCAAATTACTATGTGTTCCATAACAATATTTTCTCGCTGTTGTTATATAATTAGTTGTAATGTCTTGCCGCTATTTTTTTTTTGTATGTTTTAAATTATTTAGAATTGCTTCTATATCATCAACTGACGGGAATTTGCAACATAAGAAAGTAAATAATGCTGATTTTTCCCATTTCCCGGAGGTTTTCTTACTTCACAAACCCATATACTCTCTGAAACCTATCTGACGGATTAGAAACCAGCCCCCCCCCCCCCCTCCCGAAAAAAAATCTTGATCCGCCCATTTCTTGGATTTGAAACTACCTGGCTAGAGATAATATGAGTTCTTGTTATTCGCATTTCGCGGACTTTCTTAACTGTTCACTAACTAGTGAATGTCGATGATTTTCATGAAAGTATACTATTTCTAATAAAGTTAATGAAAAACATAGTAATTATTACTTCTCAATTTTCCAGATTTTTACATATAAATATTCTCGGACACTTTTGAAAATTCGAATATCGCAGATTCGGGAGCCACAAGGCTGGTAGAGAGGAGGTGGGACTTCCTATATTGATTGGTCAGTTTTACAAGTAGTCTCCTACATTTTTGATTTGATGGTGGTAATATATGTCATTGGGTCATAATTCCTATGACAGATCAAAACTCTTTTTTATCTTAAGATGCGTCATTGGTCACGGTTATCGGTGAAGTTGGTAGCTAAGGTAACATTTTATCAAAATCTACGTTTATACAAAGTTTCTAACCTGTTTTATTGTATAATAACAAAGGAAATTTAAAAAAATAAAAATGAGGGCATTTCAAATCTTTTTGTATTTTCTTTACAAATGTGCTATTTTTAGCAACAAATTTCCGGCATTTTTTACCCAGTTTTCAAATAAGCATAAATTTTGATTTTCATCATGGACCTATTAATTTTCCTTCATAAAATGATTAAGTGACATAAATACTATATTATCATATTGTTATCATAAAATCGTTGAAATTCCTTCATTCAGAAATGACATGCCTTAAATAGTTTTTAATTTGTCTTTGAGTAGCTTTTTTCTCATGTGTATATCCGTATATCGAAACGTATAGTCTGCGTCAATTCCAGTATTATAAAGCGTCAGAAACTTCAATTTCAGTCTAAAACAATTTTAAAAAATCGGCGATACTCTCCTGCATTATTAAACGTGACAACCCCCCCCCCCCAGCTTTCCTTTGCACATAGTTTAATTTTTAGAGGTATTGTAGAAACACATTAAGCAGACTTAAGTTCTTTAAAATTTGCATTTTCTTTTCTATCTTTTCCCTACAATTTCATTAAAAGGATGATGGCTATATACATGTACTTGAATTGAGCGACCACTTTTGTTATACACACAACTTGTGAAAGGGCATATTTATGGTATCGCGATGTCCTTCCGTCCGCTTATTGAACACACTATCTACTGTATCAACGGATTTTCATGATTTAAAGTTAGGAAAAGAATTTTGTTTTACGTCCGCGGGAGGGTGCCTTTCAGAAGGATTGGTAAGAAAAAGCACACACAAACTTGATTTTTATTCAAATTAAAAATTCAGTGAATGATATTGAATACCATAAAATACCTATACCTAATACCTAATATTAATTGTTATATAATGGTGATTTCTATAAAAATTAAGTCAGCATTATCCATCTCACATGAAGAAATATATTTCCAGTCTCCTTTATATTTCCTTCATATTGGTTAAGCGTTTGGTTGCTTCATGCCTGGCGGGAAAGTACCTTTTAGAAATTTTCGGGACGTAAATTAGAATATTTTAGAATAACTATGGCCTAAGGATTTGTTACGAATGTAATGAGGAAGCCAACGTTCGATTGACAAGCTCGCCTGATTTGTCGTTACAGAGTTACAGGACTTACATTTCTTTTTTTTTTATTTTTTGAATATTGAAAAAATATACTAAAATAGTTGAACATCCTAAAATAAATATAATTTTGAGTGAAATGCTCTAAATATTGTATATTTTAAGAAGAAAAGCCTTTCTCCCAATTGAGACTGAGAACTCTCATTTTCCTGGGGTGATTTATATTATTCTTTCACATAAGTAATGCATTTTTCAAATCTATCGTTGCTTAATGAGAATTTCTGTGTAATGGGAAGGGGCGATATATGTCAATGCATTCATGTTAAAGGAGAACGGAAAAATGGCATTTTTTCGATTTTTTACAAAGAAAATGAAAAGTAATTAATCAAATTATGATTTTCAACGATGAGAATCTCATTTTCGCGAGACCAGTCAAGATTTTTTTATTGATTTTTTTCTAACATTTTATTTAAAATTGCAGCATCGTTATTTTTTCCATTAGCAAGATAGGGAACAAAAATGTCTACAATGTAGCCATCGGAGGATGTAACCATCATGGGTTTGACAAGAGGCCGACCTTTTTACATACTGAATGATTTCCTCTGGAAAGAATATTTAGAACTCTTTTCAATGTAAATAAACATCTAAGGTAAGAATAGCGATGTTGTTGTCGCCTGAAGCAAGGAGTTCTCGAGCAAATACAGATGTATTGTCGTTAATAATGTTGTCCCTCGAAATATGTCCAAATCCTAAATGTTCAGGGACAAATTGATCTCCTAAAGCGTTCCTTGCCCTTTTCATTATTTTTCTTACAATGCGTGAACTTTTCAGAATACATGAAATGAAACCAATTCTTAATTTAGTGAGGAGAATTCCTACAGATTGTCACACGATGTATTTTCTAACACGCGTAAATGAAATGCCAGAAACTAAAGCATCGAATTGTCGTTCTCTTGATCGTAAGGGGAAAACTCATATTTGTACTTCTGAATCGAAGGGTTTCTTTTCCGCCACAGATTACAAATCATACAAATCATGGACACGTGGTGACCTGTGTATTGCCTTGTCCTTCATTTTGGACAATATTTATGTAAGATTTGGTAAGAAACTCAAACTCTACAAGCAGGTTGTAGGGATTCCAAAAGGTACTAATTGTGCGTCTCTTGTTGCAGATTAATTTCTATACACGTATGGAAAGGAGTTTATCCAAAATCTTCAAAAAACAAAGAAAAAATGATGATGTGAAATGTTTCATTGGTACTTCTAGGCACCTGGATGATATTCTTACTATCGACAATCCTGTTTTTGAAAAATATAAAAATGTTATTTATTCACAAGACTTGATTCTAAACAAGGCAAACGTTTTAAACACAGAAGCACCATTTTTGGACCAAAATATCAAAATTGTTATTATAGGGCTAAGCGGTTTTATCGCGGTACCGGTATATCGCGGTATTCCGTTTCCCAATACGTACCGCGGTATTCATTTCAGAAAACCGGTTCGGGTCGATATTTCTACTTTCGTTTTGATTTCTTGCTAATAATCTTGCAAATGGCGAGCGGACGGGAGTTAGTGGAGAATAAAAAAGCCAAAGCCAGTGTCTGGGGCCATTTTAAATTAATAAAGGAAGGAGAAATTATTAAGGAGAACGCAGCATTGTGTAACATCTGTAGTCAAGAAGTAAAGTATGCTGGGGGAACCTCTAATCTGTCGGCGCACGTACGAAGGCATCATCCCGACATTGATAAGGAATCTCGGAAGCCTGACAGTGAAAAGGCACCCGTGGAGTTGGTGTTTAAGTCAAAAACTCCTATCAATCCACCAACTATTTCATCGTATATTAGTGGTCAAACTAAATACCCATCAAAGTCTGCAAGGGCTGTGTCAATCACAAATCAGATTGGAAGGTTCCTGGTGAAAGATCTTACGCCATATAGTTTAGTTGAAAATGAGGATTTTAGAAAATTGATCTGTCTGCTAGATCCTAGGTACTTAACACTTGATACTGACAAACTTTTACAATATTTAAAAATGATCTGTTTGAGTCCAAAAATGCATTTGAAGGTGTATTAATTTTCGTAGAAGGCTTCATTTTTTTTTTCTATTTATTTCATAATTTCAGGTACACAGTTCCAGGGAGACAACAGTTTTCTGAAACAGTTATCCCTAAGATGTATGAACAAGAAGTTCTTAAACTGAAGGCCATGCTATCTACAGCAGTCAAGGTACCATCCTTTTCTTGCTTATGGTTGTAAAGTATCCAAATTTGAATTAGTATTTTTCACTGTTAAAAAGTTGTTTATCAAGCTCTTTAGCATAAGTCGTATTCAAATTCCTCATTTTTACTTCATTGTATTATAGGTAGCCCTAACATCTGATGGTTGAACATCCAGGTCTACAGAGTCATTTGTTACAATTACTTGCTCATTCATTGACAGTGATTGGGAACTACAGAACTATGTATTGCAAACTAGGCCACTTCCTGAAAACCATACAGGTTTGTAACTATATTAACATCTACTGCATGTGCTCTTCATGGCATCTATGTTTTGATTACTCTGTGTATATTTACAACATTATTATCCAGATATATTACTTATATTTCACAGGAGAAAACATCTCCAATGTCTTACGAGAGGCAGTTGCTGAGTGGAACCTGTCATCTGACCCATATCCCCCGATCGTTACTGACAACGCCTCCAACATGGACAAAGCTGGCGAGATATTTGGCAATGAGATACATGTCAAATGTTATGCTCATACATTGAACTTAGCTGTCCAGAAAGCATTGAAAGTACAGAGGGTATCACATATCTTATCAAGAATTCGGAGGATAGTGTCTTTTTTTCATAGAAGCAGTGTTGCAGCAGCAAGTCTCAAAACACAATCTGAATCACTCTCTATTCCATACCATAAATTGATTATAGATGTTCCCACTAGGTGGAATAGTGCCTTTGATATGTTGGAGAGATTTTTGGAAATGCAGTTTGCTGTTACAGCTGTCTTGAAGTCAAAGTCTGTATCCAAGATCAAGGAGAAAGACATTAGTTCTTTCACTGATGATGACCTTCTGTTTGCAGAGGATGTAATGAACACCCTAAAGCCTATGAAAACCATCACAACTTCACTTTGTACAGAGAGAATACCTACTTTATCAGTCATCCAACCCCTTCAACATAGTATCAAGATGCTGATGTCACCAAAGGATGATGATAAACCGGCAATTAAGGCTTTGAAGTCTGCTATCCTAAATGACTTGGGTGGAAGGTACAATCAGCAATCTAATTTCCTCAGTAAAGTCAGCTTTGTTGATCCAAGATTCAAATCTCTACCCTTCCTTGAAGAAAGCTGCAAGCTTGAGATTTACTCAGATGTGATGAAGAGTAAAGCTGTACCAAGACCTTTTGTGGTCAAACAGGAGGAAGACATAACACCCTTGCTTGTTCTTCCAAATCTGCCCTCGATATCAAACTCTGAAAAATCCGTCCTTGATATTCCTGATGCAGCTGTTGACAAAAACAACAACAGTCCAGAGAGAAAAAAAAAAACAAAGAGATGTGAAAGTGGTCTTGCATGTTTGTTCAACGAAGTGTTTGTCACTGGTGTTGATCCCCCTTCAACTAATGAACCAACCCTAATGCAGTTAGCAGAGGCTGACGTTAACAAATATAGAGCAATCCAACCAATAAAGTATGATGAAAATCCACTTATTTGGTGGAGAGATCATTCTGAGAGTCTGCCCCTTTTATCATTCTATGCTAGAACTGTATTGTGTATTCCAGCTACTGCTGGAGACATTGTTTCCAGTCAGCGTGCAGCACTGAAGAGTGATCATGTAGATAAACTTATATCCTTGAAAAAAAATATGCAATAGACCTGAAATGTTACATAATGTAGCCTGAAACAGTCTTAAACGGACATATAAAAGACAATTGTTGTTGATTTGCCATATATCATGTCTAATAAAGGAATATTCACAGAAAGTGAAGGATAAAAAGAAAAGTTTTGTTATTATAAAATATCGCAATATATCGCAATATTTTTTTAAATATCGCAATATATCGCAATACTCATTTCGGCCGCAATACTCAGCCCTAATTGTTAATGGAGACATCCATACAGGTGTGTATGACAAAAGAGATGATTTTAGATTTAACATAGTAAATTTCCCTTGGTTTGACGGTGATGTTCCTAGATTACCGTCCTATGGTATCTATATTTCACAGCTCATCCGGTATGCTAGAGCATGTACTGATGTTTTGGATTTTCATAGTAGAAATTTAGACCAAAAAACTTTTAGGACAAAGTTTTCGCTTTCACAAACTAGTAAAGACTTTCTGGAAATTTTACAAAAAGTATTGTCAACTTCTTCTGAAATTCGGACCAATACAGGCAACAGAGTATATTACTTTGGGTATTTCATAACCTGCATTTTGTGGTGACATTATTAACAAGAGAAGAATAATCAAAGATAGACAACATCACTATCCAAAATGCGTCAGAATCATCAAACGCCTTCTTATACCGTGGATGATCCTAATGTCACCAGACGGACACTAGGCTTGGTACTCGACCAATCTACAGTCTTGTACAAGCGCATTCTTAAAACTTGCACTCTGACTGACTGTGACGACGGGACTCCATGATGGACCCTGTCCAAACCTCTTTAGAGAAGACAGGGCCCCGACCACCTGTCCTCTCTGAATGTCAGTCGGACTCCTCGGGTGATAACATACATGAGCTCGCGGCGGGAGGGTTGTGCGCACGTATTCCATTATAACCATACCTTCTGCTATTTCCGTGGCAGAAAGCCGTCCTAAGTCGGCACCGGTTGCCCATTGGTCTCGTTGGTTTATGTGTAGTCCTTTGTGTTTGATGTTTCTGTGTTGTGCTTTGACGTTCATTGTCCCCTACGCGTCTCTTTCTGTGCTTGTCTGCTTTGTGTTTTTGCATTGGGTGTTTTGGGGTTTTGCTGTGGGTGCTTCAACCTGGTGTTGTTGGAGATCCCCTCCTTTGCTGTAAGATTCAGAAAATCATCGTTTGAGAATAAGTCTGATCTATCAAAATTGCTACCATTTGATTCGTCTTTTTAAATGAAAGATTTGGCAAATCTTAATATTGATTTCTCTTGGTCACCTGCTATTGTTTTTGAAGATTGTTTGAGTCGATGAGAATTTGTAATTACAGCTTGATCCTTTATATTACTTTCCTTATCTAAATGAATGGGACAACAATGCGAACCAGAACTGAGAATGATATTGTGTTTCAGGAAGAGATGCTTGTGTGCTGACGGAGAAACAAGTTGGAGATTTTTTGGTTGTCTTCCGCAGATACAACAATATTTATGGGACTTATTTCCCATGCAAAACACAGGTACAATGAAACAAGGGCCTTTACTCCTTTGTGATACTTACAATTGCAACACTTACAATTGCAACAATTGCACAAACACTTTCTTCTGAGACATTAATACCCATCAATAGCCTTAGTTGTTGCCTACAGTGCTCGTTCTTCGCTCCCATCAAAGAACGTCTCCGTTCAGGCTTAGTACGTTTTCCACACAATGCGCAATTCTTTTGTCTGACCATTGTGTGTGTATGAGCAATTAAAAAAAATAACACAGTTCTAGTTACGGCTCAAAATGTAACAATAGTATATATATCCTGAACAAAAAAGTTGTCCTTCTTTTTTGTATTGGTTTTACATGACTCGTGAAAACAAAGGAGTAGGTGCGGTAACCTGCCATTTCGGCCCTATTTTCAAAGTTGTTTATATATCCATAATATTCTAGTTTATAAAATGTCAAATGTATGGTGAATCCAAATCATGAAAGCTTTTTTTTTTATTCCTCAGTCCTTTTCTGAATAGTACGTCGCTCAAAACGTCTGAAAACGCTGAAATCATTGAACATATCAATAAATGAGCGATTTTTCGATACAAAACTACGAAATCAAGTGGTAATCCAGGCCTCTTGCCCATAAACATTTTTCTGTCAATCGATGGATTTCTGATAGGCCTTTTAATTTGCATAAAAAAATTCGTGAGCGAGGCCTGGAGCATAGATGCAATTTGAAGATTTGTGTGTAAAATACTATGATTATTCTGGGTTTTGCGTCATTCAGGGTAAATGACGTAAAAATATGACGTCACACATCACGCGCGTGACGTTACGAGGGCTCAAAATTATGACGCGGTATTTCCTCAAACATTTAACTTTGCAAAAAGTGATAATTAATAATTCGTTTAGAATTATAAAAAATTATTTTCGTCGAAATTATAGGGCCGATATGATGGGATATCGCACCTAGTCCTTTTATTCAGAGGCGGAATCCTCGAAAAATAATTTTTTGAATGAAATGTTAAACGGTATATCAATTAATTGTCCGATTCTGAAAACGATATCATAAAATTGATGTAAACATGACGTCATAACCAAGGTTTAAACCAAAGGGGTTTCACCTCTTTGATCCTCTCTGGGTGGGGCGTCTGAATCCAAAAGAATTTTTCTTTATTTCGGTAGCTGCACACACTTAGATAAACTTTCAATGTGCTTTTGGTATTTGATATGGCGCATAGCTGACTGTAGACTTCCGGTGTCATTTAAGCTAAATTTTCCTGAATTTTAAGCTATTTGACTGATTTATGGATAATCGATATCACAATCTTTAACCGTTTTTTCAATAGAGAAATCTCCTGTGCTTCTTTATACACTCTTTTCTTTCGAAAGCAGTCAACCAAAAACAAAGAAAGAGAGAAACAAAACTGAAAACGCTTTGTTTCGTCACGCTTCATTGCGTTCATGTCTGAGTGATAAAAAAGAAAATTTTGGAGTGTTTATTGAGTAAGTTTTACTATTTCTGTGGTTATAACGTTTCATCTGCACAAGTGATGTCCTTTCATTTTTAGGGACATAACATTTTTGTTCAATATATATGATAAACTATCTTCAGTTTATAAAAAATCGAGACCACTATGATTCTCTTTTTTAATAAAGAATAAACAACCCCAAAATACAGTCAAATACACAGAAAAAAGAGATGTGGATACAAATCTAGAATTTAAATGAAGAATGAACAACCCAAACAAACAGTCAAAATTAATAATACACAGAAAAAAGAGATGTGGATACAAATCTTGAATTTAAATGAAGAATAAACAACCCAAAAATATAGTCAAATACACAGAAAAAAAGAGATGGGGATAAAAAATCTCAAATACTCTAGAAATAATATGAAGATCGAGACATTTTCTCTTGATATAAAATCTAAGCAGTTTCCTCTTCTTTAAAAACTACAAATAAAAAAACTATATTTGTTGTCTTTATAATTCGAAAGTGTACGTTAATTAACGTGATAAGTAAGAAAATGCAATAAATATCGAACTGCAATATAAAAAAGATACTAGATCGCTTGCACTTTATGAACGAAAAACTTGTATAAGATACTCAAAAAGTCAAACTTTTGACACAAGATTCTAAACTAATATATATGTTAAATGTAAAACAGAAGTAATACCTTACTAGTTTCCACTTCTTTGTGAATATTAAAAAATATTAAATAACGATATATAATATTTTGTTTTGATTAGAAAGTTTATATATTTATGAAAGATACAAAATATTTGTCGCAAAGTGACCTTTTGCGACCGGTAATTTCATCCCTAAAACGCTAAATTTAAAGTTTCTTAACAAAGGTTTTGATCTTCTAAACATCTCTAATATTTTTCGGGATCATCGCGTACAAAGTACCATTCCTCAATATTTTGAAAATTTAGAGCCACATCTTATTTGTTATAAGTACAAATGAGTTAAAGAAGATCCTGACGATAATCTCAACAGCACTCACAATAGAGCACCAAATTGAGCATCGACGGACCCCTAGGAAGCTAGAGGTGGGATCAGGTGCCCGGGAGGAGTAAGCATCCCCTGTTGGCTAGCCGCACCCGCCATCGATGTTAATGCACGATAAATAACACAGTATATAAAATGCATGCACTGTCTGACGTTATGTCTATATAGAAAGTGCTATGGCGACCATGTCAGGGAAATATATTCAAAACACTTACTGTCAAACCCCTCGCGGGGAACTTTTTTACGAGCTCCACACGGCAAAGGGCATAAGTGTGACACAAATGAGTTAAAGAAGATCCTGACGATAATCTCAACAGCACTCACAATAGAGCACCAAATTGAGCATCGACGGACCCCTAGCAAGCTAGAGAAACCTTTTCGCAACTTTGTTTTTAACTATAATAAAGTTACAACGGATCCTGACATACTTGAATCGTGTCCTGCTTCTTGAGAATGTGCAACTTCTAAATATCTCTACAAACCAGCTGGCTATGTTGTTACAGGTGACTTTTCAATTATCCAAGACAGACAGCTCCGTGGTCTTCTTAAAAAAGGACCTAAGTATAGAAGCCCATCTAAGATAGATTTTGTCAAATGCGGCGAGGTGCTTACGGAAGCCTTAGATAATTATACGAAAAGATGGTGTAAATCAGAAGGAGTCGAACCGCATGCTCTGAATGACTGGAAAAACCTCATTTTAGATATAACGGATATTCGAATAGACAACTTCCATAAAAACCCTCATCTTTTTCAAAATCCATGTTCCAAATCAGAAAGATGTTTCAAATCCAAACTAAGTAAATTACATGAAAAATATGTCTTTGCACCAGCTGATAAAGCAGCCAACAACACCAGTATCATTTGAAAACGTTACAGTAACTTCATATCAACTTTGGTTTCGGAACTTTCATCTACTAATACATATATCAAAAGCAATGAAAGTGCATCTAACATTTTAAGCAAGCATAACAGTCAACTGTCTTCATTCAGTATCTCTATTTCTAAATTGGATCTCCCAACACTATATTGCATACCGAAACTGCACAAGTCTCCTTACAAATTTCGATTTCTTGCTAATTCTAGTAACTGCTCCACGGTTCTAAACAGGAACGATGTAAATTTATTTTGATCTATGAAGAATTCAGGGGATGTGATTGACAAAATGAAATCTGGAAATTTCCAAGCCCATACGATTTCTTCATACGACTTCTCTAATATGTACACCACACTTCCTCATGACAAAATTAATGATCGATTATCTAATCTCATTAAATGGTGTTATGATCGAGAGCGAAAAACTTACATTTGTACATCTGAATCGAAGGGTTTCTTTTCCTCGACAGACTACAAATCATACAAATCATGGACATGTAGTGACCTATGTAATGCCTTGTCCTTCCTCTTGGACAATATTAATGTTGAATTTGGTGAGGATCTATACAAGCAGGTTGAAGAAATTCCTACGGATACTAACTGTGCGCCTCTTGTTGCAGATTTATTTTTATACACTTATGAAAAAGAATTTATCCAAAATCTTCAAAAGCAAAGAAAATTTGATGATCTGAAATGTGTCAATAATACTTCTAGGTATCTGGATGATATTCTAACCATTGACAATCTTGCTTTTGAATTATATAAGAATGAAATTTATCCACAAGAATTAACACATAACAAGGCAAACCTCTCAAATACAGAAACACCGTTTTTGGACCTAAATATCAAAATTGTAAACGGAAAGATTCATACAAGTGTATATGACAAAAGGGATGATTTTGGATTCAACATAGTAAATATCCCCTGGCTTGACGGTGATGTTCAAGGATTACCGTCATACGGCATTTACATATCACAGCTCATCCGGTACGCTAGAGCATGTACTGATATATTGAATTTTCACAGTAGAAATTTACAAATTACCAAAAAACTTTTAGGTTTAGGTTTCCGCTTTCATAAACTAGTTAAGACTTTCTGGAAATTTTACAAAAATTACAGTCAACTTCTTTTAAAATTCGGCTCTATACATGCAACAGAGTACATTACTATGGGTATTACACAACCTGTCTTTTATGGTGATATAATAAACAAAATAAAAAGGAAAAAAAGTAGGCAGTATAACCATCGAAAATGCATCGGAATCAGCAAACGCCTTTTATACCGTGGATATGATCCTAATGTCACCAGACGGACACTAGGCTTGGTACTTGACCAATCTACAGTCTTGTACAAGCGCATCCTTGAGACTTGCTCTCTGACTGACTGAATGACGGGACTCCATGACGGGCCTTGTCCAAACCTCATTAGAGAAGACAGGACCCCGACCACCTGTCCTCTCTGAATGTCAGTCGGACTCCATAGGGAATTACATACATGAGCTCGCTACTGGCAGAACACGGACTGTATTACGCATGCCCTCTTCTTATATCCATTTACATATTCATCTGGGTCTCTGGGGCCTCTGCGTTTCGCGGTCTTGTTTGTGTGATGTCATCTGACAGTGAGGAGGTTGTTTTACACCACAACTGTACGTTCTTCGAGACCTCTGGGTAATTGGAGAAGTGAGAGGGCTGTGCGCACGTAATCCAGGATAACCACACCATTTGCTACTTGCGTGACAAATGGCCGTCCAAAGTTGGCACCGGTTGCCCATCGGGTCTCGTCGGTTTATGTGTAGTCTTTTGTGTTTGATGTTTACATGTCGTGTGTCTCTTTTCCGTCTCGTGCTGTACTCGTCTTTTGTGTTTTTGCATCGGGGTGTTTTGGTGTTTTGCTGTTGATGCTGCAACGGGGTCTTGTTGGAGATATCCTCCCTTCTTTAATATATGTAATGATAGAACTGCTGTATAATTTCATCAATTATTTACAAAGACTAATTAGTTGATATATTTTTTTGAACTATACAAAATATCTGTCACAAGGTGCACTTTTGCGACCGGTAATTTCTACCCTAAAACGCTAAATTTAAAGCTCCTCAATATGTAATGATAGAACTGTGTTTTTTTTTTTTTTAATTTTATCATTTTTTTTTACAAAGACGAATTGTAGATGTTATTAAAGATATAGATATGATTCTATGAGATATGAATGTGAGGTATGAATGAAAAGAAGATAATTAAATAATTATAATCCAAGGAAAATTAAATGCTTCGAATCAAACGAAATCAATGTGCCTGAACTGCTCTATGAAAGTTAAATCTTGTAATCAGTAATAGTTCTAATTTTCTTACCAATACCTTATATAGAGACTTGAATGATTTGATTTGGATTTATATATTTATATTTATAGATAATCTATTATCTATTAAGGTAAGGTTAGCAATTTCAGAACGATAACTCTTAGCGAAACGCGAGATGGCGCTGTAATTGAACACAGATCAGTTCGGCGTTTGAATACGATGTCTTTCAAGGTTTTAGCATTTAGATGACATTGATTGTAGCGATATTTCGTCAAAGTTGGAAGGAGAAGGGAAAGAAATCATATTTACGTCAGTTCAACGCTCACAAATAAGTATTCTATTTAGATCATGATAATGATAATTGTGTTGGTGCTACTTGTACCGTCGATCCTGCAAAAGACGACAGCTGGAGGACAGGCAGGCGAGTCGTTGAGCTGCAGACACAGACAGTGCAGTTCGTAGCAGCAGCAGATGTATTATGCAACATGCGACGCGATGCCCAGCTGAACCTGGGGTACATAGAGAGGGAGAGGAGAGTTGGGCTGTGTCTGATTGTACATTAGGTGCCAAAGAACAGTGTGCAATGACCCAGACAGGAAATCAAGCAACAGAGGACTTGATCAAAGCTAGCATTTGGTAACCATATATTATTGCTAAGGTTGTCTGTAATATCAGAAATAGAAAAATTGAAGATTTCTCTACTTTATTGGCATATTTTCCGACTAAGATTTATACAGGGGGATAAATCTCGAACTCTCATAACTAAGGGTATATGGTATATGTCTGTTCGACCAATTCTATGCTCAAAGTGAAAGAAAAAAGTTTTACTGTAGATGGGGATATTTCTATATCAATTTTAGTGTGACGTCGTCGATGTACTCCATAGACTCAGTGTTAATCGAGGTCTATCCCCCTATATAAATTTCAATTGCAAAAATGGCCGACAAAGTACAGCAGAAAGCTTCAATATTCCGAGTTGTTCTAAAGTGAGCTGCTGTTAGCGTCCAACTTATATGATAATGAGTTATAATGATTCGTCATTACACAATAAATAAAGTGTAATATTACTGAATAAATACATAAAAGAATAGAAATTCAGTCAGTAGGTTTGAAATTTCAGAGGACCCTTCTGTTACCAACCAATCCCCCTTCTGAATATTCCCTCATGCAAGATGGTACATGTATTTTGTGCATTGTTTGAACTCATTTATCTTATGTGATCTACATGTAAGTATATTACATGTATATATGTAGGCATCCATTTTGAAAATGATATGTAGGTCAAAAGCTCTCTGGAGCTATATACCTGTACTTAAACTGACGTTAAATAAATCTCACCATACCCTGTAAAGCAGAAACAGCACCTTTCAAATACCAGTAACTAGTGGATCTATCACAGTGTGTATTTATTGTAATACTTTTATATGAGATATACAGGTACAATGACTGTATTTGTCTATTCAAATTCAAGTTCGCCTAAATAGGAATTCTTAATTTGAAAATAAATGTTGAAATGTTTATCCCATATTACTTTCATAAATGAATTTTTATTGTACATGTGTAATCACGTTCGTGTTTGAAAACGTACAAATGACAGTCTCGCATTGAACAGCAATTAATAAATAATGATTTCTTATTCTTATCTAGCCTATTCTCCAATTTGGTAAATGATGTGCCCCCCCCCCCAAAAAAAAATAATTGTGGGCCCCTGAAATTACAACAATAGGGACCCACATGGCGACTGGTCAGTAAAAGTTACATTTTTTGTATATTAAGCACTGACGATGTAGTACACCATATTTTGTTTCTACTGCATGTACATTGTACCTCAGTATAGAATTTTAGCAATGCAGGTCTAAAAATGTCGGTCTGCATTTACATTTTTCCTTAGTACATGTACTATGTAGTCCCACCACACCATCTTTAAGGTTGTTTTATTTTAAATCTAATTTTCAAATTTTTACAATTATAGGTAAACCTGTGCAGTGGAGACTCACAGAAAACTGATTTGTTGGTAAAGGCAGGATGGGATAATATACATTTTCAATTCCTAGATTCAGATGGTAATTAAAACAAGTCTTTCAGCTATGTACTAAGACCTGAGCAGCACAATTCTCTAGGTTAAAGCTATTGTTGCAGATAATGATACTTGAAAATAACATTGTGAGCAGTACTAGTTTACAGACTGTCACTAAATGCTTGGTTGTACGTAACTACATTGTACTTTAAAATTTCCATGAAAAATTGCATTGATAAGAGAAAATATTATTGAAGTCAAAGTGAATATGTTTTGTATGCCAAGATCACAGCCCTGGAAAGGAGATTTATAGTGAAAATTGTAGTGTTATTTGCATTTTACCTGTCTTTTCTTGACCTGGCTATAATAGTCACAAATGAAACAAAGATCATTAGATAAGCAATGAAAAGGATGACTTAAATATTAAGCTTATTTTCAAATTTCGCTGGATAGAAGCAATTGTTCAAGGATTTTGAAAAATAAGATATTTTGAATAAATACATTTACAGATTCCAATGCAGATGGTCTGCGGATTAAGAAAAAGAAAATGTCAGCAACATAATTTGATTGCCTAAAGATCCTTTTCCACAAGTGCTGCATTGAATCAACATCTATTGCTTGGCAACTGTCTTTACCACACTGAAAATTCCATGTCGGATCGAGCGAAGGTGGCATATGGGGAGAGAAGCCTGGTGAAACTTTGGGTCCAAAGGTCAAGTTAGAGGACACAATAAAAGTGTGTAATGCACCTACATGTATCAATATGACAAATACCAGAAATATTTCCTATCATTTAAGGATATGCCCTATTGATCTGAGATCAAAAGGTCAAGGTCATGGGACTTTGGTGGTAGTTTATTGATAATTATACCCCCGCAAACGAAGTTAAGGGGGGTATATAGGAATCACCCTGTCCGTCTGTCTGTCCGTCCAGTTAAGAAGTTTTGAAAGCAGATATCTTTTATACTATTAATGGTAGGCCTTTCATATATCATACACACATTCACCATAAAGAGTACTACATTTCAGTACCATGACTTTTGACCCCGTGACCTTGTGACCTTGACCCTCACCCTATACAACATTTTATGTTAAGAAGTTTTGAAAGCAGATTACTCTTATACTATTTATGGTAGGCCTTTCATATTTCATACACACCTTCACCATTAAGAGTACTACATTTTGGTACCATGTAACCTTGTGACCTTGACCTTCACCCTATACAACATTTAATTTTTATGCTAAGATGTTTTGAAAGCAGATTTCTTTTATACTATTAATGGTAGGCTTTTCACATTGCATCATAAATGGTCCCATTTATAAAAAGTGGGGGTGGGGGTATAATTCGTCCACTTAAGGACAGTTCTAGTTATGGAATATTACGACCATAGACTGCGAAATTCATGTAAATGTGTAAGGTATGGCTTCTTTAATCTGTCTTTACAAATTGTACTACAAGAAATTATTCATTCTTGGTGCAGGTTTTTTTGTTCAATCCAACACAATGCATCTATGATACACCTTGAACTTGTGATATAATTGTATATCTTTTCACAGACAATACATACATTGTATATGATGAAAAAAAATTGTATATGTGAAGAATTGAGAATATAATATTGAATGCTTCTGTAACAATGTTTATAGAAAGGATGAGTGTTGATGCTATAAATCTTAATGCTGAATGTGATTAGTGATTTAAGAGTAGAGAAATGGTTTGATAAAAATTTGCATTTGATTGTGTAAGAATAATATTCAAGAATTTATCTCCCCTTTATTAAAAAATGTGGGGGCATATAATTTAATTATTACCTATCCATTTGTCTTTCATCTTGTCAGCAAAAGCTTTAATTTTGCCATAAAAATTCTTGAATCCTTAGTGATTAGGACTGTTATATTTCATATGTATTCTTTGTGGCAAGATATTCCCATCAATATCAAAAGTTTTGACTTCGAGATCACAACCTTGGAGTTTGACCTACTTTAAAAAAAACTTAAACCTTTGCCATTTAATGTCAAATCCATTTGTCCTTTTTGTCTGAAAAACTTTAACCTTGGCCATAATTCTTTAATGGTTTGTGATAGGGCTTTCATATTTTACATATGTATTGCTTATTTCAAGACCTTTCTATTGATACCAAGAATGTTGACTTTGACCATTGAGTATGACCTACCTTTTACACTGCAGCTGTTTTACTGATAAAAATGCCAACAGAGAATTTTCTTATGAATTAATAATTTTGATGATACCTTAAAATTATAACTATGCAGTATTTGTCCAGGACTACTATTATCGCCTTTTGAATATATGTGATACAAATGTCCATTAACATTGAAAATATGCTAATTTGATAAGCTGGATTTCTCAAATATCATTTTTGGCGGGAAAATCTACAGCTGCTGTTGCCATGGCAACGGAGTGAGGTTTCTAAGTTTTCATTCTGTGAAACATATATAATAGTTATATCATTATGTACAAAAATGTATAGATAAGTTTTTGGATTTTAGCTCTGTTCCAAGAAGGACAAAATGAAAAATAACTTAAAATGTTGTAAAAATGTCTTAAAAGCAATGCTACCCGTGGCTGTTTATGTAATATTTCCCCGAGAAGGAACTCGGGTACATACAAGTTTAATTAGCTTATAATAATGAGAATATCAATTTCTTTTTGTCATTACTTTTTTACTAAACAGAAGGACGTATAACAGGGAAGTTTTCATCTTTTTTGTTGCCATGGCAACCGTTTCTTTTTTAACCAAAATTGTTAAAGTAACGATTTTTTCATAATGAGGTATACCATTACTGAATATACTTTGATATTTTGATATTGTGAACATTGTTTAGATGAAATTTAATAGTTTTGTCACTTTTTGTCTTGTGAATCTCATAATTTTGGATAATAAAGGTAGATATATTGATTTTATATGAAATTGAGATTTATCTTGTTTTTGACCTATTTCTGCAAGAAAATGAAACGGGCAATTTTTAATTGATTTCCATCATTTGATAGAGAAATCCTTCCTGATTTCAGTGATGTGTATAATGTTTGTATAATTTTTCCAGTTTGAATTTGCTAACCTTACCTTAATTTATAAGTGATTCGCACGAAAAACCTTTTCTCTTCAATACTAGTAACACGAGTCACGCGACCGCTCAGGTAAAGATCAATGCAGATATATAGATCGATACTTACTGTTACGTCACGTAGAGGGCGTGGTTATAATATGCCGTAATCGGTACAGCATTTGTTTCGTTGTTTTTCTCTTAAAGTTACTCAAGGTGCGGTCAAGATAAAAGCATGAATCAACTACTTTTGTCAAAATTTTGACGCAAACGAGTCTATGATGCTTAGAAATCAGAAACTAGCTGGCTACAATAGTCACATATTCCCTCACTACCGAGCTATGATCAATTATTGCTCATAAAATGGTATAACCTACTTTTCTCCGTAGGAGACCGATTGCCAACACGTGTAAGCACTTATTTGCATAAGGCTAGTACTGCATCAAAAGAAAACAATATGGCGGACGGATAGCACGTGGGACGAAAATGAATCGACAATCGGTGTTATCAAAATATGTAAAGAAAAATGTAATGAATAATAAAAGAACAGAAATAGCATTGGCTTGGCATTTAAAAGATATAGAGACCTAGCTTAGAGGACGACCGTGAAATTAAAACTCAAGTCGGAGGAAAATTAGCTAAAGGGATCTACAATGTACATATACATGCATAGTTCTCATTTATTTTTATCTATGAGATGTATATATATATATCAGTTTGATGTGTATATATATCCACAGTAATTTTGATATTGTATATATAATACACATATTCACGGTCTTTATCAAATATTATAAAAAGAACAAAAATCATAACTAAATAAACGTTAATCTTCATTAAGGATTTGGTAAACAAACGCACATGTGTATAGCAGACTACACCTGCCTCCCATTCAAGCCGTCATACACTATTACACTATTACTATTGTTAGTCATTTGAAAGTGTTCGATGATCCACGTTCAAAATGGTTATTTGAACGGAACGTGACATCTATATATGTGAAATCAACCTTGTATTTGCAATTAATGAAATATGAGTACGACCTAAAGTAAGTTTTTGATAGAATTTCAAAAAGACTGTGGTTTACTTCATGTTTCGTAGTAATCCCACGATGTGAAGTTCATTCAAGCGATTTGGTAGCGTGCTCATTTTGACCTTAGTAGACCTGACAAGTTTCTACATTCTGTATATGCAAATAACAATTTCCGAAGTGTACCGAAATCGTGTGTACCAGAAAAAACGTATATAAAACAAAAATATGAAAGATATGTTTATATTTGTAATATATAGATGTTCAAATGATAGTACATAAGCGTTTTGAATATCTTCCCTGACGTGGTCGCCATAGCACTTTCTATTCAGAATGGCCTCAGACAGTGCAGTTTATGTTTTAATGTTTTCATTTTCGTGAATGAACATCGACGGCGGGTGCGGCTAGCCAACAGGGGATGCTTACTCCTCCCGGGCACATGGTCCCACCTCTAGCTTGCTAGGGGTCAGTCGATGCTGAATGTGGTGTTCTGTTGTGAGTGCTGTTAAGATTATCGCCAGGATCTTCTTTAACTCATTAAAAACTATGAACGATAAAACTTCATTATTGACAGTTTAATCCCTGCTACACGATTTGTACCTTTACTGAGCATGGACGCTAAATAGAATGGCTAATTCCGTTTCAATGAGAATTTGTCATATATCTATCTTTCACCAGTTTGTCTGAATTAGCCATTCTATTAAGCGTCCGTAACTAATTTAAATGAAATTTATATAAGAACCTGGGTTTTTTGTGCACTGCTCAACAAAGTTCGCGATGGATAGGTGCATTTTAGATAATGTTCAAGCATTTAGCGTTATATCTTAACAGAAAGGGGTTTGGAAGTTGTTGTTCAGACATAAATAAATCAAGTTATAAGGTTATTTAAAAAAAATGTGAAACTTAAAAAATCGATTTTCATAGCCTTTCTTAAGGACCGAGATCCTTTTACAAATAATACTGTCCGGACTATATCTCTTGAACCGTTTACCGTATCGCTTCCATATTTTAGTATGTTGATGCTTCTGACCGAAAGGTTAAACATCACCTTGACCGAAGTTCATGTGACCAAGCTTAAGGTCACTTAGTACATTCTTGATAAAACTGTCCCTATATTTCTTGAACTGTTTATTGGATGACTTTCACATTTCAGTATATTGTTGCTCCATCTATTTGTCCATCTATATCTTTTAAATTGTATCCAATTACTGATTCAGTTTGTTGTTGCTCATGATCCATAGGTTTAAGATTATTTACAAGGTCATGTGACCGAGGTCAAGGTCACCGCGTATGCTTATAATGATGTAGTATAATACTGATCATGTTTGGCTATTACATTTCTTTCTTTTTCAGGCATTAAGATGTTTTAATCAATGATTCACTTATTGAATTGAATGGGATACTCATACAGGAAAATGTCATCAAATTCGCACTCGAGATATAACAAACTAAAATGCATTAGGTAACATAATTCCGGTATTTATTATGTTTGATACATTTTCATATCAAAATCTGATTATAGAAAGAAATGTTGAATATAGTATATAATGCATGTCTGGTCCATGCTGCCATTTCATCTGTTCTTAAATGATGCTATTCAATTTGAAGACATTATAAAAAGTTTCGGTTGATCGTTTCTTCAACGCATTCTAAAATTTCTGTTATCAAACTTTCGTGAAATTTCTAAAACGTGTGTCCTGTAGCGTCATATCCCATCCATCCTGCTACGTCTGTCGGTACGCTTTTTCGACATAGAAACTTTCATACTTTTTTGGCATATTACATTGTTTAGGATTGAGGATCACTGACGAGGGTTAAGTATCCGAAACGTACATGTCTGGTCCATGCTGTCAATTTATCTGTTCTTAAATGATGATATTCAATTTGAAGACTTTTTACATGAATAAGATATGGAGAAATTCGTTCGTTTTAAAGTTGCAAAATTCCGACATATTGGATTTTCTGCTTGTACGGACATACATGCATGGTTATACATGTGGCTGAAACAAAACACCCACGTACATATATTATACATGTATGAGAAGGAAAGGGATCTCAGACCAGACCCGTTTGTAGTACCAACAACAAAACACCGATATACCCGGTGCGAAAACACAGAGATGAATATATAATTTGATTCTCATTTTCTCAAAACAACGCGTTCTATGTAAATAATTCACGATAACATTAGGTAACATGACGCGTTTTGGCTTTTGATAGAACACTAACAATTTCAAGCGTTTCAATTGAGTGAATTACATTTATTGTGCATATAGAATTAGTGTTCATGCAGTACATTAAAATGATTACAAGTAACAATTGTATATCAAATTTCTTTTCCCTATGAAGATAATTACATTTAATCAATCACGCTGTCGAACAATAGATCTATTAGTAACAATACATAAACCGTAATTTTATCATCATTAGTGGACATTTTTCATGCTCGCGGACTTCGGACTTCAGACATCGCATTTCGAAGGGACAAATTTGTCACAAAGGCAAAATATTAATTATATTCCAATGTACTTAGAGTACTCTACGAGAAGAATTCATTAGTTTTCATTTGTATCAATACATATTTAAAGTTGTCCATTGTCATTTAGTCTATGTGTGTTTAGATTTAACGTTTCTAATCGCCCCTGATTTCTCTTATATGACCCCTAAAGTGCGAAGTCCGCAGTGCGAAGTCAGAAGTACGTTGACTTGAAAAATATCCAATAGGAACATATAAAATGAGTGCATACATGTATCATACTGTTACGGACCTTTCCATATCTCAATCCATAGCTAGTTTTACATGGACCCTGCCACGAAATATTTGTTTGTTCCTAAAAAATAAATATTTCGTTCCCTCGAAATAAGTATTTCGTTCCCATGAAATATATTTACATTCCAGATTTTCAGGGTTAAATGATGTAAAATAGGTTAAAACCTAAGTCGCTAAGGCTCTGTTACTAGTACCAATCAAGCCAAGGTATTATGACGTCATAGTTAAAATCATGCTACAGCGGTTATACTCCTAAAATAAAATTGTAAATTCTATACAAATGAATGGGCATATGTAAGTATTGTAGCATATATCACACCCGGTTGATTCGGTCCACCATAAGTAATCCCCCGTATAAACGGGTTCAGTATAATGTAATCCATCTCAACCGCAAGGAAGGGATTTCTATTTTTCAAACCAAATGTACAAAAAATGACGAGGCTTACAGAAGCATGGACAAGCAAACTTTTGTTCACGAAGGTTGAGAATACGCCATCTCCCCTTCACGGTAGAGATTGATTGTTTTCTCCAACGTCATGGACTTGTAAATATGTTTTATAATTAGCCGTCCGTCGTCTTACCTCAATTACGTTGTCTAGGTACCATTATCAATTACGTCAAAGGGTGAAAGCGATGACGTAAGATGGTGAGATTAACAGAATCTTACACCACCATAAGGGAGTGATGGCGACTTCTCAGCACGCAGCTACGTTAAGGCAATTCTCAGAAATGACGTCTTCTGCGCGAAATGATGACAACTTCAGAACGTCAACCGTCACTTTTTTTATTAAGATACGATGAAATATTCCACAATCAAGCAACAAAGTATTTATTTCATCATCTCGGGTAAATATTTGTGTTTAAAGGCAAAAAAAAAAAGAAAACTGTGAGGAGGAAATCGGCGAAGACGACCTTGATTAATATAAACTACGAGTTGTTTCTCTTCGCTAGTCACATATACGTTTTAAAAAGATATTGTCTTAGAGTGATGGTATAAAATTGCATGGCGCACGCTATTTATTAGGATCGCGTTAAACTAGTCCAATAGATGGTTGTCCTCAATGATCTAAGTAGGCACTTTGTCGATTATATCTATGACAATTTAAAATGTATGACAATGCCGGGAGGTAAGTGCTGTTCTTGTCATTTTTTAGAAAGAAGAAAAGTGCGCACTTGAACTCATAAATAGCAATACCTGCAATGTATTTTGGTAGTAAGCATAGGACTGTTATTGCAGAAATGGCGTTGCGCCAGCTCGTTTTATACAATACATTGTTTGCATGTTATAAATAGTTGTCACGTGACTTGTGATGTGGCACATGACATCACTATTTGCTGAATGTGTAGTACAAGCTTAGTGTTAAACACTGGCACCAAATACATAAAGAAATGTTATTGTTGGAGGATGTCCTTTTTACATAATTTAAAATGTCTTTTAAAAATGCCACGAATATTGCAACGTAAAAACGAGGAGTGCCTTAACGTAGCTGCGCAAAAATGTACAAAGTTTGCAAGTCCATGACCAGTCTTGCCGAGTCGGGGATAAGCCAATCTTTCACACGAAGGTTGAGATTAAGCCATTCCTCCCTCAATGCGGTGTTGACTATTGAATTGGTTTGCAGTCAGGGCCTATGTGCATATTCAGTGGTATAAGTCCATCTAGGTCTCTTGACACTATTCTTGTTGTTATTGATGAGCTTGATAGGTCAATAGTCAAAGTAAACAATGGTGCAGTATGAGACAAAAATGTCTAACTAAATTCCTCGAAAAATTTCTATAGCCAATAAATTAATCGCCCACAGTTTTTTCTGTAACGTCGGCAATCCTTTAAATTTATATTTACAAATTATATCGTGGGAACGAAATAATCATTTCATGGCAGCAAAATGTGTTTTGAGGGAACGAAATAATTATTTCGTTCCCTGCCGATAGGTATTTCGTGGGAACGAAATACTTATTTCGTGGGAACGAAATACTTATTTCGAGGGAACGAAATATCTATTTCGTGGGAACGAAATAGTTATTTAGTGTGAACAAAATAATATTTCGAGGGAAAGAAATAATTTTGTTGTGGGAACGAAATAGTATGTGTTTTTTTTTCATGTAAGCTGGCGGGCCTCGTAGTTTTATATACATGTTAATTTTGCACAATGAATATGTCCTAAACATCTATAATGTGTCCTCAATGCGTGACTCGTCAACAACATCGTAGACTTGGTCGTAGATACCATGTCCCGATCCTTCAATCGAGTTTATGTAAGACTCCTTCAGCAGTCTATCTTTCTTTCTTTTAATAAAAATAGATCAACGTAAATATGACAAGATACATTGCAGTCGTGAAGCGCACGTATGAAATTAAAGAAGAGGATCTAAACATTGTTCCGACTAAAAAAGATTCTCGACAAGAAACGGAATGGGAGAATACAACGGATACACAAAATAAAGAAGAATTAATATTTTGCTAGTTAATCAAAGACATGCCGAAATGCCGAAATCATATTAAAAAGCACAATTATAAAAAAGATTCACAATAATTGACAAAATATAAAAGAAAATCACAAGAAAAGAAATTTCGGACAAACAGACGGAAAAAAAATTCCAAGAAGGACATTTTTATCTCATAAATTATTTCCATAGTCTGGCAAGGACGGAATGTATAGTAGATTGCGCTGTTAAAAGCGCAACATGTACATTATTTAAGTTTATAAGTATATATTGCAAGGGACGTGCTATGATATCAACCTCAGAATATACTTTTATCTTCCGAAACGGAAGGAACCGGATGTGACTATTCTACCGAATTGAAGCGACGGGTGTTGCATGCAAGCAGGAGACACTGACTCTTCCTGGGCACTTGCAACAAGGTCATAGGCGGCAAATGTTTTCAATTTATTATCGCCATTTTCCTACACCATTTCATGCAAAGATGAAGTCCGGAAAGCTTCGAAAGTACTGCATGTCGTCACAGTGACGTCATTCTGATTTTTGACGTAAAAATGCAAATGATTGAAAGGCAGAGGCAAACAATTATCTGCAAGAATCTTGCAGACAAACAATAGGCGATGACGGAAGAGGTAGATTTCAAAGTAAAGGAAAGTGGAACTGAAATTGAACGCATGCATAGCAGATTGGGGCATCTGGTCTCACTCCCATTTTGTTTTCATATGGTGGAGAGTTTGTTTGTTTGCTTTGGTTCCTGTTTCATCCTGATTTTGTATGCCTTCGGTGTGTGATTTTCTTAATTATCGATTTTGCACTTTGTATAGGGATATATTCATTATCCATATTTGTCATGAATACGTTCCAATGATCCGGAAACGGAAAGTCTACATTAAATTCAAAGAATAAGGAACACACTGTTGTTCTACCATAGAAACACAATGTAAAAAAAATATTCAAGATTCTCAAATGATAAATATGATTCTATTTTTTATGGGATTTAACTTACCTTATCTGTTTGATTATGATGAATACAATGATGATGTTGACAAGTACCAAAACAAAAATTGCTATTACTGAAATGAAAAAGGTGCGATTATTGGATAAATGTTTTAATTATGGTTTAATATCAGAAGGTAAATACGAAATAACGCACAGTGAAGAAAAGGGAACCCTACCAGCGATAGTAACGAGGGTTATGAAATAATACAACTCTAGTAAGAATGTTAATTTATTGATCAAGGAAAGACAGTAGTTTACTACATGTATTACACATGAGATAATTGCGGCCTTTGGCAAGTAATCATTTTACCTTAATACATTTCATGTCCTCAGCCAAAGTATACTGATTTTTATATCTTTGTAATTAATATCACATTTTTCTATATATTTTATGCAGTTGACCCATGTATAGCAGTTGTAACTTTAATTTACTTGTTTGGTCCCAACAATAAATGAAAATTTCAATCATCGTAAGATTATCAAAATGAGACTCCCTCGAATAATACGACTGTTACATAAAGTTTATCCGTCGAAATAACATTTAATGGTCAATTGCTCTCAGAATTTCGTAGTGAATTAAAATCAATATCAGACAACTACAGTAAATAAGTGATAAATGCAACAAAGATACTCTGTCTTATTTTAAAGCATTTCGATAATTCAAGTGCGCATTTGTTGCAATATTATTTTGTAATAGAAAATATTTTTTTTCAATATTGACAATCTAAAACTGAAGGCTGGTATTTTTTCTCGTGGATTCTTTAGTCCCCGTTGAGATCGTTTAACTAGTTACACAGTGTATAGACACTAAACTTGAAATCCATTTCTTTTTTTTTTTCGCTCTCATTCACAATAAGTTAAGTGAGATTTTCTAAATCTAAGGGGCATTCCTCTTATCACGAAGTACTTAGCAAAGGTAAAGCCTAGACTTTTGCTATCTATCATTTCACATTTTTTCTATTTCTTTTTTATGGCCTCAGGAATGATTGATGAGACACAACTTGTTTGAAACGCGCATATGATGCAATGTCATTATATTATCGAACGATTTGCCTAGATTTAGATTTTAAGATGTTTGTTTGCTATTGCTGAGATACATGGCTAAAAGGTAATACATTTGATACTTAAAATCTGTTTTATTTTTTTCACGGAAAATCAATGTTACATACATATTGGTGTTGGTGTTGAAATGTATTTACAGATTTCTGCCATGAAGTTCAATAATTTTACCTGACATTTTACGTTTCAATACTCGCATCAATTGATACATGTATTATTGAACATCCATTATAAGCACTATACCTCTTGAGTCAAATAGTATTCAAAACAATTCCGGATTTCCTCAAAGCATATTTGATATACAGATAGAATAGCAAACGTGATATTTTAAGAGGTCTCTACAAATGAGTTAAAGAAGATCCTGACAATAATCTCAACAGCACCAACAATAGAGCACTAAATTGAGCATAGACGGAACCCTAGCAAGCTAGAGGTGGGACCAGGTGCCCAGGAGGAGTAAAATGAAACTTGAGAAATGATACGTCTATAGAAGTGTGTCCATTTCGAGCAGCTTAACGAAAATGCGTGTATGCTTTGTCATTTTTTTTGGCATCTCTCTTGTGTTTTTTTTTTTTTCTGTCTGGCATTTTTTAGTCCCCTACCGGCAACGCCGAAGGTGACTCTTAGTTTCCTCTCGGTCTGTCTGTCCGTCCGTCTATCCCTCCGTCTGTCCGTCTGTCCGAATATAAGTTTTTCGGACTTTTTTCTGCAACGGATGGATATATTGAGATGCAATTTGATACACAGCTTGGTCTTGAATAGTTACAGAGCAAGTTGGACTTTCGTCATGCTAGACGTATTTTTCGAGGAGTTATGCCCCTTGATAACTTGGAAAATTCAGTTTTTGTAAGTTTTCCGGACTTTTTTCTCCAACGGATGGAGATATTCAGATGAAATTTAATACATAGATTGGTCTTGGATAGTTACAGAGCAAGTTTGACTTTCGTCACACTTGACCTATTTTTCGAGGAGTTGTGCCCCTTGATGGCTTGGAAATTACAGTTTTTGTCAGTTTTCCGAACTTTTTTTCTCTGCAACAAATAGAGATATTCAGGTGAAATTTGATACATAGATTGGTCTTGGATAGTTACAGAGCAAGTTTGACTTTCGTCACACTTGACCTATTTTTCGAGGAGTTATGGCCCTTAATGACTTGTAAAATTCAGTTTTTGTCAGTTTTCCAGTCTTTTTCCTCCAACAAATAAAGATATTCAGACGAAATTTGATACCCAGCTTACTCTTGGAAAGTTACATATGCCCCTTTATGACTCAGAAAATTCAGTGTGTCAGTTTTCCAGACTTTTTCATGCAACTAAAAGAGATATTCAGATGAAATTTGATACTCAGCTTAGTCTTTGATAGTTAGAGAGCAAATTCAACTTTCTTCACGCTTGTCCTCTCTTTCGAATCGATAAAGGAGATAAAACCTCAGACCTGAGCTGCACAGAAGTAAGTTTAATTATAACTCATGTCTAATTGAAAAGTAATTCAAAGGCAGAGTTGCAGGACATAAATATATGCCGCCGGTAGGAGACTTATATTGCTCAGCGATCATAACATTTTTATTTCTGTTGCATCTGTTATTTCTTGTTATTTTTTGCTAGTGATGTCCATACCTGAGGGCCGTTTCCTTGTTCTCCATCTTTATTTATATTTGTTTTTGACTGTACTTTGATTTGCTGTGTTGGTCGTTATTCCGTATTTTAGTTTGTAGTTTGTTTCTCATATGGATTCTTTATAAAGATCTAGATAATCCTTTCAATTTGTTTCTTTCAAGACGTTTTGACTTTTCATTATGTTTGGTTTGGCTTTTGTAATACGGTATAAGAGTACGTAATCTGATATATCCTATGAGGAATTAAAAAAGAAAAAAGTATATATATTTCAAAGTGAAATGCAATTATACTTAAAACACTAGTACCTACTTGCTATAATAAAATCAAAATACTGTTCAAAGAATGAGTCAGCTGCTGTAGAGGTCTGGTTCATCTGCGTTGTTGCAGAGTAAGACTGGTTTTTTTCTATAGAAAATAATATACCTTTTTCAAAGATAGAAATATTAAATGCTATGTAAACAAGTTAAAAGTCATGTTTGTAAAACGTTAATGCCCCCCTACCCCTTATGTGATTAAAGTCCGTCACAACTTTATACTTGCATTGATACAAACTATGGGGGTATAAAGTATTAGTGTAATGAAAAAAGTCAAAAAGTATGACTGTCAGGAGGACCTCTATGTACAGCATTTATGTTTTGTTAAAGCTCTTCTTCTAATAAACTTCTTTATTTGATGTGTCTGAAAACAAAATTTCATTTCAATAATGTAAATATGTAACTCCACTCAAAAGATATTGAACGGAAACCCTGAAATTTTGGTTTTTTTCGAAGTGCAAGGGGCATAACTCTGTCAAAATATTGTTCATCGGACCTAAATGTGAACTTGACCTAGTAGATTTTCATTTGATGTGTCTGTATACAAAATTTCATTTCAATATGTAACTCCACTCAAGAGATATTGAACAGAAACCCTGAAGTTTTGGTATTTTTCAAAGTGCAAGGGACATAACTCTGTCAATTTTTTTTGATCGGACCTTAATATGAACTTGACCTAGATTTTCATTTGATGTGTCTGTATACAAAATTTCATTTCTATATGTAACTCCACTCAAGAGATATTGAACGGAAACCCTGAAATTTTGGTATTTTTCGAAGTGCATGGGGCATTACTCTGTCAAAATTTTGTTGATTGGACCCAAATAAGAACTTGACCTAGATTGTCATTTGATGTATCCGTATACAAAATTTCATTTCAATATGTAACTTCACTCAAGAGATATTGAACGGAAACCCTGAAATTTTGTTTTTTTTTCGAAGAGGAAGGGGCATAACTCTGTCAAAATTTTGTTGATCGGACCCAAATATACACTTGACTTAGATTTTTATTTGATGTGTCTGTATACAAAATTTCATTTCAATATGTAACTCCACTCGAGAGATATTGAACAGAAACCCTGAAATTTTGGTATTTTTCGAAGTGGAAGGGGCATAACTCTGTCAAAATTTTTTTCGATCGGACCTTAATACAAACTTGACCTGGATTTTTACTTGATGTGTCTGTATACAAAATTTCATTTCAATATGTAACTCCATTCAAGAGATATTGAACGGAAACCCTGAAATTTTGGTATTTTTCGAAGTGCAAGGGTCAAAATTTTGTTGATTGGACCCAAATAAAAACTTGACCTAGATTGTCATTTGATGTATCCGTATGCAAATTTTCATTTCAATATGTAACTTCACTCAAGAGATATTGAACGGAAACCTTGAAATTTTGGTTTTTTTCGAAGTGCAAGGGGCATAACTCTGTCAAAATTTTGTTGATCGGACCCAAATATACACTTGACTTAGATTTTCATTTGATGTGTCTGTATACAAAATTTCATTTCAATATGTAACTCCACTTGAGAGATATTGAACAGAAACCCTGAAATTTTGGTATTTTTCGTAGTGGAAGGGGCATAACTCTGTCAAAATTTTTTCGATCGGACCTTAATACGAACTTGACCTGGATTTTTACTTGATGTGTCTGTATACAAAGTTTCATTTCAATATGTAACTCCATTCAAGAGATATTGAACGGAAACCCTGAAATTTTGGTATTTTTCGAAATGGAAGGGGCATAACTCTGTCAATTTTTTTGATCGGACCCAAATATGAACTTGACCTAGATTTTTGTTTGATGTGTCTGTATGCAAAATTTCATTTCAATATGTGAATCCATTCCAGAGATATTGAACGGAAACTGATGTCGCGGACCGACCGACAGACCGACAGCGGCAAACCTATATGTCCCCTCTTCTTCGAAGGGGGGCATAAAAAAGCAAGCACAAAACAATTAAACAATGAATATGCATGCTTCAAAAAGGAACTCTCATATCTAAAATGTAAAAGGGTTCGTTTTTTTCACTATGGATTTCTATCAGCTGTTTATTTACAGTATTGTCAGTATATTTAGGTGTCATATATGCGGCGAAGGGTAATCAGAGAGACAGCCTTTTGACAATGAATTCATTTGCGGAGCACAAAATGTGTGAAATTATACAGTAAAACTCGCGATATATTGCGATATATTCAATTTGTTTCTTTACATTTTTATCATTTCGCATGTAAATTCCATTCTCCTCTTTGTATGCATGGTCATACGTATCATATTTTCTTATTGAATTTTGATGTCATAATTAAGCTTGAAAGAAATCCACACAAGCCATTGCATCTTTATGATAGCTTTTTTCATAATTCATTTAGATTGTGAGCGATTGGACCATATATCTTTTGCTTTCAATTCAACTGATGAAAATTATAGTGATTGAAGCATGTATTCATAGAATCTACAAGGGAAGATATATTGCAATACGCATTTCGTATCGCCACACGATACGAATTAAGTAAACATAGTAATATATCGATATATTGTTACACCCCTAGTGCATAAAATATGTATTTTTCAGATGGTCAGTTTTATCATTAGAATTCTACTTCTTTCTTCATGCACAAAAATACTGTATAATAACAAGAGCCCTATGGGGCACATCGCTCACCTGATACCCATGCACGCTCTAATTGACATACTGACAATGAATACTGGTACCAGAATTTTAGCCCACAACCTTTCTAAAAAGATTTTTGCCGGATGCAGAGAAGTTTTTTTTTTCAGACAACATTTAAAAGTACAAACAAGAAAGAATAGTCACATTTCAAAACAATAACTTTTTTATTGAATTAAAAAGACGGATAAAGTGATTCAAAGTCATATGCCCAGGTAGTATAAATCAATTATGCAACATCAAAAATAAAACCATTTTGTAAAATTCCACATTAATGTGCACCTTTTTATTTCCTGTAGCAGAAAAAGAATAAAACAATGAAATGATTTCATAAATTATGTTTATTTGAAATTGAACAACAAACCTTTCATTATTTATAGCTAGCATGCTAGAAATTATAAAGCCTGTGTTTGTCAAAGAATACCCCCGGTGGCATCTTTGTTAGTATAAGCACCATTTTCTGTTAAGTATGTGAGAGGTCAGGGTCACCGTTATGTTGGTATCAATGGAAAGATCTTGTCACAAGGAATACGTTAAATATGAAAGCCCTATCACTTAAACCATTCAAAAGTTATGCCCAATGTTAAAGTTTTTTGAAAAGTACGTCAAAGGTCAAGGCTATGGTCACGAGGTAAAAAAATTTGGTATCAATGGAAAGGTATTGTCACCAGAAATGCATTTGTGAAATATGAAACCTCTATTGCCAGCTTTCATTCAAAAGTTATGCCCAATGTTAAAGTTTTTCGGACAAACAGACAGACAAACAGACAGAAGGATAGGCCAAAAACTATATGCTCCCGAATCTTTTATTCCAGGGGCATAAAAATAAATATTTTTCGGTTTTGCCTTTATCAATATAAAAGTATACTGAAATCTATCAATGCTTTTGAAAGGTATTGATTTAATCTTAATGCATGTAACGTACAGTCAAAATCGTGTTAATCCAATATCAATTCAAGTGAGTTGTGCAGAAATTGGGCCAATATGTTTTCCAAAAAGCAGTGAACGGTGTATTAAACCTCATGACCCAGTGAAGCCACTTGAACAAATCATTTTCAGTAAATATGCTGAAATGCGGCGCTTCTTGCCTATGCATATTTTAACAGGCGAGAAGGAGCGTCGCAGTTCAGCATACACTCAACAACTCAAGTGGTTTCGCTAGGTTTCGCAGTTTGATGCACCATATTCTGGTGTATGCTGCTTTTAGGGAAACAAATTAAAAGGCCCATGATATTGTTCAGCTTGTCTAACTAGCAGATCTACGACGTCATTATTTACTGTTAACTAATTGTTTTACCTCGTCATAGGTCTTTAACACGGACAAGTTGTTAGCGGAGAGAGTTCTTGAAATATATCGGTTGCATCGGATTTGCCGACAAAAAAGTTATTTGGTACGATAAAAACTCATGTTGTATCTATTATTTGGACAGATAAAAATTCCCAAATGTCTTACCGCAGGAACCTGCCGTTTTAATTGAGAGAAAATGTTTAATTATTCACAACCTCTGGCCTCTGTGTTCCTTTTAGAAATATTATACATACAAGATGTCGAACACAGTTGTTTAAGGTTGTGAATAATAATTTATTTTATTTAGTAAAACAACAAATGTGAAAATAAAATAATTATATTAAAATCTACCAAGAACTTAAATGATGATTAACAGAAAAAAAAAATAATCGTTCAGGATGATTTTGCGGGCTCAGAATTTCAAAATAAATTTTGACCAATCAGAAGCGAGCATTTATTTTTGAGTAGAGGAAACGCTGGAACGGCCTGTTCACCAAAATTCTAGACATAAATTAAAGAAAACACGCATTCGATTGCAATGGATAGGTCAGATGAGAAGATCAATGGTGAAAATTAAGTATTATATATTCTTTGCATCTTGTTTTTTACAGATGTATGTATGCATATGTCAATATTGCTGGCTCGGCCCACGCGTTGTTTTCAGAATTTTGTCCAGTGTCTGTTCGAACCAGAAATCTGTAACGTTGCCGTTATTTAACATTTTCTTAAAAGGAATCACATTTCTTATTTACTGTTAAAGAATTTATTTGATTTGAATCGCCAATTCAAATCTCATTATTTATGGTCAGATGGTCAGTGATGAGCTGACCTTGTGACCTTGACCTTCAGCCTATACAACATTTTATGTTAAGAAGATTTGTAAGCAGATTTCTTTTATACTATTAATGGTAGGACTTTCATATTTCATACACACAATAACCATTAAGAATGCTACATTTTGGTACCATGACTTTTGACCCTGTGACCTTGACCTTCACCCTATACGACATTTTACATGTATGTAAGGAAGTTTTGAAAGCATCATAAATGGTCACATTTATAAAAAAACGTACGCGGGGGGTATAATTCGTCCACTTTAGGGCAGTTCTAGTTTCAATGAGTTTTAGTTTGTGGTACATTATGTATACACAGCTCGCTTTGAGCTTCGCTCGCTCAAATAAATGTCTTCCGAAGGAAGCGATTGGCTTAAAACAGTCACATTGAGACGTGATATATCTATAAGTTGTCCGGGTGCCTGGTGCTTCTGAAAGTAATTAGAATGAAGCAATCCGAGGACAGCCGTGGAAAACGATACAAATATACGAAATGTCCATGACCTACCTCAACACGACACAAAATTCACAGATACTCGAAACATTTCTGATCTTTATAATTCCATAAGAAGCAAAAATAAATTCAGTGTTGATTAATCACAAGTGGGGCAAATCTCCATCCTAAATATTGAATATTTGATCGACTGGAATCTTCTCGTAGACGACAGTGCAGGTCGTCCTTGAACTTTGTCTGATGTGATCATGTGACGTGTGATCGACTTAGGTTACAATAGCATAACTGTTTGACCTCAAAAGCTTGTGTTCTACACCCAAAAGCTGACGTAATTTACTGACTAAAAATGAATGGCTTATATTGAAAGTGATATATCATTTTCTGTAGATTTTATTGGTACCTTTCCGTTACCATTTTCACTCCGAAAACGAAAGTGAAAGTGAAAATAGAGAACTTTTGACATGTCATTCAGATGGACATTGGTCCCATTTTGACCATTGTTCCAGAAAAATTCTTATATAAAAATTATGGTGATTGAGAAGCCCAAATCTGTCTAAATTATATATGAACGTTATTTAGGGATTCGCCGATTTGTTTTTGAGAAATCCACAATACACCACGGAGAAGCGAATTTCCCCATTCTGAGCCCCTCGCCGGAAAGCACCTCTCCGTTGTGACTCCTTCCAGTTTGATTTTTATATGCATATATAATCAAAGGACTGAGGGTCCTGAACGATACTTGTATTCAAAATTTATAGTCAGCACTGATGAATGTTGAAAAATTTTATTGTTTATGCAATGATGAATTGAAGATGATTTTTTATACATAGGATGCATATGCATGTGAAGCTAATAATTTTCATTTCTGAGCTCATCGTATTCTATAAACAGCATAATTTATAAACTGTTTATATTTACTATAAGTGGTATATACTTTAAATTAAATTTTATTCTGAGTCTTAAAATTAACCCATTTGGAAACTAGAAAGACGTTAAGACCATTGCATGCATGTTTAAAATAGAAAATAGAAAGACGTTAAGACCAGCTATATGCATGCATGCATGTTTAAAATTAATTACAATCTACAATATATGTGATAAAAGAGCGGCGCCATGTAGTTCCAGCGTAACTTTAAGTTTATTATCACTGGCAATTTCCAAAAAATCTCATTTTAATTACCAGAATTTCCTATTTCTTTCAACAAGATCATGCTTCGTTTCTACTTTCGTTTCTCTTCGGTATATACATCATGTACATAGGGAAGACAACTCTTACATTGTATAAGTTAAAAGAAGTACTATACATGTATTACTATGCCACTGGCGAGCAGTGAAAGCAAGAAATGAATAGTTGATTTTTTAGTGATGCATTTACTTTATATGCAATTGAAACTTTTTTCAAGAAGGAGGATAATCTTGATCTTGCATGTGTCAGACAGCAAATTCCTAAATTAGAAAAAGCACTATATTTTGAGTCGTATGGATTTGTTTGCAAATCGGGAATGTCTTAACTGTTACGGTAACATAAGGAGACTTCCTAATAGGAAGTATCCTGAAAATAGAACCCATGAAAATCTTACAAAAATCTTACAGAATCTAATGATATCTTAAAACTTGCCTTCATTTTAATTATCATACACACTAAAGCGATATCAGTCTCTGACTCTTTATGTAAAGAAAATTGACCGGGGCCAAATCAGCTTCGAGGCTATAGGGTTTATACTATTAAAACCTAACTACGTCACACGTCTTGGAAGTGTACATGTGGGTGACCTAGATTTTGACACATGTAATCACTGGAGGATAGACGGCGTCGATTTATCATTGAATTTTGAATCTACGTTGAAGCAGTAAATAGAATTGGGCATTTTATGGGAAATTAATCCGCGTATGTTGAAATGTCACGTGATAGTAGTGTTGTAAAATCGGAAAAAAAATAATATTCGATAATCGGTTTATAATCGGAGAGGATTTTAATAGATTATTTCGATTTAATCGGAAATAATTCTTTCTTCTTTTACAGAAAAGAATATGACAAGTAATGAGTAAACTTCACTAAATCTTATGCTAATATACATAGCGAAATTGTTAGAAAGAGCCTCAACCACAGAATGATAAAATCCTGTCTATAGTAAATGAAATATTTTGTCAAGATCACAGCAGTAATGGAGTCAAAACAAATATGTAATTGTAATAATCGACAGCTTTATACGGCAGATGTAGGGATGGGTGGATGTTCCATACGATCCAAGAGTTTACTTTAGATTTTGCTCGTTCACGAAATCAAGCAATACCTTCGTGGAGTTAAGACTGTTAAGGCTAACAGTAATTTGATATCCACTGTCCTTCTTACAAAGCTCAGGAGTTCGGCGTAAAAACTAAAAAGTATTTTTTTTTCTAGACGAGTAGATATTGACGTATCGCAGGCCCATATCGCATCTAGCGTTGAAGTTTTCTATAAGAGTACTTGTCATTACTATTAAATTCAATGAGAATCCTAATTCCATCCATTGTATGCCTTCGAAAGTGTATCGTTTCAAATTATTTACGCTACGCCTGGAACTTTAAATTGTAGAAACGATCGTTGATCTCCTTTCGTTTTATTCGTACTTGACATACGCGAATTCGACCGAATACTATGCCATTCTTTTCCACGTTGAATATTTCCGATTCTAATCGATTTTTTAAAACATAATCGATTTATCGAAATCGAAGGGTATTAGCGATAATGTCGCCGATCTTGGCGATAATCGTTACAACACAACGTGATAGAGTCTTGCGTCTCTACAACGTAGGTTTGTAATTTTGTTGCCGCTTCCTATATCATTTTTCCCATTCATTCCAGGTGAGACAGAGAAGAGAAGAAAAAGTAGAGGATAGAAGAAAACGTTTTGTAACAGTTTTCTGAAACATCATGGACTGGGATTTCCGTGCAGTGTTAATCTCTGCATATTAACAAATATTATCTGCACTTGTTTAAAAATATCTGGGGTTTTTTTTTTCAAAAACACAAGTACATTATATTTCTGTAGTGAACAGCTTCCAATTTGATTTGACCAATTCCATATAGTCAAATTGCTTTGAGTGTTGTTAACAGCCTTTATCTAAACAAAATTAACAATGATTTAGAATTTTTTAACTTTAATTTCAGCACACATGTATTACACTGTGAAAACAAAGAAAAAGGATTCCATACAAAATCAGTTATAAATTTCAGAATCAAAATTCCTAACAACTGGTTGTCAAGATAGACTACATTCAGTGCTTCACGAGTACATGTACCTAAAAGCTTCATTTTTTATACATCACACTGAGATTCAGTTTGATTCACAAACAAGTTGTTGTTAAGATAGCAATGTGTTTCGACTATAGAACTACATGAAAGATACATGGGATAAACTTCTTGACAATCTGTTGTTAAAGTTTAGAAGCTAACAAGCGATATTTTCTTAACAACTGGTTGTTAAGAAATCTATCTTATTTCAGACAAGGTGTGCTTTCCTAACAACTGGTTACTAACTTGACAACTGTTTGTTAAGACAAACTGTGCAATTACTTCCATTTCATACCTTAAATTTGCATTTTCAGAACTACTTTTAATAATTTAGCATATTTGACCAGTAGATAAGTATGTGAGTGTCCTAATGTCACATTTTGAATTGTTTATCTCCTAATAAGGAGATACTATCACCTAATTAGGACTTAGCTATCAGCTAATTAGGACATACTATCACCTAATTAAGACATGATATCACCTAATTAGGAGATACTATCACCTTATAAGAAAAAACTATCACCTAATAAGGAGATACTATCACCTAATTAGGAGATACTATCACCTAATTAGGAGACACTATCACCTAATAAGGACTTAGCTATCACCTAATTAGGACTTTCTTATAAGGACTTAGCTATCACCCTATTAGGACTTAGCTATCACCTAATTAGGTGATAGCTTAGTCCAAATTGGGTGATAGCTTCGTCCAATTAAGGTGATACATGTAGCTAAGTCCGAATTAGGTGATATTATCTCCTAATTCGGTGATAGTATGTCCTAATAAGGTGATAGCTAAGTCCTAATTAGATGATAGCTAAGTTCTTATTAGGTGAAAGTATCTCCTAATTACGTGATAGCACAGTCCTAATTTGGCGATAGCTAAGTCCTTATTAGGTGATATTATCTCCTAACAATGTAAACGTCTTCAAATTGAATAGCATCATTTAAGAACAAATAAATTGGCAACGTGGACCAGACATGCACGTTTCGGGTACTTAACCCTCATCAGTGATCCTAAATCTAAACAATGTAATATGCCAAATAATGATAATATCTCCTAATAAGGTGATAAATGCCAAATAATGATAATATCTCCTAATAAGGTGATATTATCTCCTAATAAGGTGATATTATCTCCTAATAAGGAGGTGATAGTATCTCCTTATAAGATGACAGTATCGCTTAATTAGGAGGTAGATAAGTCCTAATTAGGTGATAGCTAAGTCCTAATTAGGTGATAGCTAAGTCCAAATTAGGTGATATTATCTCCTAATTAGGTGATAGTATGTCCTAATTGGGTGATATTTAAGTCCTCATAAGGTGAAAGTACCTCCTAATTATATGATAGCTAAATCCTTATTAGGTGTTTGTATCTCCTAATAAGGTGATAGTAAAGTCCTAATTAGGTGATGGTATCTCCTAATTAGGTGATAAGGTGATATTATCTCCTAATAAGGTGATACTATTTCCTAATAAGGTGATAGTATCTCCTAATTAGGAGATAGCTAAGTTCTTATTAGTTAAAGAAGATCCTGACAATAATCTCAACAGCACTCACAATAGAGCACAAAATTAAACATCGACGGACCCCTATCCAGCTAGAGGTGGGACCAGGTGCCCGGGAGGAGTAAGCATCCCCTGTTGGCTAGCCGCACCCGCCGTCGATGTTTATGAAGCATGGAAATGAAAATATATAAAATTCATGCACTGTCTGACGTTATGTCTATATAGAAAGTGCTATGGCGACAATGTCAGGGAAGTATATTCAAAACACTTACTGTCAAACCCCTCGCGGGGAACTTTTTTACGAGCTCCACACGGCAAAGGGCATAAGTGTGACACAAATGAGTTAAAGAAGATCCTGACAATAATCTCAACAGCACTCACAATAGAGCACAAAATTATTAGGTGATAGTATATCCAAATTAGGTGATAACTAAGTCCTAATTAGGTGATTGTATCTTCTCATTAGGTAATAATATATCCTAATTAGGTGATAGTTTCTCCTAATGAGGTGACAGTTTGTCCTTATTAGATGAAAGTTCAGTCCTTATTAGGTGAAAGTATCTCCTTATTAGGAGAAAAAATTTAGAATGTGGCATTAGGACGCTTCCGGAGATAATTAATGACATTTATAAAACAAATACAAAGAATCTCCTACATTGAGTTATGATATGTAACGCTGATCCTGATGTCGAAAATCCCTTCTCCTTACTATATTCTGTCCAAACACAAGCAAGTGTCTTGTACAATATGTTGAAGAAATGTTTCCAATTCCTCATTATGATGTCTTGCCATCGTAATTTTTCTCACACACACGGATTTTTTAATGGTTCTTGGCATCCATTATATATATATATATATATAAATATATATGTAAAAATGTTAAAGCACCACAAAAAAGGCGATGTTATATTTTACATTTTTATTACGACACGTGTTTCGGCTAGTATGGTTAGCCTCTTCAGATAATAATAATGTAACATTTGTATTAACATTGAATACAGTACAAGCAATGGTAAATACAGTGATAAAAATCAAGATGGGTTAATAAGATTATTTTGCACTCCTTGCTGAAAATTTGCTTATTGCTTATACCTAATAGAAATAGTAAGTAAGCATGGTCTTATCAATTCTATCTACAGGAAAAACTTTGTTTATCAGATAAAGTGGTCAAATGTTTATAGGATTGTGGGTGTTTTTCATGTTCTGTTTAACATAGGTTTGTATCTATCAATGAATATTTGTTCTTTGATTGTGATCATGGAGTAATCGTCTGTTTGGTAAATAGGCATTACTTTGAAATTCCCATCACTACAATCAAAAATATGTTTTGAAACAAAAAGAATCCTGTTTTGTGGAAGTTTTATATTACTTTTATGAAGAGAAATTCTGTGGTTTAGTTGCTTTGTTGAGCCAATATATTCCTCCTTACATTTGTCACATTGAATGAACCAATACGAGAATGTATCTAGCTTCCGAGTCAATGATGTTCAAAATGAAAGGAGAAGGGCAGACCAAGAAGTGCATATGACAAGAAATAGGAACGAAACCTCTCAAAAGATTTCATATGCACAGGCAGCTGCTAACAACTATGGAGAAGATTTCCAAGGAAAAACTAGCCGACGTGAACATAACATTCATAGAGAAAGACAAAGAAATGACAGAACTATCAATGGAGATAACACTTTATATATTGGAAAGAGATTCAGAAACAGACCATTCAGAAGAGAAAATAGACAGGACTTTGTATATAGAGATCAGTATTTTTTAGAGGAGGAAACAGGATTAAAAGTGCCTCCTTAGAATCGATAGATTTGAAACCAAAAGTTATTAATCTATCATCGTGCAAACTTACTAAAGATCAAATTGATATACTAAAATTAGGTCTTAAGTTTTGTCCAACTCCAAAATCTAATATTCCTGAATTGAAAAAGGATTTAAAAGATTTTGAAAGAAAATTTAGATTGAAGGAATTTTTCTTTGAGAAAAACTATGAAGAAGAATCACTTGTCAAAAATAAATCTAAATTTCAGCCAGAAAAAGGTAGAGACAAAATATTAGATAAATACTTTGAAAACTTATGGAATTCAAATTTTACAGAAAATTCTCAAGTGCCTAACAATCTATCATTTAAACAAAGAAAAGCACTAAAGGAAATACAAAATGCAAACAACATCATTATAAAAGAGGCAGATAAAGGTAGTGCTGTCGTTATTATGAATAAGGATTTTTATGAAAATAAAATTAATGAAATGGTAAACGATGAAACTAACTATAAAACAATGGATTCAAATGAAGACAAATCTATCATGTCAAAGATAAGTAAAATATGCAATAAATATAGTGAAATATTGACTAAAAAAGAAAGCGATTACTTGATCAATTTTGATTTTAAAACAAGTAACTTCTATGGACTTCCAAAAATCCATAAATCTGAAAAAATCAAGGAAGCAATAAAATCTCAAAAATCTGAGTATATCGAAATTCTAAATCCTGATGACTTAAAATTTAGACCAATTATTGCAGGCCCTTCTTGTCCTACACATAGACTTAGCAATTTAGTAGATATTTTACTGCAACCATTCCTAAAACACGTCAACAGCTATGTAAGAGATGATATCGACTATTTGAATCATATTCCATCTTCTGTACCTAAGGGTACAATACTTTCAACATTTGATGTAACGAGCTTATATAGCAATATTCCCCATGACCTAGGAAAAGAAGCTATCCAGTATTGGCTTGAAAATTTTCCAAACGAATTACACCATCGTTTTAATAAGTCGTTTGTTTTAGAAAGCATTGATGTAATATTAAACAACAACACATTCCAATTCAACAAGAAAAATTTCATACAAATTCTAGGAACGGCAATGGGTACAAAAATGGCACCAGTATATGCTAATCTTACACTTGGATACTTAGAAAAAACTCTTTATCAAGATGTGAAAACCAATTTTCCAAATATAGATGAAATCTGTTTTATAAATTCTTGGAAGAGATACATTGACGATTGCATCATTTTATGGGATCCAAATTGGGGAGATATAAACATTTTACATTCTATTTTACAAAATATTCACCCAAATATTAAATTCACAATGGAAAGCAGTACTAAACAAATACCTTTTCTGGACATTCTTCTACAAAGTAAAGGACAAGTAATATCAACAGATATTTACAGAAAACCAACTGACACACAGCAGTACCTGCATTTTAAAAGTCAACATCCAAAAACTTGTCTGAAAGCAATACCATATAATTTGGCTAGAAGAATTTGTACAATAGTTAGTGATTTAAGAATTCGAGATATCCGTCTAAATGAATTACGTACATCACTCTTGCACCGAGCATTTCCTATTTCATTAATAGATAAAGGTATCGAATTAGCTAAAAATATTCCATTATCTGAACTAAGAAAAGTAAAGGAATAGAAATCAGAAAATGTTTTAACATTTGTTACAACATTTAATAAAGGTAATCGAGAAATATTTAACGATGCATATAAAAATCTAAACCAATTAAGAATGAGCGAAAGGATGGAAAATATACTAAATGAAACAAAACTAATCAAAAGCAAAAGACAACCTAAAAACTTAAAAAAGATTCTTACAAGTGCAAAATTTGAAGTGAAAAATGATAATCCATTAGAAGGTGTTTCAAAATGTAAAAACAAAAGATGCAAAATATGCGATATCCTAATTGAGGGAAAATATTTCAAATTTAAAAATTCAGCCAGAGACTTCGAAATTAAAAGAAATTTAACATGCACATCTAAAAATGTGGTATACGTCATTCAATGTGACAAATGTAAGGAGGAATATATTGGCTCAACAAAGCAACTAAACCACAGAATTTTTCTTCATAAAAGTAATATAAAACTTCCACAAAACAGGATTCTTTTTGTTTCAAAACATATTTTTGATTGTAGTGATGGGAATTTCAAAGTAATGCCTATTTACCAAACAGACGATTACTCCATGATCACAATCAAAGAACAAATATTCATTGATAGATACAAACCTATGTTAAACAGAACATGAAAAACACCCACAATCCTATAAACATTTGACCACTTTATCTGATAAACAAAGTTTTTCCTGTAGATAGAATTGATAAGACCATGCTTACTTACTATTTCTATTAGGTATAAGCAATAAGCAAATTTTCAGCAAGGAGTGCAAAATAATCTTATTAACCCATCTTGATTTTTATCACTGTATTTACCATTGCTTGTACTGTATTCAATGTTAATACAAATGTTACATTATTATTATCTGAAGAGGCTAACCATACTAGCCGAAACACGTGTCGTAATAAAAATGTAAAATTTAACATCGCCTTTTTTGTGGTGCTTTAACATTTTTACATATTCATATCCTTTACGTTGGATCCTATTTTTCTGATTTTGGATATAAATATATATATATTATATATATTATTTTGTGAATTTCAGCTCATCTTATGTCCTATGTATCTTCACTTTTGGGCCTCTTTCATTACTGCTGAGACACTATTTGCTGAAATGCCTAATATATAAATCACGAATACATCATGGACGTATTATTGTTACATTATTCTTTAGAACTACTTGTTTGGTACTCCAGGTGTTTGTACTTTGACTCCTTTCTTTTTGCCTCCAATTATGTTCACACAAGATAAAATCATCCAGGTAATATTTAAGTTGATAAATCCAGTGCTTGCAATGTGTAGATATCATAGTACTCATCAAGGTACTAATCCAATCCATTATTTTGAAGACTTTCGCAAAATTAAAACGGTCTCCTAAAAGAATTTGAAGTGAACTGTTGTACTCCATAATCGTCTCTCCAGTTGTTGTTCTCCTGAAACATTTAGTTTAATCATAATATATTGAAAATTAAAGCATCTGTTACAAATTGGTTGTCAATAAATATTTACTAAAATCTTCATGTTTTGTTATCGCGTACTCATGTATTTAACATTATTCTCATAATATAAAGATAATAATAGTATGGAAGCGTATTAGTGCCATTTTGATTCTCTTTTTTAATTTGTTTTTTTTTTTACATATAAAAGTGTACATTTACACTTTTATGTGTAAATCTTACGCTTTTTTCTGTAAATTTTGCATATTCAAGTGTAAATTTGACACTTTATCTGTATATTATACACTTTTGTCTGCAAATTTGACACTTTTTTCTGTAAATTTTACATATTTAACTGTAAATTTTACACTTTTTTTCTGTAAAGTAGGTCAGAGGTCAATGTCAAGGTCATTTATTCAAAAGTCATGATATCAGATGAAAGGTCTAGTCATGAGGAATCTACAACTGAAATATCAAAATTCTACCTCTTATAGTTTCAAAGAAGGTCAAAGGTCAATGTCAAGGTCACTAGGTCAAAAGTCATGATATCAAATAAAAGTTCTGGTCATGAGGACTCTATATGTGAAATATCAAAACCCTACCTCTTATAATTCAAAAGTAGGTCAAAGTCAAGGTACAATTTGCTCCTCCAAATATTTTTCTCTCAACGGACTTAAACGCAAGACTTTAACCAAAATGTTGACGCACGGATTGACGGACTGACGGACAGACAGATAGACGGACTTCGCCATTTCATAGACCGGATTTTGCTTCGCAATTCGGCCAAAAATCTAGGCTCTATCCCTTACAGCTCATGAAATACATGTATATCCTAGTTAAATTTCTTAAAGTACATGTAGTTCAAAGGTCAAAAGTCTTGGCATGAAAGCTCTGGTCATGAGGAATCAACATGTGAAATCCATCTATAGGCTTTGGTCTTGATTCTAATAAAAATATTTTGAATCCTACATCTTATTACATGCAATTATGACATTATACATTGCCATATATTTTTTTCGCTGCTAAACTCAAAATTGTGTTACATGTTTCTTACCTTAAAGTTTGTCGTAATTCATTTATTTTCTCCTGTACATGTACTATTCATCCAGGCAAGGAATATTCTGTTTCAAAAGAAAAAAGATAAGTAAGGAAAACTGTATGACGAGACAAGACAGTAAGACTATGTGCTTCAACATATTATTTTATCTAAGAAATACATGTAAGTGAAAGATATTAATGATATGCTATATGTCTATTAAATACACATGCCATCCAAAGCTTAGCATCCCTTCACAAACTCATGATAATCTGTCAATACAAAAACTGAAAAATATGAAAGATGTAGTTATGAAAAAAGCCGACAAAGCAACACAATAGTAATTCTTCACAAAGAGGAATACAAGAAAAAAAGGAGTTGAAATGCTAAATTCACTCCACTACGAAGAAGTCGAACAACCAAACCTCCAAGATATAGAGGATAAAATACAGATACAGTTAAGTGAAATGAAAACAAATGGCACATTCGACACTCACACTGCTAAGTATCTTATGTCGTGTGGGAACATCTTACAAATGTCGTGTGGGGAGATTATACTTGCTCCCTAAGATACAGACACTTAATGACGATTTGATAAACAGAATCCGGCAAGGCGCTTGTAATGAACTTCCAATTATGCCACTTGGTAGGCCAATTTTATTTCACAAACTTCAGTAAGGTATAACAATGTATTTCCCCCTTCGGCTACCTCAATCTAGCCCGTTCAAAGCTGACGTCATATTAGCGCATGCCAACTGCGCATGCTCATTCTCTCTTTCGGCCTCCATAGTTGTCAGACGTCCTTTTTCAATCTGAGTTTTATCCAGAGCAATCCTTCATTATTATCCCACCGAGGATTACTTAGTTAGTCAAAAAATGACTGACAGCAGTTCAGAATCGGGAAATGAGTCCAGAAGGACACCTACTGAGACCAGAAGGTCACAAAATTTAGCCAGAAGGCACTCCGATGAATCGGACATAAAATCAGACCACATGGCTGATAATGACATTTTAGATGTATATGGCAGTGACGAAGACCCATATGCCAATTTTGATGCTGAAGATTCAAATGCAAGCTTTGATTCTGAACCTGCTAGGACCAGATATGACCCCTGTGAGGGCGATAATCCGGAAAAACTGTCCGGTGATATGCGAGACTACGTGTATAAACACTTTACCCATCATTTGAAGGACGATGTCATTAAAGACAAGATATTAAAGGATAATCCAGTACCTAATAACTCAATTTTCAGTGCGCCACAGTTGGACGAATTTCGCAGCTACGTTAAGGCACTCCTCGTTTTTACGTTGCAATATTCGTAACATTTTTAAAAGACATTTTCAATAATGAAAAAAGGGCATCCTCCAATATAATTTCTTTATGTATTTAGTACCAGTGTTTAACACTAAGCTTGTACTACACATTCAGCCAATAGTGATGTCATGTGCCACATCACAAGTCACGTGACAACTATTTATAACATGCAAACAATTAATTGTATAAAACGAGCTGGCGCAACGCCATTCCTGCAATTACAGTCCTATGCTTACTACCAAAATACCTTGTAGGTATTGCCGTTTATGAGTTCAAGTGCGCACTTTTCTTCTTTTTTATAGTTTTGGAATAAAAGACGAATTTTATCTAAAAAATGACTAGAACAGCACTAAACTCCCAGTATTGTCATATATTTTAAATAGTCATAGATAGAATCGACAAAGTGCCTACTTAGATCATGGAGGACAACCATCTATCGGACTAGTTTAACGCGACCCCAACACATAGCATTGTAATTTCAGCCTGCGCCATGCAATTTTATACCATCACCCTACGACGATATCTTTTTCAAACGTATATGTGACTAGCGAAGGGAAGCAACTCGTAGTTTATAACAATCAAGGTCGACTTCGCCGATTTTGTTCTAACAGTTTTGTGGCCTTTAAACACAAATGTTTATCTGATAAGATGAAATAAATACTATGTTGTTTAATTGAGGAAAATTTTATCGTATTTCAATCAAAAAAGTCAAAAGATTAAATCTTTGGCAATCAGTGAAATGTATTTTACAATTTCATCCTTCTGACGCAACGGTGCGGTGGCGTAGTGGTGATGACGCAGGACTGCAAATTCCATGATCACGAGTTCGATCCTGGCAGGAAGAACGTTATTTTCAAAATTTTTACGAAGTTCTTGCTTTTTTTAATTGTTGACTCAGTGAGAGGCACCATGATATCAATAGGCATTGTTTCCGTATATCGTATATGCTTGTACTTATTTAAAGAGCTTTGTACAGTACAGATAAAATATGTGATATTAGGAAAGAGGAAATTAATTCTGTAACATTTCGTTACTAACATATAAATAATAATTTTAATTTTAGCTTGTGATATTCAATTTACGTGGTCTAAGAGAGAGAGAGAGAAAAAAAAAACAAACAGGGAGACGTGAAAATTTTATATCATTATTTTTTTTTTTTTCTAATTAAAATCTAAAAGAATACCAGGAAGAAAATGCATGTCGTACAATTATTCATAATTGACAAAGTCCAATCTGAATGTTACTCACGACACCTTACTTAGTAACTTCCAGCATTTTAACTTTTTAAGCCCTTTTTATCAAGTTGTCGTCGCCGGGTAGTAATTTCTCTCCCGTCTTTAAATTTTGCATTTAGAGAATAATATATAATATAATATAGAGAATTGATTATGATCTTATCATTATTACATCCTTGCTTTCACTTTGTTTAGATTGAAAGGCTGTATCCTCAGTTAGTTTAACGTCAGTTTAAAAAACGAATCATCTATATTTAAAAAAAAAAGAATCCATAAAGCCTTCAAGCTTTTCTAAGACTTTGAGTAACATCCGCACGTGGTTGCTAGGCAAGCATTTTCATCAAATATTTGTACAGTACGTTATGCCATTCAAGTATTTTTACTATAGATAAAAGTTATAACATATTCAGCAAAGAATGCAATCATGTATAAAGATCTTACTCGATGATAAATGACAACAAAGAGCATCAAAATTTGCAAACGACAATAGACTCCGTGTTGATGACGTCAAAATCTGAGGTTGACGTCATTTCGCGCCATATTTGAAGACGTCATTTCTGAGGAGTGCCTTAACGTAGCTGCGTTGTAGAGGAATTGATCGAGGACAAAAAAGCTATGATGTTCACTAAAATTCACGACGGGAGCATCAAATTTATTCAGAAACGAATCGGACAAGTCATGGGACCGCTCACCAAAATATGGAAAACTGTTGAAGATGGTGTAGCGAGGAAAACTGAAGAAAGCCCTATGGGTTTAGATGAATTACTGAAATTACTTGAGAAAACGGTCACGTTAGTGGGACAAGCAAATGTGGCTTGTCTTTATGAGCGCAGACTTAATGTACTTTCAAAGGTGTTCGGGGACGTAAAGAAAGCCCGAAAATCCATATCAGCAAATGAGAAATCGTTTGCGGACGGCACGCAAGGGAAACTTCTAGGAGAGGAATACTATAAGGTCCTAGATAAATATTCCAAAACCAAAAAGCGTGCGAGAGAAATTTCGGATTCCTTGGGACCGTCCACGTCCAGAAAGCGTGCGAGATACACTGACCAACAACGCTTTCCTCGTCGTCAGGACCAAGGGCAAGGTCAGAGGGGCTTCCAGAGCCAGAGACGGCCCTTTCGGGCGGGGCCCTCGCGCACAGCGCGTGGGGGCAAGACTTCATCCTACTCCAACTCGGGGAAAAGGTATGTTAACCTCCTTAACAAAGTCAGTGTGGTCAGAGGAAATTCGACCAAACGTATTCGTAGAACTGACAAATTTGGGCTGTAACCATATGGCCTCTCCCCCACAATAATTATGCTCATTAATTATTCATATAACTTAAGAATATGTATATGGAAATTGCTAAATTGAGTTTACTATAGTAAAAGGGAAATCATGCTAACTTAATACCTTGACTTTAAGTTCGAATTTCATATTGAGACAATTAATTCTAGTTTGTAAATTCTGTAATCTGTTTAATTTGATTCCCACGATGCTGAAAACACTGTAGTAATTTGCACACCTGCAAGTACTTTAGTCTTTGTTTTCCGTACGAATTAATTGAAAGCTAATTGGAAATCTCCCAGTAAAAGCCATTATTGTTCTGTATTTGGAAGAATCTAATTTCCAAAATGTCTTTTTAATCAAAAACCAATTACTTATTATTTTGTGCAGGTGTTAGCAATTTCCAATCGTCCACATATATATTCGGCGCATCGTTTTGCAGATCACTCCAGTTCAGTTTAAGTTTCTTTTAGTTAGGTTTAGACTCCGCTCTCGTACTGTCAACATGTAACGTTGTTAATAAACGTAGAACTTTATTCGGACTTCGGTTTATAGTTTTCAAAATGACTATTTAATACACAACGCGAACTACACCTAACCTGTAGGCCATTGCCTTACAAGTTGTATTTTGGCGCCGTGACCTAAACGAACCAGGGAAAATATGATTACAAGTTGTATTTTGGCGCCGTGATCTAAACGAAATTACAAGGTTTTATTTGGTACCGTGACCTAAACGTACCAGGGGAAATATGAAGAGGTTCATTGCTGAGATTGCAGATGATGCACGCCGCGGAACCAGGATTTAACAATGAGACGATGAACTTTACGCTGTAAACAAAATGCGCGATCGTAAAAGGTATGACACATTTAATTTCTCAATGTAATCTCAGATTGATTGACCATGTATTTTTTAATGTTATTTTTAAATTTTTGAAAGTTTTAAGCGAATTTTTTTTGTTGAAGAAATCGGATCAGAGTTTTTTCTCAGATATTTTCGATAAGAAATGACGGACAGAGACAACGAAGTAACACTTAATATTTTGGGAATCGGTCGAGTTTCACGTAATCTTGAGTTGATTGAAGATTTAGGTTTCGGTCGTTTTGAGGATTTCGGTTTTTCTCAGCCGCTGAGTCAGGGTCTAGATCAGGGTCCCGTCATGTCGCTAGAACGCCGGGTATAGGTGTGGGACCGTAGTAAGAGACGGGGGAGTATCCGTCTCTGTAAGGTTTTTCAAGTTGATAGAACATTACAATTAAGAGGATACTTCGATGGAACCCATATATTCCAGTTTGTTAGGTGATGAGCTGTTGAATTTGCTCGGTATATGGCGATGAAACGCCGAAAAATGGCACCAGTAGAAATTTCTGGGAACGTAGAAAGTTCGTTCGGGTTTGTTGTGTATACAACCCTTTTTCTAATTTGTGTTATGTGAGAGCACGTAATTTTTTTCGGATTATATATGACACCATCGTAGTATTCATCATCTTATGTATGTTTTGTGCTGTCATTTTGGAGGTCTTGATTTTTTTTATTTCAAGAAAGGGAGGAAATGGTAAATATCTTAAATTAAAAAAAATCGGTCAAAGTTTTATTGGAATTTCATGTCAAAGTTAATCATGAGTCTATCGCGATCGCGATTATTATAGTAGCAGTATACCCTTAGTTTGCATGTTTTTGTGTTTGATTATTCATTTAATCCCAATAGTACTCTGCTTTTTGCATTTTGAAGTTTTAATTGGCCTTCATTTTGGTATTCATGTTACAGTTCTCACTCATCAGTCAATGAGCGCTAATAAGTTTGACCTTTGTTGCTCCTTTTCCCTGTGTTGGAATTTCATTGACGGTCTTTAGTATCTTATCGGCTGCAGATGTGTAGTATCAACGATTAATCACTACGCCGAGACATTAACGTTTGACGACGTTGTATTTCATTTCAGAAAGTTTTTCAGAATTTATGATGAAAAGTTTTAATTGCTACAGATATGTTTTCTTTATTAATTAGATTTTTGTATTCGTCTAAAATAAATACAGAAGACCTGTATTTCGTATAAAGTCAGTGAATATACAAAGTTTTCAAAATTAACTTTGTCCAAGTATTGATAAAAAAATCTTAATTTGGAAATCATTCACTTAGTTTTGGTACAGGCATCTAAATTATTTTTGTAAATTCAAAATTGTGGTCAATTAGAGGTACAGAGAAAATCCGATGTCATAAACTACCTGTAACCAGAGACAATGATGTGAAACTTATCAGTGTAATAATGATGCAGACTTGATACTTTTATCGCTGGGATTAGACGACGATGCAAGATAACATAGTAAAGTTCCAGATGTGCAGTTTACCCTTGAACTTTAATTAGCTCCTCATTTATTGGAATCGCCTGTTGTGTGATACGAGAGACAAATAAGCGTGCAGGTTTATCAAAAAGACATTAAATCAAATCAGACGGTAGCAGAAAAGAAGTCTGAAGCAGTGACGTCAGGTATCTCTGTGCACGATGTTGTCCGTGTGGCCGGATGTCAAACCAGCCCGTCACTATTAACATTATTTCGCAGATTATATGACAGGGTGAAATATGTCATAGCGAAATTGATGACAGCAGAACCAGATTGGACATTTTGCACTTAATGACCTGCTTGATCGACGCTTTGAATGAGAGTATTGATTACCCCGTCGCTTTTCTGGGTGCATGGCGTCATCCAGATTACGGGAAGATCTTGGTAACGTCATTAATACCAAGATGCGTCAAAGCAGGGTCCAGATGGAAGATAAACTCCAAATTCCGGGTAGAGGAAGAAGACGAAACAGATGACGATTCGATGATTATTGGTATACCAAACCAAGAAGACGACAAAGAGGTCCGAATCATTCGTCATACTCCTCGGAGGTCACAAGGTTCACGAAGAAGGATCGTAGACGAAATATAAGACGTACGGAACCAAAACCAAAGAAGAACGACCATGAGAAGATAAAGAAGTGAATTAAACCGGTGTTGTGTTCTAGTGAAAAAAGCAGAGTAAATGTATATACATATGTATTATGCATCTTATCCGTGATTATCATTAATTGCTTTAAATTTGTACATTGCTTTTTATATATGAATAATGCAAGTACGTATTGGCCATGGGTAACTTTATTTATTTTGTAGGTAATTGACAATTAGATGAAAATCGGGTCACTCTTTAAGAACAGTGAAAAAAGAACTTGAGATGAAATTCATGTGATTTAATTTCAGTTGCATTGCTTAGAGTGAACCCTGATGATATTTCATTGAGTTATGCATTATTGTGGTGTCAAGGCCATGCGTTTAGAAAATAACCAAGTATTATAACAGATTCACACAAAGTTTTGGATGGGAATTGAAAGTTATCTTAAAGTTCAGAATAACAATTGAAATCAAAATAATTTGAATCTTGGTTATTTTCTTAAAGATACAGTGTCCCTGAAAATAAATTTTATTGAAAACGTAAAATCTATTCCGAAGGGTCTAGATATAGGAAAAAAGGAGCTATAAAAAGTTTTAGTTGAAAATATGCAGTATCGGCCATAATAGTACCGAACTGGTAAAATTAAATCTCCATATACCTCTATTGTAAAAACGCAATACATTGTAGGTGGCGCTAGTGAAATTAATTAGAGCTGCGCACCCCAAATTAAAAATTACGTTTTAAACGGCTATAACTGCGAATGAATGCGTTGGATTCGCCTGAAAATTTTAATTTATACAAATGAAAATGTAAACTTTCATATGGGAAGAAAGATTTTGCCGTATAAAATTTTGTAAAAATAATTTGTTTTCAGGGACACCGTTCCTTTAAGTGGGGGAGTATTGTAACCATATGGCCTCTCCCCCACAATAATTATGCTCATTAATTATTCATATAACTTAAGAATATGTATATGGAAATTGCTAAATTGAGTTTACTATAGTAAAAGGGAAATCATGCTAACTTAATACCTTGACTTTAAGTTCGAATTTCATATTGAGACAATTAATTCTAGTTTGTAAATTCTGTAATCTGTTTAATTTGATTCCCACGATGCTGAAAACACTGTAGTAATTTGCACACCTGCAAGTACTTTAGTCTTTGTTTTCCGTACGAATTAATTGAAAGCTAATTGGAAATCTCCCCGTAAAAGCCATTATTGTTCTGTATTTGGAAGAATCTAATTTCCAAAATGTCTTTTTAATCAAAAACCAATTACTTATTATTTTGTGCAGGTGTTAGCAATTTCCAATCGTCCACATATATATTCGGCGCATCGTTTTGCAGATCACTCCAGTTCAGTTTAAGTTTCTTTTAGTTAGGTTTAGACTCTGCTCTCGTACTGTCAACATGTAACGTTGTTAATAAACGTAGAACTTTATTCGGACTTCGGTTTATAGTTTTCAAAATGACTATTTAATACACAACGCGAACTACACCTAACCTGTAGGCCATTGCCTTACAGGGCCTAGTACACCCATTTCAAGAAATGTGTTCAGTCCCAGTAGGGGGGAGGTTATCCCTGTTTCGTCAAAACTGGGAATGCATCACGAAAGATCATGTGATCCTGGATGCAGTTTCGGGTTACAAAATAGAATTTGTAAAAACTCCGAAATCAAATGCAAATCTCCCTCAGAAAATGTCAAACGAGAGCTTAAATGTCATAGAGAAAGAAATCTCAGAATTACTTGTAAAGAAAGCAGTAGAAATGGTCGAATCTCCTCACCACGATCAAATTCAAGTTTTCAGCAAATTAAGTAAATATTTTCATACGTCCGAAAAGAGACGGGGGGCTGAGACCAATATTCAATTTGAAGGAACTGAACAAATACATTCAGTACGAACACTTCAAAATGGAAGGTTTTCATGTAGTAAAGAATTTACTGCAAAAAGGCGATTACATGGTAAAAGTAGACTTGAAAGACGCTTACTTAACAGTAAACATTCACGAAAATTTCAGGAAATTTTTAAGGTTCAGAAACAGTCAAGGTCAAATACTACAGTTCAGAGCCCTTCCTTTTGGTCTGGCGTCAGGTCCTCGTCTCTTCACAAAAATTATGAAACCAGTAGTAGCACTACTGAGACGACTAGGGGTGCGTCTTGTAATCTATTTAGACGACATACTACTGATGAACAAGAGTCTCACTGCTCTGGAGAAGGACAGAGACTCTCTAATTTGGCTATTACAAAATCTGGGATTCATAGTGAATTGGGAAAAGTCAGAATTGACACCATGTCAAAAAATAGAGTTTCTGGGGTTAATGATCAATTCGGTGTCAATGGAAGTATCGTTATCTCCAGAGAAAATTCAAAAAAATTTAACGAAATGCAAATCAGTTCTTTCTCCAGAGAAAGTGACCATTCAGGAGGTAGCAAGCCTTCTGGGTCTTCTAAATTCAGCAAGAGACGCAATTGTACCAAGCACATTATACGTACGACAAATGCAGATGCATCAAACAAAACATTTGCTAATAAACAAAACTTATCAAGCAGAGATAACACTTTCCCCAGCTTGCAAAGAGGAGATCCATTGGTGGATCAACCATGTCCATCATTACAATGGAAAGCAAATATTGACACCCAGCCCAGATCTGATAATAGAGACAGATGCATCAAATCTGGGTTGGGGTGGTGTTTGTCAGGGCATGAAAATGGGGGAACCCTGGACAATGGACGAAAAATCACTACACATAAATTCTCTGGAACTAAAAGCAGCCCATTTAGCACTACAATCAACAATAAAAACAAGGAGAAACATATTAGTTCACTTGAAAATGGACAATATAACTGCAGTAGCTCACATAAACCGCATGGGGGGAACAAAGTCAAAGGTACTAAATCAAATAACTCGTCAAATTTGGGAATTCTGCTTGGAGAGGGAGATAACTCTCACAGCGGAATACCTTCCAGGTCAACAGAACAAAGTAGCGGACTGGGAGAGTCGCCATGTAAGCTCCTCCTCCCAGTGGAAAATAAATACAAATATGTTCAACCAGTTGAACAAAATATGGGGCCCCATAGAAGTAGATCTGTTTGCAGACAGACTGAACAATCAAGTACCCAATTACTACAGCCTCAGACCGGACCCAGGAGCATTGGGGGTGGATGCATTTCTGACGGAATGGAGGGATCGCAGTGTATATGCATTTCCTCCATTTTTTCTGATAACGAGGGTGCTTGCCAAAGTAATGAAAGAGGAATCAGATTTAGTAATAATAACACCATCTTGGCAAACACATGCAGCATACCCAATGCTCCTGAACATGACAGCAGACTTCCCAATACTACTGCCACCGTTGAGGAACCTTCTGCTGTCGCCGCAAGGGGAGTGTCATCCCCTGGTTGTGAACTCAACACTCAAGCTAGTGGCATGGAAAGTGTCAGGAAACAGGCAAAAGCCAAAGGCCTTTCAAAGGGAGCTTCAAGCCTATTGGTCAGTTCATGGAGGAAAGGGACCCAATCCTCTTACAACACCTGCTGGAAATACTGGGATAGCTGGTGTTGTGAAAGCAATTTGGATTCCTTTCAAGCCCCTGTGGAACAAGTAGCCAATTATTTGGCAGATTTATATGATAAAGGTTATGCTTACAGTTCCATAAATACTTACCGTTCAGCAATATCAGCATGCCATGTGGGAGTGAATAGCACTCCTATTGGCCAGCACAGTGTGATTTGCAGACTAATGGGGGAAATATTCAATGAAAGACCAACAAAACCTAGATACACATGTACCTGGGATGTTGATACTGTACTAAGATTCCTAAACTCAAATGAGGACAATGAAAAACTATCATTGAAAGATCTTACCCTAAAAGTTACCATGCTTATTGCACTGTCCACTGCCTGTAGGTCATCCGAGGTCAGCAGACTTGACATGAATTACATGGTAATTGATGATGACTCTATAATGTTTAGTGTACCTACTTTGACAAAGGGTAGGAGATGTGGGGACCCCCACAATTGAAATTAAAATTGGGAAATTTAGAGCAGAACATAAATTAGATGTGGCTACTTGTATATTGGAGTATATCAATAGAACGCAAGACATCAGAGGCAATGAGACTGTCCTACTCATTAGTCATATAAAGCCTCACAAGCAGGTAAGACCCTGTACAGTAGCTAAGTGGTTACAACAAATAATGCAAATGGCAGGAATTGACATATCCACATTCAAGGCACATTCTACAAGAAGTGCCTCAACATCTAAGGCAAATAAACAGGGCCTTTCTGCACCACAAATAATGAAAATGGCCAAATGGAGGTCTGAATGTACATTCAAGAGGTTCTATAATAGAACCATAGAGGGAGTGGGGGAAAACCCAGCTAACAGGTTCTCAGATGCAGTTTTTCATATATAGCTTTGAATATACATTGTTATACCTTACTGAAGTTTGTGAAATAAAATTTAAAATTTTGTAAGTGCACGAAGTGCACGAAATGAAATTATAATTTTATGAACAAACTTCAGTAAGGTATAATCTCCCACCCTCCCTCCCTAGAACGAGGCACAGATAGTAACATTTAAATCTGTTACATGCTTGATTTTACCTTGTATATATATGAAAAAGAAGAAATTATTCAAAATTTCTTATCTCTTTTCAGAAGTAGCCGATGAAGCATTGGTGCGATTGAGTACCGGCAGACAGTAGATGTTTGGCAGTCTAACGGATGTGAGAACTTTTCGATAAACAATATTATGTGCCCTATAGCTAGACAAGGAACACAAGGAAACACAATATTACATGCTCATGCTCATGTATTTTTGTTTGATTAAATTTGTAAAGATGCACACAAATAGTGTTTACTAAAAAAAAACAAAAAAAAAAAAAAGAAAAAAAAAAAAAAAGAAAAAAGAGTTGTATATATACAATTTGCATGTATATGTGAAAAAGAAAAAGAAAAAATCTGAGAAAGAAAACAAAAAACAGAACAAAACAATTTAAAAAAAAAAAAGTGGGTGGAGATACGGTTATATGATATGGTCTGATATTGAGTGCACGTCTAGTACATAATTTAAGTGCATGTATGATACATACTTATATAGAAGAGTTATGAAATAGGGTGAGTGAGATGAGGGAAATGAGGGTATTAAAAGTACCCTTTGTTAACAGCAAGGTGGTTGCAAAACAAAAAACTGAAAAAAAAAACAAATGAAAAAAGGAAACAAAACCAACCATAAACAAATAGACAAAATCAGAACAAAGAGACACACTACTCCAGCTCTCAGAGAGAATGAGCATGCGCAGTTGGCATGCGCTAATATGACGTCAGCTTTGAACGGACTAGATTGAGGTAGCCGAAGGGGGAAATACATTGTTATACCTTACTGAAGTTTGTTCATAAAATTATAATTTCATTTCGTGCACTTCGTGCACTTACAAAATTTTAAATTATATCACAAATCGGTACAGCAACAGAACGAATTGGTCATTATAAGGTGATACTTTTATACATGTAATGCAAGTGTATGTCTTTAACTGGGCCCAAATTGGTAATAAAGTATCTTGTATAAGGCTTTTAAACGAGCCTAATGAATGTATCATAGAGATGTATCATAGATAGAGAAGACATTGTGTAGGAATACGGGGCTTTGTCATCCTCCCCTTTCCCACACTGCCCGACCTCTACCTGATGAATAACACATTATTGCAAAGTTTAAATGATACATGTAATATTATGTGGATACTGGAAAAAAAAAATTAAGATCGTATTATCTTACCGAACTTCGATCAATGTTTTCATAAATATATTTCATTTCGCCCTAGTATCATTGTATAATCGTAATCTATTTTTTAAATAAATCTAAAGCACAAATTACAGAATATTTGATATCCCCTCTCAGGCTATTTTTTTGTTGTTGCTAAAGCCTTCCTAATTCATATGAATCCATTTAATAGCATTCCCCTTCCACATTCGTATTCTATGATTATGCGTAAAATCCATTTTTTTAACAATCTTGCCATGACACATTATCGTGATTACGAGGAAAATCAATCATTGATATATCGAAAATTGTCGATCGTGGTTTCTTCAGATTCCTGCTAAATCACCCTTGTGTTTAAGATTTATAATGCATGTATTCCTCAAGTGGCATATTGAAGTTCCGCTCCGTTATCGTTCCATGGGTGAAGCGGAGATCTATTTCACGTGCTGTTCGTGAAACTATTTTTTCCATCATCGTTATTTGCATTACGCATAGATAATATTCCTTTTACTAAACTAAAATTTCTGCATATATAAATAAATGAATGAAATTAATAAATGAATATATAAGTCTTAGAATAGAAAAAAGTATTTTCAATTACATATTACGAAAATGGGGTTCTGACTGCAAAAAAAGAAATCCGAAAAAAAGTCTGCAGTAACCGTTACGTAAACATATCTAGCAAGCAATAAAGCGGTTGCAGTAACCGTTACGTAAACATATTTAGCAAGCAATAAAGCGGTTACTTTTACCGTTACGTGAACGTATATAGGTACATGTATAACTAGGATTCGTTATACGTTTTGTATATCTCCGCCCATAAATAAACGTTCACAGAAGGGCTTCTTAATAAAAATACCGATTTCCTGCTGGAAAAGTTTTATTTGACTCGAAACTAGTTAGATGAGAAGTATATGATGATTTTCAAAAAGAAATTAAAGGTAGTAGGAAACACAAAACTCAAAGTATGACACGATGAAACTTTTTTAATTGATATAAAGATTGTAACATTTTGTTAGGATGAATCTAATGTGTTAAAAGTAAATACAAGATATACACCGTATGTCTTTCATTATTGGCCAATTGTTATGAATTTTGCACGATAAGAATACACACTCTTGGGAATAAATTGGATTTTAAACAAAATGTCTGACGATAACGATAAAACTCCGTCTAGGAATGTATCGAACAACCTACTTTTATAGATTATAAATATCATTTTCAATGTTAAAGAATATCATCCCGAAAAATGTTTTACTTATCAGAAATCATCACACGTGAAATCTAAAATATTCCCTACACAAGCATCAATTACATTCAATAGTGAAGGATTTAAGCCGGATTCAAAGCGCTATCAATCAAAAAGAAATCACCGCAATACTCTTTTGTCATTATTATTTTAATTCAATCATAAAGATGTAGAATATTTCTTACCTCCTTACTGCATCGATCCGAGCTGCTTTCCGTTTTAGACATTTTGGTTCAGAAGAAATTGCTTTGAAATGATTGGCTGGAAATGGTAACCGGAAGTCATGGTAAGCTAATGAAATTTAATCATTGAATTTGAATGAGCAATGGACATGGCACTAATGGAGGATGAGTTGTGATATTCGAAACTTTTTCCTTTCGTCAAAAAGGCAAGCACCAAAACGGAAAAAAAGAGAAAGGAAAAGTATTGTAAATAGCAGAAATTTAAAAAAAGGAAACGATGTCTGCAGAGAACTCGGTAAGTCTCCTAATTTGTTGATTATTATAGCAGATCATTTACAGTATAAAATGTAACATATGTGCAATAAGATATTACAATTGTCGAACGATGCTTCGTCGGTGACAGTGGAAACGTTGAAAAAAAAATTGGGGGGGGGGGGAGGGGGGTCACAGCATTAAGAAATTTGCCGCGCAAAATATTTTTTAAAAAGTCATCCCGTATAGAAGAAGGCGTAGGGCAAGTCATTTTTTTAAGTATCTAAGGCATCTCTAGGACGGGGACATTTTTTTCAACGGGTTGGGGTGGGGTCGGTCAAAGCTGTCGTGGGTGGGGGTTCCAACCGATTACTTTGATAAAAGTTAATATACATATACTAAGAAAGAATCGGCATTTTTGCTTAGAAAGGGAGGGAGTGTCCCGACTCTCTCTGCTGGACCTGGCGCTGGCATCCATTATGACCGTATGTTCAAAGACGCCACAATAGGTCGCTGCATAATTTATGTGCAATTACGTATTGATTGATGGGAACCGCACGATGACCTTCTCTTTACAAACTAAGCACTTTCGAAAGTACCCTGATTAGACCGTTCTGAGTTTGCGCAAAGTCCAAAACATAAACACTGAATGAAAACATAAACATGTATCACGTGGTTTATGAAAACATTAATTTCAAATCTGTTTTTTTCCCAGAAGTGTTGAAATCGACATTTATGACTACGAATTTGTAAAACATAATCAAATACATGATGTATGGGGGTATTATGTCCCTGCATTTTATGAAGGATTAAAGCCTTTATAAATGAAAATTACAGCTGGCCGTGGCTATGCTGCATGCTGTGTCCATGCCATTATATAGTAATAAAAAAACAATAAAACCGTCAGACCATCGACAAGTGTATATCAAGAGTGAATATTGGTAGTAAGCTACGTGTAACTGTCATCAAGTGTACATTGCAATTTAGTATTTGCTCATATACCTCGTGTCGAAGTAATGATTTAAGAATCTGGTGTGAAAAAAGGGGGGTTGTTGTTGTTGTTGAAATACAATACATGCATGTATTTAAGAAACTACGTAAGAATTCTATTTATCTTCCAAAATTGTGATCAAAATTATGAGCAAATATTTGCTTGCTGGTAAAATAGTGCGAGATAAAATTAAGATTTGATTCTTTTATTTTTCATCTAGCCGTATATACTGCAATACTGTAATTGACCCCCCCCCCTTTTTTTTTGCGCCGCGCTGTAGTTGAAACGGCTGATCGCTGATGAAGCATTTAGATCAGCTGGAAGTCCATTATTTGGACAAAAACAGTTTATTCTAATAATTTGGTGTGCAGAAAATTGAAATATTCAAAAGATAAAACAAAAGCACGTACACGTACCGTTTGAGAGGCCGGATGTTCCAAATTTTAACGTTTGAACTTAAATTCCATGGATTAGACTCCGAGTTACAAAGATGGACTCTACAAGACACCGGTGCCATTCGACAGGGCAGAGTTCACTCGATAAATAAAAATTCACAACATGCCCATAAAAATTCATATCTCCTCACTACCCCCCTTTTCCGCCCTTCTAAGTTTTCCGCCAATTCAAATTTTCAAAAAATCATTATAAATCAAAACATTAGTTCAAGGTACACGTGTTTGGTATCGATCGATTCTAAATTTAGAGCTTACGTGAGATATCTGGGTAGCGCAGGTATAGCTCGAAGTTTTTCCCTCGCATTCTCAGAACATGACCGCTTCGACACCGTGACGTAGACATTGTTTAGGTTTTAGCTCATTTGCATAATTCATGCACAGTTAGAAGGAGCATTGAAAGATCTACGTGAACCGGCTGCCTGGATAGGAAACGAGAAATTATCACAGGAGGAATACCGAGGAGGGGGTTGTTGATGGGGTCCTAACCTCATCCTCTTTCTCTCGAAACATGGTGAGAGAGAGAGAGAGAGAGAGAGAGAGAGAGAGAGAGAGAGAGAGAGAGAGCAATATATGTTTAAAACTAATATTTTGATAAACGTTACACATATACTCGGGAAAAGTATGCAGTTTTGCTACAGTGTTCCTGAAAATAGATTTTATTGAAAACGTAAAATTTATTCCGTCTTGATTGAGGAAAAAAAGTAGCCATAAAAAAAGTTTTATTTGAAAATATGCAGTAACGACCATAGTATTGTCCAATTTGTTTAATAAAATCTTCATAAATCTCTAATGTAAAAACACAATACATTGTAGGTGGCGCCAGTGAAATGAATTAGAGCTGCGCACCCCAAATTCAAAATGACGTAACTGCGAATGTATGCGTTAGTTTGAATTTATAATGAGATTGTAAACATTCACATGAAAAGAAAGATTTTGCATTATAAAATTTTATAAAATTAATTAATTTTCACCGTACCTTTAAAAAAAAGGTGATGGCTGAGTCCCTAAGTTTTAGATTGTATTTGAAAGAAATTAGCTTTTATTGCTTTGATTAAAGCCAAGAAAAATAAAAAAAAAGATGAGTATTAGATATAACAAGTTGATACGGGGTCACCCTCCTCATTCCCCCTTTTTTTTCCGGGGGAGGGGGGAGCAGCCGGCTATCTCCAAGAATAACACTCAGTAAGAAGTTCGCCATCAAATAAATGTATGGGTAAAAGTAGCTACGTCAACGTCAGTTATAGCCCCCCCCCTCCCCCCCCCCCCTCCCCCCCCCAAAAAAATAAAAAAAAACCCACTTAAATTAGAATAAAAAATCAAAATATTTGTTTGATAAATAGACTTACTTATTCGGGCATGTTTTATTCAAAATTGCGTCACTAATTACTGACCATCCATAGATGGATATAAACGGAGAAGAAAGTGCTAGAGGATACAGATCCCAATTAATGCATATCTAGGTCATTGTCCTGTCAAAGAGTTCCTATTATTTTCTTATTATTTTCAACAATTGATGGAAAATACACATAATGCTTATCTTGAATTGTCTTTCCGTCATTGTTTACTAGATAGATGAAATAAAATTTTGAATATAGTTTAAAGTGTGTGAGACATCTACATGTGTGGAAGAATACGTGTGAAAATGGGTCCTCTAATCATAAAATTCGAATAATTCCGGTACGGAACCAGGTGCATGACTTTGAAAAAAATATTTAAAAAGTTGTGTACTTTTAATCTTTACAGCATTTTTTCTATGTGATTCAAATAAAATTTCTAATCATTTAAAAGTAGTGTCAATGTGTTTAAGCCGGTGCGATTTGAGAATTTTTCTCCTATTTTTGGTAAGAAAGTACTTGAAAAATAACTGGGATCTGGATCCTAGAAGCTCGGTTTGATATGCAAGTCAAACGGTTCTAAGGATGACAGATTTCATCTATATCATAAGGAACCGTGGATATTATGGAAATTCTTGCATTTTAGTGTACATTCTGAGACATGTACTTGAAATAAAACGTATCACAGACGCTATACATGTACATTTCATCGTTATTTCATCCTGACGTCGAATTTACCGTTCAAGAGTTAGTGCTCACAAATAAACCTACCTTGTATCATAAAATTATATACAAAAACGATGTAATGTTATTTTTATTTCATGAAAGAAGGCTAATACTGGTACAGAATGTGATTTTGATGAGTATGACATCTATTTGACGTGTACATATTACACTCTCATCCATAATAAGGCGCCGAGGCCCCCCCCCCCCCTTCCTCCTCAAAGATGCCGAGTGCACCCCCCCCCCCCCCCCGATGATAGGAAGTTTTGTTTTTTTAACCAGATGTGATAAGAAAAGTATAAATTGATGATGAAGTTTAGCATATATATCGGTATGCTGAAATTTTCGCACCCCCCCCCCCCCTTCCGCATTTTTTTTTTTTGTATCCATCGTTATGAACTGCTATCAAAACGAATCATTTATTTAGAAAATAATTTTCATTTGATGTATAACTTATTTACAAGTAGAAAACTAGCAAATTTGGAGTATAATATACAGTTTTAAGCTTCATTCTGAGCCTTTACCGAGCATAAAAGGAAAAACGCGGAATTGTAAAATTAGGGGGTGGGGTGCGTTTTTTCCTTACTATGAGTCGTTATATCAATATATGCATACTTTTTTCACCTTATAGAGTTGTTGTATGGTCACTGACATAGAAAAACAAAATAAATTTCAACACTAGCCTAGAATTATCTTTTTCTGGTTGATTTTACGCAATTTCTACAGTAAGAATTACGCCTCTCAGGCCTCCTGGAAAAAATCGTATAAATTCTAAAAATACAGTTTGAAGTTTTTACATTTAAAATATCATTATATCAAAGTTGAAAGAAGACAACACAGTTTATTTTGTTTAAATATCCTTATTTGGAAGAGTACAGGACATTTTTGAAAATAGCGGACTTGAAAATGTCATGAATTTTACCAAATATTGCGTGCTAAGAAATAGCGTCAACCGCGCTCCATTTTGGCTGAATTATTTCAAAACGAATGAAGATATTTTAATGAAACTTTGTACATAGCATACAAACATATTGATGTAAATGACAGTGCCATGATTTTGTTGAAGGTAAAAGAGAGGGAGAGTTATATTGTAATCAGAAACAGAAATATAAAAAAATAAATATGGATGTATGTAAAGAATTTTATAAATAAACAAACAAAAATAAATAAAGAGGGTCCCATGATGGAAAAAGCCAGTCTTAGGCCCGCAGTTCAAGTGTACACCCCCCCCCCCCCCCGGCCTCTTATATTAATTTGATTGGACCAAAAAATAATATGGTAAATAAGAGATATCTGAAGACGTCAGCTACAGAAACACCTCTGTCCGTCACCATTGGATCCTCTTTTAAGATTAGGTAAGGAGGGGGGGGGGGGAGAGAGATTTTATACATCGGTAACCCATGCGCGCTCTGTCGCACTTCGTTTTGCGCAATCGATCAAGGGTTTTATACAGAAATCATCCTCCTAGGAATTAGAAATTAAAATAATATTAAAAACATGTAAATATTTAATGCATAATTGACGATGTTGCAACTAAATATTGCCAAATCAAAGGTGCATGAAGAATGCTCAATTTCCCGTCTTTATTTGTATAGCAATACAAACCACATATTTTTATCTATTAATTTTGCATATTTCATATCAATTCAAAGCTACATGTACATACATTATTCTACTGAGACATTGTTATTAAAATGGAACTACACATGATTTTTCCTTGTAGAAATATTATCGTATACACATTAAACAAACGAAAAAAAAAGAAAGAAAACAGATATTTATTTTCGGATATCTATCATTCATTCAATAAAAAAAAGAAATATATTTTGCCCACTTGACCCAGATTTGATCTTTAACTGAAAGATCCTGGAAACTTGGGGGGGGGGGGGGATGGGAAGTTTGGGGATATCTGAAGTATAGATATCCGCGGCAAATGGCCGATTTTCTACACCGTTTTAAAAATATTGTTAGAATCATTGTTGATTGTTGCAACTATTGAAGAGATAAAAATATTTATATCACCGAAAGCATGACTGAGCCCTTTAGATGTTGATCTCTGATCTCTGTGTCCACGGCGATATTTTTTTATCCGTTTATCACTATTAGATTATTTTAAATATTAATTCAAAACTCAGTACATTGAACATTAGTAAGAGTTTTCTTTTTATAAGTTTGATAAGAGATTTTACTTTTTTGTGAAACTACAAATCGAGCATAGCCCGGGGGAAGGGCTGATGGCCGCAGCACCCGGGCGCGATGAGCTTTCTACTAAGCTGGCCGGGATGATCTTATTCATATTGGTCATATTCTTTGTTCAATATATCAGAGTAAGGCGAAAATGAACTTAAAGCATAATACTAAATGTATATCAATAATAGAGCGACTCCTCCAGAATCTCTCCCGGGACACCCCGGCCCCTTTCTTCCCTCCGTATCATCCGTGTGGGATATAGGATTTTTAAATACTAGAATTTTATGGACATTTAACAATCCTATGAACATCACCACATCGTATACATTTTAATTTCTCCGATTTAGGATTGCATTTATATAGATTAATGTAATCAAAATATGTCCTAAATTTAGTCGCGGTAACCTTTTTGCGCCTTCTTTCGTGAGAGTTTCGACATCTAGGAAACGACGTATTGCTAACAATGAAATTAATGAAATTCTTGTAAATAACTTAATTACAAGTATTATACCGATGACATAATTATTTTTGCAATCCATACGTAATCTTCCGAATTCTAAACCTCTGAATTACAATTATATATACCTAGTCATGTTTTATTCTGAAACAATCACCGTTGAATATTTCATAAATTGTATGTTATCATATGAAAATATTTCAATCATTCATTTTCTCTTAAGGCCATAATTAAATTATTGTTTGTTTCCCCTCGCCCCAACCGGGTCAAGAAAAACGTCGCCGAGTCGGGTTTTTTAAGCCAAAAAATCCCTTTTTTTACAGAATCGAATTACGACCATGTCCGTTTCGTTTTCGAACATTCAATCCAAATAGATTGTGAATAAACTCAATATATTTCGATTACAAGTTTCGCGTTGTCTGAAGAAGTGGAACTTACTTGACCTCTTGGGTTTGCAGATAGATACGCATGATAAGGATTACATCCCATTAATCAAAGGCTCATTCTCACACGGTGAACGCTGGGCAGCTGAATAATTTAATTTACCCACTGCAGATATAAATTACATGTAATAGGGCTCACTGATAAGGCCGCTTACAAAGTTGACAGAAAGGGGAAACGTCCACTGGCAGATCAAGGGGAAGCGGGGGAGGTCATGAGGATCCCTCCTTATTGGTCTCTCTTGTGTATTGTTTGCAAGAATTTAAAAAAATCTAATTCTAGCTGGTCGCTACCGCTTGCCAGCATTTAATGAACTCTTATATTATATGACTGTATGAATTATACAACAATTTTTTATACATGTACTCGAGTGAATTCAGGAGACTCAAAATGAATTCATACATGTATGTTTGTCTGATAAATATATTCCAACTCTTTAACTTCATGTCATGATTAATCAAGGACTCTTGCATTGGTGTGAGAAATAAGAATAACTTCCATGTAAATTGTATGTCTCTTTTTTTGTCCGTCATAATTCTGAACGAATACGTCTGCTTGTCTGCCTGATAGTCATGATACACGCACATCATCTATCAAACATGCATCAAGACATGACATAAGTTGCAACACTTATATAAATTTTATTTTTACACATCAGATGATATTAAAATATGTGGATATTATCGTTACCCAATGTTTCTACTAGGGGTACATTCCATCCGAAGAAGGGGGGGGGGGGGGAGGTTGCATGTATTACGTTCATATTTAATGAGAAAAAAATCTTATTTGTCAGACTTAAGCAAAGTTTGCATAATGCATCAATCTGATTAAAACCAGATTGATTAAAACCAGATCTTTACAAGCTCCCGATTTTGTTATGTCGCGTACGCGTACGCGACATAACAAAATCGGGAGCATGTAGAGATCTGGTTTTAATCAGATTGCATATGCATCCACAAGAAGCCGTAATTGGATATAAGATCCCGGGTAAAAACTAAAATATTTTTATACGTATATAAACAATTCAAACAAAAATTGGTAAAATGAAAATGAATACTATACTTGACAAAGACAAGTGCCTGACAGATGGCCAGATATATCGTGTAAGGAGGTAATAAATGTATCTGCTGCAGAAGATGCATGTACATAAATCAAATGAGTAATTGATAACAAATGTCCGACAATGCGCATGTTATGAACTTTTAATTATACCACCTGTAAGACCTATAATCGCTCAAATCGGAACACTAGCGGAAAGAATCGATCATTATTGTTTCCTAATGAAAGATACGTACATAAAAGACAAATCAGACTTCATACATAAAATTAAAGTTTCAATCAGAACCGATGATAGCTTACAAAAAAGCAAAACAAAAATCATCAATTGCCAAATGATGATCAATCAGTGAATTATTAGGTCTGAACACTGATGCATGGGATAGGATCTTGTTGATGATTAAAAAAAGTAATTCAGAAGTTGAAAATCTAAATTTTTTTTTCCAAATTAAAGTAGCATTTTTCAAAATTTCAATTAAGATGAAATAACATCGATATTGTCTCGACATTGATTAATTCCATACTATCTTTAATTCTTTTGATTTCTTTATGTAAATTAAAAAAGTATTCATTTGGAAAGTGTGGTCCATATAGGCAGATAGAACCAGATGGCAGATGGATTGCTACCCCCAACATTACGTGACAGCTGTATTTTAACAGATTAATGAAAAAAGATGTTCAACAGTATACTAAGAGACGTAATCAGGATCTAGGCAAATGGAGATACACCCCTTTTGTTTTTAAGGGGGGGTGACAAAATTGAAGATATGAAAGGGAAATAACTATCGACCCCCCCCCCTCCTCTACAAAAAGAAATAAATAAGCTAGAAAAAAATCTAAATGTCAAACATCAAATAATAAATTTAAATATCTTTGATAGCGAGTATGGCATAATGGCATAAACGTTTAACGCGTAGACAATGAAAACTGACAGAGTGACTCTCGACTTTCATTTTCTTTACATTTCTCAATTACCTGTTATCTAATACAGATTGCTTGAACCGTCACTTAGAGCATCACTTGGTCAATATCATGCGTTTGCAGATGGAAAATTGACATTCCCATAAATTAAAGATGGACACTGGTCATTACTTGAATTAACTAAATCAAAAGCCGCTAAATTGTTTACCCATTGGGGATATAAAGTGATAGGGCACACTGGTCAGGTCCCCCATAGAAATTTAGGTGGTACGGAGTTCCTAGGCCTTCTTGTAATTTGTTCTGTTATCTTTTTCTATTTTATTATAATATTCTGGCTCATGCCGGATCTAGAATGTTTTTTTCATGGGGGGGGGGGGCAAGCCATCTTTGAGGGGATTCTATGGTTTTGAAAACATAAGTACTGTGACATGCTTGAATCAGGCCGTGTTCACGCTGTTATTTTTATTAGAAGTATACTCAATCTGATTAAAACCAGATCACTACATGCTCCCGATCTTGTTATGTCAAGTATTCTAAGCGACATAACAAAATCGGGAGCATTTAGAGATCTGGTTTTGATCAGATTGATGTATACTTGATGTTACCCAAAAGCAACGCAATGCCTTAAAAATTCGTGGGGGGGGGGGGGGTTCCGATTTTTTACTACATAAATTGATCAAAATTTATTAACTTGAAGGTTATAAGGAGAAATTTTATTCCTCTTCGATGTTCAAAGTTCAAGGTCACTGACAAGATTTAGCAAAATTCATTAGGTAGACTTTTAGATCGCATTTTCAACAGAAAATATACCAAGTCTCGATGTTTATTGTATTATAAGAAATCGTAAGAATCCTCTAACTTAAAGGTCAAAGTGAAATATGGGTGTATTTTTGTGGCTTCAAGCCAACAAGAAAAGAGTATTAATAGCCAAATATTGGAATTTAACCGAATCCTTTTCAAATTAATTTTGTTCACTCTGTATGGTACAATTGTAGCGAGATCTTCATCAATTTGACCTAATATTTTGAATGTTAATAGACAGTTGGACATTTACTTTTTAGCTCACCTCACGAAGTGAGAGGGAGCTTATGCTATAACCCTGTCGTCAGCGTTCGCACTTGTATGTTAGGAAATTTTATTCTCTATTATAAGTTCTAGGAAGTTCAAACTTGCACAGATGATGCGTCTTTAAGATTAGAACACAAATCTATGTTCAAATGAAGGTCATGACCTGTATTTTCCGCTTGAGAGCACATGTTTGGAAGATTTAGGTATCAATGTTAAGAAGTTTTATGTCTTTATTATAAGTGCTAGGAAGTCCATACTTGCACATAAGGTGCGTCTTTAAGAGTAGAACACAAATCTACGTTCAAATGTTGGTCATGACCTACATTTTCCGCTTGAGTGCACATGTTAGGAAGATTTGAGTATCAATGTTAAGAAGTGTTTTAGAAGTCCTAGGAAGGCCAAACTTGCACAGTTTATGCGTCGTTATGAGTAGATTACAAATCTACGTTCAAATGTAGTTCATACTCTTTATTTTCATCTTGAGTGCATATGTTAGGGAGATTTGGGTATCAATAGAGTACACCAATTCATGCAAAATTTGGGTCAATAAATGAAATGCTCTACTTCCCTTTTCTATTTTGTGTGGTATCATTTTTGTTGCTTCTCAGTAGGACATGTTTTCAAATTCAAAACTGTAATCTTTGGCTCTTTTCTGTTTGCTGCCATGATAGAATGCTGCCATGAGATGAGCTTTGTAATCTTTGATAATACTATGTTTGCTAATTGGTGTAGGAGGCTTCAAATACTTATCATCTACTTCTTTACACTATATTAGCATATTAGTGCCAGATTGATACTCTTTTTGTATTTATTTTCTACACATGAACATGATGAAAGTGTAAAATTTACACTTTTTCTGTAAAATTTACAGAAAAAAGTGTAACATTTACAATTGAATATGTACATAAAAAAAGTGTAAAATTTACAGACAAAAGTGTGTAATCTACAGGAAAGGTGTAAAATTAACACTTAAATATGAAAAATTTACAGAAAAAGGTGTAAGATTTACACATAAAAGTGTAAAATTTACACTTTTATGTGTAAAAAACATATTAAAAAAGAGTATCAAAATGGCACTAATACGCTTCCGTAGTATTAGTATATTTATATAATGAGAATAATGTAAAATATAAGAGTACGCGATAACAAAACATGAAGATTTGGTAAAATATTTATTGACAACCAATTTGTAACAGATGCTTTAATTTTCAATATATTATGATTAAACCAAATGTTTCAGGAGAACAACAATTGGAGAGACGATTATGGAACACATCTGCAGTTGACTTCAAATTCTTTGAGGAGACCGTTTTAATATTGCGAAAGTCTTAAGAATAATGGATTGGATTGGTACCTTAATGAGTACTTTAATATCTACACATTGTAAGCACTGGATTTATCAACTTTGATATTGCCTGGATGATTTGATCTTGAGTGAGCATAATTGGAGGCAAAAAGAAAGGAGTCAAAGTACAAACACCTGGAGTACCAAACAAGTAGTTCTAAAGAATAATGTAATAATAATACCTCAATGATGTATTCGTGATTTATATAGGCATTTCAACAGATAGTGTCTCAGCAGTAATGAAAGATGCCCAAAAATAAAGATACATAGGACATCAGATGAACTGAAATTCACGAAATAATATATATATACACATATATATATAGTGGATGTCAATGATCATTAACAAAATCCGTGTGTGTGAGGGAAATTACGATGGCAAGACATCATAATGAGGAATTGAAAACATTTCTTTAACATATTGTACAAGACACTAGCTTTGGACAGAATAGAGTAAGGAGAAGGGATTTCCAAATGTTTCAATTATCATTTAAAAAAATAAAGAAGATTGCATCCATGCAGCATATGTAACTGTACAGTTAAAAGACAACTGTGAACGATGGCCGTAAGTGCATAACTTTTTTGTGCCTAACTTGATTTAAACTATAAGTAATTGTCTAGTTATTATTATACTTCGATGTTCCACCATAATTACATTTACATGTAGTGCTCACCGGGACATTCAAAAAGTATGCAAAGGTACATGACATGTATTCTAGAGTTCCGAAAGAACACTGATTCAAATATCAAGATTACTTACACTGCGGAAGTTCTATAGTCTATATAGGGAAATGGAAGCAAACTATTACGTCCCCTTGTCCAGAGTCATATATGATATTCATATTCTGACGTCGACCTTTTGTGCCATGACTTACCAATTTATACGTTTGTCTTCCTTTGTGGGAGTTAACGATTGTGACCTCTCTACCGAATTGAGGTGGCGGGTGTTGCTTACTCTTCCTGCGCACCTGATTTCAGTCCTCTGCAAGGAGTTCACTTCTCTTCATATGGTAGATTTCATTATTTTTTTTTTACTTCTGTTCCTTTTATTCAATTATATCAATATATCTTGTATCATAACTCAATGTAGGAATTTTTTTTCTATTTGTTTTATATATGTCAATGATTACATGTATCTACGGAAGCATCATAATAAAACATTCGATTTTTTTATCTCCTAATTAGGAGATGTTTTCTCCTAATTAGGAGATACAATCACCTAATTAGAAGATAATATCTCCTTATTAGGACTTACCTTTCATCTATCACATAATTAGGATATAATGTCACCTAATTAGGACTGATCTATCACCTATTAGGAGATACTAACACCTAATTAGAACTGAACTTTCACCTAATTAGGACACACTATCACCTAATTAGGACATACTATCACCTAATTAGGACTTAGCTGTCACCTTATTTGGAGATACTAACACCTAATTATGACTTAGCTTTCACATAATGAGGCGATTCTATCACCTTATTAAGATTAAGCTATCTCCTAATTATGAGATACTATCACCTTATTAGGAGATAACATAACCTTTTTAGGAGATAATATCACCTAATTAGGAGATAACATCACCTAATTGGGACTAAGCTATCACCTTATTAGGAGATACTTGCAACTAATTAGGACTTAGGTATCACCTTATTAGGACTTAGGTATCACCTAATTAGGACTAAGCTATTGCCTAATTAGAACATACAACCACCTAATTAGGACATACTTTCACCTAATTTGGACTTATTTGTTACCTAATTAGGAATAAATTTCAACTAATTAGGACACACTATCACCCAATTAGGTGATAACTAAGCCCTTATTCGGTGATAACTAAGTCCATGTTAGGTATTAGATAATTAGGTGATAGCTAAGTCCTATTTAGGTGATAGTATGTCCTCATTAGGTGATAGTATCTCCTAATTAGGTGGTAGTATCTCCTAAATAGGTGATAGTATTTCCTAATTAGGTGATAGTATGTCCTAATTAGGTAATAGTATGTCCTGATTAGGTGATAGATTAATCCTAATTAGGTGATAGTATCTCCTAATTAGGAGATAAAAAAAATTCAGAATATGGCATTCGGACGTTTCCGTACTTATCTACTTGTCAAATATGCTAAATTACTAAAATGCATTCTGTAAACGCAAATTTAAAGTATGAAATGAAAGAGTCATTGCACAATTTGTCTTAACAGAACAGTTGTCAAGTAAGCAACCAGTTGTTAAGAAAGATTTCTTAACAACCAGTTGTTAAGAAAATATCGCTTGTTAGCTTCTAAACTTTAACAACTGGTTATCAAGAAGTTTACCTATCATGTAGTTCTATAGTCGAAACACATTGCCATCTTAACAACAAGTTGTTAGTGATGCAAACTGAATCTCATTGTGATGCATTTAAAATGAAGCATGGAGGTACATGTACTTGTGAAGCACTGAATGTAGTCTATCTTAACAACCAGTTGTTAGGAACTTTTATTCTGAAATTTATAACTAATTATGTATGGAAACCTTTTACTTTGTTTTTGCAGTAATTCGGTCTTTTCGAAATAGAGAGTTACTTCCCATTTGTGCAGGTATCTGACGTCAACGCATTGTGACGTCATCAAATTCTATGGAAACCAGCATGAAATTCAGGGAAACAGGGTTACATATATGACGTTTTGAAAGGAATTTATTGACGTCACAATGCTTTTACGTCAGATACCTGCACAAATCGAACGCAGGACTGTAAAATCGAAAAGACGGAATACATGTACTGAAATAAAGAATAAGAAATCTAAATTATTGATCATTTTGTTTAGATAAAGGCTGTTAACAACACACAAAGCAATTTGACCAAATGGAATTGGTCAAATCAAATTGGAAGCTGTTAGTGGTTTCAAAGAGACATGTCCATCTTTTTCTAAATTTTATTTCCTTCTTAAAAACGTGACATATTAAACAAGGACAACGAAGAATGGAAGATGCCATTTTTAAATTTGAAAGCTCGAAAATGTATATTTATGATTTCATGGAATCTTGTACATCTGATGTTGAATAAGCATGTATTCTGAATAAATATTAGACAGTATGATAAGCATGTTTTAGGTTTTTTATCATGACATACGATAAAAAGTACATAGAGGAATATACATGTAGCGTTGGTACTGATATAAAGAAAAACAAAAAAGTGCAGGTTTTAAAACATTCAAATTCACTGACATAAAGAGATATTATTATCCTTTTTCATACAGTTACAGTATATGGAAACCAGTTCACAAGTTTACAAGATATGGAAACAAAAAGGAAACTTGAGGTTTCCAACCCGAATCCAAGTGGTTTCCATCGTGGAAACCGGGCGGATAGCGCTTTCCAAACACATGGAAACCACTGGTTTCCATTATGGAAACCTGGTGGAAACCACGTTTCCATGTGGTTTCCACCATGTTTCCAAGGTATGGAAACCTGTTTTTTCGTCCTGTGATTATTACTTTATTTTCCATATCATCAGTGTCTGCTACGATATATAATTTCAAAGTTTACGCAATTCACGAAACTTGAGATGAACAAGTACCAGACTTTTTATTTCCATTAAATCATTCAAGAACCCCTCCCCTCTTTCCATTGGGATAAAAGAAAAAATAAACGAAGATTTTCTTATTTCCCTGAACTGTACCTACAGATATTATAATCCAACTAGACGGTCGTGTCACAGGCTCCTGCGGCAAATGTTGTCTAATTATTATGATTTTGAAATACGTGCGCAGTCTTAATTAAATGTATTTTCTAATTCATGCAAAGGGCACTCTAGGAGTGGGTTGTAGTGAGGTTTAACATGCCTCCCCAGTGTTGATTTCCACTATAATACCCTTACTAACACGTTAAAAATATATATTTCATTTCATGATCAACATATACAATAACTCAAGCCATCTAAATCAAATTAGATGGTAACGTGTAAGCTAAGCCAATCACAGGCTATCAAACTGATCTTGCATATTGTAAAACTTGAAAAATGCTCACTGGAGATGGGGATCAAACTCGGGACTTTCTACAGACAAGGCGGGTGTCCTACCAATTGAGCCAATGTGGTACCTAAATGTCATTTAGGGTGATTAGAATATATTTAAAAGCTTCTATATGAATCAGAAGGGGTTTCGCTGACGCTCCGTCCCTCCTTATTCGCGTAGAAACTTCACAATACCTTCTAACCTATATGGAGATAACCTTGTATATATTGTTCTAGATAAACTGTCGAAACCCCGTCGGACACCTGGATTGAAACCCCGGTGGACACATGAATCAAATCTCTCAAAAGTATTATTTAATAAAGAAACATATACTTTATTAGTGAGTAAATTCACGGTGATTTGACTTGGATACTTAAATATGACATAATAAAACCTCATCAAGCAACATGAACTTTTTAGCAGTGAAGAAAATTGACCAAAATGTTAAGGCGACAATGAAAATTGTCCAATAGGCAAAACTGTACCGAAGTGTTGGCAGAGCCTGACCGCATAGAGACTATTTGAAGTGATGGGTACCTGTAGGTTACAAATGGTTGCCTCCACTCCGTCTACATGTCCATTTGTGGAAAAAAAAACTTGATTTGCGTAGACATAAATAAAACTTAAACTCACCACGTCCGTCTACCGCTCGCTTCAAAACCGAAACCCCTGTTGACACATAGCCGAAACCCCCTACGTGCGCTCTAACAGGAAGAATATAGGAAAGAGGTGGGGCGCACAAAAAGTTCATGAATGAAGAGTAGAATCTATTGCATTGGGTCATGACTTCCATTGGACTTGCACATTAAGTTTTCATCAACATATTATAATTAATATTGACATTATACACTTCAAATTCTTCAAGAAAAATCAAATTCTTGTCAAATTCACTTGATCATGCCTATTTTGAGACAGAAGAAAATGAATTTTCATATGTATCTGTACTGAAAGGTGTTTGAGAAATTATCTCCCCCTGTCAATCGCACATCACTTGAACGTTTGAAATTTTTCTCGGGAGGAGAACTTTTTGGGGTACTCATAGAAAATACATAAGGGCAAGTTGTTCCTCAAAATGAATTGAAAGACGTTGGTGTAGATCGAATCTTCCATTATTTATCTATATAGTTCTTGCTACGACAACTAAAATATCAAAATTTCTATTTGTCAGATCGCCATCCCGAATACAATGTTGGTAACCAATACATAAGGATTGCTTAGAGGTCGTTTTTGATGCTTGTAGTGGTTTCAAATTAAAGAACAGTTTGAAGAGAGGTACTCATTTGGACAAATTAAATGTCTTTTGTCGGAAGAAAGTTAGTGCAACTGATCATTGGTTTCGGACGGGTTCCAACAACGGGAGAACATGTTAAACAAAACCGATCAAAGTTAATCATTGTGGTAAAAAGAAAGGGGTTGATCTGGTAACAAATTATATACGAAACATATCCTATATTATTCTTCCAATCTTAAAGCAATGAAACATAATTATTTGCTTTTGCATAAAATACGTTTACGCTTCATATTTCATTATGTTTAATCAAGTACAAAAGAACACAATGAACATTATATTAGGTCTCCGATAGCCATGACATTGAAATAAGGATTAGAAAAGATAAGATAAGTTCTTACCTGCAGTAATGGAATGATTTGCCACCAACATGCTGTTATAGGTGTTGATCAGAGGGCTGGAAGATTTGAATACATCATCAAAGTCTTTCCTTGGGTAAAAAAAAGCTAGTTACCATGTATATTGTTAACATGTAAGATATGATTGCTTCCTCTAAATTGTCAATATTGAAATATAATATTATGTTCTATAGTACCAATTTTATTGTACTAGACACCTGTTTCGGATATTGAATCCTCGTTAGTTGTACTTAATGTAAAACAGGTTGAATAAAGCCAAAGTGGATAATATAAATTCAAATAATTCTTTCTTCTTTGCATAACTAAATTTGAGGTGGGTATTTGATCAGACACGAACGTAAGAATTATATTTGTGTTGTTTTAAAGTACACACGAAGAGAAAGCAATACTTTTTTAATGTATTATGATCATTATTGATAATATCCGAACAAGTGACAGAGAGGATGGGTGAATGAGTTTACACTCATTCACATTAAATTAAAGTATTGCATCAATTTGCTTGACAATCATTTTAACTGTTTTAAACTTTTAATCATATAAAATCATCGAAATCGTAAGCTAGAAAACGCAGTATGTGTTCATTCAGTATTCTAAAAATTCATTGATTTCGTAAGCACGTGTCTTTTTATTCTTTTTAACAAAAATAAGTATCTGTATAAGAATAAAAAAACTAAACAAAGCAAATGGTAAAATCTCTTCGACATTCCAAAAATCGGTGGCCAATGTCTTTGGTACAGATCCAATCAAAGTTCTATTCTGTATACAAGTTTTCTAAACAGTACCCATTAATGACCTTGATCATTGATCAATAACAAACTTCCACAAGTCACAATGAAAACTGCGCCCTACTGCTTGTTTACAAGGATTCACACATTTCCAATCGGTGACCTTTACCTTGGACCAATGACCTTGAAAATCAGTAGGTTTCTTCGTCCTGTCATGTCATAGCAATAAGTGTAATGACAAATATGGATAATGACCATATCCCTGTCTACAGTACAAAATCGATAATTCAGAAAATCAGAAACCGAAGGCATACAAAATCAGGACAAAACAGGAACCAAAGCAAACAAAAACAAAAACCTCCACCATATGAAAAGAAGCGAACTCCCAATATGAGAGTGAGACCAGGTGCCCAGGAAGAGTAAGCATCTCCTGCTTGCATGCAACACCCGTCGCTTCAATTCGGTAGAACTGTCACATCCGGTTACTTCCATTTTGGAAGATATAGAGTACAATCTTTGGTTGGATGGTTCAAATGGTCTATGACAGAATATCATCCACCATTCTGGATAGTGGGACATCATAGTGTATGACGAGTTCCCCATATCGACCGTAGAACTTCCTCAGTGACGATGCTAGTCGGTCACAAACATATCCCTGACTGAGAAGCTTATCTGAAAGACGCCTAGCTTTCAGAACAAAATCCGTATATTTGGTACTTGCTCTGGCATAGCGTATCAACTGAGATATGAACACGCCATAAGCAGGCGATGAAGGGATGTTGCTACTCAGAAAAGGAAAGTTCGTAATGCTGAAATTGAAGTCGGGGAAGATTGAATCTAAACTGCCCTCTAGGCTATACATTAGGGTTATAATCATTTCCAATTTCTGACCTCCTTCACCTTTGACTTATTACCTTGAACATAGGTTCTTTCTCTTGTCATACGCAATAAGCGTATGACGTTTGATAAAGATCCACTTAAACCTGATTCCTGTATGCTTGATACAGAATTCTAAACATGTCCAATCCGTGACCTTGACTTTTGACTAATGACCTTCAAAACTAAACAGGGTTCTTTGTCATGAACAATGAGAGTACGGGTTTTGGTGAAGTTCAAATCAAAACTGTGTGCTCTAGGCTGTATAAAAAAAGTGTGATGCACACATGCACACACCCTCTCTAATTCATACACACACGAACGGTTGCGTTACTACATCCCCAATGCAAGCATGTTGTGATGGAATACAGTGCTTGAATACATAGTTTCTTTTGTCGATCTTTTGGCAGAATCTAACATTTTAGAACATCGTCACATATAGCAAAATAGGTATGTCTTTATTTTGCTTGATTTATTTCAAAATCAATGTTAAAATCTAGTTTAAATTTTGGCATAAACGCTATGTTGGTGCAAACAAGAAGCTTTCATTTAAAAGTGTATTGAGCAAAGTTTTTTTTTTCATTTTGACTTGCCATATCATGTCATTTTCCATTTATCTGTTCTTAAATGATGCAATTCAATTTGAAGACGTTTAACATTTATAATTATCATCTTGAATTCAATTAAGATAATTCATATAGTGGACACATCTCTGGTATATTAATTTGGAAACTAGCCACTCTCTAGGTGTAGAGTATTAAACTTCTTTTTCTTACCTTTTGATGTATGTTTAGTATACCGTTACATTAGTCTATAAAACAGATGTCTCAAAATTTGTCTTTCTGAATGATAGGTCAGTCAAAGTGTTTAAGTAATATGTAATAGTTTATAAAAGATTGCTTTCTGCACTGAAAAAGAGACAGTTTGACCTAATTGAATGGAAGTAGGGGATCTCCAACAGCACTCGGCTGCAGAACTCACAGCAAAAAGCCAAAACACCCTATGCCAAAAAAAAAACCCACAGAGCAAACATCTACAGAAAGACCGTAAAATATAGGAGCCCAAGCAACACAGATGAATATGTAAATGGAAACAAAATGAGGACCTGCATAATACAATTCATGCTCTAAAAAGGTTTGGACAGGGTCCGTCTTGGAGTCCCGTCGTAACAGTAAGTCAAAGTGCAGGTCTTAAGAATGCGCCCGTTCAAGACTGTAGATTGGTCAAGTACAAAGCCTAGTGGTTACATTGGATCAAAAGGCATTAGATAATTCTGACGCATTTTCGATGGTTACACTGTCTACCTTTGATCAATCTTATTTTATTAATCATGTAAACGTCGTTAAATTGAATAACATCATTTATCAAGAACAGATAAATTGGCAACGTGGACCAGACATGCACGTTTGGGTACTTAACCCTCATCAGTGATCCTAAATCTAAACAATGTAATATGCCAAAAAAGTATGAAAGTTACTATGTCGAAAAAGTGTACCTAAAGACGTAGCAGGATAGGTGGGATATGATGCTACAGGACCCACTTTTTAGAAATTTCAAGAAATATTGATAACATAAGTTTAGAATGCGTTAAAGAAACGATCAAACGGAATTGATCGAACTTGGCTACATGTGCCCTCGGGGACTCCTGGTCCACCAGCAGTGACACTCACCAAGTGGTATAAATAAACGTCTTCAAATTGAATAGCATCATTTAAGAACAGATATTTTGGCAACGTGGACCAGACATGCACGTTTCGGGTACTTAACCTTCATCAGTGATCCTAAATCTAAATGATGCGTTGAAGAAACGATCAACCGAAATTAATGTCTTATGATTACAAGATTCAGCGTTAATAAGCATAACCTAATAACATTATTGTTTCAGAATGACGGAGTATGCCTCGTTGTTACATTTTATGAAGTAAAATAATAGACCTATTGCAAAGTTGCCTTTTTATAAAAATTAATCAAAAAATTTAAACTTTTGACTATTACTTGAAAATGTAGGAACTGTAAAACGCAAATAATGGACCTATTGAAAATCTGTCCTTTCATAAAAAAAATCAAATATTGTAAACTTTTGTCTATTTATAAAATATGTTGGATTTGATGAAATTGGATAGGGTCCAACTAGTTTTTTTTTTGCAAAGAAATCTTGATGATTCTTCAAAAAAGCATTGTTTTTACGTATTGATCATTTACAACTGTGCATGTAGATGATGAAGGAGGAGAAAAACCTGATAAATTCATATTTGTTCTTACAGTTTTAAATTGAACCTCATATTAGTCTTAAACTATTGACGACTATCTGTCCCTATTACTTATTCATTTATTCATTCAAAATCTGGCAATAACATATGACTTTCAATCCTACTGTTTTTGTTTATCTTTACCTTGGATTTGTAGTTATTTAAGAAATGACTGTCTTACTTTTGGTGTTCATGGGTGTATAATTCTGGTTGGCCACGCGCAAATTCCGTGAATCGTATCATTTCATATCAGTTCTTTCATGTGAATCTTTCACTTCTTATTGTTTGTTTTATAATCAATTAACTTTATAAAACTATCAGATGTTTGGTACAAAATAAATGTAACAAAATTTGTATACTTACAATTCATCACGATCTTGTTTTATACATTGCCAATCTAAAGTATAAATTGCACCTCTGTATTTATATTGACAGCAAGATAATACATTGGATATATCTTTAATAATTTATCATGAGTAGTTTAACAAACCAATATTATATATATATGTATATATCTAATAGTAAGTTGAACATGAGTGAAGATCAATGAATTCAAATCTAAAGAATTAAACAGAATGAAAAGAAATTAATATTGTTATGAAATCATGCACTGAATGTGAACTTACACTTCAATATTTCGTGCAATGGAAGTTGCTCGCTATCATTCTTAGGTGGGCATCCTTTGGGATACATACATTTCTCATACATGAAGGTGTCAGATCCATCGTAAACAGGACATCCATCTATAAGATACACGGTAGGAAAAATTGCAAATATTCAAAAGAAATTCAATTCCTGATTTGCTTTGGTTTGTACACATCGACTAGGAAATGTATTCATTAACATCGTCATGTTTACGTCAATAAGTTGACTTTTCTTATATGTACTCAACGCTTCCTCACGACTAAATTAAGAACTGATAGTCCAAACTTACCAAATGGTGTTTGGAAGGCGAATGGAAAATTTACAGAATACAAATAATGAACATGTAGTGTCCAGTGTAATGCATTTTCCTTCCTCTTGGAAAACATTAATGTTCGATTTGGCGGGGATCCCTAAAGTAAGTTGTGGAGACCCCTACAGGTAAAAACTCTGCGCCTCTTATTGCAGATCAATTTAATACACTTTTGAAAAAGAATTGATCCAACATCTTCAAAAGTGATGATGTAACATGCTAATTTTAAATGTTCTTTTGTTACTTCTAGGTACGTGGGTGGTATTCTTACTATCGAACATCCTACTTTTGAAAAGTATAAGAATATTATTTATCTACAAGAATAGACGCTGAACTTGGACTTAAATAATTGAATTGCTAATAAAGAGATTTTAGGTTCTTGACCAATATAGCATTGTACCGGTGCATTCTTACAAATTGCTCTCTGACTTTGACGACAGGACTCTGTGACGGGCCGTTTCTAAACTTCTTTAGAGAAGAGAAGACAGGGTCTCCACTATGTGTCCTTTCTGGATGTCGGTCGGACTACTCGGATGATTACATGCATGAGCTGGCTACAGCAATTAAGCAAAGAACGGACTATATTTCCTGGGCCCTGTTTTTCATATCCATTTACATATCGATCTGTGTTTGCTTTTGACCCCCTGCTAAATGCTGTCTGTTTGTATGGTCATCTTATCTTACATTTTGTACACCACAATTGTGCATTTTTCGGAGGTTTATTTTTGATCAATACATTTGTTAAAAGAATTTTAAAAAATCGTCGTCATAGACGAATTTAAGAAGGATGTACATGAAGATTAAAGAGCTCAATCAGAAGATGAAGATGAAAAACTGTTGAAGAGGTTGCAGTCATATCAGATACTACATGTATAAACATATTTTGTTCTAAACATCAGACTGATGACAGTCCCAAACATTTTGATCATTCAAAGATTTTTAAAAGGCTTAGTCTTCCACTCTCGTGTTATCTAAATGTGATTCTACTTCCAATCCAAAGTCACGGCGGGGCGGGGTGGCGTCTTCTCCATATAAGAATAAGACAGATTTCCATTTATCAGTGATAATCACAATATTGAAAAATAACGTTTTCTGGTTCACACGATACGTCAGTGGCACTTATTAATTACCGAAGTGATTTTCTGACAGCCAGATGTATTTCAGTGGCGTTAATCGGTTGAAAGGGGTAGGGCCACGAAGCCCGATTTTGGCCCTAATTTTGATAAATTTTGAACATTGTACTTCATAGAATTTTAAACTGTTATTTGACATTTTGAAACGTTCTCTACTGAATCACGAATCTACTTTCTGTAAACATTGCTTTTATTAACACCTTTTAGCCCTTTAAAAACGCCAAAATAGGTCATATTCGGCAAAATTGATGCAAAAACTCAATATTTCTATTAAATTAGCAATGGCGGCATGCATTAACTATGATGGAAAATTTATATGTGAAAGATTATCATTATATCCTTTTGTCATAAACGTTTTATCTCAGTTAACGCATGCGGCCACATTGAATTCTACGACAAAAGACAAAATTCCCAGCAATTTTCGTCATATTTTATCAATAACGTCAAAATGACGTCACTTCATGACGTCATTACAGTTAAATGGCACATTGTTTGGTGATATTATTCTTTTCATGAAAAGCGGTAAACATTCGTGTATTTTCATGAGAGATATCAAGTATTCCTCATGAAATTTATTTTAAGAGAAAAATCAAGGGCCGATTTAGGGGTCTCGTGGCCCTACCCCTTTTAGAATCTGAAATCGTGAATTCGCTTTGCATAGAGTACGCTTTACCATATTTTGTGTAGGGTCGATTCAGTAGCATAGAAAATGAAATATTATATAACCAAATCAGTGGAGCTCAACTCGCTTTCTTGTGCCGAAACTAAACGTAGCGGAAATTATCGACTTTATGTAGACTTTAGAAAAGTGAATTCTGTCACTATAACAGACTCTTATCCGTCCCCATTATCGATGTTGTCTGAGATACAATTGTTAGAGCTAAAGTCAGTTTATTCGACTTACTCAATGGATACTGAGAAGTACCACTGATCGAAACAGCTAGAGAATATTCAGCATTTGCTACTGCAGTAGGAAGATATGCCATTTGGCATGAAAAATATTCTAGGCACCTTCCAGAGTATGGTGTATTCACATCTTAAAGAAAGGAGGGGATGTCCTTAACAAACCCCAAGGATTCGAAGCCTACATCGATATCATCATTTATTTATCAATATTGAAACCTGGACAGATCATCTTCGAATTATGCATGTGTTCTTCAGCATACTAACGTAAAAAAAACCTAGCGAACAATTACTCTTGTCATCCTGCTGTAGATTATTTAGATCATGCAGTAGGTCAAGGTTTAGTTACACATATTATGGCTAAAGTGGAAGCAATCTCTAAATTTCCGGTTCCTACGAAGAACAAAGAATTACTGAGATTTTGGGGAATTATAAAGAAATCCTGTTCATATTTAATCTCAGTCGTTCGTCCGCTTCCCAACCTTTCCGAAAAGAGCTTCTATCAAATACTGAGATGTATCGTCAAGGATTGAATTAGTTCTCATGAGTAGCCATGTTCTTTCTACTGCATATTTTACAAAGCACTTCAACGTTTCTCTAGAGATAAGAGTCATATCGGAATCAGAACAATTTTTTTTTCAAGAAAAATGATGGTGTAGATAGTTTTGTTTCATAATTTTCAGAAAAAAATTACAAAGTGTTAAAAGAAATGTTCTACTAATGAGAAAGAATGACGTGCGTTATTAGCCTCATACCATTTTTATTTGTATTTGAAAGGGGTAGGGCCACGAAGCCCCTAAAACGGCCCTGCAATTTTCCTTAAAATTAAACATGATGATAAATACTTGATATATCACATGAAATATAATGAATGTTTCCCGCAAGAAGATATAATTGTTATCTTTCATTTGTAAATTTTTCATGTTTCTCGATGCATGAATCCAATGCTAATTTTAATCAAACATGTAGGTTTTGCAGCAATTTGACAGAAAATGGCCGGTTTTGGGGTTTTCACGGGGCTCATAGTTGCTGGTACATGCATTGTTTACAAAATCTAAACATATAATTTAGAAAAGAAGTTAACAAAGTATCAAGTCACAAGAAATATTCAATCAACTCAAATGTTAAGATACAGGGCCGATTTAGGGTTTTCGTGGCCCTACCCATTTACATTATGTCCTATTCTTGTATAAGCAGAACACAACCCTCTTACATATTGCACAATATGCATATGTCAAACAGAAATGAATGACTGACAATGTTATGACATAATTTTGTAAAATGACGATAACTTTAATGCAAAATAACAGGATGTTATACGAATAAACGATATAATAAATGCGATTTCTTGTGATATTTATTACTTATTATTAAAAATGTAAAATAATATCAAATTTCATGCTATCGCGCATTGAAAATATCGATAAATCTTGAACAGAATATAAAAGTGCAAAATATGAAAATCGCCTTTTGAGAAAATATTTTTTTATATTTGTCGACATGCAAATAAAGCGAAATTTAAAAGAAGAGATAAATAATGTTGACATTTTTATTTCGACTTTGGAATAAATTGCGAGGAAGAAACTGCAACATAGTTTAAATTCTATGCTTCCTTGACTTCGTCGTGATATTATCAGAAATACGAGTTTATCGACATGATAATGTCGCTCAAAATCTGAATAAGTAAACAAGAAGAGGCCCATATACATTTCCGTATAATGTAGCTTCGAACTCGAGAAATCGGGTGACCAAAGGTGTTTAAGTACCATTCGTTGTACCATAGTCTCTTCAAAAATAGCCGTTTTCGTCCATTTCGAATTCCAATAGCATTTAAGCAACATGCGAGTTAAGAGAGATCGTTCGAAAATTACTGTCTGTTTTTCTTCTATTTGAGACTTTGTAGATTCAAATAAATAATTGAAAGAAGGAAGATACATTGTTATGAAATATATATTATTATAATACCGTGACTCAATTTAACCCTAAGACTAACACTCTGCTGTCTACGAGAAAAGTAGACTTGAAATGATTATAAGTATTGTGTTCTCTAGTTTTCCTGGTACCTTTACTTTTGTATCGATTACATGCCCTTACAGTGTAAAGATATGTTTCCATCTTTTATACCAATTTTTCCATGTGAATTTATAGTTTGCAATTGTCATAAAAGAAGGAAGTGCATTTGTGCATAATGATTTCCGTGTAGTACATGCTTATTTGTCACATCAGTGAAGAATGCCATTGAATGTTGAGGGCTTATTTCCCTGTGTGATTATTTTGTTCCTCATCATTTTTTATCATTCATACAAGTGAAAGCGCTTGTACATCATTTGCAAAAAATATATTTAATGCTTCAATAGTCCCATACCAGCTTGCCTGAGGGGACTTATAATTTCAACCCGATTGTCTGTCCGTCCGTCCGTCTGTCCGCCAAAAATTAGTTTTCCAGACTTGTTTTCGCTGTTATTGCATATATTGGACTCATTTTAGATATGTGAGTATATCTCAATGTGATACAGATCAAGTATGGTTTGAATTCTGATTGACCGTTTTTTTACAAGAGTTATGGCCCTGAAACTTAACAAATAGATTTCATGAAATTCTTACTTTTCCAGATATTCTTCCATGGTATTGCAGATATTGAAATGATTTTTATATGTGAATACATCTTATTTCTATACATTTTAAGTTAGTGTTTGGTTTCAATTGACCCAATTTTACGTGAGTTATGGCAAATCACATGAATTCCTCAGTTTACCCTATTTTCTCGGCTCTTGTTGTAGATAATGACTTTTTTTATTTATATATGAATACATCTTAGTGTTATACACATCAAGTTCAATTTTGATTTTGATTTACCTATTTTTACTAGAGTAATTGTTATGGTCCTTGGACTTGGTAAATTTCATGAAATTCTCAGTTTTCTGGACATTTCTTCCATGGTTTTGCAAACATTAAAATTAGTTTTGGTATGTGATTATATCTCAGAGTGATTCGGAAGTTCGAGTTTCGTTTTGATTTACCTTATTTGCAGGAGCTATGGCCCATGGTCTTACACATTTTCATGAAATTCTCATTTTGCCTAAAACTTTTCTCTCCTGTAGATGTAGATATTGAAATATATTTTTTTAATATAAATAATTCTTACCTTTATACAGATCAAGTTCGAGTTTTGTTTCGATTTACAAATTACACAAGAGTTATGGGCCTTGTATTAACTAATTTCATGAGTTTTCCGGATTTTTCTTCCAGTGTATTGCAAATATTAAAATCATTTTTGTTAGGTGAATATTTCTCAGAGTGATTCAGATCATGTCAAGTTTCAATTCGATTGACCCATTTTTACAAGACTTATCGCCCCTGGACTTACATGTAGCTAATTTTTTTGAAATTCTCAGTTTTCCGGACTTTTCTTGGCTGCTGTGGTAGATATCAATCTTACTTTTGTTATGTGGATACATAATAGTATGGTACAAATAAAGATGAAGCTAGGCTTTGATTGACCTGTTTGAACAAACGTCAAGGCCCCTTAGCACATGTCATGAAATTTTCTGTTTCCCAGACCTTTTCTATTACACATATTGAACTTATTTTTATGTGGGCAGTGAGTTCAGGTTAAGACAGAGTTGCATGACATGTATTAATGCCCGTAGGGGACTTATACCGCTTTTAGATTCATAAATTTATTTAAGAAATGACTGTCTTACTTTTTGTATTCATGGGTGTATAATTCTGGTTGGTCACGTGCAAATTCTGAGAATCGCGAACACCAAAAGTAAGAGAGTTATTACTAATGTTTACATTTATTCTAATCACCTGTCATTTTTTTTGTATGCACGTTGCACATTTAAGCCTGTAACAGCGTCAAATGTTATTTAACGTTGGTAAATTCTCCCTACATGCAAAACATTAACGTGACGTCACAATAGCAACCGAAGTTATTGGAATATAATTCAAGTCGCCTAACGGGCGTTTAACATGGGTAATCAACTATGTAAATATTAAAATCAAATAAAACATATTGAGATATTTCAATTATGCGTAGTTAATATTATTTCTTGAGGTACATGCCTTAAGCAACATTAGATGACCAATACCATTTTTTGGAATGTTTATTAAAAGCTTTTTCATCCTTAATTTCCCTAGCTACCTCCAACTTTTATTATCAACATTATGTTTACACCTGAAATAATACAAACGCATAGACACAATTTGAATGATTTTATTTGTATTATCAATATGATCATTTACTCAACCATCGCGGAACATTTTGACGATCTTTCACTGCTAGCTGTCGAAATAAACGTTGTGGTAAACTATGCTTGCTTCCATTGAATTGTCCTCTCTTTTTGATTTTGGATCTAATTTCAAAATTACACCTTGACATATATGATGCCTATGAAACCTCTAATTTAATCCTTACGTGAATATCGCAATATATTAAATCCATGCAACCAAATTCCGCATGTGATTAAAAATTATGAAAAAGAAATGTCATCACCACATTATGCATCTATAACAAAAACAATTGTTTCAATAGCATGTAAAATTTTCTTTTCTTTTCTTTTTTTTTTTTGGTCTAAAATTCTTGAATATTTTTACATTTTCTAAGACTGATCGCAATAATGTTTTCAATAAAAATATATAAAAATATAGATTTTTTTCAGTTGATGGTGAGGAATTTCTAGCAAACATCTTATTCTATCCAATAATCTTATTACAATTTGAAAACGGATAAATGGTCAATAGGTATATTTCAATGTTTATTCAAAGTGATCTGTGATGCAAATATTACTTTAAAAAAGGAGTAATAATACCTTATTATCGAGAATGAAGATCTCCTGTGATTTGATGAATTGTTTCAAAAGAAAACAATGCATGCATGAAGGAGTTTTAGCGGCGTTATGCGCAACGCTTAAAGAAAATTTGAACATACAGATCAGCTGAAAATCATAAGGTCATACGATTTTAAAAAGTCAGAAAGGGTCATAAGTACTAAAATAAGACATACGAGGCTCGTTCATATTGTGTATTTTATGCTACGTCGTCTTGCATCACAACGTCATAGGTTCACGCTGTTCTCAATATGACCTTGCCCGAAGGGGTATTTTTGAAACCCACAACCTTTTTCCTCCTTCTCCAGATCACTACGATAAATTCAGAGGGTACCTGAATGTTGACGTTAAATGATCCTACGCCACTGCTTTCGGTTGCTATGTAAACAAATATGGCCGAAACACCGCCAACAAAACACATAGCAACGATGACGTCATTCGAATTCCGACTTCAGTAATGAGGCGCCTAACGGAATGAGATGCGCCTTGGATACAAAGATGATGCTACGTGAGAAGAAGTCATTGTCGTTTGAAGTAAATTTGGGTTTCTATGGAAGGAAATTGAGGCCACAATTCTATTCGACTTGCTTACATTCCTAATCGTGTTGCTTACATTCTATTCCAATTCCTCTTGCTTTCTTCCTTCTTTTATGTACCTTGATAAATTACTGTTTCATTGATTTTACTGACCTTCTTATTCGTTTTGTTCACATTTCATTTCTATTCCTCTTAATTGCAATTATATTCGTATATTTCATTCGTTTTCTTTGTATCTCGAGTACATATCTATTATATTTGTCTTGTTTGTAGACATTCCTTTTCTAAATGTATCTTGCATGCAGGCTATTCAAGTCGTCTGGCTTACATTCATTCTCTCATCGTCGGATACCCCTGGTGTTTTTCACTTCTTTTAAAATAAGAGCTGAAGACAATGGGTATCCGACGATGTCGTTTTCTAATTGCTATTTCTCTATATCACACTTCTATTTGTCTTCATTACTTTTTTCTATGTGTCTTGTGTACATTCTAATTCTCATTATGACAACAGGGGATAGCACATGTAGGGCCAGTATAAAATTTAAAAGTCGGGTGAAGATTTGGTCTTTAAAATGCTGGACTTCAAAAAACTATTTTAAATAATGTTCAGCTTATTTATATCATTAGCCGTAAATACCTTGACGAATTTATTGTCATATTTTATATGAAAGTTCTTATATATGACATTTGTTAATGGAATGTTTTGGACACGGAAGCGAACATTCAAATAAGCAATATATAACGTACATGTACACATGTAAATATTAGCACTACTGCTGAATCTTCATACTCATTGTTATAGATCTTCCGAAAATTCACTTCAAATTGAAATTAATCATGAGCATTAGTTCTTGACTGACTCGGAATACTTTGCTATATCTAGGATTTCAGAAGAGGCACACCAAAGTTCTGCTCTAAAGAAAATGATTCACCGGAAACCTGACGTGCAAAATACCCTTTAAACACTCCCCATCAAAAGAAAATCAGACCGATATCCATTACATCAAACATTATTATTAACGCAAAATATATTGTTTTTATAAAACTCTTATCAATAAATGTATAAATGCAGTACGAGGTAAAGCAATTATGGTACCAAAAAAAGTTGGGTTTTTTTGTCTTTTATTCTGAATTAGTATGAAGCAACTTGCTCATAGATAAAGTGATAAAGTGGGAGAAGAACAATGAAGGAGAAGACTTTGATTTTTGAAGGTTTTTTTTCCATAACAAGTTGGGGCTTTGAAAAATGCAAAACGTTGACAGAAGAAAAATCTGGAACAAAGATATGTGTATTCAAGTCAACATTTTTTTATAAAACAATTCACTGGTAGATGTAGTCTTGTAGCAAGACTTTGAAAGACGTGGGCGAAATAAAAAACACTGTTCAAAAGGAAGCGGCTACTGCCTATGATACATACAATATAAATGATTTCTGCCAGGGTTGTGTAGTTGTTATCAATTATTGGAGTGGATCTTAAAAAATATGCAATTTTTTAAGATCTTTTTTAAAGATTTTTTTGCAATTTTTTGCAAGTCCTTAAAAGTGCTTTTTTAAAGATTTTTTAAGGGTATTTTGGAGTGCTTAGTCGTGAAATTGTTCTAGTCTCTGCGTCAATTTTGAAAAGATGACATCAGTTTTGCAACTTCGAAATATGTTCTTGAAATAAGCTCCAGGTTATTCATTAGACAAGAAAGCCTAGGAGCTGGTGATCGATTGATGTATGCAGGATTCGGATGTATCAACTGACCATTAAATTGCAGAATTAATACCTTGATTGTTTGATTGTTTCTGGTCGTATATTTCTAAGTAAAAAATATAAACACTTCTGATGTTCAAAAATAAGCGTTCCAACTATTGACCTTCTTGAAGAAAGTTTAAACGAATTTTGATGCACCAGACACGTGTTTCGGATAGAAAAAAAATCCTCATCAGCGATGCTTTCAATCAAAGTGACTTCATTACTCAGTCAAAATCCACTCCAACAGCGCCCCTGGTCCTGTTTTCTGAACTTAAAATTGCTGTCATTTTGCAAAGAGCAAATTTATATAATATTCAATTGACCCCAACTTACCATCAGACATAAAAGATTCAGCAAGATAAGCTACATCTCTAGAAATGAAGTTCAACTGATTGATTTTACATGTACTTGCAGTTAGTTGATCGAGAAAGCAATCCAATTGAGTAAGAATTCGCATTCTACACATCATTCTGAAGTCACTAAATATGTACATTTGTAGGTATTGAGAACAGATCATGATGATGGATATCATCAAAATAGGACGGTCTTGGAGCGACAAAGGTTGTTCTGCGGGAAGCTTTTGAAGTTGTGTTCCACGTCAAATTTCAGAGAAGTTAATTCAGAGATTGAAAAGATGGTGACTGATGTCATCATATTCAAAGAGAATTATTATGGTGTAGAGAATCTAGACAGTGTATCTGATGTCAGGTCCAGTGTACAATTGAATGAAATGGGCTATAAGAATTAAAAACTATTGGATGACCATTGTCACCAACAGTTAATTGAAATATTTCGATTAAATGTTAAGAAAAACGAAATATTTTTCGTCATGCATAAGGAAACATTCTTATGACGCAGTTCATTCAAACCTGGATCTGCTGAAAGAATTGAATTTTCAAAAAAAAGTTGAGACCTATTGTGATAATGTTTTGCCAATCGCGTCTATAACTCTATTTGTTCTCCTGTTGATTTGTTGCAGTCGCACATGACATCTTAGTTGTGTAACCAACAGATGTGACACATTCTGTGCTCAAACTTCTTTAATTCTGTAAATTGTTTGGAGTAGAGAATTTTCAGAGTACAAAGCAAAGGAGGCGTTCTCATCAACCATGTAAGAGGGCTTCTTTGTTGCAAGTATTACAGTTGCATGTTGATGATACAACAAATCAAAAAGGAAGGAGGTTATATCCAACAAAACTGGATTGCAGCACCCATATCATCACATCAAAACACCTTAAATAAAAACACAGAGAAGACACACACAGCAAGAGCCAGTAACGGACAGAGAACAGCAAACACGACAACAAACATAAAAAAAGCAATGTATGGATTATGCTGTTAAAATGGAACATTCTTTTCGTGAAATGTTGCGTGGTATTGTAAGGTGATGCTAGGTAGTTTATACTATTTGGAATGTTATATCTAGAGTAGAAAAAAATACATGTTGCTTAACGAAAGGGTAATAAGAGAGTGCAAATCTAAAATTATCAATATGCAATCATTTTGATACGGAAATCGTTGTTCTGGAATCCTTTAAACCGATTGTATTTTTAAAATTTAAAACCTTTTTTTCAGCAAAAGAACCCCCATAACAAGAAGATTCTTGAGCGGAATTCTGAATTTAAATAAACAAAATAATTTTTCTTGCTGCACCGCAAACGTTGTTCTAACTACATCATGAAAAAAGCATTGCAATGTCCCAATTTTCAGCGATTTTTGATTAACAATTCATTCTTTTCTCCATTTTCGTACCTGCAAATTGCTTATGTGATATCTAAAATGAAAGGCAATAAATTTATTGTGCGTTTGGTACCAAATTGTTATTTAATCTACAGTATGAAAAAAGATATATTTTCCCAATTTTCAACGATTTTTCATCGAAAATCCAAAGTTTTTTTTCCATTTTATTGACGAGAAAATTGATAATAAGAGTTTGACACTGAAAGGCAATGGCATTGCAGTTCTTTTGATACCAAATGTGTTGTTCTAGCAATAACATGGACAAAGTAATTTCGTATTTCCAATTCTCAACGTTTTTTCAAAAATTACACTTTTCCCCACAAATTTCCAAATGTCCAAGGATGCCAGAGTGGCATCCACCGGATTATTTAAGTAGAGGGTATTAACATCACTTTTATGTAAAACATTTTGTGCGTAACAATTTTTTGCCCCCCCCCCCCCCCCCCCAAAAAAAATAGCCATTTGGCAACTAGACTACAATCATGGCTGGTTTGAAAATCGGTTGTTTTAATTGTCGTGGTTTAACATAAGATAAACTAAATCGGAGATACATTTTTCTGTATTCAAGGGGAAATTACCACATTGTATTTCTAACAGATACTCTAAAGCAGTTAAAGAGTATTGGGCTGCAATATGGGGATACCTCGTATAATTCAGCTCTTTCTCAAGTAACTCGATATGTGTCGCTATACATGTACTCTTTGAATATTAAACGTCTTCAAATTGAATAGCATCATTTAAGAACAGATAAATTGGCAGCATGGACCAGACATGCACTTTTCGGGTACTTAACCCTCGTCAGTGATCCTCAAATCTAAACAATGCAATGTGCCAAAAAAGTGTGAAAGTTACTATGTCGAAAAAGCGTACCGAAAGACGTAACAGGATGGGTTGGATATGATGCTACAGGACCCACTTCAGTTTTGATATAATGAATGAGATGATTGATGAAAACGAAATCTTTATAATAATAGATTGTAAATTGTCAGACCAGAGAGTAACAATGGCTGCTATATGTGATCCAAGTAAAGATGACCCAAACTTTTTTTCATACTCTTGAAAGTATATAAAAGAGATTCATTTGGAAATACTTGGTAATAATTGGTGGTAAATGGAATGTTCCACTTAATTATGCAATTAAAATAACAACATTAAGGCTAATTCCGCAAATTTGGAAGTGGTTGACTATTTGCATTTGGTAGATATATACAGATTCATAATTCCATCTGAAAAACGTTACTCTTGGAGGGGTCCAAACGATAAACAATGGAGACTTGATTACTTCCTTTTGAGTTCAGATTTGGTACAGTATATTAAAGATTGCAGTATTGGTTTGGCATATAAATCTGATCATTCGCCGGTTTCTATTAATATAAAGTTCTCCAACCAAAAAAGAGGCAAAAGCACTTGAAAATTCAACAATAGTTTATTATTTGTTCCTCCCTATGTTCAAATTGTAAAAGGATGTATTCACAATATCGAGGCTACCAATAAAATTGAATCGGTAAGGATAGATAGTAAATTATACTGGGAAACTATAAAACTAATGGTCAAAATGATTAAAATTATTTTAGTCCAGAAAATGCATATTTTCGAATAAGAACGTCAATGCCGTCTTTGAGGATTAAAATATCGAAAACTTCGTGGAATAATTACATGATGATTATATCAAAGATTGATCATTTAATTTCCATTGTTATTATTAAGAAACGACGATTCTGATTGGCGGAGAAATTTTGTTGAGACCTGTATCAACACAAAACGGAAGTACACGCTTAGCAATGTCATAAGCAACGTCGTTAGCAACACGATTTCAAAGCTGCAAATAAACGTTAAAAAGCGACGAAATGAAATGATAAGAAATCAATGTAATATTTTTTTGGTTGATCGAGCTATCCACAATTATAAATATTACAATGATTCCTAAAATCAAATCTTAAATTTCATGTAGACAAATTTTCAGGCTATGTTTTCTCGCAAAGTTTTTCGTGCCGTAACGACGCAACGTAACTTAAAAGAAGATGAACTAAAGCAAATCAAAGAAGAAAGAGTTAAATGCATAGTACTAAGGGCAAAGGCCAGATGGAGAGTGGAAGGTGAAAAAAAGTACAAGATATTTCAGATCTACAATTTAGAAAAACGCAACTACACAGAAAAGAACATGGAAACATTATTACAGAGAAAGGGGAAGAAAAAACAGATATTAAAGAAATATTACGTGAACAGAGACTTTTTTATGAAAATGTATTTGAATCAAGAAAGCTTGAACAAAATAATATTAATCTGTAGATGTCTTTTGATAACGACAATCCCTTTATAGAGACACTTACCAATTGAGATACACAATCTCTCGAAAGCCTTTTTACTGAATCAGAAAAAGCTTGAAATCATTAAAGAATCTAAAATCATAGGTTTATACGGCTATACAGCGGAACTTTATAAATGTTTATGGTCCGACATTAAAACACCTCTTCTCGAATTCGGCTTATGGAAAAGGTGAACTTTCAACTTTTCAAAACAAGGAGTTATCACTTGCCTACCGAAACAGGAAAAAATCAAGTATCATCCGATTTCATTATTGAATGTTGATTATAAATTAGTATCTACTTGTATTTCTCTACGATTTCAAACTGTAATGTCAAAAATAATAAGTTACACTCAATCAGGTTTTCTTAAAGGGAGGGATATAAATGAATGTACATGATTTTCTATACTACACTAAAGAAAAAAAATATTCCAGTGATGTTGGAATATGAAAAGACATAAAGACATTTGATTCGGTAAACAGACAATTTATAAATAATATTCTTAACTTTTTCGGATTTGGAGAATCTATTTTTAGATTGATAAATATTTTGTAAAGAAATATTCAAAATTGCAAATATTCAAAGTTTCATCACAAATAATGGTCATTGCTCAATTTTTTAAAGGATCGAGCGTTGAGTAAGACCAGGTGACCCCATGTCATCTGTTTTTTTTTTTTTTTTTTTTTGCTAGTTGTTAAATATTAAAGGCGTAAAAATAGACAACTCTGAATTTTCCATCGTACAGTACGCTGATAACACCACTATAACACTAAATGACAACGATGATTCCCTTAATACGGCTCTCGGTTTGATAGAATCTTTTTCCAAAGTATCAGGTTAAAAAGTAAAGTATTCGAAAAGAGAAATAACAGAGACAAATAATTCAGCATTCTATTTTGACATAATGTTATCCTACGACACTGATGTTAACATGAACACTTCACTCTATGGCAAGCGTGATGACTTCAATTTCAGCATCACAAACTTTCCTTTTCTGAGTAGCAACATCCCTTTATCGCCTGCTTATGGCGTGTTCATATCTCAGTTGATACTTTATGCCAGAACAAGTACCAAATATACAGATTTTATTCTGAGAGCTGGGCGTCTTTCGGATAGGCTTCTCAGTTATGGATACGTCGTCACATCGTCACTGAGGAAGTTCTACGGTCGATATGGGGAACTCGTCATACACTATGATGTCCAACTCTCCAGAATGGTGGACGATATTCTGTCATATACCATTTCAACCATCCAACCAAAGATTGTACTCTATGTCTTCCGAAATGGAAGTAACCGGATGTGACAGTTCTACCGAATTGAAGCGGTGGGTGTTGCATGCAAGCAGGAGATGCTTACTCTTCCTGGGTACCTGGTCTCACTCTCATATCGGGGGTTCGCTTCTTTTTATGTGGTGGAGGTTTTTGTTCGTTTGCCTTGGTTCATGTTTTGTCCTGATTTTGTATGCCTTCGGTTTATAATTTTCTGAATTATCGATTTTGTGCTGTTTTTAAGGATATGGTCAATATCAATATTTGCAATTATATGAATAAGGGCTAAACGGGGTTGCGTGGAAAGAATCAAAACGGGCCAAAATCCTGAGTGGAATTTGCGCGGGAAATTCAAATTACTTGGTATTCAATATGATCTTCAAAACGCAGATTATGCGATCAAAACGTTCCCGAAAGATTAACCTCTTTTAAAAAGTTATTGAATGATTGGTCATTCAGAGATTTATCATTGATAGGAAAAGTCAAGTCTTTGTTTGATAAATTCATGTGGGATGGAACGTCGGATAAAATCAAGATAAATATTACAATACAATCCTATATGAAAATGGTGGATTGAAATTCCCACATATAAATCATTTGAATCAGCCCTTAAAATGTCATGGATAAAATAGAACTCATCGACCCTAAATACTGCGCTCCTTGAACATGTTGAAAAACACTTAATTTACCAGACTTTCAAGAATTGGGAGGTGATAAATTTTGGCTGTTTAATCCTGAAGGTCTCTTGAAAGTTTAATCAAAGTTCAATCCAAGATGTCTTTTCTTCATGGAACAACTTTCACATACTTGAACATGCAACTCCTGAAAGCATACTAACCCAAACAATTTGGTTCAAAAAGAAATTAGAAATGACAACAAAACTATCTGTTACAAACAAATGGATCAAAGAATGAACATTTTTCATCGATGATCTTATCAATGAAAATGGAATGTTTTACAGTGAACAAATCCTTTTACAGAAGTACAACCTCCAGATACATATTTTAGAATATTATGGTATCTTATGAGCTATTCCAACACAGTGGATCAATATGAATAAAGGCCATGCGAAATTAGATAACGTAATTTCAAAAAATAAAAAAACACGAAAGAAAACGACAAGGTCACAAAACATATCACTTAACTAGCGATAGAAAAATTGATACCAAATGTTATAACGTGGAAAAAAATGGAATGAACAATAAGACAACTCATATTCTGATGACAAATGGTTGAACGTTAACAGTCACACTTTTCACATAATTGACGATACTATACTTCGAAAATTTCAATACAAAATAAATAATAACATTCCATGTACAAATGATCGACTTTATAAATTCAAAACTAATTGAAACTGAACTATGTTCGTTTTGCAGAGAAACGAAGGAAACTCTACTACATTAATTTTCGGTCTACAATAATGTAACGACAATATGGATAAGATTAAAACAACTATTATTTGAAATAAATGAATATTTCTGTAAATTTTAGTTTCGAGAATTACATATTTAATCTTTATAAAGGAGATCACGAGGACGTCGTCAATGTATGTTTTTTTTTTTATTAATAAAGAAATATATTTCTCGCTCAAAGTAGAGAGATGAAATAACAATGTTTGAAAATTCATTACTGTATATAAAACAATACAGGGAAATGGATCTAAAATCATGCATTTATCATTCAACGATTAATGCAAAGAGGGTAAAAGAAAAAAAGAAAAGTATATTTCAGGTACTTGAAGACATAGAACTTCATGCTTTAAACTATAATGCATGCTTGCAAATGAACTATAGTCATATATTCTCTGTGTATGTATGTTATGTGGAAATTGAATGATAAATAATAAAAAGGAAACATTTCTCCGTTGCCTGTGTACGTGGTTCCTTTTTCTGAATATATAGGGTTTTTTTTTTCTCAGTATATGTTTTAATTTTTGCTTCTTAATATTCTTGTTTTCCCAGAAATACATACTCATTTTCGTTTACACTAATTGCTACATCAAGTTATCAATATCGAAACGTTTGTTCATATAAAACGTAAACATCTTATTAAAAAAAAGATTAAAGCCAAAAATATAAAACAGAAGTGAACGATAATGTATTTCAAAAATCTGAGCCAATATACGACTTTGTCACTATGCTTTGAGTATGTCTCGTTTTTTATGTTTGTCGAAACTTATCAAATGTCTAGATAGATATTATCATCATCATTATCAATAATTGAAGTAAAATGGAAATACCTTTCGGTTTGAAGTAGTACAAAGGTCCGCAGAATTCAATGAGTGAATTATTCCAAGTTTTCATGCAATATAAATAAAAATTTTGATCTATGGAGCACCATTCCTCCTTTCGTAATCTGTTATCATCATATTTCGGGCAATTCTGTACAGTACGGTGATTGAAACCAAAAGATAAAGTGTATATTGGATTCAAAATGAAGTACAGAAAAATCACATATACCACAACCATTGTGAATTCAACACTAAGCACGATTACACATCACTTTTCGTTCCTCGTCACATCAAAAAGGAAATGTGTCATTAATATATTCATTTTCATTACAGTCATGAAAATATGATATCAGATTTCATTATTCAAGGAGTATGTACATTCTTTAAACTAACTTTGATAAATGCTTGTCAAAATTTCTAACTTACGGTTTTGGATTTTTTTTTTTCATATTTATTTATCATTATTAATTCACATGTTAAACGTTTTCAAATATATAAATAAAATACTTGTAATCAATTCATTTTTAAATATTCCAAACATTGACTGTTTTCTTCTTTGCTCTGACACATAATTTATTTTGTGAATTGTGATGAGAATAATTGTTAACAGATAGTTGATATCATTGTACTCTTTTTGGTTAATCGTGTAACCCCATATCATATTTTCAGAGTGAATATTGGTTTACAAAGATGTACCTTTCCAAAGATGAGATACAGTATATTCCATAAATCTCGTATATAATCACAGGTAAGAAATGGATGGTTATAATCTTCTACGACATTACAGAAGTTACAATAATTTGTATTGCTTAATTTCCATTGGCACAAAAGTGCTTGCTTAGGTAAAATATTATGAAGCAGTTTCCACCTTACCATTTTGTATTTATTTTCTATAAGATAGCAGCGTATGAATTTTAATGTAGCTTTATGACATGATCCATACCATAAAGCATTATATATCAAAATAATACATGGCAAATAGCTAATATGTGTTATATTATATCAAACCGTTAAGTGTTTCTCGCGAAATTCGAAATTTTTACACGGAGATAGAACAGTGAGGCTAAATTGAAGTGCACACGCGCAATTTACTGCATAAACGTTCTAAAATAAATAAAGGCTTCATTAAAAGACTAAAATCTTATATATCATTGTTGTTCCTTAATAATAACAATTAAAACAATAATTCTCAAGTTCGTGACATCAATTATTAAGAATTAAACAAATTTGAGGGAATGGAAAGCAGTGCAACATCACCATCACCCCCACCACCATCAAACTTCCACCCAATCTGTATCTTTTCTCTTTCAATGTCCCCGTCTGTTTAACAAATATTGAAATTCTCCTTTTTATTCTCTTCCTTTTCCGACGTTTAATCCTGACGATAGAGCCCATATATTTCTTGCAGCTCTTTTAGAATACCCTCCCTCCTTCTTTCCCCTCAAAGGAAATCCAATGAAATAAAGAAAATCTGATAACTTTTAACGACTTTCAACATATCTAGTGATTAAGAAATGATAATTATCACTAAAACTGTGAAATCATGAGTGAATGCTTTATTATTCAGAAAAATGGTAAAATAACAATGAATTAAATATGGAAACAGAACATTTTGTAGAAACGGAGATAGAACAAAATTGCACGCAACCTCCATCGTCATGTGATCAAATCTTACTCATTGATTTGTCATTGATTTGTCATTGAGGACATACAACATTATTGCAATAAAACAGCAATTTTTCAGATTTCATTAGTGAAACCCGTGAATATCTTATAATAGAGAATTGGAATTCAAGCACCTATTTTCACCAGGCGATTGCTCAATTTCTAAATGTTGCATGAAGAACTGCAAAACTTGTAACATCCTAATAACAGACACTTCATTCTCAAGTAATCTCACAAAACAAACATTTAACACGCATAGTTTTGAAAACCTTAACTGCATGACATCTAATGTTGTGTACGGAATAGAGTGCTCACTTTGTGGATTGATTTATGTGGGCGAAACCAAAGGCCAGCTCCGAAAAAGAATGTCAGGACACCGGTCAAAAATAAATAATAAAGGAAGTCAACTCCTTTATCGACATTTTGACCAGATGGATCATTCTGTTTTATCTATGAGAGTCAGAATCCTAGAGAAAATATATCACCCCACAAACAATCCCAATTTGAGCACACCTCTCCGTCGCAACAGAGAAGAGCTCTGGATAAAAAATCTTAACACTGCAGCGCCCTATGGGTGCAACGATAACATCAGCACTATAGGAAACTTAACAAGTCCCGGTTGTAAATCGGTAAATGTGACTAGCTTATTCAACAGATCACAAAGAAGACATCGAAGTCATGGCATTCGAAAATGTAATAGGTCTGAGATACATAGTTTCTCCTTCGATGACTTGGTTCCATTTTTGAAAGAGCCTCTAGGCCTGCATTATATTCGTACCAAATTATACTCTGTTCCTTTACGGAAGTTACACGAAATCTACGATTATACGAAGGACCTCGCATATACCGATACACGTTCCCCAGAATACAGACTACAAGGAGTCATCTTGGACATTTCTACTTTTCGTTTATTTCAAGCAGATAGATCAGATAAATCAGAGGAGAAAACAAACCGCCCTTTCATTAAAGTAAGATTTGCAAACAAAGGTATTGATAACTTGAATCTAGGTCAAATTTTGAATCACAAAACTGTCACAGAAAAAATCCCACCATATTTCAAAAGAAAAGAAACTCCTTGTATTTCCTATAGCTACACACCAACAGTTGCATCTAAAATTTACAATTACAAACGATTCCTGCAGTGTATTGATCTAAGTAATCCCTCACTACATCCACTTCCCTGCGAATGTTCTTCATCGGATTTCAACTACTCTCCTTGTGGACACGTTATTACTGGTGACCTTAGTATAGTCAAGAATGACAAATTGAGAGAATTGTTAAAAAACGGTCCTAAATACAGAGAAAGTATGTCCTTTACATGGAACCAAAATGTCAAAATTATCATGGACTCTTGTGAGGAATATGCAAGATGTTGGGCAAAGAAAGAGGATGTACAGCTCGACACCCTTTCCGAATGGATAAAATCAATCAGAGGGTTACTTTTATCTAGAATTAACCGATTAAAATCAACTGTGAACACCAGATTCGTGTCTATATTTAAAGACCCTGATGTTATCACAGAACTTACCGACCTCCAAGAACATTATGTCATCACACCAGCGGACAAAGCCTCAAATAATTACACATTTACTTGCAAAAAGTACTATTTCGACAGTCTAGTTAAAGAGTTGGGTTTAAATTCGACACCTGGAAATCCCACTTACACCCCAACAAACCTTTCTGCCTCTAAAATAATAGATAACCACAAATCAGCTCTTGCTTCCTTTGGCTTCGACACTACCAATTTAGATTTAGATTTACCATACTTATACTGCATACCTAAAATGCATAAGAATCCGTACAAACAACGTTTCATCGCTGGTTCCTCAAAATGTTCTACCAAATCTGTATCGATCTTACTCACCAGAGTTTTATCTGAAATCAAATCTGGGCTACAAAAATATTGTTCGACAGTATATTCTCGCAGTGGTATCAACCAGATGTGGATTTTAAAGAATTCGAAGGAACTTTTGGAACATCTGAAATCCACTCATTTTAGTAGAGTCCATTCGATCAAAGCCATTGATTTTTCGACACTTTAACTACAATTCCACATTCTAAATTGAAAGAAAGACTCGCAAAAATTATAAGTAACGCGTTTACAAGTAAGAACGGTAATCGCAAATACAAATTTATTGTTGTTAACTATGACAAAACCTACTTGGTAAAAGAAAAGTCAGATTCTGAAAATAAGTACACTGAAACAGACATTATTCAGATGTTAAACTTTCTGATCGACAACATTTTTGTGGTGTTTGGAGGAAAGGTCTTCCAGCAAATTGTCGGAATTCCAATGGGGACCAATTGTGCCCCACTCCTTGCCGACATTTTCCTTTACTCGTACGAAGCTGAATTCATTCAATCTTTGGTCTCTGAAGGGAAAAGATACTTAGCTTCTGACTTCAACTTCACTTACAGATACATAGACGATGTGTTGTCCATCAATAATCCAAAATTCGCGGATTACCTGAGCAGTATCTATCCTTCAGAGCTTGAAGTCAAAGAAACTACAGAGACAAATAATTCAGCATCCTATTTGGACATAATGTTGTCCTACGACACTGATGGTCACATGAACACCTCACTCTATGACAAACGTGACGACTTCAATTTCAGCATTACAAATTCCTTTTCTGAGTAGCAACATCCCTTCATCGCCTGCTTATGGCGTGTTCATATCTCAGTTGATACGCTATGCCAGAGCAAGTACCAAATATACGGATTTTGTTCTGAGAGCTAGGCGTCTTTCAGATAAGCTTCTCAGTCAGGGATATGTTTGTGACCGACTAACATCGTCACTGAGGAAGTTCTACGGTCGATATGGGGAACTCGTCATACACTATGATGTCCCACTATCCAGAATGGTGGATGATATTCTGTCATAGGCCATTTGAATCATCCAACCAAAGATTGTACTCTATATCTTCCAAAATGGAAGTAACCGGATGTGACAGTTCTACCGAATTGAAGCGACGGGTGTTGCATGCAAGCAGGAGATGCTTACTCTTCCTGGGCACCTGGTCTCACTCTCATATCGGGAGTTCGCTTCTTTTCATATGGTGGAGGTTTTTGTTTTTGTTTGCTTTGGTTCCTGTTTTATCCTGATTTTGTATGCCTTCGGTTTCTGATTTTCTGAATTATCGATTTTGTACTGTAGACAGGGATATGGTCATTATCCATATTTGTCATTATTAACGGGGGGAGATTTTGAGCAAAATGACTCTTTCTATAAATAGCACAATACTATATGCAAAAAATCAACATTTTGATTCCAAAACATAGATATGACAAATATGGATAATGACCATATCCCATTTCGGAAGACATAGAGTACAATCTTTGGTTGGATGGTTCAAATGGTCTATGACAGAATATCATCCACCATTCTGGAGAGTTGGACATCATAGTGTATTACAAGTTCCCCATATCGACCGTTGAACTTCCTCAGTGACGATGTTAGTCGGTCACAAACATATCCCTGACTGAGAAGCTTATCTGAAAGACGCCTAGCTCTCAGAACAAAATCTGTATATTTGGTACTTGCTCTGGCATAGCGTATCAACTGAGATATGAACACGCCATAAGCAGACGATGAAGGGATGTTGCTACTTTTACTCGATGTTCCAATTTCTAATTGTCTTATTTTTAAAGAGTATAATGAGTATGTATTCTGATTTGAATCTTTAGAAGCAGAATGCATGAAAAAATGACATTTTTTCCCTATTTTCGGCAATTTTTCATTGAAAATATGCATTTTTCTCCAAAATACCCATACAGCAATGAAAATTTCAAAGTTTATTATTTTTTCTAAATTAATGTAACAAACTGAGCTTATATCAATTCTCGTCCATGTCGGTTTCATATATTACGTGATATGAAAATATTTTTTTCTTCCTGTAGTTGCAACCTTAACCTTAACATATCGCTTTCAGTATTTAGACCCCCTGATTTAGGAAATTGAAAGAATCCGTGACGCAGGTAAATCAGAACGTTTTATCCTTTCTTTCATTGTTTTTGATATATGCCGAAAACAATTCATTCTTAAAATATCGGATTGTCCGAGACATATATCCAATACAAAAAATTGAGTGATTCAGATAATACAAACATACAGCAAATCAATGTGAAATATTAACTATTATAATCTCTCCAAATCTTACTAAATTTCTGTAGTTTACCATCAGTAATTTGTATGCATCTTTCAAAATTGTACTTAAATTTCGTATCCAACATACTTTTGTCTTTGACATGTTACATTTGTAATCATAAGACCAGATGAAAGAGAGAAATATTTCAAGGTATCAAGTTCTGCAAACAGGGATTTTTTTTTAACCGCCAAGTGTCAAGGAAGTGTCATCGGCTTGCTGAGATATTTCATGTTCTTAATCAGCTATTGCTATTTCATGCATATGTTCTTTTATCATTAGAAATAGTATTTCTACACACAGTAAGAAAATGTAGGAAGCAACTTTACCGTCTTTTCTACAGCCGCGCTGAATAGGAATTTGCTCAGAAAGAACTTGGCGATGCCGAGTGTATGCGTTAGACCTGCAGCGAACTTGAACCAAGAAAATAAGTTATAAGCAAAGTATGTTTGATGCAAAAAGTATTGTGCCCATATATGGATATATTTCTGTAAACTTGCCGCGAACATTGCTGTCATCTTGCTGCGAAATTTGCTGCAAACTTGCTGCTAACATTGCTTTAAACTTGCTGCGAACGTTGCTGCTATCGTGATGCTTCTGTGAACATGTCGCGAACATAACTGCAGGCGTGCTTTGATCATTGCAAACATATGAGAAATATATGAAAGCACTCACACCAAGATGTCAGAATAAAGTTTCTACTGCATATAGTTTCTTAGATTTTGCCTCAACCAGAAACTTTAACTAAAACCTTTAACTAGGTCAAAGTCCAAGGTCAAGGTCACTAGGTCAAATGTTACGGCATAAATTGAAAGGTCTTGTCATGGGCAAGCTTCTTGTATAATATAAAGTTTCTACTGCATATAGTTTCTTATATTTTGCCTCAACCAGAAACTTTAACCAAAATCTTTAACTAGGTCAAAGTCCAATGTCAAGGTCACTTGGTCAAATGTTACTGCAAAAATTGAAAGGTCTTGTCATGGGCAAGCTTCATGTATAATATAAAGTTTCTACTGCATATAGTTACTTAGATTTTGCCTCAACCAGAAACTTTAACCAAAATCTTTAACTAGGTCAAAGTCCAAGGTCAAGGTCACTAGGTCAAATGTTACTGCATAAATTGAAAGGTCTTGTCATGGGCAAGCTTCATGTATAATATAAAGTTTCTACTGCATATAGTTACTTAGATTTTGCCTCAACCAGAAACTTTAACCAAAATCTTTAACTAGGTCAAAGTCAAAGGTCAAGGTCACTAGGTCAAATGTTACTGCATAAATTGAAAGGTCTTGTCATGGGCAAGCTTCATGTATAATATAAAGTTTCTACTGCATATAGTTTCTTAGATTTTGCCTCAACCAGAAACTTTAACCACAATCTTTAACTAGGTCAAAGTCCAAGGTCAAGGTCACTAGGTCAAATGTTACTGCATAAATTGAAAGGTCTTGTCATGGGCAAGCTTCATGTATAATATAAAGTTTCTACTGCATATAGTTACTTAGATTTTGCCTCAACCAGAAACTTTAACCAAAATCTTTAACTAGGTCAAAGTCCAAGGTCAAGGTCACTAGGTCAAATGTTACTGCATAAATTGAAAGGTCTTGTCATGGGCAAGCTTCATGTATAATATAAAGTTTCTACTGCATATAGTTTCTTAGATTTTGCCTCAACCAGAAACTTTAACTAAAACCTTTAACTAGGTCAAAGTCCAAGGTCAAGGTCACTAGGTCAAATGTTACGGCATAAATTGAAAGGTCTTGTCATGGGCAAGCTTCATGTATAATATAAAGTTTCTACTGCATATAGTTTCTTAGATTTTGCCTCAACCAGAAACTTTAACTAAAACCTTTAACTAGGTCAAAGTCCAAGGTCAAGGTCACTAGGTCAAATGTTACGGCATAAATTGAAAGGTCTTGTCATGGGCAAGCTTCATGTATAATATAAAGTTTCTACTGCATATAGTTTCTTAGATTTTGCCTCAACCAGAAACTTTAACCAAAATCTTTAACTAGGTCAAAGTCCAAGGTCAAGGTCACTAGGTCAAATGTTACTGCATAAATTGAAAGGTCTTGTCATGGGCAAACTTCATGTATAATATAAAGTTTCTACTGCATATAGTTTTTAAGATTTTGCCTCAACCAGAAACTTTAACCAAAATGTTGACGGCAGACGGACGGACGGACAGACGGACAGACGGACGGACGGACATCGTCAATCTATAGACCGGAATTGCTTTGCAATCCGGCCAAAAATTTTCCCGATCGCTTCGCTCGCCGCAATTTTCAATTCATTTTTCAAATACTTCAGGCTCGCTTCGCTCACCTTAGTTTTTCATCTAAACAGGTCTACAGTGGTGATCGTAGTAGTTTACACACTGTTTTTCGGATACTTCGGGCACACCTCGGAAACTTCGTTAGGAAAAACTGGTAATTCGGAAACTTCGGGCAAAATTCCGCCCTAAATTTACCGATGTTACCTAAAATTCCTAACCTTCCGAATTTCACCGGAATAACCTAAATAATTGTATTTACCCGAAATCGAAAACGAGGCTGCGTGAATATTTATTATTATTGTTTGTTTCTTTAAGTAAATATATTATTTCGAAATTGTTTTTCATTTGAAGGCATCAAATATACAACTGATTCAATTTGATTGTCTAACGAGCATTATTTGCACCATAAAGTGACGATAAAATTCATTTTCTTTTTCTATCATTGCAAACCACGGATCTGTAATTTTTTTACGATAAGACGAGGTTAATTTCCTCAAATATTAGAAAATAAGATATATTCTAGGATAATTCTATATATAATTAGACAAGAGATCCCTCTCCTTTGCCTTTAGACGTGGTCTGGGTCATCCTCCCCCCCCCCCTCCTTCCCCGATCAAACACAGACATACATGTACATTTTTTCACGTACTACCGAGAAATTACATATTGCATAATTATGATAATAAAACAGCTTTATCTCTCTCTCTTTTAATTTTATCCCCCCCCCCTTTTTTTTGTATGAATAGCTCTGTATTTTGTCGGATTCGGAATGTTCCAGGTCTACTTTCGGTTTCAAAACATGACTACGATCGAATTTTTGTAGCAGTAAAACTTGATGTTTTATATTTCTCCCTTGATGAAATGCACGAAACAGTCAGGAATTTTATGGAGAATGATCATAGCCGTGTTAGGGAGCAACCATTTTATTTTTATGGGGGGGGGGGCAAGAAGACTTTTGCCGGCCGGAAAATTTTTTTCGGCCATTTTAAGAGCCGGAAAATTTTTTTCGCCGGCCCTTTGGGCCGGATTATTTTTTTAAAATAATTTCCAATGTTGAAAATTACTCTAAAGTTTAAACAATTCAGCGTGATTTTTCAGCCATATTAAACATCAAACACACAATGAGTTCACCTCTTGCCAGCAGATCACTTCATTTTAATTTCTTGAATGGCATATGGTGCCTATAATCTGTTTACTAAAATGATACTCAGCGGAGACAGGCTATATGGTGCTAATGACTTTTGAATTTTATTTATTCACTCCAAATTGCGTAAAGTTTGTTATATTTTTTTATACTTTGTTTATGATACACAAGAAAGTGTTTATTTGGCAGTGGAAAGGTTGGAAGCGAAGGAGGAGTGGCAATTTCATGATCCGGAAATTTTTTTTCGCCGGCCCTTCGGGCCGGAAAATTTTTTTCCCTAAGATTTCGATCCGGAAATTTTTTTTTGCAAAGTCTTCCTGCCCTCCCCCCCCATAAAAATCAAATGGTTGCTCCCTTACACATTGAAGAACAGACCGGTAAAATGTCTGTACTTACAGCAAGGTATCCAAGAATCTGCAAGGTGTGCATGGTTGAATTATTGCATGCATGTACTACATGTACTGATGAATGGTACCAAGGATGTATATAGTACGTATCAAAAACAACAACAAGCATGGTCCAAACATAATGAAGGATTCGCAAACTACTGTCAGAGCCACTGCATTCAATCCAATAATCAACGATTGACGTACGGATTGCACTGGCCTGGTATTCTGGAAATTCAACGGTAGGTTAGTATACGTAGTACATGTAAAATGATCTGATGATGTATAATACCTATTTCGTTTTGTGATTTGGGCTCGGACCGTTTTTTTATGCTGCTGTTGACTGATAATCCTTACTCGGGTAAGGACTGTCGGTCAACGGCAGTGTAATATAACAGTTATTATGCTACCGTTGACCGATAGTCCATACTCGAGTAAGTCGACGGCAGTATAATAATTGACTGATAGATTGATCCTTAATCGGGTTAGGACTATCGGTAAATAGCAGCATATTAGAACGGTTTGTGCCTGAATAACAAAATTAAGAGATTATGATTTAAATCACTGTCCACCAGTCTTTACAAAAAAAAAATTCAACCACTGGCCCGAAGACAAGATAGACATTGAAAATGCCACCATCTAAAAAGTATTTGGCTTGATTGCAAAGCAATTCCAGTCTATAGATTGACAATGTCCGCCTGTCTGTCTATCCGACTGTCTGTCATCCGTTGTCAACATTTTGGTTAAAGTTTCTGGTTAAAGCAAAATCTAAGAAACTTTACCTTGACCTTGGACTTTGACGTAGTTAAAGATTTTGGTTAAAGTTTCTGGTTAAAGCAAAATCTAAGGAACTTTATGCAGTAGAAACTTTATGTTATACTGGTACATGTAGGTTGTAGGACTGAGCGGTTTTATCGTGGTACCTGTATATTGTGATACGAGGCTTTGCAATACGTACCATGGTATTTGTTTTCAAAAACCGGTTTTTGACGGTATTTTTAGCGAACGCGAATTACTACTCAAAATACATCAATAGCTAGGGTCATTTAAATTGTTCAATTTTCTGACTAGCCATTTTTAAACAAGACGAAGTGTCCATACTATGCTACACAGCCTGACGCTTGTTTGACCTTATGTCAACACACTGCACAGGTCAAAGACAAAAGTAAATAATCATTTATTTTGGTATACCAATTTGCAAGAAAGACTTGACCATATTAGCTCGATCCTTAGCAAGTATCTAGTTCATGATTGGCAGATTGTTAAAAGTACAATGTTGTTGTGTTTAAAATTCACAGATGTGAGCCTTTCCTCTCATTTATTTAATAAGGGTAGGAAGTTTTTGAGTGACTATTTGCACTGTCTGTATGTCCACGAGTGTCTGCCATTGTCCTAGCAGGCAGAATTATCACATTCTTGCAACACACAGCAAGTTTGCGTTAACGCGCATTACATGTACCATAATAAATGCACTTGCTGTGTGTTGCATACCCGTAACAAGACACAAATTATGACACTTATTCTCTATATGGAAACATTTTTCAGATTTTTTAAGCAAAATTTTGAAAGCAAAATTGTAGTAGGAAAATGAAAAAGATAAGGAATATCAATGACAATGTTATAAAATATTGCAATATATCGCAATATTTTCCTAAATATCGCAATATATCGCAATACAAATTTGACTCGCGACACTCAGCCCTAGTAAGTTGCCTTTGACAATTTATCTTGTAACATTTGACCTAGTGACCTTGACCTAGGGCTTTGACCTAGTTAATGATTTTGCTTAAGTTTCTGATTGAACCAAAATCTCAGGAGCTATAAACATAGTAGAAACATAATATTATACTTATTGGTTGCCTCTGACAAATCCTTTCAATTTATGCAGTAACATTTGACCTGACCTTGACCCAGTTAGTGACAAAAGCTTAATTTGCAATCCAGCCATACTGTCTTTAGCAGTGTTTTATTTGATTATAAAATATAATTGCATTATTGCATTCCTCTACCATATAACCATATAATTTACGACTAAGTGAGAACTATACAATGATATCTATTAGGTAATGATAGGAATTTACCTTTATGATTTATTGTTAGATGATGTGATTTAGATGTTTGTTATCATCACATATTTTTTCTAATTCATTTAAAAGTTGTACTCGTTTTATTTCAGGATAATGAGAGTCAACACATACAACATGGTCAAACAGAAGTGAGTGATCATGGATTGGTGCGGCATAGCTTCCTTCCTTCATAATTTGTGTATCTTGGACACCAGAATCAAGACAAGATGAAGAAAAATTAACAGTTTTATATGGCATTTAATACATGTATGTGGAATGGCAAAAACATGTGGTTTCTGATTTACTCAGATTGAGAAATGTAATGTCGTCATATAAAAATCACTTTGTTAGGCTGTTTGTTCATCTGTCTCTGATTGTCTGTCTGTTTGTCAGTCTGTCACATATTTGTTTGTAACTTACTTGATATACATCAAACATTTTTTTTAAACTTGCAGAGATAGTAAAGCATGATGAGACTCAGCAGGTCAAGGTCACTTTCAAGGTCAAAGATCATTACGAAGCATTTTTAGTTTAAAATTTTAAAATTTCATTTATTTTTCATCAAAATGTTTTAAAACATTGTATAATTCAAGAAATTGGCATGTGATATATTAGGGCAGGGACAATACTGCACCCAGCCGATCTGATATGTATCATGATACCTGATATCGGATATTATGTATCGCAATACTAAGTAAATTGATAAAACCTTCTCAAAATCCTATTTGATACTATTTATATTCATCATATATAAGTAGCTTTTTTTATTCAACAGGTTATATGTATTCAATACTAGCTTTCTGACCAGAATTTTCCCGATTCCTATAACTTGTACCTCATAAACCAGGAAACCAAATGTTTACCACACCAATCTTGTGATGTGCTTGGCATTTCTAACTTAATCCACTTCCCCGAAGCCATTTTTCACTTTCTCCGAATGTTACATGTACTTTCATTTTCTCTGAAAGTTATATTTGTTTTTGGCGTTGGGGAAAAAAATCCAGAAAATTCAATAAATTTTTTTTTTGTAAATTTTAACTTTGGTGTGTTTGGATATATCGATACTTGGATTGCGAAAAAAAAAATATTGTGATGCATTGATGAATCAGAGTATTGTACCAGCCTTATGATATATGTCACAGGTTTTTAGATCATGTGTCACATAGTTGTGAACTTAAGTGAAAAGGGAGGGGGATGTTCATTGAAGATACATGATCATATATATATGGCTACAGTATCTATAGCTAATTGATATGCATCAGAATGAAGTATGTTTAGAGGCTATAGTCTAGCTCAAGGTCATTTTCAAGGTCAAGGCAATGTTTTATGGTCAAACATGTGGCAGGTGACATACCTGTTCCTGAACAGTGTTATTCTTTTACTCAAATGTTAGACAGTAATTAACCATCTACTGCCATTCACACTTGATGTCTTTTGACAATTACAGTTGTAAGTTTATTATTGTCAGATTGATAGTATTCTACATGTACTTCATCAGTTGCAAGAAAGGAAATAAATTGTAAAGCAACTGGGTTTTGGTATCTTATGTTAATTTTTTTAGCTATACCTTCTTGACCTAGAAGGTGTTGAATATTGACCCACATTATACTTGAGCTAAATAAGCTATAATAATTACAATTACAATGAAATTGAAGGGGTTAAAAATCTTTGCAAAAATGTACACACACAAACATGTCAGCACAAAATGCAAAAAAAATACCAAGCACTTACAGAAGTTGGATCAGCCAAAGGTCTATAGATCATGTTTACACATGTAAATTTATATTGATGATGTGATTAGAATCATTAGATCACTTATTTGAATATCAGTTTATACATGATCATGCTCATCAGTTCATTATGTTACACTTCCTTTTGATTTCTATTTTACTTACTGCAAAGCAAATACAACATGCATATATGCGGAAAATTTTATTCAATGTCTGTTATTCAGTATCTATGTCAAGGTTAACTTCAAAATCAAAGTCACATATTGAGGGTCAATCTGCAAGGAGCAACTTGCCCTTTCCTTGAACAAATCAGTTTCCAGTCCTCCTGGTGATCAATTTTATTGTGTTGTTTGCAGAATTGTTACGTATACGTAGCACTCTAGGTTTTTTTAATGACCTGAATTTAGATCAGAGGTCAAGGTAACAAAATACTTTCTTGGCAAAACTTTGTAACAAAACTTTTTCCCCTCTACATGGTTTTCAATAACATTTAACATAATTATCTCTTAGGACCCAAGGGTGTATTATCATTTATGGTCTTAAATAAAGGTAAGAGGTCAAGGTCATAATATACTTTTTTATGAAACTGTGTAGAAGATTCAGTACGAATACTTTGAATGAATAGTTGGTTATTATTCCTTTATGACAGATCTTGCATAGGAGTATTTACCTCAAGATTGCAGACAATCACAGGTTTTCGGACAGAGTCCGGCAACATATTTGTATCTCGGGACTTGTAAAAAAAGTTATAGTGTGTGACGGTACGGTTATCGTGCCCGGTTAGCTCAGTTGCTAAGAGCATCTGCCTCCATAGCAGAAGGTCTCTGGTTTGATTCCTGGACCGGCCACATTTTTCATTCTACCTATCACAATTAGTGCAAAGGGCTGTCATAAGATTGAGAACACCTTGGAAAGAATTTGTTGGATATAGAGTTGTACATGTAATGGTAGTTAGACAAGAATTTTATCAGATTGGTCTAACAAATTATAAAATATTGAGAAGGACAAAGGAACCCCAAATGATTTTTATGAGGGGAGGGGCAGGAAAACTGCTCCCTTCCCTAATTAAGAAAAATGTCCAGAAAGTTTGCACCTCCCCAAAAAGAATATAGCCCGAAGGGTCTGCTGAATTATCTTTGGTCATGCATCCGTTAAAGAACAGGAAAAAAAACCGGGCACTGATCGAGGGTCTCCATAAAAAAACAACAACAAAACCCTCCACGCCTCTCCATTGTACAAAATGCTGTTATTTTTAAAAGCCACGGCAGGGACGTATTTATATACACGTCCCCGGCTAAGGAGCAAGGACAGCTGAAATTCTAGAAAATCAAAAAAAAAAAAAAAAAAAAAAAAAAAAAAAAAAACACACACACACAATGAGGAATTATTTTAAAAAAAACACACACGCATAGAACTTGCCTGAAATTGCAAACAAGTTCGATCATTAGCTCTGTTTTTAGTCGGTACACAGTGTAAAATCGGCTTTTTATGTAGGAATATAATATATTACTTATTGCCTTTTGAAATTACATTAGTTTTCTCAACTTGAAATTAAAAAATCTCTTAAGAATTTTTGATAATGCCGAAGTGTTTCCACTGCGGAAAGTACAACTTCGCCGATCAGAGGAAATTCGAATTGTTTATATTCAACGATCTTTTCTTAGATAATATCTTTTCTTTAGTTCAACGATCTTTTCTTATAATACTTTTCTAATATCGGATCTTTTCTTTATTTTTTTTTTATTTATTGTACACAGGGGGCCGAAGCAAGGTTTTTTTTCAAATATTTCAATGACTGACGTGTCCCTCTTTCCATTCAATCAGCTACGTAACGTACAGCGATTTTCCGCAGATCTGTGGGAAATCATTGTACATAGCTGATTAAATGTAGCGAGGGAAGGGGGGTTGGGATTTTGATTGCAGAATGATTTCATGGAAATAAAAAAAATCTGGCTACGGCCCCCTGTGACTTATTCAATACCAAATTTGACCTGTACATACATCATATGATGTACGTGCGAATCTAGATAATCAGGGGAGGGGAAGCGTTATAACAGCGTGAGCGTATTTATTTCAGAAAAAAAAAACCATCTCTAGTATTGCAAATTGCCAATGAAATAGTATATGACTATGTTTGGAAATTTTCAAGGGATACCTCCCCCTTCTCAATTACACCCCAGCATACACATGAATTCCCGAACACATGTTGCATTCTTTTTGTTTACATAATGGAAATTTCGTTTTGTTGAAATCAATCTTAAAACTATTATTACCCCGAAAAACCCGAAATATTACGCTTTTTCCTAAAAAACCTAACTAAAATACCTAACTTTCACGGTTTACCCTAAATTTCCTACCAAATTTTAATAATTCGGAAACTTCGGCCAAAGCGGTAATTTTCGTAAAGTTAGGATTCGGAACCTTAGGTAGTATTTTTCCGAAATTCGGAAACTTAGGTTAAGCCTCGGAAACTTCGGTCAAAGTGTGTAATCTCCCGCGATCACCACTGTATTTCTTTTTTCAAGGTTTAAAAAAGGAAATAACCCAAATAACTTCACTTTTGCACCAATTTACACTTTAAAGTTTAAACAGTTGTCTTGACCGCCCAAGACCTCCTCCCCCCACGGGGAGGGGGAGGCGGCAGGAGCAGAGTGGTACCCCCTGACCCTTCAATAAGATCTTGTCTTGAAATATTCGTTCTCGGCGATTTTTCCTCTTTTTCTCATTTTCTTTAAGTTTTGTGTTTTGTTTCGTTTCGTTTCGATCTGTTTCGTTTCGTTTCGATCTGTTTCGTTTCGTTTTGTTTCGTTTCGTTTCGATCTGTTTCGTTTCGTTTCGATTTGTTTCGTTTCGTTTCGATTTGTTTCGTTTCGTTTCGATTTGTTTCGTTTCGTTTCGTTTTTGTTTCGTTTCGCACTTTACAGGTACCCATATATCAGAAAGATATGACTTAATATGACTAGTTGATAAGAACATCGTTTCATTTTTTTTTCAATTTAGTATTGTGAACTAGGTCTTCCATCCTACACGGGTACCTGTAAAGTGCGAAACGAAACAAAAACGAAACGAAACGAAACAAATCGAAACGAAACGAAGCAAATCGAAACGAAACGAAACAAATCGAAACGAAACGAAACAGATCGAAACGAAACGAAACAAAACGAAACGAAACAGATCGAAACGAAACGAAACAGATCGAAACGAAACGAAACAAAACATAAAACTTAGAGAAAATGAGAAAAAGAGGAAAAATCGCCGAATACGAATATTTCAAGACAAGATCTTATTGAAGGATCGGGGGATAACACTCTCCTCCTGCCGCCCCCTCCCCGAGGGGGGGGGGGTGTTGGGTGGTCAAGACAAATGATTAAACTTTAACATGTAAATTGGGTGCAATAGTGAAGTTATTTGGGTTATTTCCTTTTTTAAACATTGAAAAAGGAAATAGACCTGACTAGATGAAAAACTAAGGTGAGCGAAGCGAGCCTGAAGTATTGGAAAAATGAATTGAAAATTGCGGCGAGCGAAGCGATCGGGAAAAAAAATTTAAGGTATATATAGAAGAATTTCGTGTTAATTTTTAAAATTGAGATTATGTACATGAACGCATAAGAGCAAGACTATTTATATTAAAAGTAATTTCCTTTTATTTTTTTTTGGGGGGGGGGGGGGGCTACTGTTACCCTCCCAATCATCTGTCCCTCCTCTGGCCCCCTTTCTCTCCCCTCCCTTTGTCCCTGTCCACCCCCTCATTATTGCCTTCAACCGTTAATTCTTGTTGCTGGAGGGTTTTTTAAGAATCAAAGTTGACGATTAAAACATAATATATACGTTATATGCATAATTGCGTTTTAAAGGAAAGTTAATGGGATGAATAACTTCGTCATAGACGGAAAAATATTATTTAGCAGGGAGGACTCTAGCGCACAGGAAACGGAACTATTCCGTTATGTGTATTTGAAAATTTTATCCGAAAAATGAGAACAATTAAAAACTGGGGGGCACATTTCGTTTGAAAAAGAATAAGATTTTTTTCCTGAAAGTGCCCCCACCCCGTTTTATGATCTCATTACGGTGTTATAGCGTGGTTTTCTATCCCCTCCCTTTTCTTCCTCTAAATACATGAATGGCATTTGACATTTACTTTTTTTATTTGTCAACTTCGACTCTTTCAAGAAACCCTCTCGGCACTAGTTACAAATGTAGAACTCTTGGATTAAGGCAATATTACATGCTGATCTTGTCTTAAAATATTCGTTCTCGGCGATTTTTCCTCCTTTTCTCATTTTCTTTAAGTTTTATGTTTTGTTTCGTTTCGTTTCGATCTGTATCGATCTGTTTCGTTTCGTTTTGTTTCGTTTCGTTTCGATCTGTTTCGTTTCGTTTCGATTTGTTTCGTTTCGTTTCGATTTGTTTCGTTTCGTTTCGATTTGTTTCGTTTTGTTTTTGTTTCGTTTCGCACTTTACAGGGACCCATCCTACACAACTTCACGAAATATCATACCTTTAAAATGTTTTCGTTTTACGTCTCACAAGAGTGTACGTAGCTTATGTGTACTAATGGATTTAAATGCACTTTGATGCACTTATTCATTGACGTAGCTTATTTGCACTAGGGAAATATAAAGGAACTCGGTTAAAGTTTCTAAACAAGACGGACGCATTGGGTTAGGGGACGACTATTTGATTCTTCGGGTGGCACTTTTGGAAGTAAATCTTCTGACCAAGAAAATGTTGAAAATAAATAATCTGACCCTCTCAGTAGCAGAAAATAGATATTCTGATCAAAATTCCTATAAATTAGAAAAAGTTTCGGCTCGTTTCCCTTGCCATACATTACAACAAATATCAGCTTGATTCGCCTGCGACACAAGGAACATGACTTACACTAATTTTTATTAGGCTAAATCCGCTCGCCCTTAAACATTTCATGTCCAGATATATCTAGGCATATATTGTATTCTATAACATTGTATCATGCCTTTTCAATAAATCAAAAATAAACAAACTACTGAATTAATATTTTGAGGAACATGCTATTAGCTTAAGGTCTTATAGGAGTTGACCATTTCACACTAACTACTTGTTTCCTTCTATTACTTGAAATAACAAACATTCTTGTGCATATATTGTCCCCATGTGCTGTGTAACTCGATTCCGAATATGCAGGCGATACATGTACATATCATATGTAAAAAGATTTCCGTGCCCAGAGAGTTTTGCACTCTGTTTATATTAAATTGATTTAATTTAGATGAAGTCAAGTGTTTGTGCCTTCTTCTGCCCGCCCACCCTCCACCCGAACCAAATGGCCGTCCCCTTACCTGAATATGGATTTTCTGAAATCTATATTTGGAATGATGTTTGTCCTTGAAACCTACATTTTGCAATATTTACTGTTTATTGCATCATGTTTTGAAGACCGTACTTGTGTGGATAAGAAAAATTAAAACACGAAAAGAGACCTGTTTAAGACTGACTAAAATAATACATTGTTGCCTGGAGTATTTCATATCAAAATTGTTCAGTTATTCACGTATATATTAAATATGGATTTGATTTTCTTCAAGAAGGATTGCGCGAAAACACCAAATTAATCTTGCTGGTAATTAAACACCAAACAATAGAAATTGTATTTTATCAAAGGATCAGCTGTTTTAGACGAACATGCGACTTGCATCTTTATATCAATCACTGTTGGGGGAATTTGTTCTTATCAAAACAATATGGGTGATTACAAGTGTAACTAATGTTACAAATGCAAACTGCTGGAAAGAAACAAACCATTGTGCCACTGATGTGGTAAATTTTAAGAGGAGAGCAGAATCATTCAACTGCACCAAAGGATCATACATGTGTATCTTAACGACGAAGGACTTGTTGGTGGAAACATGTGCATCAATATATAATTTATCCTCGACTGTGGATGGTAAGCACCTAATTATTATCCCAATAGTTCCTACAGAGTTGCAGGGGGTATGGTAACGCAGTCGTCCGTCTGTAAGTAAGCGTGAGGGTGTTTACGTCACAAAATTCTTGCAAACAGCATAGAGATCACAGATTTTATCGGACCTTAACCAAACTTCATACACTGATTGTTAATGATAAGAGGTAGAATCCTTTTGACTTTTAAGTTCAAAAGCCAACATCACAGATGGGATAATGTAATAATCCTAGTATACAGCGCACTTATTATCAATCACAAGAGGTAATAAGCCTATTGATTTTCAATTTCTTATGTGAAAGGTCAATGTCAGAGAATGGAAAAGGTCAAAATTTTTGTATACATCATAGACTGGGCAGTTTGATTTGATCTTAACCAAACTTCATTCACTAATTGCTTAATAGGAAGCATTCTATCGATTTTCAAGGTTTTATGTCAAAGGTAAAAAGGTCACGATCACAGAAAGGAAATTATCAAAATCCTTGTAAATCCTAGAGGGTGGAGTTTTGATAGGGTCTTAACCAAACTTATTTCTTATCATGACTTGACGATGAATCTTATTTAATAACTTGTATAAAGCTTAGAAGGCACATAAATATTTCCAGTCTTTCTAAGGGATGCTACGCTTTACGTTGCCTGGTTGTACTTTATATATGTAGAAAGCTAAGATGTTATGAATAAATGAAGGAATACTACATATCTTCAAATTAATAGCAACTTTTTAGAATCGAAAATTACAGCATGAACAAGACATGCACATTTCAGATACTTTACCCTTGTCAATGCAACAATGAAATATAGCCAAAGACTGTGAACTGTTAAACTTCATCAAATTCAATGGCATCATTTATAGAATAAGATCTTATTTTGTGTGTTTATGCAGAAATATATTCTTTATACATGTTATAGTAACTGTCATACGTTTTTGGCATGTTACATTGTTTAGATTTGAGGATCACTGACGAGGGTTAAGTACCCGAAACGTGCATGTCTGGTCCATGTTGCCAATTTATCAGTTCTCAAATGATGCTATGCAATTTGAAGACGTTTACATTACAATGGCTGATGAATTTATTTTCATATAATGCGCGTTAGCGCATTTTATCAAATAAATGCATCAGCCATTGTAATTTACTTCAGTATTACTGAAATGTCATAAATTGATGCATTATGGCATACGAAGACTTACAAATTAGACATTTAGCAATGGAATAATGACAAAATATGACCAAATAACTTGTTTATTACTCTCTAGATGTTGACTGTTTGGAACTAGTTTTGTTTGCGGAATGTATTCCCATTTAGTATCCGTTTGACTCCGTTTGAGTCAGTTGCACCGTGGTGAAATCATGAAATGTTGACAGTGTTAGTTTATGGATTTGTCTTATACTGTGTACTGTTTATGGGTGGTTTATTTTGGAATTATAACAAGCAACGCTGAATTTAACAAGAAATCTCCATCCGAAATATTCCGTTGAGTGTAGGATGTGACATCAATCGACAGAGATTTATTGTAGCTGCGCCTGCCTCTGTTGCTTGTTTTGATGTCGTATTCTGTAATCGTCAAGAAAAATGCACTGAAAGAGGTAAGGAAATAATGGGGAATATTTTACTTATGATTTAACTCTTTATATTATGATGCTCCTTCTTTCTATTTTTATTTATACTTATTGATATGCAATTCAAATTCATCCGCGATCCTTGGCGTCAATAACACTGTAATTGATACGGAAATCAATAACAATCGTCTTGAAAGCTTTATCTCGGGCAATTACAGTGGCTGTGCATATATTTAACGGATAAATTTTCAGCATTGACTAGACATGCATATTTCGGGTACTTAATCCTCGTCAGTGATCCTCAATTTAAACAATGTAAATATGGTTAAAGAGTATGAAAGTTATTATATCCAAACAAAATACACTGAAAGACACACGTTCTAGAAATTTGAAAAATATTTGATAACAGAAATTTTAGAATGCTTTGAAGAAACCATCTACCGAAGTTGATCTAACTTGGTTACATGTGCCCTCGGAAAGTCCTGGTCCCCGATCAATGACACTCATTAAGTGTTACAAATATATACAGGCAATTCAAAAATAAGCCCCAAACTTTACCAGGATGTTTTCTTATTCAGAAAAGCAGGAAGAAATTTAAGTTTTGCATGTCATTATTCTCTGAGTCATATATCTTTAGCTACCCACGGTACCGCCCTCAGATATCAATACAATATCGGTTTAAAAGTTAAACGTCCTTAAATTCAATAGCATCATTTAAAACCTGATAAATTTTCAGCATTGACCAGACATGCACGTTTCAGTTACTAAATCCTCGTCAGTGATCCTTAGTCTAAACAATGTAATATGGCCAAAAAGTATGAAAATTATGTCCAAAAAGTACCAAAAGACGTAGCAGAATGGGTGGGATATGATGCTACAGGACCCACGTTTTAGAAAGATATACGGTTTATTGTTTCCGGAATAGTACGTTTGTTTGCGATGATTTATGGGTATTTTATAATCTGTTATATCTTTTTGAATGTCTACGCGTTTGTTCAATATATCATTCGATATCATTGGTGCTCTTTTGTGAGTGATGTTGAGATTGACGTACGAATCTTCGTTATCTCATTCAATATATCATTGAAACCTGTACATTTGTATTTAGATTTTTATCTGTATTCTTTGAATTAAAACGCGACATTATCACGACGATATTAGTCGTAGAAATTATGTATCATAACACATTGGCTATTTTCATAAACGTACAAGATGTATATTAACCTATCGTACTCTGCGCTGTTCAAGACAAAAGACTTAATCAGCGTTTGCTTTTTATGGATAGACTATTATCTTAATTTAGTTTTCGTTAAGCCCGTGCGATACATGTACGAGTCATTTGTATCCTTTACTTTTTATCCGCCCGGACGTATTATATCATGGTGATGTCCGTGAGTCGGTGTGTTCGTCCGTCTGTTCGTCCGTCTCCACGTCCGAGGTCATGTTTTCCGGACTTCTTTCTGAAGTCTTTCAAGATATTAGATTGAAACTTTACAAGTGACTTGATATAAAGCGGCGTAAGATCCAGTTCGAGTTTGGGAAAAAATGACCAATTTTAAGCAGAGTTATAGCACTTGAATATAGAAATTTTCAATAATTTCACAGGTTTCCGGACTTTATTTTCGAAGCCATAACAACTATTGAATTGAAAATTGATGCATGTCTTTATTATAGAAAACTACAGATGCAGTTCCAGTTTCGGAATAATTGACCTACAAGTATTTTTAGCAAAGTTATGACCCTTGAACATAGAGATTTTCAACAATTTTACAATTTCTTGACTTTTTTCGCAGCCTTAGAAGCTATTGAAACTTGATATATGCCTTCATAATAAACAGCATCAGATCCAGTTCGAGATTAAGATAAAATGACCCATTTTTAGTAGAGTTATGGCCCTCGAACATCCGAATTTTCAACAATTTTAGTTCCTTTACTTCTTTTCGCAGCCTTAGAAGCTATCGAATGGAAACGTGATATATGTTTTCATAATAAATAGTTAAAGATCAAGTTCGAGATTCAGAAAAATTGACCAATTTTCAGTAGAGTCATGGCCCTTGAACATAGAAATGTTCAACAATTTTCCAGTTTTCCGGACTTTTTTTCTCAGCATTTACAGCTATTTAATTGAAACTTGATATATGCTTTCAAAATAAAAAGTTCCAGATCCAGATTGAAATTCAATTTCAATCTTTTCAGTACATGTTTGGACATCATAACTTTCACACTCTATGACCATATCACAATTTTTAGATTGAGGATCACTGACGAGGGTTCAGTACCCGAAACGTGCATGTCTGGTCTATACTGTAAATTTATCTGCAGCTCTAAAATGATAATAATAAATTTGAAGACGTTAAATCTTTGCACCACTGCTGGTGGATAACGAGTCCCCAAGGGCACATGTAGCCAAGTTCGAACAACTTTGGTTGATCGTATCTTCAACTCATTTGAAACTTTCTATTATCAAAATTTCTTGAAATTTCTAAAACATGGTTCCTGTTGCATCATATCCCAGCCATCCTGCCACATCTTTCGGTACATTTTTGGACATCATAACACTTTTTGGCCATATTACAATTTTTAGATTGAGGATCACTGACGAGGGTTTAGTACCTGAAACTTGCATGTCTGGTCGATGCTGTAAATCTATCTGCTCTAAAATGATGCTAATAAATGTGAAGACGTTAAACATTACAGATCTAATTCTAGACTCTGAACAGTTGAACTATTTTCAGCAGAGTCTACGCTTTTTCGACATAGTATCTTTCATACTTTTTTGGCATATTACATTGTTCAGATTTTGAGGATCACTGACGAGGTTTAAGTACCCGAAACGTGCATGTCTGGTCCATGCTGCCAATTTATCTGTTTTTAAATGATGCTATTCAATTTGAAAACGTTTAACATACACCTTCATGAAGACATCTTCTTTGCAAATTTTCTGTATCTTTATCGTGTTAATTGAGGACCTCTGTTTAAAGGTCAAGTCACTTTTAGACTAAAACTGACATGATTGCATTCTCAAAATTATTTATGAGAAATTAGTACCCCGACGGGCGTATCTTGTAGCGTTGGCGTTGCTATTTTTATGTTTTGTACTTCATTTTCATCGTGTTTCCCTATTTTGTTGGTCGTTTTGGTGTGATTGTCCCTGTCTTCTTCAGTATTGTAAAATTATTTGCTGTCCCTTTTTCTTTCACGTGTTTGTGGCACTATGACAAACGGGTATATTTTCTCCTTATTCCATTTTCTTTATAGCGCTCATGTATAAACTTTTAAGGTCCGCGAATAAAAACATTCCGATTCAATCACAAAAAAGTAGACGAAGTTTAAATGAGGTCGATGAAAATATATATATATTTATATCGAGTACTAAAATATGGGGATGTTTTGAATAAAGATGATTTTTTTTGAAAATTATCAATTCGCATACCTCAAATTTCTAAAGTTATGCGTATCAATTGTTTTGATACCTAATTAATTTCTATATATTTTATATATGGGATATTTCCAAATGTTGAAAATTTCTATGAGAAGGTAAGTCTAATTACAAACGTATACTTTACGATCACTTGCTATACTGATGTAATAGAAATGATTGTCATTCCCGCCAGTGTATAACCCTACGTCTGTCAATACGAGGTGCCAATAGGTCAACTGGCAGCAACAGTAAAACTTCGGGTGCAATAGACAAAATGGTGAGGGTTTCTTCTAAGTTAAAGCAACTTTGAACATTTATTTGTCTGGATTCCAATTAAGTCATAAATTTCGCGCTGTACATATTAGAAAATTCGTATGAAGAAATCGTATTTGCTTGAAATTTTTTTGATTTCATTTCGTCAATAACATCCCCTGAATTTTTAATAGACCAAAAGAAGTTTACACCATTCCTGTTCATGACAGTTTCACAGTGTTGAAAACACGTGTTTGAAAGCTGACTGTTTCACTGATTTTGACGTCATATGACGTTACGATCACATCGTGAGGTAACGTTGTTGGATACGAAGTTGCTGTATTCTTACATTGTTCATAATGATTGTGTTTTCTCAAGCTTAAGCCATTCAATGATTTCATTATTTCTCGAATATCTGCGACTGATAAAGTACATTTCAAAAACGTTGGTCCTGTAGCAATATATCTCACCTATCCTGATACGTCTTTCGGTACATTTTGGAACATCATTAATTTCACACTTTGGGGATCACTGACGAGGGTTAAGTTCATGCAGCAAATTCAGAAGTTCTTAAATGATGCTATTGAACTTGAAGACGTTTTACATTTGTACTACTTGGTGAGTGTCACTTCTGGTGGACCAGGAGTCCCCGAGGGCACTTGTAGCCAAAATCGATCAACTTCGGTTGATTGTGTGCCTCTTCAACGATTTCGAAAGTTTCTGTTACCAAATGTCTTGAAATTTCTTAAGCGTGGGTCCTGTAGCATGACAAATATTGATAATGACCATATCCCTGTATACAGCACATAATCGATAATTCAGAAAATAAGAAACCGAAGGCATACAAAATTAGGATAAAACAGGAACCAAATCAAACAAACAAAAACGTCCACCACATGAAAAGAAGCGAACTCCCGATATGGGAGTGAGACCAGGTGTCCAGGAAGAGTAAGCATCTCCTGCTTGCATGCAACATCCACCGCTTCAATTCGGTAGAACTGTCACATCCGGTTACTTCCATTTCTGAGGACATAGATTACAATATTTTGTTGGATGGTTCAAATGGTGTATGACAGAATACCATCCACCATTCTGGAGAGTGGGACATCATAGTGTATGACGAGTTCCCCATATCGACCGTAGAATTTCCTCAGTGACGATGTTAGTCGGTCACAAACATATCCCTGATTGAGAAGCTTATCTGAAAGACGCCTAGCTCTCAGAACAAAATCCGTATATTTGGTACTTGCTCTGGCATAGCGTATGAGCTGAGATATGAACACGCCATAAGCAGGCGATGAAGGGATGTTGCTACTCAGAAAAGGAAAGTTTGTAATGCTGAAATTGAAGTCGTCACGTTTGTCATAGAGTGAGGTGTTCAATGACCATCAGTGTCGTATGACAACATTATGTTCAAATAGGATGCTGAATTATTTGCATCTGTAGTTTCTTTGACTTCAAGCTCCGAAGGATAGATCTAGATACTTATCAGGTAATCCGCGAATTTTGGATTATTGATGGACAACACATCGTCTATGTATCTGTAAGTGAAGTTGAAGTCAGAAGCTAAATATCTTATCCCTTCAGAGACCAAAGATTGAATGAATTCAGCTTCGTACGAGTAAAGGAAAATGTCGGCAAGGAGTGGGGCACAATAGGTCCCCATTGGAAGTACGACAATTTGCTGGAAGACCTTTCCTCCGAGCACCACAAAAATGTTGTCGATCAGAAAATTAAAAAAAAAAAACGGATAATATCTGTTTCAGTGTACTTATTGTCAGAATCGGACTTTTCTTTTACAAAGTAGGCTTTGTCATAGTTAACAACAATAAATTTGCATTTGCGATTACCGTTCTTACTTCTAAACGCATTACTTATAATTTTTGCGAGTCTTTCTTTCAATTTAAAATGTGGAATTGTAGTGTAAAGTGTCAAAAAGTCAAAGGCTTTGATCGAATGGACTCTACTAAAATGAATGGATTTCATATGTTCTAAAAGTTCCTTCGAATTCTTTAAAATCTACATCTGGTTGATACCACTGCTAGAATATACTGTCGAACAATATTTTTGAAGCCCAGATTTGATTTCAGATAAAACTTTGGTGAGTAAGATCGATACAGATTTGGTAGAACATTTTGAGGAGCCAGCGATGAAATGTTATTTGTATGGATTCTTATGCATTTTAGGTAAGCAGTATAAGTATGGTAAATCCAAATCTAAATAGCTAGTGACGTAGCCAAAGGAAGCAAGGGCTGATTTGTGGTTATCTATTATTTCAGAGGCGGAAAAGTTTGTTGGGGTGTAAATGGGATTTCCAGGTGTCGAATTTAAACCCAACTCTTTAACTATACTGTCGAAATAGTACTTTTTGCATGTAAATGTGTTATTGGTCGATTTCACGAAATCGACCTTACTAGATTTGTAGACCGGATGCTGTCAATAGGAGAACGTTCCTAATTGAGTCCGTCAGATTCCATAATGCAACATTGAATTATCCTTTAATTTTGAAAGAAACGTTTACGTGACTAGTGAAAAACACGTGACCAAAGACAGGCATTCCCATGACCTCCCACTTTAAAATAAGACACGGCGTCATGACAACACTAAGGTATCGCAATTATAATTTAAGATATTTACTTCCAGACCAATAAGTGAGTGATACAGTGAACCCTATGCCTTCAAAATTCCTATGATCGACATTTCTGGATCCTTGGATCCATTGCAAAAAAGAAATACGCGTTCACAACGTATGCCAGGGGTGCCAGTGGGCTAAAAAGTTTCTAATCGTCCATCCGACTAAGCTTTTTCTTGTTAAGGATATACCACTTTGTTTGTTTGTTTGTTTATTTCCTTACCAAAACAATTTGACAAATGAAACAAAGAAATTAATGAGCGATAAAAAAATCGACAAGACTGTTCGAGTCACAAAATTTGATTGAACTTTTTAGAAGTTTCTCCTTATTTCCCTCCAAATTCTTTTACATGTACATGTAATCGGAACTCTCCACTTTTCCCGCGAATACTCCCAGAAAGGCTTTTGATTGGTTAATATGTGTTACAATGGAAGGAGCTGTTAAGATAAGGCGTAGAATCTGCCCTGAAAAGTCGAAATTTCAAAATGCAAAATGTGATATTCTTTTTCGGTAGAAATTTCAAGTGGCTTGGTCTACATATGAATCTGCTGCCAGATGGGATAATTTATGCAAAATAAGGCCGATATTTGGGTCAAAATGAGCGTTTTTTCCACAGAAATCAATGGAAAACGGAAAAGTTTTATACAACATCGTCCCCCCCCCTCGCTTTACAATGCCACTTTCACCAAAGGTGTATATCAATAAAACACATTTTCTGGCCAAGTGGGGTTCTGAAGCGAGGGGGGGGGAACAATGTCCCACAGGCGAAAAACGAAAAAAGGGGGGATGGCTGACTATTCTTAAATTTGCCTCTAGAGCGTTAAAGTACGTAATATTGTCGTCTTTTTCTCTCTATATCACAGAACAATCTATTCAGAGTGTGTTCCGATCAAATATTTAACCGTTTGGAAGGAAATAAACGAGAAAGTTGTCTATTTCTACACCGTGTGTATTTCGCGCCAGAAAGCTACATAAATGGCTGAGAAGAACGAAATAAAACCGTTTTTCAGTTTCCGGATTGCAGAGTTTGCCGATTATATTGATATTATAACCTCAAAGTTGATTTTGCTTATCCAATTTTGACATGAAAAGGCAACAGAAGCATAATAAACGTAAAAATGTTTAAAATAATGCATTTTTGTGCATTTTCGATCGATATTCAACGTTTTCAGTCATCTGTACCCCTACCTCTTTAACCCGTAATTATAACATCTTTCACCGAATTTATTTAAATAAAATACCTACTAGGAATCTTATAATACTTTATATTTTTATCCTGACCAACTTTTATCTAAATTGGAAGGACAGCGCACGAGAAATAATCGAGTGATATCAGGGCTAAATCCGGCCCTTATCTTAACAGCTCCTTTTCCTACTGATCAAACAATTTCTGAATGGATATGAAGAGTGTTGCATCTTGAGTTGTCCAGTGTAAATGTATCTATTTTCTAACTTGTCAGAATTATAAAGACATACGTTTCTATAAGTACTACTCTTTAGTATTTATTTTAAGAGTAAAAAATTTTAACCTATGTCGACGAAAAAAAAAATATTGCGGGATTAAAGAAATGTTGATATCGACCAAGCTTTTTTGGAAAGCTAATATTTGTTATTTGAGGATTTGTCCGCTTGTGTGATGACATAATGTTCTTGGAGGTAGGTAAGCTCTGTGATAACATCAGGGTCTTTAAATATAGACTCGAATCTGTTGTTAACAGCTGATTTTAATCGGTAAACTCTAGATGAAAGTAACCCTCTGATTGATCTTATCCATTCGGAAAGGGTGTCGAGTTGCACATCCTCTTTCTTTGCCCAACGTCTTGCATATTCCACACAAGAGTCCATGATAATTTTGACATTTTGGTTCAATGTAAAGGACATACTTTCTCTGTATTTGTAGCATCATATCCCATCCATCTGTAGCATCATATCCCATCCATCCTGCTACGTCTTTCGGTGCATTATTGAGCATGATAATTTTCACACTTTGGCCGTATTACTTTGTTTAGATTGAGAATCACTGACGAGCATGTCTGGTTCATGCTGCAAATTTATTAGTTCTTAAATGATGCTATTGAATTTGAAGACGTTTAAGGATTATACGTCGTCTTATCCGGTCAATTTCTGGATTATTCCCGGAGACTATCCAAGTTCGTCAGCGTAATTTTTGTTAAATAACCATGCTATTCCTGTATGTCTAGAATTTAAGGGAATTATGTGATTTTTTTTTTAAATCGTATACGTGCGTATATAACACATTCCAACGAACAAAGAAAAACCCAACAGATATCACCAAAAAGTTATAAGCATCTAGGGCGGATACGAGATTTGAGATTGAGGGTATGTGGTGATTATCAGAAATCGAAGTCTTGGAGAGTTCATAGGACCCATGTCCAATGGATCCTGGGTGGTATTAAAGGGGAAGTCACCCCCCCCCCCCCATAAAAATTATCTTACAGTGAATGACCGATTTCCTTGTTATAAAAAGCTATATTTATATGATCGAGAATGCTTAACAATGCAATTCAGCGATTTTTAAGGGGAAGGGAGGTGGGGGTACACAGCCTTTCCTGTTAGGTTTTGATGATTTACTTAGTATATCAGAAAAAAAGACCGATCAAATCATTGAGGTTTTGAAGGGGGTAGTGTAAGTCTCTCGCTGCTACAAATTATGAATCCGTATTGTAATTTACTCTTGGTAATTTTCGTAACTCGAAATAAAAATCCTGGTAATGTTTTACGGTCTATTAACATACGAAAGTAACATGTCGGTAATAGCACTATGAGACTCGTTCTACTAATGTTCTTTACTCTATATTCTAGATTTTGCGTCTCTTCCTGTGCTAGTTTGCTCTTTGTTTTTTCATTGGGTGTTTTGGGGTTTTGCTGTGGGTGCTGCAGCCTGGTGTTGTTGGAGCTCCCCTCCGTTGTTTTAAAATGCTATTAAATCGCAACGGAATATCCGAATTTTAAAATTTAAACTGATTTACATTTCATCGTTCAAGGTTTGCTTCACTTCTTCGATAGGGCCGAGTTTCGCCCATAATGTTCCCACTCCTTCGGAGCCCCACACTCATTTTAAAGAAATAGCACAAATTTAAATTTTAAAAGAATACAAGAATATAAGGACATTACTGTGTCAGACAATCACTTGGCTGAAAGTATAAGCCTGAACGCAATTTCCTATTTTGACAGTTGGAAATATTGTTTCTATAATCTCCGAGTCATGGGCGGATACCTCTTGACACACATTGTTAATACACTGAGCAAAATGACATTAATTGTTACCTTGAATTTCAGATATAAGTACAAACCAGTTTATAGTCAGATATGGTTCACTGCAAATTACTAAAATTCCTCTGAAAGGGATTTTCATGTATTTTTCAGCACTGCTAAATATCTATCGATATTGTGCATACACCATTGATTTTAAAAGCTGACACAAATGCCTACTTCCGGCGACTCATCGATGATATAATCTTTTCAACAGAATCTCAATCATTATACCTTTACAGGCTTTTAGTCAATAAGTACTTAATAAAGAAAAACGCTGTAAGTAGGACCAGTTTTAATTAAAATATTTAATTGAATCTAATCATCAAGAGTGTTCCCATATAATTATGTAGTTTCCTGTCAGATCTTAGTTTGTTTACAAAATCTGAATGCGGTTTGTTTTCCTCCATTGCTGCTGCATAAGTGTCAGCTATTTCAAGCATACGACCTGATATTAAGATGTAATTTCGATGCTTTCCCAAGGTTCAAGGAGTGTTCTTTGGAGACGAGTCGATCTGCAATGTTTGGTGACTTGTGATAAAATTTCATAGTTTACGTTATCAAACTCACATTCCCTTTCAATGCGTCTCAGTTTTCTTACTTATTCGTCATAAGTTTGTCCTTCCTTTTATTCATAGTTTTTGAAGTTGAATTTGTCCATCTGGATGTTACGTTACGGATCGAAATGTCCTTAGTGGAATCATATGTCGCTTTTGATTCGCCTTTCTCAGTGTAATATATATCTTGTACTCTCTCACTTTCATAATGGAGAAGTAGAGACCTTGTTCTATCTTCATTTTCGATGTTGAGGCCTACAAAGAGATTTTTAAGTCGACCCATACGTTTTTTCAAGCGAGCACCTGCATTTAGTTTGTCCACGGCCAGGTCCAAAGCGGGGAAATTCGGGATAGTCGATCCTTCTGCTATGTTTACTTGTAATATAATATACTCGTTCATCTCGTCGTCACTTTCATACCTCGTTTTTAACGGAAACAAAGACACATATGTAAAACTGCCGCCATTTCTGTGCTTTATTCTATTTGGCGGATGGTAATACATAGAATTTAAAATACAAACCCATAACGGTTAAACAGTAAAAAGCGTAGACAAAAATCAGAATATCATACCCTATCGCATGTTATATCCGGGCATGTATATTTATTAGGTATTATATTATCATAATACCAAAACGATGCTTAAGCATGTTAAGAGCAGTGATCGATGCAAGAAGATAGACAATTGTACCTTTCATGTATATTTGCTTCTGAAATTAAGAAAGGACTAGGTGCGATAACCTTTCATTTCGACGAAAAATGCTTTTGATAGACGAATAAATAGTTATCCTTTTTTTGCAATGTTGAATTTTCGGATAAAATACCGGGTCATGATTTTCAGCCGTATGACGTCATATCTACGTTATTATACCCCCCTCCCGCAAATAAAGTTTGGGGGGTATATAGGAAACACCCTGTCCGTCTGCCCGTTTGTCCATCCGTCCGGTTAAGAAGTTCTTGAAGCAGATAAATCTTTAAGTATAAGTGATAGGGATTTCATATTTCATACATGCATTCACCATAATAAGTGTACTACATTTGTGATACCATGACATTTGACCTAGTGACCTTAACCTTGATCTTTGACCTTGTATATATATATATATATATATATATATATATATATATATATATATATATATATATATATATATATATATATATATATAGACAGCACAAAAGAGGTGAAAACAACCACGTTCACTATTCAGACAATGTCGGATCAGCCCAACAAAGGGCGAATGCACGTCGCTTGGAAAAAAAGATATAAAAGCACAAAAAAGGTACAAGCGACCACGACACTAAACGTGTTTAAACCCAGCGGAAGGGACAGTACATCCCTTGAGCCCTCTGGATACACGAATATGTACTTGTATCCAGACGGAACAAGGGACAGTACGTCCCTCATTCCGTTCGGACACAAGTACATAAAAAAAACATACACACACTCTCATGCTAGTCAGAACCTGTACTATACTGAAGCTCGAAAGGCTATAACTAGTAGACAGGTAGGTAATATTCTCAATTCATGAACCAAAGCAGACCCCGCGAGGGGCGAGACCAGGTGCCTAGGTAGAGTCAGCGTCTCCTGTTTGCATGCAACACCCGCTGCCAAAAAGTCTGGACGGACTGATCGATAGAAACACGTCCAAGACTTCTATAGGTTAAAAAAAAAAAACACTGAAAAGATGCTCCCTGATTGATTAAGTAACATATTATCAAGTGAGTAAAATTAAACAAAATACCGCCTCCCCCCACTCTATATAAACGCAAGGGACTCGATTGACTAAGTAAAATGAAACGAAAAATCCCCCAATTAAAAACACGACCGTCCTGAAGAGAGATACTCACTAAACTGACAACGCGCGGGTCAGTGTGAATAGAAAGTCATATCACGAGAGGCCCACATAAAGGAGGGCTCAAGGGATGTACTGTCCCTTCCGCTGGGTTTAAACACGTTTAGTGTCGTGGTCGCTTGTACCTTTTTTGTGCTTTTATATATATATATATATATATATATATATATGGACAGCACAAAAGAGGTGAAAACAACCACGTTCACTATTCAGACAATGTCGGATCAGCCCAACAAAGGGCGAATGCACGTCGCTTGGAAAAAAAAGATATAAAAGCACAAAAAAGGTACAAGCGACCACGACACTAAACGTGTTTAAACCCAGCGGAAGGGACAGTACATCCCTTGAGCCCTCTGGATACACGAATATGTACTTGTATCCAGACGGAACAAGGGACAGTACGTCCCTCATTCCGTTCGGACACAAGTACATAAAAAAAAAACATACACACACTCTCATGCTAGTCAGAACCTGTACTATACTGAAGCTCGAAAGGCTATAACTAGTAGCCAGGTAGGTAATATTCTCAATTCATGAACCAAAGCAGACCCCGCGAGGGGCGAGACCAGGTGCATCGGTAGAGTCAGCGTCTCCTGTTTGCATGCAACACCCGCTGCCAAAAAGTCTGGACGGACTGATCGATAGAAACACGTCCAAGTCTTCTATAGGTTCAAAATTTAAAAAAGCTGAAAAGATGCTCCCTGATTGATTAAGTAACATATTATCAAGTGAGTAAAATCAAACAAAATACCGCCTCCCCCCACTCTATATAAACGTAAGGGACTCGATTGACTAAGTAAAATGAAACGAAAAATCACCCAATTAAAAACACGTCCGTCCTGAAGAGAGATACTCACTAAACTGACAACGCGCGGGTCAGTGTGAATAGAAAGTCATATCACGAGAGGCCCACATAAAGGAGGTTAAAAATACAAACTGTAAAAATGAAAAATTATAAGGTGTAAAGAACGAATCTAGCTACCGTCGTCGGTTTCGGAGATTGACCTCCGTATCCAATCAGAATAAATAGGGCGTGTTAAGAAATAGTACCCGTGAGGGAAGATCAAGCAGAACCTATCTCATAAAAATAGCAAGTAAAGACTCTAAAAATTGACAGAAGTCTGAAACTTCTTGAAAGCACTCAAAACCCGACATCATAATGTTTAAGGGCGACCCGAATTTTCATATATTTAACGTAATTAATACATAGCTATAAAACATGGAAAGAGCTGTCTCAGAGGACCGGTGCGACAAGTTTGAGTTCATGATACAACTAAACTGACAATACATACACACAGTAGCATACACCATATTCACAAGAATAGGAACGGATCCCAAAGGAATGCAATGTTGTTTTCTAGAAAAAAATAATAATATAATTTTTTTTCTAGAAAACAACATTGCATTCCTTTTTTGGGATCCGTTCCTATTCTTGTGAATATGGTGTATGCTACTGTGTGTATGTTTTGTCAGTTTAGTTGTATCATGAACTCAAACTTGTCGCACCGGTCCTCTGAGACAGCTCTTTCCATGTTTTATAGCTATGTATTAATTACGTTAAATATATGAAAATTCGGGTCGCCGTTAAACATTATGATGTCGGGTTTTGAGTGCTTTCAAGAAGTTTCAGACTTCTGTCAATTTTTAGAGTCTTTACTTGCTATTTTTATGAGATAGGTTCTGCTTGATCTTCCCTCACGGGTACTATTTCTTAACACGCCCTATTTATTCTGATTGGATACGGAGGTCAATCTCCGAAACCGACGACGGTAGCTAGATTCGTTCTTTACACCTTATAATTTTTCATTTTTACAGTTTGTATTTTTAACCTCCTTTATGTGGGCCTCTCGTGATATGACTTTCTATTCACACTGACCCGCGCGTTGTCAGTTTAGTGAGTATCTCTCTTCAGGACGGACGTGTTTTTAATTGGGTGATTTTTCGTTTCATTTTACTTAGTCAATCGAGTCCCTTACGTTTATATAGAGTGGGGGGAGGCGGTATTTTGTTTGATTTTACTCACTTGATAATATGTTACTTAATCAATCAGGGAGCATCTTTTCAGCTTTTTTAAATTTTGAACCTATAGAAGACTTGGACGTGTTTCTATCGATCAGTCCGTCCAGACTTTTTGGCAGCGGGTGTTGCATGCAAACAGGAGACGCTGACTCTACCGAGGCACCTGGTCTCGCCCCTCGCGGGGTCTGCTTTGGTTCATGAATTGAGAATATTACCTACCTGGCTACTAGTTATAGCCTTTCGAGCTTCAGTATAGTACAGGTTCTAACTAGCATGAGAGTGTGTGTATGTTTTTTTTTATGTACTTGTGTCCGAACGGAATGAGGGACGTACTGTCCCTTGTTCCGTCTGGATACAAGTACATATTCGTGTATCCAGAGGGCTCAAGGGATGTACTGTCCCTTCCGCTGGGTTTAAACACGTTTAGTGTCGTGGTCGCTTGTACCTTTTTTTGTGCTTTTATATATATATATATATGTATATATATATATATATATATATATATATATATATATATATATTATATATATATATCTTTATAAATGTTCCTATGTCATACATGAATCAATGTAGAGAAAAACGTCCCGCGGGGGTAATAATTCGTCACTTTAGGGCAGTTCTAGTTTGACTTGAATGACGCAAAACAAAGGAAAATCATCGTATTTTACACACCAATTTTCAAAATTCTTCTACACTCCAGGCCTCGCCCACGATACTTTTTTATACAAATTAGGCCATTTCTTGTTTTTATTCTGTTTTGCGTCCTTTTGAAATTGAAAAAGCTACCAGCCAGCCAGGTAGAAAAACAAACAAGAATATAAAACAAAGTTACATTTTCACAATATGTGACGTACTAAGTACTATATGAAATTTGACAGAAACTTGTTTCATTTGATTTTGTAGGTCAATAAAAGAATGATATATAATACAATGTATTAAATCTTATAAGAACTTTAACATTTTGACATTAATTTAAAAAAAAAACGATTTATCTTTAATTCATGTAGAAAACATTTAATTTTCAAAAGATCTAATCATTTTAATTTTGTTTTGTTTTGTGACTTTGGGCTCAAAACCTACCAGCACGAGGACGCAAAACAGAAAATAACAAAGAAATGGCCTTAAAAGGCCAATCAGAAATCCATCGATTGGTACAAAAAAATCATGGGCAAGGCCTTGAGCGCTACTTGCTTTCATGATTTTGTATCGAAAATTCGCTCATTTATTGATATTTTTAATGATTTCAACGTTTTTAGACGTTTTAGCGACGTATTATTCAGCATAGAACTGTGAAATCAAGAACGGCTTTCTTGATTTTGATTCACAATACATTTAACACTTTATAAAATAGAATATTACGGATATATGGCCAGTTTTGAAAATAAGGCCGAAATGGCATGCTACCCCATCTACTCCCTTGCCTAGAAAAAAAAATCAATGAATAATTATACGATCCTTGGGTCTTGTTGTTGTCTTCTTGCTCACAAAAGTTTCATGTAAAATAGACACATAATCTCATCGTGAAAAGGGGCAGTGGTGGAGGCTGCGACCCCCCATGCTTTGCCTGTCCAATATATACGCGATTTTGACTTCACCCAGAGGGAATATAACGTATTAGCTGTTTTTAAACTATGGCATTAGCCAATTAGAGACAGAATTAAATTCCGTTCATGTAATGAAAGATTTAATAATCCTATAATAAGATTGACAAGAGTGTGGAAATATTTTCAAGTTTTGATTTAATTGAACATTGACTATGTTGTCTATTCAAATTAACATCATCCGGGTAAATAATCAGAATACTGTCATAACCTCGGGAAAAGTTAAGCAATGCATAGTTACAAGACTTATTTGTCTCCCTTATGTTTTCGTTCAAGTTCTCTTTGAAATATTTCTCAGTTTTTGTTGCTTAATAGAATTAAATTAATATCATTTTTCCTTTTCATTAATTTATAATCCCTGGTAACTAAAGCATTACTGATGAGACATTCCTTGTTGAAATGCACATATGGTGCATTGGATATTTTTAGATAATGATGTATGATGTATTCCTGTTTATTTTAGGTTGTCCTACAGTTTTTTGTGGGTCTCATGGAGTAGGCTTATCACCATCGTCACAAGCATATTGTCCTCCATATGTTGATGGTTGTCCCAACGGAAATAAGAGATTCAGCACATCAACCTTATATCTGTGTATGTTCCTTTTATTTGCAATCTTTTTACAATGTTTAAAATACCAGTCAAATGAGTAAGAATATTCAACATACGAGGAAATGCAAATAAAACGTTTTATTTTATTTTTCTTTCTTGTGATTTTGAAACCTCATTTCATATGCTTATTAAGACACATGCTATAATAATTCATACCCATTGTATTTCCAGTAGACAATCTGTAGAGGATATCACCTAATCGCATTGACAAAGTTCTATATTTCTAATTCTATCATATCGACTAAAACAAATTGTATATAACAAATTTTATATATTTTGATAAGGAGTCTTATATCTTTTTCTTTATGATCATATACTCTCAGAATGAAACATCACTGTTTCAGATCCAAAATGTTTGCTCCGGTTGAAAGATAGATTCTGTATGTAAGTAGCTTAAATCGCACTTAAAGAATTTAAAACAATTCATTTAAATTCCTGTTAGATGGGACATCCTATTACGCAGAATACAAAGTGAGATATTGTCATACCGGTTTGTCCGGTGTGCGTCGTCCGTCGTCTGTCGTCCATTAACTTTTCACATTTTGCACTTCCCATCCGAACGCTCTAAAAGGATTTCGATGAAACTTGGTATGCGTGAAGAACGAAAGGTCTTATACCAAGTTTGTTCATTTCGGCCGGATTCCTTCAGGTTGGATAAATGGCGGAGTAAAATATGCCCCAGAGGGTATCCCTCTTAAAAAAACCCTCTCCAGAACGGCCGTATTGATTGAATGACTAATGACTTCTTAGTGATAAGGAAGCATGTATTATTCAGGTTTTTTCGTTTCGTTAACATCCGATATCTCAATTTTCAACGTGTCTTTTTCGACTTACTTATTTCAATGCAAATATTGTGATTTCTTTTAATCTTCTTTCTCTTGGCTAAATTTACTACCCACATTCAGTTCATTTTGGCTATGATTAACCAGAGGTATATACGAAAGGAAATAGTTTCACTTAAAAAAGTTAATTTGTTTCGTTATTACGAGATATTATGTCGTAATTCAAGAAAATTAACTCGTAATTACGAGAAAAGATCTCGTAATAACGAGATGATTAATAGTTATTCTCTGTAACCATTTAAACACTGTCGGCACTTTTGGTCTCCGATTTTCATGAAATTTCATACAAAAGTAGACACCAATGAAAAAAGGTAAATTTGACCCAATTTTTTATTGGTCATCTGGTTACCATGGCAACGGCATTTAAAGTTGAGAAATTGGCAAAATTGACCTACTTTGAAGCTCTATAATTTGGTCTATGTACGACATTAAATAAATATTTTTCATGCATCCTAAAGATTAGGACATAAAAAAAAATAATCTCACACATAGTGTCTGATTTTATCAAAAAGGCTGATTACCATGACAACATAATAAGCTTATTTTAATATATTGATTTCAAAATGCTGTTTGTATTTTCCAATTTTTCTTCTCTCTTGATGGATATATAATAAGGACATGGAACTTATTTTCTAAAATGAGCAAATTCAAGATAAACTCACTTGTTGCTATGCACATAAGTTACCTTGGCAATGGTAACAACGGTCTATAATATTACTCATTTTACAACTTCAGTGTTATTCAACAAAAATTTACATTATGATGAACAGATAGAAATTGTTGGAATGAATCGAACACAAAGAGTTTTTTTTTCAAAAATCGTGAAAAATCATTTGGAAAATTTGTTGTCATGGCAACTTTTTTCTATTATTTTTATAAAACAGTAATGCATCATCCCAGGAACTTCAAATTCAATATCAATATAAGTCAAGTGAGCATCCATCAAAATGCAAGAAAAAACTATCAAATAATCAATGGTATCTATAGGAATTTGGCCATACCACAAAAAAAATAATTTTTTTTGCTATTTTTGAAGCCCTTTCCTTAAAAAAACGAAACAAGCTTAGTAATACATGTTTTTTTTTCATATATGATGAATATGATAAAGCAAAGTCTAAACTTTATTTTAGATTTAATTTTTCTAAAAATTACTTACCTTTGGATACCCGTATCCAAGGACTCAAAAGTGGACCTATGTGCAATTTTTCTTCATCGTTCCCATAGCAACGAGCTATTTCCTGAAGATTTTAAAACATTTTTCTTTCATGTAAAGAAAAATCTTCTTTAAAGCATTTATTAATCATCATCACTTTGAATGAAAATTCAATTATCTTGTAAAAAATGAACTCTACATATCGTCTATAATTGCTTTCATTTTTGCGATTTGAGTTCATGTTGCCATAGCAACAAACACAAAATTTGTGAATATTTATGTTTTATTTGCATAAACAACTCAAAAATATACGTAATGTATTATCTATTTTGAAAAAAAAATGCCCAAAACACTACTAGGTTACCTGTCTTGTTGCTATGGAGACATATGGATAAGACCATAAACCAAAGTTTATTATTACTTCACTTGAAAGGGCAATGATAGGGTACTGATAATTCATCAGTGTTTGTTTTAGATTATGATGTATGTGACTTCAAAAATGCCCTAAAATGCATTTTTTTCAATATCTAAAGTTCGTTTCAATGACAACCGGATGTGATATTAAGAAAATGTTTATTTCTTTTTACTTTTTGGTCAGATCCAATCATCAAAATCTGAGATATGCCGTGCCATGCATCTTTCAATAAGTGCAAATGCCTACAGAGAATAGCTATTAAGTCGTAATAACGAGAAAATTAGTTCATAAAAACGAGAAGATTAATTTGTAATAACGAGAAAAGATATCGTAACTACGACAGAATTAAGTCGTAATAAAGAGAAAATAAACTTTTAATTACGAGATAAGGTACGGAACCTTAATTAATTTGATAAAAACAGGTGGTCATATATACATGTATACCATGTACATGATAAAGTTTTTTTAAAAAAGGTTGTTACATGTGTTTGAGCGCAAGGACGAATCTTTAGTTTACCATACTGTATAAAACTAGTTCATGAATGTACATGTATTAAAATAGATGACTGGTGAGCGATAGCGATCTCGAGTAAGCGACTGTTTTTCAAGATTGAAAAATAATTCACTACCACCTATCATTGTATAAACGAAATATGTACTATTATGTGAGAAGAAACAACGAAAAAATATAATTTAAAAATTGGTAATTGATGCAAGAAAAGTTGCCGATTAATCAAGTCATGTTGTTGATCGAAAAGTGCTAAAGGGGGAGGAAGTTGTGTCAACCCTCAACCATTTTTAAAACGAGGGGATTGTGCACCGACTGCCCCTCCCCCTCCTTTATTTTCTCATGCTCCCTTGATTTATTTATAAAGCATACAATTGATTTTAATTATGCAATAGATAAGATATATTACGATGTTTGAACAAGCTGTATATATGCATTAATAAAACAGCAGCAAGAAAAATTAGAAATTATCAAACGATCACCTAATCAAGGCGACGCATTCATTATTTGTGTGTATTTGCATGTATGGGGTTATTTTTAAACCACACAAAGAACATTCTGAAGAAATAAAATTTGGTTGAATTAGGCAGGCCCTCTGCACCAGCCCCCTAAAATCCGATTCCGGATCCCCTATTCAATGAGGTTATGTGCGAAAAGATGTTGTGAAGAAAATAGTATATATTAAATAGTTTAATACATACTAGTTTATTAATTGCATATTTTGTATATGCAACTGCAGATTGGACTGCATTGCCATCCATCTTTCTTCGGTTGTCCGTTCGTTGTTAATTTGTGTGCTTTGCACAGAATTCGAAAGTGGAACCACAAAGGAGTTGGGTGGGAGGATGGGGGTGACAGAAATCCAAGACAATTTTTGTTTTTCTTTCCAACCATTGTTAATAAAAGTAAAACATAAAATATTTGTAGACATATTCCAATGAAAGGGACGAGACATATTCATTATTTGTTTGTTGTTTACTTCGACTCCGTATGATTGTTTATAAGTTGGAGTTGGTTATGTCGTCATTACAAGAAAATTATGTCGATCTTTTCTCGGTATTACGACTTAATTTTCTCGTTATTACGACATTCTTATGTCCTCATAACGATATCTTTTCTCGTAATTATGAGTTAATTTTCTCGTTATTACGACACAATTATCTCGTTCTTACGAGATATATGCATATATTTTTCTGTGATACTATTCGGCTGTCGTCGGAATGCCTATGTGAAAGAAATTAGCTGATTTTTTTTTATTTCACCTTTTCTACGAATTCCTTTAACTGCAAAAAGGGAAGTAAGGTGGTCATTTCTTTTTTATCATTTTCAATTTCTCCGAAGAAATTGCTTAAGTACTTTCTTATATTTATAGTAAGAAATGCAATTGTGAAAGAATGTTGTCAAAGTATCAACTATTGGAATTCTAAAGCTCGAGCTCAAATTTTAAGATTCAAGATAATGAAGTCATGACGTTGTATAAGGTGCCTTAGGAAAATGTCAGGGTTGGGATACATTGTGCTAGTACATGGGAGAAATTCAAGGCCTGATAAGTGACGTCGCCTAGTCAGATAGTCATGTAGTCACTGTAGTGTAGAGCTAGAGGCAATGTATTCGGAAAGCAAGAGAGTAGATGTTCAGACACCTTGTGTAGAACTGATGCCAATTGATCTATTCTTAAGTGATGCTATTGGATTTGAAGAGGTTTAACATTTGTACCACTTGGTGAGTGTCACTGCTGGTGGACCGGAGTCCCCGTGGATACATTTAGCCAAGTTCGATCATCTGTGGTTGATCGTTTCTTCGTTGATCGCATTCGAACATTTTTTCTGACCACATTTTCTTGAAATTCCTGTCATATCCTACTCATTCTGCTTCGCCTTTCCGTACAATTTTGGACATATCTTTCACTTTTGTTTACCATATGCAAATACGGAAGTCAATTACAGGTATTCAGCGCCAGGAAAACAAGTTAACCTGACTTCGTATGGTCGAAAACATCAACACAAGAATTGTGGGTTCAAAACCTGCCATCGGCACCCATCTTTTCCCCTTTTCTTTATCTATTTCCTTTTTCAGCTTTTTGTGCTCATCTAAATCATCTGAATGACTTTTAATGAATTTTTTACCATTTTTTCTTCCAATTTTTTTTATTTTGCATACTCATTTATTTCAAAATTGTCATATTAAAGTCTCTTTGTGATATATTCTATGATTAAATTATATTAGCTTATTTTTCTTTATGAATTTAAAAAAGAATAATTATGGGCATTTGAGCCCAAAAGTTGTTGTGGGCTCAAATCCTGGCACTGGCACTATAATAAGGAATGGCAGTATGTTATGAGCGTGCATGGTATATATGGTATATATCAGGCGACTGTTGTGCCACCTGGGGGTCTTGTTTCCTGAGTATTTATCTTTTATGTTCATGAGATGAACTTCTATCACCAAATGCATCCTTTGAGTAAAGAAAATAAGGGGCGATAGAGATCTCCTGCTTAAAGGACTTAAATATCACCTTTGTGTCTATGCCCTGATTGTTTGAGTCTTATCATGACTGTAATAATACAATGTACGATTTTTTCATCTCTTCACTTAACATTATTTATAATTATATTACACATTATTTTTAACTGTAAGACGTTCTATTTTAGAAGACACTCTACATGACAAGTGATGGTTTCACTATTACCTATTACATTACGTCCAAGAAAATCATTATAATGAAAATATTTTTTTTAAAGAAAGGAGGTGATTTCCAACAATACCGACATTCAGCATCCAAAGCAAAACACAAAAACACCCATGAAAAACACAGATAAGACACACATAGAATTGGGCGCAAATGGGACCAGGAACACCAAATAAATAGAAACATCAAACACAAATGAACACGCATAAACCAACGAGACCTATGGGCAATCTGTGCCGTCTTTAAATGGCAATCCGCCACACAAGTAGCAAACGGTTTGGTTATCCGGATTGCATGCGCTCAACCCTCATACTTTTCCTACAACCAAGAGGTCTGGAAAAGAGCACAATTGTGGTGTTAAATAACCTCCTAACTGTTAGATAACCATACAAATACAGTCCCGACCAGACGAAAGTTTGAAAGCTTAGCTTTCAAAATTTCGTCAGCGATTGCTTTCAAAATTTTGATCACTCAAGAGATGACGAAATTTCGTCAGCGATTTTTCGTTAACTAATTTTCGTCAGCGATTCCCTAGCTTTCAAAATCCTCGTCAGCGATAGCTTTCAAAAATTTTGAAATCTATAGTTAAAGAAATTTCGTCAGCGATAAGCTTTCAAAAAATTTGAAAGCTATACTTAACGAAATTTCGTCAGCTATAGCTTTCAAAATTTTTGAAAGCTAATCGCTGACGAAAGTTTCGTTAACTATAGCTTTCAAAATTTTTTAAAGCTAATCATTGACGAAAATTTCGTTAACTAGCTTTCAAAATTTTTGAAAGCTTTTCTCGTAAGCTTTTTTGTATCGAGAAAACCAAGATGGCCGAAATCAAAGCAATCATCTTCATAATTTGCTTGATGAAATAGTATTAATTATGATGTTTATTCAGATTAAATTAATATGAAAATATATATTCCTGGATTGAATTAAATATTGTATCTTGTTTATTTATATAAGTTTATTTGAAGATTCCATGTTTCCCAGATCGGTGTGTTCCCCATACACCTACTTGGTTAAAATAACATTATGTTAATTGGGGGTGAATGGGGCCATCAAAAGGGTATGCTTTGCACTAATTAGTTACCTGAATTTACCTGTATTTGTATTACCTGTAAAGGTATATTCCATCTTTAAGTGTATATATTATGAACAACTTCCATTTCATCTTAAATCTAAATGTATATATATACCAGAAAATTTACATCTGACCGGCCAAATTCTGACCAAATGAGGGGAATTTATATCCAGTGAAACCCTGGCTTCTCTGTGACTGTCGGAAGCTTTTTGAAAGATATTTCACAGTCGGTGAATTGCCACGCCGATCCTCTAACCTGTGTAGAGGAATTCGCCCGAGGCGTGCTGCAGCCATTGCAAAAACAATATGGCACACGAGCGTTCAAAAAGCTTTCAAAATTTCGTCAGCGATTGCTTTCAAATATTTTGAAAGCTCCGAGGTGACGAAAATTTGAAAGCTCATAGCTTTCAAATTTTTCGTTAACTAAGAATAATTAACGAAATTTTCGTCAGCGATTTTTCGAAAGCTTTTTAGAGCTTTCAAAAATTCGCTGACGAATAGTAAACGAAACTTTCGAATTTAGCTTTCAAAATGTCGTCATCTCGGCGTTAAACTTTCGACTAGTCGGGGCTGTAGACAGCATGAAACACGCATATGAATATGTTAATGGATATAAAAACAAGGCATACGAAATACAATCCGTGCTCTGTCGGCGGTACCGAGCTCATATATGTCATTACCCTAATATCCGACCGAGATTCAGAGATAATAGGTTGTCGGGGCCCTGTATTCTCAGAAAATGTTTGAACGGGGCCTGATATGGAGTCCTGCCGTCACAATCAGTCAAAGTGCAATTCTTAAGAATCTTTATGAAACTGAAGTCCTTTACCTAAAAGTTTATAAATAAGTAAATTTCTAGTGTGAAAATCTGAATAGTCAATACATCGTCTAAGGATTACGAAGCTGTGAATAAAGTAGTATTCTTATCAATTTTCTAACTTCATCCAAAATGTTTTCATGTATGAATATTTGTTAAGTGTTTTACTTAAATTCCATAATTGAATATTGTTCATAGCAATTTTATTACTGAAAGTACATATATCATGCCTTTTTATATTCCAGAAAGAGACATATAGCACCTATTATCGAATACGTGAACCGCACTTGCAGTTGTAACTCATCAAACGATCCTCAAATACAGATATATACATTTTTGGTGATGTTGACAATATTGCTGATGGCGTGTGTCTTAGTTACAGAAGAATATGTGTCATATCGCTTACGCAGACGTCGTAGACAAGCCCCTTTGTACATGTAAGTAACTAATGATGACTCATGTAAACCAAGCAAATAACTTTTTTTTTCATTCGTAATGCCAGACTCACTTAATAAACGAGCTTACAACCAAGAAATAATCACGATTTATTGTATGATAATCTCTTTTTTTTCAGAAAATCGTAAACCCCAATGCATTGACAGAAGGGAGTATTCAGATACAAAACAGAAGAATCAATATAGAGATGTACATAAAAATTGACGAGGAAACGATTGCTCATATCTTTCAAAAACATCTTTTCCGCACGATAGCATACACGCATTGTTTAGATTTTTAAATAATCATGTATATTGACAACACAATTTATAATAGCATAGAAGAAATCTTTTAGATACATGTATTAGTAGTTAACTTAAAGAACTGATGTTTGATCTCATCTGTATAAATCATGATTAATAGCCTGGAATGTATCACTGGGCAGGCTGCACCCCCTCCAAAGACTGGCCTTACTTTGTAGCATTTATTGTGGTTTTTACGATAAAAAATGTCTCTGTCATAAAATTTTTCATTGTAAAAATATTTTTTTTGTGGGGGGGGGGGGGGGGGGGGGAGGGGATGTTTTTAGTCAGACAACACTGTAAATAGGAAATATTTCATAACACTTATGAGTAATTATCACAAAAGGCCTTTAACTGCTGAATTTCAGATAATAAAATACCATATATGGTAAAATATGTAATTATTGACCAATTTTCAGTGAAATCGGCACTATGGAATGATTTTTAATTAATTAGAAAACTATTAAAATCCACTATTTTATGGACTCACAATGATGCTGATCAAGAATTAGATAAATTTAAAGTCAGACAAGCCTCACTATGGGCGCTGAAGACATGCAACAGCAGTACCAAGAATATGGTTTGGACTAAGTTGTTATGTACTTATGTACACAGCGGGACCTTTAATTTGATTAACACTTGCAGAGATACATGCTTGGGATATGTTAAAGTCTGTAAGTCTTCCTCCCGGAAGTTTCTTCATTTTGATGTTTCGAGAATTTGCCTTTCATAACCATCCTCAACTGCGCATTGTTGTTCTTTATTTATTTTGAGTGTATCTTTTGATCGTTAAACGCCCCTTCACATATGGATGAAAGCCCTCCGACGTCAACTTGCGCAAACTGGCGAATAAGGATTTTGCAAAATTCGTTTCCGTTTGCATATTAACGTTGTCGACTTCGCACGGAATCGTTTGTGTGCGTCTTGATTCGTTCCGCTTAGTTCTGTTCGTCGTTAATTTTTGAACATGTTCAAAATTTCTCAGCGAATTAAATTTTCGTCCATCATTCGTAAGTATTCGTTATAATGCGTTATAATGCGTTAATCATTCGGTGTGCATTCGTTATATGTTCGTCGACGTTCGCAAGGGACTAGAATGTGACCTACTGTTTTGCATATTACACAACGTATTTGCATTCCAGGCGACTGAAAGCGCATCTTTGCGATATTTTTCTTATTGGTGCGACCTGAAACGAATAGCGACGATGCGTAAATAATTCAATCGGTATTAAATGGCGAATAAAAACGAATTATTGCGATAGGTTAACGATACGAAACGAACAGCAAACGTTTTAGCAATAATCATTACGAAGGGTTACTACTCCATACGAATAGCAACGAAAACATTGCATTTTGAAATTTATTCATTTTTATTGTGAAAAGGGAATTATTCTTGGAATTATTTGTTCAAAATGGAAGATACACAACGTCTGGTTCTTCTGTGTACGACTGCAATAGCCCATTAGGAAGTGCTACGGCAACAACTCAACACCTCAACTCAGTATATCAGATGCCGTATCAGATAGAGAAGAGAAGATCTTGAGATGACTTTTGCTGCATCACGATATGTGGCGCCAGTTTTGAATTCATGATTAACTCATGGTTGATCTCAGGAGAGACAATCCTAGATCCTTCAAGAAATTAGACTTCTTGTCTGCTTATCACTGCTTCTGACCCCCCCCCCCCCAAAAAATAGAGTTGATAAAGAAATCTATACTCCCCAAACAATTCAATCTTAATGAACTTCGGTTTTCTGAGTGGCCTTGACCTATAAGAGGTAAGTAAAAATTTCATGTGTTTGTTAATTCATTTTTCATATTGATAACCTGAAACGACAAGTTCATATCTATAACCTTGACCTTTAATCCTATAATTACTTTGGAGACCTTTGAGGGAAAGCTCAGATCATGCAAAACATTTTGTGAAGTCTGCTGAATTAGTATTTTCATATCCTAAATTACATTGGTTAACAAATGACCTTGATCTTTAAGAAATTGCCGATTTTAGTGGCATGCCCAAAAGCTCACAATCAAAAACAATTGTCGATATATGATGATAATATGAACAGCCTATACATAAGAAGTTGAGTGTGATCCCCTCTTGATAATAATCATAACAATTATATACCCAACAAAAAAAAAAACTCACCACTTAATCTTCATTCTATAAAATGAATTATGTAAACTATAGGTATTCTATTTTTTTCCATCATAAATCGTAGGTATACGAGCGACATATTCTGTCAAACGCCAAACAAATCCGTCTTCATGATCAGACACAGCACAATGATAATGACACTTGGTTCAAAACGCAATGTCACAAAATGGCTTTTAAGAATTCCGTTCACATTTTAGAAATGATTAAAGCTGTTTAACCTTTCCAAACTGATATATCAGGCATTGCGATTTGTTTCTCAAATGATGATAAGCAATTTTCCCTGAATACAAATTTATTTCATTGCTTCAAATGACGTCATCAAAGAGAAAGCCTAAACTTGAGGAAAACATCCCAAACATAAACTCTTTTGAAAAATTAGTCCGTGTTGTGATACTTTTCGCCCTTAAATGTGTCGCAAAGCACAAAATTACCCTACTACAGCTAGAATCTGACTTTTTTTCGCAAACACAGTTTTCAGAAACAATACTTCGATCTTGACAGGTCATTTTTACGTGCATTTTCAATGGTTTTGGACGTTAGTTTTAAGCTTTTCTGGTATTTCATTTGCTTATTTCAATGTGATGTTAAAGATAAATCTGCAACAGATAAATAAGAATAGCTGAAGACAAAATTAGTTTTCCTTTGGGATCAAAATTGCCAAATATTGATATCCTTTATTGTAAAACATACCCCAATATACGGATATTCCCACTAAGACATTTAATTTTCAGATTTATTGGCATATTTGACTACATTTGAATGGGGAAACCAGTTATCATCCATATTTTAACAGAAAATTTGCTGAAAGTAGTCAAACAACAAAATTTCAGAAGGATACCAAACCTGCGGCCATGCAACAGAAGCTAGAAACAACGTGCTTTATTCAGCACTATCATTGTGATAAGTTGCGAAAAAATGATCGAAACGTGCTTTATCTCCGGTAATTCGAGTGCTGGAAAAAGAAAATTATAATCAAATGCCTAACGAAAATTTTTTGATCAATTGAAAAAAATCACTATATAATATGATGTGCGTTTCTTTTTTTGTCGGGTATATAATTACATGTATAGAACACATGGATGTATTTTTCTAACATTGTAATTATATATTCTTTCATATCATTTGGGCAAGAAATACATTTTAATAAATGTTTGAAATATCTCATGCTGTAAATGCTATAATTAAGCTATAAAGTGACCTTGACTTCTGAACGACCCAAACTGGCCTTATCCAAATGAACTTCTGAAAAAAAAATCAAATTCTGATGTATACATACACAAGAGTTCGTATAAATGCGCAACGCTGCGTAAACTTTCGCATATTTACGCTCCTAATAGCAAGTGAAAAAAAAAAACAAATACACAATGCTCATTCTAACGTATCATAGCGAGAAGTCGTAACAATTCGCAGTGCTTCGTTTCTTATTCACAATAAGCAGTTCCAATGCGTCTGCATTTCGTTATGATTATATTTTTGAAGACCGTTTTCGTTCAAATTCGTCAAGTTTGACAAATTTTACTCAATCGCGAGGCTGCGTTCTATGGATTCGTCTATATGTGAAGGGGCCTTAGGCGATAACGTTTAGAAAATATCACCTTGATTATAGATTTTCAGATACAATAAAAATTACAAGAAACACGGATAATGTGATTTTGGTCCATTTGCTGCTATACTTTTTTTTTTACATTTTTTAGATTTTTCATGAATTCTATCCTTAGATATAATACGATGTATTTGATATCCGCACCGACTAAGTTTGTATCGATTTGACAATGTTTGGAGAAGTAATGAACTCTTTCCTAAAGCCCCCCTTTCAACAAAATTTCAAATTCTACGTTTTCTGCATTGACAGTCAAGGGCATCACTGATTTCAGTACTCTTTCAGAAATTACAAACATCAGTAATTTTGATTTTGACTTTACTTGCTGCTTGACCTCCAAATGACTGAATTCCATACTTTTTGTGCGCATTCTTATTTCTCGAAATTCATTCGACCTGCGCATTTTCAGTTTATGAGTTCATTAATATTTGGTGCAGAATAGAAAGTGCTACAAATCCATGGAATTAGATTTCCCTAAATAGTGTAGTAAAGGCAATTAAATGGACAAACTTTATAATATGACGAGGTTCAATCATTTTTTGTGACTGATTTCTATCATTTTGCAAAATGAATATCTATGATTGTGTTTAATTACAAAGGAAATCGAAAAATGAATAGTTAGTATCATTCATTTCCAAAGAGGACTGAAATCAGTGATGTCCCTGACTGATGGAGGTGTGTTCCATCTAAATCTGTACATTTTAACTTTTCCAACATTATTTAAACAATGTTTACGTAAAACCAGATTCGTACTATCCATTCACATGAGTAATTATCACAAAAGACCTTTAACTGCTGAATTACAGAAACTAAAATATCATTATGGTAAAATATCTAATAATTGACCAATTTTCAGATAAATCGGCACAATAGAATGATTTTTTTAAATTAGCAAACTATTAAAATACACTATTTTATGGAATCACAATGATGCTGATCAAGAATAAGATAAATTTGAAGCCAATCAAGCCTCACTTTAACAGTCAGGGTCATCACTGATTTCAGTCTTCTTTGAAAATGACTGATACTAGTGGTGGATTTCTGAGGGTTCTCCGTCAGATTTTAACATGGAACTCCCCATTAACCTCACTGTCTGTGAGGTTTCAGTGACGTCAAAGGGGTCAGTCAAGATCTGACCCTCTCCACTGACCAGAATTGACCTTATTGATGATCCCGACCCCAGATATTAGAGCTTGACCATTTAAACCCCTACGAAGGAGTCCTGGGTGTTTCGGGGTTAACCCCAAGGTCTTGAAGGATGTACCCCTACATTACAGCCGAGTAGGGGGGCCTTAGTTCGAGGTCATTGGGTGCAAAATATCAAGGTTATCAGAAATATACCGTGTGACATATCCAAAGAAAGGTCTCGAGGAGCAAAATACAACCCGGGGGTGGTTCGGGGTCTTTGAGTGCAAAAATAACAAAGTTATCAGAAATATACCATGTGACATATCCAATGAAAAGTCTCGAGGAGTACTTTACAGCCCGGGGGTGGTTTGGGGTCATTGAGTGCAAAAATAACAAAGTTATCGTAATTATACCGTGTAACATATCAAATGAAAGGTCTCAAAGAGTGCAATACAGCCCGGGGGGGGGGGGGTTCGGGGTCATTAGGTGCAAAATAAGAAATTTATCACAAGTATACCATAAATATACCGTGTGACATATCAAATGAAAGGTCTTGAGGAGTATATTACAGCCAGGGGTTGGTTCGGGGGTCATTGGGTACCAAATAATAAAGGTATCAGTATAGACTTTCACAGATTAAAAAAAGACGTCATTGTTCTTCCATTCCATTTATTCATACATATCAAGCATGCTATATACATACAAAATACAATAGTATTATGAATAGTTTTCAATAGAGTCAGCTTTAATCCAAGTATTGAATTTAGAAGGCCAATGGAGCCATTTCACGAGATATTGTTTATTTCTTCCGCGTCCTTTCGTCTTGATGATTGTCTCTATTTTAAACACATCATCCTCTTTGATGTCCACTTTCTGCAGTTCCTGTTGATTAAAGGTGCCAATGATATCTTCGTCCAAATAGTCCTTCAATCGATAAAAAGGGGGATTCCGCCTCTTAATCGTCTATCGGCAATGACGAATAATTCTCCAGACAACTTTTGATCGTATTCCCGGGTAAAAGGATTCCGTATATAAGTCACCCTCACTCGATCGCCAACTTTGAATTTAAACGGTTTTCTGGTTTGTTTCCGTTTCCCTGCGATCACAGGCTTTTTGGGCCAGTACATTTTCCACCAAAGATTTGTTTCTTTGGATTCATTGACTTTGTCGGGAGCCATACCGATCGTACGATGAAACGTAGAGTTATAGTTGGTGTTGAAGTTTTCCAAGCGATCTACATAGCGCTGCGATTGCTTATACGTCATGAATCGATATATTTTGGCTTTGACCGTCTTGATGACTCGTTCTGCATAGTTGGCTTTTATTTCTGTATTCTGTGCATATAAATGCTCGATATTGTTTCTTTTTAGGAGGGCATCAAAGGTCCTAGATTTGAATTCTTGGCCTTTATCTGTACGGATTCTGCTCGGTTGTCTCCCCTCTTCCAGTATCGCTTGAAAGGCAGCCGTGATACTTTCTCCTCGTTTATCCATCGTGGGTCTTAGCCATAGATATTTAGAAAAAAAAATCAATGACTACGAGGATGTAGGCATATCCATCGTTCTCTTTCGCAAACTTGGTCATATCCATTAGGTCGGCATCCCATTGATCGTCGATACCCAAGGTGATCAAAGTGTTTCTCTTGAACTTTCTGACAAGGGGTCTCTGTAAGCTATGGGGTTCCTGTCTTTGTAACCATTTCCGGATCCGGTATTTGCTGATGACGTATTTCCCCGCCTTCTTGACATAGCGATATAATTTATCCGGTCCGGAGAAACTTCCTGCATTGATCGGGTTGTAGTAAATTTCCTTCAGATAGTCTTCCCACGACATGATGAACTTTGCAGTGTCAACAGTAAAATGACAGATATGTCAAAGTCCAACAGTATATATAAATTCATTCACCATTGTATTCGGTATCCGTATTATCTTCACTGTCATCTTCGTCATCGCACTCATCGTAGTTTTCGAAAAGGGAGTCAAAATCAGTTCTGTGACGCTTGATCACTTGTTCGATGGCCTGGTCTAAATGCACGTCGTGATCTGCAACCAATTCTATTATCTCCTGTTTGATCATTCTGTGGAGTCTGCAAGCATTTAATTCATGCATATGCATGAGAAAATCTTTATATTTCTTCATGAAAAGGGATTGGTCTTTTAATAACATGATATCGCTAGCCTCTTCTTTGGCATCCTTCTTCGACATGTCATCTTCCATGTGCTTGATTTTGCGATCATATTGTGTGCTGTGATCATCCCATACTTCGTTAACGATGAAATCAAATCCATCATCATCATCATCTTCTTCTGCTGAGTCATTATCTTCTTCGGATGAGACATCGCCTAATCTCATTTTCTTATGGATTGTGTAATCGTCTTCGTCATGCTTTCTTTTTCAGTTTTCTGGACACCATGTTTTGACATGCCTTTGTAAATCGTGTTTGTTTTCAAAGACGAGACCACAGTCGTCACAGGAATGCATTTTCTCTTCCTCAAAACACGTCTGATCGATAGCAGAGATGTGTTCAGAATAATCCATGTCCTTCTGATCATCCTTATTTATCTGATCCGTGTGGTCTTCGAACTGACATGTTGGGTCCTTCTGATCATCCGATTGGTCAAATATATCTGTGCGTAGGCGTTGATGTTCGGCTGTGAAAGGTTTCAGGTCAATGATCAAATACCCATAAGGCTTCGAAGTAGCATTCTTAAAATGACGCATGAGATGTTGAGGATTTCCTGGATACATCTGCCTGGCCAAGGTCATGATCTGTTGTTGATCGACTGGATTATTAAACATGACCAAATAATGATAAATTACTTCTCTGGGTGGGATCCTTGTTGAAGTACAAGTTTTGGTTCAAGGCAATCACCGACAAATTCCTGTGATGACTACCCTCCGTAAATAACTCATTGATGCGAGGGTCTGTGGCCGACGATGACATTAGATCATCTAAAATGACCAAGTTCCGCTTGCTAGGATGAATAAAAGTATCCTGTTCCATGTCCAAGGGAATGCCTTGTATGACTTCGACTCGGGGATACACCGTAGCTTTAATTTCGTCATAGAGAGGCTGCCATCGTTTATACAACCAAATAATTCTCTCAGGATAAGGTGATATCGTCTTTATACATCGTTGCAGTAAGGTTTTGACAAAATAAGCCTTCCCGCATGCCGTAGGACCAGATACATTGGCTGTTAAGGGATGTTTAAAAACAAAACTCTGCGGCAGCGGCGGCGGAATGTACTTCTGCGGCGGCGGCGGCGGCGGCGGCGGCGGCGGCGGCGTAGTGACCTTCTGCGGCGGCGGCGGCGGCGGATACGCTTGACTGCTCGGCGGTGGCGGTGGATTCGCTTGACTGCGCGGCGGTGGCGACGGATACGCTTGACTGCTCTGTAGTTCCTGTGATGGTGGTTGCACCGAACAGTTTTGATGATATATGTCATGTTCCCTGTGTTTATGTCGATAATGTCTCAAAAACACATCTTTTCTTGAAAATGTTAATGGACATTTAGGGCACGTAATTCTATCCATGTTGACAACTCAACGGCTACTTCAGAAATGAAGTTTTGAAATCTAGTTTCTCCTTTTTATAGCATTTTGTTCAGACAACCACATCTTATTGTTTCTTTGAATTCTTTGTTTCCGATTCACATGTTTCGTATTTCGTTCTATGATGAAAGTAATCCATATGATGTGGAATAAGTCTTGCTCCATCAGACTTTGTAGTATCCTTCTTTAAACTAGCATGTTTAGTCTTTTGAATGTTGATTGACCTTCCATTGTAACGATACATGTTGACAGTTCAACGTCTCTTCGGAAATGACCTTTTTTTAATATTCATCTTTTATATACCTTAACATTAGATTCCTTCACGGTCCAGTAATATGAAACAAATAAGAGCAGTGATTTTTTTTTCACATCATTTATTTATATGAATTATCTAGCAATGTACATACATCATTTTCAGAATTGATATAGATTTTACATGTTTTAAACAGATAATCATTTACATACATAAATTACATGTGAATAAAATGTACATAATCTGAGCTGCTTTCACACCCTTCTCTCCAGACCTGCCTGGCAACCGTAGCGGCCAAGGGAATTGATATCCCAACCAATATAGCTCTAGAGTATCAGTAGGTCCTACTTACAGTTACATCGAAATATTTACCAACACATTATACACAAAGATTATATCTCACGATAAAGTCAGTGTCCTCCAATGTCCATATGCTAGAGTATGTATTCCACCTGCTAATATGTATCGTTTGTCATCGAAAGTTGACAGGGTCGTCTTGTTGATTTTCACCGTATGTATTTGATGCTTTTCTGTCCGGAAAAGATTCATGGATTCCATTTGCGATTCTCTTTTAAAGAGACATCGAGTATGCAAATCGTGTTGTAATTTGGACTTGATGACGGCTTTAACTACCCCTTTGGCTCTATTTTTCTCTTCTATGACTTTTTCCTTTTCATTCTGGGATTTTCCACTTTGATTCAGCTCTTCGATTTCTTCGTCCTCTTTGGTTCTTTTCTTTTCCTCTCCATCGTTTTCTTTTTCCTTCTGAGATTTTTTCATTCCTTTCTGCTCTTCCATTTCTTCATCAGTTTTTTCTCTTTCGTATAGGATGCTATACATTTTGGCCCTTAGCCCTACAATTTCCTTTAGAAAAGCACCGTTTAACTCGTCTTTCATTTTACCTATCACCTTTTTGTTGTTTGTATCGTAAAGGGGGTGGTCTTTTTTATATCCACTAAAGTCAAACAGATGCTTATCCTCCGCCATTTCATTGAAGATATCATCGGTTTTAATGTCGTAGCATAATGAATCGGTATCAGTAAACAGTAGTTGTGCAGTATTCCCATATTTCTGCTTGATGTAATTGTAGTGGAGGTCATACATTAGGACTTTAGACAGGTCTAGAATGCTGAAACCGACGTAGATGGGTCGGTTTAGAACTAATTTGGCTTTTTGAAGCTCGATAGAGACCAAGTCTTCATTGAAGATTTTAAACGATTTGAAGCCCGGTTTCTTGGTCAGCTTCAGAAGCCGCTTTTCCTGGTTGACTAGTTGAATATCGACACGTTTTCTCAAGTTCTCCATCGTTTTGCCAAATACGGAGTTATTCATGAGTTTATAAAAGTCCTTTTCAAATTCATTTTTGGCCTCTTTGCGCATGTTGGTATTGAAGTCGATGTAGGGCTTCAACCAGGGACTCTGTTGGAAACTCAACACCCGGTGAATTTTCTTTAATTTCATGCAGAGTGAAAGGTACAGTTGTAAATTTCGATAATGTAAAACGTAATTCTGTTTGTCATGTAGATTCGGTATCAGTTTGGAACATTTCGTTGCTTTCATGCCAAGATCTTTTAGAAGCTCTGTTTGGTATGGTGACAACATTTCCCGCCTGATTTCCAAAGCCTTTGGTGCCAAAGGATAATCATTGTGAAGATCATGAAGGTGTTTTGGATACTCTAAATCCACCTCTAAGATATATCCAGTGTCTTCTGTAGGAGGCAGGGAGGTTGCATCGAGTGTTGCAATTTCTTCTTCATTGAGCCAATCAAAATCATGAGTAGGCAAAGGTTGACTCATCCCCCATGCATACAAGTTATTAGCATCCAGGTAGATTAAACTACTGATGTCTTTAGTGGCGTCATATTCCTTGAGAAGGGGGATATTAGCTTTGGCATATCTCTTTGTAATCATGGCTACACCACCCCTTAAACCTTTTTCGATAAAGAAGTGCATGTCAGGATCTGTGAACAATTCCAGTGCAACACCTGTCATCTTGAGGGCTGCCTGCCACGCCAAACCGGGTGACGTGTAAAAATGAGCTGGGTCTAATTCATATTTGTTCAAACACAGAGTTCTGAAGTTCTCGAAGACGTCTGCCAGGAGGTGAACATCCGTCTCCATTTTAGAGGTCATGATACTCCCCGAGGTTCTTGATGTTGTGAACATCCCATACTAATTGGGCATGGAAGTAATCCTCCTCTGAGATATGACTTTCGGTAAGAAAAGAAGGCTTCTTTGGGAGGTAGATTTGTTTCGTTAAATCTACTAAAGGTGCTCATGTAGCGGTAAGGGTACACTCCTTTCCGACTCAATAATTCCATTTTTATCTTTGTATTTCCCGGATGACTTTTTTGTATGTAGCTTTGTAGATGGCTGAATTTGGATGCATCTTCCTCCGATAGATTTTCTACCAATTTCTGAAGACTAGTGGATAGAAACTGGAAGGTGTCGATAAAGTCTATTCTTCCCAGGGAGAAGGAGATGTATTTTTCGTGGTTTTGTGGAATACAGTTCAGCCGTCGGTTTTCGACTTTTCCAATGGATTCCATGATGAGATGGGCGTTATATCCCCGAAGATTGTGAAAAATACTGGTATTCGCTCTCTTAATTTATAATTAAGATTACACGATATGTGTGCAGCTCCTCTAAATTTGCCAGTGAGATGACAATGATCACGTGCCACGTCCCCACCAAGTTCTCCTCCACAAATGCTGCAGTGCGTTGCTTTTTGGAATGATTCAAAATCGTCGTCTGTCAACTCCATAGGTTTAGAATTTCGGACGACGTGTATCGGGCGCTCCTCTAACTCGACCATGTGATCTATAAAAACGTCTGCCGCATCTGGATCTCTGTAGGTCACATGATCCTCGACGAGATCTTTGTTAAGACCGACGACTTCATAGGTAAATCCGGATGGTTTGTGTTTAGCTAGTTTAACGGTTGAGGATTTTGATGCATCTGGTTGGCAACCATATATCTTCTCTTAAATACACTCAAAGTCTGCATACACGACAAAAGGGACTTTCATTTGTTTTGAAACATCCGTGAATCTCAACCATTTATATTCCTCTGATGGCATTTCTGTCCGCTGTGCTCCATGCACCCGACAGTATGAAATGTGCCTTTTCAGGAGAGACTTCTTAGTGAATCTATGTAGGCAGTAGTAGAAATAATGATATTGATTTTTGTGATAATTCTGATCACTAAGAAGACGATTGAGGTTTTTAATCCAACAATAGTGCTGTTTCTCTTCCTTGGATATCAACATCAGATTGGCATGCCGTAGTCCCCTTTCATTGGTCAGATGGAGGGGGTATATATCTCTTTTTTCATAACCAAAGACATTGACGGAGATGTCATTCCGCTTTTCGAATTTGGGAATATCTGATATTTTGACCGGGAAGGTGATCCCCGTCAAGTCGAGTTCATCTATATAGTTCACGTAGTTGGACACTCTGTTCGAGTTTGCGTGGAGTCTCTCAAGGGGATGGAAAGCTGCTAGAATGGACCACATAAAACATCTATTGTCCGTATTGTGAACGTTGATAATAGCTTTCGTTGCTGCTAATTTGGCCGGAAGGGGGATAAAGCTCGATCCCTTGATTGGTCTGTAGTTGGCTATGTTAATGTTAATTTCTAATACTTTGTCAAGAGACCAATTACTCCCTTCTCTCTGGTACTCTACGAAAGAGGTCATGATTTTCTTCATGCTCTCCTTTATTGCCATATCAATATCTTCCATTTTTAAGATGATATGACACCGTCCAAGAAAAAAGGGCTCGGTTGTCTCCACTTGGTCCCCTCTCTGTTTGGAGAATCGCACTTGCATGGTAATATACACCTTCATCCCTCGCCGCTTCAATAAGGCTTTTTTCAATAGTGATCTGATAGATTACTCTTTTGACTTAAGGAAGGTCAAAGGATCATATTTTGTCTGATCTTCTGCTTTCATGGAAATTTGTTGAGATTTCCATTGATTGCCTCTTCCTCAGAAAAACATGTTTGTTCGTTATTGATGGGTTCGTTGACTTGGGGTTCTGATTTGTCTGCACCATCGGGTTTACCACCACCTTGCTGTGTGTTTCGGTTATCTTCACCGTCGTGTCTACTGACATGATGGGACTTTACATGTCGAAGATAATTATCTTTTCGACTGAACTTTTGTCCACAAAATTCACATTTGACGGATTCTCCGCCATGGACCGTTCGATTATGACGGTGTAGTGCAGATCGACGAGTAAAAGATTTGCCGCAAAGTGTACATTCAAATTTAGCAGGTGCTATCTGAAAGAAACATGGAGCTATTTCATTTCATTTGATATGTGTAAACATAGTTGTAAAATGGGTTATTCATGCGATTCGACGTACACTATATATACCTGTAAATAGGGGTTTAAACATTCCTTTGTTACTAGAGAAGTTCGGAGATTTAAATGCTCCGTTGAGTGTATCACTAAGCTATAAGATCAAATGTACATGGCAGAACTTGTTCAAATAATCTCTCCATGATAAGGTTAACCATGGTTAAAAACGAACCAAAAGAAATGAAAAACTATAATTTATCAAACATCATATAAGATTTACCTAAATTGGGTTACTAAAATTATTTTACAATTCCTTCTTTGTTTTAAGTTCAAATGATATAATTAGAATTATCACGATAAGGTATCTATATTCTTCATTGTCTATATTCGAAATTATTATTTGGTCAGTTACTACCTTTTATCAATTGTCAGACAGAGCAAACGCATACGTGTTGAATGTTCATTGTCCACTGTGGAAATAAGCCAAAATTTGAATTTTCAGTATTTATAGTATATGAGCCTCTTTACTCCGAAATCAATCCGCATCGCGTGGAATATTCATACATTTAGATAAAAAAAAGTTCCCAAAATACTTAGAGAAATTTTCCCTAAAACTGAACAGAATAAGATTCTCCGTAGAAATCTTAATATATGAAAAAATATATTCAATTATATTAATCAACAGGAAATCTTTATTCACTAAAACAAATTGAAAACAATTTTGTTTTTCATGTCGCATTGCGACAAGTTAATCCGCATAAAAGAATTAATTCCTCAGTGCACACCATAAAAACATGTCTCAACACGTCTGTTATCTACCTTTATAAAGAGGTTAATTCAAAAGAAATAAGATATATATCAATTGAAAACTACGTCATAACAGTTCTTTAGTAATAGGGTTCTTCACGCTCTGTGATTTTCAATTGAATGGAATACAATAGCGGACGTGTGATCTATTCAGCCTTTAAAAGGAGAATGTATAGCGAAGAATGAATTATTTAAACTTCCAATAGAGTTCATGTTTTAATATATGTCCGTGCATGTCAGGATGATGTAGAGAAGGAAGGGGGGGGGGGGTATTTAACCAGTTTTTGCATATACAACATGTCTGTACATGTTTCTTTTAGAATAACTAATATTAAAACTACGCCGCTTTACGCTTCAATGGAATCAAACACAAACCTTATCATTCAACATTTACGAGGGAATAGAATATTTCTAAGAGCGAGATTGAACCTTAAGATTGTAACACGATTGTAACACGTTTTTCTATAATATGTCTGTACATGTCAGGATAATGGGGGGGGGGGGGGGAGGAATTAATGTGTAATTAGAAGGTCATAACCTGGTCAGTGATCAAATCTTAATCGGACTCTATGAACCTCCCCTGATAACTTTGTCACTTTGCACTTCATGACCCCGAACATCCCCCGGGCTGTAAAGTACTCATCAGGACCTTTCATTTGATATGTTACACGAAATACTTCTAGTAACTTTGTTTTTATGCCCCTTATGACCCCGAACCACCCCCGGAATGTATTCTACTCCTCAAGACCTTTCTTTTGATATGTTATACGGTATGCTTCAAGTAACTTTAATATTTTGCACCCAATGACCCCTAATCACCCCCGAGCTGTATTGTACTTCTCGAGACCTTTCATTGGATATGTCACACGGTATATTTCTGGTAACTTTGTTATTTTTGCACTCAATGACCCCTAACCACCCCAGGCTGTATTGTATTCTTCGAGACCTTTCCTTTGATATGTCACACGGTATATTTCTGATAACTTTGATATTTTGCACCCAATGACATCGAACTAAGGCCCCCCTACTCGGCTGTAATGTAGGGGAACATCCTTCAGGACCTGGGGTTAACCCCGAAACACCCAGTACTCCTATGTAGGGGTTCAAATGGTCAAGCTGTAATATACCGGTACATCTGGGGTCGGGATCATCAATAAGGTAAATTCTGGTCAGTGGAGAGGGTCAGATCTTGACTGACTCCTTTGACGTCACTGAAACCTCACAGACAGTGAGGTTAATGGGGAGGTTCCATGTTAAAATCTGACGGAGAACCCTCAGAAATCCACTACTGATACGAATAACTTATTTTCCGATTTTCTTTCTAATTAAACACGATCAAAGATATTCATTTTGCAAAATGATAGAAATCAGTCACATTAAAATGATTGAATCTTGTCATATTGTAAAGTTTGTCCATTTAATGCCTTTACTACACTATTTAGGGAAATCTAATTCCAAGGATTTGTAGTATTTTCTATTCTGCACCCAATGAACTCATAAAATGAAAATGCTCAGGAATGAGTTTCGAGAAATAAGAATGCGCGCAAAAAGTATGGAATTCAGTCATTTGGAGGTAAAGCAGCAAGTAAAGTCAAAATCAAAATTACTGATGTTAGTAATTTCTGAAAGAGTACTGAAATCTGTGATGCCCCTGACTGTTTAAGCGCTGAATACATGCAGCAACGGTATCAAGAGAATGGCTTGTGCTAAGTTCTTATGTACGTATGTAACCTGGTAACGTGTCGTGTTTTCGTGGGGATGATATGTTCTCAAAGCATAGCGTAGTGCTAGTGATTATTGTAAAATCCGAGTGGTATGACTCAAAGTATATTCCAGGGTGAAACTGTAATTTCCATATAATCCATGTGAAATGAGACATAAATCATGAATCTAGTTCACTACTTAAGGAGGTATGAGTGTGAAACGCATTTTCAGGGAATAATAGAAATTGAAAATAATTGGCTACATATAAAAGAATATCCCTTCCTTCATCGACTGCAATATTTCACGAAGAAAAGAGTGTAGCCATTTGTCCCCTATATACCGACAAAAAAGGGAGGTAACTCTGCACATTTTTTTCTAAAACAATGTCCCAACTTTGGATTTTATTTTAAAAATCAACATAACACAATACGAACTAAATTTTTATCCATTGACGTAGCAAATGAAGTACATTTATCATTTTCGAAAAAAATATTTTTGTTGCCATGGTAACCATGCTGGAGAAGGACATTTATTTCATCCAATTTTTGACGGTAAAAATTGCATGCAAAGTTTAAAAACATTTATTTTCGAAGAAGTTGGCATAATAGAATTTTGATAAAATGTTTCTTTTATCATCTAGTGATACATGCTAAAGATAAAAAAATAATTTATAGAAAAAAGAGTGTAGCCGTTTTAAAGATATTTAGCTTAGAATTCCTCTGACCAAGCCTCTGGATATGATAAGTCCGTTGTTTATGATTGAAAATGGAAAGTTGTTTTATATCTATACATTTTATCTGAGATTTCTTATAATCTGGACTTCAGACTAAAAATTTGAGTCATATTTTGATCAATTTCTTATTCATTTTCCCAACACTTAGCACATTTAAGCACCGACAACGTAACGTGACGTAGCGCACAACGTGACGCTCACTTTAATGCGCGGCGATATTGTATACTGTTAATCTCAGTGAATGAGAAAAAAAATGGATGTTTTAAATTCCTATCTGTGTGCTTCTTCTGTATATCATTTCTCTCAAAATTCATTTTGCGGCATCTACACGTATCTATTTATTCATGTACATGTAGTTTTTGACATTCGTACATATTGTACCAGATTTAAAAAAATGAAGCAACTTTAGTAAAACAACGATATGAAGGATCTCTTAATCTCTTGAAAAGTTTGCTTGGAGACAATTTATCTAAAGTAAGCTGAGGCACATTTCTAGTTTCATCTTACTAAGTGCCGGGAAGGGGGGGGGGTCGGTATGATAGGAAAGGTAGTAAACGCACACCCTGTCTTCCGCATTGATCTCCTGCACATTTTCTCTTCAATGAATGTCGTTATTTCATCGATTAGTCAAATTGAAACAGAATAATTCCCTTTTCAACAGGGCGTACAATGGGAAGTGTGTTATACGGTGTCCTTCGTATCCATTTATTTTACAACGTACATGTACCGGTACGTGATCTTTGGTCCTTTTGATGATTTGACAGTCGGTCGTCATGCTCACTTATTACAACTACTAGTTAATAGGCCTCGTGATATAAAATCTAGCTTAATCATTATAACACATACCTTTTGTAAATGAAAGACAAGTACTTTCAAGATATACTAGTATTAGTTTTACTTATTTTAAATATTTGAGGTAAATTGCGTGGTCAGTAACGCCGCATCGTCAACTTGTTCTATAGAATATAATTATTCTTTTGAATTTATTAGTGTCCTTTTATACAAGTATAAATTTGAATACTTGTGTTATCTTACTCAATTCAATCGCAATCAAATTATTCCACTCCGTAAAGTTGTCATGGCGTGAAATAATATAGGACAAACTGAATTACCCGACTTCTAAAGAACAAGCACAAAGCGTTTTCATAATAATTCGCGGAAAAAATATTGCAACGTCATAATACAGTATGACGTCAAATAAACTCCCGTTGATGACGTAAACTGTATGCCAAGGGAAAAACGATGTCCTGATAGAAGCGTATTTTAGATGTAATCGATGATATATATTGCTCGTCATTCGAAATGCATTGCTCTTTAATCTAGAGGTATATTCAACCATGAGTTCAATAAGTTTTCATATTTTGTTTTCTTTACGACTTCGAGGTGGTTTGCGTTTGATTTGTTCACGCTCATACCCTCTTAAATATTTACATATGTACATGCGTGCAAACATAAGTTATATCCAGGAAATATAAAATCAATGCATTTTATAACAAATACCGGTACAACAAGTCAAAACAATATCAATCTAGTCTATAAGCCAGGCCAAAGTCTCTCAAAAGTCTCTTAAAAGTCGCTTCATGACAAATCGTGCCTCATATATACATATATATATATATATATATAGTAAGTTCTCAGTTCTCACCATGGGTATTATCAGTCATGTGACATGTGAATCATTTAATTTTCATTGTCATGTTCAAGAAACGATTCTGATTGGCTGAGAAAAGTTTTTGATACATCGATCAACACAATTTTTCACGGAAGTCTATTCATAGCAATATTTTTAGAACCGGGGGTTCCCTCAAACACGAATGAACTCGTTGCAGAAAATACAATTTATTGATGTTTGGTTATCATTTCAAGGGTACCATTTCTTTTCTACTTACTCAAAAATTAACTGTGCATGTAGAATTTGCTCAAACAAGTCCTTATTCCAAAGATATAGAGAGACGATCGTTCGCTGTTTAGATATGGACATAAACCTTTGCATCAACGCGCTACGCGCATTGATGCAGTTTTCTGTCCAATTTTTTGAGTGATACCTGCATCAACAGAAAAAATATCAGATTCATTTCTTAAATACTCGCTTTGAGTAATACTACCCACGGTGGGTATCTTGCATTATGAAATCATAAATATTGCAATAAAACATCAATAATGAGGCAAGAATAATTCAAACAAGCAAATCATAACATAAAAATCAGAACGTCATACGTATCTACACAGCGGGACCCTTAATTTGATTAACACTTACAAAGTTATATGCTTGGTGATAGGCTGAAGTCTGTAAGTCTTCCTCCCGGAAGTTTTCTCATCTTGATGTTCAAGAATTTAACTTTCATAACCATTCTCAACTGCGCGTTGTTGTTCTTTATTCAGTATGACTGTATATTTTGATCTTTTAGCGATAACGTTTTGAAAATGTCCATTTTCTCCTATAGGGGTAACTACAGGAAATAAAAACCTTTATTTTATGCATGATTAATGAATTTGCTCGATTTGACCAACTTAAAATGCCCGGAAGTTTGAAAAATTGGTTTATTACGCTTACGACATCTCTGGCACACATAAAAATGAAAAAAGGGGGGGGGGGGTCATGCATGTCCTTTTTTTTTCGCAAATTTCAATTTTTTACAGGACCCCTCCGTCCTCATTGAAAATTTTCCATTTTTTTTACGTATTTTCAAATCGATCTTGCATAAAAGACAAGATCAAGTTCAAAGCTGAATTTATCACGACTGCTGGTCATATTTTAATGATTCTATATACTATAAGTACATTTCATACATTTCTGACCAATGGCGTGACACCTTTTATTCAGTACTGTTCACCAGTCAAAACGGAGGGGAATCCCGCGAAAATGTTTTCCTGTAGCTACACCCGAAAGAATAAAGGGAAAAAAGAGACAAAATCGAAATAAAGATGAAGAATCTAGTACAAAAAAAAACAAAAAAAAAAAAACGAAAAACAGTGAAGTAAGATTTCTTTCAATGAGTAAGAGCACGGAATTGGACCTCCCGCAAATAAAAACAAAATTGATATGAAATTAAATTTAATTATGTAAAGGGAGAGGGGGATCGAGTATAAAAGTTTGCCCCGTACACATATATAATGACCGAAAATTAAAAAAAAAACATAATCAAAATATATATATATGTATATTCGGTATATTTCGTAAGGGGGAATTCACTTACGTGTTTCCTGTGGTTATTGTTGATAAGAATATAAATAAAACACACAATCAATCTAGAAATATCTATTTATACATTTATATTTGGAGGTATATACATGAACGAATGACTGACTCCACACAGGTAGACGACGATGCCTACCTGAACGACACCTCGATTTATATTACGGGGTATATACATGTAAAGAACAAGGGGTCGATAATAAGAACTGACATCTAGATGAATGGCTTGCTTCTTGACTCACATTTGAAAATAATCGTTAAATAACTTCTATAACATGTTGAAACGGACCTATTTACTAGATTAATTTAAAGCAGCACGTTCCGCCTTTTGACGAAAATATGCTTTCTAAAAATGATGTGGGGCAAATCTCTATTTTTCCTGGATAGTAGAAGTTATACACTTTCCGTTAATACCAAAATTGTTAATTAAAGGTCCTTTAAGTTGTCAAAATAAATGAATTTAAAAACGAAATTTTTTAGCGCCACAAAAATTGCCCATGTTTGGGATAGACCAGCCCTCAAGCGTGCACGATACGGCTCGTCGTGTTGTGCAAATCAAAACAAACATAGCGAGTAGCGTACACTCTCAACGGAAAAGAAGGAAAAATGTACTGATACTCAGATTTGGATAGAAAAAGAAGAAAAAGGAATGCAAAGTGTAAAAGAGCAATATGGAAAGTATATATCTGAGACCAAATGAATATATAAAATTCGGTGAAAAAATGAATAAAATCTCGTCACACACCTCGATGTAGCTGATATTTTGCTGGCCAAGTGAGTCAGATTAGATAAAATCGATCCTAAATCGTTTGATACACATTATTTTATCTTTACTGCTTGAAATGACGTGTGAAAGAAACATACGATGTCTATTTCACCTCTCTTTGTTTAGAATAATCATCGAAATGGCCTACTAAATCGGTACATGTTTCAAATCACTTTGTTCCTCGGAGCTCTCCTGCTCATTAATATTCATGAGGAAACGCGGCTACAACTGAAATTTTGAACGGCCGTATCTTTCGAACGGGGGAGGTATCGGATATGATATTTGGTACAACGATGAATTATCATAACATAAAACAATTTATGTTAAGATATATGTATTACAAGTAATAACCCCTTTACATCACAAAGTCGGAATGTGCTGCTTTAAGTGTTTTAAAATTATTAAATTTTATCCAGAGAGTCACATTTATATGTAAATATATCTAGACATATTAAAACAAATATCATAGCATATAATTAGATAATTATCGTGATAAAAGAAAAGAGTGTAAATACACGTTTAATGTAGAGTATCCCTCAGGTCAGAATTGCTGGTAGTTTTTTGCCTAGATACCCTTTTTTTCTCTTCAGAATATGATTATGTGCGTATAACCCTCCCCTCTAGAACACAGCGAAGATGTATAAAGCAGGAGATACAAAAAGGTCAAGGGACACCAAACGCGATAGACAACATATAAATCAACGAGACTAATCGGTGATCGTTGATCAGTGCCGGATTAAGACAGTAATTTGTCGCATAAGAAGCAAAAAAAAATGTATTTATATTACTTGTGCACAGCCATCATACCTTTTTAGTTACTCAAAGAATCAAAGAAGACGCAAGCAATAGACGAATACTTGTTGTATTATATCTTTTTTTTTTTTCCAAAAATCAAACCTCTTTGGAGAAGATAGGTCCTCGACCACCTGTCCTCTATGAATGTCAGTCGGACTCCTTGTGTGGTAACATACATGAGCTCGTTACAGCCGATAGAGCACCTCTTTTATATCCATTTATATTTCCATTTGTGTTGCTTGGGCTCCTGCGTTTTGCGGTCTTGTTTGTATGTGGTCATCTTACAGCGAGGAGGTTGTTTTACACAAGAATTTTACGTTCTTCGAGACCTCTGGGTAATCGGGAAAGTGAGAGGGTTGTGCGCACGTAATCCATGATAATCACGTCGCCTGCTACAATGTACTAACGTGGCAGTCGGGCGTCCTAAGTCGGTACCGATTCCCCATTGGTCTTGTTGGTTTATGTGTAGTCATTTATGTTTGATGTTTCTCTTTGATTTTTTTTTTTTCGTTCCTTGTACCTTTTGCGTCTCTGTCTTTGTGTCTCATTGTGTTTGTGTTTTTGAGATCCACTTCTTTCTTTTCTGTTCTAAAAATTTCTAGAAATTTCTAAAACTTGGGTCCTGTAGCATCATATCCCACCCATCTTGCTACGTCTTTCGGTACATTTTTTGATCTAATAACTTGCCAATCTTTAGTCATACACATGTAGTACATTTATTAGATTGAGGGTCACTGACGAGGGTTAAGTACCCGAAACGTGCATCTCTGGTGCAAATTTATCTGTTCTTTAATGATGCTATTGCATTAAACTTCGTTTAACATTTCATGAACTATGATTTATGTTACACAACGGCTGAAATCATCATTGAGAAAGTTCTTCGGTTGCTGCGTGGATGTAATAAAAGCATATGAGATTCCCTTTTCCAGAATGATCAGTGACATTCTACATTGTGATTGAATGGCTGTCATCATCGCCGAACAAGATATACTTACCTGATATGTATATACATCAAAATGTATATCGAGACAATCACCGAATGTGACAGGTTTCCATGGTGCTATTGCGACGGGTGTTGCATGCAATCAGGAAACACTGACTATCCCCGGGCACCTGGTCTCACGTCGGAATGTTGTTCATTCTGAGGTTCGCAACTGTTCCTGTGGAAAATCTAATGATTTTGTCCTGCCTTCTCGACTATGGGACTGAATAACTGATGGTTACTTCTGTAATGTTTATTTAGTAAGCTTTTGGAAAGAAATGCTGAGTCTACAAAATCACAAAAATGATAATGAGTCAAGGTCAAAGTAAATGTGTTTGATACATACATGTATATTATAAACTTTTTATGAACTTTTCAAAGCATAGACCTATTAGTAGAGCGACCAAATTGAAAAAGGGGCTTAGTTTTCGAGTTTAATCAACACCCCTAACACAGGCCTGAATTTGGTCTTAACTTTTAGCTGAATAACCCTGCTTTCAAGAAAAGCTGACGTAAAGAATACATCATGGTCAGATTTTGTTTGAATTGGGTAAAACGTAGGAGTGTAACGATATACCGCGGTTCGGTATATCGCGGTATAAAGTTCACGGTTCGGTACACGGTACAGCCAGGTCGCGGTTCACGGTAATTTTCAAATCCGTTCTTCGTTTAAAATCGACTCGTTTCTTTCCGAATCTTAAGTCCGAATTTGTTTACATTAACTATGATGGCGGCGCCCGAGTACATCGATCCTTCGTCAAACTTGAATGAAACAGATAGAGAGCTGTTTAGGCTTTCCTTTTGCACAGAGAATAAGCTAGCATGAATGAAAACCGATAACTAGCACTGCTTTAAATTTGAATTTTGATGACACATCTTACGAGGCGGAAAACATGCATCATGACCCACCAAAAGCAACGTACGTTGTGCAGTTGTAATATTGGATCAACATTTTTTTTATGCTCATGAGCTAATATATTGAAAAGTAAAGTGCTGACATTTTTAAGTTGATTTCTATGTTCTTATTCTGTTTCTGGGTTTTACTAAAAGATTAATTTTCCATTATAGTAGATAATTAATATTCTCTCTGCATAATCACAAACAAAATGGCATTGTCTAAATGAATTTAAGCATTTTCTGTACATACAGCAAAGTACTGATAGCGTATTTGCCAACGCAATTTGTTATTTTTATTAATTCCGAAACTTCATTGTTCACTTGAGTCTGTATCGCGATACGTATCGTATCGTGAGGCTGTATCGCGATACGTATCGTATCGTGAGGTGAGCGTATCGTTACATCCCTAGTAAAAAGTGATAACACCGTGAAAAATAAAAACGAAATATTTATCGGTTACATCCTCTGTATTCCTATATTTGGCTCTGTTTTGTACAGAGAGTCATTGCAATTCTTGCATGAGATATGTAAATATGATATAGAGTTATTTTGGAGGTAGAATATTTTCTCCTCTCTCGAAAAATGGCAGTTTTTCAAATCAGAAAACAATAGTCGGGCGTTATATACGAAAATGTGAGAGGAGTACTTCGGATAAGAACACCATTTACTATGTGCATAGTAGGTGACCTACTATAGAGCATCCTTTAATGTATGGTCATTGCTGTTTCAATATCGATGAAGCATGGAAAATGATGAAAGACAGTCAAAACTCTTTTTAAAGAATGCATACAAAGTCATATTTTTCGTACGCGGCCAATGTCGTATAATGTCCAACAACGACCAGCCAATCAGAAACGAGAGATCCAGAACTAGAAATCAGAGTTTATTTCCATTATCATCTACATCTACATGTAGTACAAATGCCTTTAAGTTACGTTTTAGCGACAAGTGTTTTAACACCGTCAAACGGAGGAAGAAAATGCAATAATTGCCTTGAATGTGAAGGGGTCGTATAGGCAGCTATGCTGCTTATCTAACTTGAAGCTTGCGGAAGTAAAACACAATGCGCATTTCCTTGTTTTGTTGATCGCAAAATCTTTGTTTTACTAAATTATTTCTATAATTGGGCGGACAAAAGGCTTCCATATTAAATGTTTGAAATCATCAGAATAGAGAAAGTACAGAAAGACAAAAAGCTTTATTTTCAAAATTATTGATGTAAATTTGTCGTCTACTTTAAAATTAAACAATACTTTTATTCATATTTATATGTTAAAATTAGACTTTGCTGTAATTATGTGGTGTTTAACTCCGTAACAGTATCGAGGAAATATATAGTATATTTTGTAGTGATTGATATTAACAATGTTATGGGGAGGGGCAGTTTAATTGCCTGTAACTCTTAAGTTTGTAAATCGATCTCTGTCAAACTTTCCAAAAAACACATTCACATATCAAAATATCGTTTCTTTTTGGTCATTTTTATTTTTGAATCAACATTCTCAAAATTCAAGTGTAAGAATTGAATTTTTCCATTTTACCTATTGATCTTAGAATGTGTGCTCATTCATCCATGAAGTTGGAATTAGAAAAATCAATTTAATCCAAAAAGTTTCTTTTGACTTCAATAAGCATAATGACATTTATTTTTGCCACATGGATTATTCATTTGTAAAATGAAGTAAGTTTTTGTTCAAAAATCTATGAATTTGAATTTTACTAATTTTCCGCTTTTCTGTGAAATTACAGAAATTCTGACCATACGAATTTGTTTACGACACCTCAAACGCTTGGCCCACGTTATATTCTTTCGTTTGATATGAAATTTAGCCCTGTGTTAGGGGTGTTGATTAAAATTTCAAATTTAGCGACGTGGTTGCTCTACTATATTACTGTTTATGCGAAATTTTGGCATGACTTTCATAATAGACATTCAATCTTGAACAAAGGTTAACATGTAAGAGCTTGATACAAGGAGTGTGAAATTTGAACTTTGATCGTAAAAAGAATTGTTTCATAGACAACAATTAGACAATGAGAAAAAACTTTGACATTGACGTAAGTTCACATACAAAAGCTGTCTAAGAGAGAACATCTTTATCAATTTTATTATCAATCTGACGATGCCTTAATGTTTCATCTACAAACGTCAACTATGGCCTTGAAATCATGCCGATGACATTGAGTCAACGCAGCTACGTTAAGGTGCTCCACGCAATGACGTTAGAGAAAATTCCGCGAAAACATTGTGTGACGTTATAAATGACGTCACATCAGTTATCTTATGCTAGGGATATTTCAAGGGATAAATTGTACTGGATCGATTTTCAATATTATTGAGCTTTCATCCTATTCCTTACATCAACTCTAAATGTTCCCAGTATCTTATTTACGAGAAGTAATGAAAGAATGCGTGTTTTTCCACAGTTTTGCACATCGGGTCATTGTAGGTCAAGCATGCGCAGTCTGAGTTCAGGGTTAAAGGGAAGCTTTGGATGAGAAACCGCTTTTAATTCACAGAGGAATCGCTGATTTTCAATTAGTAGCTGATTTTCAATTAGTAAATCAATATAAGGAATTGATAATGGTATCCTCATAAAGGAGCACAATTTTTATTTAGATTATTTGTTAGATATTGTCCATATTTAGCTATTTAATGGAGTTTTACTGATTTACCGGCTTTAAAATAATTATTTCTTATTCATGTTTATATTCATTCAGTTGTTGTTGTTGGGGGGGGGGGGGGGGAGCGAGGTTGCCAGCTCATGTACATTAATACAGTTTATTCTCAAGCATTATTTATTATTTTTAAAAATATAAATAATATATATCATTACAAATACGGTGCTAAACTACATGTGTCAATAAATGACTATACGGCGGGCACCGTATTCATAGCCGGTACAACAGAACAATATTGAGACTTCAGATACGGTCAACTTGTACTAGAATAAATCTAAGCAGGAACAAATAAAAATAATAATAAAACAAATTGTAATCAGCAAGAAATCGGGCGGGTTATAATTAGACTGAAACATGATTAGCCTAGCCGGGAAAGAACCCCCCCCCCCCCCCTCTCTCTCTCTTATTTATTCAAGTCATATACATTTTTTTATTATGATTATTTTGTCACCGATAGAGCTCTGCTCACGAAAGCACTGTAACAAGTTTACAATCAATTTTGTTAAATACAAAATTAGAAGACGGTCAGTATCGCGGTCTCAATAGAGTTGGATTCAGTACGAGGAAGTATTGCATTGATACATAGATTTCAATATTTGATCAGCAGAAGTTTTATTGTCTAGCGGCAACCTTTATCATCAAGAGTTGTTCCCTACCACAAACTTTCCCACACAGAAAATATAATAATGTTTTAACTAAAAGCGGATGCCTGGACGAGGCTTTCCCTCCCGGGTCAGTCCCCCCCCCCCCCCCCCCCCCCCGGCCGGGCCTGCCTTCTTAATATACGTATATTACATTCTCATCGTTGTAAAAATAATACTAAAATAAAAAAAACCCACTTTACATTGTATCAGATATTAAAAAACCGTGTTATTATGTTGTACACACGTATATATATGTTGCATATTTACTAATGCTTTCCCGCTAAATTTCTATGACGTAATCCAGATCACCTGTGCGTTTAGGTCCCATCTGAAAATAGACTGATCTAGGGTAGTTGTATAAAAATTTAATTTGCAGGTGACTACCCTTGTACAATTTCGATATTTTTATACAGAATCTATAGAGGACACTTCAATTTACAAAGATTTTGCTGCGCATTTAATAGAAATTTTAATAGTTGTGTAAAATGTGGATGTAAAGTCGAGTTTTGCAGTGTTTTTACCACTTGTTTTCCTTCTCGGTATATTTTCTCCTCTTAATCGTTTTAAGTGTCACAATGCCCAGCACATTTCTAAATCTACAGGATTTACTGAAGAAAACGATATAACATTTATATAATTTTTTCCTTATTTACCGCTTGCAAAATTCAATTTAAAACCGAGACAACACTGTAGAGTTATATTTAGGGCTGTCACGTGACACAGGGGAATCCCCTTGGTGAATTTTTTTTCTTAGCTACCAGACACCTACCAGATATTAAAAAAATACAGCTTTGAACTAAAGAAAGAACTTTTAAGCTGTAATTGAGGGTTGAATGCCAGGCACCGTAAAAATGGAATATTTTCAGCGCGACGTCAGCGTGGAGCACCTTAACGCAGCCGCGAAGGTCGAACGTGAAAGAGCTTCTAAGAAGGTGCATTTGTGTGAAGGATAGACGCCTATTTTCTCTCTTCTGCGTGTCAAGGTTAGCTGTAACTTAATGAATAGAAATGTAGTTGAACCAAGGTCAAGTGTAGAGACAATCCTAGTCTCAATTGATGCAATATACAAATGTTAAACGTCTTCAAATTCAATAGCATCATTTAGGAGTAAATAAATTTTCAGCATGGATCAGACATGCACGTTTCGGGTATTTAACCCTCGTCAGTGATTCTGAATCTAAACAATGTGATATTGCCAAATAGTGTGAAAATTATTATGTACAAAAAATTACCAAAAAAAAAAATA